>JAJHZJ010000548.1:1827714-3250214 GCA_023548195.1 Bettongia penicillata ogilbyi | reverse complement strand
GGGATGGCAGGACTTGGAATATGATATTCCAGAAGTCAAGGGAACTAGGATTGAAAGAAAAGAATCACCTACTCAGCCAAACTGAGTGTAATATTTCAGGGGAAAAAATGGTCAATCAGTGAAACAGAGGACTTTCAAGCATTCTTGATGGAAAGATCAGAGTTGAATAGAAAATTTGGCTTTCAAACATAAGAATCAAGAGAAGCATGAAAAGGTAAACAAGAAAGAGAAATCATAAAGGACTTACTAAAGTTTAACTGCTTGTATTCCTACATGGAAAGACAATATTTGTAACTCTTGAAACTCTTCTCAGTATTTGGGTAGCTGGAGGGATTATACATAAACACATATGTGTGTGTGTTTGCGTGTGTGTGTGTGTATATATATATATATATATATATATATATATATATATATACATATATATGGAGAGAGAGAGAGACAGAGAGACAGAGACAGAGACAGAGAACACAATGTGAGTTGAATAGGAAGGGATAATATGTAAAAAATAAAATTATAAAATGAAGGGGTGAGAGAGGAATATATTGGGAAGAGAAAGGGAGAAATGAAATGGGGCAAATTATCTCTCATAAAAGAGGCAAAATAAAGCTTTTTCAATGGAGGGAAAAAAGGGGGAGGTGAGAGGGAAAAACCGACACTCTCATCACATTTGGTTTAAGAAGGTAATAAAATGCACACTCAATTTGGTATGAAAATCTATTTTACATTTCAGGCCTAAGAGGATAAGCGGAGTGTGGTGAATGATAGAATGGAGGGCAAATGGGATGAGGGAGTAATTAGAAGCAAACACTTTTGGGGATGGATAAGGTCAAAAGAGAGAATAGAATAAATGGGGGTCAGGACAGGATGGAGGGAAATGTAGTTATTCTTAACAACATCACTATTATGGAAATCTTTCACAAAACTGCACATATATAGCCTATATTGAATTGCTTGCCTTCTCACTGGGGATGGGTGGGGAGGGAGGAAGGGAGAGAAGTTGGAACTCAATGATTTAGGAGCATATGTTGAGATTGTTTCTGCATGCAACTGGGAAGTAAGAAATGCAAGTAATGGGCTATAGAAAGCTATCTTGCCCTACAAGAGAAGAGAGAAGATGGGGATAAGGAAAGGGAGGGATGTGACAGAAGGGAGGGAAGCTTGGGGGAAGGGCTAATCAGAATGCATGGTGTTTTGGAGTGGGGGAGGGGAGAGATGGAAAGAAAATTTAGAACTCAAAATTTTGTGGAAGTGAATGTTGAAAAGTAAAATAAATAAATAAACACATAAAAAAAGAAATCCATTGTGTCTAGATTTAGTGCAAAGATAGTTCTACTGTACTCTCTCCAGATCATATCAACTCTTTCGATTTTGGTTACCACATTAGAAAAAAAAAATGGTAAGAAAATGGTGATGAAAGTTAGATAAATTGGTATTCCTTCCCTCCCTCTCTTTCTCCCTCTCACTTCCACTAACCACTGAACAACTGTATAAATATCTTCCCTCAATTTTGCATAACAGAGAAGGAGATTCTGCTCCACTATGCTTAAATATTAAAATTTCCTCATGTGAGTAGAAAACACTCTTCGTATTACTTTGAAGTTGTTTTCTGAACTTGATGAGAATCAAGGTTGCATCCAACAGAACCTACTGATTTCAGGGGATGTTTTATGAAGAGCTACTGTGATGAAAATAGAAGGGTAACTGCTGTGTTCTCCCTCCTTGAAGGTTTAGGGCTCAGTTTTGTATACCCTGAAGGATACTGCATACAGGAGATAAAAGAAAAACTTGGATGCTATACAAGATTAACTTGGCAATAGTGATAAGAACATTTAATCAATCTTAAGAAAGCTTCAAGAAGTAGATCAGATCACAATGACTGGAAGGCAATGTACAGCATCCACAAGTAAATGATTGTTATTTACCTTTTGAAAACAATGACAGTGAGAATTTGAGTTTCCTTAGCTACTTTGATCAGAAATTTCAAAATGTATGGTATATGCTAGTGTGCTAAGCCCCCTATCACAGGTATGGGTTCAGTTAGCATTCTCTAAAATCTGAACATATATATTAACATTATTAAGCCTCCTCCCATAGGTATGTACTCAATTAATATTTTCTAAATGATAGGCAAGTTGGTTTTCTGATAAAGGGAATGTAAAATGAGTGGTGGATTACAAATGCTTTTTGAAAAATATTCCATACTTCAATCACTGTGGATAAGGGTTTTTGTTTTACATAAAAAAAAGACATTAAAACTCAAGATACTCAATCAGAATCTCTGAATATGTGCTTGTAATATTGTCATGCAGTCTAAAAACACTAGTCATCTCTAGAAGTGAATAGGTTTTATATTAATTCCCATAAACAAAGGCTCTTAGAAGGCTTGAGTGAGGGGAAAAATACAGTGAACAGCCTTAAATCAAAGATAATGGCAGATGATCTCAGGTAGCATGCAATGCAGAAAAAACATGAACTTATTTGGATTAATTGGATGTCCACTTAAGACATAACTGCATTACCTATGTTTGCTATTTATGCAGCAAGTCAAATAAGAAGTAGTAGAGAGAATCCCAGTTAAGTTTCTGAAATTCCTCTCAACAATAAGCTTGTAACTCTTTTTTTGCTATGGAAATATATAACAAAGAATTCAAAGAAAACAACCATTCTTTTTCAAATTCAGAGGATACCATAAATAGTATAGGACATGAAGACAGAAATAACTTGATGTGATGGGAAAGTCTCTGTTTTACCTGCATTACTTTAACCCTGCTATTAAATAGGGGCATTTAAAAAGCTTCTACATCATTTAAAAATCAATTTCCTAATTCAAAACTTCAAAGAAAGTTTCATTTATGACAAGGTTCTACTTTTGTTTTTTTTGTTTTGTATTGTTTTGTTTTTTTGCTTATATCATGGATTCTATGTCTTCTAAGAATAATACTTTTAAATGAATTAAAAAATGCATGCTATTAAAAAAGAAAAAATACATAAAAGCACATACACATAAACTTGTTCTAAAACCTTTTCTAGGTCTAGGATTTCAAGTTCAAGGAGATGTAAAGAGTATATTTCTTCCTTTGTTCCTCTCTTTCTTTTTCCCCCTACCCCCTTTTCTTTCTCCTTTTCTCCTTTTTTCTTCTATACCTCTCTCCCTCCCTCCCTCCTTTCTTTCCTCCTTTTTTCCTTTCTTCCCTTCTTTTCTTATTTATCATTCTGTCTTACAGAAAAGTCATTAGCTATATAAATATGAATACTGTATAATTCAACATATAGAAAAAAATTGTAAACATCAAATAGCAATTGAAAACATTTAGTACAGCTTGTCTCTTTGCTTTACAAAGTATCTGCAACTAACCTATTTTTTTCTAAACCTTAATATTTCAACAACACAAATGCAATATATTGCCATTTCTATTGTTGTTCGGTAATTTTCAGTCATGTCTAACTCTTTATGACCTCATTTGATGTTTTCTTCATAAATATACCTGACTGGTTTGATATTCACTTCTCCCACTCATTTTACACATGAAGAAACTGAGGTAAACAGGGTTAAATGACTTGCTCAGGGTCACACAACTAGAAAGTGTGCAAGATCAGATTTGAACTTAAGAAGATAATTCTTCCTGGCTCCAGGCCTGGCACGTTGTTGTACCACCTAGTTGCCCCTATATTGTCATAAATGATTGTATTTATTAGTTATAACTTAATATTTCTTAAGCCCATACTATTTATAGAGATTTTTTTACTACTGTGATACTAATTGACATTAATATAAATTTGAATTAATTTGATGTTGATTTGAATAAAACAATCCCTAGTTGTCTAAAGGAGTTTCAGTGTTTTGTTTTGTTTTGCTGGTCACATTAATTGTAAAACCTTTCATTTTCATTATTTTTAAAGAGCAAAGGCACACATGGTATTGTCACATGATTTGTTACAGATTATTTTACTTTTAACAAATATAGAGGACTACTATTACTCTGAGATCAATAGCTCTGCCACCAAGATACCAAAACTATAGATATTTAAGATTAAATCCACATGTAGTGCCTAGGCAGCAGAAGATAACTGTGGAAAAAAAAAAAAAAACATTATCAAGGAAAAAAAACTAAAGAAAACATTTTCATTAGCACTTATGATTTGCAAAGTGATCTATATTCAAATGTATAACATATATTTTGAGATAATAGAAGTGAATAAAGTGTTAGATTTTAATTCAAGAAGATTTCACATTTTATCTCTGATATCTATTAGGTATTAGACCTCTAGGCAAGTCACTTTACCTCTTTGTGACTAATACATTATACTATATAGATAAGTTGCCATTCTTATTCTAAAAGGAAATTCCTACACAGAGGAAATCATGAATCTTTCATGTTTTTTAATCTAACTGTAGCAACATATTGATTATGTATCCACATACCATTTACTGATGGTCTAAAAGTCAACTTCTTAACATGAAAAATATTTTTTTTCTAAACTTTGGCAAATAGACAGCTGTTTTGATATTTGCTGGGAACTTTTAAATTAATACTTTCTGCTGCCATTCAGCAACTAGTGCAAATTGGTGTCAGTTGTCCCAGAACTCAGTTATATTCCAAAAAATAAAGATTAATAGAAACTAAGGCAGCATACATATACATTGAAGTATGAATAATCCTAAGCAAAAGAGGATGATTTCATAGCCACTACCAATCAATGAACCTTTTTTTGACCTGATGCTTCTTCAGAGACACTAGCATAAAATTCTACTACTCTCTGTGATTAATATTATATTCTTTGTTGGGATCCTCATAGTCTAACTTAGGCTGTTTTCTTGTGCTGAAACCCAGAAGGTTCTTCAATTGTCTGAAGTTTTTCTAAAGCTGGATACTTTTTTTTTTTTTTTTTTTTTTTTTTTTTTTTTTTTTAATTTATTTATTTATTTAGCTTTTTACATTCATTTCCACAAATTTTTGGGTTCCAAATTTTCTCCCCTTTTCTCCCCTCCCCCCACCCCAATACCCCAAGCAATCTAATTTTCCCTATCTTCAATCTGTCCTCTCTTCTGTCATCCCTCCCTTCCCTTGTCTCTATCTTCTCTTTTCTCCTGTAGGGCCAGATGACTTTCTATTCCTCATTAACTGTATGTCTTCTTTCCTAGTTGCAACAACAATACTAAACAATTGTTCCTGAAACTTTGAGTTCCAAATTCTCCCCATCCCTCCCTCCCCATCCATTCCCTTTGGTACGGCAGGCAATTTATTATAGGCCATATCTGTGTAGCTTTGCAAGTGACCTTCCTGATAGTCGTGTTGTGTAAGATTAACTGAATTGCCATCCCTCTTAACCTGCCCCTCATTGTTTCTCTTCTGTCCTTTGATCCTGTCCCTCCCCAAGTGTTGACTTTCAATTTCTCCCTCCTCCCTTTGCCCTCCCTTCCATCATCCCCCCCCCCCCCCCCCCGATATCTCCTTCTCCCCCGCTTTCTTATACTGTAAGATAGGTTTTCATACCAAAATGAGTGTGCATTTCACTCCTTCGTTTAGTCAAATGTGATGAGGGTAAACTTTTGTTTGTTTGTTTGTTTGTTTTTTTCCCTCAGCTCTCCTCTTTTTCCCTCCACTAAAAACATCTCCTACTTGCCTCTTAAATGACATATAGTTACCCCCTTCCATTTCCCCCTCTTTTCTCTCACTACATTTCTCTCTCATCATTTACCTTAATTTCTTTTAAGGTATGGTCCCATCCTATTCAGTTCAATCTGTGCTCTCTGTCTCTGCATGTGAATGCATGTGTGTATGTGTGTGCATGCGTGTACATGTGTATGTGTGATCCCACCAACCACCCAGATACTGAAAAGTTTTAAGAGTTAGAAATATTGTCCTTCCCTGTATGAATGCAAACAGTTCATTTCTGGTAAGTCCCTTAATACTTCTCCTTGCTGTTGACTTTTGCATGCTTCCTCTCATTCTTGTGTTTGAAAGTCAAATTTTCTTTTCAGCTCTGGTCTTTTCATTAAGAATGATTGAAAGTCCTCTGTTTCATTGAAAGACCATATTTTCCCTTGAAGTATTATACTCAGTTTAGCTGGGTAGGTGATTCTTGGTTTCAGTCCTAGTTCCTTTGCCTTCTGGAATATCCTATTCCACGCCCTTCGATCCCTTAATGTAGATGCTGCTAGATCTTGGGTTATCCTGATTATATTTCCACAGTACTGGAATTGTTTGTTTCTGGCTGCTTGCAAGATTTTTTCCTTGAGCTGGGAGTTCTGGAATTTGGCCACAATGTTCCTAGGAGTTTCTCTTTTTGGATCTCTTTCAGGTGGTGATCGATGGATTCTTTCAATACTTATTTTGCCCTCTGGTCCTAGAATGTCAGGGCAGTTTTCCTTGATAATTTCATGCAAGACGATGTCTAGGCTCTTTTTTTGATCATGGCTTTCAGGTAGTCCCATAATTTTTAAGTTGTCTCTCCTTGATCTATTTTCCAGGTCAGTTGTTTTTCCCATGAGATATTTCACATTCTCTTCCATTTTATCGTTCTTTTGGTTTTGTTTGGTGATTTCTTGGTTTCTCATAAAGTCATTAGACTCCATCTGTTCCATTCTAATTTTGAGAGAACTATTAAATTCAGTGAGCTTTTGAGCCTCTTTTTCCATTTGGCTCATTCTGCTTTTGAATGCATTCTTCTCCTCATTGGCTTTTTGAACCTCTTTTGCCAATTGAGTGAGCCTATTTTTCAAGGTGTTAATTTCCTCAGCATTTTTTTGGGACTCCTTTACCAAGATATTGACCTTTTTTTCATACTCTTCTTGCATCTTTGTCATTTCCCTTCCCAGTCTTTCCTCCACCTGTCTAACTTGCTTTTCAAAATCCTTTTTAAGCTCTTCCAAGGCCTGAGCCCACCCAACACCCCCCTGGGGTGTCTGGGGTACTGAGGCCCCGCCCTCCACATCTTTCCCTGATGGGAAAAATACGTCCTCATCCTCCCCTTCAGATCCGAAGGTCGGGATCATTTGCATTTGTTGGAAAAAACTCTCTAAAGTCTTATTTTTCTTTCCCTTTCTAGGCATTTTCCCAGCCAGTTACTTGACTTCTGAGATTCCTTTCCACCTCCGCCTGGATCCGCCCAGCTAGTCCTTGGCCTCTGAGATTCAAATGCGCTTTCCCGCGGCAAGCTTTAGTTCTGGCGCAGGGTGGGGGCAGGGCCGCTTCCTAGCTTGGGCCCTCAGGGGCTTTCTGAAGCGACTTTCAGGAACAGAGCGGGTGGGGGTGGGGTGGGGGGCCCCGCCTGCTGTGCTCAGCTCCCTTGGGGGTTTTATTCAGAGGCGTTCAGCAGTAGAGCGGTGTGGGGGCAGGGCCCTCTCCCCTGCTCGGCTCCCTCAGGTTGGAAAGACCTTCAGTATTGAAGATCCTACCTGCTGCTGGGGGATTCCTGAGTCCCGGGCCGCTGCCGCCTCAGCCGCCCGCCCACGCCTCTGCCTCCGCCGCTTCCTGCCCCCGTCTCTTCCTCCGCCGCTTCCTGCCCCCGTCTCTGCCTCCGCCGCTTCCTGCCCCGTCTCTGCCGCCGCCGCTTCCTCCCGAGGGGGCCCGCTCCCCTCCCCTAGCGCAGGGTTCTTTTTAACTGACCTTTAGCTTCTGTGGGCAGAGGGACTTTCCCGGCTACCGGAGATTCTCCCGGAGCTTTCCTCTCAGAAGTCTGCTCAGGTCAGCTTCTCTGGGTCGCGGCCAGGGGTGGGGGTGGGGTCCGCTTTCTGGAGTGCGATGGACCCCGGGGACGGCTCTCCAGGGTTCAGTGGAACGGAAATCTCTTCCCCTATGTTTGTGCACCCCCTGCAGAGATTCAGAATTTATGGGGCTCTCCTTTTACCTCAATTCCATGGGTTGTGGGTTCGGAGCTCGTGAATGTGCGTCCTTCTACTCCGCCATCTTGGCTCCGCCCAAAAGCTGGATACTTTTTGAAGGATGATTCCTTATGGACTATGATACCAGCCCTTGGTTAGACCTGTGTTTTCTGTCATCTCTATAGGAAACAAATAAAGCTTTTAGAGGGAGTATAGCTAAATAAAATATTTTTTTCACTTGATTTATTTTTTTTAATTTTTTAGTATACAAATTAGCCATTTTTCATTTCTTAACATTCACTTCCACAAGAATTTGATTTCAAATTTTTCTTCCCATCTCTCCCCACATCCCATGCCAGAATAGCATGAACCCCAGCCACTCCTTCCTCCAGTCTATCCTCCTTTCTATTACCCATCCTTATTCCATTCCCATTTCACTCTATTTTCCTGAAGGGCAAAATAGGTTTCTACACTCCATTGCCTGTATAGCTTAACTTCCAATTGCATGCCAAAGCAATTTTTAACATTTATTCTTAATGCTTTGAGTTCCTTATTTCCCCCTCCCTCCCCATCCACCTTCATTGAGAAAACAAGCAATTAAAAATGTCATACTTGTGTAACAATGAAAAGCACTTCCATAATAGTTGCATTGTAAAAGACTAACCACATTTCCCTCTGTACCATTCTGCCTCTGGAATTTAGCTACAATATTCCTAGGATTTTTCCTTTTGGGATCTCTTTCAGGAGGTGGTTGGTGAATTCTTTACATTTCTATATTTTCCTCTGTTTTTAGAATTTCAGGGCAATTTTCCTTGATAATTTATTCTCTCCCTTCATCTGTCCTCCCACAATTGCGTTTGCTTCTAATTATCCCTTTCCCCATTTTCCTGTCTCATCTATTATCTTCCCTCTCCTATTCCCTTACCCCTTGCTTTCCTGTAGAGTAAAATAGATTTTCATATCCAATTGAGTGTGTGTTATTCCCTACTTAAGCCAAATCCTATGAGAGTAAAGCTCAATTATTTTCTTTCACTCCCCCCTTTTCCTCTCCATTGTAAAAAGCTCTTTCTTCCCTTTCTTACATGACATGCTTTGCTATCTTCTACCTCTCCCTTTCTCTTACTTTCAGTACTTTTGACTCAAGAGTAAATTTTATTTTTTTAAAGTATTCTCCCTGCATATTCAGCTCAGTCTATGTGCTATGTGTGTGGTATATACATATATACATACACACATATTATTATGCATACATATATGTATATGTATGTATATAGGTAAATATGTAAATGCATACATATGTACACATACACACATAAATATGCATGTCTACACATACATAATATACTCATATGTACACACCCATACACATTTAAATATTTATATTCCCTTGAACTACCCCTAATACTGAAAAAAGTCTCATGAATTACAAATAACAGCTTTCCATGTAGGAATGTAAATAGTTCAACTTTAATGAGCTCCTTATGGCTTCTCTTTCCTGCTTGCTTTTTCATGTTTCTCTTGATTCTTATATATGAAAATCAAATTTTCTTCTGAACTCTGGTCTTTTCCACAAGAATGCTTGGAAGTCTTCTATTTCATTGAAATTCCATTTTTTTCCCCCTAAGGTATTATACTCAGTTTTGCTGACTGGGTGATTCTTGGTCTTAATCCTATCTCCTTTGACTTCTGTAATATCATATTCCAAGCCCTTTGATGACAGGGTAGAAGCTGCTAACTCCTTTGTTGTCTTGATTGTATTTCCACAATACTTGAATTGTTTCTTTCTGGCTACTTGTAATATTTTCTCCTTGACCTCAGAACTCTAGAATTTGGCTATAATATTCCTAGGAGTTTTCCTTTTGGGATCTATTTCAGGAGGTGATTAGTGAATTCTTTCTATTTCTTTTTGCTCTCTATTTATAGACTATCAGGGCAATTTCCTTGGTAATTTCTTGGAAGATGATGTCTAGGCTCTTATTTTGATCATGCCTTTCAAGTAGACCAATAATTTTTAAATTATGTCTCCTGGATCCGTTTTTCAAGTCAGTTGTTTTTCCAGTGAGATATTTCACATTGTCTTCTATTTTTCTTTCATTGCTTTGCTTTTGTTTTATAATTTCTTGGTTTCTTATAAAGTCATTAGCTTCCATCTGCTCCATTCTAGTTTTTACAGAACTTTTTTTTTTTTTTCAGTGAGCTTTGAACCTCCTTTTCCATTTGGTCAATTCAGGTTCTTCAAGAAAGAAATTCTTCTCCTCATTGACTTTTTGGACCTCTTTTGCCATTTAGTTAGTCTATTTTTAAAGGTGTTATTTTCTTCAGCATCTTTTGTGTCTCCTTTAGTAAGCTGTTGACTCGTTTTTCATGATTTTTTGCATCACTTTCATTTCTCTTCCCAATTTTTCCCCCACCTCTTTTACTTGATTTTCAAAATCATTTTGAGCTCTTCCCTGGCCTAAGACCATTGCTCGTTATTTTTGGAGGTTTTGGGTGTAGAAGCCTTGACTTTTTTATCTTCCTCTTATGGTATCCTTCATTATTCCTCATCAGAAAAGATGTAAACAAATACCTTTTAACCAATAAAGAAACCTTCCAAATTCTTATTGCTCCCTTTTGTTGGCATTGTTCCAACTAGTTGCTTGACTTTTTCATCCTTTCTCAAGTGAAGAGTATACTCTGGGGGAGGGGGAGGGAGCTAGGTGGTGCAGTGGATATAGTACCAGTGCAGGAGTCAGGAGGACCTGAGTTCAAATCTCACCTCAGACACTTGATACTCACTAGCTCTGTGACCTTGGGCAAATCATGTAACCCCAGTTGCCTTATCCTGAATCATTTCTAGTCATCTATCCTGATGAATGTCTGGTCACTGTATTCAGATGGCTCTGGAGAAGTAAAGGTGATGATCTGCACAGCTCTCCCTCACTCAAAACAGAGTCAAGTGCAAGTCATGTCATTATTTCTTTGATGCCATGGTCTTCTTCAGAAATGAAGGATGAACACACACTCTATGGACTGGTAAGTTCTTGGTTCCTCCAAGATGGTGCAATCAAGGGAGAGGAGTTTACTCCTCTCCTGGCCTGTACTCTGGTCTGAGAGCAAGCACAAGCAGTCTTTTCTGCTCAGGATCTGAGGGTTACCTCTCCATAACCTCCACCAGCTCTATCACACCAGTTCCCTCCTCACCCCAGAACTGCCACTCAGAACAGCCAAATCAGCTGCTCAATTCTCCCAGGGCCTTTAGGCCAAGAGCTCTAAAAGTAGATGCTGCTGCCACCCTGATGCCAGGGCTGGAACCCCACTACACACCTCTCTCATTCAGATGAAAGAGTTTTCTTACTGATCTTTGAAGCTGTCTTTGGCATTAGTGGGTTAAGAAATCTGGGAACTGCAGCTGCCACCCATGATTATGTGCTCTGAAGCCTGCTCCATTCCTGTGTGTGCCATGCTGTGTGGCCAAGACTGGGCTGTGCTCTGCTGTGAGTCCCAGTGTAACAGACTTTTGTCTTGGCCTTCCAGGTTGTCTTGAGCTGGAAATCTCTTTCTCTCTGTCATTTTGTGGCTTCTTGTGTAGAGTCATTTTTTACAGGTATTTTATGGGGTATGAGGAGAGAGCTAGAGCAGGTCTGTCCTTCTACTCTTCCATCTGGGCCTTAATTTATATTTTTGAAATGTTATGAAGAGTTTTCACTTCTTTCCTTGTCTTTTTAATATGACAGCATCCTACTGCATAGTATCATACTTATGGGAAAAATAGATTTGAGTCTTGTGACTGTTGGTGAGATTATTTGTATGGTGTACTTAGTCACATTCTTCTTTAACTTATACAAGAACTCTGAAAGCATTTTAATCACCTACTATATAGTATTGCCAGATTCTGTGAAAGGTGCTGGTGATAGAACAAAACATTGAAACAGACCCTACAGTTAAAAACATTACATCTTAGTGAGTGAAAGAATATGTGTGAAAATAAGTACATATTGGAAGAATTATGTGTCAGTGAAAGCAGTATTGATTGACTTTGTGAAGTAAAAGACTTGGTTTTATAGTCAAAATCTGACAACTATCCGTGTGACCTTCAGCTAGTCACTGGAACTCATTGGATTGTGATTTCATCATGCTATATCTAGATGACTGCTGAGGTCCTTTCAGTCTCTGAATCCATGGTTTTTTGCTAAAGTGAAGTATAGAGAATTAGTTTAAAGTATTTTTAACAAGCTATGGAAAGTATTATCAATTATGGAACACTAAAAAACGTAAGTACATAAGTAGAACTTGTGCAATAGCATCTCTAGGGAAATTGTTCATAATGAAGGATTCTGGATAGTATCTACCAGCTCTATAATTTCTATAATGGGAGGAGTAAGATTAGTGCAATCCCTTTTCCCCCAATCAGTATAGAGAAGCTAGAGAGTTAAAAGTGGCATGGGCTCCCAACACCTGAATTATTTGTGCAGCAATATTTATTCATGGATTAGCATTGGATCAAAGAGAAAATCATAGGTCTAGGGAAAGGACCACCAAGAGGACCTAGTTCAACTTATACTTAACAAAGATCCCATTTTTGAAGTCTGCCCTGCCCCACCCCCACCCCCTGCCCCACCCCCACCCCCTGTCCATGAACATTCATTTTTTATGTGAAAAACTCCAGTAAGGGAATATCCATTACATCCTAAGACAATTCATTCTATATTACAGCAGGCGACTGGATCAAAATTTGCCATACTTGAACCATTATTTTTTTTTTTTGATCTTTGTTTTAGAAGTGAAGTCTTGGAAATAGATGGCCTCTGAGGTTCTGTTCTCTTCTAGATCTATGATACTATATGGTTTGGGATAATATATATATATATATACAATTCCCTTTCCTCTTGCCAACCAATCAAATGTTTAAATAAAATTACCTTGCTCCTTTTCCAGACCCAACATCCCCAACTCTTCCAAGTGACCCTTATTTTGCAAGGTCCTGAGTCTCCTCAAATTCATATTTGCACACAGATAAAATTTTCAAAGACCCTTCTAAATTTTGGTATGCAGAATTGAATGCAGTGGTGCAGATGTGGTTTGACTAGAGCAAAATACATTAATTTATATTACCTCTCTCAGGCTTTGAACTCTTCCAAACTCTGCAAGGATAACATTCAATTTATGTAATGTCATATTTAACTCCATCCATATTTACCTAAGACTGTATCTGTACATAAACTATCATGTAGCTATATCTCCTCCATACTGTACTTTTGAGACTATTTATTCCAGGTGTACATCTCTACTTTAATCACCATTACATTTTGTCATTCAATTCAGCCTATAATTTTAGCTTTTCAAGATAATTTAATGTTTTTTTTCCTGTTTCCCCAATACCTTAAAAGGGCAAACATTAGGTACTTACTAAATATTTATAGAATGCAATTTGTTGATTGAATAAAACATATTGTCATTAAAGGCCCTTTATACTTAAGCTGCAAATACAGTTTTTATCCCTTTATTATACTACTAATCTTCTTATTTTTTTTAATTTCAGACAAAGTAGAGTACTCATCAGTCTGCTTCTCATACTGCCCTTTACCAACTCCAGCGTCTTTAACAAAATGTATTCTGCATGTTAAATTCATTCCTCTCTCTCTAGCTGTTTGAAATCCTGAATTTCCTTCATATTGCAGCCGATTCTACAATTCCTTCATGAAAGTTTCTTTTCTTTTCTTAGTTTAAGTTAATCTCCTCCTCTTCAAACTTTTTCCATTAATTGCAGCATGTATGTTCACTTCAAATCAATCTATGCCTTCTATGAGGTTATTAATTAACAACAAGGACTTGTTTTTATCAGTTTGTTCAAGTGCTCATAACGCTGAAAGATATAATGTCTGCTTAATACGTTGAATTCAACAATGAGAGTTGAAAGGGACATTAAAATTCATCCATTCCACCCCACACCCATACTATGAGACCAACAATTTGATATCAGACCTCACTTAAAAGTTTCTTGTGAAGCCTCTTCAGGCAGCCAGTTTTATTTCTAGAAAATCCTGATTAGTAGGAAGTGTTTTCTTCTATCAAAGATTAATTTCCCTTTCTGCAACTTTTATTCACCACTCCTAGTTTTGCCCTCAGGATATAAGCAAATTGAAACCTACATTATATGACAACCTTTCAAATTCTTGAAGACAGAAACCATGTTTCCCCTACATCTTTTATCTCTAGGCTAAATATCCAGAGTTTCCTCAACTTATTATCATAAGTTGTGTTACTCAGTCTCCTAATCATTGGAGTCACCCAGCTCTAAACCACTCATTAAGATCCTTCTCAAGCTGTAGTGCCAGGAAGTGAATACAATAATCCAAATGTATTATGACTACAGGGGAAATGGCACAATTGTTTATTAAACAGTTACAATCCATCTTTTAGGCACTCTGTTAAGTGCTCTGAAAATATTTTCTCATTTGATCCTAAAGGAGAGGCTCAGGGGGCTACCATCTCCCTTTACTTATGTTGTATAGATATTCAGTCAGTTGGACCCAAGCTTACATAGGAAAGACTGATTAAGATTACATAAGACAAATTAAATAGAATAAACTAATATGAAGAAGTCACATATAAGCGGATATAATAAGGGATATAATTTCACCACATAAAATTTATTAGATAATGGAAATGATAAAAGTGAATCTAAAATGACAAGGGAAGATAAAAGAAAATTTCTCTGGAGAACAAGTCTGTTAATGAACAATAAGATGAAAAGAAGCCAGTCAAAGAGGCAAAAGAGAGGCCAGATGTAAGAAGGGAATCGTTAAAATCAGTGTCACAGGACGAGAGAGAAAAGATTTTGAAGGGCTGTTATGTCAAATACTTCATCTTATGACTAACACAGAAAACCTTGCAGTTGTTTACTAATATGTTATCCTCCTCTTTATTGATCTCCATTCTCCTAATATATTTACTTGGAGAAATACTAACCGTTCATTTTCCAAGTTCAAATGTCATTTCTTCCGTGATGTTTTTTCCCTGATGACTACAGTAAAAGTAGTCTCACCCTCCTATGAAGTTATAAAGTACTTTGTATCTATCATGGATCAACCTTTTTGTATATTAAAGTTTCTTTCTTCCTTCCTTTCTTTCTGTTTGTCTGCTTTCACTTGCAAGTTTATGATCTTCTTGAAGCAAGGAAATAACAACTTAAACACTACTGGATGCCCCAGTCTCTTCTGTACTTTATCTATAGTAGCCACTCAATATGGTTAATAAATAAATTAATCTAATGGATAATTGAATCTGTGCATGAATTTAGTTTCATTTTTGTGACTTTGTTACCTACCTCAGACCCTTCATTCCTAAATCTATGAGAAAGCATGTTTTTGAAAGAAAAATTATCAAATATATTTTTAAAACAACTATGCTAAGTACTTTCCCTATTTATTATTCTCTTTGGGGTAAGCATAACTATTAACTGCAACACAAATATGTAGCATTTTAAGTTATAAAGTACTTTACAAGTATTATCTCATTTGATTGTCTCAATAATCTTGTGAAATGGGTAGTATTATTATCATAATCCTATAGATAGAATGTACAAAGTGTAATGGAAATGATATGTGTTGAAGAGAAAGAGATGGGAGAACTGGTTCAAAAAGTGAATGAATTCACTTAGACCTTCTCTGTAGCCATTGGGAGCTTTATTGGCTCAAAAGCAGCAGACTTAAGATTTAGCAAGATACAGGAATGGTATAGGAAAAGGACCAGACATATACAGGATGAAGTTTCCTTGTGGGGGTTGGAGATTTAGGGTTAAGTCTTACAAGATAAAGTCTTGCAAGATAAAGGCACAGGGCGAGGACTATGAATGACATAAGATAAGAAAATTCCATTCCCCTGGATGAGGGGTGGGGACGTGGAATTATATGATCCAGGATAAGGGGAAGTTGTGGTAAGGGGAGACTTTAGGGCACTAAGAGCTTCACAAAGTCAATCAATATTATTTTAACTCTTAGGGCACTCTTCATATCCATATCAACATGCACAAGGTTAAACTACTTGCCCAAAGACACATAACTACCAAATATCTGAGGAAATATTTTGATCTCAGGTCTTTCTAATTTGAAGTCAATCACTCTATTCAGTATGTCTTGTGGCTGCCTCTACTGTACTCAAAGTTATGTCAATCTATGTTAGATCATAAGTAGAGTTATCTTGAATATCAATCAAAAAATCAAATCTAGTTAGTGTATGTCTAATTTTTAATTATATATTCTTCATTGTATTACTTCTAATTGCAAAGAATTCATGCTTTTCTTTTAGATTATTTCCATGTTATAAGATATTTCCATATTAAACAAATGTTTAAATCAAATTATTTTTATTATACCATAAACATCAATTCTTGCTGATTATCACAGGGCACTAGAACAAAATTTTTGACCTTGTAGGCATTTCTCTACAGAGGTAAAGACTGAAAAAATTCATTAAGCATAGTTTAAGGTCAGTCCTTATGTTTTATGTCAATGATGAAGAGGCTTTCAGGAAATACACCATAATAAGTAAGTGTCAAATATCATACTATTAGTATTTAGTTTGCTTCTTCCATGGTTGTTTGTTTCTAATTACTACACATTGTAAATGAATCCAGAAAGAATATTTTATTTTTCCCCATATGTTAAGATGTATTCAATATCCCTTGTACAAGATAAATGCTTAATTGATGAAGAAATGCTGTATGAAAATACACATGTTTGATTTGATGTTTGCCATTAATTAGCATATAGAGTGCTTCTTAGAGAGAGATATTCTTGAAGAATGGCATTAAATCATTTTATATATAATGGTGTATTAAATAGCTATCTATGTAATGAAGGATCACAAGGAGAAATTCAGGGGAATAATTAGATTCCTACTTAGGGCCTAATTATGCATTCCTAATGGGGCTTTTAACCACCTACTGAAGCTGATGGGAACCACACCTGCAGAAGGGGATATGTTAAGTATGGTTCTACTATAGTATTGGTTGGTAAAGAATATACATCTGCAGACTTTTTTTATCATTTAAAGTAATGAAACCATTATTATTAGGCTAGATTAGAAAGCACTAGAAGTGAGAAAGGACACTTACTACCAAGAGTTTAGATGTGTTTTCAAAATGATAATACCTTTTTGTACTTATTCCTTCCCAGCTTGAATCTGTAATTAAGAGGGAAGAGGGTTTACATCTTTATAAAGATTACATCTCTATAAAGGTCTCCAATGTTAAACATTTTTTGTGTACTATTCCTCAAAGAGGTTAAGAGGTTTACACACTCAGCTAGGAAATATCATATGTAGGATATGAAATCAGATCTTCCTAATTCTGTGTCCTACTTCCTATTGACTATAACACTGAGGAAGAGTACACAAAAAATGCCAATAAGACATAGACAGAGAGAGACAGATAGCAGACAGACAGACAGAGGCAGAGACATAGAAACAGAGAGAGAGAGACAGAGACAGCCAGAGAGACAGACACAGAGAGAGACAGAAAGACAGAGAGAGAGAAATAATACATAGAGAGTTTTTCTTGAAGTCAGTAAGAACTAGGTTCATTTAAGTTGTCTGACACTTTCTGCCGATTAGTGGACAAAAGTATGTAACCTAGGCAACTCTCTAAGAATATAATTTCAGAGAAAAAGCTAACTTTTATTGGTAGAGAGTTTCTTCACCTGGGAGTCAGTACCTCCCTTCCTATTCCCTTGCCCCTCACCATTTGTAAATTCTATCTTACAATTTTGTTCAGAGGATTAATTAAAATGATGCATGCTAAGTGCTTTGCAAAGTTGGACATATTTTAAAAATCACAATTACTATCTTAACTCTACTAAAACAATTTTTGTTCTCTCAGAATGTCCCAACTGGTCAAAATTTTTGAAGGAGGAAGGAGGGAGTTACATAAAGGCACCAAATTACTTATGAGAGCTATATTTTTCAGTAGGGAATCATCAGACAGTTCTTGCTTCATGTAAATTGGAATTAGGCAAATTCAACTTCAGGAGCCAGCATCAGTCCCTTGTTCTGTAGTAAGGTCCACTTATGTTAAGGGAAATATGTCTAACTGGGCAGAATTAGATCTTAGGGGTGATGCCTGGGTATGTAAATGGGAAATCAAGGTCTAACTTACATAGGTGTTAACTTTAAACTTTCAAACTATAGATAGATATGACAGATGTGACTTGCAAGAAAATATCTGTAGGTAAATTTAATTTTCCTCTCATTATCCCAGAATCATGAAATTTATCTAGCTCATTTAGTATTATTGACATCTGTTGTGCTTACAAGAAGGGTTGAACTGTCAGTCTGCTTTGGTCAAGGAAAAGCCCACTCAGTCTCCTTCGTTTTAAGAAGCCAACTTTCCTTTCAGTTCCATTTTCCCTTAGGGAAAAAGCTTGTTTTATTTAAACACTGGACCACAAAAAATGGCAGCCACCAGTAGTTTGACAGTGAAATTAAATTTATCTTCTTTTTCTCCTCTTGTAAATAAGGTATTATAATCAGTCCACATTTTAGGAAGAATCTGACCCTATATATTGTTCCTTTTCTCTATTTAATAAAATATTTAGTCAATGTAATATGCAACCTAAGGCAGCAGTCAGTTTTTTAAGTGTATCCAAGAGGGTTTGTCAAACTCAACACATTCAATTTGCTTTTCTAATTGTCGTCACACCATTCCCAATCTTATTTTTACCATTCAAGACAGAAGAGTTGGCCCAACCATATTGGGATTGTTGTCAGAATTTTAAGTCACTTGTTATGATACCTATACTGAGAAAACACTTAGAAAAATTTACAAAGATTGCAACTTTAAGTCACTGTAACCTATAGTCACATGCAGGGAGAAGAAAATGGGTCACCAGCTTCCATTCTAAAACAACAGTGTAGAATTCACCCCAAATAAAGGGAATTTTTACATCATCTTCATCACACTAGCTCAGTACTTCCCACAGTAACTGTTCACTTCTCATTTCTCACCAGACTTTTTCATTTGCACTTTGCATAAACTTGATTTCACTTCTTTCATTCATCTCCTCCTTATGTTAAGGTCAGTTACTTAGGGCAATTTGACCTTAAGTCAAATCAGAGCATATTTAGAACTTAAGCAAATTCTGGAATGTGTATGATCGGCAATGAGTCTTCTTGTATTGCTTTTTTCCATGTCTAAGACTTTTGAGAGATTCCAAAATATTACATTATGGGAGAGAAAGAATTTGCAAAGTAACATTAGCAAATTTAGTTTTCTTATAATAAACAGGTCAATCTTCAATTGTCTGCAGTTACAGAATTATTGAATTTCCCAATTAAATCTTTACTCTTCTTTCTGGTCAGGATGGTCTTTGCAAAGTATCACCTTATTCAAATAAAATTATGAGTAGCTGTTATTGATTAGTTTATCGATTACACATCAGCACTCATTACAAATTATTCATCGCTTATGGCTATTTTGGAATTTCTGCATCTTGGGAATTTCCTACTAATTCATGGAGTCCCCATTTTGCTTTTGGTTTTGTATTTGTTTGCTTGAGAGGAGGTTATTCTCACATGTGTTTGGGAAATTTACAAAAAATTTGCATATAGAAAGGATTAAAAAACTCATATCACTCTGGTATCTTAGAATGACCTCATTTGAATGACAGTGTCAACCTATGCTACAATGTTACAATACACATAACACTTCTCATTGATTTTTACTTTCCATCACTTGATCTACTCTCAGTAACAAAATGCCTAATAGAAATTAAGCACCACATTCTTATTACTCAAAAGAAATGACATTTTAAAAAATGGAAATATGCTGAAAATGTTATAGATATATACACACATCTATATCTTTAGCGATCTATCTAACTCTCCATCTCTATAGGTGAATATATACACAAACAAATATATACACATATATATATATACATACATGCATACATACATACATATGAACATACCCAGAATTCAAGAGGTTTTGCTAGGTAATTATAGATAAATTCCAACATGCCTGGCAATGTAATTGTTTCAGTCTCTCTCTCTCTCTCTCTCTCTCTCTCTCTCTCTTTCTCTCACTTTCACTCTGTCTCTTTCTTTATTGATTTATCTTTAATTTATACATTTTACAAACTATACAAAACTTTTCCATATATACATAAATATTTCTAATAATAACAGCATTTATGTAGACTTTACTAAGTAGCAGGTGCTGTACTAATTACTTTATAAATATTATCTTATTATCTTAACAAACTCTAGCTTTAAAGGGTACTTTACAGGGTGAAGAGTAGGTAGCAGGGCACCTGAAGAGATGCCCAGGTTAATTTAGATTGTCCCTTAGTGAATGAGAGCAGGAAACATCTAGCTACTCTTCATTTCCCAGTTCTAGAGCCCCCAGCACTTAGTAATCCTTGAAGTTTACTCTATCTGAGTGTATTACCTTGTCCAGATTCTTGTTACTCTCATATACAGTGCTTTCACTTTTCCCCACGACATTCAGCATCTAATTCATGAATTCCCTCCTGACCCCAGTCCTTATGTTCATAGTTGAGAATCACTGCTCTACCTTAATATCATATTGTCGTATAGATCATCAGATTCCTCAACTGCCATGATCTACATTTTCATTCTGATAAATGGTGGAGTTTGGATACTACAACTGGGCTGAATTTAGTCAGTCAAGCATATATTAAACTCCTATTATATGTGCAAAACTTCTAGAAATAAAATGAGATGTCCAGTGAGTCAAGACAGGGATGCCATTGACCAGTTGGCCCTGAAGCTGAAATAGAGAGAACTGCTTCAATGAAGGAAAAATGCTTCTCCAGCCTTAGAGCCCCAGCCTCTTATTATCAGAGACTATTAAATGGGAGTGACTATAGAAGGGAATAGCTGTAGAAGCATTTCTAATGGGTAAAGAAAGAAATGGAACTAGTTCATTAGTCATGCACACTTTTACTTTCTCTCTAAGATTTCCCTTTTATTTCTCAAACTTTCCTTTGATCTAGAAGGCATCAGGGACTATGGTGTACAAAGGAAAACCATCTATCTCCTTTCCTTGCCCAGATGATTGTTCTCAGGCATGATACCAAGATTTGTTAGTCAGGATGAACAAGGGCCCTGGAAAAAAGCTACTTTTCAAAAATCTTACTGGAAAAATTTTAGACTCTAAGTCAAGAAAACTGGGTTCTAGTTAAGATTTTGAGAACAACTCTTCTTGTTTCCTTTTCTGTTAAAATCAGACGATTTAACAAGGTGATCTATAAGGTCCCTTTTCGTTTTGTCTGTATGGCTATGAGAATTAGAGCCACTTCAATTCTGCTCTGGTCTGTGACCTGGGGCAAGTCACTTTAACCTTCTAGGGCTTCAGTTTCTTCCCCTGTAAAATGGGGTTGGACTAAATGATCCTAAAAGTTCTTGTCCATTTCTAAAACGATACTTTCGTTTTTATGTTTGTTTAATTTTTTTTGTTTGTTTACTATCATAAAGCATGTGTCTGCTTGCTATAAGGATTAACCTTCTACAACTTTCCCCCTTTAAATGTTCGTTAGGTTTTGAGAATAGGAAAAAGAATAAGCTCTTAATCTGTTAACCTTTACCCCTTCTCTGAAACAAAGTTTCTTAAAAACTCATTTTCTAGATATAGTTTGTAGTACTTGCTCAAGGCAAAAAGAAAAAAAAAGTCTTTGTTACCACTATGCTTTCCCTCCTCTCTGTTGTTTAAATTCCTTGAAGTAGGGGTGTTTTTTTTTTTTTTTTTTTTTTTTTTTTTTTTTGTATTTGTATCCTAAGATCTAGCATAGAATTTTGTTCATGGTAGTTAGTGATTTTTTTTTTTTATTTGAATTGGAGACTGTTGCCCAATATTATGACTATCCATTTTTTCTATAATATTAGAAGCACATTATAAAATACCTCTAGTTCTCTGCCACTACCGATTCCAGATTATACTGTTATACTTATTATATTGTAAACTCCATTGATCATCTTATTAATCAAATTAAATGATACATTCACTTGTTAAAGTAAATGATAAAGATCAAAGATTGGCCAGTGTCTTAAACTTAGATGTAGAAGTGTTGTCCAGTAAAGAAACTGCCTAATTCATTCTATTACTACATTTTAAAGACATGCCCACTGTACCATTATTGCAAGTTTTCCGCCCAGATATAATGTTTTTTATAGAAAGTTCTCCCTTCCCATATGATGAATGTCACAATCCTTTTGTCATGTGTAGAAAGATGCCAATTCTTTTCAAGAAAGTGATGAAAAGATTTCTCCCACAAGGCTTAACACAGTTACTGCCTTCCCCGTTACAGGAAATAAGTTGAACAGGTCAGGAAACCACATCCAATTATTTGGAATAATTTATTTTGATAGTCAAAAGACAATAAAAGATGACAGCATCTGATGTACCGATCTAGCCAGTATAACTTACCAACTTCAATCACTTTTCTATGAGAAATGAATAAGAAATCTCAGTCATAATTAGGTATTGATTCTATATGATTGTCTCAAGGAAAGCATTTTTTTTTTAACCTATGCCTTTAATTTTCAGTTCTAAGATACCTGCAAAGGAAAACTGTGAAGAAACCAACAATTTTATAATGATTGGTACTAGTAAAGTGGAAACACCTGATATTTCTTTACTCCCCAGCATAATAAAGACACAATTGGTCAAAAAAGATATCAAATGTTAACAGATAATATGATCTAAGTGAAAGGTGTGATGTGAGTGCCTGGGATACTATGGTGAAATGTTAGTATGTTTGCTGTTTGCTTGTTTGTTTTTTAACTTTTCTTTGGAATTTCCCTTTGTATTTTTCCCAAAACAAAATAAAAACTCTTTTCATCTGGAACTGCACAAATTGTACCACAAAATCTAGTCACTTTGCATTTAGATATGTGAGTACAAGCAATTTCTCCCATTAGTAGTCAATCAATATTCATAAAGTGAATAGTATTCTCCAGACATTGTGCTAAGGCTAAATATATATGAAAACAGGTAAAAAAAAAGCACTCACTTTCGAACAGCTCACTGTCTAATGGAAGAGACAACATGAAAATAACGGTGCAGATAAGACAAACACAAAATAAATGAGGGGTAGCTTAAGAAAGAGGGTGTTAAGATCAAAGAGGACTAGGAAAGGCTTCTTTCAGAAGGAAATACTTTAGTTTAAATGTCTTAAAATGCAACCTTTTTGAATACATATTTTGTTTCTATTATTTGTATCCCAAGCACCTAGTAGAGTGCTTGGCACATCATGCACACTAAATAAATGCTTATTGAATAAATATAATGAATGTTTTAAGGCAAGGAGAGGAGGGAAATGTTCCTGCACAGGCTTATCAAATGACATTATACATTGGTCTCTAGGGCAAATCTGCATTGTCATGTGTCATTTTTTTTCTCCTTTTATTTGGAGATCATCAGTGCACACAATTATCAAAGAGGGCATCCACTCAGTTCTAGTCAATGAAAGTTTCATAAGAAGACACCCTCAACATCTTTGTGCTCCACGGGAGGGTCCTGGTTCTTTAACATGACTTTCCTAGGGCCAGGTCTTACACACCATCATTATATAGAAATAGCAAAATAAAATCTAAGGATTGAACAAAAAAGAAGGAAAAATGGAAATGATACAAATATGCAGCCATAAAGAAAGTTTTTGCACAAAGGAGTAATAGGCTAGTCATACAAGATTTGGCAGAAGTTATCAAAAAGTATAAACTTATAAGTGAAAAAGTAGACTCATAAAGAAATTGAGGATTTCCAATCATTCCTGATGTTGAACTGAGTATGACAGAAAGGCATGTACTGGAAAGGATTACACAGTGGGGATTTATTTTTACTAGTAGGGGGAGAAGAAATAAATGTCTTCACACCTCATTATATTCACATATGATGAAGATGAAAAAGAGAGGGGGGAAGGAGAGGAAAAGAAGAAGAGAGAGAGTTTCTGTGAAAGAGAGAGAAACCAGGTATGGTTCTGTTCTATTTTTGATGCTCTTATGGGAAAACAGAAATGGGAGTCATTTGAACTATAATGGAAATTTACTGGTTCACATAATAAGGATTTATATAATGAATAGTATGCAAATATTGAGGGATGTGTTGATAAAATGAGCATCACATGAACCTGACTTTCCTTTGAACAAAATATGGAAGACAGATTGAAATTCATCTTGAAAAACTTTGCTTTATATGTACTCACTAATAAAGTTTGATATGTAGGTGGCATAGTGGATCGAGTACCAGACCTGAAGTAAGGAAGCATCATCTTCCTGAGTTTAAATTTGGTCTCAGACTCTTATTAGTTGTGTGAACTTGGTCAAGTCATTTAACCCTATTTACATCAGGTTACTTATCTGTAAATTGAAGTTGAAATGGAAATGACATACCACCCCAGTAGTTTGTCCAAGAAAACCCTAATTGAGGCCATGAAGAATTGAACATGACTGAAAAGCAACTGAACAACATAGACACACACAAACTCACACCAAACATCATGGAAAGCATTAAACTTAAGAAGAAAATAGGTAGAGAAAAGAAGAGGAGAGAAGAAAGTTGAAGAGGTAAAGTAGGATAGGGAAAGAAATAATCATAAACAGAAAAAACTCAATGGGGAGTCTAAAGACTGGATTAAATTGAGTGGAAAAAAAATTAAAACTCTAATCAGGTAGACATAAGGGAAAAAGAAGGCAATGGAATAAAAACAGACAATTTGATTATAAATAAAACAAACTGTGATATACTCTCCTGTTCCTCTATATTATTTCACTGGTGATCTTAGCAGATCCCATGAATTCAATTATTATCTCTAAACTTAAAATCAGTTTTACTTATCCGGAACTAATGTCTCTTCCTTCTTACAGTTGCACATCTAGAACTGGCTACTGAACATCTCAAACTGGTTGTCCCATACATATTTTAAACCAGACATGTCCAAAACCAAACTTTTTCCCATTAAATTCTCTCTTTATCTGAATTTTTCTATTACTGTTAACACTACCATTACCCTCCAAATTACTCAGTCTCAGAACCTAAGTGTCATCTTTGACTCTTCACAATCTCTTTCCCCCATAGGTAAGTTTTTGCCAGACTTTATTGATTGTATCTTAAAACTTCTCAAATATGCCCCCTTTTCTACTTTGACACTACCATGATATTATTGCAAGTCTTCACTGCCACACATCTGAACTGTTGCAATAGCTTTCTGGTTGGTGACTTTGGCAATTCTCTAACCTTTCCATTTTTTTTTCTCTGTTCAGCTATCAAAGTGATTTTCCTAAATCTCAAGTCTGAGCATGTTAGCTTCCTATTCAACAAACACCCATAGTTCTTTATCACCTCTAAGGTTAAGCAAAAGAACTGATGTTTGGGGTTTTAAAGCTACTCATTCCCATACTGTTAGTTATTCTGTCATTTCACACATTGGCTCATTGATACTGACCTCCTTGCTATCAATGGATGAAAGTACAATTTCTCAACATAGTACACTCCACATTTCCTGAATTTCCAGGTTCTTAGATGACTGCCTCTTTACAGATTATCATTTAGGAACTTACCATTAGTATAGTAGTTGACTTTGATGACCTGTTCATCCTCATTGAAAGCCTTTGACAACATGACTGAAAACATCATGCTATGTAGCATGGGAACTGGGAAGGTACTAGAGCATTGTCCACTCTCCAGAACGTGGGAAAACATACCATCATGAAATTGACGTACAATATAGATGGACTCTGGGCAACCAAATTTTGACATAATTTTTCATAAGCTCTCATGACTAACAGTGGCAAAGGCCTTATTCAGATCTACAAACTTTGTGCACAGACCTCTGTTTTGCTCCTGACATTTCTCCTGGAGTTGTTGGGAAGCAAAGATTATATCAATTGTTCTTCAGCCCTTTCTGAAGCCACACTGGCTCTCAGGTATATGACCATCTGCCAGGTGAAGGATCACCCTATTAAGTAGGACTCTAGAAAGAATTTTGCCAGCAATGACTAAGAGAGAGACTCTGTTATGATTGTTGCAGGACAACTTATTCCCTTTACCTTTATAGAAATGGACAATGGAGGCATCCTTGAACTCCTGGGGGATAACTTCCTCTTGCCAAACAACCTGGAAAATTTCAATTACCTTTTGTATGAGCAATGGTCCCCCTAACTTGTAAATCTCAGCTATAATGGAATCAGCACCAGGTGCTTTGCCACATGTAAGGAATTAGCCTCCTTTATGGAGCCTAATTATGGCCCTCAAAATCTCTTCTTCAGATGGAAATTCAGCTAAGGAGGGATTGACTTCAACCTGAGGCAAACAGTCGGTGACCTCAGCATTGATTGATGATATTCTACTAAGAACACTATGAAAGTATTTAGCCCATCTCTCCAGGATCATGTCCTTGTCAATAATCAATTGGCTCCATCAGCACTGAGTAGGTGTGTTATACCTTAGGTTTTTGGTCCATAAATAGCTTTCAGGGAATCATAAAAGTGCTTTCAGTTGTTATTATCAGCATAAAACTGAATTTCATCTGCCTTCTTACTGAGACTGGAATCCTGCATCTCTCTAAGCTTTTCTTATAATTTACTTTTGATAGAATTAAATGCTGCCATCTTAGAGATGGATGAACTATTCTACTGGTATATCTTGTGGAGTTCTCATTTTTGTTTAGCAGCTTCTGAATTGCCCCGTCATTTTCATAAAACCAGTCTTGGTGTTTGAGAGTGTTCTGACCCATATGAGCAAATGCAGTGTTCCACACCAAATCTCTGAAAGTTGCCCACTCCTTTTCTGCTCCATTCCAGCCAACTACATTTGGCTCAACTTTGCCTCCATGTTAGCAGCAAACTGTTCACGCTCAGAGAAGAGCTCTAATTTGTTGACATTAATTCTTCTGGTAGTCATTTTGCCTTGGGGATAGCCCTTTTGATGAATGTGAATATTCAGCTTGGAAAGGATAAGTCTATGATCAGTCCAGCACTCTGCACCAAGCGTTGCCTTTGTCACAAGGTTACAACCCAAGACCAAAGTGGAGGGAGTGTTGGTACATGGTTTTCTGTTTGCAGATGATTGTGCACTCAATGCAGCCTGTGAAGATGAGATGCAACAAAGTATGGATCAATTCTCTGCTGCCTGTGCTAATTTTGGCCTAATAATTAACACCAAGAAAACAGAGGTGCTCCGTCAGCCACTACCACACCATCTATACATGGAAACATTGATTACAACACATGGAGAAGTTTTGAATGCTGTGCATAAATTCGCTTTACCTTTGTAATGTACTTTCCAGGGATGTAGATATTACAATGACAATGAGGTGGATGCAGACATTGCCAGAGTCAGCTCAGTATTTGGGAGACTCAGAAGAAAATTTTGGGAGACAAGTATTAGACTGACTACCAAACTGAAGATCTACAGAGCTGTTGGGCTGATCTCATTGTTGTATGTCTGGGAAACATGGACAGTGTACCAGTGCCATACCAGGAAACTGAATGCTTCTTTTTGAAGTGTCTTAGAAAGATTCTGAGAATCACCTATAATGATAAGGTACCAGACACTAAAGTCCTTGTTGGAGTTGAACTGCCAAGCATTCAAACTACGCTTCAGAGAGTGCAGCTCCAACATGCTACTCATGTTGTTCAAATGCAAAATGTAAACCTGCTCAAAAGACTATTTTATGGAGAACTCCCATGGGGCAGGCAATTGCATGTTGGTCAGAAGAAACAATACATGGACAGTCTCAAGACCTCTCTCAAGATCAGAGAAACATAATTTAACTTTTAGGGTGAAACATAAGGAGGAAGGGAATTGTGAAAGGGAGAGGGGGAATAAGAAATAAGGTAAGAACATTTAACTCAACGTGGAGAGGTGGAACAGAGGAATAAGATCAGACCACTACAGTAATAGATTTCTAATGTTCATCAAGTCATATATTTTCTACCATCTCCTTTTGTTTAAAGAGTGAGTGGTTGGCAAAGAAGAAGAACTGCATAAATTACAATGGTAGGAGAAAGATCACCAAAAATAAAGTGTAATTGAAAATGTGAATAGGATGAATTTGCTCCTAAAACAGAGCAAGGTGGTAGAATAGTTTGTTTCTTTGGTAATTATTCCGTGGTAGCTTTGTGGGGAAAACAAATGACTATATGACAGGGCAAAACAACTTTGTAAGTCAATACAAAACAACCTAAAATATTAAATATATCCTTTACTGACCAAAGGGTAATACAAAATTTACTCAATAAAGGGCTTTTGAAAAAAAGGGTTCAAACTCAAAAGAGGAATAAATAATTTCATCCTAAATAATTGATAAGTCAAAGAACAAATCAAAGAAGTAACAGATAATTTCATCAAAGAAAATACAGTTAACCAATATGCCAAAACTTTTGAAATACAATGAAATTATTTCAGTGTGGCAATTAAATAATAAAAGATTTCCTCAACAAGAGAAAATCTTAAAAAGATAAGTGAATTGGACATAAAGTTTTAAAAAATCTATTTTAAAGACCACAAATCAGCGATACAAAATAACACAAAAATATAATTTGGAATATCAAACAAAAAATAGATTAAAAGAAAGCTATTGACTTATAAACAAAACAAAGATATTATGAAATATCTCATAAGTAAAATCAAACATTATCTCATTTTATTTTTTTAAGACACAAGAAAACAATTTTCCAGAGCCAAAATGAAAATGGAGACCTCATAAAAGATGTAGAAGGACTCAAATTAATTAGAAATCATTTGTATCCAAATATTTACCTTGAGAATATTAACCTTAAAAACTGGAAAGATTTTAAAAATAAAATATATAATATATGTCATCAGAATAAAAATAAATTAAATATGGAACCTAGACAGAGAAAAATTAACTGATTAAGCCATAAATGAATTGCCAACGGGATTGGGAGGGAACAGTACTGGATGGTTAATAAAAATGAACTTTATTAGAGAAGAATTAATCCCACCTTTATAGAAATTATTTTAGAAAAAAGGGAAATATATCTATCTGAACTTTCCATGAAAAAGGAAACATTTTTAAGCACTTACTGTATACCAAGAACTGTGCTAAGTAATTTCCAAGTATTACATCATTTAATCCTCACTGCAACCTTCTGGTTTTAGTGATATTATTATCTTCATTTTACAGTTGAGGAACGTGAGGAAAACAAACATTAAGTGACTTGCACAGGATCACACATATAAATGCCTGAGGTGAGATTTGGATTCAGTTCTTCCTGGTTCCACACCCAGTCATCCACTCAACTATCTTTTTTCAGACCTTTACTTTCAACATTTTGTTTTCTTCAGTGAAAACATATAGGCTTCCAATATGTAAAAAAGGGAGATACAAAGGAGAAAAAAAATTATGTAGCAAGATCTCTAAGGAATTCCATGACAAAAGTATTGAATAAGGCATTAGCAAACATATTATAGTGCCTTATTAAAAAATATTGCAGACTCTGCCCGGGTTGTATTTTAACTAAGGTTATTGGGTTCATTACAAAGTTATAAATATATAATATATTAATTATAAAAACAAAAATTATCATTTTATCAATATATGTTATTTTATGTCTAAAATATTACAAAATAGAGAATTAAATACAAATGTCTTTAAAACAAAAAGTATCTATCTACAACTTAGAGTCAGATGAGCTCTATTGATAAAACAAAAGTACTAGAGACCCTTTCAATAGTAGCAAGGGTAAAACATTGCTGTTCATTATGACAACAATGATTTGATATGGTTCTAAAACTACTAGCTATTGAAAGAATACAAAAAAGTAAACTGAGAAAACAAGTAGAGACAAAAAGGGAGGATTACATTTTCAAAATGATATGATGGTTTGTGTACAAACTGTAAACATTCAATTGGAAACAATTTAAATAAAAATAATTAATAATTTTACTGTTATAAAATAACTACCAGACAAAACAAAAACAAAACCAGCCTCTCTGAAGAATGAAGAAATTTAAAGGGAAATTTCTTTCAAAATAAATACAAAATGTATAAAACACCTTTGAGTTCACTTATCATGGCACCCACAGTCAGTCAATATGTATTTATTAAATGCCTTCCAAACACAGGAATAGTTCTTGTTACATGCATGTTCTTATAAAAAAAATAATTCTTGTAACCTTAGCACATTGTTTACCGAAATAAAGACAAGTAGAGATTACTCAATTACTTATTTGGGGGCTAAGGTAATATAATGACAAAGAAAAATTTTCCTAAACTTATTTACATTTCCAGTGCTGTGCTAATGAAACAATTAATAAAATACTACTTGATAGAATTATACTAAAAGCCAAATTCATCTGGAGAGGCAAATGTTTAACACTCAAGAGAATCAGTGAAAACAAAATGTGGGAAGAAAGAGGACAAGATGTGAATTGCACTGTGATGAAATAATCATTCAAAATATGCCATACATGTATATGATTTGCAACAATAATTAAGCATAGTTAAATTGCTTTTGGTAAACCCAAAGACACACATTACTTTAGTAATATACACTATTCAAAAAACCAAAACTGTTTGAAGCATTTTGAGAAAACTTGTGATTAGATTAATTTCACACCTCACATCATACACCTCAATTAGTTCCAAAAGGAACTTACCATCAAAAAGTCATTTATAAACAAATTAGAGGAAAATGGAAGGAGATACTTTTCAAAAATATGGAAAGGGAGGAATGTTCATAAACACATAAAATTTAAAATTTTTTATATACAAAATTGAATGTTTTCCAATGTTTCACTTTGTTTAGTGGGAAAAAATCTATAGTTACAATGAGAAAGGAAAGATGTAATTGGCAAAAAAAAAAAAAATCACTATTTATCTTTAAAAAATATCTGATATTCCAGATATATGGGGGATTTGTAAAAATATAGAAAAGGAAGAAAAATCCCTGATAAATAAATGTTCATAATTCATGAACAGGAAGTTTCAGAAGAAATCTAAGTTACTTCCAAACATATGAAAATTCTCCAAATCACAATTAAAAAGAAAACTGCAAATTTAAACAAATCTGATGTTCTATATCATTCCTATCTATTTGGCAGAAAATAGACCCTAATTGGACAGATTGGAGGTAGGCAGGAACATTAATGCAAAGTTGTGGAAAGTAAATGGAAAATAATTTGGCACTATAACCAAAATGTCACTGAATTGTCTCCCTTTGACCCAATGAGACCATTACTAGGTATATAGTTGCAAAAGGTCAAAGACAGAGGGAAATGAAGTATATGTACAAAAATAGTTATAGTAGCAATTTGTATTGCAGAAAAGAACTGGAAACAAAGTGGGCATCCATCAGTGGTGGAATAACTGAAGAAATTATGTTATATAAAAGTTATGTAATATTATTGATTTTAAAAAGATAAATAAGAATGATTCAAATAATACTAGGGAGATAGATATGAACTGATATGCCATGTGGTAATACAAGATGAAGCATTTATTCACAGAAAGATCACAGCAGCATAAAATAAACAACTCTGAAAACTTTAAGAATTCTGATCAATAAAATTACCGATTAATCACATCTTCAGACCATTAGCAATAGACAAGTCTTCTATAGCTTAATGTAGGAGAAATAAACTGATGAATGGAATGAGTTGAATTTATAACATAACCAATACAATGCAAATTTCTTTAGTTTGACTATTGTAGTCTGTTAAATGGGGGAACGTTTAATTGTTAGATTTGTGTTTGTGGGTAGTAGAGGAATTATAATAGGGAAGGTTAGAAAACGATCAACAAAAAATAAAACAAGGAATAGTGCAGAATAAAGTTCAGAAAGGATACATACAGGGCGATATTAGTACTGTCATGTGAAATTTTAATACTGTATATGCAAAATATTTATTAAATATATTTGAATTTTTAAAATAAGATTTATATACATATAGAACCTAAATTATAAGTTTTATTTATATTATAAATGCATGTTAATATATTAATATACATATATCAAGTTTGTGTAATTCACAATTTCATACATAATTCTCATTATATGCCTTCGTTTGTGCTTAAAAATGGTCATGTTTTTGATACATTTCTAATTCACTGGAAAAAAAAACACATCATTGCTCCTCATATTGACTTGTCTAGGTATATTATAAGAAGGATAAAGAAGTGATTCCCTATTTTTCACCTTTCAGTGCTATCTTTTGGCTCATTTAGAATTAGAAGATACAAAATACAGTCATCTTAGGCAAGGATAATGTACAAATGTAATTGAAAATTAGAAGGGAAATGGAAACGTAACAGTTGGGAGATGTTAGGAGGTACTGAGTGTATTTGTAAAAAATAATATTGGATAAATTGATATTTTTAGTGTTATTTCTCTGTTCAGTTTATCTTATTCCTTTGCATATTTTTTTAGAAGTCAAGAAATTTGTATTTAACAATTTGCAAAACTAACTAAATCTATAAAAAGCAAATGGCCTTTTTATAAAACTCATCTATTTTTATAGAAATCAGGGCTCATGAATGTGTTCAACCAGTATGGTTATGATTTGGTTCAGTGCTGTGTACTTTTTTTTTTTAAGTGCCAAGTACTTCTATCAAATAGTCCTAGTCTCACTATCTTTTCCTTTTGTGGCACTTTCAGTAACATTAACAACTCCTGAATTTACCCTTTTTATATTTGAATATCCAGCTGTTATTTTAATTAAGTCTGCCACAGGCAAGGATTTGGCTTTCTATACCTGTGGAGAGACTCCTCATGACATTTTAATGACTTACTATGTAACTAGAGGAAAGAGACTCTAGAAATAGCATAAACTATCATTAGTTCAAATAAGAGCCAAACCTGTCAATTTCTAATTAAGATATTTCTTTTTTTTACACTAGTTCACCAATAAAATGTTGTTTTAGAATTACCCATTAATCTCTCATCTTACAAAGAAAAGCAAACCAAAATAATTTCAATTTTCTCTTTCAGAATACAAAATTGTTAATGATTTGGTTCTATCAAATTTTGATATAAAGACCTATATGAAACAAAGAGGAATGGAGCAAAATATGTGGGTGATCCATGACATACCTCAGATACACAGAAATACATGATGGGAGATGGAATTATGGAATAAAGTTTTTAATTTAAAGATAGAAAGAGCAGTTCCAATCCTACTTCAGATAGGAAGTCATTTAAAGTTTCTAGTCTTCAGTTTATTCATGTAGAATTAATATTATTGTTTTTTTCTTTATCTTCTAGCTCTAAGACTATGATCTGTGATAGAATGAGCTCTGATGGTAGAATGAAATCTTTTAACTTATTACAATGAAGATGAGCACTAGAAATCCCAACCTAGGAGAATAGTGGGGTGATGGGGTGATGGATAGAATTCCTGCAGAGGAAAGTTGGAATAATAAAGGATAACTACAAACAACTCCAGAAAGAATGGAGTGACTGGGCCAAAGCTGAAAGGATGCTTAGCTGTGGAAGTGTCAGGTGATGAAAGAAAGGTTTGATGTTGTAAAAATCAATATTGCATAAGAACCAGAAATGTAAGATCTATGAACCAAGAGAAACTGGATGTGGTCAGATAGGTGTTGGAAAGATAAAACATAGATATCTTGGGTGTCAGTAAACTTAAATGGATGAACATGGGTGAATTTAATTTAGGTGATAATTGCCATATGTTACTGTGGGCAAGTATTTCTTAGAAGAAATGGAATCTTCATAGTCCATAAAAAGAGTCAGGAAAGCAGCATTGGGTTATAATCTCAAAAATGATAGAATGATACCTGTTTGAATGCAAGTAGAAACACTCAGCATCACAGTAATTCAAGTCTATGCTCTATTTACTGATTCCAAAGGGGGCAGATTGGACCAGTTCTATGAAGACCTACAATATCTTCTGGAAATAACACCTCCCACTCCCATCCCTCTGAAAAGATGTTATTTATCATAAGGGATTTTTTTCACTGTTTATAGTAAACACTCAACAACTCAAAAGGAGACTGTACATGTAGACATAATCAGGTAGTCAATATCAAAGTCAGATTGATTATATACTTTGCAACCAAAGGTGTAGAAGCTCCATAGAGTAGATTTAAAAAAGACTGTGTCTCAGTCCATGAGATTCTTATTGAAAAATTTAGACTTAATTGAAGAAAGTAGGGAAAACCATCAGACCACACAATATGATCTAAATAACATCCTTTATGAATATGTAATGGAGGTGATGAATAGATTTAAGAGATCATATTTGGTAGAACACCTGAAGAATTATAGACAGAGATTCACAATATTTTACATGATACAGTAACAACAACAAAAATAAAGAAAAGGAAGAGCAATGAAACAAATGGTTCTCTGATGAGAGAGGTTTTATGAATAGTTGAGGAAAGAAAGAAAGTGAAAGGCAAAGCAGAAAGTGAAAGATTTGCTTCAATGAACAAAAGAGTTCCAGAGATCATCAAGGAGAGAGAAGGTTTTTTTTTTGTTTTTTTTGTTTTCTTTTGTTTTTCAATGAGCAATGGAAAGAAATGAAGGAAGCTATTCAATAGGAAAGATGGAGATCTCCTCAAGAAAATTAAAGATAACAAAGGAAAGTTTTATACAATAAAATGACCATGATAAAAGACAAAAATGGTACCCACTTAACAGAATCAAAAGAGATTAAGTGGTGGCATAAATAAAAGTTTTAATGCCACTGATAACTGTGATGGTGTGGCTACTGATCTAGAGTCAGACATTCTGGAGAATGAAATCATGAGGACTTCAGGAAGCATTGCTAATAAAGTTAGTCCAGTTAACGAAATTCCAGCTGAGCTATTTAAAATTCTAAAAAATGATACTGTCTAAAAGATCTTACCCAAAATGTTAGAAAATTTGGAAAATTATGGTGGCCACTGGATTGGAAAAGATTAGTTAATGTTCTTATCCTAAAGTAGCACAGTGTCAGAGAATGATCAAATTACTGAACGATTGTGTTCATCTTGCACACCAGTAAGATTAAGCTTAATATTCTGTAAACCAGGTTTAACAAATAGAACCAAGAATTACTAGAAGTGTAGGCTGGTTTTCTAAGAGACAGAGGAGCTAAAGATCAATTTGCCAATATTCACTGGTTTATGAAGAGAAAAAATAATTTTAAAGCTGTATAATTTGATTATTTATATTAATTTGTAATGTTGCCTTCTCTGTTTAAAATATTCTCACATAGGAAAAACATAGTTTCCAAAAACTGGCTGAGGAATGTGGTCATGCACCAGTCCCTCTTAGGGCCTTACCTGGGATTCTCTGTTTATCACATAAACAAAACTAAACTGAGCTAGTTCTTGTTACCAAGATTTACCAAGAGACATTAGTGTGACCTTAGTATTTTCATTAAAGTTTGGGGTGGCCTGGCTCATGAAGGAGAACTAAAACCAGAGAGAACCTCATCAGGGTGCCCAGACTGCTAGACAGTGTTCAAAAGACATGACCAAGTCTCCTTTTTCAACTGGTCTTACTCTTCCCAATGATAAGTAATCAGGAGGAGTTGAAAACTCTTAGCCCACCTCCACATTTTAACATCCCACAATCAAGGTTGCTTTTTCCTTGTTGGGGAGTTTTCCAGTAATTTGATGTCAGAAAAACAGACCTGGATTTACATGATGTGGATTCTCCCTCAGTGTCTTTGGTTTGTGAGAACACTGATAGTAAATTTATTGATTGTTCACCACCTAATTAATGAATTTATTTTTAATACCCAGAATTTTGTCTCTCAGAATTTCAAATGCCACAATGGAAAAAGAAAAGATCTTGAGAGAAACATCTACTTCTGTTTCATTGAATACATTAAAACCTATGACTGTGTGGAGCACCACAAAATGTGACAAGTTCTCAAAGATATGGAAGTAAGAAATCATCTTATTTATCTTCTAAAGAATTGTAGCAGCATGCACCTGACACATCCAGGATGGCTTGCTAACACAGGTTCTTAGGTCTGCTGTTCTAAAAGGAAAGCAACTTTCAAGGGGTCAAAAGTCTTTAATCACATAACTTAGGTAGAAACAGGGGTCTTCTTGAGTTCTTCCCACCAAAACCCCTCAAAATACCTGTAAAAAAATGACTCTAAAGAAATTGTAGAACAGCAGAGTGCCACAAAATGACAGAGTGAAACAAATTCCCCTTGCAGGACAATCTGGAAGGCAAACAGGAAGAGCCTATTGCAGTAGACTCAGAGCTAAGTGCATCTGAACAGAGGGGACTGGAGCAGGCCTTAGGTCACTGAATTGCTGGCAGATGCTGTGATTTCCAGACTTCTCAATCCACAAATGCCAAAGACAGTTTCAAAGGCCACCTCGATGAGAGGAAAGCATGATCTGATCCCAGTACCAGGGCGGCAGCAGCCACTACCACAGTGGCATCAGCTGATTCTGCAGCTCACAGCTTACAGACAGTTCAGGAATCAAGCAGTTGATCTATGTCACAGCCCAGAGTGGTGGTCCTGGAGTGAGGAGGAGCACTGGAGTGGCAGAGCTGCTGGTGGCTGTGGATGATATCCTACTCACACTTCCAGAGCAGAAAAGAGTGTCTGTTTGGTCACAGTCCAGAGAGCAAAACAGAAGATGAGTAAATACCTCTACATTGATTATACCACTTTGAAGGAACTGAGAACTTACATGTCCCCAGAGATATCTCTGAAAACAGTTGCACAAAGCCTCTGAAACTGGGGTTTGTACATCCTGCGCTTAACAAGGTGCTCAAAAGTCAAACAATTGACCAGGAAAATGTACAAAAGGGGAAAAATAAGACTATCGGAGGTTACTTTGTTGATGAAAAGGTAGTTTCTTCTCTTCTTTCTAATGAGGAAAAGCATGCAACTGGAGTAATATCAAAGCAAACGATTAGAGGAAGATAGCAAGGTCAAGCTTCCTATATCCAAAGCCCCCAAAGAAAATGAAATAGTCTCCGCCCACGGAAGAGCTCAGAAAGGATTTTGAAAAGCAAATTAGAGAAGTAGAGGAAAAATGAGTGTGATACAAGCAAATCACAAAAAATGAGTCAACATTTTGCTAAAGAAGACCCCCAAAAATACTGAATAAAATAGCAACTTTAAAAATAGATTAACCCAAAAGGCAAAAGAGGTCAAACAAGCCAACGTGGGGAAGAATGCCTTAAAAAGCTGAATTGGCCAAATGGAAAAGGAGGTCCAAAAGCTCGCTGAAGAAAATAACTTCAAACTTAGAAAGGAATAAATGGAAGCTAATGATTTTATGAGAAATCAAAAAAATTATAAAATAAAACCAAAAGAATGAAGAAAAATAGAAGACTGTGATACATCTCATTGGAAAGACAACTGACCTGGGAAATGGATTGAGGAAAGAAAAACTGAAAATTATTGATCTATCTGAAAACCATGACCAAAAAATGAGCCTAGACAACATATTTCAAGAAATTATCAAGAAAAACTACCCTAATATTCTAGAGCCAGAGGATAAAATAGAAATGGAAACAATCTACCGATCACCTCCTGAAAGAGATCCAAAATGGAAAACTGCTAGAAATATTGTAATCAAATTACAGAATTCCCAGGAAAAAAAATTTTGCAAGCAGTCAGAAGGAAACAATTCATGTGTTGTGAAAATGCAATCAGGATAACAGGATTGAGTAGATTAGTTTCTACACTAATGAATAAGACAGCTTGGAATATGATATTCCAGAGGTCAAAGGAGTTAGGATTAAAACCAGGAATCACTACCTAGCAAAAGTGAGTATAATAGCTCAGGGAAATAAATAGGATTTCAGTGAAATAGAGGACTTCCAAGCATTTTTGTTGAAAAGACCAGAGAAACATGAAAAGATAAACAGGAAAGACAAGCCATAAGGAACTCATTAAAATTCAATTGTTTGCATTCCTACATGGAAGGATGATATTTGTCACTCATGAGACCTTTCTCAGTATTGGAGTACTTAGAGAGAATATGTGTCTCTGTGTGTGTGTGTGTGTGTGTGTGTATGTGTGTGTATCACACACACATACATATATATATACACATAAATTTATATGTATATACATATTTATATGTGTATATGTGTATATATACATACACACATATATGCATATACATATGTGTATTGTATATGTATAGATATGTGTGTATTTATGTAAATATGTATTTATGTATATATGTAAACATTCATATCTGTATATATGTATGTATATCTATATCTATCTCTCTATATCTATTTACATATATCTGTACTGATCTATACATATTGAGACAGAGATTCTTGAGAGAAATGTGCTGGGGGAGAAAGGGAGAAGTAGAATGTAGCAAATCATCTCACATAAAAGAGATAAGAAAGAGTTTTTGCAATGGAGGGCAAGAAGGGAGAGTTGAAAGGTTTTAAGTGAGTCTTACATTTATCAGACTTGAATTAAGGAAGGAATAACATAAACTCAGTTGGGTATGGAAATTTATCTTAGCTAGAAGTACATTGGGAGAAGGGGTAATCAGAAACAAGCACTATTGTTGGGGACAAATCAAAGGAGATAATGGAATAAGTGGAAGGCAAGACAGGATAGAGGGAAATACGGTTAGCCTTCTGCAACATAACTCTTATGGAAGTGTACTGCATGGTTGCTCATGAATATCCTGCTTCAAATATCTTGCTTTCTCAATGAGGATCACTGGGGAGAAGGAAGAGAGAGAATGTGAAACTCAAAGTTTTAAAAGTAAGTGTTAAAAATTGTTTACAGTATAGAAATCTGTCTTGCCCTTCAAAATATAGAGGGGAGGTGGAATCTGAGAAGGGGGGTGATAGAAGAAAGGACAGATTGGGGCAAGAGGTAGATGGGCTGCATGCTGTCCTGGGGAGAAAATTTGGAATTCAAAATGTTGTGGAAGTCAATGGTCTAAACTGAAAATAAATAAATTATATTTATAAAGGTGAACTGCAAAAAAAAAAAAAAAAAAAAAAAAGAGGAAGAAAATAAGAAAACAAACATTTCCATAGCATAGTAGAATAGAAAAATAAAAAGATGACTGCACATGAAACCACAAATCTATTAGGTACTACTTGCTGTTCCTTTTAAATATATATTAAAGTTATCATGTAAAAAGATCATGTACCAATAGAGACAATATAAGTGAAGAAATAAAACCAATAGATGAAGCTTCTCTCTGACCCTAAGCTATATTTTCATGACAGATCAACAGACCGTTTCAACTGTCTGACCATTACACATTTAGATAGTTACCGGAGAGACAAACACTAACATTTGAGTTTTCAAATTGGGGAGAGGGGAAGCTCCTTAACTACTACCTAGAATCTCATCTGACACATGAACCTTCTTCCAAAGAGTAAACTTGCAAAGCAAAACCGAATTTCCAAGTATATAGACACTTTTCAGAGCCAGAGGGCACGGCCTTCAAGACCTAGTGCCTCATTAGGTGCGAGCCTTCCTACAAAATAAGCCTCCTCTAATCAAGCTTCCCTTAATGGACTCCAGATGAGGCCTATTAATAGGAGGGGATGTTCTTCAACTCCCACTAACATAAATCTCATTAATATTATAGAAACTTGTACACAGGTGAAGAAACAATAGTTAGAACCAAACATGTAACAGCTGAATGGTTTAACAATGAGGAAAGACTACAAGGCCATCCATTTTCTCCTTACTTTTTTAACTTATCTACAGAGTTAATCACATGAAATGCCAAGTTGAATACTCATTTGACTCATGTCTAAAACTGGAATTGTAGTTTCTGGAAGAAGTATCAATAATCTCGTATGTGCACATGATACTACTTTGATGGGAGGAAGTGAAGAATTAAAAAGGCTCTTGATAAGATAAAAGGATAACAGCTGGCTTGACATTTAAATTAAAAAAAAATAAATAAAACTGAAACTAAGACCATGACCACTTATCTTGTTAGACAAGATAAATGTAAAGGAGTATAGTATGTCTTAATATAGCCTGCATATAATCGGTCAGTGGTGGTAAATGTTGTTATGACCCAGGAGACAGCCAGTACAAACAGTACACAGCTGGTTCAAGCTAATAAATTCTATAGGTGCAGCTGGGTACTGTATCAGAAAAAGAGATAACACTTCTTGCTGGAGCAGGCTGCCCTTGGACTGGAGAGAAACTGCCTGAGACAGAGTTTAGAGGTTAGGGAGAAATGTGATTTTAGAATTGTGGTCGAACATAGGTGCCCAAGTTCCCCATCCACAGTAAGATCAGAGCAAAAGTTGAGTCTTATAGAATCAAAGCTTTTGAATTGTGGTGTTAGAGAAGACTTTTGGGAGTTCTTTGGCCAACAAGGAGATGAAATTAGTCAATTTAAAGAATCAGTTTAGGCAAATTAAAAGAACAAATACTTAAGCTGAATCTTAAATATTTTTGTCACAAAATGAAAAGATAGAATTCCTTGAAAAGGCCCTAATGTGAAAGATTGAAGGCAAAAAGAAAAAGGGAAAGCAGAGGATGAGCTGGACAGACTATTATGAGCTTGGAGAGACATCAGGAGATAATGAAAAATGGAAGGGCCTGGTGCGCTATTATTGTCCATGGGATCATGAAGAGTCAGACATGACTAAATGGCAGAAGTGCAACAAAAACAAATTGGGTCACATAAAGAACATTTTTTTTTTCCCTTTCCACTTCAGTGGCAGTTGACAGAGTTAAAAAGCAAGCAAGAGTAAGGGCCTGACATGAAGTTTGATCAGGGGAATAGAGATTGGTTAGGTTGTTGCCATTCAAACATAATCTCTCTAGTAAGACCTATTGGTTGTTTTATTTTGTTTTTTTAAAGAAAAAAGATAGAGGAATTTTTCCATTTTTATGCTCTGACATTTAGAATTGCAAATTAAATATTCACAAATATACCTGGTAGGCTTCCTGATTTTCTGTAAGGTTATTAATGAAGAGTGGCATCTGGCAGTATGTACATTTCATAGGAAAGTGGTGAGGAGAATGGAGAAGGTTGGAGCCATAAAAAATGAAAAGGAAATTCAATGTTCCAATGAAATCCATGTCATTCAATTAGTTCTTTTAAATTTGAGAGTCAATTTAAGACAGTGAAACTTGAGAAAAAATGAAGCATGTAGTGAAGTCATTTCAAGACATCTGTATCACACTGAGTGGCTTCACAATAGCACCAACTGTATTGAATATACAGATTCTTACTAAATTTTGCATAAAGTTTTTATAGACCGTTACTCTAATTCATTGACTTAAGGACTCAGCCAAAATACATGTACTCTCGGTCTCTCTCTCTCTCTCTCTCTCTCTCTCTCTCTCTCTCTCTCTCTCTCTGTATGTATGTATACACAAACATATGTATGTATGTATATATATATATATATGTATGTGTATATTTCCACACATGACAAGAGGCCTAATGAACATTTTCATATCTTCACAGTGTATTTCCCCAGTTCTCATCTTATTCAACTTTTACATGATTGTAGAAAAAAAAAGCTATTGTATTTCTTAGATTTATAAGGGAAAATGAAGCAGATAAAGATATGCTCTTCCTCCTCCCTTCATAATACATAAAATGTAGGTGTTCATATCACAATTAATATTTTAAGTGGTACAGATGAGGGCAATTACCAGTAGAGGCTGAGCTTACTGAAAATGTTTTCAGATGTTAACAAAAATTCCTTTTGCTTAAATGACTTCTATGCAATATTTTTGCAAGAAAATAAATTTCTTCTAGGAAATTAACTCCCATATAACATTAAGTTGATAAGGTGACCAGTAAACATTACATACGCTGATCAAACTTGCTTTTTTTCTCTTTACTTTCTATTTCAAGTACTGAAAGCTATTGAAGGAAAAAAAATATTTTACCTCTTTTAGAGTAGTAGGGCATTTGCTTTCTTCTTTTATATATGACGGAATCTTTGCTGCTATAACGGCTTCTTCCTACACTTCATATACGAAAGTTAACAATGGTTATTAGGTTCCCTAGGAGAGAAGACTCAGTCACCACTGAATAACAATTTTTAAGCTGAATTTCATTTTCTCCAGTCCACCCAACCCATCCCCCAAATAATTATAAAACAAATCCAAAACCCTTATTACCTATATATATATAGCGGAGAGCACAAAACTGTATGTATACAAACATGTATGCATGAATATATGCATATATACATATTTGTGTATATGTATATAGGTGCATGTGTCTCTGCCTATATACACGTATGCATGGGTGAGTGCATGTATGTCTATCCATGTGTTTGCATCCATGATTGGTGATCAGAGTTCCCCAGTCTTTCATAGTTTTTGTCTTTGCATGGTTGTTATTGTTTTATACATTTTTCATAGGTTTTGTTCACTTCATGCTGCATCAATTCATAAAGGTGTCCAGTTTCCTCGAAACTTATGCCTTCATAATATTAGTGGCAGTAGCATTCCACAAAAATTATACATAATAAATTTTTCAGCCATTTCTCAAATGATGAGCATGAAAAAAGAGTTGCTATAAATATTTTTTGGTGCATTCCTAGAATTTATTTCCTTAGAACTTATCACTCTTATTCTATCCGTTTCTAATCTTCACTTTCCCTCCAATTTCCCTGTTGAGCAAAATGATTTTCTTTAGCCAATGTTGGGTGTGTGTCTTTGTATCCTTCAAATCTTTGAACCATTTTTGATGAGAATGAGAACACAACTGACAGCTGTGTTCCCCATCACGTCTTCCTTATGTGTGCTGTGTGATAATTTTCTTTACTATTCCTTTTCTTCCTTTCGTAGTGTATTTCTCCTTTCCATTCTTCTCAGATCAAGATATAATAAAAGCACTCTGTGGATTTCTCTCTCATCACATGCCCCATATTTCCCCATGATTCCTCACAGTGATAGACCTCTGAAGGAACACATGTGCCATTTCCTGATATTGGAATATAAGAAGTTCAAACTGCTTTCATTTTCTTATGAGTGTTAATTCATGTTAATATTATGTTTTTCCTAATATCGATATGTATGTATGTTTGTCAGTATATAAGTATGTATGTATGTATGGATGGATGGATGAATGAGTGGATCGATGGATATGTGTGTTTTTTGTTTCATTTATGATCTGGATACACTTTATTTTGTCTATAATTTTCTTAGAAATTTTCATTTTAATGTTTATTTCAAGGGTGACCTAAGGTGGAGGGAATTCTTTACCTTATTTAATATTTTATTTTCCCCCAGTTACATGTAAAAACAATTTCTAACATTCATTTTTAAAACTTTGAATTCCAAATTCTCTCCCTTCCTATCCTCTGCTACATTGAGAAGGAAAGCAATTCAATATGGGTTATAAATATAGAGTCATGCAAAATATTTCTATATCAGTCATGTTGTAAAACAAAATATAGACAAAAAAGAACATGAAGGAAAATAAAGTCCAAAAACAATATGTTTCAATATGTATTCAGACATCATCAGTTTTTTCTCTGGGGATGGATAAAATTTTTCTTCATACATCCTTCAGAGTTGTCTTGAATTACTGCATTTCTTAGAAGAACTAAGTCATTCAGAGTTGATCATCTGATAATATTGCTATTACTTTGTGGATAGTATATTTCACTTTGCATCAGCTCATGGAACATTTTCCAGGTTTTTTTTTTTTTCCTGAGAGCATCCTCATCATTTCTAATAAAACAAGAATATTCCATCATACTCATGTGTCACAGTTTTTTAGCCATTGTCCAATTGATGGCCATCCCCTTGATTTCCTATTCTTTGACTCCAGAAAGAGCCACTACAAATATTTTTTGGCATTTTCCTTTTTTTTTTTTTTGGTTCTTATCTTTTTTGGGATACAGACCAAGTAGTAGTATTGCTAGATTAAAGGGTGTGTATGGTTTTATAACCCTTTGGGGAAAGTTAAAAATTGCTTTACAGAATGGTTGAATCAATTCACAACTCTGTCAATAATGCATTAATATTTCACTTCCCCTACGTCCCCTCCAATATTTGTAATTATGCTTTTCTGTCCTATTAGCCAAATAATCCAGTAGGTATGATGTGGTACTTCAGAAGTGCTTTAATTTGCATTTTTCCAATAAATAATGAGAGTATTTTCCCCCAATACGGCTATAGATGGCTTTGATTACTTCATCTGAAAACTGTTAAAATATTTTCATCACTTATCAATTAGTGTATTGCTCTTACTTTAATAAATTTAACTTTGTTTTTCATATGTTTGAGAAATAGGGGGCTTATCAGATAAATTTGCTTCACTTTTTTCACAGTTACTATTACTAACTGTATTTTCTCCAACCTATTCTACCTGTTTATTCTATTCTCTATCTCCTTTTACTCAGGCTCTTCTAAAAAGTGTTTTGCTTCTGCATATCCACTCCCCCAATATGCCCTCTTTCTTTTCACAAACACTCTCCTTCTCTTTATTTATCTTCTTTTTTCCCTTCTACTTTCTTGTAGGGTAAAATAGATGTCTATACAAATTGAATGTGTATGCTATTGCCAATTAGAGCCAGTTCTGATGAGAGTAAGGTTCACTCACTACCCTTTAACTCCAACATCTTCCCCTCTACTGCAAAAGCTATTTTCATGCCTATTTTATTTGAAATAATTTACCCCATTGTACCTCTCCCTTTCCCTTTCTCCCAGTACATTCCTCTCTTATATCTTAATTCAATTTTTTTGGGGGAGGGGCATTATCCCTTCATATTTAACTCAGACCTGTGTCCTCTGTCTATGTATTCTCCCTTTAACTGTCCTAAAAATGAGAAAGTTCCTGTGAGTTACAAATATCATCTTCCCCCGTTGGAATGTAAAAAACGGTTTAATCTTATTAAGTCCCTGATGATTTCCGTTTCCTCTTTAACTTTTTATGATTCTCTTGAATCTTATATTTGAAAATCAAAATTTCTATTAAGCCCTGGTTTTTCCATACAGAACACTTAAAAGTGCTCTATTTCATATAATGTCCATTTCCCCCTTCCCCCCAGCATGTAGTGCAAAGCTTCACACAAAGTGTTTAATAAATGCTTCATGTGTGTAGAGCCAAGATGGTGGAGTAGGAAGACACATGTACTCTAGCACTTCCCCTGCAGCCCACAAAATACCTGTAAAAATGACTCTCAATAAAGTCTAGAGCAGCAGAGTTCATAGAACAACAGAGTGAAAGTGGTTTTCAGCCAAAAGTAACCTGGAAGACCAACAGAAAAGGTCTATCTTATGGGACTCTGAGCAGAGTTGAGCCCAGCCCTAGCCACATGGCACTGGGAGGAACAGGACTTGAACAGGCCTCCAGACAGAGTTCCTAGCAGGGAAGGTCCCAGATACCTCAGCCCAAAAGGGAAAAAGAAAGCTCCAAATGTCAGTAGGGGAGGGCTTTTTCAACTGGGGGAGAGGGAATTGGGTTTCTCCAGAAATAGCCCCTGGTGATGGCAGAGGCTGCAGCAGCAGACCATAGGCAGTTAGGGAGGCTGGAAAGCAATCTGGGTTCATTGATTGGACAGCTCAGATTAAAGCCTCTGGTAGAAGGGAGCAACTGATCTAAGCCGCAGCCCTGAGCAACACCACCCCTACCCCCCCAAAGCCCAGGGAAACCAAGTAGCTCAATCAAATCTCTTCACATGTGATTCAGAAGTCAAATAACTGGCTGGAAAAAATGCCCCAAAAAGGGAAAAAATAATATCATACAAGGTTACTTTCTTGGTGAACAGATGTCTCCTCCCATCCATTCCTTTCTGTCACAGGAAGTTAATACCCCTGTTTCCAGGGCCTCCAAAGTGAACTTGAATTGAGCTCAGGCTATGGAAGAGCTTGAAAAGTGAGTTAGCAGCTTACTAAAGGAGAACCAATTGAGGAAAATAACATCTTTAAAAAGAGGCTAACTCAAATGGAAAAAGAGATCCAAAAAGTTGAGGAGAAAGAGGCATTAAAAAGCAGAATTAGCCAAATTGAGGAGAAAGTTCAAAAGCTCACTGAACAAAATAGTTCTTTGAAAGAGAGAATTGAGTTCATGGAAATGAATGAATATGAGATAAACCAAGAAGCTAAAAACAAAACCAAAAGTTTGAAAAAATAAAGATACTGTGAAACACCTCACTGGAAGAAACAATGGACCTGGAAAACAGATCCAGGAGAAAAAAATTTAAAAATTATGGGACTAACTTGAAAGTTATGATCAAAAAAATAGCCTAGACATTATCTTCCATGAAAATATCATGGAAATATCTCTGGATATTCTAGACCCAGAGGGCAAAATAAATATTGAAAAATCCTCTGATCACCTCCTGAAAGAGACCTGAAGAAAGAAACTCCCAAGAATATTGTGGCCAAATTTCAGAGTTCCCAGGTCAAGGAGAAAATACTACAAGAGACTAGAAAGAAAAAAATTCAAGTATTATGGAAATACTATCAGGATAAGACAGAATCTGGCAGCTTCAACATTAAGGGATCCAAGGGCTTGCAAGAGGATATTCCAGAAGTCAAAGAACTAGGATTACAAGGAAGAATCAAAAACACTGAGCATAATACTTCAGGGAAATAAATGGTCTTTCAATGGTATAGAGGACTTTCAAGCATTCATGATGAAAAGACCAGAACTGAAGAGAAAATTTGACTTTCAAATACAAGAGTCAGGAGAAGCACAAAAAGGTAAATAGAAAAGAGAAACCAGAAAAGGCTTTCTAAAGCTGAACTCTTTACATTCCTACATGGAAAGAAATATTTATAACTCTTAACACTTTTCTCAGTATTTGGGTAGGTGGAGGGATTGTACATACACAAACAAATACACTCACATACACACACACACACACACACACACACACACACACATAGACAGAGAGTACAGGCTGTGTTGAATCAGAAGGGATGATTTCCACAAAAGAATAAAATAAAATAAAAATTAAGGGGTGAAGGAGGAAATACCAGGAGGAGAAGTGGAAAGAGGTAGGCCAAAACTCATAAAAGAAATAAAGAAAATTCTTGTTCAGTGGAGGAGGAAAGGAAGAAGGCAAGAGGGGAAAAGTGAAGCTATTCTCTCGACATATGGCTTAAGGAGGAATTACATGCTCAATAAACTTGGTATGAAAATATATCTTATACTACAAGAAAGTAGGGTAGGAGGTGAGAAGTGTGGTAAGGGGCATAATAGAAAGGAGGGCAAATGGGAAAAGGGAGTAAGTAGAGAAACAAACCCTTTTGGAAAGGGACAAGATCAAATGAGGGAATAAAAAAATAAGAGGGGCAGAGTAGGATAGAGGGCAACATAGCTAGTATTTCACAACACAATTGTTTTGGAAGTCTTTTGCAAAACAACACATATTTAGTCTGTATTGAATTGCTTGCCTTCTCAGTGGGGATGGGTCAGGAGGGAGGGAGTAGGGTGAGAATTCAAATTACTAGAAAAGAATGTTGAGAATTATTATTGCATATAATTGGAAAATAAGAAACACAGGTAATGGGGCATAGAAATCTATCTTACTGGCACTAGCTGGGCGGATCTAGGTGGGGATGGAGAGGAACCTCAGAAGTCAAGTAACTGGCTGGAAAAGTGCCCAGAAAAGGGAAGAAAAATAAGACCATAGAAGGCTACTTTCTTGGGGAACAGATGTTTCCTCCTTTCATTTCTGATGGGAGGAACAATGCTTGCCATCAGGGAAAGATGTGGAGGTCGGGGCCTCTGTATCCCAGACATCCGAGGTGGATGTCTGGTGGGCTCAGGCCATGGAAGAGCTCAAAAAGGATTTTGAAAATCAAGTTAGACAGGTGGAGGAAAAACTGGGAAGAGAAATGAGAGAGATGCAAGAAAAGCATGAAAAAATGGGTCAATATCTTGCTAAAGGAGACCCAAAAAAATGCTGAAGAAAATAACACCTTGAAAAATAGGCTAACTCAATTAGCAAAGGAGGTTTAAAAAATGAGGAGAAGAATGCTTTCAAAAGCAGAATTAGCCAAATGGAAAAAGAGGTTCAAAAGCTCAGTGAAGAAAATAGTTCTCTCAAGACTAGAATGGAACAGATGGAGGCTAATGACTTTCTGAGAAACCAAGAAATCACAAAACAAAACCAAAGGAATTAAAAAATGGAAGATAATGTGAACTGTCTCACTGGAAAAACAACTGACCTGGAAAATAGATCCAGGAGAGAGAATTTAAAAATTATGGGACTACCTGAAAGTCATGATCAAAAAAAGAGCCTAGATTTCATCTTTCATGAAATTATCAAGGAAAACTGCCTGATATTCTAGACCCAGAGGGCAAAATAAGTATTGAAGGAATCTGTCAATCACCACCTGAAAGAGTTCCAAAAAGAGAAACTCCTAGGAACATTGTGGCTACATTGCAGAATTGCCAGGTCAAGGAGAAAATACTGCAAGCAGCTAGAAAGAAACAATTCCAGTATTGTGGAAATACAATCAGGATAACTCAAGATCTAGCAGCTTCTACATTAAGGGATCAAAGGGAGTGGAATAGGATATTCCAGAAGTCAAAGGAACTAGTACTAAAACCAAGAATCACCTACCCAGCAAAACTGAGCATAATACTTCAGGGGAAAATATGGTCTTTCAATGAAACAGAGGACTTTCAAGCATTCTTGATGAAAAGACCAGAGCTGAAAAGAAAATTTGACTTTCAAACACAAGAATGAGAAGAAGCATGAAAAAGTAAACAACAAAGAGAAGTCATAAGGGACTTACCAAAGGTGAACTGTTTACATTGCTACATGGAAAGACCATATTTGTAACTCTTAAAACTTTTCAGTATCTGGGTAGTTGGTGGGACCACACACACACATACACACACACATGCACACACATACGTAGACACGTGCATGCACACACACATTCACACATGCATGAACATACAGAGACAGAGAGCACAGAGTGAATTGAATAGGATGGGACCATATCTTAAAAGAAATTAAGGTAAACGGTGAGAGAAATGTAATGGGAGGAGAGAGGGTGAAATGGAATGGGGTAAATTATATCTCATTCAAGAGGCAAGCAGGAGACTTTTTAGTGGAGGGAAAAAGAGGAGAGCTGAGAAAAAACGATGAAGTTTACCCTCATCACGTTCAACTAAAGGAAGGAATAAAATGGACACCCATTTTGGTATGAAAACCTATCTTACAATACAGGAAAGTAGGGGAGAAGGAGACAAGCTGGGTGGGGGGGGATGATGGAAGAGAGGGCAATGGAAGGAGGGAGCAGTTTGAAGTCAACACTCAGGGAGGGACAGGATCAAAAGAAAGAATAGAAACAATGGGGGGCAGGATAGGATGGAGGGAAATATAGTTAGTCTTACACAACACGACTATTATCGAAGTCATTTGCAAAACTACACTGATATGGCCTATGTTGAATTGCCTGTCTTCCAAAGGGAATGGGTGGGGAGTGAGGGATGGGGAGAATTTGGAACTCAAAGTTTTAGGAACAACTGTTTAGTATTGTTCTTGCTACTAGACAATAAGAAATACAGTTAATGGGGAATAGAAAGTTGTCTGGCCCTACAGGACAAAAGAGAAGATGCGGACAAGAGAAGGGAGGGATGATAGAAGAGAGGGCAGATTCGTGATAGGGAAAATTAGAATGCTTGGTGTATTGGGGTGGAGGGAGGGGATAAATGGGGAGGAAATTTGGAACCCAAAATTTTGTTAAAATGAATGTATAAAGTTAAATAAATAAATTTACATTAATTTCCAAAAAAAAAAAAAGAAAAAGAAAACAAGTAAAGAAATCTATCTTGCCCTACAAAAAAAGAGAGAAGATGGGGATAAAGGGAGGGGTGCGGTGTGATAGAAGGGAAGGCTCATTGAGGGAAGGGGCAATCAGAATGGAAGGTATTAGAAGGTGAGGGGAGAGGAGAGATGGAGGTAAAAATTGGACATACAACAAAGTGATGTAAAAGTAATTAGTATTTAAACAATTAACTGAATTAATTACTGAGAGGGAATTAGATACATCTTTACTTTGGGGAAAAGAATTTTATTCAAAGTTTCGTAGAGGCAGGTAACTTCGGGCAAAATTTGGCATTGATGTAAAAGTCAAGGTTTTAATGGTAAATTTGATTTTATGATTGTTATTTAAGCAGGAACAAAATTTGGCATTGATGTAAAAGTCAAGGTTTTAATGGTAAATTTGATTTTATGATTGTTATTTAAGCAAGAACATGTATAAAAAGGCATGTAAGCCACTTAAGACTTGCCTCAAAAGATGTTCTTTAGTCAATGTGAAATTATAGTCATATACGAAACCTGATTATTGGAACCTGATATTTTAAGATGCTATAGGCCTATTAATTTACTTTTCTTCTGAGTGTAACTCCAAGTTTGGATAGCAAGAAAGGCAGTCTGAGCCTCCAATCCATGATTCCAGTAAATCTGTGAGATGCTGGTATGAACTGAAAAAAGTGAGATCATGGGAATGGTAGGAGAACGACTGTTCAGTTGGGGCTGAGGTAGGATTCTCCTGATTCAATTTCCCCCGTGATGCCTGGCAGACTTTAAGCCTCACTGAATGCAAGTTGACAATCTACTCCTGCCTGGAACTGACATGAAGTTGGGGAGATATTGTTTCCCTGCAATATCCCTACTCTTGGTGACAATTTTGTACAGTCAAAAGGTTTGTAAGCTTAATACCAGATCTATTAAATAATAGATTGTTGGTAGGAGAACATCCGAGTTTAAGTCTAAAATTAAGCTATTAGGTTTAGGACTTCAGACCAACAGCAATAAGTTAGGGTCCTTTAATTTTTAGTAATAATGTGGAGACAATTAGGTCAAGACTTTATGAAGTTAGTATACAGTTATTATTTTTGTCTCAGTTGGTTAATGTTAAAAAAAAAATCGTGTGTGGTCTATGTTGTAAATGATTAAAAAGAAGTATCACTTGACCAAAAGTTGAAATTGTTTTATGTGATATGACCTGTATTAAAATGAAAAATAAAATAAAAAAATAAATGCTTAATGCCGCCCTTACTATTTTTCTATCAGTTTATGAAGTTGGTGCACTGTTTCATCTTGGACAGAGAAAAGAGACAACAACATAGGCCAATGATTGGAGTTGGGTAATAAGCTGAATTGCCTTTGGGTAACTGCATAGTAGAGTTCACATTTCTCCTGGAAACACATATCCATTGCTTTTGTGTCAGTAATCTTTCACTGATACTACATAACTGCCTGTCATTGGGACACCAATTTTCTCTGCAGATATAGGTCAATGGGTGTGAATGTCGTATAACATATTAGCATAATAATAGTTAAATATCAAAGGTCCCATGTATATAGAGATTTAAGGTTTTCATAGAATTTGGTGAGTGAACCAATTCAGATTCAGTTAATACAGAAACATCAGAAGTGAAAGAATAGAAAACTGTCATCAGAGAGTGGAATTTCAAAGAATTTTGTAGATCATGTGGATATTTTTTATTGTGAACATATTTTTGTGTGGCTAAGGATGACTGGAGAAACAGGTCATGGAGAATGAAGACCTATGGTGGTTAGTGTTTTAGATAGCTTCTCAGATAACTATATACGCTTTTTAAATGATGCAAAGGATGGAGAAAGAACTTCAAAGAGAATTAATCTGTTGAATTGGGGAAATATAAAATAAAATTAAGCATTTAAAATTCTTTAGAACACTGTATCAGTGCTCAACCAGTGGTTGTCTCTTTGCTGTCTCTATTTCTCTGACCCTGTTTTTCTTGGTGTTTCTGTCTGTCTCTTTCTCCTTCTCTATCTGTCTCTCTCATGCTCCCCACTCCCATGTCTATATTTTTCTATTTAAATCTCCTACTCTCTAACCATCATATTTATTTAAGGATGTATATTGATGGGATGCTTGTGTTTGGGTCACAGGCCAGACTACTGGTGCCTCTACCCAAGGCACCTGGCCCAACCCAGACTACTTACCACTCCTTAATCCCACAAAGCCCTTTCACTGCCCTTTTTGTATATGAGCATCAGTCTCACCTTCATTAGTCTGCGGTTTTCCTAAGAACCTTGCCTGCTTTATTGGCATTATAATAAACTTTTCCACTTGACTGGAAGATGGTTTGAATGCATGAATTCATTCCAAGGGGATATCACTGTGTACCCTGACATTTCATGGTTCCCTGACACCCTCAACTTCATCATATGTGTTTTTGTATATACATACAATATGCATATTCAAATTTATGTATCTGAACTGCTTAGCACATCGCATGAAAATGTGTTCATGTGTACTTCTTCAGTAATACATGCAAACACGTAGGTAACATGTATACACCTATGCTTTTCTTAGTCACTCCCAAAAATTAATCTCAAGAATATTTTGAATATATTTGTATACCATATATCATAATTTTTGTGTAACATTGGTTTCTCTGGTCCCATTGAGGGCCAAAATTATTTTATTTTCCTCCTTTCTAAGGGTTTTCAAGTATCTGATGCTGGTTTGGGAATTTTTCCCGTATGTTATTTGCTTAAATTCTCAACATTTGTATTCAGTTTTACAGACCCAATGAATAGCTTCCAATTTTATTCAAACATTTCAAATCTGATTAACTTTTACAAAGGCAAAATGGGTAACTCTGTGGATAAAGTATTGGACTGGAGTCAGGAAGAGTGATCTTCATATGTTCAAATTTTACCTCAGAACTTACTAGCTGCATGACCTTGGGCAAGTCATTTAATCCTGTTTTCTCAGTTCCTCATCTGTGAAATGAGTTAGAGAAGAAAGTGGTGAACCACTTCAAAATCTTGGCTAAGAAAACCTCAAATGTGGTAAAAAAAAGAGTCTGATATGATGAAACAATAACAAAAAAATGTTTAAGCAATTTTAAAGAAGAAGGCCATTCAAACTAATGAAAAAAATACCAAGTAAATAATAGGTTGATACTAGAAATAGTTCCCAGTAGAGTCATATGGGGTGATGCTATCTTCAGTGTGCTAAATATGTATTAAAACTCCGTTATATATGCATGCCTGTATGATTTGAATACACATGGATGTGAAATATGTATAAAATGCATACATCAAGTCAGAATTCCCATTCTCTTAAAACATTACACTCTCTAATTCTATACAGTAACTATAAAGCAGGAATGCTTTCATATAGCTATAAAAGGTTTCTTAGGTCATCCTTAATATTTCTAGGTAATATGGGTGGATATTTTATAGCCATATTCAGAATTCTCAGCAGCAAGTTTTACTTATATTTCTAAGTATTTGAAGTATTTTATCACTATTTACATTGAATATCTGAAATCAAATTTCAGTATCTTTTAGGCAAGACCAGGAATCTAAGAATTTAAGCATATCTTCTTCAATTGAATATAAGGCTTCATAAATATTAAAAAATAAAAAGGCTAAGAGATAAATGTAATCATAATGTATGCATGCTCTTAAAAGCTACAAAAGAAAACTAAAGGTTTGAACGTCATGGATATTTATATCACAACCATACAGGCTATCTTGAAGAATATGAAAAAATAAAAATCTCCATGGGAACAGAATGCCTCATCTCAACAATGGAGAATGAAACATTAGAAGAGGAAGAAAAAAAATGATTATTTTATAACAAAACCTTTCTTCATTATAAAAATGGAGTATGTTTCCTACATGTATTTTTAAGAAATTTCCCTTAGTTCCATTAAAAATATTAATTGATTCATTAAAATAATCTTATGGGTTTTTCAAACACAGCTAAATCAAATGATTTCAATAAAGATATTTGAGACATGGATTTCTTTAACAATAATAAAAAAAGAAGACTCTTGCTCCATATAACTTCCAGAACAGAGTGGGGTATGTTATGAAGGTGAACTTAGCTAGTGTATTATGCCTCTTTCACAAACTTATTTTCATGATAGTTGCTTATACTAGGATACTTCTTTCCATTTTCCATTTACTCATTGTCTTCCTATATTCCATTCAGTCTTTCTAATCATTAAGTAAGAATCTATAGTCTATTATTGGTCTGCCATAAATATGTTGCAGACCATGAAGACAAATTGAAAAGCTGTGAAATAACTTAAACCATGAAATAATGATATAATTAGTATAAATATGCATACTTTTATAGAATTCATTTCTATTCAGCAAACCATTTTATTTCTCCAAATATTTGTTAACATTTTTAGACAAAAACTCAGTGTTAGGTGCTGAGGAAATATAATGAAATAGCATAGGTATACTCTGCTAGGGACTTATATTCTACTCAAGATTGGGTCACAATATTTTCACAAGTAAGCTTATCAGAAAGTAGAAGTGATAGGAGCAATGCTGAGACTCAAAATGCTCAAAAAATTGAAGTAGGAGAAAATACTTCCACTGGGGGAGAGAAACAATGAATGAAGATTCCCTGTAGGTATCAATATTTGTATTCAACTTAGAAGTAAGACAGAAGTTTTAAAAGGCAAAGATAAGGAGGAAATGCATCCCAGTCATTGTGACCAATTCCCATGCATATTTGAGGGAATATGTTGCATGATGGGTTCAGGGAACATTCAGTACTAATTTTTTTTAAGATTTGGAGTTTATGGGAAGGTCTAATGCAGAAGTTTGAAAGACAGGTTGGAACCAAATTTTTGGCAGCTTTTCCTCAGTTAATGAAGTAAAGGTGTCAATGATATGAAAACCAGCAAGTTAGGTTCTGAAGCTAGGAGATGCATGAGATAATCTGTTCTCCAGGAAAATATAATGGGGGAGGGAGTCATTTACATAGTGATTAAGATAGAATGGAAAGTTTTATGTTACATATGAACTGAATATCTTTTTCTTTAATTTTGACCTTCCTATTTTGACATAAGTTGTCATTAGTGATCATAAACTGAACTATTTCAGTATAAAATTTGGTAAAAATGAAGGTTGCAATGAACTGGAATATCTGGATGGAAGAGAACGGCAGGTAACAATTGTAGGATACTCTTTTTATAATTTAGGTAGGAAGAGTAGAAAAAAGTCATAGAGTTTTAGATCTAGACCTAGAACAAGTCTCAAAGGCTATTATTTTGCATTTCAGGAAACTAAGGTCCAACTATAGTAAGTAATATACAATGTTACAGAGGTTTTAAGAGTCAAAGATGGGGCAAGACAATAGATTCATGGGGTAACAGGATCAAGGAATGATTTATAAGTGTGTTGGTAGGTGCAGTCATATAACATTTTCTTTTAGGTTTGGAGAAAGGCAGTTTTGCAATTTATAGGGAAGGTTCCATAAAAGATCAAGAGACCTCAGATGAATGAGAAGAATGATAAAGAGATCAAGTTCAGGTAGGTGTGGATGGCACAAGAATAACAAGACCTTAGAGTACCAAACTTGTCTCAGACATTTATCGAGTTTGCCAGCAAAGGAGCCCCACTAACATGGATAGGACCTCCCCAAAGTGACTTTATATTGTGTTTATATATGCTTAACCTGCACAGTTTCAGCTAAAAGAAATTGGGAGGGAATGTTACAAGAGCTATCTGATTGGATAAGATATCTTGACCTGAATGACCAAACTTATTCCTGAAACAAGGGAGCGTTGAAGTTTTCCTGAACAGATGTTATCATACAGAATGCTTTTTTTTGATGAGATTATTGGGGGTGAAAAAGTCCTTGAATCAGTGAGTTAATTGCTGAGCAAGAGATAGAGGGAGTTGTGATCCAAACAGACAATAGAGAAGGATGGGATCCAAGGTACAGGTTGAGGGAATTAGTATTAGTAAGGAGGATTACCACTTCATTTCAAGATTATAGAGAATGAGGTAAAATAGTAAAGGAAATAATGATGTCTGGAGGAATGGAAGAGAACTAAGGAAGTTATTAATATATATCCTCAAATTTCTCAGTAACACTGGGTAAAGTTGGTTTTGTGATTTTATGGCCTTGATGAGAGAAGAAAATTTTTGCATGAATTCTGAAAAAAATAAGACAGGCAAGTTGAAACTGCCAGGATAGATTCACTAACACATGGGCAAATGACACTCATATAGTTTCCTTACAAATGATTTCTTAGAATATTATGAGCTATTCTAAGCTAATTATTTCATCATGTTTATGATGATGATGGGACTCCAAATGATTAAGCCATGCATTGGAACAGTGCCTAGCAAGCAGGTAACTAAAAACCCAATATTTTATTCTGTGAACTGAAAACAAAACAAATATTCAAGAAGGAGACAGACAACACAAAAAGAAAAATAACTGGAGACAAATATCAAACAGATTAAGAATTATGTGATTACAAATGTTACTTACATGAAATTAATGAATGATTAGGTCTTGAAAATATTCCTTCTACCGGTAGAGCCAAGATGACAAAGAGAAGCCAAAAAGTTGTCTGAGCTTACCTTAGTTTCCCTGAGCAACAACATTAAATAAAATCTCTAAATCTCTAAATCGATTCTGTAAAGAGAGAACTCACAAAAAGAAGGAGCGAAAACAACTCAGTGAAGCGAGCAGAACCAGGTGAACAATGTACATAGTAATATGAATATTATGCAATGATCAACTACTTTAGATTTAGGTCTTCTCATCAATGCAATGATTCAAGACAATTTCAAAAGTCTCATGAGCAGAAATGCTATCTACATCCAGAGAAAGAACTGTCTAAGCTGAATGTCATTCAAGGCATACTATTTTTACTTTTTTTGGTGTTTCTTTTTTCTTTCTCAATTTTTTCCTTTTGTTCTGATTCTTCTTTCACAACATTAGCAATGTATAAATATGTTTAACATGATTGTACATGTATTGCCTATATCATATGCTTGCTGTCTTGGGGAGGTGAGGGAAAGGGAAAATCGACAGCAATTTAAAACTCAAAATCTTCGAAAAATGAATATTAAAAGCTATCTTTAAATGTAATTGGAAAATATATAATATTAAGTGCAAAAAAGTAGAAAATGCTGGTGCTATTTGACTTTAAAGAAAACATGGTCTGGGAATTTTAATTGGTGAAAGTAAGGCAGGGAAGTTTTCTTCAACAAATTGAAGGATTGAAAATTTTGATACAAGTTGATCTTTCTGTGTCTAGAAGTTACTTCCATACCTACAGTTCCCTCCTCAGAAAGTGCCTGCCTTACCTGTATCATTTTAACTCATTACTCATAGTCCTTCGGGATAACTTTAAGGATTTGAAACTACATGAAACTTAAGTGTAGGTTAAGTGCTACGAGAAACCCAGACCACATTACAGAAATGTGTAACATCGATTTATAGGTGAACTTCATTCAATTTAATGATATTAATTACTAATTGGACTCTTCTATCAATTTTTTTTTGGACAGAGAGGTGGTGCAGTGGATAGAGCACCAGGCTTAGAATCAGGAAGACTCATCTTCAGGTATTCATATCAAACCTCAGATACTTACTAGCTGCGTGACCTTGGACAAGTCACTTAGCCCTATTTGCCTTAGGTTCTTAAACAATGTCAAAAGAATTACAGAGTTTCTACTTGAACATAAAACCACAGATATTGATACAAAATGTAAAATAACCTTGTAGAGATAACATACATTACTGTTTATTGAAATATAAAATAATCTACATAATATTCAAAGTTCTTCTGAAATATCCTACCTTACCTAGTAGTATTTTCCCATTCAACTATCTGAGGAATGACAACTGGCAAAGATGAATAAAAGTGAATATTTAGGAATTTTACATAAATACTTTTATATCCCATATACAGTACAACACTGTGACCTCTAAGTTTTTCATTTTTTTCATTTTGGTAGTTCTCTCATATCCTTTAAAAAATGCAAAGACAAAGGCTTTGCTTTTACTTTTTTTTTTTTTTTTTTTTTTTTTTTTAAGGAACTCAGGTATCTCAAAGGAAATTCAAGACAAAAGGCTGATGGTTTATTACTTCATTAATTTTGTTCATGCCTCAAATCAGATTCTGGAGAAGTCCAGAAGTAATTGTAGGTATAACTATTTAAGAGAAAATTTCCAATTCAATACTGTTTCACCTTATTAATTAAAATTATATAAATATGTTATGAGGTAGTTCTATTTTTTATTATGTTAATTGGAATTATATGTGTTTCAGTGTTTGTTATAGATTCAGACATTTCATATGATAGAGCACAGAGCAGGAATTATGAGTCTTAATGTTATAGATGAACTTTGTTAAATATAATTTTAATTATGAAGTGAATGATGGATTTTTGTAACTATTAGCATGCCAAAGGGGTAAGGAAAAATATCTGTATACCAATTGTAATATAACATTCATTTTTCAAAGTCAAGAATTTCTCTCTCTGTAGGTGCTAATTATTATAGACATGACTCATTGTTCTCTTACATGTGAATGCAATATATCAAATTATTATACTTGATTTAATGTTGGAAACCTATGCATAAAATTCAAGAGATCTTCATACTTGAATCAAAAAAGAAAAAAAAAGGAATAAAATCAGTGCTGTTTCCATAGGCAAACCTTCATCCTATAAAAAGTGATGACTTGTCTGATATATAGCTTTGTTTTATTTTTTAAAAGAGCAAAAGAAGAAAATTGATTAATTCTAAAAGATTTAATGTTAATATTCTACTTAATCAAAAAGAACTTTAGACATTAGCTCTCTAGCGGTTCTCTTTAACTCCACTTAAGGCCAAATACAATATCCCTGTATCATCAAGGAACTTAGAGCTTTAATTGTTCCTTAACATTTAACAACTTATTTAGAATCACTTTTCCTTTGCTATCTAAATATAAGAGAAAAGGAATCGTTGCTTGCTGTATAGACACATATGAGCTATGAGACTCTGGGAGAGTCACTTAGTTCTCAGTGCTCCAAGAAACTCTGTAGCACTACAGGGAACAAAAAGTTACCAATCTTTATTGGTAGAGGTAGTTTCTTCATCAGAAGTTTCTAATTATTTGGTTGTTATATCCTGACAGAGGACCGAAATGGCATTATAATGTTGCAGTCAAGGTACAGTATATCTGACTGTGACTGATTAGACCAATACAGTCTTGGAATGCTCTACCACAGGTTGGGCACAAATATTCCATATAAACATTTGATGTGGAAATGTCCTTAAATTTACATATCTCACCTTTCTTTTGAGTTATTACAATTCTGTTTTGGTCATAGGACACAGTGCCTTCTGTAGTTCCATTATTTTGCCAGCATCTCTCCAAGTCATGCAACTGATTTCAAAGTTCTTCAGAGAGACCCTAAGAGTGTCCTTTTATTACTTCTTCTGACCACCATGTGAATACCTTCCTTGCATGGGTTGTCAGTAAAATAGTCTTTTATGTAAATGTACATTTGGTATTTGAACAACATGGCCAGCCCATCTGAGTTTCACTTTCTGCAGTAGACTTTGAATGAATTTTCCATAAGCTTTCATGACTGACAATACCAAAGACCATGGCAAGATCAATGAACTTTGTATATAGACTCCTGTTCTGTTCTTGGCATTTCTCCTGGAATTGCCAGGTAGTGAATACCATATCAACTATTCCTTGTCTCTTCCATAAGCCACATGACTCTCACATTAGTGGTCATCCTCCAAGTGAAGAATCAGCCTATTAAGGAGGACTCTGGCAAGAATATTGCCAATACTGACTAAGAGAGAAACCCCTGTAATTGACCCAGGATAGTCTATTTTCTTTACCTTTAGAGAGATGGAAAACAGAGGCATCCTTGAACTCCTAAGGGTTAACTCTTCTTGCTATATAACGCAGAAAATTTCAGTCAGCTTTTATGTGAGCAATGGACCTCTCACCTTGTAAGTATCAGCCAGAATAGCATGGTCACTGAGTGCTTCAATACAGGAGAGGAACCTAATGTCGTTCAAACCCTCTTCTTATGTTGGAAAGAGGGAGTGACTTAAATCTGAGGTAAATGGTCAATGTCTTCAGTATTGATTGATGACAGTCTGTTGAGTAAAATATGGAAGTATTCAGTTCATCTCCTTCAGGTCATGTCCTTCTCACTTATCAATGTGGCTCCATTAGCACTGAGTAGTTGAGATGCAGCATAGTTCTTTGGTTCATAAATAGCCCTCAGGGAATCATGAAAACACTTTGGATTTGCTTTCTTACTGAACCAAGAATCCTACATCTCTCAAAACTTGCACTTTAAATTTGATGGAGCTAAACACTGCCTTCTTAGAGATGGATGAACTATCCTACAGGCAAACTCTGTGGATTTCTTATTCTTGTTTATCAGCTTCTGAATTTCTCCATCATTTTCATGAAACCGTTCTTGATAAATACATGAAAAACTGTGCACCAAATCTCTGAAAGCTACCCAGTCCTTTTCTGCTCCTTTGTTGCCAAGTGTGTGTCAGATCAGCTTTCCCCCAAAATGGCAACAAATTTTTCCAACTTGGAGAATTGCTCTAATCTGCTGACATTGTCTTCAGGTAGTGGTCTTGCCTTAGGGCCATTGCTTTCATTTCATGCTTACATTTACCTTGGAGAGGATAAGTCTATGATTAGTTTAGCACATTGTACCACACATTGCCTTTGTTACTCTCACGTCGTGTTTGACACTTCTCCTTAGAATGACATAATTTACCAAGTGCCAATGTTTGCTGTGAGGGTGCATCCATGACGTTTTATTGCATTTAGGTAAACAGAAGACAGTGTTGGTAATGAGAAGGTCATGAGATGCAAAGATATTTAGTAGGAAGTGACCACTGCTCTTACTGTTTCTGACTCCATTCTTCTCAAAGACTCCCTAATGTGTCTCATTGTCTGTGCCTACTTTTGCATTAAAGTCACCCATAACTAAAAGTTTGTCTTCTTTCAGCATACTGATGATGAGGATCTCCAGATCTTCCAAACATTTTTCTTTGGTTTCATCAGGGTTTATCAAGGTGTAAGTACATGCAGTGGTGATGGTGGCATGGCTCTTTCCTTTAGGTGTCAATCATATTACCATGAGGCTGTCATTCACTACTTTTGGTAGGCATACAAGTTTGTTGACTAGATTAGTTTTGATTGCAAAACCTATGGCAGCTTCTCGACATTAACTTTTACTGTGACTACTCAAGAGAAATGTGTATCCATTTCCAACTTTGGTATTTGCCAGCCTTGTGTCAGTGCTGTTATTTGGATATCGTATCTGTTGAGTTCTCTCAAAACAACAGCCATTTTTCCTTCAGATCTACTGAATTTTATATTGTCCCTAAATGTGTGCACATTCTATGTACCAATGGTGAGTAGAATCACCTTTGCAGAAGTTTTTGAATATTTTGTGACTGTGTTTCCAGTATACAGTGGAATCCTTGCATGCTGCAATAAGCAAGTCAAAGTTGGGTAAAGTAGACAACTTTTAGGGCACCTGTTCTAGCCACTTCCTCATACCAGGGGTTGAGCAATATGATCTTTAAAAGGCTACTCAGACACTGAGGGAGCGATGAAATATCACTGCTGTTTCCAGTAAGAAGATGACCCTATGACTTGGGCCACCTGTGTACAGAGTTGTAATGACAGCTCCCAATGTATTTACAGCTGCTTCTTCATCACTAGCCTGTCACCAGAGGACTTTGAGATAGGTAAAAATGCAAAATGGGATGGGTAATGTCTTTTGGTTTGCACATAAAGTGGATTTATGTGAGCCAGAATTGTGCAAAGTTTTTAGGTTCATGCTCTTCTCTTGATACAGTAAGTGGCCTTGGTATATTTGATGTCTAGGTAAAGCTCTAAGTACTCCAAAGGCTCCTTCAGCTGCTTTCATACCCTTGGAACAAATTGTTCTCATCTGATCATTCAACCAGGAAAACTCTTCACATGCTTGGGGTAGACATACACTTGATTCATGTAAGGTTTTGAGACCCTTCAGTTATCCTCAACACTTTACCAGAGTGTGACCACTGTTCATGCTACAGCTTCTGAGATACACAGGTGAGAATTGGGTGGATATTATGGACACCAAAAGAGGAAAGAAGTCCTGAAAAAAGTTCAACAGCCCTCACACCAGAGATGCTAGTCTTCCCTGAATATACCCTACACCTGGAGTTCATGATACCAATGAAATCATAGGTTAAGTTTAAAAAAAAGAGCATCAAAATAAGACAAAAAATTCCCAATGTCAACGAAAATTCATAAAATAAAAAATGATTATCTTAATTCCCTAATTCCTAATTGTTCAAAGAGGGACTAATTTACACAGTTTTGTCTCCTTTGGATGCTTCTTACACTTAAGGTATAGTAATAGGTATAATAGCTATAGATCTGATAATTTCAGCATTTTTTGCAACATTTCTGATTTTTGTCATTTAAAAAATAGAGCACAATAGAATAGGCCCGAAGGAAGTGTGAATTGCAATTAGTGCTGAAGAGTACATTTTATTGTATGATCATTCTTTGTTATCTATCATTGTTACACAAAAAATATATTGTAATCTAATGGAAATAAACAAATATGCATGTTTTGCAACATGGATCTTTCATTTTCATGGCTCATAGATTTTGAAACATAACAGATCTCAGACAGAAAACCAAGAAGCAAAGAAGATCAATGAGTGATTTATCCAAGATCATACACATAGCAAATAGGAAAACCAAGACCTGATCTTAGCCCATTTGTTTACAAAAGAAAAGTGTTTGCCGGTACATTACAATGCTAATGTTTTACTTTTTAACAAATTAAGCAATCTTAATCATGGTATAAACAAAGATATCAAAATAATTCAGTGTTTTCCTAGAAAATTTACACCTTTAACATTGCATGGATTTAGTGAATATGAAGTTCTTAAAAGGCAATTTACAACGTTGAATGAATCGTTACTAGAAAAGATTCATACTCTGTCACTTTCTTCCTGTCACTATCTCGCTGTGTCTCTCTTTTTCTCATTCTGTCCCTCCTTTTCTCTTTGAATCCCTCCCTCTCTGTTACTCTGTCACTGTCTTTCCATCTCTCCCTCTTCCCTAACTGCAGTATTTTTAAAGAAAAAACAAAATAATTGAGGGAATTTCTTTCAAAATATTGCCACATTATTTGATTTTCCTATTATTTCCCTACCTATTAAAGAAACAATAACAAGTTATAAAAATAATTTAATACATTTTAAATTTAGGAGATGTGGCAGGGACAAAAGTATCCTAAGGAATATGATTCACTTTGTCATTTTTGGTTGTCCGTATTGAAAGTTTGGGAATAGATTTTGGCACAGAGCTAAGGGACACAAAAGCCCTAAGTGATCCTTTGGTCTTGAATTTACTCCATGACAGTGACACCAGGGTTCTAATCAGTTAAGAAAGTTTTTCATTCAGAATTTTTATTGGACTCTTTAGTGTAGAAGGTCTATCTATAAGAGGAGTGAATCAAAGTCAATATGGTTTCTATAAATCAGGAGCCCAGATTCTTCTGATTTTGCTGACCTCTATTCTCACATCTGCAATTGTCTTAAAGACATCTTAAATTGGCTTCCCAGTAGACATTTTAAGCACAACACATCCAAAACTGAACTCATAATATTTTCTCCTAAGTGCCCTCCTTTCCTCTACCTTTCCTGTTGCTGTAAAGCACAATTTCAACCTCCTAGTACCTCTAGTTTTAGGTGTTATCCTTGACTGTTCACTATTTTTCATCTTTTCATCCCCATATCCTATCTGTTAATAAGCCTGTTGATTGAAGTTTTGCAATTTCTCTCAAATCTACATGTCCTCTCACACACGCTCCTCTTATTGGACACTTCCACCCCTCAGGTACAGACCCTACATACTTCATACTTAGACTGTTGTAATAACTTATTGGTGGGTCTTCTTGCTTCAAGTCTCTCCCAACTTTAATCCATAATCCATTAAGCCAACTATGCAAGTTTTCTGAAGACGGATATGTCCATGTTACTTCCCTACACAATAAACTCTTTTGATTCCTTATCACTTCCACCATCAAATACAAAGTCCTCTCTTCAGCATTAAAGTCTTTTTCAAACTAGTCTTTTCTGAGATTTCTAGTCTTTTTACATGGTACTTGCTTACTCAAACTCTTTAATACTCTTCACACTGGGTTCCTTGCTTTTCTATGAACAAGATACTCCATCATATACATTAATATTTACTGACAAGGGGCTAGCATTGATTATACCATAGCAGCTTTCCACAAGATGATACTGAGTGTAATTATAATAGTGAAAGTTTGCCATTTAAATATGATTTGTATTATGATCATTTCTCATGGAATTTGAATTTATATAAAAGAATTGCCATGACAAGTAGGAAAAATGAACTGAAATCCAACTCAGCTAGCAAATATTTTATTTTGCCAAGCATAGAGCCTTGGCAGACAAAGACTGCACCTCTATGGAACTTAAGATCATTTACAAACAATCTGGAGGAGACAGTGAACATTTATAAATAGTATTATATGACAAAAGATCAAAAGACAAATAAGGTAAAAATGGGTCTTTAGTGTGACTTACAAAAAGAGATATTAATAAAACTATTGGACAGATTTGAAAATTTTTCTTTCTAAAATATTGAAGATGACTTAATCACCACAATTGGACTCTACTATCTCAGAACCCAGTGTCCTACACAAGGAATTGGAAATGGCACTTGTAATGGTAATTTAAATGGGAAAATCTTTATCATTCATTAATAGTCCCACTACATCACATGTAGCATTTGGGAGGGAGTAGTTTGCTGAATGCATGGAAAAAGAAGGGTGGAGCAGGAAGAAACAGAGTTAGAGAAGCGCTGAGAGGAAGATAGCCTTGAAAGAAGCCAGAGATATGAAGGATACAGACTGTTGGCTAATGTGAGTAAAAGAACTTGTTTGTGATTTTCCTTAAGAAGGTCTGCTTGTGATTTGTTTAATGGATCTGGTTTGTGGGAAGCCTACCAGGGGGAAGACTTGGGGATGGTGTTTTCTTTTGTTATTGTGATGGCTTTGGCTTTCAAATGTCTAAATAAATGTTTTGGTTCTGCCTTCCATGTGGAGAGCCTGTGGTATTTCGTGATTCTGAACTGTGCCACAATATTCATGGCTGCCTTGGGTGCTGTGAATATCTCATTGGTTCTACAGCACTTGAGTAGATAACTTTTGGAAGAAGTTCTAGAAATGATTCTAATTAAAGCTAAAATTTTAAAGGTACTTATTTTGAGGTTGAACTTTTTAATTTTCAAGAGGAGATCAAAAGAATGAACAGAATAATTACGTGAATTATAAACAACAAAGAAAAGTAACCAATGAGGTGAGAACATATCAACACAAATGCATAATTTTCATACCTAAAGTATCCTCCTAGACTAATCTAAGTGCACATGGAAGATACCCTTCATAATAATTTGGTGAATGTATATGCAAGCTATTGCATCTCTAAAGGTCATTTTTTTTTTGGAGATCTCCCTGCTTTAGGAAAATAAAGGAAAAGAAACACTGGAAATCTATTATATAGCTGTTCATGGAAAAATAATTATATTGGTGCAAATATCCTAATATAACGTTCTAATTTCCCTATTATATCCAAGGGTACTTCTAAGGAAATAGCCTTAAGCTTATTCTCCAATGAAAAGATTAAAAAGTTTTTGCTCAAAAGATTTGAAGTTTTAATTTGGAGTTTTACAAGGTTATATAAGAGGTTGGGGTGTGGTTTCTTCAAGGAAATATAGAATTGTATTATTCAGTCCACCAGTATTAGAGACTTCTAATCCAGAAAAAATATAAATTTAGGTGGATGGAGTTATTAACTATCAATATCCCTCCATGTTACTGTGGGAAAGTCATTTAATCCTGTTTGCCTCCTTTTCCTCATCTGTAAAATGAGCTGGAGAAGGAAATGGAGAACCACTGCAGCATCCCCAAGAAAACACCAAGTGTATTCATGAAGAGTAAACCACATCTGAAAGGCCTGATCAACAAATCCACAAATGTAAATTTGCATATGTTTACTTGTGTTTTTTTCACAATTAAAATCAATTCATTTACACTTACAAGGAAACTAAAACTTCCATTTTAAAAAAAGAAAACCAAAATGAAATAAAAACAGATAAATTAAGGGAAGTATTTTAGCAGCTACAAACTGGGAAAATAAATATAAAACTTGAAGTAACCTTAGAGGATATCTGTTCCAAGTCTCTCATTTTTGTACTTACTAGTAGATAAATATTTATTAAGTATTAATTATGTGCCACACACTGGGCTAAGCACTGGGCATAGAAATAAGAAAAAAAGACAATCCCTCTCCTCAAAGAGCTTGCAATCTTATGAAGTAGGACATTATACAATAGGAAGATGAAAGGAATCAGTCAGGCTTCAGAAGTTTCCTGATGTAGGGGGTATATTGAAGAAGTAAGAAAGCATGAACAGTAAGAGAGAATTACAGTCAGATGAGAAATAATGAAATGTCTTAGGGGAGCTCTCTTCTAAAAGGAAAGGTTTGGAGTTCATCGCCTCCCCTTTCAATCACAGAGGTATTGAATGGTGATGTGGAGTACTAAGGCCGAGGGAATTTAGGAGAGTAACAAGGTTTTTCAAAGAAAGAGCTTATTGGAATATAGTAGAGAAGTGAGTCAGAAAAGTCCCAGATGAATGCAGCAATATAAGAAATGAGGAGGAAACTAGTTCCTACATGTGTTATTTGATTTAAACAAGTGAGAAGGCAATAAATAAAATTTGGGGTTTAAATTTAAGTCCTCTGACTCCAAACACAAGGTCCTTTCTACTATACCATACTGAGCCTCAAATGGACAATGTTATTTTTTTTAGCATTGGTAATTTGGCTGGTATTAATTCATAACAACACCATAGAGATCACTGAGCTCTCTAATCTTCCTCACCCCACAAATCTAATCACTTCTGAAATCTTATCATTCCTCCTCTCATAATACATTTCTCAACTCACATAGTCACCATCTGACTTCAAATCCTCTTCAGTACTCACCTGGACTACTACAATATTCTTCTAACTGGTTTCCCTACCTGAATTTTCACTGCAATTAAATGTAGCTTTCACATAAATGCCAAAATAATTTTTCTAAAGCACAGACTGGTTATGGTCAATTTCCTAAATTTAACAAAAAGCAAATAAAAAGCAAACAAACAGAAACAACTCCAGTGGCTCAGTATGACCTAGAGAATCAAATATATAATCTTCTGCCATTTAAAATCTTTCAAAATCTGGTCCCAATTTGTGTTTCCACCTTTAGGATATTTGCCTTTACACACAAACCTGGGTAGTAAAGAGTGATCGCATTCCTATGACACAACCAAGATACTGAAGTTCTAGCTCTATAAATGAATTTAAAAAAAAATATTCATCCCATCAGCAGCCAGGTGGTGCAGCAGAGTGCTGAACCTGGAGTCCAGAAGACTCATCTTCATGAATTCAAATCTGGCTTCAGATCATTATTATTAGCTGTATGTTCCTGGGCAAATCCTTTAGTCCTGCTTACCTGAATTCCTCATCTGTAAAATGAGCTGGAGAAGGAAATGGTAAACTACTCTAGTATTTTTACCAAGAAAACCTCAGATGAGGTCATATAAAGAGTAAAACACAACTAAAACAACTAAGCGATAAAAATTCCTAGGAATTACCACTCCTATTGAAATGTTCTTTCCTTTTGCTTTTGGATAGTGCAGAGAGTAATTCATTCACCCAAACCATATACTAATACATTAAAGTGACACAAACTCTAGTTGACTTGAAAAACAAAAGTTCCCTCTTACTGACATTTATCAATGACAAGTTTCCTTATTGTAGGCTCCTAGCCTCAAAGAAAAACAAACCACATAGTGCCTGTTGGTGAACTATATCTTCTTTCTGGCACTAGACGTACACTAACTCTGACTGCCTTACTGATCTGTCATCATATCTCCCTTCCTTTGTTACCACTACCAACTAGCAAATTATATTGTGCTACAATTCTGTAATATATCATTTATTGAAATGATAAGAGACCACATTATAGTTGTGACATGAGTACTGTCTTCACCATGTGCACTCCTAGAGAGAAGGTACTATTTTGAAGTTGTTTGTTCACCTTTATTTTTTTCTTTATTGAGTCATTTATTTAGTTAGCCTTTCCTTTTTGTTCATAGCACTTAATACTGTAGTTGTCACATAGTAGGAGTTTAATTAGTGCTTGTTGACTTGACTGTAAAGGTATCAAGTAATATCACTTTATGAACCACAATTAGACAAGCCTGTTTGAACATATGCAAATACATAGTCTACACAGGTGAGAAAAAATACACTTTATGTATGGGAGCCTATTTGGAGAAATACAGAACATAGTTCCAGATGGCTTATTTTTGGAAGAATATTTTTTGAGCCTTGATTCCTTAAAAAACATTGTCCTTGAAAAGTTTTGCATGATTTGCTTCATAAATGGCCCATTATTTTCTTAGTGTGTATATTTCAGTAGAGCTTTCATCTTAAAAAGTCACTGTTGGCAAGGCTGTTGGTATAGAGTGTCCCCAAAGCCATGGTCTCTAAGTCTAGAAGGCCCTTTGTTTCAATTTCTTTATACTTTTGCTTACATTGAATGAGTTTATTTGGATTGTTTTCTCCTAAATTTTAGATGAGTTTACAGTTAAAGTTATCTACTTCTACTTTTTAATTTTATAAACAATTTTGAAGGAACATTTTTAAAGAGTTTTTCTCCTTCTAATAGTGAATCTTGTGAATATTTCCTTTACTTTCTTTCTTACCTGATTTTTTTACTTATTTAAATATATTTTGTTTTCCCCTAATTACATATTAAATTGCTTTTTTTTTCACATTTTAAATGTACATTCTATCCCTGCCTCCCTCCACTCTCCCCTTTCTAAGATAGTAAGCAAACAGATGCATGTTATATATATGCAATCATATTAAGTATTTGCATACTAGTCATAATAAATATGAAATAAAAGGAAATAAAAGGAAAAAATAAAGTGAAAAATAACATACTTTTGAGTATATGTATATATATACATATATATGAACATATACATATGCACACATATCTATATATCAGTTCTTTCTCAGGAGACGGATAGTATGCTTCATCATGAGTCCTTTGGGATTATCTTAGATCATTGCATTCCTGAGAACAGCTCGGTCATTCACAGTTTTCAACATAAAATATTGCTGTTACTGTGTACAGTTTTCTCCTGCTTCTGCTCACTTTACTTTGCATCAGTTCTTGTAAATCTAGTTTATTTTTTTAAATCATCCTGCTTGTCCTTTCTCACAGCACAACAATATACAATCACAATCATATACCAGAGTTTGTTTAGACATTTCCCAATTGATTCCCATCCCTTAGATTTCTAATTCTTAATTATCAAAAAAAAAGAGCTACTTTAAATATTTTTTTTGTAAAAATAGGTCTCCCCCACTTTTAATGTCTATGGGATATAGAGCCAGCAGTGATATCGCAGGATCCAAAGGTATGCACAGTTTTATACACCTTTGGGTATAGTTCCAAATTATTTTCCAGAATGGTTGGATCACTTCATGACTCCACCAGTAGTACATTAGTGTCCCAGTTTTCCCACATCCCCTTCAATGTCCATCACTTTACTTTTCTGTTATGTTAGCCAATCTGGTAGGTTGAGGTGGTACCTCAGAACTATTTTCATGTATATTTCCTTATGCAATAGTGATTTAGACCATCTTTCATATGACTACAGACAGTTTTGACTTTTTTTGTCTGAAAAATGCTTGTTCATATTCTCTTTTTCATTTATCAATTGGAGAATGAGTTGTACTTTAACAACTTTGACTCAAATCTCTACATATCTAAGAAATGAGACCTACATGAGAGGTGCTTGTAATTCCCTCCCCCACACCTCTGTTCTCCTATTCTTTTAATTTTGATTGCATTGGTTTTTTCTCTGCAAAACTTTTTAATTTAATATAATCAAAAGATCTACTTTAAATTTTGTAATGCTCTATATATTTTCTCTGCTCTTGAATTCTTCCCTTATCCACAGATCTGAAAAATAATCTATTTGATGCTCTCCTAATTTGCTTGTGGCATCTAACTTCATACAAAAATCATGTACCCATTTTGACTTTATCTTTGCATACCTAGATGTTGGCATATACCTGGTTTCTGCCACACTATTTTCAAGTTTTTCTATAAGTTTTCTCAAATAATGACTTTTATTATTCTTCCACATGAATTTTTTATTATTTTTTTCAAGCTCTATAAAATTTTTTTTTGAAAATCTGACTAGTAGAGCATGGAATAAATAAATTGATTTAAGTACAGTTGTCATTTTTATTATATTGACTCAGTCTACCCATGAGCAACTGATATTTTTCCAACTGTTTGGATATGAATTTATTGTGTGAATAGTGGTTTGTAGTTATGTCCATCGAGTTCCTGGGTTTGTCATGGAAAGTATACTCTCAAGAATTTTTTTTGGTTTACAGTTATTTTCAATGGAATTTCACTTTTTATCTCTTACTGTGGGACTTCATTGGTAATATATAGAAATGCTGATGATTTATATGGATTTATTTTGATTTTTTGGAATTCTGCTAAAGTTGCTATTTACTTCAACTAGTTTTTAGTTGATTCTCTAGTGTATCCTAAGTATACCATAATATGATCTACAAAGAATGATAATTTTGTTTACACATTTCCTCTTTTAACTCTTTCAGGTACTTCTTTTCAAAAGCTTGTGGACTCACTCTTCAGGACATGATTCAAGGCCTTGAATAACAATTAATGGTTGCAGTTCTTCTAAGGCTTTGAGCTTAATTAGATATTGACTGTGATGGAGGAACACTTTAGGGTCTGGGAGCGAAACAACTACTGGGGTGACACAAGTAGCTTGCCCAGGAATTCTTAGATCCCAAACAATTGGCCTGATTGTCTCCTACACTTTCTTTCTTTTTTCAAAATTATCATTGTTTTATTTGTTTTTAGTGTTCTACAATCACTTCCATATATCTTGGATTTTTTCTCTCCCTCCCTTCTGCTCCCTCCTTTGTACCTTCCCCCTCCGTCCCTGAGATGGCATACAATTTTATACAAGTTCTATTCATATATTTCTATTAAATACATTTTCACCTTCGTGATGTTACACAGAAGAATTAAAATTAATGGGAGAAATCATAAAACAAATCAAAATGTAATACGAAAAAAAAAACAATCTGCTATATTCTGCGATCAAATTTCATAGTTCTTTCTCTGGATGTGGAAGTCATTTTCCCTAAAGAGACCACTGGGAATTTTTTAAGTCCTTTTATTGCAATGAAGTTCTAAGTCTACTAGAAAAAAATTCTCATATACTGTTGTTGTTGCTGTGTACAAATTTCCCCTGGTTCTGCTCCTTTCTCTCAGCATCAGTTCATATAAGTCTTTCCAGGCCTCTCTGAAGTCCTCCTGTTCATCATTTCTTATAGTACAAGAGCATTCCATTACATTCATATACATAATTTATTCAGTCACTCCTCAATTGATGGGCATTCCCTTGATTTCCACTTTTTGACCACCACAATGAGTGTTGCTATAAACATGTTTGTATATGTGGGACCCTTTCCCATTTCTATGATCTCTTGGGGATACAGTCCTAGAAACGGTATTGCTAGATCAAAGGGTATGGACATTTTTGTAGCCTTTTGGGCATAGTTCCAAATTTCTCTCCAGAATGGTTGGATCAGCTCACAACTCCACCAACAATGAGTGTGTCAACTCTCTCACATCTTCTCCAACATTTATCATCTTCCTGTTTTGTCATGTTAGCCAATCTGATAGGTGTGATATGATATCTCAGAGTAGTTTTGATTTTCATTTCTGTAATCAAAAGTGATTTAGAGCATTTTTTAATATGACTATAGATAGCTTTAATTTCTTCCTCTGAAAATTTGTCTCATTCAAGAGACCGTGGGAAGATCTAGTGAATAGAGGGAAAAGGGAGGTGGGAGGTTTAACTAGAGAAAACTGACTCCTCAATTTTACCATCATGTACTTTCTCAACAAGGAGCAGGGCAAGAGGAGATCATAAGGATGGAGCTTTTAAACAACAGATCCTCAAGCAGACAGGGGAGTGGGTATGTCTGGAGATACCTCTTAATTTCTCCTTCCATCCTCAAGACCTGACTGGTTGAGGAACAGATAGGGCCAGAGTAATTGATTAAAAGAAAGAATGTAGCCATGTTAAAGTGGGTAACCTTACTTTCAGCCTCTATTTTTTCCCAGAGCTTTGGCAAGAGAGGTAGAGAATGTGGGAGCCTTGCCAGGTTCCAGTCTTTCCCATCTTTTTGAGTCTTGAGAAGACTGGAGGACAGGGTGCTGGGAGGTGGCTCCATCACTTTTTCATCCTTGAGGACAATCCTTCCTCCAATGTCCCTTCCAGTCACATGGGCTTGGTTCCACAGGCTTTGGTTCTTGGGGCTCCCTCTGTGGTGGAGGGAATCCCTGGAGGGGTGCTCCTTGGTTCTATTCCAGGCCATGCCAGCAGCCAAGAATTGAGTATGTTTTCTTTCCTCTATTTCAACTAGGTCTCTGTTGTTAAATATTTCAAAGGTTGTCTCTAGTAATTGGGCCTGAAATGTTTGGGGTTCCAATGCCAATTTCTGTAGTTCTCTTCTAATATCTGCAGCAAACTGATTAATAAAATACATGCTAAAAATTGCTGCTCCTTCTATAGAGTCAAGATCCTAATGTGTACTTTTTAATGGCTTCTACCAGATAGTCTTGAAAAAGTGCAAGGTTTGCCTTTTCTCCATGTGTAATTTCCTCAACTTTTTGAAAATTTATTTGCTTTTGAAATGCAGTTCTTAGAACTTCTAACAGGCAAATCACCATATGGTCTCTCGTCTATCCTCACTTTTTTAGCAATCCCATCCTGTGTCACAAGTTGGAAGAGCAATTGTAACAGAGGGATATTTTGTGTGGTCATCACTAGCAAAACGATCCCCAAACTTCTGGGCTTGTTCTCACATACTTATCCTCAGTGGTACAACAGGTGAAGAAGAGGACACATGAATGACCCCAAGAAAACTCTAGTTGTAGGGATATGTCCCTATACCCTCCATAAAATTAATGACTTCTGAATATCTCCCCAGTTTCTCTTTAACCTGAATGAGGTCTGAACATGGAGAATGGGACATGCACTCTAGTTGTCCTAGTAGGAGAGGTAGAAACTTTGCCTAGGGGAAAAAGTCCCGAAGTCCTCCTGGGGATGGTGGCTTGGGAAGAGAAACAGGAAGTCCCACTTCTTGTGAGGGAGGGGCTGGCCAATCCTGCCTGAACTGGATTAGGCTGCAAGGCAGGAGAAAGTTATGAAGGAAACTTCTATCCATTTTCCATCTCCGTGACACTGTATTTTTAACTGCAGGAAAGTATTAATTGTTAAAGTTTCAAAGATGGGCAACTAGTTGACGCCAACATCAAACAGTGTTGCAAAAGAGCACCAACTTTTTCTTTTAAAATTTTTTAGAGAAACTAAATTTTTCATAATTTTGTAAAAGACAACCTAAAGGCAAACTTTTGGAAATTTCAAAGGAATGATCCATTATACTCCATAAAGGAAGATCTAGGAGTAAGCCTTAAAAATAAACAGAACAAACCAAAGGGAAAAAATGCAAAAGGGACCTGAAGCTTTCCCAATTGCCTAGTGGCCAGAGAATTGAAAAAATCTGGCATACACTTTCGAATATGGCATCTGTCCCCATGTTCCATGTTTCAGAAAGTGTTCCCAGGTCTATGGCCTCCCACATAAGCACTGGACCAAAAAGTTGTCTGAGGTAGCCTCCTAGCTGTTTCGCTGACTGAGACTTGACAGGTCAGGCCTCAAAACCACTTCCAAGTTACTTGGAGAGAGAGAAGGGAATAAGGAGAGGGAGAGGTTACATACCTTCCAAGCTTGGCTGGAGAAAAACTTCTGAGAACAGTAGTGGTTCCTTGTTCAGGTAGCCACATGTTGATGTTTGGGAACCATAATGTTGAGGTTGGGGAGCTAGGGACTCCAAAATACCAACACAAATGTGTCATGCCAAATGAACTTGACTCAAACCTTCTTTCAGCCATAGTAAAAAAAAGTTTATTAAAAGTTCACTATATTGGGTTGACTCTTAAGGAGCCTAGCCATTTGTGACACTTGCATTGACAAGCAGGACAGGTAGAATCCCAGCTAGACAAATTCAGAGTTGGATTGAATCTGAGCCTTTCTTACCTCTTTGAATTAGATCCATTTTTGCTTTTGCTTTGTCTGAGATCATGACTGTTAGTAGTGTCTACTTTGCTTCAGCAAAGGCAAAATATATTTTACTCCAGTCAATTACTTTTATTCTGTGTGTGTGTGTGTCTGTGCTTCATATATATTTCTTGTACACAACATATTGCTGGATTCTTGTTTTTAATCCATTCTGCTATCCACTTCCATTTTATGGGTGAGTGTACCCCATTCACATTTATAGTCTAAATACCCAAATGTTGAATTTCCTTCCATGTTAATTTCCCCTTTTTTATTCCTGTCTTTCTCTGTTACCCTCACCCTGTACCTCCTCAAAAGTGTTTTTTTTTCCCTTTCTAATTACCACCTCTCCTAATCTGGCCTCCTTTTGAACAATCTCCCCATCCTTCCATTATATGTATCCTTTTTTACTTCCATATAGGATAAAACAGATTTCTGTATTCACCTAATTACATATGTTCTTCCTCCTTTAAGACAATTTCTGTTCCTCTTTTTTTAATTAATCAAATTTTAGCTTTCAGCATTCATTTACACTCTATTTTCAGTTCCAAATTTTCTTCCCATCTCTCCCCTACTCCTACCCCAAGACATATTGCATTCTGATTAACCCTTCCCCCAATCTTCCCCCTTTCTATCTCAACCCTCCCCTCCCTTATCCCCATTTCCTATATTTTCTTGTAGGGTAAGATAGATTTCTATACTCCAATACCAGTGTTTCTTATTCCCCAGTTGCATGAAAGAAACATTTTTAACATTCATTTTTAAAACTTTGAGCTCCAACTTCTCTCATTTCCTCCCTCCACACCTATCCTCACTGAGAAGGCAAGCAATTCAACATAGGTCATATATGTGTAGCTATGCAAAAGACTTCCATGAAAGTAATGTGAAAGACTAACCACCTACCATCCTATCCTGCCCCTATTTATTCTATTCTCTCTTTTGACCTTGTCCCTCCCCCAAAAGTGTTAACTTCTAATTACCCCCTTCTCCCACTTGCCCTTCCTTCTATCATTCCCCTACACCCCACTTATACCTTTCTCCCCTACTTTTCTGTAGTGTAAGATAGATTTTTTCATACCAAATTGAGTGTGCATGTTGTTCCTCCTTAACCAAATGTGATGAGAGTAAGCTTCACCTTTTTCCCTCTCACTTAATCCCTTTTCCCCTCCATTGAAAAAGGTTTTTCTTGCCTCTTTTATGAGATGATTTTCCCCATTTCAGTTCTCCCTTTCTCCTCTCAATGTATTTCCCTCTCATTCTTTAATTTTATTTTTTTTGGTATCATCCCTTTCTATTCAGTTCACCCTGTGCCCTCTGTCTATATGTTTACAATCCCTCCAACTACTCAAATACTAAGATAAGTCTCAAGAGTTGCAAATATTAGTTTTCCACGTAAGAATGAAAACAGTTCAACTTTATTAAGTCCCTTATGATTTCTATTTCCTGTTTACCTTTCGTGCTTCTCTTGATTCTTGTGTTTGAAAGTCAAATTTTCTATTCAGTTCTGATCTTTTCATCAAGAATACTTGAAAGTCCTCTATTCCATTGAATGACCAATTTTTTCCCCCTGAATTATTGTACTTATTTTTTCTGGGTAGGTGATTCTTGGTTTCAATCCTATCTCCACTGACTTCTGGGATATAATATTCCAAGCCCTGCAATCCCTTAATGTAGAAACTGCTAGATCATGTGTTATCCTAATTGTATTTCCACAATACTCATATTGGGTTTTTTTTTAATTTTTGTTTTTTGTTTTTCTGTAGTTGCATGCAATATTTTCTCCTTGACCTGGGAACTCTGGAATTTGACTATAGTATTCCTAGAAGTTTCTCTTTTTGGATCTTTTTCAGTAAGTGATCTGTGGATTCTTTCAGTATTTATTTTGCCCTCTGGTTCTAGCATATCAAGGTAGCTTTCCTTGATAATTTCATGAAAGATGATGTCTAGGCTCTTTTTTTTTTTTTTTTGATCATAGCTTTCAGGTGGTCTCATAATTGTTAAAATGTCTCTCCTGAATCTATTTTCCAGGCAAGTTGTTTGTCCAAAGGGATATTTCACAGTGTCTCCTATTTTTTCATTCCTTTTGTTTTGTTTTATAATTTCTTGATTTTTTCATAAAGTCATTAGCTTCCATCTGCTCCATTATAATCTTTAAATAATTATTTGTTTCCATGATCTTTGGGATCTCCTTTTCCATCAGGCCAGTTCTGCTTTTTAGGACATTCATCTCCTCATTGACTTTGTGGATCTATTTTGCCATTTGGGTTAGTCTATTTTTTAAGGTGTTATCTTCTTCACCATTTTTGGGGGGTGGGACTCCTTTAGCAAGGTGTTGACTAGCTTTTCATGATTTTCTTGCATCACTCACAGTTCTTTTCTCAATTTTTGCTCTCCTCTTATTTGATTTTCACAATCCTTTTTGAGCGCTTTCATGGTTTGAGACCAATTCATATTTTTATTGGGGGTTTTGGATGAAGCATCTTTAACTTTGTTTTCTTCTGTTTGCATGGTTTGGTCTTCCTTGTCACTAAAGTAAGATTGTATAGTCTGATTATTTTTGTGGTTTTTGCTCATTTCTCCAGCCATATATTTGACTTTTGAGCTCTTTGTCAAGGTAGTTCTCTGTTTCCAGTGGGGGTAGAAGGTGAGATATCAGTCACTGGATCCCCCCACTGTCGTGGTCCTAAAACTCCAGAAAGAGTGGTTGTAGTTGCCCCTACTGCTGCAGTGGCTACTGCAGGTTCCTCTGCCTTCTTTTCTCTTTGCTGCCCTGGTAATGGGGCCAGACCATTCCACTCTCCTGAGCTGGATCTACAAGGTTATTCCACTGACTTTCCAATTTATCCTCTGTGTTTTGGATCCCTTATGGCTGGAAACCATCACAGCTGTGAGGGATTCAATCTCCTCAAGGCTGGCTCAGGTCCCCTCTCTGCACTTGAAGTCCACACTGAACTGCACTCTGTTCCCAGTGTGGCATGATACATACTTCCTGGAAACCTTCCAGGATGTCTTGGGCTAGAGATTTGTTTCACTCTGTCATTCTGTGAGTTCCATAGCTCCAGAATTTAGAGCCATTTTTTACAGTTATTTAGCCTGGCTTGGTGGGAGTACTCCAGAAATTCTGTGCTGTTAGTCTGCTCTCTTGGCTCTGTCCCCTATGCTTCTGTTTCTAATACATCAGGGAACTTTTCCTTGACAATTTCTTGAATGATGTTGTCCAGGATTTTATCATCATTATCATCATCATCATCATCATCATCATCATCATCATCATCATCATCATCATCATGATTTTAAATTAATCCAATAATTCTTGCATCATCTGTCCTAAAGCAGTTTTCTAGATGAGTTGTTTTTCCAATTAGAATTTCACATTTTCTTATAAGTTTTTTTAACTTTGTAATTTTGTTTTATCACATATTGATATGTAATGGAGTTATCATATTCTTTTTTCTCGATTCTAATTTTTTAAGGAATTATATTTTTCAGTGATGTTTGTATTTCCTTTTCCATTTGACCAGCCTTTTCTTTAGGGAATTATTTCCTTTGTTGAATTTTTGTATATCTTTTTCCATGTTGTTAAGTTTTTTTTAAGGATTCTCTTACATTACTCTCACTTTTTTCCTCAATTTTTCTTCTTCTCTAATTTGCTTTTTAAAGTCCTTTTTAGAATCTTCTAGAAATTCTTTGTGGGTTTGAGTCCAGACTATATTTTTCTTGGAGGCTTCACATGAAGCCATTTTGACACCTATTGTCTTCTTCTAAGTTTGTGCCTTGATCCTCCTTGTAATCGTAGTAACTTTCTACAGTCAAGTTCACTTTTTTGCTCATTTTTCTGCCTATTTTGTGACTTGTTTTTTGTTTTTTTGTTTGCTTTTTTGTTTTTATTTTTGTGTCATAAGCTTTTTTTTCCCCCTGGTACTCAGGGTCTTGCTAATGGTATTAGTTGGATTTGGGGACCTAACTGCTTGCTTGTTCTGGAGATTAGGCTTTCCTTCTGGCTTGTACTGATATTAGGGGACTCCCTGTTGTCCTCCTCTGGGTGTATGCTTTTCCTGCTGTTCTACCACATGGATGGGGCCTTTCTGTTGAGTTGCTATGGAAAAACTTTTTCTGTTGGTTGAGTCTAAGGGACAGACCTTGCTACTGGTTTATCCAAGGGTTAGGACCCTGCTGCTGAGTTGTTATGGAAACCAGCCCTCTCTGCTAGAAGGCCCTGTAGGTTTGGCTTCACTTCTGGGCAATCATGGAGGTGAGGTCTTACTGCTGGAAGGTTCCAGGGGCAGGGTCTTGCTGTTGGCTAGCCCTTGAGCAGGGCCTTACTTCTAGTCAACAGTGGAGTTATGGCTTTATGGTGGACTGTGCTGGGGGTGGAGCCACTGGGTTGGGGCCTTGTGCTGCAACAATTGCTGACTTGCCTAGGGGCCTGATGCTTTTCAGGAAAATGGAGTCTCACTGGTGGATCACCCCAGGCTTGGAGCCTTGCTGCAGGCTCCCTGTTGAGAATTCAGATGCGGCATTGCACGTGGACCTTGGTCTGTTTCCACTCAGTCAGACAAACATTTCATACTGTGCTTGTAAACTACTTCCCCTCCCAGATCAGTTCTTTGTGAGGCAGTTTTCAAGTTATTTGGGGAGGAATTTGGAAAGGCTTCAGGGAGTTCCTTCCTCACTTCACCATCTTTGCACTGGAAGTGCTGTCTGGCATTTTGCCCTTGAATAAGGACTGTGTCAAATTAGTGATTTTAATTACAGGCAACATTTTGACTTTGAAAATTTCATATATTGGTGTTATTGTTATTTTTTTTCTTTTCCACCAAATTAAGGAAAACCAGCTAGATCTTGTTGTTGTGAGTGTTCAGTCCTGCTAACTGTCCTTGAATTGTGAACCTCAGATAAAATTCAGACATGAATCCTAAGAGCACCAAGCACCAGTAAACTTGTTACCCTACTAGACTAACACTAATGTCTCCAGGTAATTTCAAGATGATATGGATATGTGAATGAATTGAACATGCATTAGTATTAGCCTGTCCCCCACTATCAAAACTCCATAAAACTGAATTCCCAAACTCCTATCCCTCAGCTCTCCTCCATCTGCTTTGAGTTAAGCTGCTTAAGTTCATCTAATTCCAGTCTTTGATTATATGTGACTGTGTCCTTCTCCCCTTCCTTACTCTTTTTCCCACTGCTTCCTAACTACCTCCACCTCCCCATCCTATATTCTCATGCTGTCTATCTGAACCTCCCCCCCCACCCTATGCCTGCTTACTTGTTGTATCTTACTAACTTATGATTAATATTAGTTCCACTTTCTGCCAACACTGTTTTACCTGGTGATTATCCAAAAATGAGGGTTGAAGTCTGGTCCCATCTCAAACCAAAGAGTTTCCCTTAGATAAAAACTGGGGAAACTAAGCCTGAGACTATATTACTAATAGTTGTACCAACCTCAGAAGAAGCGTGGCACAAAGAATTCATGGTATAAAGCAAAGGAGTGCAACTGATGCTCATATCTCCTCTCAGTAGGAAAATGTTTACCTTCATTTGTGTTGCAATTAATGAATCAATGAAATTAACTGGTAATTCATATTGATATATGAAAATGTCATTAGTATTATTTTTCTGATTTGGATTATTAGCTTTTGTAGTTCTATCACACTGTTGGTGCGCATTGCATTAATCTAATCAAATTACTGAACATTTATTTAATTACCATTATATCAGTGTGGGAAAGCATTTTAGCAACCTTTGGAAAAAATATGGGCACCAAGGTGGTTAAATGATAGTATCTTATTTTTGCAGTTTAAAATCAAAGATCTCTTAATATGAAGATTAGAACCAGATTTAAAGAATGAAGACATTTTATGGATATTAAGTTACTCAAAGGACACAATCTAGTGGCTTCTATACATCACTTCTACTAGTGGTGTCTAAAAAAATTGGAAATGTATGTATATGGGTAAATTACCAGATTTTTGGAAGATAAGAATTAAATAGAATCCCATAAAGCATGCTAACGTTACAATCTTGCAAGATTGTCTACTAGGCAGTAAATGGCTTTTAGTTTTCGACTTTTATAACAGATATTAATAGATTCTGATGTCTGAGGAAAACAGAAAAGATTTTTTTCACCATTTCCCATGGACATAACCAAAGTCAATTAATGACCTAAGGAATTTTGCAGGGATTTAATACTTTTTGCTGCCAAATAGGGAAAGTCGCTAGAGACAAATACAATCTCTAAAGGCTAGTGTACTTTAATGGCATCATTGTCTTTGTCTTTTGATTAGTGACTCAATTGGATTTAAGTGAGACAGAGTTCCACGAGGTTGTGAACCTTACTCTTTCCTCCAGAGCCATCGTAGTCCGGTAGCAGGACAGAGTCAAGATGGTTGGCAATGGCTCAGGCTGCAGTGGATGACCTTGCCATCTTTGGTGTCTAACCAAGCTATAAGCACTCCACATTGCCTTTTTCCACTGTCTTCATAGCTTTTGGAACAAATTGCTCTCATCTGCCTATTCTACTAGAGGAAGTCTTCACATGCTTGAGAAAGATAACCCCCTAACTCACCAAGTGGTTTGAGATCCCCTGGCTCAAACCTCAAACTGGTTTAGCCCACCTGCCAAAAAGGTTTACCAAGGTGTGGCCCATGCACATGTTGCAGCTTCTTACAGCCGTATGTGACAGTTGGGTGGAACAGCTGAACACTAAAGGTGGAAAGAACCTCAGAAAGGGCTAAGCAGCCATCACAACAAGATACTTGTTCTCCCTGAGCACACCCTACACACCTCATTGTCTTTGACAAAAGGAGGGAGCACAGATGAAAGTTTTAGATCAGTTGTCAGAAGCCAGTCTGAAGCTATGAATTTACAAATAACAATATTGCATAGCTTTTCTTAAGTGAGGTGGGTCACATTGTATCAGAACAAGATGTAAGCCATAATTCAGAGAAAGTAAAAGTACTTCTCATGTGATCCCAAATTTTAGAGACAAGAAAATTTCTGCCATTTAGTAATTAGTATTTTAATTTTGTAAAGAACTATGCTTTTGGGGGGCAGAGGCAAGATGGCAGAGTGAGAGTAACTATTCACCTAAGTCTTACAAAAACTTCTTCAGATACTTCTAAAAAGAGAATCTGACCAACTTTTGGAGGTACAAAATCCAGCAGGAGACAGAATGTGGCAGTTTTACAGCCCAGGACAGACTAGAAGATCAACATGAAGAATCTATTCCACAGGGGTGGAGAAGCACATAGCACAGTGCCTCCCAGCCCCAGCAGGACTAAGCTGAAAAGTCCCAGGGCAATCAGAGGAAGCAGCAGAATGGCAGGATAGCAATTCAGGGTGGGAGTTCAGTGGAGCCCAGTGAGTGAGAACTGCAGACGGAGCCCCAGGTATCTGCAGTAGCTGCTCCTGAGACTATCAGCCCACACATTAAATGTCTGTAAGTCACCTACTTGAACTTCTGGGAGTCAAAATATCGAAGTGATCAGTAAAATCTCTCTCCCTCTCCCCTTGTTGACCCTGAAAAAAAACCATAAAATATTTCCCAAGAAAAATCCTGGATCAGTGGAATCAACAGAAGAGGCAAACAGTCTTGTGGCACCTGAGACTAGGAAAGTCACTAGGAGGATTCCTCTTACTGTGGCAGAGGAGCAGAGCCATAGGGTGGAGCCTCCCACCAGAATCTCAAGCATGCCTCAATTACGATAGCCAGGATCACCAAGTACTGATTTTGTCTTTGCTCTAGCTCAGATGAGGAGATCTGACATAACCAGACCACCCCTCCCCCACACTTAACAAGCTAGCTCCAGGGCTAATCCTGGGAAACCCAAAAAGAATTCACCCAGCCTTTGCTTTCTCACATCATCCAGCTCAGCACCAGGTTCTTTAGCTTCTAGTGGAAAGAATCAGAGGTCACAACACACAAAGAGCCTCACCAGCATGAGTAAGAAGCAAAGGAGGAAGGAAAAGACTATAGAATCCTTGTATGGGGACAAGGACTAAAACATGAATACCAAAGAGGTCAGTATTGAGACTATATTTCCATATGAAATTTCAGAAAGGACAATGAACTGCTCATATACACAAAGAACACTCTTGGAAGAACTGAAGAAAGAAATAGAAGAAAAAATGGCCAAGGATTTTAAAAGTATGAAAAAATAATTCACTGAAAAAAACAGCTCTTTAAAAAGGAAAACTGAACAAATTAAAAAGGAAGCACAAACCTTAAATGGGAAAACTGCACAAATGGAAAAGGAAATATAAAAACTAACTGGAGAAAGTAATTCCTTGAGAAGAATAATCGGACAGATGGAAAAGGAGATGCACAAGTTAACTGAAGAAAACAATTTGATGAAAATGAGGATTTGGCAAGTAGAAGCTAATGACATTATGAGACATCAAGAATCAGTCAAACAAAATCTAAAAAAAAATCAAAAGATAGAAGAAAATGTAAAATATCTCATGGAAAAATAACTGACCTAGAAAATAGACCCAGGAGAGAAAATTTAAGAATTTTTGGCCTATGAGAAAGCCGTGGTGAAAAAACAAAAAAGCCTGGACAATATCTTCCAAGAAATCATCAAGGAATACTGCCCAAAAGTGTTAGATCCACAGGGCAAAATAGTGATAGAAAGAATCCGCTGTTCACCTCTTGAAAGGGATTCCAAACTAAAAACATCAAGAAATATTACTGCCAAATTCCAGAGTATCAAGTGAAGGAGAAAATACTACAGGCAGCCAAAAAGAAACCACTCAAACATCGAGGAGCTACAGTCATGATCACACAGGACATTGAAGTTTCTACATCAAAAAAGATGGAAGCAATTGGAATATGATATTCCACAAGGCAAAGGAGTTGGGGCTACAACCAAGGGTCAATTATCCAGCCTAGTTCAGCATAGCATTTCAGGCAAGGAGATGGACATTCAATGAAATAAGGGATTTCCAGATCTTTCTGATAAAAAGGCCATAACTCAATAGAAAATATGATCTTCAAATGCAGGTCACAAGATAGGCATAAAAAGGTAAACAGGGGAAAAGAAAAACTTATGACTCAATTTGGGCAAACTGTTTACCTCCCTATAAGGGAAAATGATACATGTTAATCTGGAGAATTGTATATCTATTATGAAATATAACAGGGACATACATAGATAGAGGGAATGGTTATAAAGTAAATTGGGTGACAAAAATGTGACTGAAACATGTGAAGGGATTGTAATAGGAGATGTGAAAAGGAGGAAGCAGAAAATGGTAAATTACCTCACAGGAAGAAGCACAAAATTATATTACAGCAGAGGGAAAGAGGGGAAGGAGACAAGAATTGTTTGAGAGATGCTTTCTTCTGATTTGGTTCAAGGAGGGACCAACACACTTAATTAAGAATATAAATCTAGTTAGCTCTATAAGTAGTAGGATGAGAACAGGGAAAGAAAGGGGAGGGTAAAGGGGAGAAAAAGGGAGGGGGGCTGAAAGAAGGAAGGGAAGAGTGTGGGAGGTGGTGGTCCAAAACCAAAACTCTATTGTGGAGGGGAAGGGAGAACTAAAAGTACAAATGGTGGGAAAGAGGATGGAGGGAAAAACAAAGAGAGTAATCATAACTGTGAATATGAATGGGATGATCTCTCCCATAAAACTGAGATGTATAGCAGAATGGATTAAAATTCATAATCCAACAATATGTTGTTTACAAGAAACACATTTGAAATGAGGGAATACACACAGAATAAATCTAAAAGGTTGGAGAAGAATATATTGTGCTTCATCTGATGTAAGAAAAGTAGGGGTAGCAATGCTAATCTCAGACAAAGGCAAAGCAGAAAAAGATCTAATCAAAAGAGATAAAGAAGGAAACTATATCCTGCTAAAAGGCACCATAGACATCAAAGCAATATCATTACTAAACATATATGCTTCAAGTTGTATAGCTTTCAAATTCTTAGAGGAGAAGTTAAGGGAGTCACAGGAAGGAACAGATAGCAAAACTATGCTAAGTTGTGGCCCTCAACCTTACCCTCTTTGAAGTTGATAAATCTAACTTTAAAATAAACAAGAAAGAAGTTAATGAGGAGAATAAAACTCTGGATCAGGTAGATATGATAGATCTCTGGAGAAAACTGAATGTGTATAGAAAGGAATATACCTTTATTTTCTGCAGTACATGGCACATATACAAAAATTGACCATATTTTACAGCATAAAGACCTCATATCCAATGTAGAAAGGCAGAGAAAGTCAATGTATCCTTCTAATCCTAATGCAATATCCTAATTGCAATAAAAATTATATGTAAGAAAAAGCAATGGAAAGATAGACCAAAAATTAACTGGAAACTAAATATTCTAATCCTAAAGAAGGACTGAGTTAAACAACAAATCAAAGAAAAAACCAACAACTTCATCCAAGAGAATGACAATAATGACAAAACCTACCAAATCTTTTGGGATACTGTAAAAGCAGTTCTTAGGGGAAATTTTATACTTTTGAATGCCTACATAAATAGAATAGAGAAAGAGGAGATCAATTAATTCGGCATGCAGCTGAAAAAGCTCGAAAAAGAAGAAATTCAAAATCCCCAAATAAATACCAAATGAGAAGTACTGCAAGCCAAAGGAAAGATTAATAAAATTGAAATTAAGAAAGCTATTTTACTAATAAATAACAATAAGAGTTGCTTTTATGTAAAAACCAATAAAATTGATAAACCTTTGGTCAATTTGATTTAAAAAGAAAGAATAAAACCAAATTGCCAATATCAATAACAAAAGAGGTGAACTCACCTCCAATGAGAAGGAAATTAAAACAATAATTAGAAATTACTACACCCAACTTTATGTCCATAAATTTGACAATCTAAATGAGATAGATGGTTATTTTAAAAAGTATAAATTGATCAGATTAACAGAAGAGGAAGCTGAATACTTAAATAACCCCATCTCAGAAAAAAAGAAATTGAACAAACCATCATTGAACTGCCTAGCAAAAAAACAAACAAACAAAAAAAAAAAAAACTCCAGAACAGGATGGATTTACAAGCGAATTCTATCAAACAATTAAAGAACAGCTAATTCCAATACTTCATGGACTATTTGGGAAAATTGAGGATAAAGGAGTCCTCCCAAATTCTTTTTAGGATACAAATGTAATATTTATACCTAAACCCAGGAAGAGCCAAAACAGAGAAAAAAAAAATTATAGACCAATTTCTCCAATGAATATAGAAGCAAAAATTACAAGTAAGATATTAGCAAAAAGATACAGTAACTTATCATGAGAATAATACAACATGATCAGGTAGGATTCATACCAGGAATGCAGGGCTGGTTCAGTATTAGGAAAACTATTAGCATTATTGATCACATCAACAACAAAACTAACAGAAACCACATGATTATCTCAATAGATGCAGAAAAAGCTTTTATTTTTTTAAATGCAACACTCATTTCTATTAAAAGCACTTAAGAGCATAGGAATAAATGGAACTTTCCATAAATTAATAAGCAGCATGTACCTAAAATCTTCAGGAAGCATTATATGCAGTGTAGATAAGTTAGATCCATTTCCAGTAAGATCAGGGGTGAAACAACGATGTCCATTATCATCACTATTACTCAATTAAGTATTAGAAACGTTAGCTGCAGCAACAAGAGAAGAAAAAGAAATTGAAGGAATTCAAATGGGCAAAGAAGAACCTAAGTTATCACTCTTCCAGATACTATGATGATATACTTAGAGTATCCCAAAGATTAAAGTAAAAAGCTACTTGAAATAATAAACAGGTTTGACAAAGCTGCAGGTTGCAAAATAAACCCACACAAATCTTCTACATATCTATATATTAGAAACAAAGCCCAAGAGATAGAAGAGATAGAAGGAGAAATCTCATTTAATGTTTGGGTAGACATGATAAAATATAGGGGATTCTGCCTTCCAAAGCATATCCAGGGACTATATGACCACAACTACAAGATTCTTTTAGCAGAAATAACATCACATTTAAGTAAATGGAGAAACATCAGTTGCTCATGGGTAGGCTGAGTCAATATGAGAAAAATGATAATTCTACCTAAATTAATTTACTTATTCAGTGCTACACCAATCAAACTATCAGAAATTTATTTTCTAGAACTGGAAAAAATAATATCAAAATTCCTCTGAAAGAACAAAATGTTCATAATATCAAGGGAACTAATGAAAAGAAATGCTAGGGAAGGTTGCCTAGTGCTAACAGATCTGAAATTATATTATTAAGCATTTATTATCAAAACCATTTGATACTGGATAAAAAACAGAAAGGTGTGCCTGTGGAATTGACTCAGTATCCAAGACACAGTACTCAATGAATATAGCAATCTACTGTCTGAAAAAACCCAAGGATTCCAACTTCTGGGATAGTAGCTCAATGTTCAACAAAAATTTCTGGGGAAACTGGATAACAGTGTGGTAGAAACTAGGCATAGACCAATGCCTGACACCATACATAAGAATAAAGTACAAATGGGTATATGATCTAGGCATGAATATTGATATTATAAACAAATTAGTGGAGCCATTTATGAGATTCAGGGTGAAGGGAAGAATTTTTGACTAAACAGGAGATAGAAAGCATTACAAAGTGGAAAATGAACAATTATGATTATATTAAACTGAAAGATTTTGCACAACCAAGGCCAATGCAACCAAGATTAGGAGGGAAGCAGAAAACTGGGAATGAATTTTTGTAAATAGCATCTGAGATAAAGGCTTCATTTTTAAAATATATAGAGAACTGAATCAAATGTACAGGAATACAAGTCATTCCCCAATAGATAAATAGTCACAGTATAGTAAAAGGTACTTTTCAGAGGTAGATATTAAAGATATCTTTAAATATAGACATATCATATGAAAAGTGATCTAAATCACTATTGATTAGAGAGATACAAATCAAAACAACTATGAGCTAGTACAACACACCTATCAGATTGTCTAACATGACAAAACAGGAAGAAGATAAATGCTGGAGATGTGAGAGAGTTGGAACACTAATTCATTGATTGTGGAGCTGTGAGCTGATCCAACCATTCTGGACAGCAATTTGGAATTATGCTCAAAGGGCTACAAAAATATACACACCCTATGACCCAGCAACAGTGCTTCTGGGACTGCATCCCCAAGAGATCATAAAAATGGGAAAGGTTCCCACATGTACAAAAATATATCTAGCAGCACTCTTTGTGGTGGCCGAAAACTGGAGATCAAGGGAATGCCCTTCAATTGGGGAATGGCTGAATGAATTATGGTACATGAATGTAGTGGAATACTATGGCACTCTAAGAAATGATGAGCAGAAAGACTTCAGAGAGGCATGAAAAGATTTATATGATGTGATGCTGAGCAAAAAGAACAGAACCAAGAGTATTTTGTACACAGCAACAACCACAGTGTGGGAGGATATTTTCTGGTAAACTTAGAACTTCATTGCCATGCAAGGACCTAAAAACTTTCTTTTTTTCTTTGATATAAATTTATTTATTTAACTATTGACATTAATTTTCACAAAATTTTGGATTCCAAATTTTCTCCCCATTTGTCTCCTACCACCATCCCAATACACCAAGCATTCTAATCTCCCCTATCACCAAGCTGCCCTCTCTTCTATCCTCCCTCCTTTCTCTTGTCCCCATTTTCTCTTTTGTCCTGTAGGGCCAGACAACTTCCTATTCCCCATTAACTGTATTTCTTATTTCCTAGTAGCAAGAATAATACTCAACAGTTGTTCCTAAAACTTTGAGTTTCAAATTCTCCCCAGCCCTCGCTCCCCACCCATTCCATTTGGGAAGACAGGCAATTCAATATAGGTAATATCTGTGTAGTTTTGCAAATGACTTCGATAATAGTCGTGTTGTGTAAGACTAACTATATTTCCCTCCATCCTATCCGGCCCCCCATTGTTTCTATTCTGTCTTTTGATCCTGTCCCTCCCTGAGTGTTGACTTCAAATTGCTCCCTCCTCCCACTGCCCTCCCTTCCATCATCCCCCCAACCCTGCTTATCTCCTTCTCCCCCACTTTCCTGTATTGTAAGATAGGTTTTCATACCAAAATTGGTGTGCATTTTACTCCTTCCTTTAGTCGAATGTGATGAGAGTAAACTTCATGTTTTTCTTCTCAGCTGTCCTCTTTTCCCTCCACTAAAAAGTCTCCTGCTTGCCTCTTGAATGAGAGATAATTCACCCCATTCAATTTCACCCTCTCCCCTCCCACTATATTTCTCTCTCACTGTTTACCTTAATTTCTTTTAACATATGATTCCATCCCATTCAATTCACTCTATGCTCTCTGTGTCTGTGTGGGCGTGCATGTGAGTATGTGTGCGTGTGCACACGTGCATGTACATGTGTGTGCATATGTGTGTGTGTATGTGTGTGTGTAGTCCCACCAACTACCCAGATATTGAAAAGTTTCAAGAGTTACAATTATTGTCTTTCCATGTAGGAATGTAAACAGTTCACTTTTGATAAGTCCCTTAAGACTTCTCTTTGTGGTTTACCTTTTCATGCTTCTTCTCATTCTTGTGATTGCAAGTCAAATTTTCTTTTCAGCTCTGGTCTTTTCATCAAGAATGCTTGAAAGTCCTCTATTTCATTGAAAGAGCATATTTTACCCTGAAGTATTATACTCAGTTTTGCTGGGTAGGTGATTCTTGGTCTTAGTCCTAGTTTCTTTGACTTCTGGAATATCCTATTCCTTAATGCAGAATATCTGGAATATCCTATTCCATCAATCCCTTAATGCAGAAGCTGCTAGATCTTATGTTATCTTGATTGTATTTCCACAGTACTGGAATTGTTTCTTTCTAGCTGCTTGCAATATTTTCTCCTTAACCTGGGAACTCTGGAATTTGGCCACAATGTTCCTAGGAGTTTCTCTTTTTGGATCTCTTTCAGTTGGTGATTGATGGATTCCTTCAATACTTATTTTGCCCTCTGGTTCTAGACTCTCAGGGCAGTTTTCCTTGATAATTTCATGAAAGATGATGTCTAGGCTCCGTTTTTGACCATGGCTTTCAGGTAGTCCCATAATTTTTAAATTCTCTCTCCTGGACCTATTTTCCAGGTCAGTTGTTTTTCCCATGAGATATTTCACATTGTCTTCCATTTTTTCATTGTTTTGGTTTTGTTTTGTGATTTCTTGGTTTCTCAGAAAGTCATTAGCCTCCATATGTTCCACTCTAGTTTTGAAGGTCACTCTTCAGTGAGTTTTTGAACCTCTTTTTCCATTTGGCTAGTTCTTCTTTTGAAAGCACTCTTCTCCTCATTGGCTCTTTGAACCTCTTTTGCCAATTGAGTTAGCCTATTTTTAAAGGTGTTATTTTCTTCAGGATTTTTTTGGGTCTCCTTTAGAAAGGTATTGACCTGTTTTTCATGCTTTTCTTGCATCTCTCTTATTTCTCTTCTCAGTTTTTCCTCCATCTTTCTCACTTGATTTTCAAAATCTTTTTTGAGCTGTTCCATGGATTGAGCCCATTTGGATGTTCAGGATACAGAGGCCTTGGCTTCTATGTCTCTCCCTGATGGTAAGCATTGTTCTTCCTCATCAGAAAGGAAAGGAGGAAATATCTGTTCACCAACGAAGTAACCTTCTATGGTCTTATTTTTTTCCCCTTTTCTGGGCATTTTCCCAGCCAGTTACTTGACTTATGAGATTCCTCTCCCCTGTCCCCCCAAATCCGCCCAGCTAGTGCTTGGGGTCTGAGATTCAAATGCTGCTCCCTAGCCTCAGGGCTTTCAGCAGAAGACCTGGCTGCTATTCAATGTGAGCTTAAGTTCTGGTGCTCAGGTGGGGGAAGGGCCACCTCCCAGGCTCAGTTTCCTCAGGGGGTTTATGTGGAGATCTTCAACAATGGATCTGAGGTCCTGTCTGCTGTGAGCCCCTGGCTACCGCTGCCTCTGCTGCTGCTTCCCCAGGGGTCTGAGTTATGGTGACACCCCGCTCCCCTCTCAGCCAGCCCTGCAGTCTCCTCACTGACCTGTAGCACCTGTGGGTGGATGGACCTTCACGGCCACCAGAGGTTCAGTACCTGAAGCCTGCTCGGATCTGCTCCTCTTGGGCCACGTGGCCAAGGCAGGGATGGGCTCCACTGTCTGGTGCATGATGGACCTTTGGTGCCCCGAGAAACTTTCCAATGGCATTTTAAGGCAAGATGCATTCTACATCTAGGGAAAGAACTATGGAAGTTAATTGTAGAATACAGCAGATCATCTTCTTTTGTATTATATTTTGTTTGTTATATGATTTCTCCCATACGTTGTAAATCTTCTATGCGACACGATTATTATGAAGAGGTATTTATTAGAAATGTGTGTGTAGTTCCTATATAAAATTGTATGCCATTTTGAGGATGGAGTGTGGAAGAAGGGGGGGAAATGTAGAAGGGAGGGTGAAAAATCTAAGCTACATGGTGCTGATTGTACAACACTGAAATTAAATAAATAAATAAATAGTACCAGCAAAAATAAAAGAACTATGCTTTTCTTATGTGAATATGGGCAAAGACAGAAAAACAAAAAAGCAAGAAAGTCAAATTTGTCTTGAAATCTACAAAAAATGTGAATTTAAATGGAAAAGTAAAAGGTGAAAAATAACTTTCATTGATTTAAATAACTGCCTTACCATGATCTGGTATTTACTTGTGCACATCCAAGTAAAGTTGTTGTTCTCCACATAATTGCTACCTAAGGAGATTTTGAGAGTTGTCCTTTATACAAAGTATATGAAGCAAAAATAAGAGGCACAATTATTTTGTGATCTTGCTACAGATTCCACACTGAAGGAGAAATAAATACTAAGAAACTATATGAAGTCATGGTAAAGCAGATGATCTCTAAAACTGTAATAACAATTATTTACTGCTTTTGGATAAAAGAATCTGCCATTTTGTTGAAAAAGACTCCTTTCGAGGGAGGAACCAAGATGGTGGAGTGGAAAGATTCACATATACTAGCTCCAACTCACAGTCCATAAAATATCTGTAAAGAAGAACTCCCAGCAAATGCTGGAGCAGTGGAAGCCACACAGCAACAGAGTGGAGGAGATTTTTGTTCAAGAGAGTCATGAAAAAATGACACTAAAGGTCTGTCATGCACCAGACCTGGACCATAGCCCAGCCCTGCCTTGGCCATGAGGCACAGATGGAAGCAGATTCAAACAGGCTTCAGGGACAGAATCTTCAGCTGCCTCACAGGTCCCTCGGCTCACAGATACTGAAGGTCAGTGAGAGTCTCTTTTTGGCTGGCAGAGGGTAGCAGGGTGTCTCTATAACTTGGACCCCCTCAGAGGGCAGCAGCAGGGGAAGCAGTGGACAGGAGCTCCCAAAACAGACAGGAGCTAGGATCCATTGTTGGAGGTCTCCACATAAACCCCCTGAGGGAACTGAGCCCTGTGTGGTGTCCTTGCCCGCACTTGAGCAGCTGAACTTAATCTCACTCTGAATAGCAGCCCTGCCCCCACCTGAGAACCTGAATTTAATCTCACACTGAATAGCAGCCCTACCCCCACTGAAAGCCCTGAGGTTGGGGAGCAGCATTTGAATCTCAGACCCTAAGCACTAGCTGGGTGGATCTGGAGGCAAGGCAGGGGTGGAGAGGAATCTCAGAAGTCAAGTAACTTGCTCTGAAAATGCCCAGAAAAGGGAAAAAAAAAAATAAGACCATTGAAGGTTGCTTTCTTGTTGAACAGATATTTCCTCCCTTCCTTTTGGATGAGGAAGAACAATGTTTATCATCAGGGAAAGACAAAGTCAAGGCTTCTGTATCCCAAACATCCAAAATAAATATTCAATGGGCTCAGGCCATGGAAGAGCTCAAAAAGGACTTTGAAAATCAAGTAAGAGAGGTGGAGGAAAAACTGGGAAGAGAAATGAGAGAGATGCAAGAAAAGCATGAAAAGTAGGTCAACATCTTGCTAAAGGAGACCCCCAAAAAATGCTGAAGAAAATAACACCTTTAAAAATAGGCTAACTCAATTGGCAAAAGAGGTTTAAAAAGCCAATGAGAAGAATGCTTTCAAAAGCAGAATTAGTCAAATGGAAAAGTAGGTTCAAAAGCTCACTGAGAAAATAGTTCTTTCAAAATTAGAGTGGAACAGATGGAGGCTAATGACTTTCTGAGAAACCAAGAAATCACAAAACAAAACCAAAACAATGAAAAAATGGAAGACAATGTGAAATATCTCATGGGAAAAACAACTGACCTGGAAAATAGGTCCAGGAGAGAGAATTTAAAAATTATGGGACTACCTGAAAGCCATGGTCAAAAACGGAGCCTAGACATCATCTTTCATGAAATTATCATTTGTGAGGGGCCGCCACCAGACCTCCTGGGTGGATAGGTGACGGCCGGGAGTCTATACCCTCCCTAACTGGCAGTCACGCGCTTGGCCCGTGACTTCCTCATTCTGGGCGCAAGGAAGGCTCGTGGACAAGGTACGGCATCGCCCTCGGGGAGGTACTAGTGGGGCCCCCACCTATCATAGTAGGACACGATCAGCCAGGTCGATAATGTGGCCCTAAGAACAGGTGCTGAGGGCTGACCAAGGCTTAACCACCAATCAGGGAACTAAGGGCTAGAACCCGGAAAGGATAAGGAATATAATGCCCCAAGGGGTTCGGGGGGACTGGACTGATGTGAACTACTGAATAAACATCTGCATTGCTCTACCACTCTGGCTCGTGCTTGGTTTCCGCCCGAGCTCCGGCCCCCGGGGACGGGTCCAGAGACGTCTGAAGCTGCGTGAAGCAGAGTGAGGGGTTACTACTCACCGGGAGGGTCGATCGGGGACCGTGAGCCCCCGACAACTGGCGCCTGAACAGGGACTGTGACGGACGTGGTGAGGTGAGTAACTCGCCTACCCCTTGCAGGCAGGGGGTAGAAGAGCCAAGCACCTGGGGATTGCTGAAGCGAAAATTACTTTCGTGTGAGGCTCCCCGAAGGCAGACCTAGGATGGGACAAACCCAATCCATAGGAGAGGTTAAGCCAGAGGACAAGGGAATTCTAGCTTGCCAAGTGTACAAACTCTGCAAGCAGAATGGGATAAAAATACACATAAGAATTTGCCAAGATTGGGTCGAGAAAATAATAACCATCAGTCCATGGGTAGAGCATACAGGAATTGATCCGACCCGTTGGCGATTAATAGGGCAGCAGATGGCTTCATACCAAAAAGAGGACCCCTACTTCCTCAATCCCCAGGACTTTGTTATCTATCCATGGAGAAGTCTGGGTAGTGTAGTTCAAGAGGCGAAAAGACAGAGTCAGGAAGGAATCAGGGAGGAGGGAGCAGGACATGGGAAAAGACAAGGAACAAAACCTCGCCCGCAGAGAGGAGAGGGACCCCAAAAGAAATCGCAGGACATACAAAAAGAGGAAGTCCCAGAGCAGCAGGAAAATAGAGAGGAAGTAGATTGGGAAGGGGCCAACCTATTCCCCGTGTTTGTTCGGCCAGGACAGGACAGACAGCCTCAAAGGGTGCATAGACAGTTCCTCTATAAATTCCTAAGAGATCTTAAAGAGGCCGCCACAAAATACGGCCCCAGCTCTGCTTATGTACAGACGGCCATACAATCTTGGCGGTCTGGGAGCTCAGGAGACAATCATGACCAGATAGGACAGAGAGGAAAGAGGGAGTTGGTGCAGTCAGAAATTCAACCAGGAAATACATCCAGAGATGGCCCAGGGCCTGGTTTTGTGGCACAGCAAAAAATTTGCCCAGGATTTGTGGCACAGTGGCGAATTCAGCAGCCCGGACACAGTGATAGAAATTAAGCCAGAGTTATAATATGTACAGAGGATTTCTGACAATTTTTCTCAGTTTTTTCATTGTATATGTGTTCTGTCTTTACAAGTTCTGTGTTCATGTGTTTGTGAGTTATTACGGTCAGCTCCATGGTAGCTGGACCTTGGAAAGTTATCTCTTTTCCTCCCCCTCCTCCCTTCTCTCTGATGACTGCAGCATCGGGGAGAAGTATGGGAGAGAGAAAGAGAGGAACTAATCTTATATTATTTAGTTTATGTGATTGCAAGGTGTAGTCTTGGATGGGAAATGCAGGGACATAGTGTCTGTGCAGTTTTAAAGGGGGCTTTAATCAAAGCCCATTAGGAAAACAACATGGATATGAAGTTTAAGGAAAGCATAAAAGTTTTGGAAATTATTTGAAAGTTTTTGGTTAAACTCTCTCTCTCGCTTTACCTTCCAATCCTGGCCAGATTGTGAGGGTGGAGAGAGACGAGAGATCTGGGGCAGGCTGATCAGCATTTTCACCTAAATCTCACCTAAAAGAAAAGTATTTTGTATAATGAGAAGTAACCCAAAGGTAGTTATTCTGTCCACATTTTAAGTGAAACGTGTCACTCCTAATTGGATGTTTAAAACAGATCAGGATTTGTTATATTATTTGGCACTAGGCAAATTGGAAATATGCATAAATCTTAAAGGGACACCTCAGCAGAGGTAAAGCTTTTGAAACTCTCCAGCAGAATGGAATAGACTTGGCGCCACTGGGCAGTTTTCCAGAAGTTTCCCTCCCTTCAGCTGAGGAATTCAAAAACCCTCTCATTCAAAGAAGTTCTTAAGGAGTGGACACAGAAATAAAATTTACTTGAGTAAAGGATGGAACCATTAAGATTTTTTGCCCTGCAGTCCCAACTCATCATTCAGCTGGGTCTACAGCGAATTGTAACTTTTATCATTCTAGATTAGATCAAGAGAAGAGAACTATTATTTTGAAGGTTTTCAACTAATTTTTGTAAAAGTTTAGTGACTGTTAACAACAGGAGAAATTTTAAACGGTTTTAAATTTTCATTTTCAAGACAACGTATTGGTAAATTAATATGTAATGGTCTATGAAGCAGAAAAGATCTTGCTCTTTTGATCTGAACTTGTAGTCATTCCTTGGCTTAAGCAAAAGTTAAATTTAGTGTTTGAACTTATTAACAACTTAATTTCTAAAAAGTTTCTTTTTCAGAGTAAATGTAATCAGAGAAGGAGAAACTACCCTGTGAAACAATGATGTAAGGTGGTAAGGCTTAAGTTTGAAGTCACCTATCATAGATTCTACAAAGGTTACAACTTTAAATGACTTTCAGAAATTGATAGGAGAAATTCAGTGGTGTAGGCCACAGTTGAGAATTACAACTGATCAAATGAAACCATTATATGATTTATTGAAAGGTCCTTCTCAATTAAACTCATGCAGAGGATGGACAGATGAAGCACTGGAATGTTTGAAATTAGTGCAGAAAAAGATTATGGAGTGTACTACTAGCAGGATATGAGAATCACAGGACTTGGAAGCAACAATTTTATTCACTGAAAAAATACCCACTGGAGTTTTACATCAAAAACAAAGGATTATTGAGTGGGTACATTTGGCTCAGATAAAGAACAGAGCTTGTGTGCCTTATGCCGTGCTGGTAGCCCAAATCATACATAAGGCAGTGAAGAGAGTAAGGATGTTAATAGGACAGAAACCTCACACAATATATACAAGTCAACAAACAGAGAACTGCATACAAGAGTTTGTGGAATGGCAGATATTGATTAATCAGAATTTCCAACACGGGTTCCCAATTCCTTCTGGGTGGCAATTTGCCACGTGGCCATGGTCTTGGGCCAACAAATGCTCTTCCTCACTGGTAGAGGAAGTTAATGTTTTTACAGATGCAACAAAAAATTTTAGGGCATCTATGTATATTCCATCTAAAAAGGAGATGCATAAATTTAAAACAACATTTACTTCTACACAGCAAAATGAATTGTATGAAGTATTGCAAGCATTATTATATGTGAAAGAACCTTGCAATATCATCACAGACAGAAAGTATACAGTACCATTGATACCTAGAGTAGTGTCAGCCTATATTCCTGATAGGATAGTTGGTATTAAACAGATAACTATGGAAGTTCAACTAGCAATAAGGGCCAAAACAACAATATTTTATATCACACACACTCGGTCACATTCTAAATCATGGAGTACCAAAAAGCATTAAACCAAACAATGGTCCAGCTTATGTCAGTAAAGCCATTGAACAGTTCATGGTGGAATTTTCCATTTTACATGTCACTGGAATCCCCCATAATCCCACTGGTCAAGCTATAGTGGAACGAACAAATCGATCCCTGGACACTTACTTGCAAAAAGAAAAAGGAAGAGTTGGACCAGGAGTTGATAAATTCGCAATTGGCTGTTTATACTCTAAATTGATGATAAATTACAATTGGCTGTTTGGCTGTTTATATTCTAAATTATTTAAAATTCTATAATGATGGCTTATTGGCTGCTATGAAATTCTTAACATTTCCTAATAAGGAGTCTGCAAAGAATGAATCAGCAATAACAAGTGCCCTGAAAGCAGCCTGTAATGTGGCACGATGAGAATAAAAATTGATTTGGTCCTCATACAGTGTTAACGTGGGGAAAAGGGTATGTTTGTGTTTTAACAGATGATAATAAAGAAGTTTGGGTTCCAGTGAAAAGAATAACAATGATAGAGGACAACCGCCAAGGTGAAGTGGTCACAGGGAGTGAGGAGGTGCTGTCAGCGGCGGATGAAAAAACCTTCTGGAGAAGCTTAATCAACTAGGTCACAATGACTCCTTTCATTTTTCTCGTACTTATCATGACACTCAAGAACACTGCGTCCATCGACCCAGCACCGAAGGAACAACAGAGATGGGCGTTCCTCACGAATCCACCATGGTTAAGGGTGATGTCAAGGAGTGAGACAATAACCAAATTTATCATCCAAGGCAATATTTTTCACATGTTTAAAGATGATGGACTAGACTATGATAATAATGGGACTCTTTCAGAGACACTAACTTTTCAGGACTAGTCACAGGTTTCCCACTTTGTCTATAGAAGGGTATTTCTGGGAATTGGAATGGGTTTGGTTTTAAATACACACAGATGAATGGAACAGAGGGGTATCCCTGGTGTGCCACTATTGTGGATGGACAAGAGACATTGGATGAGAAAGATACATTACACGCTTATAATCTATTCACCTGGAGGATAAATGGGACAATAGTAGTTTGGTCAGACAAGGACTTTGTGGGACTTGTTCGTGGGATGAAATTTAGGCCATTTTGTAACTTACAAAAGAAGAGAAATGTAACCCTTTGGCATCTGTATACGAGGTTTTACCATTTGAGAACTGTCAGAACATACCTGTCAGGATAAAGAATTGATTATGGGAAACTACACAGAAATGTTATATTCATGTCACAATCTTACATACTTACTTGAGGAAAAATATGCACCAAACTTTCCTAGACAAATGTACATCAATTATAAAGGGTCTCCTGAGGTTGAAAGACCTGTTCAGGGACTAGACAAAGTTATTCTAGCTATGGGAGGACAAACAGTGCAGGGAATGCCTGCTGCAGCATCACCAAAGAAAGCTAACAACATTACTTTAATGGGTGAAGTATGTCTAGGGAACACACATATATTTCTATGGGACAGAGACTACAGACTAAACTAGAGACATATCAGAACATGACAGGAATTTTCAATTTTACATGCCAGAATTGTTTTGTACAAGCATGTATAGGACCAAAGATAGTAGGGAGAGTGTTTATTCAAACAAAACCTCTCCCATGCTGCCAATTTGTCCCGCAAACTATCGCAGATGCTCACAGGAAATTGGTCCGACAACTTTGAGCGCACCCTCCACGCCCTCCGGCACCAGGTTGCCAATATTAATGCCACCCGAATTGATCCCGCTGTTACCACTACCTTTAGTTCTATCTTCTCTACTCTATCTACATGGGTGAAGGGCTATGTGGGCTCCGCCTCTTTATTCCTTCTCCTTGCCGTGGGCTTCCTGCTCTGCTTATTCCGAGTTCGGCAAAGATAAACGCAACAGCGGCAATATACCACCTGGGCCCTCCACTCTTTAGCAAACCAAAGTAACCCACAAATTTGGATTGCAGCCTTGGAGAGATGCTAAGCTTCACCTCAGCCCCCGGAATAACCCCTTTCTAATAAACAAAAACGGCATCAAACTTTTCAAAAGCATCCCTGTACCCTGCTATAATCAATAATGGGCTTTCGCTGTGACTGTGCCGATGACGGGAATATTGTGGCCCAATGACCTGGATAATCATGCCATTGGCTGCAGAGGTACCCAGTGACGGGATTATTGTGGGCCCACCTGCCAGAAAATGCTGGAGGTGGGGGCCACCCACATAGCCTAAGACAGGGGCCCTGCCCACTTTCGGTACCAGGCATGGAGTCAGGCCACATAGCCTAAGACAGGCCTTTCACCTGCCCTTATAAAACAAAAAGGGGGAGTTGTGAGGGGCCGCCACCAGACCTCCTGGGTGGATAGGTGACGGCCGGGAGTCTATACCCACCCTAACTGGCAGTCACGCGCTTGGCCCGTGACTTCTTCATTCTGGGCGCAAGGAAGGCTCATGGACAAGGTACGCCATCGCCCTCGGGGAGGTACTAGTGGGGCCCCCACCTATCATAGTAGGACACGATCAGCCAGGTCGATAATGTGGCCCTAAGAACAGGTGCTGAGGGCTGACCAAGGCTTAACCACCAATCAGGGAACTAAGGGCTAGAACCCGGAAAGGATAAGGAATATAAGGCAATGCCCCAAGGGGTTCGGGGGGACTGGACTGATGTGAACTACTGAATAAACATCTGCATTGCTCTACCACTCTGGATCGTGCTTGGTTTCCGCCCGAGCTCCGGCCCCCGGGGACGGGTCCAGAGACGTCTGAAGCTGCGTGAAGCAGAGTGAGGGGTTACTACTCACCGGGAGGGTCGATCGGGGACCGTGAGCCCCCGACAGAAAACTGCCCTGAGATTCTAGAACCAGAGGGCAAAATAAGTATTGAAGGAATCCATCAATCACCAACTGAAAGAGATCCAAAAAGAGAAACTCCTAGGAACATTGTGGCCAAATTCCAGAATTCCCAGGTCAAGGAGAAAATATTGCAAGCAGCTAGAAAGAAACAATTCCAGTATTGTGGAAATACAATCAGGATAACATAAGATCTAGCAGCTTCTGCATTAAGGGATTGAAGGGCATGGAATAGGATATTCCAGAAGTCAAAGGAATTAGGACTATATACAATAATTCAGGGTAAAATATGGTCTTTCAATGAAATAGAAGATTTTCAAGCATTCTTGATGAAAAGACCAGTGCTGAAAAGAAAATCTGACTTTCAAACACAAGAATGAGAAGAAGCATGGAAAGGTAAACCGCAAAGAGAAGTCATAAGGGACTTACTAAAGTGTTTACTTTCCTAGATGGAAAGACAATACTTGTAACTCTTGAAACTTTTCAATATCTGGGTAGTTGGTGGGATTACACAGACACACACACACACACACACACACATACACACACACACACACATACACATGCATGAACACACAGAGAGCGCAGAGTGAATTGAATAGGATGGGATCATATCTTTAAAAAATGAAGTTAGGCAGTGAGAGAGAAACTTATTGGGAGGAGAGAGGGAGAAATGGAATGGGACAAATTATCTCTGATAGAAGAGGCAGGTAGGAGAGTTTTAATGGAGGGGAAAGGAAAGGAGCTGAGAGAAAAACATGAAGTTTACTCTCATCATATTCGACTTAAGGAAGGAATAAAATACACACTTATCTTGGTATGAAAACCTATCTTACAATACAGGAAAGTTGACGAGATTGGGATAAGCGCGGGGAGGGGGATGGATCATGGAAAGGAGGGCAATGGGAGGAGGGAGCAATTTGAAGTCAACACTCTTGGGGAGGGATAAAATCAAAAGGAGAATAGAAGCAATGGGGGGCAGGATAGGATGGAGGGAAATATAGTTAGCCTTACACAACATGACTATTTTCAAAGTGATTTGCAAAACTACACAGATATGACCTATTTTGAATTGACTGCCTTCCCAAAGGGAATGGGTGGGGAGGGAGGGATGGGGAGAATTTGAAACTGAAAGTTTTAGGAACAACTGTTGAGTATTGTTCTTGCTACTAGGAAATAAGAAATACAGTTAATGGGGAATAGAAAGTTGCCTGGCCCTACAGGACAAAAGAGAAGATGGGTCAAGGGAAGGGATGGATGATAGAAGAGAGGGCAGCTTGGTGATAGGGGAAATTAGAATGCTTGGTGTATTGGGATGGTGGTAGGGGAAAAATGGGGAGAAAATTTAGAACCCAAAATTTTGTGAAAATTAATGTAAAAAGTTAAATAAATTAATTAAAAAAAAGAAAAAAACTTCTTTCACAAATTGTCACAAAAAAGGTCATTCCACCTTTTCTCCTGCGTTTGAACAATGTTTTCTTATTATGATCAGTGATTTATGTTACAAGTATTCGCCTTTTATTCCCTCTTTCTTTCCCTCTCCTCATTCTGTGAAATGTTTATTTATCTCTCTTAAGATGCCACATATTACTAATTATTGGCTATGTACTCTAAGTGATCCTGAAAGCTTGTAAGAATTAGATATGTACCTTAGAAAGCTGAATCTGCTATTAGCAGAGGCAGCATTCTTTAGCATGCTATCATAACTCTTTACTTTTAATTTCACTTCTGACTTTCACCCATAGTCATGAGACTACCCTTTGCAAATATCCCTCACCCAACAGTTCCCATTCTTCGTAGTCAAGAGAATTCCCTGAGAAGAGAAATGTTCACTAGAGGCCAATTTAATTCTCCAGTAAATGTTTGACAATGGATGGAGTAAAGATGGTAGTGTAGAAAGACAAACCTGCAGAAACTCCCCTCCTGGAGGTCATAAAATACCTGTAAAAAATGACTCTAAACAAACTCTAGAGAAGCAGAAGACACAAAGCAACAGAGTGAAAGAGATTTCCAGATGAAGACAGCCTGTAATGCTGACAGGAAAGGTCTATTGCACCAGGCGTGGAGCACATCTCAGTATGCATAGTGTGGCAGGGACAGGACTGACCTAGAACAGGGTTTAAGGCACCACTAGCAGAAGCAGTTCTCAGATTGCTCAACCCACAAATGCGAAATACAGCCTCAAAGTCAGTGAGAAAGCTTTCACTTGGGTGAGAAAAGAATGTGATCTAGAACCAACAACAGCAGCCATAGCAGCAGTAGTAACCACTTTTGGAGTCCTCCACCTAAAGACCCTGGAGGAATTGAGCTGCTGACGTAGATCACAAACCTGAGTGGCTCTCTTGAGTTGAAGAAGAGGGCTGGCAGTAGAGCTGGTGGAGGCCCTGGAGAGGGAACCCTGCAGGCAGATCCTGAGGAGAACAGAGTGCCTGTGGTTGCTCCCAGAGCATAGTGTAGTCTAGAAGAGGACTAACCTCCCCTCCCTTGGTTGTGCCACTTTGGATGAACTGAAAACTTAAAGGCCCCAGAGTACACCCTCCTCTTGACAAAGGACTCAAATGTCAAGTAACTGACTGGGAAAATGCCCAAAAAAGGTGAAAAAATCAGACTTTAAAAGTCTATTTTCTTAGTGAACAGATATTTTCTTCCATCCTTTCAGGTGAGGAGGAACAATGCATACCATCACAGGAAGAACTAGAAATCAAGGCTTCTGCATCCAAAACTTCCAAAATAAATATGCCATAGTCTCAGGCCATGAAAGAGCTCAAAAAAGATTTTGCAAATCAAATAAGAGAGGTAAAGAAAAAATTAAGAAGAGAAATGGGAGCCAGGCAAGAAAATTACACAAAGTGAGTCAACACCTTGAAAAAAGAGAGCCAAATAAATGTTGATGGAAATAACTTCTTTAAAAATAGGCTAGCACAACTGGCAAAAGAAGTCCTAAAAATCGATAAGGAGAAGAATACTTTAAAAAAGCCGAATTAGCCAAATGGAAAAGGAGGTTCAAAAGCTCATTGAAGAAAATAGTTCTTTAAAAATTAGAATGGAGCAGATGGAAGCTAATGAATTTATGAGAAATCAAGAAATTATACAACAAAACCAGATGAAAAAATTGTAGACAATGTGACATATGTCATCGGAAAAACAACTGACCTGGAAAACAGAACCAGGAGAGACAATTTTAAAACTATGGGGCTACCTGAAAGCCATTATCAAAAAAAGAGCCTAGACATCACGTTTCATGAAATTATCAGGGAAACCTCCCCTGATATTCTAGAACGAGAGAGTAAAATAAATACTGAAAGAATCTGCCTTTCACCTCCTGCAAAAGATCCAAAAAGTGAAACTCCTAGGAATATTGTAGTCAAATTCCAGAGTTCTCAGATCCAGGATAAATTATTGCATGCAACTAGAAAACAAAATTTGAGTATTGTGGAAATTCAATCAGGTTAACTCAAGATCTACTAACTTCTACTTCAAAGGTCTTGAAATATGATATTCCAGAAGTCAAAGGAACTAGACTTCAAATGAAGAATCACCCGCCCAGAAAAACTGAGTATTGTACTTCAGGGGAAAAAAAAGTGGTCATTCAATGAAATGGAGGATGATAAAGCATTATTGATGAAAAGACCAGAGCTGAATAGAAAACTTGACTTTCAAAGACAAGAATCAAGAGAAGCATAAAATGGTAACCAGGAAAGAGAAATCACAAGGGACTTTCTAGTTGAAATGTTTACATTCCTACATGGAAAGATAATATTTGTAATTCTTGAAACTTTGAACTCTTGAATTTTGAAATCTCTTGAAACAAAAATTTGGGTAGTTGGAAGGATTGTATACATACACACATACACACACTCACATATACATATATATAGACAGAGAGAGCAGAGGTGAATTGAATAGGAAGATATGATATAAAAAATATAATTAAGGGGTAAGAGAGGCATATATTGGGAGGAGAAAGGGAGAAATAGAATGGAGCAAATTATCTCTCATAAAAGAGGAAAGAAAACCTTTTTTTCAATGGAGGAGAAAAAGGGGGAGATGAGAGGGAAAAATGAATCTTACTCTCTTCACATTTTGCTTATGGAGGGAATAACATGCTCACTGAATTTGGTATGAAAACCTACCTTAAACTGCAGGATAGTAGAGGAAAAGGGGATAAGTTGGGTGGGGGGATCCCAGAAGGGATGGCAAATTTGAGGAGGTAGTGATTAGAAGTAAACATTTTGGGGAGGTATAAGATCAAAAGAGAGAATAGAACAAATAGGGGGCAGGATAGAATGGAGGGAAATGGTGTTAGTCTTAAACAGCCTGACTATTATAGAAATCTTTTGCAAACCTACACATGTATAGCCTATATTGACTTGCTTGACTTCTCAGCAGGGATGCATGGGGAGGGATAAATGGAGGGAAGTTGGAACTCATTGCTTTAGGAATAAATGTTGAGAATTGTTTTTGCATTCAACTGGGAAATAAGAAATACAAGTAATGCGATATAGTAATCTATGTTGCACTACAAGGAAAGAGAGAAGATGGGGATAAGGGAAGTGATGGATGTGATAGAAAGAAAGGCAGATTGGGGAAAGGGGCAATAAGAATGCACAGCATTTGGAGTAGGGGGAGAGGAGAGATGGGGAGAAAATTTGGAACTCGAAATTTTGTGAAGATGAAAGTTGAAAACCAGAACTAAATATATATTCTCCTCCATCATAAAAAAAGTTTGACAATGTTTCCTTTTAAAAAATTACTTATTTTCAATATACATTTCCACAAAATTTTGAATTTCATATTTTCTTTCCATCTTTCCCCTCCCCCACACCAAGACAGTGTGTATTTTGATTACCTTTTCCTCCACTCTGCCCTGCCTGCTATAATCCCCCTTTTATCCTCTTCCATTCTAATTTCCTGTAGGATAAGATAGATTTCTATAACCCATTTCCAATTTATCATATTTCCTACTTGCATGTAAAACAATTTTTAACATTCATTAAAAAATGAATTAACATTCATTTTTACAGGTTTGAGTTCCACATTCTCTCCCATCACTCCCCCTATCCACCTTCAATGAGAATGCAAGCAATTAAATACTGTTTATACATGCGTAATGGTGCAAAACACTTCCATTAAAATCGTGTTGTGAACTATATTTCCCTCTATCCTGTCCCACTCTCCATTTATTCTGTTGTCTCCTTTGACCTGTACCTCTGCCCAAATATTTGCTTCCAATTATCCCTTCCCCCAATCTGTCATCCCTTCTATTAGCCACCCACCCCTTCTCTTATCCCCTTTCCCTCTGCTTTCCTGTAGGGTAAGATAAACTTCCATACTCAACTGAGTGTGTGTGTTATTCCCTCCTGAAGCCAAATCCAGTGAAAGTAAACCTTAATTTATTCCCTCTCAGTGCCAAATTTTTGTAGCTGTTGCAATTGCTGCTTCTGCTACTGCTGATATTATGTAGTTACAAACTTTTCCCTGCTAATTTTTTCAAGGGACAGTAAAAAGTTTCAGCCCAAGGGAACCATGTAAAACAGTGCTTGAGTTCATTTGCATAAAACAATCCTTCTTCGTGGAGAACTAGCTAATGCTATCTATATGTGAGAAGTAAAGTTAGAGAAGGCTTTAGAGAACTGAAATCCTAGTTTTCAAGGCTTTCAGTCTTGAGAGAGAATGTATGAAGTTCTAGCCTTTCTTCAGAGAAAAGTCTCTGAAGGGAGTGAAAAATCTTTCTGTCAATAAATATTTATTAAGCACACCAGGTGCTGTGCTAAGTGCTGAGGAGACAAGTACTGAAAAGAAAGACAGTCTTTAACATCGAGGAACTCATAATCTGTTGGGAAAGACAACAGACAAAATAATAGGTGAATAAGGAACATATGATCAGTATGGAGGCCAGTTCAAAATAATGCAATGGGAAATGAAGGGCTAGCTGACCTGAGAGCTCTCCTTAAATGGATACTTTGAGAGGACTGCTTTTCTTCTCCCTTCCCAACCCTCTATTCAGAGGAGAATGATTTGGTCTTTACAGCAACCCTATGAAGTAGTAGGTGCTATTATTATTCCCATTTTGCATCAATATTGATATTTCAGTTAAGATGATTCTGGGTGTTATGACAATATCAATGAAGTAAAGCAAAAGTCATGAAGGCATGATTAAATCCAGTGCAATCAGTTCATTTCAACAGATATTATTTAGCCACTTCTGAGGCAAGGAAATATGATAGGTACTAGGCATATAAAGATAAAATAATCACATAATATGATTTGGGTGTTTTAACAAATGTCTATAACAAAACAAAAATAAAACTATAACTTTTATTTTAAGGACAATTCATTCAAAATGAATCTAATAACTAAAGTAGAAATGAAATAAAATCAATTAAAATGATCAGAGAAAGATTAATTGGACAGATAATAATTGAATTTACTCTTGATGGGAGGAATGATTGAAGGAAATCTTACTAAGGCTACATGGAGGAGACCACGTTAGTTAAATAAATGATAGGGAAGGCAGAAAAATGCAGAATACTCTTAGGGAATGACAATTCATACCACAGAGAGTACATGGAAGTATAATAAAGTTCCTGAAGAAACAATAAAACTGGAAAGTTTAGGTTGAAGAATTTTTCTGAAAGGATTTAAAGAACAATATAAGAATTTCATCTTTTATTCAGAAACCAATTGGAAATTATGGAAGAATTCTTTATCAAAGAAGTGAAATAATTGAGTGGAAGAAGACCATGTGTTCAAATCTAGTGTCAGATACATACAATCTGTGTTTACATGGGTAAATCTCTTAATTTCTTCCAGTCTGTTTCTTCAACTGTAAAATGGGGATAATAACAGAACATATCTCAGATAGTTGTGGAGAGGGTCAAATGAGATAATCTTTTTTTAAGTACTTAGTACAGTTCCTGACACAGAGTAGGTACTTTACAAATACTTATTTGCTTTCTTTTATCATGGTGTATATGAAAACACGAAAACTTCAAAATCATGGAATTAAAGGGAGGACAACATGGATAAGAAAGTATAGCTTAAAGATCCTGACTTGTTGAGGAGTTAAGGAAAGTTATGTCTGAAAGAAGAAAGGTCATTGGATTTGATAAGGGCAACCATAGTGCTTTCTAGGAAGCAGATTGTAGGAGTATATGGAAATAGTAGTGGAAAAGTAGAGGCAGTGATTGAAGTATATTCATTTCAGAAGTTTGTCAAGGAATGGTGATAGTAAGCGATGGTGACAGGAAGGTGTGCCATGTTTTCAGACAAATATGAAGAGACCAGGAGAGAGGAAAAGACTGGAGAGCAAAGATCTAGAATATATAAATGATGGTCAGATCTAGGAGAAGATGGATGGAAATAAAGGTAAGGGAAGACTTTTAACCAGTAGTATCTAGGTTAAAATTTATACTTCTATCCTGCTACTCTTGCAGTATTGTCCAAACCATATCACCAGAGAATATGCCTAGGGCCATCTAAACCATTGGTCTCTGTACTCCCATGGTGCAAAATCCTATCATCCACCAGGGTATTTTCAAAGCTGACAGAGTATACTCACACCCACACAGCCTTGCTCTTCACCTCAAACTCCCCTTACACACACACACACACACACACACACACACACACACAAACACACAGCAACATCTTTTCTCTTTTTGCTCAGAAATAATCAAATCAGCACTAATGCCTCTCTGGAAAGAGTATAAAAATGGACTTCCCTACGGTTGCAGTTAGAGCGACCATAGCATAGGAGGGATTAATAAATGTTCGTTACCTTGACTTAAGTCAAAGAAAAGTGACTTCAAAGTCTCATCTATAAAAGCAAAGGTTGTTCATGCAAGTTACTTAATGAATCTAAAGTTAATTATTAAATTTTTGTGGAATATGTGTGACTTTCTATGTAAATTAAATAATAAATGCAAATTATTTCATAAAGGTTAAACCTTTTTAGGCCTTTCTTTAATTATATATATGAACATAAAAATGAATATAGATACTCTAACAGTCCATATTTGGGACTTCTAAATTCAACTAGTTAGACATATCTATGAATAGCCATGTAGGGTATATCCAAGTTAAATAATTACCTTTTGGGAACTATCTCTAGATAAGAGGTCAGTTAACTCTATTTCAGCTAAAAATAAATATTCTCTTGCTCACATGAGAATGAGTTTTCTGACTTTCAAAGTTATCAAGGTTGTTGATGCCTCCATTATATCTCCTAATTTAATTGTAATATATATTCTGTTTACCAGAAAGTATACAAAATTTCATTTTACAGTATTAAAACTAAGTTTCAAAGTGCACTGATATTTTATTTTTGAAATCATATATGCACTTGGGCTAGGCCATTTACAAGCTTTCCAATATAATTCAATACATGTGTTTATCTGTACATACTGGAAATATTTGTTTACATGCATAGTGTGGTTACAGAATGTTTATTTTATTCATGAAATATGATTGTATGTTTTGGTTTGCCCTCTGGACATCAGGAAATATACATATCCTTTCTCCAGTCCATGATACATTTACTGCCTCATGTGATAGTTTTTTCTCTACTGATATAAATTTAAGTATACATAAGTTGTATTCCCCTCCCTGTTAGTGTGGTAGTAATTAGCATTTCCACAAATTTATCCCCTTAATATTTATTAGCTTTAATCAGAAGATTATTTACTTCAAAGGCAGGAATAAAATGAATATACCATTTTTCCCCTAATATCTCTAGGGCATTCTTTCCTCCACATCACATTGGTTCTTGGAGGGTAGTAGATCTACCTAGTTGAATCCTTATATAATATTGATTCCAAGAAGTTCATGCTAAAAGCATCAGAAACACTGTGGGATGTAAAAGATGAGAAGAGGACCTAGGTTTCTCTCTGGAAAAATCAACGCTTGATTTTTATGGCTTGGTCTCTGACTTATAGAACCCTGTGACTAGCTCTGCTTACTTTTCAAAAATCCCAAGTGTTTTTCAGAGGATGCACTGCCTTCATCGGACACCTTATGCTTGAATAAATGAGTCACTGGCAGAAACAAATGAGCCAAACATATTTATTTGAATCTGATAGGCCTCTTTGAATTCTTCTACAGCCTGTCAAAGAACTTCCTTTTCAACCTGTGGCTAACCAGAACTGGTGATGGGTTGTTTTTGCATTCTCCATAGTCTTTCCTAAGTACTTTCTGCTCAACACCATTTTCCCAAGAGTTGTCTTATTCTTCAAGTGGAAATATGCTTTTCTAGGTACTCTATGTCTCATGTACCAGATCTACATTACAACAGGAATATTTTCTTGTTGTCTCAGGCAACACTCTTAGTTATAAGTGGACTGGCCATCTGAGTCCCTGTGGGGAATTTTCATGCCTTATATATCACAATTCTATGGTAGATCATTATATTTTAAATTATCTCTTCAACTATTGAAATACAATTATATTTCTCTAGAGATTTAAATATATAATGTGAGAACAATAACATACCAAGATATTGCATTCATGCATCATAATTAAAGATTAATAAATTATATTACTCACAATGATGTAATTACTGATAATAAATAATAATTGCAAATTATTGCAATCTGAAAATGCATTTGATGCATTTCAGGTAGAATTAAAATTCCAGATTTGCATTTAAATACTGTTTCAACCTGAGGATTATTTTTTTAAAGCTTAAATAAAATAAACCTTGTCTTCTCCCTGTGCTTTCCATTCCCAATAAATCTCAGGAGATTTCTTGTTGGAACAGGGCAAATTACTTACATTTCATCATTATGATAGTGTAGCTGCATTTGTTTTTCTGGGAATCAGAAAAAGGTTCCAGTGATCTTAGCTAATTAATGAACCTGTCCATTAGTATTTTTCTTTTCTCCCTTAAGATGTAGAGCTTGTGACATTAATATGTTCTACTCTATTTGAACTGTAGGAACTTAGTATTCAATCATGCTTTTTTTGAAGAAGATCTACACTAATCTCCCTTTCTTAGAATTGTAAAGGAGAAAAGTCAAACAAGCTTCAAATAAGTTTAAAATTACAAAAAATATTTCCATGAACAAATAAGTGTTGCTAGCACTCATGTGCATTCCTAAAGTTAATGTAACATGTCACACAAATCTAAAGATATATTCAATATGTTTCTGGGTAATCACTGAAATAAGGACACAGGAGGAGAAGGTATAATGTGCCATCCAATTTGGATAATACACATTTTATAACTTTCAGAGATATTTTTAAAGTATGAAAAGATTTTATGTAATCAAAACAATATTTAAGGTCTTTTGTTCACTTGACAAGAACAAAGAAATTCATTCTCTGGAGCTGACATTCTTACCTTCTATGCTGACTTGTTGATTCACAATGGCTTTTTAGAAGGATGTCAGGTTTAACTTATCTTTCCTTAGTTTAATTCAAACCCTGGATGTTATTAAAGTGTTTTTTTTTTTAAATTTAGTTTTCCTTTCCTTTTGTTATTGAAATGAATAACTATGATATTTTATTTCACAGCCACTATGGTATTGTCTAAAAGAAGTGGAAAAAATTTGGGGAGAGAAAGAAATAATGGAAATATTCAGACTATTATAGCCTGGCTGTGGTGCTCATAAAGAGTGGTATTTTCCTATTTTGATTATGAAGTCAATAGTATTTCAATATTTGTTCTTTTATACATGTTATTTTTTTCTGATATAAAGTTAGAAGAACTACAAACCATCCAATCTAACCCTTAACTGAACAGGAATGTCTGTATAGCATATCTGATGAATGATTCAGCCTTTGATTGAACACTCCAACTAAGAAGGAAGTATCTGTAATCTTAACAAAACCCATTCCATTTTTGGAAATCTCTAGTTGTTAAGAAGTATGTTCTTAATGTTTCCTTATATCACCTATAATTCACCTCCTTTACAATTTCAGTCCTTACCTTTAATTTGGTCATTGGGGGTCACTCAGAGAAAGCCTTATCTCTCTACCCTATGATATCAAATACTTAGAGGCATCTATCCTTTCCTATTAACTTTTTTCAGTTTTTTCAATTAATTGTCACATGGCATGAATTTAGGGACTGTTTATATTCACAGTTGCTCTTATCTAAACAAACTCAAGATTTTTAGTGTCCTTTCGAAAAAAAAAAGTCATTCAAAAATGACCTTGACTTCAAACACAATCTGACAAGGTCAGTGAATAAACTACTAATTCACTGGGTGACAACATTATTTTTTTCTTCTTTTTTTTTTAATTTTTATTTTATTTATTTATTTTTTTAATGTTTTACAATCATTTCCTTAAAGTTAAGATTTTATCCCCCCCACTCTTCCCCCAATACCCCCCTCCCTCCCCATGACAGCATACAATTCTGTTTAAGTTCTACATATACTTTCCTATTGAGCACATTTTCACTATATTCGTGCTACGTAGTCGAACTAAAATAAATGGAAGAAATCATATAACAAATCAACACATAATAGACTGAAACCCACCCACACACAAACATGATCTGCTACATTCTGCAAATGACTTCCACATTTCTTTATCTGCGTGTGGAAGGCATTTTGCCTTAGAAGACTGACATTAGGATTTTTTTTTTTTCTCAGTAAGTTCTTGTGTTATTACAAAGTTCCAAGTCTACCAGAAAAAACTCTCGCACACTGTGGTCGTTGCTGTGCACAAAGTTCTCCTGGTTCTGCTCCTTTCGCTCAGCATCAGATCATATAAGTCCTTCCAGACGTCCCTGAAGTCTTCTTGTTCATCATTTCTTATGACACAATAGTACTCCATTACATTCATATACCATAATTTATTCAGCCATTCCCCAATTGATGGGCATCCCCTTGACTTCCAGTTTTTAGCTACCACAAAGAGTGCTGCTATAAATATTTTTGTACACGTGGGACCCTTTCCCGTTTTTATAATCTCTTGGGGACACAGTCCTAGTAGCGATATTTCTGGGTCAAAGGGTATGCACAATTTTGTAGCCCTTTGGGCATAGTTCCAAACTGTTCTCCAGAAGGGTTGGATGATCTCACAGCTCGACCAACAATGAATTAGTGTTCCAACTCTCCCACATCCTCTCCAGCATTTATCATTCTCTTGTTCTGTCATGTTTGCCAATCTTACAGGTGTGATGTGGTACCTCAGAGTTGTTTTGATTTGCATCTCTCTAATCAATAGTGATTTAGAGCACTTTTTCATATGATTATAGATATCTTTGATTTCTTCCCCTGAAAATTGCTTGTTCATATCCTTTGACCATTTATCAATTGGGGAATGACTTGGATGGTTATATATTTGAGTCAGTTCTCTATATATTCTAGAAATGAGGCCTTTATCCCCGAGCTTAGCTGTAAAAATTTTTTCCCAGTTTACTACCTCCCTCCGAATTTTGGTTGCATTGGATTGGGTTGTGCAAAAACTTTTCAGTTTAAAGTAATCAAAATTATCCATCTTGCATTTTAAAATGCTTTCTGTCGTTTCTTTAGAAAAAAATTCTTCCCCTCTCCATAAATCTGATAAATACACTATACCTTGCTTCTCCAGTATGTTCATGGTATCAATCTTTATACCTAAATCATGTACCCATTTGGACTTTACTCTTGTGTACGGTGTCAGGTATGGGTCTATGCCTAATTTCCGCCACACAGTTAACCAGTTTTCCCAGTAATTTTTGTCGAACAATGAGTTCTTATCCCAGAAGCTGGGATCTTTGGGTTTATCAAACAGGAGGTTGCTATATTCCTTGCCTACTGTGTCTTGAGTGCCAAGCCTATTCCATTTGTCTACCCCTCTGTTTCTTAGCCAATACCAAGTGGTTTTGATAATTGCTGCTCTGTAATACAATTTGAGGTCTGGTAGCGCTAGGCCACCTTCCCAAGCATTTCTTTTCATTAATTTCTTTGATATTCTGGACCTTTTGTTTTTCCAAATGAATTTTGATATGATTTTATCCAGCTCTAGAAAATAATTATCTGATAGTCTAATTGGTATGGCAGTAAATAAGTAGATTAATTTAGGTAGAATTGTCATTTTTATTATATTAGCTCGGCCTACCCATGAACAACTGATGTTTTTCCACTTACTTAAATCTGACTTTATTTGTGCAAAAAGTGTCTTGTAATTGTGTTCATATAATCCCTGGGTTTGTTTTGGCAGGTCAACTCCTAAGTATTTTATAGTATCTACCCTAGCTTTAAATGGGATTTCTCTTTCTATCTCTTGCCGTTGGACTTTGTTGCTAATATATAGGAATGCAGAAGATTTGTGTGGGTTTATTTTGTAACCTGCAACTTTGCCAAAGTTGTTTATTATTTCAAGTAGTTTTTTACTTGAATCTCTGGGATTCTCTAAATATATCATCATATCATCTTCAAAGAGTGATAACTTAGTTTCTTCTTTGGCTATTTTTATTCCTTCAATTTCTTTATCTTGTCTAATTGCTACTGCTAACATTTCTAGTACCATATTGAATAATGATGGTGATAATGGGCATCCTTGTTTCACCCCTGACCTTATTGGAAATGCCTCTAGCTTATCTCCATTGCATATAATGCTTGCTGAAGGTTTTAGGTAGATACTGCTTATTATTTTATGGAAAGTTGCCTTTATTCCTATGTTCTCCAGTGTTTTTAATAGGAATGGATGTTGTATTTTGTTGAAAACTTTTTCTGCATCAATTGAGATAATCATGTGGTTTTTGTTGGTTTTGTTGTTGATATGATTAATAATGCTAATAGTTTTCCTAATATTGAACCAGCCCTGCATTCCTGGTATGAAACCTACCTGATCATAATGTATTATTCTCTTGATAAGATGCTGTATTCGTTTTGCTAAAATCTTGTTGAAAATTTTTGCATCTATATTCATTAGAGAAATTGGTTTATAATTTTCTTTTTCTGTTTTGTCTCTTCCTGGCTTGGGTATCAAAACCATATTTGTATCATAGAAAGAATTTGGGGGTACTCCTTCTTCCCCAATTTTCCCAAATAGTCTATATAGTATTGGAATTAACTGTTCTTTAAATGTTTGATAGAATTCACTTGTGAATCCATCTTGTCCTGGAGATTTTTTCCTAGGGAGTTCATAGATGACTTGTTCAATTTCTTTTTCTGAGATGGGGTTGTTTGAGTATTCAATTTCCTCTTCTGTTAATCTGGGCAATTGGTATTTTTTAAAATATTCATCCATCTCATTTAGATTATCGAATTTGTGGGCATAAAGTTGGGCAAAATAATTTCTAATTATTGTTTTAATTTCCTCCTCATTGGAGGTGAGTTCACCCCTTTCATTTTTAATATTACTAATATGATTTTCTTCTTTCTTTTTTTAAATCAAATTGACCAAAGGTTTATCAATTTTATTAGTTTTTTCATAAAACCAACTATTGGTTTTATTTATTAATTCAATAGTTTTCTTAATTTCAATTTTATTAATCTCTCCTTTGGTTTTCAGTATTTCTAATTTGGTATTTTCTTGGGGATTTTCAATTTGCTCTTTTTCTAGCTTTTTCAGCTGCATACCCAAGTCATTGATCTCCTCTTTCTCTATTTTATTTATGTAGGCATTCAAAGATATAAAACTTCCCCTAAGAACTGCTTTTGAAGTATCCCATAAGATTTGGTAGGTTGTCTCATTATTGTCATTCTCTTGAATGAAGTTGTTGATTGTTTCTATGATTTCTTCTTTAACCCATTCCTTCTTTAGGATTAAATTATTTAGTTTCCAACTGATTTTTGCTTTATCTTTCCATGGCCTTTTATTACATATAATTTTTATTGCATTATGATCTGAGAAGGATTCACTGATTATCTCTGCCTTTCTGCGCTGGATTTTGAGATTTTTATGTCCTAGTACATGGTCAATTTTTGTAAATGTTCCATGTACTGCTGAGAAAAAGGTATATTCCTTTCTATTCCCATTCAATTTTCTCCAAAGATCTATCATATCTACCTTATCTAGAGTTTTATTTACCTCCTTAACCTCTTTCTTGTTTATTTTGAGGTTAGATTTATCAAGTTCAGAAAGAGGGAGGTTGAGGTCCCCCACTAGTATAGTTTTGCTGTCAATTTCTTTCTTCAACTCCCTCAATCTCTCCTCTAAGAATCTGGATGCTATACCACTTGGAGCATACATGTTTAGTAATGATATTGCTTCATTGTCTATGGTGCCTTTTAGCAGGATATAGTTTCCATCCTTATCCCTTTTGATTAGATCTATTTCTGCATTTGCTTTTTCTGAGATTAGGATTGCTACTCCTGCCTTTCTTACATCAGCTGAAGCACAATATATTCTGCTCCATCCTTTAACATTTATCCTATGTGTATCCCCCTGTTTCAAATGTGTTTCTTGTAAGCAGCATATTGTTGGATTATGACTTTTAATTCATTCTGCTATCTGTCTCCGTTTTATGGGAGAATTCATTCCATTCACATTCACAGTTATGATTACAATCTGTGTATTTCCCTCCTTCTTCTTTCCCCCCATTTGTGCTTTTAGCTCTCTGCTGTCTCCCTTCCCCTCTTCACTAGTATTCACTTTTCACCACCTCCTCTTGCCGCCTTCCCCTCTTTCTTTTAGCCCCCTCCCTTTACCTCCCCTTTACTCTTATTGCTTCTTCCCTCCCTTTTGCCTCCCTCCCCTTTCTTCCCCCTTCCCCTCCCACTGCTTTTAGAGCTAGTTAGGATTTTCTACTTGAGTTTATTTTTCCGTCCTTTAAACAAATCGGATGAGAGTACCTCTCACTCAATGCTCATCTCCCTCCCCTCTTTCCCTCTACTATGATTTTGTACTTCTTCTTGTGATGTAATTTGCCATATTCTGCTTCCTCCTTTTCACATCTCCTATTACACTCCCTTCTCATACTTAAATCACATTTTTTATCATGATATCATTTACTTTATACCCGTTCCCCCTATGCTTATCCCTTTTATATTTCTTAATAGACGCACAGTTCTCAAGATAAACAGATATCATCTTCCCTTATAGGGAGGTGAACAACTTGCCCTCATTGAGTGGCAAGTTGTCCCCCCCCCCCACTGTTTACCTTTTTATGATTCTCTTGGGACCTGCATTTGAAGATCGAATTGTCTATTAAGTTCTGGCGTTTTGGTCAGGAAACTCTGGAAATCCCTTACTTCGTTGAATGACTTTCTCCTTGCCTGTAATGTTATGCTGAACTTTGTTGGGTAGTTGATCCTTGGCTGCAGTCCCAGCTCCTTTGCCTTACGGAATATTGGGTTCCAATTCTTTCAATCTTTTAATGTAGAAGCTGCAAGGTCCTGTGTAATCCTGATTGTATCACCTTGATATTTAAATTGTTTCTTTCTGGCTGCTTGTAATATTTTCTCCTTCACTTGATAGCTCTGGAATTTGGCAACTATATTTCTTGGGGTTTTGAGTTTGGGATCCCTTTCAGGAGGGGAACGATGGATTCTTTCGATGACTATTTTGCCCTCTGAATCTAGCACTTCTGGGCAGTTTTCCTTGATGATTTCCTGGAAGATATTGTCCAGGCTCTTTTCTCCATCCTGGGTTTCTGGCAGGCCAATAATTCTTAAGTTTTCTCTTCTGGATCTATTTTCCAGGTCAGTTGTTTTTCCAATTAGATATTTTACATTTTCTTCTATCTTTTCATTCTTTAGATTTTGTTTGACTGATTCTTGCTGTCTCATTGAGTCATTAGTTTCTACTTGCCCAATTCTAATCTTCATCACATTGTTTTCTTCTGTTAACTTTTGTATCTCTTTTTCCATCTGCCCAATTTTTCCTTTTAAGAAGCTATTTTCTCCAGTTAATTTTTGTACTTCCTTTTCCATTTGGCCTTTCAGGAATTTATTTTCTCCAGTTAATTTTTGAACTTCTTTTTCCATTTGTTCAATTTTCCTTTTCAAGGAGATGTTCTCATCAGTGAATTCTTTCTTAATAATTTTAAAATCATTGGCCAGTTTATCTTCTATTTCCTTCTTCAGCTGTTCCAGGAGAGCTACTTGTACTTGTGAGTAGTTCATAGTCCCTTCTGAAGTCTCAGATGGAAGTACAGTCTCAGCTGTGACCTCTTTGGGGTTTGTGTTTTGGTCCTTATCCCCATAGAAAGATTCTATGGTTCTTTCGGCCCTCTGCTTTTTCCTATTCATGATTTTGATTGAGTGTTGTGGCTTCTGGTTCTTTCAGTCAGAAGCTAGAGAACTTTTTGCTGAGCTGATGTGTAAAAAAGCTAAAAGCAGGTTTTTGTCTGGTGTTTCCCTGATCAGCCCTGGGTTTAGCTTGTTAAGTGTGGGAGAGGAGTGGTCTGGTCCCAGGAGATCTCAGCTGAATTGAGGCAAAGGCAAGCTCAGGAGCTGGTAATCCCAACTGCCCTATTGTCTTTCTGATTCCCCTGGACAGCTGAGGCACGCCTAGATGCTAATGCGTGTTCCCAACCCTCCTGGGTCTCCTCTCCTGGCAGTGAGGCTTGCCTGGGCCCTAGTGCAAATTTTCTCTGCCCTGGGTCTTCTGTCCTTCAGGTTTGCCTTTGCCACCATATGCGGAATCCCCCTTAGCTATTTTCCTCGTCTCAGGTGTTATGAGACTATTGGTCTCCTTCTGCTAATTCTACTGATCTGGGATTTTTCTGGGGAGATATTTTATGGTTCTTTCACGGTCATCAAGGGGGAAGGAGAGAGCATTAGCTGATCACTCCGCCATCCTGGCTCCCAGAAGTTCAAGTAAGTGACTTACTGAAGTTTGATCTTCGGGCTGAAGGTCTCAGGAGCTGCTGCGCTGATATCTGGCGCTCCACGGCTCTCACTGATTTGGTTCAGCTTGTCTCCCGCCCCTGGTGCCGCTCCTCTGGTTCTGCCCGCCACTCAGGTTTCTTGGATCTCTTCTGCTCTGCTTCGCTGGCCGTACTGCACAGGCCACGCTGCGCTGTGCGCTGTGAGTTCACCCCCGTGGAACAGATTCTTCCCGTGGCCCTTCCAGTCCCACCTGAGCTCCGAATCCATCACCGTCTGTCTCCCACTCGATTCCGCACCTCCAAAATTTGGTCAGATTCCCCTTTCGGAGGTACCTGGAGGAGTTTGTCCGAGAGCTTAGGTGAGTCGCTGCTCTCACTCCTCCATCTTGGCTCCGCCCCCCATTATTTTTTTCTTAATCCAATGTAAGACTGCCTTAATTGTCACAGATGTCATTCTAAACTGTTGACTCTTATCAAGTTTCTATTACATTAACCACTAGACTTTTTTTTTTTCAAATGAACTGTCTAATAAAAACTATCCAAACTTTAATACAATTTTTCTAAGCTATTTTTTTCACAAATTTTACTCTGTCAGATTTGGTCCAGTGTTCTATCCTGTCAACAATTTTTAAAATTGAAAGTCTTTCATGTATTATGGCAAATATACATCGCACTTTTATGACAATGAAAAAATATAGTCATAACATCTATATCTTTAATCAAATTTGAAATAATGAGTTAATTAATTTTTAGGTTGCACTTAAAATTGTATAGCTATGGAAAATTTACTGTGAGGATATTCTTACAACAATGGAGCCCAGCAACTATTGGAACATGGAACCTTCTTAGAATCAAACAAGACCATTTGGTACTGCACTGGATATCATCTTGCAAGTTGATATCAAAATACAAATGACTGAGCTCTCTTGGACTATTTTACTAGTTCCAAGATTGACTTACTTCACAACTTTATATGGGGTAAACTTCTACAGTTAAAAAGAACAAATGGAAAAAATTTAAGAAGCACTGGTATATAGCATACATCTCCATTTTTTCTTTCATTTTTTTTTTTTTACAATGTTAACACAAGAGGCAATCATACGTTTTACTTTAATATGGATAGACTTTATTGATACCAGGTTAATAATTGTCAAAAATGAACCTAGAGTTTTTGTTTGGTGTTTTTGTTTTTGTGGCCTGTTCTTAATGAAACCAATAAAGGCATGCTAGCTCTTTTGTGATAAATAATTTTTTTTCTCGTTCACTACTTCCCTATAAAAGTGATGTTAATAGTCCTTTAATGATATGTCTTCACTGGCCTATAATTTGCTGAATCCATTATCTTCCTTCTTTTTAAACTGGTATATTTGTTTGATTTTTCTAAACTTGTTCAGCTGAGATGTTGTCCATGACGTTTAAAATCAAGACATTTACATTTCTTCAATTCTGTTAAACATTACACATCTTAAATTTGTAATATTGCTGACAGTAGACAAATGCTTTTACTACCACAGGTTGTAGTTCATCTACAGCTAGTGACTTGTACTCATCAAAAGATACTCTTATTCTCTCTTTACTTATTTGGTATATCAATTCCCCATTTCCCTTTTTTGCTCTTTTCTTTGATATCTAATGATTTTACTTGCATCTTTTACATGAGAGATAATTTATCCTATTCTATTTCTCTCTTTCTCCTCCCAATATATTCCTCTCTCATCACTTAATTTTATTTTTTTAATATCATCCTTATTCAACTCACCCTATGCCCTCTATCTGTATATATGTAATCCCTCTAACTACCCTAATATTGAGAAAAGTCTCAAGAGTTAAGATTATCTTTCTATGTAGGAATGTAAACAGTTCAACAGTTCCCTTTAGTAAGTCCCTTATGATTTTCCTTTTCTGTTTACCTTTTCATACTTCTCTTGATTCCTGTATTTGAAAGTCAGAGTTTATATTCAGCTCTCAACTTTTCATCAAGAATGCTTAAAAGTCATCTATTTCATTGAAATGTTATTTTTCCCCTGAAGTGTTATATTCAGTTTTGCCGCATAGATGATTCTTTGTTCTAATCCTAGCTCCTCTGACTTGTGGAATATTATATTCTAAGTCCTTCAATCCCTTAAGGTAGAAGCTGCTATATCTTGTGTTATTCTGATGGTATTTCTACAATACTCAAATTGTTTCTTTCTGGATGCTAGCAGTATTTTCTTCTTGACCTGGGCACTCTGGAATTCGACTACAACATTTCGAGGAGTTTTTCTTTTGGGATCCCTTTCAGGAGGCGATTAGTGGATTCTTTCAATATCTATTCTATAATCTGACTCTAGAATATCTGAGTAGTTTTCTTTGATAATTTCTTGAAAGACGATGTTTAGGCTCTTTATTTTGATCATGGATTTCAGATTTTCTAATACTTTTTTAAATTATGTCTCATGAATCTATTTTCCAGGATAGTTTCCAGTATAGTTTTTCTGCTGAGATATTTCACATTGTTTCCTATTTTTTGACCGCATTTGTTTTGTTTGGTCATTTCTTGATTTTTATAAATTAATTAGTTTCTATCTGCTCCATTATAATCTTTAAGGTGTTATTTTAATCACTGAACTTTTGAGCCTCCTTTTCCATTTGACCAATTCTGCTTTTTAGGGCATTCTTCTCCTCATTGACTTTTCTGATCTCTTTAACCATTTGGGTTAGTCTATTTTTATTTTTATTTTTTTTTTTTTATTTATTTATTTTTGTTTTTATTTTTTTATTTTTAATTTTATTTTTTTTAATGTTTTACAATCATTTCCTTAAAGTTAAGATTTTATTCTCCCCACCCTTCCCTCAATACCCCCCCTCCCCTCCCCATGACAGCATACAATTAGTCTATTTTTAAAGGTGTTTTTTTCTGCAGTATTTTTGGGTTCCATTTCACAAGCAGGTGACTCAGTTTCCATGATTCTCTTGCATCACTCTCACTTTTCTTCCCAGTTTTTGCTCTACTTCTCTTACTTGATTTTCAAAATCACTTTTGAGCACTTCCATGGCCTGAAATCAACTAATGTTTTTCTTGGAGGCTTTCCAGGTAGGATCTTTGACTTTGTTGTCTTCTTCTATTTGCATACTTTGATCTTCCTTTTCACCAAAATAAGATTCTGTACTCTGATTCTTTTTCCATTTTTTGCTCATTTCCCTAGTCATGTACTTGACTTTTGAGCTCTTTGTCAAGGTGGTTCTCTGCTTCCAGTAGGAGTGGGAAGTTACTGTCAGCTACTTGCCCCGCTGCAATCCGTGTTCCTAGAGCTCCAGAAACATGGCTGCTGTGGCTGCCACAGATTTCTCCACCTTTCCCTCCCTCTTCCATCTTGGGGCTGGTGACTGACCACTTCATTCTCTCATATGGTTGCCACAGGTTTTTTCCACTGACCTTCCAATTTGTCCTTCATTTTTTGGGGTTGTGAAATTTGGAAAACACCACAAGTGCCAGAGATTCAGTCCCCTAATGCCTACTCAGGTCCCATCTGTGCTGGTGTGGTCCACACTGAACTGTGCTCTCCTTCCAGCAGGGTGTGATAGACACATCCTGTCAACCTTCCAGGATGCCTTGTGCTGGCGATTTGCTTCAATGTATCATTCTGTGGATTTGGCATCTCCAGAATTTGTTTAGAGTCATTTTTTACATGTATTTGCCTATTTGCCTGGGCTGGTGGGGAGGGCTATAGCAAGTCCATGCATTTACTCCACCTTCTTGGTTCTGCTAGTTGTTCATTTTCATACTTATATTTTGTTTCTTCTGTCTTCAAAATTTATTCTTCAGCAACTCTCTTTCCTAGTTACTCCTGGAGAAATTTCTATTTTTATTTCCTACCTAGGCTTTCTCTCAACCCTTTGAAATCACTTCTTTCCAAAGCAGGGGCACATACACATCAATCTATTGATGATTTTATTTGGCTTTATTGTCATTAACTCTACAATAGATCACTCATTTAAGGTTTCAATAATTTCTTTCTCAGCTTTCCAATCATCTTTATTGGTGAGACTCAGAAAGAAAATAGAATTATTCTCCCTTATCTGTTCATGCACCTTTTGTGAGAATAAATTATCATTGAGGCAATTTGAATTTTGCAGAGAGAATGTTGACATGTATGGAAACTGGAAAAGCCCATTATTACAGTATAATTCTTCAATTCTAGGAGTGCCATCTATTTTCCAAACACTTTACTCATTCCCCAGGACAGATGTGTTGCATTTTTACTTATGATAGTATACCCAGTGTTCTGAATCCTCAGTTTTTCATTTAAATGCTGTCTTTTTTATTTCTCCTTGTCTTCCCACTCCAGTCCTATGATTTGGTTTTCTTCTGTGAATATTCCTTTAAAATGTATAGCGTTAATGTTTGCCCCATCATCCTTTTTTAAATGAAGTATATTATTCAGTATGAATATTCTTAACTTTGATCTTACTTTACTACATCTCAATTATGTTTTTGAGAACAATTTCACCTACTTTGTTAGACCCTCTACTTTATCTTGTTTATTAGTTCTGTTTTTGGCATTCCTTCATAATTTTCTGAGTTCATGGGTTTTGTTATTGTTTTCTTTGTCAGATCTTGTCTTTTATGAACTTCTGGGTGTCTCTATTATTATTCTTTTTATGTATTTTAGTTATTTTCTATTAAATCTAGGTATCCATGTTTTACGTATTTGTGTTTATTAATACATAAAAATATATCCTATAAAATGTTTAATTTCATGAAACACATTTGAAGAGTTAAATACTATTTCTTTTGAGTAATGCATATATATATATATGCATATGCGTGTATATATATATACATGTGTATATATACATGCATATGCATATTCATATATACATATGTAATATGTATTTTAATATTTATCTATATGTATACAGAAATGAAATATATATAGATATGAAAGTAGAATAATAAAGGTAACAGAGAAGTATGGATATAGATTCTCAATTGTATCGCTTGATTTAATTTGAAAGATGTGTAAAAGTTTGGCCATTTATTTGAGGTTACATTTTTTTGTCAATTTGTCCCCAACTATACAGCAAGATGTAGTAGGCTGAAGAGAGTAGCAAAGAATGGGCAGTTTTAACCCATGAGATGATACCTTGTATCAGTGAAAAGAGAGGGCAATATCTTATTTACCCCCACTACAATATATGTCAGAGACAATCTGTTAATAGCTATAAACTCAACCACATTTGTGACAATGCACTGCTAAATGAAAACATGTCTACGTATGACTTGAACCATTATAGGCATATAAAAAACAATATTTTCTTCCATGAATAGACATCATTGTGTTGCATTAAGATATTTATACAGTGGTCATTTTCTTTAAAGGACAATTGCTAATGGCAATAGTTGATATAGGTAGTTGCTATAAACTCTTTGGATAGTTGGATAGTCTTAATTTTCTCATGACCTCCCCCCCTATCCCATGAATAAAAACAGGGACCAGGATTTAATTCAATGAGATTAAAAATAAAAAAAAAAACTGTATATGTTAATTTCACAGGGTATTGGGCTGTCTATGGTGCCGAAGATACAAAGATAAAAATTTTTTGGGCTCTGCCCTGAGAAGCTTTCATTCATTTTTTGGGGGTAATATAACATATACATAGATAATCCAGTGCAAAATATCATATCATATCATATCATGCCATTTATATATGTTTATATACACATATGCCTACGCATGTGTATATATATATATATATATATATATATATATATATATATATATATATATATATATATACACACATATATGTAAAATCATAATCATTTTAAGAAGGCAAGAGGAGATTTCTGGGAGACAAAATGGTGGAGTAAAGAGTAAGTTGATCTCACTCTCACTAATGACCCTGAAAAACCCAGAAAATACCACCTCATGAAAAATCCTGGAACAGTGGAGCCAGCAGAAAGACTGGGTGCAGCAGTCTTTTACCTCACAAGGCTAGGGGATAAATGAGAAAGATCCATCTTGCTATAGCCTAAGGGGACCATTACAGGATGGCAGAACTCTTGACAAGTCAACAGCAAGTCCCACTTCAGTGGGCCACAGGGACATCCAGAGCCCCAAGGCAGTGGGACAGGCAAGGACCAACACCAGAACCCCCATCCCCATCCCATATGTACCTTGGCACAGCCAGGGACACCTGTACATATTGGTGCAGAAAACCACCACTTGCATCAGGATACACATATACACCAGCAGATGATCATACCCATGCTCTAGAGAAGCTTGGAGTGAGGAGACAACCTCCAGTGGCCAGACCACCCCCACCTCCACACCTTAAACCATGAGCTTCATTTTAACCCTGCAGAAATATAGAAAAAACTCACCAACCCCCCCCCCCCCCCCCACACACACACACAACTCCAGCTCAGCACCAGGTAAGCTACAGCTTCTACAGCCTCCAGCTGCCAGCACCTGAGGCCCCAGCATACAAAGCCAGTAACCAGGCTCTGAATCCCCAGAATAAGAAGCATGGGACAGTGGCCCCTGTGCCTGAAAAGAACAATTCAGTTTTAAAAGTGAAGTAAAAGACAAACACCATGAGCAAAAAGGAACATAGAATAACCAAAAAACATAAATTCTTACTATAGGGACAGAAAAGATAAAAATACAAATTCAGAAGAGGACACCATTGTCAATATACACATCTGAATCCTCAAAAGGGAATATGAACTGGTCTTAAGCCCAAAAAGCTTTCTTGGAAGAATTCCAGATGGATTTTACAAGTCAAATTACAGAGGAAGAAAAAAAAAATCAAACAATTCCTTTAAAAAATAAAATTGACAGAATGGGGGGGAAAAGAACAATGGAGAAAACAACTCCTTAAAAAGTAGAATTGGCCAAATGGAAAAGGAGGTACAAAAGGTAACTGAAGGAAACGATTCATTAAAAATTAGAATTGAATAAGTAGAAGTTAATGACTCTATGAGATATTAAGAATGAGTAAAAAAAAAAAAAGAATGAAAAATAGAAGAAACCTTAAAATATCTCATTGGAGAAACAACTGACCTGAAAAATAGATTCATGAGAGACAATGTAAGAATAATTGTTCTACCGAATGTCATGAGTTACAAAGGAGCTGGACAGCTTCTTTCAAGAAATCATCAAGGAAAATTGCTCTCAGATCCTTGAACAAGATGGTAAAATATTGAAAGAATTTACCGATGACCTCCTAAAGAAGATCCTAAATTGAAAATGCCAAGAATGTTATCGTCAATTTTCAGAATTATCAACTGAAGGATAAAATACTTCAGGCAGTCAGAAAGAAACAATTCAAATATCGTGGAACCACAGTTAGAATTATGCAGGACCTTGAAGCTTCTATATTAAAAGATAGGGAACATGGAATATGATATTACATAAGGAAAAGGAGTTTGAATTACAGCCAAGGATCAGCTACCCAGACAAACTGACCATAATCTTTCAGGGGAAAAGAGGGATATTCAATGAACTGGGGGACTTCCAAACCTGCATAATGAAAGAATCAGAGGTCAATGGAAAATTTGATATTCAAATACAAGATTCAAGACATGCATAAAAAGGTAAATAAGAAACAAATAAATATATTATTCAATATTGGGAAACTATTCAAATCCTTACATGGGAAAATGATACTTACAACTCTTGAGAGTTGCTATGACATTCATAAGGGATGTACATTGATGATGTGGGTATAAACTGACTTTGATGTGATGATAAAAACCAATGATTGTACTGGGAGATGCAGAAAGGAGGAAGCAGAAAAGAGTAACCTATGTTACATGAAGTAGCAGAAAAATATCGTAGAAGTGGGAAATAATGTAGGGAGGTGAGCATTGTTTGAACCTTCCTGTCATTGGATTTAGCTCAAGAAGGGAATAATATAACCAGTTAGGTAGAGATAACTAACTTATCCTAAAGGTAGTAGAAGGGGAAAGGGGAAAGAAAAGGGAGGAGTGGTTAGAAGGGAGGGAAGAATTATGGAAAAAAAAGAAAAGAAAAGGGAAGGTTGATAGAAGGGAGGGAAGTTGAGGGAGGAGGCAGCCAAAAGTCAAACTCCAGTGAGGAGGGAAAGAGAGAAAGGAGAAACAAATGCAACTGGGACAGGGGATAGGATGGAGAGAAAGACACAGATAGTAATCTTAATTGTGAATGTGAATGAGTTGAAATCTCCCATAAAATGGAAGTGGACAGCAAAATGAATTAACAATCATAATCACACAGTATATTTTTACAAGAAACCTATTTGATAGAGGGATAAACACTGGATAAACGTAAAAGTCTGGAGTAGAATATATAATGCTTCAGCTGAAGGAAAAAAAAACACAAGGGCAGCAATCCTAATTTCAGACAAAGCAAAAGCAAAAATAGATATAAATAAATGAGGTAAGGGGAAAAAAAACTATATAATACTAGAAGACACCATAGACAATGATGCAATATCATTACTGGAGACATATTTGCACCAATTGGTATAGCATCAAAATACTTAGAGGAGAAATTAAGAGACTTACAGAAGGATATAAACAGAAAACTATACTAGCAAGGAACCTCAACATTCCATTCTCTGAATTAGCTAAATCTAATCACAAAATAATAAGAAAGAAGTTAAGGGGATAAATTAAATTTTAGGAAAACTAGGTTTGGTAGACGTCTGGAGAAAACTGAATGTTGATAGAAAGGAATGTACCTTTCTGTCAATAGTACATGGAACTTATACAAAAGTTGAATAGGTATTAGGACATAAAAACTGCATAATTCAATGTAGAAAAGCAGAAATATTAAATGCATCCTTCTCAGATCAAGATGAAATGGAATTACATGTAATCAAGGGCCATAGAAAGATAGATTGAAAACTAACTACAAAATAATCTAATTCTAAAGTATTACTGACTCAATAAATCATAGAAGTGATCAGTATCTTCATACAAGAGACTGACAATAATGACCCAACCTACCAAAACTTATGGGATGCAATGAAAATGGTTCTTAGGAGAAGTTTTATATCTTTAATGCTTATATGAATAAAATTAAGAAGGAAGAGATAAATGAATTGGGCATGTAGCTAAAAAAAAGCTAGAAGAAGAACAAATAAAAAATTCCCAATTATATACCAAATTAGAAATACTTAAAACCAAAAGACAGATTAAAAAAACTGAAATTAAAAAAAGACTATTGAAGTAATAAATAAACTAAGAACTGATTTTATGGACAAAATAAAAAAAAAATAGATAAACCTTAGGTTAATATGATTAAAAAAGGAAAAGAAAGAAGGAAATCATTCAGTATCAAAAATGAAAAGGGTGAATTCACCATCAAACAAAGAGGAAATTAAAACAATAATTAGGAGTTATGTTGCCCAGCTGTATTCCAATAAGTATGAGAATCTTAGTGAAATGGATGAATACTTTCAAAATATAAGTTACTCAGATAAAGAGAAGAGGCAGTAAAGTACTTAAATAACATCATCTCAGGAAAAAAAAAAAGAAATTGAAGAAGCCATCAATGAACTCCCTAGAAAACAAATATCCACAGCCATATGAATTTACAAGAGAATTCTATCAAACATTTAAAGAACACTTAATTCCAATACTATCTATACTATTTGGGAAAATAGATGAAGGAGTCCTATCAAATTCTTTTTATGATACAAATATGGAACCGATAACCAAACTGGGAAGACATAAAACAGAGAAGTACAATTATAGACCAATTTCACTAATGAAAATAGATACAAAAAAGTTTAAATAAAATATTAACAAGAAGATTACAGTAATTTAATATTAAATAAGTATATATATTTATATTATAATTATATAACATTATATAATTATATTAATAATTTATAATACATATAATATTTATAATTTATATTATAATATAATTATAATACACTATGACCATGTATCTTTTATTCCAGGAATGCATAGATGATTTAATATTAGGAAAAATATCAGCATAATTGACATGTGAAAACAAAACTTACAGAAACCGTATGATTTTCTCAATAGATGCAGAAAATGCATTTGACAAAATACAACATGCATTCTTATTAAACACACTAGAGAACACAGAAATAAATGGAGTCTTCCTTAAAATGATAAGCAGCATCTACCTAAAACTATCAGCAAGTCCTATATCTAATGGGGATAAGCTAGATGCATTTCCAATAAGATCGAGGGTGAAACAAGGATGTTCATTGTCACCACTGTGATTCAGTATGGTACTAGAAATGCTAGCTTTAGAAATAAGAGAAGAAAAACAATTGAAGACATAGGAATAAGCAAAGAAGAAAAAAAACTAAAAAAAAACAACTCTCACTTTTTGCGGATGACATGATGATATACTTAGAGAATCCTAGAAAATTAGGCAAAAAAATGAACCTACCTGAAATAATAAAGAAATTTAGCAAAGTTGCAAGATACAAAACAAACCCACATTAATCATTTGGCATGCCTATATATTAATAACAAAGTCCAACAGGAAGAGCTAGAAGGAGAAATTCCAATTAAAGTTATTGTAGACATTATAAAATATTTGGGAATCTACCTGCCAAAACCAACCCAGGAACTATATGAAAACAATTACTTAACACTTTTTCTCTCAGTAAGTTCAGATCTAAATAATCAAGGAAACATCATGCCCTTGTGGGTAGGCCAAGCTAATATAATAAAAATGACAATTTTATATAAAATTATTTGCTTATTTGCTATCATGACAACTAAACTACCAGAAAAGTATCTGTTAGAGCCAGAAAAAAATAATAACAAAATTATCTGGAAGAAGAAAAAGTCAAAAATATCAAAAAGATTCAGTGAAAAGAAATGCAAAAGAAGGTGTGCTAGCCATACCAGATCTTAAATTGTTTTATAAAGCAGCAAAACTACTCAGTACCAGCTAAAAACTAGAGTGATGGTTAAGTGGAATAAGTTAGGTATACAAGACACAGTAGTGAATGACTATAGTAATACGCTGTTTTTTTTTAAAAAAAAAACAAAGGCTCTAACTTCTGGAATAAGAACTGACTATTTGACAAAAATTGCTGGGAAAGCTGGAGAATAGTATGGTAGATGATTTTGATTACACTAAATTGAAAATTTTTTTCAGCAACAAAGTCAATGCAACCAAGTTTAGGAGGGAAGCAGAAAACTGGGATAGATTTTACTAGTGCCTCTTATAAGGGCCTCATTTCTAAAATACGTAGAGGACTGAGTCAAATTTATAAACGTTACAAGTCCTTGCCCAATTGATAAATGGTCAAAGGATGTGAACAGGAAGTTTTAAGATGGAAAATTAAAGCTATCTACCATCATGGAAAAGTACTCTAAATCATTATTGATTAGAGAAATGCAAATCAAAATAACTCTGAAGTATCACATCACACTTATCAGATTGGTTAACATGAAAAAACAGGAAAATGATAAATGCTGTGGAAGATGTGGGAAAATTGGAACGCTAATGCATTGTTGATGTAGTTGTGAACTGACCCAACCATTCTGTAGAACAATTTGGAAAAATGTCCCAAGTGCTATAGAACTGTGCATACCCTTTTTTGAAAAGACTTGAAAAGCCTTCTAGGTCTGTATCCCAAGAAATCACAAAGACTGGAAACAGAGCCCACATGTAAAAAAAATATTTATGTAGCAGCTTTTTTTTTGTGGTGGCAAAAAATTGGAAATTGTGGGGATGTTCATCAATTTGTGAATGACTGAACTAGTTGTGTTTTATGAATATAAAAAGATGAGGGGGGCAGAGCCAAGATGGCGGAGTAGAAGGACGCACATTTACGAGCTCCGAGCCCACAACCCATGGAATTGAGGTAAAAGAAGATCCCCATAAATTCTGAATCTCTGCAGGGGGTGCATAAACATAGGGGAAGAGATTTCCGTTCCACTGAACCCTGGAGAGCCGTCCCCGGGGTCCATCGCACCCCGGAAAGCGGACCCCACCGCCACCCCTGGCCGCGGCCCCAGAGAAGCTGACCCGAGCAGACTTCAGAGAGGAAAGCTCCAGGAGAAGCTCCGGCAGCCGGGAAAGTCCCTCTGCCCACAGAAGCTACAGGTCAGTAAGAAAGAAGGCTGCGATAGGGGAGGGGAGCGGAGCTTCTCCGTGACTCGGGCCCCCTCGGGAGGAAGCGGCTGCGGCAGAGACGGGGTCAGGAAGCGGCGGAGGCAGAGGCGTGGGCAGGCGGCTGAGGCGGCAGCGGCCCGGGACTCAGGAATCCCCCAGCAGCAGGTAGGATCTTCAATACTGAAGGTCTTTCCAACCTGAGGGAGCCGAGCAGGGGAGACGGCCCTGCCCCCACCCTGCTCTACTGCTGAACGCCTCTGAATAAAACCCCCAAGGGAGCTGAGCACAGCAGGCGGGGCCCCCCACCCCGCCCCCACCTGCTCCGTTCCTGAAAGTCTCTGCAGAAAGCCCCTGAGGGCCCAAGCTTAGGAGGCGGCCCTGCCCCCACCCCTGAGCCAGAACTAAAGCTTGCCGTGGGAAAGCGCATTTGAATCTCAAAGGCCAAGCACTAGCTGGGCGGATCCAGGCGGGGGTGGAAAGGAATCTCAGAAGTCAAATAACTGGCTGGGAAAATGCCTAGAAAGGGGAAGAAAAATAAGACTTTAGAGAGTTTTTTCCAACAAATGCAAATGATCCCGACCTTCGGATCTGATGGGGAGGACGAGAACGTATTTTTCCCATCAGGGAAAGATGTGGAGGGTGGGGCATCAGTACCCCAGACACCCCAGGGGGGTGTTGGGTGGGCTCAGGCCTTGGAAGAGCTTAAAAAGGGTTTTGAAAAGCAAGTTAGACAGGTGGAGGAAAGACTGGGAAGAGAAATGACAAAGATGCAAGAAGAGTATGAAAAAAAGGTCAATATCTTGGTAAAGGAGACCCAAAAAAGTGCTGAGGAAATTAACACCTTGAAAAATAGGCTCACTCAATTGGCAAAAGAGGTTCAAAAAGCCAATGAGGAGAAGAATGCATTCAAAAGCAGAATGAGCCAAATGGAAAAAGAGGCTCAAAAGCTCACTGAATTTAATAGTTCTCTCAAAATTAGAATGGAACAGATGGAGTCTAATGACTTTATGAGAAACCAAGAAATCACCAAACAAAACCAAAAGAACGATAAAATGGAAGAGAATGTGAAATATCTCATGGGAAAAACAACTGACCTGGAAAATAGATCAAGGAGAGACAACTTAAAAATTATGGGACTACCTGAAAGCCATGATCAAAAAAAGAGCCTAGACATCGTCTTGCATGAAATTATCAAGGAAAACTGCCCTGACATTATAGGACCAGAGGGCAAAATAAGTATTGAAAGAATCCATCGATCACCACCTGAAAGAGATCCAAAAAGAGAAACTCCTAGGAACATTGTGGCCAAATTCCAGAACTCCCAGCTCAAGGAAAAAATCTTGCAAGCAGCTAGAAAGAAACAATTCCAGTACTGTGGAAATACAATCAGGATAACCCAAGATCTAGCAGCTTCTACATTAAGGGATCGAAGGGCGTGGAATAGGATATTCCAGAAGGCAAAGGAACTAGGACTGAAACCAAGAATCACCTACCCAGCTAAACTGAGTATAATACTTCAAGGGAAAATATGGTCTTTCAATGAAACAGAGGACTTTCAATCATTCTTAATGAAAAGACCAGAGCTGAAAAGAAAATTTAACTTTCAAACACAAGAATGAGAGGAAGCATGCAAAAATAAACAGCAAGGAGAAGTATTAAGGGACTTACCAGAAATGAACTGTTTGCATTCATACAGGGAAGGACAATATTTCTAACTCTTAAAACTTTTCAGTATCTGGGTGGTTGGTGGGACCACACATACACATGTACACGCATGCACACACATACACACATGCATTCACATGCAGAGACAGAGAGCACAGATTGAACTGAATAGGATGGGACCATACCTTAAAAGAAATTAAGGTAAATGGTGAGAGAGAAATGTAGTGAGAGGAAAGAGGGGGAAATGGAAGGGGGTAACTATATGTCATTTAAGAGGCAAGTAGGAGATGTTTTTAGTGGAGGGAAAAAGAGGAGAGCTGAGGAAAACAAACAAACAAACAAACAAAAGTTTACCCTCATCACATTTGACTAAACGAAGGAGTGAAATGCACACTCATTTTGGTATGAAAACCTATCTTACAGTATAAGAAAGCGGGGGAGAAGGAGATATTGGGGGGGGACAATGGAAGGGAGGGCAAAGGGAGGAGGGAGTAATTGAAAGTCAACACTTGGGGAGGGACACGATCAAAGGACAGAAGAGAAACAATGAGGGGCCGGTTAGGAGGGATGGCAATTCAGTTAGTCTTACACAACACGACTATCAGGAAGGTCATTTGCAAAGCTACACAGATATGACCTATAATGAATTGCCTGCCGTACCAAAGGGAATAGGTGGGGAGGGAGGAATGGGGAGAATTTGGAACTCAAAGTTTTAGGAACAATTGTTTAGTATTGTTGTAGCAACTAGGAAAGAAGACATACAGTTAATGAGGAATAGAAAGTCATCTGGCCCTACAGGAGAAAAGAGAAGATAGAGACAAGGGAAGGGAGGGATGACAGAAGAGAGGACAGATTGGAGATAGGGAAAATTAGATTGCTTGGGGTATTGGGGTGGGGGGAGGGGAGAAAAGGGGAGAAAATTTGGAACCCAAAAATTTGTGAAAATGAATGTAAAAAGCTAAATAAATAAATAAAATCAAAAAAAAAAAAAAAAAGATGAGTACTATTCCCTGGGGAAACCAGGAAGAGCCCTGTGTGGAAAGAGCATTTGATTTGACTTGTCTCAATTGACATGTATCAGAAAAATAAAGTTAGAGATGTCTCTGACTTTGGTATTATTTATTATAAAGGTCATGTGATCTGATAATAAAAAATAGGTCTAGTGGCTCCTTCCTCTTCAGAGACTTGAAACTGAGGGTGCAATGCATTTTTTATAAGCATAGAACAAACACCATATCAGAAATCATCTAATTGGCCAGAATCACAGAAATGAAAGATCATTATTGTTTGCATCAAAGTGTGTGTGTTTGTCCTTCATTGCAGAAGAAGACCATGCCATAATGATGGCAAATAATGACATAACTTGCACTTGACTTTGTTTTGAGTGAAGGAGGGCTATGCAGTTCACCAGCCTCACTTCTCCTACAGAGTCATCTGAATCCAGTGACCAGATATCAGGATGACTGGAGATTACCTAGGGTGAGGAAATTGGGGTTAAGTGACTTACCCAAGGTCACACATCTAGTAAGTGTCAGGTGTTTGAGGTGAGATTTGAACCCAGGTCCTCCTGGCTCCTGCACTGGTGCTCTATCCACTGCACACCTAGCTGCTCCTGCATTAAAATAAGTCACCACAGTAACCACATGTCATGAAGACCAATTCTCTCTGTTTCTAAGGAATAATTTTGTAAATGTACAGGTTCTAGATTCATTCTGAGATCTCTGATGAGGACAGACTTAGAGTTGACTGGGTAATTAGACAAGACCATCTTAATTGTTAAAAGATGGGACAAGGTCAGGCAGTCTTAGCTTCTCAGGAATACTCCACAAACCTTGCAGGAAATGGTGAGACAGTGTTATATGAGAGTGTTGAGAACTTTGAGTATTGAGAGTTGTTCCTTCACTAGAAGCAATTATATCCTTGGTGTCTCTCCTTAGGCAGGGGAGGTTGAATAACTGCCTTACTCAAACCTCATAGATGAAGCTTCAGGTTTGACAGAGTATTGTTCCAGTATAAAACTAAATATAAAATATAGGATCAAAAATTAATTCCCCCAGGCTTAGAAAAACTTTGAGATTCTTCATAGTGGGAGTTAATTCCAGATAGAGATACTTGCACAAAGGTAGAAGATAGTATGTGCCTGCAATGAAGGAACACTAATAGGCCTTTTCGTCTAGGATGGAAAGTGCACGGAGGGCAACAATGTGAAATGATGCAGGCAAATCAAGTTGCAAAGAAGCAGACCTGAATTTTGTATTTTTCCTATGGTTGTCCAGCCAAGAAATATTGGGAGAGATGATGGAGGAAAATGGTAATGTCTGAGTAATCAGAATAGTAATTTGGTAACTATGTACAATATGGGGAAGGTAAGATTTTATGAATCCTCAACAGGTAAAGGAGATAGGTGTTTAAAATTAATGTCAATTTCTAAGTTAAAAATAATTTAGTTCATAAATGTCTATTTTAAAGGTTATAATATGTTATTTAAATATTCTTTCATTTCATTTCCTTTTCCAATATTAAAATATAGATAGCCTGCTTGGAATATTCCATCAGGGCCTATGTTATATTAAGTTCAACTGCACTCTATTTTGATATCTTAGTGTTGAATATTTTACCATTTGCTTTCCATATAATGTACTTAGTTTCTAACATGGATCCATTACCTAAAGCAACAGATATTAATACACCTCATAGTTTTAAGCCTCTAAAACTTCTGTCTTGATTCTTAAATTGTAAATTTTTTTTGTTCTGATTATTGTTATATCTTTCATATGCCAATGTATATGCCTCATACATAACTTGTTAACTAGTAATCATGATCTAGTCTCCACTCATTTGCCCTTTTATGTTTTTCTTGTGGCTATCTCTTTTTTTTGTATTAGTACATATTGAATTTCATATTATACCATCATGGACCAAGAAAGACTCATTGTTTCTCTCCAACTTGTCTTCTATAGTATCCTTGAAATAACATGCTCAAAGTATTTAATTCTAAAAAAAACAATCTATCTGAGAAGTTTATTGATAAATGCTTAAGCAGGACATGGTTATCTTAAGTTTTAACTAGTTTAAACCCTTAGCCACTATAACACTCTTAAATGGCTTTGTTGGATTTGTGTATAGATTACCAGGTATTTGAAATTCCTTCATCTCTCTTGACATTTGTGACATTACAACTCTACTCATTCTCCTACTTTCTTGACCTCACCTACTGATGTACTTTTATGATTTTTAGTCTGTTTGCTACTTTTTAACTACAAAGATTTCTAAATTGTAATGCTACAATAATAGGTAGTAAAATCTATGCACACATCTTTGCAGAGCTCATCCAGTCTCAAAACTCTAGTAATTATCCAATTTCCAATGAATCTAATAGGGTAGAAGCTGCACTGTTATAATTTGTTAATATTTTCCAGTAACTCCTTAAAATCTATTTTTATATTTTCAATACATTCAAAATATACTGTGATTTCAAAGGGAAATCTTCCTTAAGGAAACAAAGTGAGTTAGAGAGGAGAGATGTTTCTTGCTTCTTGTTAGGGTACTTAAATACAAATTTCTAAAGCTGAAGGAAAGTTAAGACCCTCTGCCCAGAAATACTGCTACATCAACCCCCAAGGTTGTCAGTTATCTGTATGCTGATGATCCTAATATCTACTCATTAGTACTAACTACTTGCCCTTAGGACATCTTCAACTGGGCATCTTAAAGACATCTTAAATTCAACAAGGCCAAAATTAAACTGATTACTTCTCCTCTCAAGCTCACCTCTCTTCTAAAATTTCCTATTGCTGTTAAGGACCCCATCATCCTCTTGGTAACTGAAGCTCATATACCAGGGATCATTCTCCACTCCATCTCTCAACCTTCTCTGTCCTATGCTATCTGTTACCAAATCTTGTCAATTCTCTCTTTTTAACTAACCTCTCCTACATGAACACCCTTCTCTCTTCTGATATTTCTACTGTCCTGACATAGATTGTTATAACCTTACCATAAATGATTGCAAGAGCCTACTGGTAGATATTCCTGCCTTAAGTCTCCTCTCATTACAATTCCTCCACTATACAGATATCAAATTTATTCAAGTCACATACTCTACAAATTCTAGTGGTTCCCTATTACCTCCAGGATCAAATATATAATCTTCACTTAGGATTTTAAAATCCCCACAATCTTGCCCTTTCCTATCTTCCCAGGATTTTTATATTTTACTCCCCTTGACACATTCTGCCAACCAGCTACACTGGTCTCCCTCCCATTCTTTTCACTAGTTGTCCTGCATACCTGGAATTCACATCTTTGTCCTTTGGCTTCCCTGCTTTCCTTCAATCATATATAAAATTCTACATTTTATAAAAGTATTTTCTTATCCCCCTGAATACTAATGCCTTTTTCTATTGATTAACTCGAATGTATCCTCTATATATTTTATCTATACATAATTATTTGTTGTCTCCTATATTAGACAGTGAGCTCCTTGATGGTAGCCTATTCTATTTCATTCCATTTTTGCACTTAGCACAATGCTTATCACATAGTGGACATAACAAATGCTTGTTGACTGACAAGAATGATTCACTTAAACAGAAATTTATAGGACAGACTTGCAGATTCAAATTAATGTAAAGTGATAAAAACGTCCAAATTTACAAATTCTATAATCTTACAAATCTCTGTTTCCAAGTTTGTTCCTCATTCATGCTCTGATCCTGTATTTCCAAATACTAAAAAATATCGTTCCATTGCTAGTGCTCTTGCCAAACTATGTCACAACTATTATGCTTGAATGCTTATTTCTTTCCCCAATATGAGTCATATATATTAAGATATGATATGATGTAACATAACAATATATCATAGCATAACATAGCGTAATATAATAAAACATAATATAATATAATACAATGTAATGTAATACAATACTATGTTATATAATGTAATACAAAATAATGTAATGTAATACAATGCAACATAATAATATGTATAATTACAATATAATATAATTGAAATATAATTAAAATATACATATAACATAATTCCTGATATTGAATAATATTATTTTACTGTTCCTTCTCATCATCAGAGCTTTTTATTTTTGCAGTAGGCATAATGCAGTTATTACCCTGGTCATTCACTAAAAAAATGGATTTATTAGAGCAGTTATACCATGCTCAAGGCAAAATGATGGATATTATGCCTCTTTACTGATGGAAACTTCCTTACAAACAATTCAATCTTGAAGCTGCTGGTCAGAGAATTTAAAGTATTTTGAAAGAAGAGGAACTCTGAGCAAATAAGACATTAAAACAAGTTATTGAAAGACAGTTGCATACTCCTCACTTTGGGAGTAAATGAACAAAAAGGACATGGAGAAAACCTCTACTTGCTCAAACTAAATTGACAGTAGTGAGGTCATTCTCCATTGGTCATTGTTTTCCTAGTCAACGTCCCAGAGGTATAAGAAGATAGAAGTTCAGTTGTAGCTCTAGAGTGAAAAGTTGTCTTACCTCACCTATTAGATTTCAACCTCCCTGCGTGCAGGAACTTTATGATTGCCTTCTTTATATGGATTTTTCATACTATGCTCCATCAGCATCATGTTTCTCTACAGTATTATTATAATAAACTCATTTTGTTAGGTTGGGATAAGTTTTTCATTTATGAAGACCTTACACACCTGACTGACTCATAAAACTTTTCCCCCTGTACAAGGAACAATAAACTAATGAGAAAATAGAGGAAAATTTCTTAACAAGTATTAGTTAAAGTTGATTTTACATAGGTTCCCTCTTTGGTGGATCAAAAACACTGTTGTCCTTTCTCCATCACTGTACTTCTCCCCAGCATCACACATGTGAAAATAAAGGTATGATGATATTAAACTCCATTCTGTGCTTGGAAATCAAAGGGAGGAATGAATCCTGATAATTATATGACTTTATTTATAGTATAATCCTTTAGCATCTAAGTGATAGCATCATCTTACTTACATAATTGAAATTAAATTTGCAGTTCTCTAAAACACACTAAATGTTTAAGACTAACATGGGTAGCAGACATTGCACTTCTCTGATTCACCTATTCCCCCTTCCTGACCCTCCTCACACATAAAATCATGCTCATTTTGTTCAGTTGAATTCCAGATAATAAACTACATTAAATACATCCCTGTACCTCTGGCCAAAGTAATTATCTTTTACTTCTCCTTCTAATATCTAAAAAAAATGTCCTGTCATTGCCTCCTTTTACAAACTGTATTAATGTGATTTTGTTGGCATTAAAGCAGTACAAGGAGTAATCCATCGTTATGAGACAAGTACCTTGTACAGGCTCCAAGATGCCAAATATAATGACCAATAGCTGCTGGTGTTACTTTCTTCATTTTTATTGTCCTGAGCCGGGCTAGAGTCATAGGACTGTAATTTATAGGGAGCAATGAGTGGACTCTGTTCAGCATTTTTGGCAGTTTATGTTACTTTGTAACTATGATTAGTGAGTTTCCTCAGATTTTAGGAGAGTATAAGTGCTACTACATCACTGATTTTATTCATAAAATGGATACAACAGTTACATTATAGTTACAGGATTTTTGCCTTGCAGGATATGCCTATACAGACAAAATACAATGCGGTATGGAGAGAAATAATTGTGTAGTTCAAGCTATCTATCTTTGTTGCCTCCTGTAAACTCCTAGTTTCTTGCAGTCAAGTGTTTTCCTCACCCACCTCACCTCTCAATTATCAAAATGGATTTTCTATATCTTATACTTCTAGCTTACTTTTAAACCTTTACCCTTCCATAGAGCTTTCTCATACTTGTTCCTTAAGAGTCATGTTTCCCTGCAGTATTATATAATAACCTCATTTCATGAGGTTGAGCTAAATTTTTTATTCAAAGAATCATAAGTAAACATGATTGATTCATAAGAAATGAAAAAACAGGGGAAAATTCTTATGTGATAATCAAGGGTTAGAAAGAACTCTGGAACTCAGATGCCGTAATCTCTTTGTTTTACAAATGAAGAAAAAAGAAATCCAGAGAAGTTAATTAAATTTTCCAAGGTTACAGAGTCAGTCATGAAAACAATTCAGATTCATATCCAGATCCTTATTTTACGTGGTCTTTCAATTGTTCCTTCCAGCACTTATAAAATGCCAAACTGATAAATATTATCCCTTGAAGGGAATATTAGAGAATTTTCTTCGTTTTAGATAAGTGAGATAGCAAATTGGTCTACATAAAATAGGAAGTTCAAATTGTAGGCTGGCAGCTGAAAGGACTGACTGTCAAGAGCCATTTGATTTGAAACAATATATAAATAAAGATGGGTTCAAATCCCTTACTGCCTGGCACTTATAAGTTCCATGGCTTTGATCAAGTAATTTCTCTTTGTCAGTTGGCTCATCCATTGATATTTGAATAATAACAACAACAATTTGTCACTCAGGATTTTTGTGAGGTTCAAATGAGACATTGCATATAAAAAAGATTTGTAAATTTTAAATATATAAAAATATAAATAATGATTGTTTTTCTTGAAATTGAATGTTTTTATGAACCTCTTTTAGGGTTATTCCTTTGATCATTTTAAGTTTTTTTCAACTTTAAACCTATACATGTCCATCATCATCATATTCATCATCATCATCTTGTTCTCATTATATTAGTGGATTTCAGATACAAATGACTTTGTGCAAATTTCTAACTTGCATTTCTTTTATATGCACTATTGTGCAGATGAGTAAAATAGCTTCTGTTTGTAACTGATTAAAAATATTAGGATATGAGTGATCCTCTGTAGTTATGCTAAAAATCTCTTTAATGCAATTTTGATAGCAGATATGATTACATTAATACTTGTAACTCATATCACTTCTATATGATTTTCATCTCTTCTATTATGTTGCTACTTTTCAAAAGGCTTGAGTAACATGTAGTTTATAGGTAATGGAACTTGGTATGGAGCTTTTCATTCCTACTCTCTTCCCTTGAAAATACAAATAAGAGAACAAACAAAACTTCAAATGTTTACTATAAATCTCAATAGTCAAATCATGGTTAGTCATTAAATTGATTAGATATCTTAAGTTCATCCAATACTTTGCTTTACAATACTGTTTTATTATATAAATTGTTCTTTTCATTATGCTTACTTCATTCTACATTGGTTCATACAAGTTTTCCTAAATTTTTCTAAAACTGACTACTTGGTAATTTCATATGGGTTAGTAATGTTTTATTACAGTCATATGATATAAATTGTTCTGCCATTGTTTAAATAACATGTAACTCCTAGGGCTTATCTATTTATTCATTTGTTGGTATAATTTTGTACATAGGAGGACTGTTGCTATTTTATCCAAGTAATATATAGATACTTCAGTGGTGTCACTGGGTCAAAGACTATACATGAAGGATTTTTAGGCATAGGTGCAAATTGCTTGATAGTATGAATGACTGGCTCAATTAACTTTTCCCACAGAAGTACACAAACCATATGAATATTTTCTCAAATCCTTTCCAACATCTTTTTAATCATGTTTGTCAACATACTGAGTATAGATAGAAGCTTAAAACTTCATTAATTTAAACTTCTCTATTAGTGGTTTGGATCATCTTTTATCCCATGATTGCGGCTTATTTGAGTTTCTACTTTTGAAAACTGCCAGTCCATTTATGTTGACAATTTATTTACTAAGGGATAGGCATTTTTTTCTTAAAAATTTGAACCAACAGCTCCTTACATATCTTGGAAAAGAAATCATTATCGTTGAAATATGCTCCAAATATCTTTTCCCAAAGTCATTATTTGCTTTCTTATATTAAGCTTATTAGTTTTATTTGTGCACATTTGGCAAGACAACAATGTCATAACATTCAGCAATCTACGTAGTGACAATAAGTCCTTCATCTACTGTGATGGTAGGTAAAGTGTAAAGTACAACGTATATGGGAAGAGTTTTAGCAAAACTGGAAATATATTTATGTAAATGTGTGTGTGTGTATGTGTGTGTGTGCGTGTATGTGTGTATATATGTAAAGAAAGATTTATTTTTGCAAATTTGTTTATCCTTCTAATCAACTTCAAATGATCATTATTACTTCGAAATTTTGATTTTCTTAAAGAATGAATAGATTTAACACATTCTGAACATTTCTCCCTAAGTAGTATAGGTTAAAGTTAAAGCAGTTGATAATTTGCTTTCTCAGACCAAAGAAAAGACTGTAATAGTCCAAGTGTAAGGAGACAAGACAGTTAGTCAGGGTGGTGGAAGTATCAGAGAAGAGAAAGTGGAATTCAAAAGATATTATAAGATAAAATCAATAGGCCTATGCTGCAGATCACATATGGGGTGACAGAATAAGAAATCCAGACTGACACTTAAGTTTTCAGTCTAAGAGTCTGGCAGAGTGGTGATAGCATCAACAGCAATAGGGAATTTTGAAATACTGAAGAATTTTGGAGCAATAGATAATGAGCTCAGTTTTTGAACTGATGTGTTTTAAGATGCCTGTATGTTATCCAATTCAAGATGGCTAATAGACAATTAGAAACTTTAATGTAGAGCTTAGGAGAGAAGTTATGACTGAATAAGGCTACTTTGAGAATCATCAGCACAGAAATAATAATTGAATCCATAGGAGCTGATTTGGTCATCATGTCAAATAGTAGAGAGAGAAGAAGGAAGGGCTCTGGAAAGAGCCCTGAGGGACACCAAGTTAGCAGGAAAGGAGATTGAGAAAGAGGGGTTGGATAGGTAGGAGGAGAAACAGGAGAGAGTAATGTCCCAAAACTTATAGAGAAAAGAGTAACAAGTATAAAAAGGGTGACCAAGAGTGTCATAGGCTACAGAGAGGTTAAAAAAAAAAGAAAGAAGAATGAGAAAAGTGCGTTCAATTTGACAACTAGATATTTGGCAACTTTGGAGAAAGCAGTCTCAATTGAGTATGAGTTCAGAAACCACGCTACAGAGAACTAACAAGAAAATGAGAGAAGAGGATGTGGGATCACAAGTTACATACAGTTTTCTCTGGAATTTTAGTCATAAAAGGAGGATATAGGATGACAGCAGGAATGGGTGGATCTAGAGAGAATTTTTTTGAACATGGTTAAGAAACAAACATATTTGTATATAATAGGGGAGTAGTCAATAGACTGGGAGATATTAAAGATAAATTAGATTTTAAGGATAGTACAAGAGACAATTGAATGAAGGAGACAGGATGGAATAGGATGATTTATGCATACAGAGTGAATGGCTTTGACAGTTATTTGAAATGGAGAGGAGGAGAGTTTCAGAAATTTCCTGAGTTAGGTTGTATAAGAAAGAGGAGAGAAGAGAAAATTTGGCAAATGGTCTCAATTTTTATCCATAAAATATGAGGGAAAAGGGGGCAGAGTCAAGATGGTGGAGTAACAGCACTGATATTCTAGAGCACTCCCACCAACCCCAACTGAATGCCTGTGAAAAATGGCTCCAAACAACTTTTAGAACTGAATAACTCACAGAATGATGGAGTGAAGCAAATCTCTAGCCCAAAAGAGCCTGGAAGGTCAAGGGGAAGTGGCTATTGCACCATCCTGGGAGCAGAGTGCACTCTAGTGTGGGCCACTAGTGCAAAGAGGAGACCTGATCAGGCCTTGGGGCCACCGAATCTCTCACACCTGTGATGGTTTCCAGACTTCTTGACCACACAACGCTGAGGATAAATTGGAAGATCAGTGGGAAAAGCCTGTGTGACCAGTGCAGGAGAGTGGAGTGGTCCAGCCCTAACCCCAGGGTGGCAGAGGGGGAAGGGGCAGAGGAAGCTGCAGAAGCCACAGCAGCAGCAAGAGCAGCTGCAGCCACTGCTCCTGGAGCTCTAGGCCTACATATTGGGGAATTGAGTTGCTGACAGTAAATCTTCCACCCTCACTAGAAGTAGAGAACTACCTTGTTGAAGAGCTCAAAATTGAAGTAAATGTCAGGGTAAATGAACAAAAACCAGAAAAAAAAAATCAGACTATAGAATCTTACTTAGGTGACAAGGAAGACTAAAGCATGCAAGCAGAAGAAAATGAAGTCAAAAGTTTTCTATCCAAAGCCCCTAAGATAAATATGAATTGATCTCAGGCCACAGAAGAGCTCAAAAAGGATTTTGAAAATCAAGTAAGAGAAACAGAGCAAAAATTGGGAAGAGAAAAGACAGTGATGCAAGGAAATCATGAAAAAGGAGTCAACTGCTTGCTAAAGGAGACCCCAGAAAATGCTGAAGGAATTAGCACTTTAAAAATAGACTAATCCAAATGACAAAAGAGATCCAAAAAACCAATGATGAGAACAATGTCCTAAAAAGCAGAATTGACCAGATGGAAATGGAGATCCAAAAGCTCACTGAAAAAAATAATTCCTTAAAGATTAGAATGGAGCAGACAGAAGCTAATGACTTTATGAAAAAAATCAACAAATTGTAAAATGAAACCAAAGAAATGTGAAATATCTCACTGGGAAAAACAACTGACCTGGAAAATAGATTCAGGAGAGACAATGTAACAATTATTGGACTATCTGAAAGTCATGATCAGAAAAAAGAGCCTAGAAATCATCTTTCATGTAATTATAAAGGAAAATTGCCCGATATTCAAGAACCAGGGGTAAAATAAATATGGAAAGAATCCACCAATAACCTCCTAAAAGAGATCAAAAAAGAAAAACTCCTAGGAATATTGTAGTCAAGTTCCAGAGTTTTCAGGTCAAGGAGAAAATATTGCAAGCAGCAAGAAAGGAACAATTTGATATTGTGGAAATACAATCAGGATAACACAAGATCTAGTAGTTTCTACATTAAAGGATCAAAGGGCTTGGATAGGATATTCCAGAAGTCTAAGGAGATAGGATTAAAGTCAAGAATCACCTACCCAGAAAAATTAAGTATAATACTTCAGGGGAAAACATGGTCATTCAATGAAATAGAAGACTTTCAAGCATTCTTGATGAATAGCTCAGAGCTAAATAGAAAATTTGACTTTCAAACACAAAAATCAGGAGAAGCATGAAAAGGTAAAGGTAAAAGAGAAGTCATAAGAGACATACTAAAGTTGAACTCTTTACATTCCTCCATGGAAAGATAATTTTTTTAACTCTTGAGTCTTTTCTCAGTATTTGGGTAGTTGAAAGGATTATATACATATAGAAATAGGGCACAGGGTGAATTAGATAGGAAGGGATGATATCTAAAAAATAAAATTAAGAGGTGAGAGAGGAGTATATTGGGAGGAGAAAGGGAGAAATGTAATGGGGCAAATTATCTCACCTAAAAGAGGCAAGAGAAAGATTACTCAACAAGGGGAAAAAGGTGAGGTAAGAGGGGGAAAGTGAAGCTTACTCTTACAACATTTGGTTTAAGGAGAAAGTAACATGCACATTGAATTGGGTATGAAAATCTATTTTACACTACAGGACAGTATGAGAGAATGAGAGAAGTGTGGTGAGGGAGGTTGATAGAAGAGAGAGCAAATGAGAGGAGGGGGTAATTAGAAGTAAACACTTTTGGGGGAGGACAAGATCAAAAGAGAGAATAAAATAAATAAGGGGCGGGATAGGGTGGAGGGAAATATAGTTAGTCTTTCACAACATGACTTTCATGGAAGTCATTTCCATAACTACACATGTATAACCTATATTGAATTGCTTGCTCTATCTGTGGGGATGGGTGGAGAAAGAGGGAGAGAAGGTCAAACTCAGAGTTTTAAAAACAAATGTTAAAAATTTTTACATGCAACTGGGAAATAATAAATACAGATAATGGGGTATAGAAATTTATCTTTCCCTACAAGAAAACAGAAGAGATGTGGATAAGAGAAAGAATGGGTGTGACAGAAGGGAGGGCTGATTTGGAAGGAATACTCAGAATGCATAGTATCTTGGGGTGGGTGGAGGGGAGAGTTGGGGAGAAAATTTGGGACTCAAAATCTTGTGGAAATGAATATCGAAAACTAAAAATTAATTTTAAATTTTTTTTAAACTATGAGGTAAAGTAGTCTGCTGTGCACATGACAATGCTTTTTTGAAAAAAATCTGTTTCATGTTAAAGTTTTTAATTTTTATTTTCCTTTTGTTATTTTTTATGTAAGCTTTAATGTTTATGCGAAAAATAAATTAATTAAAAAGAGAGAGAGAAAATACATTGAATTACAGCTATTCTTACTTTATCATTATTTACCTTGCTAATTTTTGGTATTGTTGTCTGACGATGACCTAAATGTCACCAAAGTGTGCTGAAAAGTGCTGGGTTCAGATTTCTAAAGTTTTGTACTTCACAAAATACATAAGCCAGATCATCAAACCTATTTTTGTGGCCAAGAAAATTATCTGGTAGAATACTTTATAGGTTGTTAAATCCTATACATCAATGCTCAGAATAAGAAGAGATCTTAAGGCTTGCCCTTGAAACCTCCATTCAGTATTTCCTCTTCCTTATTTTTAGGCACCTGACTTGGCTTTTAGCCTAGATGACTGAAGGGCCTAGAGAAGAGATGAAACATCATCATTCCCTTTCAGGTCCCTCCAGTCTCTAGAGAGAGGAAGAGAGGGAGAGGGAGGGGAAGGAGTTAGTGGAGAAAGTCCATCATAAGCCAGCCCAGGAAACAGAAATGGACCAATCTGGAAATTTTCAGTTATGTTCCTTCTATGTAAGGAAGCTATCAGCAGCGAAAAGGGCACAGGCAGACCACTGGTTCAATATGCCCTCGGAGCTACATTACAAAAGGGACAGAGAGAGCTAATATTTTCTGGCACTGTGGTAATATCGGGATACACTTGGAATTGTTGGACGAGAGCATAGCTCATGGAACTATACCTATATTATGGCCCCTTAAGGAAATACACTTGATGGGATGAAAAAGGAACTTCTGATTGGTCTCTAGCAACTAGGGAGTAGTATGAAGGATTTTCCAGGACAGAAATTAATGAGAGGAGACTATTGATGAGGAACTTCCTTCTCTGTAGCCTATAAAACTTAGGAAGAAGATAGTGTCTCCCTTTCTTTTCTTAATCTTTCATCATTTATACAGTCCTTCTCATCTCTTTCTTTCCCTTTTAATAGCAATAGACATCATCACATGACAACATGAAAGGGGATTTCCATTCTCTGACTACTTTCTTCTACCTTACTCATGACTTCCTTGGGCATAGGCTGGCAATTATGGATCCCTAAGAAATAGTTAATTACAGACTTAGAAATAAGGATCAACTGAGCTGATTTGGTCATCAGCCAACCAGAGGGAAAAGGATTTCCTTAATAATATACTTCTCAAAAGAGAAAAATGACAACCACTAAAAAACTAAAGAAAAATCTGCCAGGGCCTCCTTGGAAAGAGCATCTCATCTCACTGTTCCAGTGAGTTGAGTGGACAGCAAAATGGAGGTTGATAATAAATGTGAAATATTTATTCAGCAGCTCCATAATTTTACCTTCACTTTTGGGGACTGGATTTTTTTAAATGTGTTATTTCACAATATTTGTTATTTTCCCTATTTGTTGAAATATGGTTTAATGTTTTATGTAGTGTTTCTGATGAAGAAATCAATGGCACTTCGAAAATTGATATTCATACTGTACAACAAACATTTTTATATAAGAATATTTTACCCTAATTTTAGGAGAATGTAGACATAATCCATATCTAAATTTTAATTTACAGGATTCCCATGAGATTTACTTTAACTGACTGTGGGGGAGATGAAGAGCACTAACCAAGAGTGCATATGAGAGAGAGATTTGAAATCTTTAGGGTCAGCCCCTATCCCAAGATAAAAATGAGATCTGTGTAAACCTGGAGCCCTTTACTGGGGTTCCCTGGAACATGTGCTACAAAAATAAATTATGAACTATACCTATGGAATCCAAAAGTCTTTATTCTGTCAAAGATGAATTATTATTATGAACAGTGACCCACTATTTTTGATAGAAGAGAGGTAAAATCTTTCTCCAAGTGCAGTTATATCTGTGACCTACTTTTCCAGAGTAAGACAGAAGGATGTGTGAACACATTGTTACAATTAGTGGTTCTAGATTGTTTTATGCAAAGAGGTCTGTCCTGTGACTCCAAATCCAATATTGTTATACCGCACTGACATTAAGAATTTTCCATATTAAAGTTGATAATAAATTCTTTCACAGTATCTAGTAAATTTTCTCCATGAATCTGAGGCACCTGATTTCATCATATATTAAGTTAGGCATATGTAGTAACAGCATAATATTCACAGTACCTACAACAGGCATGAATATCATGACAATTCCGAATTGTGAAGTACAGTAGACTCTCCACGTGGAAGACAAAACCAAAACATTTATTCAGACAGCAGAAAGCCAAATCCATCATAGTAACAAAAATCTACATACATTAACAACGTAGAGAACAACACCAGCCCCAAGTTTTCCCCTTGCTAGCCTTTCCACAAACCTGCTCCCTTAAACAAGTCACAAACAGCTTCCCTTAAACAACATGCCTTTCTCAAACTCACAACCTGTTGTGGCCTTGCCTGGTCCTTCGTTTCTAACTGCTCCCATGACTAATATCCTCTCAGCTCTGTTTTAGCTCTGCCTCTTCCTGTTCTATCCTTCCTGTTTCACCCATTCAGCAAATTCCTCCCACTACAGACTCCTTGTGACTCAGACTCATGAGACTTAGGCTTCTTTATGAACCAGTCGGGCCACATGGCCCTATTAATGAATATGAAAGATTTTACATTTAAATTACCATTACAGCATATTTATCAAGTGTGGGAATTTGCCATATTATCTGTGGGAAAACAAAACGAAAAAAATTCTAAGATTTTAATGCCTTGCTCAGACATTATTTACTAATAACAGAACCACATATGCAAACAAATATCTACAATGTTTGTTAACAATGAAGGACAGAAAATGATAAGCACCAGAAGAGTTGCACAAAGTTTGAGATTTGAAGGAGAGAGTGATCACTTTTGACTAAAGGATCAGGAGGGGCCTCATGGAGCTAGGAGCTTCTGTACTACTTTGTTAAATATGAAGAACATATTTGAAAAGTGTTGCATGAGCTAACTAGTCTGTACTGGAAGATTAGTTTTTCTTTCATCACAGAACATATATAGATAACTCAAATAAAACGCACTTGAATTTGAGGCTTAATTTAACGGATTTTCCCTGTCATCCCCCTTCTGCTCTTCATGCAGCACATCCTCTGAAGTTAAAATGGGAAGTATCTCTTTAGGTTCATGTAATATAATCACAAAGGGAATTTAGTAACAAATCAGCTTTGACCTTAAAACTAAGCATTCTTGTACTGAGCAAATGACATCATTTCCTGACACTGAGTCTACAATTAAATCAAATTAGTATATCTTTTTGCAGTCATTTTTATACAAGTTTCAAATGGAAGAAGATTTAGGAAATGTATTCCATTTGCCTCAGTTTGCAAGAGGACTGGAGTGCTTAAACTTTGAATTTACATTTATTATTTCCTGAAAAGGTAAAGTTAAGTGCAGTCTCAATAAGCACTGTGATAAGGAAAACTTTGGGCTGCTGAAAGATAACTGAATCTCATCCTTAAATCCTTCTTAGAAACTTACTTTGAATTACAGGAGCAGAAGCAAAGAGGAAAGGCTAGACTGAAGCTGTTTTGGGGGGGAGGGGCGGGAGGTGAGGATGGCAGACAAAAAGAATGTATAGGTGAAGGGAAGGCTGAAGAAAGCAATTCCAATTAAACAGTATAATGAGATAAGTCAGAAGGATGGGATCAAAACCAGTTTGAGTTTTAGGCACTTACAGAAAGAAATAGAGAGGGGAAAACACAAAAAAAAGAAAAGGAAAATCTGCTTTTTAAAATGGTTATTGAGCTAAGCTAATGCTCCAGCCAAACTGCACCAAGATGAGGGTGAATGGAGTTTTGGAAAGGGCCCATTAATTTTCCCTTTTATTTTTAGATGTCAAACCAAACCATAGTCAGAGCTAGTCTAAAAACATGCTTCCATAAATCATAAAAAAAAAAAAGGTTTTGAAGACCCAATGTTTCATTGGGCTTTTTGTTGCAACTGTTTTCATCTTTCAGCACTGAATGTATGCCTCTAAGTGAATATACAATAAAAGGCATGGGGGAAGGAGGCAAGCAAAAGGGGGGACTTTTGATTGCCTAAGCAACTCAAACCTCTCCCACTCTGTTCACCTTGACAAAAAAAAAAAAAAAAAAGAAGTGCCCCAGATGATTTGGGATTTAGAGACCAAAGGAATTTTAGACAATATCAAATAGAATCACCTCATTTTATAGTTTAGCAAATAAAGACCTAAAGAGGTTTAGGGATTTACCCTAGGTTAAAGGCATTACCATAGCCAATATTTATTTGAATTTTAAGCTTAGAACACCAAATTCAGTATTCTTTTGACTTTACTATACTTGTTAAATCTTCAAATTATATTGACACAGCAAAATGTGACATGATAAATAGTAACAATTAATGGTAATACTGTATAGAACAAATTGGCAGAGTCCAATGGTTCTCAGACTTTTTGGTCTCAGGATCATTTTATATTTTTAAAGTTTATTGATCCTCCAAATGTCTTTTGTTTCCTTGGATTATATGTATTAATATTTATCATATTAAAAATTAAATGTCTTTATATTTTTAGAAAAAAAATTGTTTTGAACTCACATTGATCTCCTGAAATGGTTTCAGAGTCCACCTTGGGTCCCTGGAGCACAGCTGAAGAACTGCTAGACATAGCTACTGAGCACTCTTTCAATTTCTTATTTCATTTTGTCCACACATTCATGTTTTCAAGAAAGGATTTTGTAATGTATGTTCTAAATGAATGAAAATAATGGTATAGAACATCTTTTCCTGTAGTTCATGTGTAAGTTAACATTAAAAAAATACTTCAAGATATTCTTCTTTTTTAAATATATAATTGTGTGCCCAAATTAAAAGCATTAGAAGACATAGACTTTGCTAATCTGTACAACTATACTCTAGTGAATTTCAAGTCAAGAGGTTTTTTTCTTCTTTTGTTTTGAGCATTCTGTATTCTTGGAAATATACATATATATCTGCTTTTGTTTGTTTCTGCTTACTTTTATTATTTTGCTTGATGTTCATACTTTAGGAATAGAGATAACAATAACTAGAAATAAGTTGAGAAGAGACAGAGACAGATGCTAGGGAATGTTCATCTACTTGAAAAAAAAATCCAATCAGAAATAAGGGTGGACAGAAGCCAGATGAGTACTGACACTATTCCTAACTGGCGGATACCAGAGTCTGATCGCTTTCCAAGTCAATTTTATATATTTCAGCATGTCTTTACTTGAGTGTCTATTTGTAAGTTATTTACAGTAAACATATAGTTGATTTTTAAATAGTTGAATAGGACAGTCTAGAGCATTAGCTCCAGCTTGTGACAGCTGCTACATAGCAAATAATGAAAGCAAAGAGTGAAAGATAGTTCCTACAATGAAGGAAAAAAGAAAGATTGACTAGTCACTCATCAGAAGACATCAATCCTAAAACTTTTGTCCTTCAAGATTTTTCTGTAGCTATAAGTGTGGAGGGGGTGGAACATGTGGATGATTAGGAAAAAGCTACATTAATTGATTAGGAAAGTGAAGCGTCCAACTTTTGCAATCTGTGATTCAACCAGGGGGATTCATAAAATCCAAACATCCAAAGATTCCTTCCCTTATGAAGTACTTCCTACAAAAGCTGTCATAATATGTTCAGTTATTACTCCTAGCTGAGGCCTGAAATCTCTTTCTTTTTTCTGCTATATGTAACAAAGTGATATCCTTGATGGTACCTTTAAAATTTGGTTTCTAGCAAAGACAGTAAGACTTCTTGATTCTTTTTTTCCTTCAGTCAAAGAAGATGCTTGTCTGGAGGGAAGAACAGGTAAGAAATTTTGAGAAGATATATCTCTTTGATATCCAAATAACTTTCTTGCCTCATAAAATTACAGACCATAGGTAGAGAGATAAATAAAATGAAATACAAATATGCTCCATGGGCAAATAATGGTAATAATGGGTCCATAATAGAGATGGTGGTCAATTAAAATTGTGCAAAAGATAGATGATATCCATCATAATTGGCCTAAGATTTACTACCTCATTCCATTCCCTTTTGTCTGCACATTTTTCTTCTTTATTATATCCTTATGGACCTTCTCAGGCTTATGTGCCATCTTGAACCTCTTGCTCTTTTAAAGGAAATAATATCAGTCATTTATATTTCAGCATTTCAATCAGAACATTTTCTCTTAAAGGGTCTTTAGTTTTAAAACCCCTACCTAGGCCATGAATGGTTTTGCTTCTATTTCACTAATTGGGTAAAACAGCAAAACTTCTAATAGGAAGGAAGAAGACAGAAGAAGAAAAAGAAGGGAAAGCTGGTATATAGGATAATCTGCAATATAAATAATTAAGATCAGCTCTACCACAAAGGAGACTTCCTTAGCTCATTTATCAAGGTTGTAGTTTTGGGGAAAGATACATGTGAACTCTGTATCCCTAGGCAATTGAATAGGGCGAGAAGAGCAATTTTCCTCCTCTCCTGCTTTGGCCTGAATATTCTTAATCATTCCAACTCTTCCAAATGTCATTGAATTCAACGACTATGAAAATGTTTTAGTACTTAATATATGTTAAATTAATTTATAGAAGAGATTTTAAGGCAAAAATTATTGATGCCTCCACAGTATATGTTATTCAAATCAGACACAGGAAAACTATCAAACCAGACATAATGCATCAGAGAGCATTCAAGATTTCAGCAAAAGAGTTATTTAAGTTTTGATCTTCTTGATACTCAATTAATATAAGTGAAGTGTCAAGAATTATATGATTTTCAAAGAAATCAAAGTGTATTCAATCTATCCAGTTGAACAGAAAAATGGAAATCTTGTGTATGTGCCATGGCAGGAACCGATTTTATCTTATATTAAAAATATTTTCTTTTAAAACAACTTTAATAATGTGTAACTTTACATGTATTGATTTGTGTGCTTCTCAACAGTAAATAAGATATATGTCTACCCCCCCCCCACTCAACATTTTTCCACTGCCATGCTTTGCCTCCAGATAAGGACAAAATTTGGTGTCTTCACTTTTTTTTTGTCTTAAAAATGTCTATCTTCTGTTTATTATCGTTCTGCATCTTCATTCTCTTTGTATTGATTTTATGTCTATATCTATAAACATATGCAGAAGCAAGGACATATAGTCATTAACAACATTTTGGGGGGAAACAAATTATAGAAACTGTAAAATGGCCTTACCAACATGACTTTAAAGATATCCTATCATCAGTAAGGAAAGTTGTGTTTTGTGGAGGTGAATGAGAGGAAAATTGTGATATAGAAAAAGATGTAATTATGTGTTTTATGGCAGAAATAACAGAATAATGTAATATCAGTATTAGGAGGACCTCAGTTGCTGTCTAGTCCAACCCATACCAGAAAGGATTTAAGACTATAGTAAACCTGACAAGTAGTTTATCAATCTCTCCCTGAAAGACTCCTAACAGAAAATAATTCCTTTTCTTGCATCAGGCCATTCCAATTTTTTATAGTTCTAATTTTAGGAAGATTTTCTTGGGAGCAACTCAAAATTTCCCTTTACATTTGTTTTTTATACTATTGCTCAGCTGTAAGCTGATCCAACCATTCTGAAGAACAATTTGGAACTATGCACAAAGGGCTACAAAAATGTGCATACCTTTTGACACAATAATATCACTTCTAGGACTATAATCCAAAAAGATCATAAAAATGGTAAAGGGTCCCACATGTACAAAAATATTTATAGTAACTCTCTTTGTGGTGGCCAAAAACTGGAAATCAAGGGGACACCCTTCAATTAAGGAATGGCTGAACAAGTTGTGGTATGTGAATGTAATGGAATACTATTGTGCTAAGAGAAATGATGAACAGGAAGACTTCAGTGAGGTCTGAAAGGATTTATATGAATTTACATTGAGTGAAAGGAGTATAACCAAGAGAACTTTGTACACAGCGAAAACCACAGTATGTGAGGAATTCTTCTAGTAGCCTTAGTCCTTCAGAGCAATGCAAAGACCTGAAAAATTTCCAATGGACTCTTGAGGCAAAATGCCTTTCACATGCAGAGAAAGAACTATGGAACTGGTCTTAAAATGAAGCAGACTACTTTCTTTTCTATTAGTTTTTTTTTTTTATTTTTTTTTTGATTCTCCCATTCATTTAAATGCATCTATCCAACATAAGAGGGGAAAGAGGGGGAGGAAGGAGAAAAAATCTAATACATGTGGTAGTGATTGTAGAAAATTGAAAACAAATAAAATAATTTTTAAAGAAATTAACTATTGCTCCTATTTCTGATTTCTGGGCTAAAAGTCACAAGTTTAATCACTTCTCTCCACATGACAGAACTTCAGATATTTGGAGGAAGCTATCATGTTTCCAAAGTCTTTACTTCTTCGGGATAAACATGACTAGCAATCAAGTAGTTTTTTTTACAACATGGACTGAGGCCTTCACCATCCTGGTTGCCTGGTTCTGGACACTCTCCACTTATCAATATTTTCCTTAAATTCTAGGACCCACAATCGAATAATCGAATACAGCACTTCAGGCGAAGATTATCAACAAGAGCAAAGTACAGTGGTACTATTACCTAACATGTTTATGCAAATATATGTATATTTGTGTGTGTATATCCATATATAATATATGTACGTGTGTGTGTGTGTGTGTGTGTGTGTGTGTGTGTGTGTGTGTGTACTGGCTTCTACATTGCACTGCTGATCCATATTGAGTTTACAATTCACCAAAACCCCAGATCATTTTCTGTTTCTTTCTTCCGTGAGTTTTTGGACCTCTTTTCCTATCTTACCAGTTCTGCTTTTTAAGGCATTCTTCTCCTCCTTGGTTGCTTGGATCTCCTTTACTATTTCATTTAGTCTAATTTTTAAGGTGTCATTTTCATCAGCATTTTTGGGTCCCTTTTAGCAAGCAATTGACTCAGTTTTTATGATTTCCTCCCATCATCCTGATTTTTCTTCACAATTTTTTGCTCTGCTTCTCTTACTTGATTTTCAGAAAAGTTTTGGAGCTCTTCTGTTGCTTGAGAACAATCCACGTTTTTCTGGTAGATTTTGCAGGGAGAAACTTTGAATTTGTTGTTTTCTTCTTTTTGTATGTTTTGATCTTCCTTGTCACCAAAGTAAGATTCTATAGTCTGATTCTTTTTCCAGTTTTTTCTCATTTCCCCAGTCATTTGCTTGACTATTGAGCTCTTTGTCAAGGTAGTTTTCTATTTCCAGTGAGAGTGAGGCGTGTACTCTCAGACTCTCAGTCGCCGCACAATCTGTGGATCTAGAGCTCCAGAAAGAGTGGTTCTGCTGCCCCTGCTGCTGCTGCCTTCGGCTTCTTCACCTCTTCTGCTGCCCTGAGCCTGGAACTGGATCACTCTATTCTCACACAAGTTCCCTAGGATTTTCCAGTGATCTTCCAATTTGTTGTCAGAGTTTCGGGGTTGTGAAGTCTGGAAACCACTACACGTGCCAGAGATTCAGTCCCCTGAGACCTGCTTGGATCTCATCTGGCCCACACTGGACTATGCTCTATTCCTGGCCTGGATTGATAGACACTTTCCATTGACCTTCCAGGCTGTCTTGGGCTGAAGATTTGCTTCACTCCATCATTCTGTGGATTCTAAAGCTCCAGCATTTGGTTAGAGTCATTTTTTACAGGTACTTGGGCATTGGAGGGAGAGCTCTTAAAAGTACTTGCTTCTAATCTACCATCTTGGCTCTCCCCCCTCACTCCACAGATCATTTTCAAAACAACTTTATTCTTTCCAATTGTCTCCAATCTTATCCTTGTGAATTTGAACTAAATGTGTTCGTTTATGGCTAAACAATGTTTTAGATGTGAGAAGTAAGAAGAATCCATTTGAGCTAGAGGGAGTCAAAGATTTCTTTTGACCACTTTAATTCTCCTTTTCTCATGTGTTGTATAAAAATTTCCAGAGCACCACTCCCAAGATCCTTTCTTCTACTTTTTCCAATCCCAAGTCCTTTGTTGTCATGATTTTCTATTTCCATCCACACAACTTCTTTCTGAAGTTCTTGGTAGAGTCCTCCTTGATAGGCTGATCCTTCACCTGGAAGATGGTCATATACCTGAGAGCCACTGTGGCTTCAGAAAGGGCTGAGGAAGAGTCAATATGGTGTTTGCTGCTTGACAACTTCAGGAGAAATGCCAGGAGTAGAACAGAGGTCTGTACACTACATTTGTAGATCTGACCAAGGCCTTTGACGCTGTCAGTCATGAGGGCTTATGGGAAATTATGTCAAAATTTGGTTGCCCAGAGAAGTTCATCATCACTATATTTCAATTTCATGACGGCATGTTTGCCTGGGTTTTGGATAGTGGAGAAAGCTTTCATGCCTTCCCAGTCATTAATGGAGTGAAACAAGGCTGTGTGCTTGCTACCATGCTTTTTAGCATGATGTTTCCAACCATGTTGTCAAATGCTTTCAGTAAGGATGAACACAGCATCAAGGTCAACTACCATACTGATTGTGAGTTCTTCAATTTGAAAAGGCTATAAGCCAAGAACAAAGTGGAGAGAGTGTTAGTACATGATTTTATGTCTGCAGATGATTTTGCACTTAATGCAGCTTCTGAAGCTGACATACAACAAAGTATGGATCAAGTCTGTGCTGCCTGTGCTAATTTTGGCCTAATAATTAACACCACAAAAACGCAGGTGCTCCATTAGCTACCACCACACCATTCATATGTGGAACCATTGGTTACAACAAATGGAGAAGTTTTGAATGCTGTGAACAAGTTCACTTATCTTGATAGTGTACTTTCCAGGGATGTACACATTGACCATGAGGTTGACATTGCCAGAGCTAGTTCAGTGTCTGGGAGGCTCTGAAGAAAAGTTTGGGAGAGAAGAGGTATTACACTGACTACAAAACTGAAGGTCTACAGAGTCCTTATGCTGACCTCATTGTTGTATGCCTGCAAAATATCAACAGTCTGCCAGTGCCATGCCAGGAATCTGAATCACTTCCATTTGAATTGTCCTATGAAAATTCTGAAGATCACCTAACCGATAAGGTAAACCACACTGAGGTCCTTACTCAAACTAGGCTGTCGAGCATTCAAACTATGCTTCAGAGCGTGCAACTCTGATTTTTTGGCCACTTTGTTTGAATGCAAAATGTATGCTTGGCAAAAAGATTATTTTATGGAGAACTTGCATGGGCCAGGCAATCACATGGTGGTCAGAAGTGATACAAGGACCCTCTCAAGGTCTCTCTCAAGAACTTTGGATTTGATTATGCAAATGGGACATGCTAGCACAGGACTACTCAGCGTGGTGTGCCCACATAGGAAAAGGTGATATGCTGTATGAGCATAGAAGAATTGAAAAAGCACAAAGGAAATTTAGCTATACACAGATTTTGAATAACCTCTCCAAATGTTCACACAGAAAATCTCTCCCCAATCTGTGGTAGAGCATTCCGAGCTCTTATTGTTCTGATCAATCACAGTCATATGCATTGAAACTTCACTTTATCATGGTGATGTCATTTTGGTCTTCTTCCAGAATAAAGGATAACCATTGGTGATTAGATTAACCACATGGTTTCAGAAAAGATTGGGAAAAGGGAATATATTGGAATTTTCTTTTGGCTATTTTTGGTTGATCTGAAAATCTGGAAACAAATTATTCTTTAAAGAGAAATGAAATTTTTGGTAACCACAGATGGCAATATGAAAAAAGATCTCTTTCAAGCAATGAGACATTAGTCTGTCTCTTTGTCTCTCTTTTCATCTATATACATATATATATATATATATATATATATATATATATATATATATATATACACATATACACATGCAAGTATGTGTTTACATAATCTGCCACATGCATCACCTTTTAGGCAATGTTTGTTAAGTTTACAGCTAGTATATTTTCTTTAGATTTACATTTGAATTTTTAAAATTCTTCTTGGATACATAATGAATGAACGATTTCATTATGCCCAAGCTAAATTCAGTTTTTTTTCATTGTCTCAGTTGCTTAGGAATTATGTATAAGGGTTGGTTCAACCTCAGTGCTCCCCAAAGGAGCACTTTACTTTACTTTACTTAAGGCTCCCTTACTAATATTTTAAGCTAAAAGCAAAAAGGGTGGCTGAAGATTTACGGGACAACCATACTTTTGCGACCAAAGTTCGGTTTAGATGGAAATAGTGTCCAATAAGTGTGAGAAAACTCCACCTACATTAACTCAACATGAATGGTCACAGCCAAAATTTCTAAAATTGATCATTATGGAAGGATTATGCTATAACAACATGTATCTTAGTTTTTAGATAAAGCTGGTATATTCTGCCATAGTACCTTGCTTTGCTGGTGGACTGTTTTAAATCAACGAGAGTTGTCAAATCTCTCCTTGAGCTTTAGAAGAATTATCACATGTCAAATCAGTAGACATATCTATGTGGAAGGAAGAGATTCAATGGCAGTTTTTACTGAAAGCTAAATAGGAGAAATTCCTAGTATTGGAAGCCCATGAGCACTTGACATTAGATAGAGAATTTTGAGGATTCCTTTTGTTACCGAGGGAAAGAATCTCTTGGAATTTGTACTATGTTAGGAAGAGAAGTTGTTTCCACAGTGACTAATACTTTTCTATGAAGGAAGTGAATCACCAGAAACAGGAGCCATCCTCCAGAAGCTGAAAGGATTTAAGGATTTCAATTCATCAAATGTACATTTTTTTTTTTTTTTTTTTTTTACCATTCAGGACTAAATTCAGTTTTCTTGGATGAAGTATTCTTGATGCAACTCCAGCTACCTTGCTCTTCAAAATATAATGTTCCAAGATCAACAATCTTTTAGTATAGAAGCTTCTAGGTTTTCTAAAATACTGATTGTTTTTTCATGGTACTTTTTTTTTGCTTGCTTACAATATTTTCTCTTTACTCTGGGAATTTGGAAACTTGACCATGACAATCCTGTAAGTTTTGTCCCTAGGATATCTTTGAGGTGGTGATCAGTGGATTATTTCTATTTTTAGTTTACCTTTTTGTTCTTGAACTTCAGGGAAATTTTGCTTAATAATTTCTTGTAACATTGTATTGAGGTTTTTTTGTGATCACAACTTTCATGTAGTCTGATAATTCTTATTTTGCCTCTTCTCTATTCCTTCTCCAAATCAGTTGTTTTTGTAATGAGATGTTTCATATTTTCTTTTACATTTTCTAATTTAATTATATCTTGTTTTCTTATAATGTCATTCAATTTCACTTGCTTAATAATAATTTTCAAGGAGACATTTTTGTTCTTAAGAGTTTTTTATCTCTTTTTTTTTAATTGGTTAATTTCCTTCTCATTATTTTCTTGGATTGCTTTCATTATATTTTTAATTTTTTTCCCTAAGTCACTCTTATTTGATTTCTGAATTTCTTTTCAAGTTGCTCCAAGATTTCTTTTTTGACTTGTGATCATTTGATGTTATTCTTCAGGTAAGGAGTGCCTTTTTTATCTCACTATCTTCCTTTGAATATGAACACAGATTTTTTTAAAAATTATTTTGTTTGTTTTCATTGTTCTACAATCACTTCCAAATATCTTAGATTTTTTCCCCTCCCTGGCTCTCCTTCCCTTCTCCCTTCTTAATCCTCCCTTGAGACAGTATGCAATTATATATAGGTTCTACACATACATTTCTATGAAATACCATTTTACCTTAGTCACATTGCATAGAAGAATTAAAATAAATGAAAGAAACCATAAAACAAAACATAATAGAAAAGAAACTAATCTGCTTCATTCTGTGATCCAATTCAGTACTTTTTTTCTGTGGACGTGAAAAGTGTTTTGCTTCAAGAGTCCACTGGAAATTTTTTAGTTCCTTGCATTGCTATGAAGGACTAAGTTTACCAGAAAAATTCTTCTCAGACTATCGTTGTTGCTGTGTACAAAGTTCTCCTGGTTCTGTTCCTTTCACTCAGCATCAGTTCATAAAAGTCTTTCCAGGTCTCTGAAGTCTGCCTATTCATCATTTCTTATAGCAAAACAGTATTCCATTACATTTATATACTACAACTTGTTCAGCCATTCACAAATTGATGGTCATCCCCTTGATTTCCAGTTTTTGGCCACCATAAAGAGAGTTGCTACAAATATTTTTTGTATATGTGGAACTCTTTCACATTTTTATGATCTCTAGGGTATACAGTCCTGGAACGATGTTGCTGTGTCAAAGGGTATGCACATTTTTGTAGTCCTTTGGACATAGTTCAGATTGCTTTCCAGAAAGGTTGAACCAGCTCACAGCTCCACCAGCAATGTAATTAGTGTTCTACCTCTCCCATATCTTGTCCAACATTTATGATTTTGCTGTTTTGTCATGTTAGCCAATCTGATAGATGCAATGTGGTACCTCAGAGTTCTATGATTTGAGTCTCTCTAATCAACAGTTGTTAAGAAAATATTTTCATGACTATAGATAGCTTTAATTTCTTCCTCAGAAAACTGTCTCTTCATATTCTTTGACCATTTATCAATTGGGTAATGACTTGTATTATTGTACATTTGACTCAGTTCTCTATATGGTTTAGAAATGAGACCTTTATCACAGACATTATTTGCAAATATTTGTTCCCAATTTTCTGTTTCCCTCCTAATCTTAGTTGCATTGGGTCAGTTTGTGCAAAAACTTTTCTATTTAATGTAATAAAAATTATCCATTTTGCACCTCATAACGTTCTCTGTATTTGTTTGGTCAAAAATTTCTCCATTCGTTATGAATGTGACAAAGACACTTTTCCTTGCTCCCTTTATTTGTTTATATTATCAATCTTCACACCTCAGTCATGTATCCATTTGGACTTTACATTTGTGTATGGTGTCAGGCATCAGTCTATGCCCAGTTTCTGCCACACTGTTATCCAGTTTTCCCAGCAAATTTTGTCAAACAGTGAATTCTTATTCCAGAAGCTGGGGTCGTTGGGTTGAGGAAACAGTAGATTGTTATATACATTGACTACTGTGTCTAGAGTAGCTAAGCTATTCCACTGGTCTACACTTCTATTTCTTAGCCAATACCAAGTGGTTTTTATGATTGCTACTTTATAAAAAAAAATTTGCAATCTGGTAGGCCTAGGCCGCCTTCCCTAGAATTTCTTTATGTTAGTTCCCTGATATTCTGGACCTTTAGTTCTTACAATTGAATTTTGATATTATTTTTTGAGCTCTAGAAAATAATTATCTGGTAGTTTGATTGGTATGGCACTGAATAAGTGCCATATAGGCTGGGTCTACCCATGACCAACTGATGCTTTTCCACTTATTCAGATCTGACTTCATTTGTATAAAGAGTGTTTTGTGATTGTGTTCATATAGTCCCTGGGTTTCTATTGGCAGGTAGGCTACCAGATATTTTATAGTGTCTACTAGAGCTTTAAGTAACATTCCTCTTTCTATAGCGTACTTTTGGGCTTAGTTAGTAATATATAGAAATACAGATGATTTATGTGGGTTTATTTTGCAACCTCCAACTTTATCAAAGTTGTTTATTATTTCAAGTAGGGTTTTACTTGATTCTCTGCAATTCTCTAATAGATCATCATATCATCTGCAAAGAGCAATAATTTAGTTTCTTCTTTGCCTATTTCAATTCCTTCAGTTTCTTTTTCTTCTCTTATTGCTACAGCCAACACTTTTAGTACTATATTGAATACCAGAAGTGATAACGAACATTCTTGTTTCACTCCTGATCTTATTGGAAATGCATCTAACTTATCCCCATTGCATATAATGCTTACTGATGGATTTAGGTAGATACTGCTTTTTATTTTATCAAAAGTTTTCATTTATTCCTATGTTCTCCAGTGTTTTCAATAGGAATGGGTACTGTATTTTGTCAAAAGATTTTTCTGCATCTATTGAGATAATCATGTGGTTCTTGCTAGTTTTATTGGTGATATGATCAATAATGCCAATAGTTTTTCTGATATTGAACCAGTCCTGCAATCCTGGTATAATTCCTACATCATCATAATGTATTATTCTTGTGATAAATTGCTGCATTATTTTGCTCATATCTTATTCAAAAATTTTCCATATATATTCATTAGAGAAATTGGTCTATAATTTTCTTTCTCTGTTTTGTCTCTTCCTGGTTTTGGTATCAAAACCATATTTCTATCTTAAAAAAAAATTGGGAGAACTCCTTCCCCAATTTTCCCACATAGTCTATATGGTATTGGAATTAACTGTTCTTTAAATGTTTGATAGTATTCGCTTGTAAATCCATCAGGTCCTGGAGATTTTTACCTATGGAGTTCATTGATATCTTCTATAATTTCATTTTCTGAGATAGGGTATTAAAGTATTCAACTTCCTTTCTGTTAATCTTGAGCAATTTATATTTTTTTTAAAAGCAATCATCCATGTCATTTAGATTGTCTCATTTATACACATATAGTTGTGTCAAGCCATTGCTAATTATTGTTTTAATTTCTCCTCATCGGAGGTTAATTCACCCTTCTGTTTTTTGATGTTGATAATTTGGTTTACTTTTTTCTTTTTTTTTTAAATCAATAAGGTTTATCAATTTTATTGTTTTTTTTCATAAAACAGTTTCATTTATTAGTTCAATAGTTTTCTTAATTTCAATTTTATTAATATCTCCTTTAGATGTCAGTATTTCTAATTGGTATTTACTTGGGGATTTTCAATTCATTCTTTTTCTAGCTTTTTCAGCTACATGCTCAATTTATTGGTATCTTCCTTCTCTATTTTATTCATGTAGGCATTCAAAGATATAAAACTTACCCTAACAACTGCTTTTGCAGTAGCCCTTAATATTGGCTACATTGTCTCATTTTTGTCATTCTCTTGAATGAAGTTGTTGATTGTTTCTGTGATTTGTTGTTTAACCCATTCCCTTTTTAGGATTAGATTATTTGGTATCCAATTAATTTTTGGTTTATCTTTCCATGGCCTTTTATTACATATAATTTTTATTGCATTGTGATCTGGGAAGGATAAATTAACTATCTCTGTCTTTCTGTCCTGGATTTTGACCTTTTTATTCCATAGTAAATGGTCAGTTTTTGTATATGCACCACATACCACAGAGAAAAAAGGTATATTCCTTTCTATTCCCATTCAACTTTCTCCAGAGATTGATGGTAACTACCTTATCGAGAGTTTTATTCACCTCCTTAACTTCTTTATTGTTTATTTAGAGGTTAAATGTATCAAGTTCAGAGAGGGGGAGGTTGAGGTCCCCCACTAGTATGATTTTGCTGTCTTTTCCTTTCTGTAACTCCCTTCAGTTCTCCTCTAAGAATTTGTATACTATACCACTTAAAACATACATGTTTAGTTATGACGTTGCTTCATTTTCTATGGTGTTTTTGAGCAGAATATAGTTTCCTTCCTTATGTCTCTTGATTAGATCTGTTTCTGCTTTTGCTTTGTCTGAGACTAGCATTGCTATCCCTGCTTTGTTTACATTACCTGAAGTACAATATATTCTGCTCCAACCGTTTACCTTTGCCCTGTGTATATCCCCTCGTTTCAAATGTGCTTCTTGTAATAACATATTGTTGGATTGTGATTTTTAATCCATTCTGCTATTCATCTCCATTTTATGGGAGAGTTCATCCAATTCACATTCACAGTTATGATTTCTATCTGTGTCTTTCCCTCCATCCACTTTCCCCCTGTGTGTGCTATTAGTTCTTCCTTTTGTCTTACCTTCCACAATAGAGTTTCAATTATTTACTACTGCCTCCCTCAGTCTTTCATCCATTTTTTCAGTCTCCCTCCCTTTTACTCTCCCTTTCCCTTACTACTTCCTTCCTCTCTTTTAGCCTCTTCTCCATTTTCTTTCCCCTTCCCCTCCCACTGCTTGTAGAGCTAATTAAATTTCTACACTTAACTGAATTTTTTGTTTCCTCCTTGAACCAATTCAGATGAAAATAAATGTCAAACAATGCTGATTTCCTTCCCCTCTTTCCCTCTATTTTTATATATTTTTGTGCCTCTTCCTGTGATATAGTTTATCTCTTTTCTGCATCCTCCTTTTCATGTCTCCTGTTACAGTCCCTTCACACCCTTAAATCACATTTTTCTCATCCCATCATTTCCTTTATATCCACTCCCTCTATCTATGCATATTCCTTTTATATATCATAATAAATATGCATTTCTCAAGATTAACAAATATCATCTTCCCTTATAGAGATGTAAACATTTTGGCCATATTGAATAGTAAATTTTTTCCCCTATTTACCACTTTGCGCCTCTATTAGGACTTATTTTTGAAGATTGAGTTTTCTGTTGAGCTCTGGCCTTTTCATCAGGATGGTCTGAAAATCCCTTATTTCATTGAATGTCCACCTCCTTGCCTGAAATATTATGCCTAGTTTTGCTGGGTAATTGATCCTTGATTGTAGTCCCAGCTTCTTTGCCTTATGGATTATCATGTTCCTTTAATGTAGAATATTAAAGGTCTTGGGTGATCCTGATTTTGGCTCCTCAATATTTGAATTGTTTCTTTCTGACTGCCTGCAGTATTTTCTCCTTCACTTGATAGTTCTGGAATTTGGTAATCATATTCCCCGGTGTTTTCATTTTGGGATCCCTTGGAGGAGGTGAATAGTGGATTGTTTTGATGACTATTTTGCCATCTGGATCCAGGACTTCTGGGCAGTTTTCCTTGATGATTGCTTGGAAGGTATTGTCCGGGTTCTTTTTGTCATCATGGCTTTGTTGAAGACCAATAATTCTTAGGTTTTCTCTCCTGGATCTTTTTCAGGTCAATTGCTTTTCCAATTAGATATTTTACATTTTCTTCTATCTTTTCCTTCTTTTGATTCTGTTTGATTGATTCTTGATGTCTCATAGAGTCATTAGGTTTTACTTCTCCAATTCTAAATTTTATGAAACTGTTTTCTTCAGTTAACTTTTGTATCTCCTTTTCCATCTGTCCAATTGTTCCTTTTAAGGAGTTATTTTCTCCAGTTAATTTTTAACCTTCCTTTTCTATTTGTCCAATTTTCCCCATTAGGTTTTATGTTTCTCTTTAGATTAATCCAATTTCCTGTTAAATTCTTTGATTTCTTTTTCCATATTTTTAAAATCATTGACAAATTTTTCTTGTATTTCTTGAATTTGGCTTTTAAAATCCTTCTAGAGTTCTTTCAAAATGCTCTTTGGCCTTGAGACCAGCTCATCTTCCCTTCCTAAGTTTCATATGGAAGTACAGTCTCAATGTTGACCTCATTGGTATTCATGCTTTGTACCCATAGAAAGCTTCTATGGTCTTCTTACTCATGATTATCATGGTTTTCCTGGCTTTTAAAGTGTCTCTGATTCTGGGATATAGGGAGCTCTGTCCCATCGTTCTTCTGCTTAGAACTTGAGGTTTTATGTATTGTGGCCTCTGGTTCTTTCATCTGGAAGCTAGAGTTCTGTACCTTACCTAGTGCTGAACTGGCTGATGTGCCAAAGCAGAGGCTAGATGAAGTCTTTCTGAGTTCCCCAGGAGTTACCCTGAAGTTATCTGTGTTAAGTGTGGGGGAGGAGTGGTCTTGCCACAGGAGGTCTCCCCTCCTGAGCACAGGCTGGCTCTGTGATTAGTGAATCCTGTTTGCACTATTGTCTTCCATATTCCCATGGGGTGCTGACTCACACCTGGGGTCCTGGTGTTGACGACTGCAGGTTCCACCCCCTGGTGGCTCAGGATCTCCTTTCTGTTCACTGAGGTGGGGTTGTCTGTGACATCTCTAGTCCTGTATTAGTCCCCTTTAGGCACAGCAAGAAACACCCCCCATTGAAATTTTCCTAGCCTCATGGGTTAAGAGACTGTTTGCCCCTTCTCCCAATCCCACTGTTCCAGGATTTTTTCCTGGAGAAATATTTTATGGGTTTTTCAAGGTCAACAAGGGAAGGGGGAGAGAATTTACCAATTACTCTGACATTTTGGCTCCCCAAAGTTCAAGTAGGTGACTTACAGACATTTTATCTGCAGGCTTATAATCTCAGGAGAAGCTGCTGTAGTTACCTTGGACTCTGTGTCTCTCTCTCTTGCTCAGTTCCACTGGACTTCTGTCCTGAGCTAATATGCCTAAGGTTCTGCATGTGTATGTGTGTGTGTGTGTGTGTGTTTGTGTGTGTACGTATCCTCTATCTTTGTGTATGTGCGTGTGGTGGGGTGTAGTGTTTGTTCAGGGAGGAACAGTAAAATTACCTTTGGTGTGATGATTGCCAAGCAATTTTTGAGACTCTTTCCACTTTTGTTATCCACCTATTCCATCTAACTCTCACCTGTGGTTCCAAGATGCTGCAGCAAGAACAGTGGCCACACCCTGGAAAATCTTTTCAGCAGACAGGCCAAACCAGGTTGAGGGTAACCAAAGGTTTGCAAATCCATTGGTGAATTAGGGGGAGTATCTATCCCAAGCATGTGAAGACCACATCTGGTGGAATGGGCAGATGAGAACAATTTGTTCCAGTGATCATGAAGGCAGATGAAGCAGGCAATGTGAAGTGCTTAGAGCTTGGTTAGACACTGTAGATGCCAAGGTTATCCACTGCATCCTGAGCCACTGTTATCTTGACTCTGTTCTGCCATTGGACTATGATGAATCTGAAAGAGAGAGTGAGACTGATAACTTCCTGTAACTCTGCTTCACTTAAATCCAATTTATGCATGAATCAAATGACATCACCGATACCATTTCACTATTATGCCTAAAAGTCCGTGGCAATAGGCAAGTGATAAAGCAGCAGGTGTAGATACACTGGAAGTTGTAGTCATAACCCTGCACATAGATGGCCCAGGCCATAGTGTTGTTTCTCACTGGAAGCGGCAGTGGGACCCTGGGTGTCTGAGCAGTCTTTTAAAGATGACATTACTCACCTCCTGGTGTGAGGAAGGGGGCTAGAAAAGGTGCCCTAAACATTGCCTGCTTACTCAACCCTGACCTGCTTACCAAGGCAGGTGGAGAACACCACTATGCAGCTGAAACAGAAAAAAAAGTGTATGAAAACATCTGCAAAGATGATTCCACTGACCATTGGCATATAGAACCTGTGCACAGGCTCATAGACAACACAAAATCCAGTAGACCTGAAAGAAGAACTGCTCTTATTGCAAGAAAACTCAATATATATCATATCTAAATAGCAGCCCTGAGTGAAGCAAGTTTGGCAAAAGAAGGCCAGTTTACTGAAGATGGAGCTGGATACACTTTTTTCCAGAGTAGGCAAGGTGAAGGGGTGTGCCGTGAAGCTGGTGTGGGCTTTGTAATCAAAACCAGTCTAATAAGCATGCTGGCATGCCTGACAAAAGGAATGAATGAAAGGCTAATGACAATGCAATTGCCACTCGCAGGAAAATGTCATGCCACCATCATCAGTGCCTATGTTCCCATCATGACAAACCCTGACGAAGTCAAAGATAAATTTTATGAAGACTTAGAGACCCTTATCATCAACATGCCAAAAGAGCACAAGGTTATAATTCTGGGTGACTTTAATGCTAGAGTAGGCTCAGACTACTAGACTTGGCAGAGAGTCCTAGGAAGGAATAGAGTTGGAAACAGCAACAGCAATGGTCATTTACTGCTGAAGACTTGTGCATCACATGACCTTCTCATTGCCAACACTGCTTCTAGTTACCTTAAGGCAATAAATCTTCATGGATGCACCCTCGAAGCAAATACTAGCAACTAATAGATTATGTGATTGTAAGGAGACAAGACAGACAAGGTGTGAGAGTGACAAAGGCAATGTGTGGTGCAGAGTGCTGGACTGATCATAGACTTATCCTTTCCAAGCTAAATATTCACATTCATAAAAAGTGCCTCCTCCAAGGCAAAATGACTACCAAAAGAATTAGTGTCAATAAATTAGAGCTCTTCTCTGATCGTGAATAGTTTGCTGCTGACTTGGAGGGGAAGTTGAGGCAACACACAGGCCATAGTGGAGCAGAAAAGGAGTGGGCAGCTCTCAGAGATTTGGTGTACAGCACTGCATTTGCTCATATGAGTCAGAATACTTGCAAACACCAAAACTGGTTTGATGAAAATGATGGAGAAATTCTGACTGCTAAATGAAAAACAAGAACTCCACAGGATTTACCAGCTGGATAGTTCATCTGCCTCTAAGAAGGCAGCATTTAATTCCATCAAAAACAAAGTACAAGCAAAGTTTAGAGAGATGGAGGATACCTGGCTCAGTAAGAAGGCCTATGAATTCAGTTTTATGCTGATGGTAACAATTGAAAGAATTGTTATGATTCCCTGAAAGCTATTTATGGACCAAAATCTTATGGTGCATCACAACTACTCAGTGTTGATGGAGTCACACTGATTAGTGATAAGGACATGATCCTAGAGAGATGGGTTGAACACTTCCATAGTGTTAAAAACAGATCATCATCAATCAATATCAATGCTAAGGCCATTGACCATTTGCCTCAGGTTGAAGTCAATCCGTCCTTAACTGAATTTCCAACTGAAGAAGAGGTATTGAGGGCCACTAGGCTCCTTTCATGTGGCAAAGCACCCAGTGCTGATTCTCTTCCAACTGAGATTTACAAGGTAGGGGGACCACTGTTCATACAAAAGCTGACTGAAATTTTCCAGGTTATATGGCAAGAGGAGGTTATTCCCCAGGAGTTCAAGGATGCCTCCATTGTCCATCTCTGTAAGGGTAAATGGAATAGATTGTTCTGTGACAGTCACAGGGGGATCTCTCTCTTAGTCACTGCTGGCACAATTCTTGCTAGAAGCCTTCTTAATAGGTTGATCCTTCACCTGGAAGATAGGCTTATACCTGAGAGCCAGTGTGGCTTCAGAAAGGGCTGAGGGACAGTCAATATGGTGTTTGATGCCTGACAACTCCAGGAGAAATGCCAGGAGTAGAACAGGGGTCTATCCACAATGTTTGTAGATGTGGCCAAGGCCTTTGACACTATTAGTCTTGATGGCCTAAGGAAAATTACGTCAAAATTTGGTTGCCCGGAGAAATTCATCAATATTGTATGTCAATTTCATGATGGCATATTTGCCCAAGTTCTAGATAATGGAGAAAGCTCTTGTGCCTTTCCAGTCACCAATGTAATGAAACAGGGCTGTGTGCTTACGCCCTGGCTCTTTAGTATGATGTTTTCAGCCATGTTGAAAAATTCTTTCAATGAAGATGAACACAGCATCAAGGTCAATTACCATACTGATGGTAAGTTCTTCAATTTGAAAAGGCTACAAGCCAAGACCAAAGTGGAGGAAGTGTTGATGTATGATTTTCTGTTTGCAGATGGCTGCACATTCAATGCAGCTTCTGAAGGTGAGATGTAAAAAAGTGTGGATCAATTCTCTGCTGCCTGTGCTAATTTTAGCCTAATAATTAACACCAAAAAACACAGGTGCTCCATCAGTTACCACCACACCATCCATACCTGGAACCATCGGTTACAACAAATGGAGAAGTTTTGAATGCTGTGGATAAGTGCACTTACCTTGGTAGTGTACTTTCCAGTGTTGTACACATTGACAGTGAGGTTAATGAAGGCATTGTCAGACCTAACTCAGTGTTTGGGAGGCTTCAAAGAAAAGTCTGGGAGAGAAGAGTTATTAGACTGACTACCAGATTGAAGGTCTACAGAACCATTGCTGACCTCATTGTTGTATGCCTGTGCTACATGGACAATCTACCAGTGCCATGCCAGGAAAATGAATCGTTTCCATTTAAACTGTCTTAGGAAGATCCTGAGGATCACCTGGCAGGATAAGGTACCAGACACTGAAGTCCTTACTTGAGCTGAACTGCCGAACTGCCAAGTGTTCAAACTATGCTTCAGAGAATGCAACTCTTATGTGCTGGCCTTGTTGTTTGAATGTCAAATGTATACTTGCCCAAAAGACTATTTTATGGAGAACTTGCATGGGGCAGATGATCACATGGTGACCAGAAGAAATAATACAAAGACACTCTCAAGGTCTCTCTCAAGGACTTAAGATTTGACTGGGCAACATGGGAGACACTGGCACAGGACCACTAATCGATACAGCACAAAGTACACACAGGATGCACAAATTTGGGATATTCATTTCAAATATTCACACAGACTATCTGTGCCCAACCTGTGGCAGAGCATTCTGAACTCATATTGGTCTGATCAGTCACAGTCAGACATACTGAAATTTCACTTTACAGTGGTGATTTCATTTTGGTCTTCTTCAAAGTTGAAGGACAACAACTATGTGTGTGAGTAATTGCCTTGATCATAAAAACAAAAAAAACTCACTGTAAGTTTTATTTTATTCTTTCTGCTTATATCACCAGTGCCTAGAGTGAGGAGCAGGGAATCTGTGGCCTCAAGGCCACATGTGTCCTAGGCCCTTAGGTGCAGCTTTTTCACTGAGTCCACATTCTACAGAATAAATCCTATTATTAGGTATATTTGTTTTATGAAGTGTGGATTCATTCAAAGGTGTCTAGGGCCTAGATAGCTAGTATGTATTTGTTAACTGAATAATTGATATTCACTTACAGTATTTTATTTTAATTTAACATATTCAAGTAATTAATGATCTAATTTGCATATCTAAATATTTTGCATTTTTATACAAATGCAAAATTTCAAAATGCGAGAGAAAAAGAATGAATTTTAATATAAGCTCACTTGGAACCTGTAAAATTACTTCAATTGTCATTTAATGTCTAACTATTGATCTTAGGTGTAATTAATTTAATACAATCAAATGATCCTAGGTGCATGTTAAAGAACCATATGCTTTAATGAATAGTAGAAAAATTAATAAAAAATCATACTTCTAAATAAAAGATTTCATTAAAAATTGGTTGCCAGATTATTCTTCTAGGTATTTAGTTCTTTTGAATATCTGGAGGTATAGAAAAATATAGAAAAGAGCTCTCAAAGTAGAATCAAAACCACTGAATTAAGTCCTGACCATAATACTTGGTAACTTTATTACTCTGAGCCAGTCATCTAACTTTTCAAAGCCTTACTTCTATCATCTATAAAAGTGAAATTTTATACACCAGACAGAGTTGTGATGGAAGCATTTTGCAAATTGTGGCCTAGAGAGTAAAGCACTGGGTCTAGAATTAGAAATACATGAGTTCAAATCTCACCTCAAACACTTGCTAACTGTGTGATCCTGGACAAGTCACAACCTTATTTGCCTCAGTTTCCTCATCTCTAAAATGAGTTGAGGGAGAAAATGGCAAACCATTATGGTATCTTTGTCAAGAAAACCCCAAATGAGGTCACAAAGGGTCAGACTTGATTGAATATGTCTGAACAATTACAATAATAAAACATAAAATGGAAACTAGGATTGAACATACCTAGTATAGCCAGGAGTGTTTTTTGGTCCTGCAGGATAGTTAAGAACTTCTAATAAAGTGAGAATATAATATTGCATCTCTGCTTTCAATGACTACACAAAGAACAAGAATATCAGTCAATGAATCTGCATAATAAGAGACCTTTGAGGACATAAAGTCCATGCTGGATAAAAATGTGAAACACAGGAATAAGAAGCACGGTTTTGAAGTCAGACAAAGGTCTACTCTTCAAGATTTACCTGATGTCTTCCTCTAACCCTGCCCCTAGGTACTAATACATTGCATTTGAAAATTACCTTGCAATTGATTTTTTTCCTATGGTCTTTGGTACATATATATGTATATATATATATATATATATATTATTTATATTAACTCCCCCATTAGAATATAAGCTCCTTGGGTTCAGAAATGGCTCTGTTTTGTTGCGGTTGTTGTTTTTAAAGTGTCTAAGGTATTTAGTACATTCTTTGACATATAGAAAATAGGTGATAAATATTTAATTCATTGGTTGGTTGGGTACCAACCATAGCCTTAGTACATACTACATCTTTGACCTTAAGAAAGCTGTTTTCCTCCTATGCCTTAGTATCTTCTTTTATAAAGTGAATTGTTAAGGTCTGATTAATTATTAAGTTACTTTTTATCTACCTTAGTAGCTTGCCTTCAGTGTCAGAAATATTGCTACCATCTGAAACAGCCTATTCTAATATAAAGGGTGTTAACAAAACTCTTAGTGAAGTTAGAAGGTAAACTTTTAAAATGTATTAAAACTTTTGAGACACTGTGTAGGTTAGGTCTAATCACTGAAATTAGAGTAGAGCTTCTTCCTTATAGCTTCCATCTACTGATATTTTTTTTTTCCATTCTGGGTCTAGGCTTATATAAGTAATTTTCCTCCAATGAGACAATCCTTCAAATATTTTGAGACAGAAATAATTTCCCTGCTACCTTTTATTTTCCTCATGCTTAAAACCTGAGAGTGCTTTAAATTAATTCTCATATAGCATGGTTTCAAGTCCCCTGATTATCCTGGCTCTCTTTGACAGATATATTCTCACTTGTTAGTGTTCTTTATATAATATAACACTGGGAAATGAGCATATCATTCAAAATAATATTGGTTTTATCAGATCAGTATTCAATGGAACAATCTGTTTTGTGATAGACCAAAAAACTGAACATTGTTTCCTACAATATTAGTTGTCTAGGTATCTGAGAATCTCAAAACATTTTTGAGAAAATTGATATAATGCATTCAAAAACTGCCTTTCTTGTCCTATATGCTTTAATTTTGTTTGTGCAAGAAATTTTTCAATTTCATGTAATAATTTATGTTATCTTTTACATTTGTCTCTTATTTCATAAAGAATGAACCTTGTGTTCAGAACTGTGAAAGTTTTATATGACACTGCTTTTTATTATTTTTCATATTAATGTTGCCTATCGATTTTGGATTTATTGAGGAATATAAGGTAATTCTAATTCTAATTTTTCCCAGACTGTGTTCCAGTTTCCTAGCAGTGTCGATGAAGTAGGAAGTCCTTCCCTAAGCAAATTCTGTTTTGTGTTTTGTCAAATATTATGTTTTAAAAATTCATTTTTTCCTGATTCTTCCATCTGCTCCTTTGATCTGAATTAAAAAAAAATCTAATACCATATTATTTTGGTTAGTTCTCCTTTATGATATAGTTTGACTCCTGGGAGTGGAATTCACCCTTCTTTTCTACAATTTTTTCCTTATTTCCCTTAATTTTCAAGATGTTTTCTTTCTCCAAATGAATTTCATTATCACTTTACTGAGCTCTTTAATGTATCTCTCTTATACCTTAATCAGTATAATGTTAAAAAAGAAATTAATATTGGTAGTCTCGGAGAAAATCCTATCTTCTATATGAATCTTCTTTTTATCTCTCTTAATTATAGTACTTTTCCTCTGTTGATTATTTTCTATTTGTTTTCCTTTTAGATTGCATATAGTTGTTTGCTTGTTGTCTCCATCATTAGATTGTGAGTTCTTTGGTGGAAGAGACAATCTTTGCAACCACTTAATTAAGGACTGTGCCTGTCAGTGGACATTTAATTTATACTTGTTGGCCTTTTGCTACTTTCTTTAAAAAAATGCTATTATTATTTCGCATGCCATTGATATTAGTAACATTTCTAGAACTATATGAAATAATAATAATTGGGAGAGTGGGCATCCTGGCTTTACCAATATATTTATTGAGAAAGTTTCTAGCGTAATCTAATTGCATGTGATGATTGCATTTAGATGATAATTTTATGATTTAAAATCAGGCATCTATGCATATTTTATAGTCTTTTTTTTTAGCAAAAGTGATTTTGTTTTTCTAATGTTGAACTATCCTAAAATCTCATTTTGTTGTAATGTATGATATGTTTCATGGACATATTGTCATATTCTGTTTGATAATATTTTATTTGGTAGTATTAATTTAGCATGGTTCAATCAATGTTCATTAATTATATCGGTCTATAGGATTTTTTTGTTCTTTCTCCTCCTATGGTATAATATTTATCTTATCAAATGTAGTCTAGTAAAGTGTCACCTTTATCAGTTGTTGAGAATAATTTATGAAGCTGGTGTTCACAAGTTTGAGAGAACTCTCCTATGAATCCATCAGGGATTTTAGTAGTTCCTTGAGGATTAGTTATTTTTCTTTTTTTTTTCAGTTTATATTGCCTAAAATTTCCATTTGAGCTCCTCAGTTCAAAATTTTTTTTTATTTTAATGTATTCCATTAATTTTATTTTTTGGTGCTTTTAGTTTTTGAACATCATATAGAGGGGCAGAGCCAAGATGGACCTATAGAAGTTCTCTCCCCATAGCCCATAAAATAACTGTACAAAATGACTCTAAAGAAATTATAGATCAACAGACACCACAAAATTAAGGAGTGAAACAGATTTCCAACCCAAGACAGCCTGGAAGGCCAACTAGAAAGGTCTATCGCCCTAGGCTCGGAGCAGAGTGCAGCTCAATATGGGTCACAAGATGCAGACAAAACTGGAGCAGGTTTCAGGGTGCAGAATCATGGGTAGCTGCTTCAGTTCCCAGATTTCTCAATCCACAAACACCAAAGACAACTTCAGAAGGCAGTAAGAAAACTCTTTCACCTAGGTGACAGGGGAGCGTGGTCTAGCCCCAGTTCTGCTGAAGGGCAGCAGTAGCCACTCAGGCAGCAGAGTCTACTATTGCCTTGGCCTATTCCTCAGTTGATAATTGGTCAAAGGATATAAACAGGCAATTTTCACGGGAAGAAATTAAAGATATCTATAATCATATAAAAAAGTGCTCTAAATCACTACTAATTAGATAGATGCAAATCAAAACAACTCTGAGGTACCACAGCACACCTATAAGATTGGCAAACATGACAGAACAAGAAAATGATAAATGCTGGGGAGGATGTGGGAGAGTTGGAACACTAATTCATTGTTGGTGGAGCTATGAGCTCATCCAACCATTCTGGAGAATGGTTTGGAACTATGCCCAAAGGGCTACAAAAATGTGCATACCCTTTGACCCAGCAATATTACTACTAGGACTGTATCCCCAAGAGATTATAAAAATGGGAAAGGGTCCCACATGTACAAAAATATTTATAGCAACACTCTTTGTGGTAGCCAAGAACTGGAAATCAAGGGGATGCCCATCAATTGGGGAATGGCTGAATAAATTATGGTATATGAATGTAATGGAGTACTATTGTGCCATAAGAAATGATGAACAAGAAGACTTCAAGGAGGCCTGGAAGGACTTATATGATCTGATGCTGAGTGAAAGGAGCAGAACCAGGAGAACTTTGTGCATAGCAACGACCACAGTGTGTGAGAGCTTTTTCTAGTAGACTTGGAACTTCGTAATAACACAAGAACTTACTGAAAAAAAAAAATCCCAGTGATGGTTTTCTAAGGCAAAATGCCTTCCACACTCAGAGAAAGAAATATGGAAGTCATCCACAAAATGCAGCAGATCATGTTTGTGTGTGTGGGGGTGTTTTAGTGTATTATGTTTTGATTTGTTGTATGATTTCTTCCATTTATTTTAGTGTGACTACATAGCACAACTATAGTGAAAATGTGCTCAATAGGAAAGTATATGTAGAACCTATACAGAATTGTATGCTGTCATGGGGAGAGAAGGGGGTAGTGGGGGAAAAGTGTGAGGGGGGATAAAAATCTTAATTTTAAGGAAGTGATTGTAGAACATTAAAAAAAATAATTAAAAAAAACCCTTGGCCTGGACTCTGGGGGAATTGTGTGGCTGATCTGTGTCACAGTCCTGAGTGGTGGTCCTGGGGTGAAGAGGAATTCTGGCATGGTAGAACTGGTGGTAACTGTGGAGAGGAAACCTTACTCAAAGTTCCAGGGCAGAAAAGAGTGTTTATGGTTGCTCCGAGACCAGAATACAGGCCAGGAGAGGAGTAAACTCCTCTCACTTGATTTTTCCATTTTGGAGGAACTGAGAAATTATAGGTCCCTAGAGATATCTCAGAGAACATAAAACCTCTGAGGCTAAGGTAGTATACCCTCAACCTATTGACAAAGGACTCCAAAATCAAGTAACTGTCAGGGAAAATGTTCAAAAAAAGGGAAAAATAAGACTATAGAAGGTGTTTTTGTCCATCCTTTTGATGAGGAAGAACAAGGCACACAATCAGAGAAAAGGATCAAAGTCAAGGCTTCTACATCCAAAACCTCCAAAAAGAAAGTATACAATAGTATCAGACTGTGGAAGAGCTCAAAAATAATTTTCAAAATCAAGTAAGAGAGGTGGTGGAAAAATTCAGAAGAGAAATGAGAGTGATGCAAGAAAATCATGAAAAGCAAAGTCAACAAAACTGCCTTGATATTCTAAAACCATAGGGTAAAATAGAAATGGAAAGAATTCACCCATCACTTCCTGAAATATGTCTCAAGAGGAAAACTCCTAGGAATATCGTAGTCAAATTCCAGTATTCCCAGGTCAAGGAGAAAATATTGCAAACAGTCAGAAAGAAACAATTCAAGCACTGTGGAAATATAATCAGGATAACACAGGATTTAGCAGTGTGTACACTGAGGAATTGAAGGACTTGAAATATGTTCCAGAGGTCAAAGGATATAGGATTAAAACCAAAAATCACCTACCCAACAAAACTGAGTATAATACTTAAGGGGGGAAAATGGAATTTCAAAGAAATAGGGGACTCCCAGGCATTCTTATTGAAAAAGCTAGAGATGAATAGAAAATTTGATTTTCAAATACAAGAATCAAGAGAAACATTAAAAAGTAAACAAGAAAGAGAAGTCTTCAGAAACTTTTTTAAAGTTGAAGTGTTTACATTCTTACATGGGAAGGTTATCTGTAGCTCTTGAGACCTTTTTCAGTTTTAGGGTCATTACAGGGAATTAATATATACATATATATATTATATATATATATATACATACACATTTAAATATATGCATATATTATATATGTATATATAGGTGTATATGAGTGTGTAGGTATGTGTACATTATTTATGTGTAGGTGTGTAGATGTACATGGGTGTATGTGGGTATATGTATTTGCATATATATGTATATGTATGCATGCATATTTGCATATGGAGAGAAAGAGAGAGAGAGAGAGAGAGAGAGAGAGAGAGAGAATATAGGTTGAACTGAATATGAAGGGAGAATACCTAAAAATAAAACTAACTCTTGAGTGAATTGCACTAATTGTAAGAGAAAGGGAGAGGTAGAATGTAGCAAACTGAATGGAATGAAGTTAGTGAAGACTGCTCAGTGCTAGTGGATGGTTAGGCCTAAGTTTTGGTTTCCCAGAAATCATGTGACTTTTGGGAATATAAAACTTAAACTACCCCCCTTGGGTTTCCATATCAGCATAACACAAGCCCACCTTGGGTTGCCACATCAATATAATGTCTATTGGTTATTCCATTGCTATCTTGTCCCCTATTCACATGGTAGACTATTGGGTTTAGATTGTGAGCTTGTCTCCCAGCCAATGGGAGCAAAAGTCCAGCGGGGTAGCGGGGGAAGGGAAGCTACGTTAGGGCTATATAATCTCTATTTTTGCCTTTTGTAATTGCCTCACTCTCCTGATTACTTATCAGAGATGAGATGCCCTTTTCCCCATATCGTAATAAAATCTTGCTGCCTTGCTTCTACCTTGTGAAGTCTCTGATTTTTATTTGAGTCGGTGGTCTCGGACCTACGTAAAATCATATCACATACAAGACAGAAGAAATAGCTTTTACAATGGAGGGGAAGAGAGGGGAGATGAAAAGAAATAAGTGAGCCTTACTCTCATGGGATTTGGTTTAAGGAGGGAATAGCACACATTCCATTGGATATGGAAGTAGTTGGAATTGTCTCCATGGACTAAGACATCAAGAACTCTAACGATGTAACTTCTCCATGATTTAATAATAGAGAAAGTTAATTCTAAGCACTAATGTACTCACTCTGTCCCCCTCATGATATAACAGGAGAGTCCAACAAAGTAAAGAAATAATAATTATGCAAGAGAACATTATAATGATGAAACCACATAACAAAATTTTGGGGATGTATCCAAAGTAGTCCTCGGTAGAAAAATCATATCCTTCAAATATATATCAAAGAAAATAATAAGAAGCTGTCAATGAGTTGAATATATATTTAAAAATAAAAATATCAAACATATGATCCTAAAATAAGTTTTAAAAGAGAAAAGATATTAAAATTATAGGAGAAATAGATAAGCTAGAAATACAAAGTTGAATTTATTTTCTCAAATTTCATGAAAAATTCAGGACCAGAACTAATTTTCTCTGCTTTCCAATCTAGTGGTCTTTGAAACATCCCATGCTGCTCCCTCTAATAATAATTAAGTGGGGGGGCAGGAATTGGATTAATACAGTGCAGTGCTATATAATGGCTAGAGAACCTACATGACCTTGGACAAGCCATTTAAATTCTCATTGGCTCAAAATAATTATTGTCGAACAAGCGAAATCATGTCTAGTGCAAACTCTTCCCCTGTCCAATATTTTTACTATGCAAATACTCACACACTATCTAAATGCTTTGTAAGTATATTTCATGTTTAGGGAACAGTAGCATCCCTGATATGAAGACTTGTCAAGCCCTTTTCACTGATAACCTTGTACCTTAGATAGCTATTTGTCACCCAACTCTCACCTTTGGTTCCAATAAGCTGTAGTAAGCACAGTTGCCATACTCCAGTAAAAACATCTTGCCAAAAAGGCTAAAACAGGTTGAATTTAAAAGAAAGGACCTTAAACCCATTGATGAACTAAGGGGATGTCTACCCCAAGAATGTGAAGTGGGATGGGTAGATAAAAACATTTTGTTTTTCAAATAGCCATAAGGTTGGAGCACTTAAAGTTAGATCAGGCATTGAATATGCCATGGTCATCCACTTCATCCTGGGCAATAGTGATTTGTCCTGACTTTTGTCCTGTTACTGTACTTTGATGACTAGAAGAGAGAGTGAAGTTGATGACTTTGTGCAACTTTGCCTCACTTCAGTCCAAATAAGCCATAAACCAAGATATCACCCATTCATAATGTTATTAGAACTCTTCAAGAATAAAAAATGAAAAGTAAGAATAACACAAAAGTTTCATATATATATATATATATATATAGTAGGAATTTTCTCTTTTTGGTTCAATATTGAACCTATATTACCAAGGAACTGACCTGAGAAAGGTCCAGTCCAGAAAAATTTCCAATCTATAAAGTCAAGCACTTTTCAAACCATGGAAAATATTCAAAGAGCAAATAAGGATCTTGCTTTTCTCTTGTGCATAGAGTAGCATAGTTTGATGTAATGTTTTAGAATACTGCTGCTGAGGAAGAAACATTCTTCCACACTTTTATCATCAAACATTTGTTTGAAAATCATCTTGTGTACATTTATTCAAAAGGAACAACCCAAGGGAACATCAGGGAAGAATTTTGAATGAGATTGTTTCCTTGTTTAAAAGTAAAGCAACATGGGAGAGTGGTTAGACTGCTGGAAGTGGAGATTGAAAGACCGGGGTTTGTTTGATCCTGCTGCTGACTCTTACCAGGTGTGTCACGTAGACAAAGTCACTCTACCTCTTGGGACCTTCTATCAAATTGATTTCAAACTTCACTTTTTTAAAAAATTTCTCTCTGTAGAGTGGGGAAGTTGGACTTGATGCCCTCTAAAGTCCCATTCAGCTCTAAATCTATGTTTTCATGATGTCATCATTGTAAATTAAAAAGGAAATTCATGCCAAAGATAATGCAAAAGCTTACAATGTCAAGAGTATTACAATATTATTTATTCTCCAATCTAACCACAACTAAGGTCTTCGGACTTCAGAGTCAGTGGTCATTTTACTATACCATAATATATATTGAATCAAACATTTAAGACATGGGAAAAAATGTGCTCTTTGTGATGTATCAATTAATACATAAATAAAATTGAACTTTCGTAATTAAATGGTTCCGAAACTCTGGATGCTATCTCCTCCTTCCTCTATGAATTATTTTACTTATCTTATTTCATATATCATACCATTATGGCTACTGACACTTTTATTTTCAAATTTTACAATGCTTAAAATTTCTGTGTTATTTAAAGTTTTCTTCTATACTTTCATATTAGAAAAATATTGTATAGATTAAAGAAAATAAGTCCAGATTTATGTGAATATTAAAATTCTTTATGCATAATAATTCAATGGGGAGTACAATCAACTTACCATGATACATATTTTTTACAAGACTGCTTATAACATAAGAACAAAGCACTGCTATGAAAAATATGTTAGAAACTAGGATATATTTTCATCCATTGGTGCAATGGTTGTGTTGTATCTAAAAAATGAGATTATGAAAGGATTAAATCCTCTTGGATAGAACATAATTCTTAGGGACAACAGGATTTTAAATCCTCATTGGTCTGAAAAAAATTTAATAAACCATTATATCCTTTAAAGAACACTGTTTCTAGCTGTAAAGCCTTTTTAAAATGTATGTATCTTTCTAGTCAAGACAGAAATGAAAGATAAAAATAGATCTGCCTTATTCAGAGAAAAGGATTTTACTAGAGAATAGAACATTGAAGTGTCATGTAATGATATTAATAAAAGAATGCAGACCAAGGTGAAGTAGACTGCACCTTCAATAGCAGTGATTTAGATGATGTATCAGAAAGGTTTTCTTAAAAAAGAAAGGGAATTAAACAATGGACAGTACTACTGAGTTTGGTCATGAACTTTCTTGACCACATTTTGAATAATAGTGTTTATCAGTAATCACTTTGCTATAGTTAAGGAGCAGCCCCCAGTCTAGCAGATTTGGGAATTTGTGTTAGGTGTAATCTGAGATTCTGTGATTCCAATATATTTTAATAGAATCAAAGAGTTGTACAATCCTAGCACTGAAAGGAATTTCAGAGGTCATCTATTCCAAAAACTATTCTCTCTCTCTCTCTCTCTCTCTCTCTCTCTCTCTCTCTCTCTCTCTCTCTCTCTCTCTCTCTCTCTCTCTCTCCTCTCTCTCTCTCTCTCTCTCTCTTTCTCTCTCCATATATCTATATATCTATATATCTATATATATATATATATATATATGTATGTATGTATATATGTGTATACATATGTGTGTGTATGCACAAGTTCCCAACTTAATTCATTCCATTTTTGGATGGTTGCACTCATTAGGAAATATTTTTGCTCAAACTATACTTAAATTTTCTATATATTATTTCTTTTTATTGGCCTAATTCTCTTCTACTTTGGAAAAGTAAAGGCGATCTCTTTTCTTCTTCCATATATATTATATGTATCAGTTTGTGTGTGTTCATCCTTCGATCCAAAGAAGATCATGCTATCAGAGAAATGATAACATGACTTGCACTTGACTTTGTTTTTAAGTGAGGGAGGACTGTGCAGGTCATCAGCCAGTTTAAATAGTTGCAGACAAAGTTGTTATCCCTATATCTTTCTTCCCCATTACAAACATAATTTCTTCAACCTTTACTCCAACAACATGATGTTGATTGCCTTCAGGAGGTAGTATGGAGTAGTAGCCATCCTTAAATCCAAGCAGGCCTAAGGTCAGGTCTCATTTCTGACACATACTGGCTACATAATTTTAGGAAAGTCCCCTAACCGCTCAGTGCTCTAGACTACTTTCAAAGATTATAGACTGTAAAGAAGGTGATAAGTCCATTGGTAGAGGTAGCTTCCTTATTTGGAAGTTCCTTTAACCAATGAAATTACAGTTCTTGACCTTGTTTCCATTCCTGCCCTCACTGCATTTTTTTTTCTGCAGTCTCTACTTCAGCAATAAACTTTATGAAATAACTGGAATTGTAGGAGTGTTGCCCAGTACTGAGCACAGTACTATAGATGTAGTTTGATTAGAGCAGAAGTACAAGAAGATTAATATATTATTTTGTCTGGATAACATTACTTTCATGATAAATACTGTAATAATGTTAGAAATTTTAAATGCTTTGTCACTGTTGATTTCATGTTGACCTCACTATCCTTTAAAATTCTTCTGTTTTCACAAGAATTACCTTTCAGTCACATCTCCTTCTTATACTTCTGAAGTTGCCTTTAAAATCTGAATGCATAATTTTATATTTATCACAATTAACATATTTTCTTAATAGAAGTATCCAATTGCTTTAACATGTTGCAAATTATGCAATCTTAATTAATCAATCAATTTTTCTTTCTTATCTCTCTAAAATGTTTATTCCTTTTCCAATTTTTATTAGTATTCTATCTATGCCTTCTTTCAAGTTCTTGCTTAAAATATTGTCAGGTCTCTGACAAAACCCTGCATCACTCCTACATATTTTCAATAGACTAACATTGGTTCCTTAATGACAAGTCTCTCTGATCATCTGCTCTGTTATACATGTTAATTATGCTTTCATTCCATTTAAACTCAATTATCTTTCACATAAGCATAAGCATATGATGAAAAAATAATAAAATGCTATGCTACAATCTACATACATTTATACATATATAACATGCAAATAGATCTTAAAAATCAGATCCAGAGAGTCCAGTCAGTCAACAAATATTTATTAAGCATCACTATATGCCAAAGACTGCTAAACTCTGGGGCACAAAAAGGAGCAATAAAACAATCAATGCTCTCAAAGAGTTTAGAATGTATTTATTTACATAAATACCTCCATCACATCTACATATAATCTCTGCGTTACTGCAGAGAGATCTTTTTGTAACTGCAGCAAGATCTTTTTTATCCAATTTCTCCTTATGACTAAGTGGTTTTTAGTATATTTCCACCTTATCTCTCCCTTCTCCCTCATTCAGATGTTCTCTATATACTTCCTCATTCAAATATAAATTTTAATAGGATTTGCCTTCTTGATACTCAGTGTCACTGTACCACTACTTTTATCTGACATGTTTCATCTGAACAATTCATATGCTTCCTTTGACATTTTGTCACTAAACTTCTGAATACATTGCAATATTTTGAAATTATCATCATTTTATGTTCATCATTTTAGAGACATGAGGCCATAATATACATTTCTTCCTCTGTGGTCAGTTTCTCCTTCAAATTACTTAACTTGTTGCTTGATACTCTTCATAAATTCATTCTTTGGCTTCTTTTTGCTATCTATTTTAGCACATATGTCTGGGATTCCCTCCCTCTTTTCCCTATTACTATTACTTTACAAGCAATTCAAATTAAATCATCCATTTTTCCATAATTTTTTTCTGGCTTATTTGACGTACTCTTTTCCTAGCAAAATAACAAACAAAATACTTTTCAACAATTATCTATAGCAGTTCCATCCCCAATACCAACTTATTATTTAGATTTCTTTATTGACATTTTGTTTCCTTCACTCAACAAGGATTTATTATGTAGCTTCTATGTTCCAGGTACTATGTTAGGTGAAAGGAATACAAAGGCAAAAGTCTTCCCATTAGGGAACCTACATTCTATTGGAGAAAATAACATACACAAATGTGATTACAAAAAAGTAAATGCAAAACACATACAAAGAAAATATAAAGAAATCTCTTGAAGGAAGACAAGAGTAGATGGATGGAAAGCATAATATGGGACTCAGATAAACACCTGTGAACAAAGTGTTCCTTTCAATTATAGCTTTCTCTAGAATTTCCTGAGAACTAATGGAGAGCTATGACAAATGAATCAGACGATGTACTACTAGAGATGAGTGAAGGACAATTAGGTAATTACTCCTCAAAAAATAGAAACACTGCAGCAACAAATGATCACACTTGCATTATAAGAATGCAGATCTGAACAAGTACCTGAAAGCTCTTCTGTTTTCCTCCTGGCAGCCTCATTTTAAATTGTGGAAGAAGACAACTTATAGAAAATAGAAGCTCTGCTATGGGTCCATATCTAAGAAACCTCTGACCCTAACTCTACAATCTGTTCCAGACTAGCAATTCCCTATCTACTGCATTGGGGAACAAAGGAGGATTCAAAAAGGTAAGTGAGATTTCCCCTCTCCATTCATAATTCAAAGATGAAAGAGGATCATCTCTGGCTACTTGAAAAGGTGAGATAGCTTGGAGATCGCTACAATCCCACCTTGGCTACGAATAAAGGAAGAACACAGAGACTAGGACCCGAGTTTTACATGTCCCATTCATAACCAGAATCTCCAGCTGTCTGCCTCAGTAAAACTGTTAGAGGGCACAAGGATAAGAAAATGTCATACAGGCTTGTTGGTTCCACCTGTCGTGACCAGACCAGAAGGTTCCTTATAACTGCTCGAAGTATTGCATTCCAGCTCAGGTCCAAATCTGAGGAACCAAAGTGACATTAGCTCCTGAAATCATAATAAATTAGATTAAAAATAAACAGCAAAGAGGATCTGCAATAGCAACCTCTAGTAGAGAGAACAAAGATATGAGCAAACAAGGAAAAATATTACTAATACAATAAAGACACACTATGGCTTTATAGAATAGCTGTTAATTTACACGTTCCTTTTTTTACCTGTAATTCTTATGTTCAATCCATTAAAGCCCTTTTCTTCCCCAGGTGCTTTATTTTCCTTCACCCTCTCACCCCTCCTTAAAACCACATAATGCCTAAAATGATTTCCAGGTTGTTTCCAGATAGTATTGCTTTCACCATCAAGAGAAAATTATGTTACTTCTTTTTCTCGAGGAGGGATTTTTTTAAACATAATTCAACATCTTTTTTAATTAAAAAATGAGTCCATTTAGAAATCTAAGTGTGGGGAAACTGAGGAGATTCTCTCCATTACATTTCCTGATATAAAGAATGTAACTTCAAGTTGATATGCATAACTGGGAGTTTCATAGAAAGTGAAAATTTCTATGCCACTAGGTAGCTGAGGTGAAGACTCTTATCTATAGTCATGAAACTTCTTAAGGGAGGAGTTGTCTGTGTTCATTGATCTGGCCCGTCCTTGGGCACATAGATGAAGGCAGAGAACTGGAACTTCAGCCAAGGTTCCCTTTCTTTGATCTCTCTGCTCTAACGGTCGTCTTGTCTCTGAAGCTACATGTATAAAGGGACTGAGTGGGAGAAGGATCTTTGGAGGTCTTTGCTTCAGAAACTGGGACACCTGCTTCTGTTGATTCTCTCAGTCAGGACCTTTACTGACTGATCCTTGCTTTCAACCTCTCTGGTCGCCAAAGTGATAGAGCTCAGAATTGGCTGGTGATGTATTTCTTCTCCTTTTCTATTGTCTTTACCATTGTCTATTAGATTATATGTATATACTTGCTAACTTTCACTGTTTGTATTGTTAAATATGTTAGTTGCCTGTTAAGCTTGTTTGAGCATACTATTGTATCTCAAGATGGAACTTAAAGTGAAAGTATTGCACAGTCCATAATCCCTTTCGATTATACTAAGTAAAAAAAAAAAAAAGTTTAGGAGAGTATGAGGCAATTTATTTGCCTTGGCCACATCCTTGCCTTTTGAACTTCTTTGTGAAAACTGGAGAGTAACTTTGCCTTTTGCTCTGAAACTTTTCCGTTGTGAGACAAATTAGCTGCAATAACTGACAAAAGCCCTCATCGTGAGAAATTTCATTCTTTGTCAAACTAGTGGTGTGTGTGTGTGTGTGTGTGTGTGTGTGTGTGTTACGGCAATATGAAAGGACTGGCTGCAGGAGTCACCATCCTGTGGTCAAATCTATTTTGAAATGTTGGTCTCACCAGTTGTCTTCATGTACAAAAGCAATTCTCTCTCAGCTCCTGTGTTTGACCTGTTCTTTTGATAGGAATTTGGTTGACAGGAAACATTATAACCCAGTGATTTTTCAAGTCCCCACCATGTCTAATCTACCAATTAAATTGGTCTTTTCCCAGGCCAAATATTCCAAATCACCATTTTCTCCTGTCAAGTTTCTGGATTTATTAAAAAGGCATCTGTACTATTCACTCCCCAAAGTACTAATCACCACTACACATTTAGCTAAAATTCTGCTTGTGCTTGGAATGGTGCCTGGGCATCATTGTCCTTTATTGTCCTTGAACAGGAAAATGCAGTGCTTTCCTACATTTCTCCTTGATCCTTACTGTACTCAGAGTCATCCCATAATGGCCGGTTTGGGTCTTGTGGAGAACATATAAGCTCCAGATGGTTTTCTCTGCCAGCTCTTAACCTCACAGTCTTACAACAACTAATACTTGCCTTCTGTTTTGCTATAACACTGCTATCAGACTCTTTGACATGTATAGGTATGTGCTTACTCAGAAAGAAGCACAAAGCATCTCAGCCTAGAGCCATCTAGGGAAAAGCTAAGAACTAATGTGCAAACCAACCAGGATTTTTTTTTTCTCTACGTTCCTCAAGGCAATATCCCTGTTCCTTGTTCTTTCAAGCCACAAATGAAAAACAAACAAATGACATTTTTATTTGTTTTTTGTTTTTTTCATGTCTGAGGAAACTGTTCTATCCACCTACTGGAATAGTCAGGGTTTTTTACTTCTTTCACTTAAGCTCAAGATTTTACATGGGCAAAGCAAAACCAAGATTCTGAAAATACATTGACTTCACAAGCTTTGTCTTGTTTGTTCCTAGGACTTGAATATGCATCAATTTAGCAATTCTCTGACCCATTTCACTCTCTCCCCTACACATACTTTTTAATGGGGGAATGGGAAGATCTAGAATTTCTTCAGTTTGGAAAACTCCCAGTAGTCTTCCACTGATGGAGTCTGGACACTTCAATGTAGCTTTTTTGTTTGAGTTATCAAGGCCACTGAGATTTTAAGTGACTTGCCCATGGCCAGTCAGGTAATATGTGTCAGAGAATGGTCATGAACCTGAATCTTCTATATTTTAAGGGTAGCTCTCTATCCATTGCATCACACCCGCATATAAAATTCACCTGGCAACATCATCAAAACATATTACAAATGAATCTAGAAATGAATGTTAGAAGTTGCTTAGTTGAAATTCATCATGTTGCATATCAGAAAACGGATTGGAAAATGATTTGTCCATCATCACAGAATTAAATGCCAGGTCTGGCTTTTCATTCTAGTTCCTTTTACTTTGAATCCAATACCATTAAGAATGTTTGTACTGACCAAATTATGCTTCTTCTAACTCAGGCAAATTATGCCACTCATCACTACTGCAAAACAGTAAAATATGACAGGTATAAGGGTTTGTGAGCTGTGTATATGTGAGATTATGTGTGTGTGTGTGCGCAGAAAAAATAGGTCTATACCATATAGTTGTTTTTAATATGTTCTTTGGAATGAGAGTTATAAACAAAAGGCATATTCTACAACATATATTAATTTGCAGAATTATAGTGTGATGATCCCCAGACTCAGTTCAACAAATTCACTGAACTCTCACATTGGGCCCACTGAAAAATAACTGAGATAATGTGATGGAGGGACAGTGAAATTTCTTTCTTGGGACAAGAGAACTATGTGCATTGGAAAAAAATGAGAGAGGAATGGGTTATAGGAGAAAGTGCTTATGTATGCATATTTATGTGTATATAATTATGTATGTATGAATAAATTGTATATCTATCTATCTATGTGTGTACATCTTCATGCACACACTTTCAACTATACATATATAGTGTATATATATGTATACATGCATATATGCATTATATATGTATACATATATGTGTATTATGTGTATGCACATGTATATATTATATGTGTATATACATATGTATGTATATATTGCTTGCATGTGTATAATCATGTTAGAAAATATAACAAAAGAAATGTGCCAAGGCCATTATTATATTTTAAATCCAAACCTCTGATTTCATTGGATTACAGAGCTCCCTAGTGAGTAAATTCTTTCTACTAAAGAAGATCAAGAACTGCTGTGCAGTTAATAGTCTTAAAGAATTGGCTGGTGCATGGAGAGGTTAAATAACTTTCCCAGGGTCACCCACACAATATGTTGAAGAGGCAGGACTCAACTAGGCCTTCCTGACTCTTAGGTTTTACCTTAATCCCCTATAGCACACTGCCTCTTCTTTATTCAATTAGTATTTACTGAGTTCCTGCTGTAGAGTCCTATGGCAGTAAAGTAGGCAGTGACACACTGAGGATTAAAATAGTGGTTCTAAAGTTAAAATAAGAGTAAAGAATGCATCTGGTTTTCAGTGAGCTGAGAGATGAAATTCTTTAAGGAGGCAGTTGTGTATGACATAGATTATGAAAATCTGTATACTCTAGGTATATTACTAATTTACATTTACATTTATAGTCACTCACTATATAGAGTAAATCAAATTGTTAATGTTGTTACCAGTATTTTAAATCTGTTTTTCAAGGTTGTACTCAAAATCATTCTATAATGACAAGATACATAAGAATGATATATAAGACTGATCAAAGTCCTACTCATATCCTAAAATGCTTTGAAATTGTGATATTTGCTGAATGAATAGAGCACAAATATGATAAAGTACATGATACATGAACCTTAAAGTAATAAAGTGATTTTATTTCATCACAAATAAAAAAAGGATTTAGATTGATTCTTGAAAATATTATTATTGGAATGATGATTCATAAAAATGAGAGATCATGTTTTAAAAATGAAAAGTAAAGAGATCAGTAGGTATCACGAGGTTTCTGGAAACTTCTCTTCCTCAACCCCTCACTTTGTGTTATATTGTATAATTTTCAACAACAGAATATTTTCATTCCTAATTTTTGGAGGTACATAGGTCAATTGAATCATAGTTGAATTTTCCCTCCCAAGACTAAACTATTCTGCAGTGGCTTTGAGAATTGCATATGATCACAAATACAGAAAATATTTTTGACAGGATAAGTTTACTCATGCAGTTTGCAGTGTCTATTCTAACTTACGGACTCTTTAAGTTCAATAAGTGATTTTTCTCCACTTTCTTCATTAAAAAATGAAGGTGTTAGACTAGTTAATCTCTAAAGTCAGTTATTAATATTTTTATTCTATGTAAATTGTTTTGTTTTTGGTTACTGTTGTTATCTCCCCAATTTCTACTAGTGACATTTTAGTTTAAAAAGATGGCACCATTGCTTGATGGCTCTTTTTTTCCTCTGGTGCTAGAATTGAATATTTTCTCTGTGTGTATGTGTATCTATACATAATCCCTAGTTAGAACACTCTGAATTGGAAATCAATAGTACCCTTGCTTGGTTTTAATGCAACAGAGAAAGTTAAGTTCATATTAGATCTCTTTTAAAACAAAAAATAGCAGCATGGATCACTACCAACAGAAACAAAAGTTCAATCATCCTAAACAGGTGATAACTCTGTTGTCACTGATTGCATTTTCAAATATCAGCTGAGACACTGCCCTGATTTTAGTTCTGTGAACTGGCATTTCTCACAGGTTGTAATCAATAAAAATCTACCCAAGGGCACACTAAATTTCACAAAGTTCAATAAGACTATATTTCTCTCATTTTTCTAAATAATTTTGAAATCAATATTTAAGCATAAGAAAATATGAACCTAAGCAGTCTTGATTTCAGATGAACTTTGTTAAAATGGACTGGTAAGAACTATGCAAGTTAATTTAGGTCAGGATTGAAGTTGGCTTCCCCAACAGAGTCAAAGTTGTGGGAATAGGATCATTTACATTTTCACTTGGGCTCAAAAAATTGATGTAAAAAGCAACTCAATCATATATAATCTTTCAAAATATTTATGATGAGGAAGAGATGAAAGAGAAGAGGTCTATTTTATTTAGTTGTTCATATCAATAGATAAATTTTAAAAGAATAATAAAGATCTTTAGACAGGAAACATTTCAGATCTCTTATATGTGAAAATTCAGATGTGGGTCATGTTGAGTTAATTCGTCATTAATTAAAATGTGGTGATGATGTGTGGTGTCTTTAAGACACCTCCTTTCCTTTTAATTCTAACACTGTAACTTTAAATATGTGAGAATTAAAGGGTATGTATGTGCACATTTTTGGGCTTCCACTCTATTCCCTATCCTCTTGCTTGAGATAGTGTTTCATTTTGTTTCCCTCTGTTTTTTTTTTTTTTTATTTAGTAAAGACACAAATCTGAATCGCATACAATATGTATTAGATTTTTTTGAAACTTCTACTCTGAGGGTATGAATCCTGTATTTTCTGTAACCTGGAAGAAAAGGGGGGAAATTAAGCAGCATAAAAATGTTTTGTTATAGAATTTACAATATAGTTAGCTTTGTGTGGCAGAATGAATTTCAAGTAATTCCGAATATTAAAACATTTATAATTTATACAATCATACAAATAATATAATGAGACTGAATTAGGAGGGCCTCTTTCTATTAACCATAGAATAAGAGAAGGTACAGAAAGTGAAAGAATTAGATGAATTGTTCCAAAAGAATAGAATTTACAAGGTTAAATGAACAGGGTGTATTTGTCACTTAACTCAGGTTGAGTAGGAGCAATTATTTAAAATTTTAAAAGCAGTTTAATTAATTTAAGAGAGAGCCAGAAAGAAATGGATCTTCTTATTATTAAATGTTTGCCAATTAAACACAATGAATATCTTTCTCATGGAATGCCAAGGTAAATATTTGTTTAGGAAGTAAACAAATGGTAGGATTTGGTATGAAGATCTGCAGAGAATTTAATCTGCACTGTGTGAGTTTCTAGAAAAAAATTGAGAACAGTCTTCTGTAAATGTATAACGATTATCATCTTCCCTGTAATGTTTACTGGATTTACAGGACTAGTTACTATTCCTTTCTCCATGAAAATGGCCTCATTTGTCTGCCCTTGGATTGATCTATGTACTTTCATACACAGGGTAATTCCTAAAGGAAGTACAGGGCACAGGTTGTATCACATTACATCTCTTCCACCAACTTCCAAAACATTTTTACACAGGTGAAATCAGATTAAAATCAAGGACATATCCAGAAGGGATAAAGTCTGGTATGGTAGAAAACCTCTGGATTGAGAATCAGAAGGCTCTACCACTCACAGTCTATTGACCTTGGGCAAGAAACTCAAACTCTCTGAGATTTAGTAGAATGGAGTGTCCACTGGAGCCAGTCAATTTTTTCTTACTATATTTGGACTTTGGAAGAAAGATTAGGAAAAAATAGTGGATTGTAAACTGCTGCTTCAAGAAAGAAAGTAAAATTAAGTTTCCTTCAGTCTTTTACTCCTCCTCTTCTACCACATTATTTTCCTTCTCTCCTCTCTCACTTCCTTCTTTGTTGGCAGCTATATGTAGAAAAGAGAGAAGAATATTGGTTTTTCCATTTTTGTCTTTGGAGAGGATGAAGGACATCACAGGGGAATGTCTTGACTTGCCTGTGAATTGATTTATGTGATACAGAGCTGCACAAAGTTGCCAGCCTCACTCTCTCTTCCAGTCACTGAAGTCCAGGAGCAAGACAAAAGTTAAGATGACTGGCAAAGGCCCAGGATGCAGTGGATGATGTCGTGGTCTTCACTGACTGATCAAGCTCTAAGCACTTCATGAGGCTTGTTTCAGTCACCTTCATGGAGCTGGGAACAAGTTGTTCTCCTCTGCCTATTCCATTGCAGGAAGTCTTCACATGCTGGGATAGACAACCCCCTAACTCACAGGAAGTTTGAGGACATGCTGGTTTAACCCATCTGACTAGATGGAGTGGAGCTGCTGTGCATGCTATAGTTTCTTGGAGCCACAACTGAAAATTGTGTGACTGGACAATTAAGGTGTCCTTTAAAAGGCTCAGCATGCCCTCACACCAGATATACCAATCCTCCTTAAACCCCCTCATACACCTGTGTTGGATATGAATGTAACATTCACAACACAGATAAACATCAAAAAATTATAATTTTGTCATTCAGCTTGTTCAATATTGATGTTCTTCAAAAAATGTGAAAATGATTTTTAAAATATTAAATATAAACTTGGTTCTTCATCCAAAAGAAATCAAATCAATGAATATTTATTGAACTGCTCCTATGCACAACGTGCTATACATGCTAGTTACTATTGTCAGAGGTTCCTTGACCTCTAGAAAGTTAGAATTTAGTACAGCAAGACACATACAAAAACAAAGACAGAAAGAAAGGAATGATGAAAAGAAAGAGAGAGAGAGACAAAGACAGAGACAGAGACAACGAGAGACAGAGAGGAAGGAAGGAAAGAAACTAAGTCTTTAAGGTTATATTGATGAAAAATAAGGCAAAATAAATAAATATTATAACTATTACTAAAATGCTAAATAAATACTATAATCCTAATTGAATAAATTGTGGATACCGCAGGAGTATCAAAAAAGTTAAAAGGAGAGGTTTATCAGTGAGTGGTAGAATAACAAAAGGTCACTTCACAAGAAGGGACATACTTTTATCTTTAAAAGATGGATAAGATTTAAATAAATTGAGAGAAGAAAAGAAAAATGTACAAGATTAAATTTTAAGAGAGGCACAGTATCTCAGAGATTAAAGAATCCCAGAGACTATCTTACATGATTCAAACATGGTGACAAATCCCTTCTTCAATACCTATGACAAGTGGTCATTCACTCTTTGCTTAGAGATCTTTAGTAGAGGAGAACTTCAGTACTTCTGAAGTCAGTCTATTTTACTATTGGATAATTTTTATTGTCATGAAGTTTTTCCTTATGTAAAATCTAAACTATCCTAATGAAACTTGCAACCTTTATCCCTAATTGTTTCCTCTTGGACCTAGAACAAAACGTCTTATCCCTCTTCCTCCTGACTAGTCATCAAATAATTGAATATGGTTAACATGTTCCTCCATGTCTTCTTTTCTCAAGGCGAAATACCTCTGATTCCTTCAACTGGTTGTCTTATACCATGAACTGAAGATCCTTCATCATTTTTTATATTTTAGTAATATTGTTCCTAAAATATGGCACCTAGACTGGAAGATTTAAACATAATGTTTAAATAAACTCCTATTGGGATTATATGGCTGCAAACAGCATTTCATATTTATATGGTATGCTAGGTTCATGTGAACACTTGTCATCTCTCTCTGAGTGAGAGAAGGGTATTTTAAGGGAGCCTCTTTGTGATTTGTTTAAAGGAGCCTATTTGTGGTTTGGTTAAGGGAGCTGGTTTGTGGAAAACCTAACAAAGGGAAGACTTGGAGCTGGTGTTACCCTCTGCATTGTTATTGTGCAGTGATGTCTTTGTTTCTATAATGAACTTGGCTTTCTGTTGTCTGAATAAATGTTTTAGTTCTGTCTTCCATGTGGAGAGTCTGTTGTATTTGGTGATTCATAACTGTACCAGTATATTCATGGCTGCTGTAAGCACTGTGAGTATCAACTTGGAGCTCCAGTAGACCCAGAGGGTATGCAAGCACATCTCACAGTAAGCATAATTATTGGTCCTCCTTTTTCTCTGAGGGAAGATAGGCAATTTTCCAGGGAAAATCAACCCAAACAACACATTCTCTACAACCCTGTGATGGTGTCCCCATTTTATTGTCATCTTCACTTTATACTAATGGAAATTCATGGTATTAAGTGACTGGATCATAATCAAGCAAATTCTGAAACCGGGATTTGGACACAGTTCCACTTATTTCACATTTAAAATTATCTATTCTCCTCTCCCCTCTCTGTCCCACTCACTCTTTCCTCTTCCTCCTTTTCTTCCACCATTACTTCTTTCCTTGTTTTGTTTTGGTTCTTTTTATTTAGGTAATAGATCCTATTCTATGAAGCCTAGCTTGGTAGATATGCATGGAATTTTCCCTATATGACTTTCCTTTTCAATTTAATTCTCTGTTTATTACATTTTCAAGATTCCAGAAATATAAACTCAGTATTTTCAGTGAAATGTAAACACCTTGAGGACCTAGATTTTGTTTCTAATCTAGCAAGTTCCTTGCAAATTGTAGCCTTTTCACAAATGTTTGTTGAATTCAGATGAATTAGGTGATATCCTTCTGTAAACATTTAGTAAAAATCCAGTGTTTTAAGATGTAGTTTAGAATTCTGGATCTTATTCTTGGACATAATCATTGGAATCAAAGGTTCACTTCCAAAAGCCATGGAAGTTTCCCTAAAAAACTGTTGTTAATGAGCAGCAGGATGAAGAATATCACCTGCTCATGTAAATCTTTAGTGTTTTAGCCTAGATTTCACCAAAATAAAATTGGGTGGTCTTGTCTGGACTGACCTAGGATAATTAATATTTAAATTTTAAATGATTTTTAAATAACACATAAATATACAGAGACGGGCTGCTTTTGATAGTTATAGCATTGAAGTGTTGCATAACTAATTTTTTACCCTTTTAGATATAAGAACATTTTCCCTCATACTATAGCCACACATACACAGGTGTATTTTGCCAGTAAGTACGTATTCCAGGGTTATCATTAACCCTCTTTCATTTCTACTTGTGTTTACCATTTTTGAATCTTTTAGGACTATAAGAAAAATGATACACTGCACTATTAGCTGTAGAAATAGATATATTTTATATTTATACATATAGGTGAATACACATGTATATGTGTGTATATGTATATTGTGTGTGTGACAGTAGTAAACATGAAATAGCAAATCTCAACCTAGAAAGCATAACTACTAATTAACTAATTATTAAATGAATAATTTTACAGAGACTGAAGAACACATCCTGAATTTTCCAAGTCAAAGAAAAGCACTACATTTTTTTAAATAGGCACAGAAACTATGCTTCAAATCACCAAATATCTAATTTAAATGTAAGAAATTAATTTATAAATCGATAATTAAAGATAATCCAACCCCTGGCTTATTAGCATTTAGAAAGCAAATATGCTGGTGAAAACTGAAAAAGATATTAGCGGCCTTAAGACTGATGGCAAGAGCCACAGATCTAGGAAATATGAATCTAAAGAACTTAATAAAAAGACATTTTGGCCAGCTGTTTCCAGATTTTCTAAATTAGAGTAAATGAGTTTTAAAAGCCATGTACCAGATGGGGGGAATGTTCACATTTCCTAAAGTGTTAATGAAATTTAGTTATAGGAAAGTTAGATGAAGAAAAAAATGTATACAGAGTTTTAATGACAGTGTCAAGCCTGCAGCTGTCACAATAAAGTGCTCATCTTCTCAAATGTAGGACATATTTCCCATATTGATACTCAAACTTATAGAGATAGTGAAAAATGTTGAATTTTGATGCAAATTGGGTTTAATGGGTGTCATTTTTTTACTAGACAGAGGTTCTAAAGTTGTACATATATCTCATAAATGTAATACTTTTGAGACTAGTGAATGATTTAGAAAGACAAAATTCATTCAAATTGATAACAAGGACAATTGCACAGAGGACTTACATTTGAAAATATCTTAAATTTTGATTTGAAAGTTCATACATGTGGAACCCTATTCCTCTGTAGGAATCCTGTGTATTTTTTGGAAGCAGATGTTTTAAGATGCAGACAATCAGGGAAAGAGGCAATAGGTTGCTAAGGCACAGGAGTGGAAGGAAAGTGATAGATGAGATTGATACCACAGGGAGCTCAAGTGACCTTATATTACCATTTACAAAAGGAATTCCCTCAGATATGGTTAACTATTTTCTCATAGGGGAGCAGGTAGAAATAATAGACACTTTTTCCTGAAATGCTGAATATTCCCCAATAGGATAAACCAGAATTACTCATTGAAAAATGATGCAATAGCAATTGATCAGAATGGATTTTTCCCTAGAAACAGGAGGGAATAAAATACTTCATTCTGAATTTTAATAGAATAATTATGTAAAATAGATGTGTGGTAGGACTTATGATAGTAAAATGCCAGCTCTGCTTCATTGTTGCCTATCGTTTAGATCCACAATACTAGAAATAATATATTGAGCAGAGAGCAGGTCAGAGAAGTTTTGGCACTGGACCCAGACCAAGTTTTAGCCTCAGCTGTTGGTGATTGTGTCAATATTGTGTGTTTGCATGTGTATATAAAAATGTGAATTCATGTGTGCCTATGAATGTGTGTGTGTGTGTGAATGTGTAAGAGAGACAAAGACAGAGAGATCAACGGAGAAGAGATTTCATTCCAAAGTCAAATATAATCATATAATGGCTTGGGATATTATATGTTATTTTATTTTACCTCTACTTTTCTTTATTCCGCAATACAAGCAGCTGAAGATTAGGAATTTGTCATTACCAATGAAAATGTGAAATACCATTATCACGATGAGACTGTTTCCATTGTTTAAGGCAAAAGCAGAGAAACAACTATTTTCCATAAAGACTTAGAATGAAAAGAAGTTGTTAGATTTAAAGCTGGAAGTGATTTCAAAGGTCTCTTAGTTCAACCTTAAACTTTACATACGAGGAAACTGAGACTTAGAAATGTCCCGTGATTTCGTCAAGGTCACATTGGTCATGTAGGATAAGTGACAGTACTGGAATTTAAATCCAGATTTTCTTCATTTCAAATACAGTTCCTTTTATAATATATCTCCACATCTCTTCTTAAGCAAGAATAATTTAAAATACTCATTTAAATAATGTTTTCCTGTTGTATTTAACACATAAAAAGAGACTTAGCTTCAAATACTGCCCCTGGCACTAACTACTTGACCCTGGTCAAGTTTTGTAACTTCTTCTAGTCTCAGGATTCTCATTTCTAAAATAAGGATAATAATACCTGAACTATAGATATGTATAATAATAGAATTTTAATGAGGTTCAGATAATGTAATATATGTCAAGCACATTCCTAACATTAAAGACTCTGTAAATGTAGGGAATTTTTTCACGGAAGTATTGAAATTGGTTATGAAAGCCACTCTCGTGGTATTTGTTAAAAGCCATAGTTATTAATATAGGATGATTTAGATATAGTCTTTTCTCAAGATAGCAAAAAAGATAGGCAAAGTAAAGTTTTCTTGAGCTATTCACATCTGAGCTCTTATGAAAATACATGAAGAATAATTTTACAAATGTCAATGTATTATGAAAAATAATAATTTAATATCAAAAATTCCCTTCCAAGATTTTCTCTGAATTCTTTCCTCTCATGCTTTGCATGAATTCTTCAAAAAGTACCATTTGGTATCTGCTATGCAAACTTCAATTGATTTCCTTAAGAGGACAAAACTGTGCCCCACTGCTGATATTGCTTTACCCTCTTGGCACAATGGCTTATGGCTTTGAGCAAGTGAACAATCAGTGACATTATGAGATAAGATGAATAAAGCACTGAATTGGGCATTAAGAAATCCAAATTACCTCCTGGGGTTCACCACTATATGACTTCAGTACTTAACCTACCTTTTTTCAGTCCCTAAGAATAACATTTTCTACCTCACTGGAAGGCCATGACAATAAATGAAATAAATTTTAGTGATGATTAATGAGATAAGAGGTCACTTTTATTACCCTATATACCACCCTTAGATCAAGAAGCTCTGCATGCAGAAGGGAACATATATAGCAAGTCTGACTATAGGTGTCCAGCAGCAATCAAAGGAAGAGTTGCTGATGATGGAGGTGGGGGCTTGAAGAATGTACAAATGGCTGTGACCTGAATCACCTGCATACACTGTTGGTAGAGTGAAGTTGTACGTATCCAACAGAGGTGAACCTCTGTCTGAAAAAATAACAACAACAGCAACAGATGTATATGTAGAATCTAATTAAAATTTTCCTTTTCCCAACCTCCTGCTCTCTAGTGTAAGCAACTTTAGCATTCTAGTATTATCTCTCCCAGATTTTCTTTAAATCTCTTTGGGCTATAACTATCTGACTCGAAGAATATAGCCACCAAAGAAGTAAATTTCAGTTTCTTTATAAGATCCTTGTTATTCCTCGAGTTTTACATACAATGGGTGTCTAACAGACATAAAGGAACTTTGTTAATTGATTCACATAAATGAAAAAATATGTAAGATAATTATTTTCTTAAATAATAACGTAGTTCATTGAAATTTGGGACATATTTATTCTTTTCTGCCTAAAACCTTCAATTTTCAGGAAAAAAGAAGTCATAGATAATTTGGTATAATTAGACATTTCTTTGGGGGAAAATCAGAGTTCTGTAGCTTTTTTTTTATATATAATATGTTTTCACTAGTATCTTTCTTGTTTATAGATTATTCTGTTCACATAGTCCCCATCTGCCTCACCAGCTTGCTTGCCTTCCCTTAGGACTTTGGGGTGTTTTCATAATAGGCCTCCCAGACCCCCTCAGCAACAAGAAATCTGATAAAATAAAGAGAAAAGAGAACTGAAGTCATCCCTAGAGAAAGAAAACATATTTTCCTATTTTCCTTTTCACTCCACAACAGGATGATGGGCTGTGCTAATAAAAACCCACTGGCATTTTACCAAAATAAAATACATTTTGCTTGTCAGGCAGTAATTATGTGTTCTAAATATTAACATTCATAATACAATTTTGCTCTATTTCTTTAAGTATGCATAACTAATATCTATGTCTACATTTTGGATCTCATTTCAATATTTATTTTTAGGACATATATGTGAAAATTTGTTCAATGAGGCTCTCTTGATGACTAGTCAACAGTTGGATGACATGAACAAATTAGAAAATCTCTGTGTAAGAAGAATCTGAACACCTTCCTTAACAATGGTGAAGGAATTTTAAATGGAACTTTCCCCTTACGCAAAGTTGACCAAAACATACTTTTTTAACCACAAATGTCCTCTCTGTAGTCAGCAGAATAAGCACTGTAACTACTGAGAGAATAAGCAATCTTTGCACAGCAACAATGGATAGGTTCTTAAAAGGACGATTCCCAATTGCCATTTTCCTCTTGTCCTAAAATTTGCAGCCTCCACTGTAGTTATCTTATAGAAATAGAAGTAAGACATGGTCCATAAACCAGAAATGTCCTGTTGATGAATCTATCCACTCTTCAACTGCACATAACCTGGACTTGTATCGTACTATTTTTATTGAGAAATCATCAAGAAAATCAAGCATTTTAACATAAGATATTAACTTTCTTACAAGACCAACTGTTCTTCTGGCCAGCATTATCATGACTTGCAAGTAATCTATAGGACCCATCTTCTTAATCAAAATGAGTATAGCAAAAGCTAGAATTAACATTTTAACTAAATTAGAGTGTATACCCCTTTTGTGAATGAATTCACCACAAGGTAGAAAGTTATATCATTTATTTAAAATATATATTCTTTGAAAGTTTCTAAGGTCAAAATAGTAGCTGTAAAGGCCTACTAGGCCTGTTTAGACAAACCATAGAGTAAATCACTCAGTTTTCAGTGACACTTTTTTAGGAAGGATATTGAAAAGCTGAATCCACACATAAAAGATGCACTAAGCTAGGAAAAGGGTATGAATTCATATCATGTAGTGGCTATATAAGGAAGTGAGTATTTAGCATATAGAAGAGAAGAGTTAAGAAAATAACAATAGATGATTTCTCATATTAGGAGAATTATAATATGGAAGAGATATTAGATTTGCCAGAGAACAGTGTTGGGAGCAATGGGCAAAAGTTGCTAAGTGGTAGAAATAAATAAATGTGTATGTATGTATGTATGTATGTATGTCTTATACCTATGCATCTATATATGTATAGATATACATACATATGTGTGTGATTAACATATGGACTGTCTCAAGAGCTCCCTCCCTCCTTTCCCTCACCTCTTCTCCACTAGAAATTTCCATTCAAAAGTGAAGTGATGACTTTGATTCTATGCTTTAAAAGAAATTTATGTTCAGGTATGGATAGAACTAGATGGTCGCTGAAGTCTTTTTTGACGTTTAGGTCTTTCAATAAAAAATTTAACATTTATATAAAAATTTCTAATTTTAAAAATATTTTCCATTTCACAATTCTGCATGGTAAATACTGGAAGTATTGTTACCCCTTTTTAAGAGATGAGACCACCTATAAAGTGACTTCAGCATAGTCAAATAGCTAGCAAGTATCAGATGAAGGATTTAATCCTCTGTCTTCCAGTTCCTAAGTTTAGTACTTGCTCACTCCTTCTACCTCCCTGCCACCCAGGATTCCTCAATATTGTGTGGGATACATAAGATGAATAGTCTCTCCTCACTTCAATCCATCCTGTTATTGTGAAAGTGATTTTCCTAAAGTATGGGTCAGACCACCCTCTCACTTATTCCCCACCCCCATGCCTTGAAAATATTTCAGTGGCTCACTATTACTTCTAAGATCAATATGAAATTATCTTTTTGGCTTTAAATGCCATTCACAAATTGATTCCTTCCCATCTTTCCAGTTTTCTTACACTTCACTTCCCCTGATTGCTTATTCTATGATCAAAATACACTGGCCTATGTCTTTGCCCACAGTCTTCCATCTCCCAATTCTGATGTATTTTCATTGTCTGGAAAGCAATCTGGTCCTCACCTTTTAGTACTGGCTTTTTAAGACAATTCATATTTAACTATACACATTCTTCAAGAGGGCTTTCTTGGTCTCTAACCACCCTTGCACCCTAGGGTCTCTCACTATGATCACTTTTCCAATAGTGCTTAGTATAACACTTGGCACAAAGTAAATGCTTAATAAATGCATGTTGAATGTTGACTGATTTTGCCCATAGCAGGTAATAAGCAATATAGCAGTTTGGATAGTGCAGAGAGATGGTAGAGATCAATTATACATAGTAAATATACAACACTACTCATGAAAATAGTACTAAATGTATTAATAATTATATAAATATTTTATCAGTAATTGATGCAGCAGAAGTTACTTGCAGTTGAAAGTGTACAAATTAGGAAGGAATAAGAATTAACTAAATACACATAAAAAATTATTTTGGAACATAAAAATAAAGCCCAGAAACATGTTACTGGAATAATGACAAAATCAGTATATTAGGGAGAAAGAATGCAGTTTGGGAACAATCCAGGGTAATTCTGTAGTTTAAATAAAACTGTTATTGCGACTCAGTCACTTTAAGGTCAACTAGACTCTCAAGTTATAGTATGTTTACATATGCAATATGAACTGGAGAGAAACATGAAAAGAGTTTTCCAATTAGAAGTATGTAGGGATCATGATAATAATATGGATGAATTAACATTGTTTTGGTGTTGTCAGTAATAACTATTCTTCTAAAAATCCTTGCAAAGAAGTTAATGATCCCATTATTTAGGAAGTATACTGGGTCTGTGTCCATGTAATAATATCTCCCCCACTACACACACACATACACATACACATATATACATATACACATGCATACATATATTTATGCATGTATATGTGTGTATGAGAATAAGAATAAGTTCAGGCATAGACTTATGACCTAGAACATCTATTCAAATTTATGAGACCAACATTTCATTCATTTAGGAATGAGGGCAATGGGAGAGGACTAAAAAATTACTTTGGAGGATTGGAAATAATTTCTTTCTTCTGAACTCCAAACTCTTAATCCATTATCCAAGGGAATCCTTCTTTTTAATTTATTCTTTCTCCATTTACCATCAAGCCAAACTGAAATTCCTTATGCAGCAATAAGTGAACTTGATAATCTCTTCTGACTCTTTGGACTTAGAACTATCAAGATCTTTGCTCTATAATTAAACTGAGATTTCACCAGAATATAAATGCTTGACTGACTAATTATGGGAAGAAATAGAAACAAAATAAAGTATAAAAATATAGAACTGTGAGTCATGAAATTATGGTGATATTCAGGATTGATCCACCAAATCATCAAATATTGGAAAGTTGTCTGGGTAGGATTTATGCTGATATTCAAGGCATCCTACTTGGTGGTAGAAAAGATTCCTGCCTAAATGTTGGTAATCAGCAGAAACAATCTTATCTTTTGTCATTTAACTCTTCCCATTGTCAACCCCACCAACTTTAAATCACTTTGCCTAGTTAAGAAGTTTAATATTTGGTAAGGGAATAATATAACCTTGAAAATTTTAAGGTATTATCTCATTCATCTGTTTTAGAGCTTTTCATTGTAACTCTTTTACTATATAGAATGAATTCCTAGGATTGAGGTAAAAACTTTGAGTTACAAAAATGTAGAGAATATCAACTGAGTTCATGTTGAATTCACAAATTATCTGAGGAAACAAAACAAATATTTTTTTATAACCAAAGAACAATTTTAAGATGCTATAAAAGAAAGCAGAAAAAAGACAGATATCAGAGTTAAACATGAATGTCGGAAGTTTATTTACTTTTGTTCGTTAAATAATTTATTTACTTACTCATTGTGTATGTATTATGATACATACATGTATGGACGCATGCATATTTTAATTTAATTAAAAATATTTTCTTAAATGTTGACGCCCTATTTCGCTGAAGTGTATTGAATATGAACTTTTCCAAACTAACTCAGAAGTTTCCTGGTCTAACTTGTTACCTGACACACAAATGTTCTCTCCATTATTTGGAACAATTGATCATGCAGACTTTACATGATGATCTTGACTGACTGAGATTTAGCTACATGTGGTGATAACCCATTCCATTTTTGGCTATTTTTAATGGTCAGAAAAGTTTTCCTTACCAAGTGAATCTATTGAACTATCATCTAGGTCATATCTCTCCATCTTGTCTACTGGTATGTTATGAGAAATTTTGTCAAAGGCTTGCTGGAACCCTGTAGCTTGAATCCATTAACAAAAAAAAAAAAAAAAGTAAGGCTAACCTTTCTTCGTGATTATTCTTAAAATATTTGAAGGCAGATATAATGTTCCATTTAGGTTTTCTCTTCTTTAAACTAAAAATCCCTAGTTCCTTCAAACAGTTTTCATATTTCATGGTTTTGATTCCTTTCATCATTATGATCTTTCTCTTCTAGACCTTTGTCATTCTCTCAATCTTCTTTCTAAAATTTCACCTTGAGAACTGAACTCAATGTTCTAGATGTAGTCTGATCAAGATTGTGGATGGTAGCAAAATCAATATGTATACCAAAAATATATCCATATGTTTCCTATGGTGGTATCACATGATTGAATTGCATTAAGATTACTATTCATGAAATGCTAAGGTATTTTTTTTTTCTAATGAAGTAAAGTGCAGGTATAATTTCTCCATTCTGATAGCAAATGAAGATTTTTTTCTGTTGGTTAGAGATTCAACCAGAGTTCCTTTGCTAAATTATAGATTTGTCTGAAGTTAGGGATTACATTACATTCATTTCTGCATCAGAGATCTTTACAGATAATAACAACTTAATAAATATTTAACTGAGGTGATTGACTTGAAGCATTTCTGCCAAATCTAAGATGATAAGACTACATGAGGGTGAAAATGTAACCTGATTTCTCCAGTTTCATAAAAGATTGTTTCTCTGTGTTAAAACTCTATTGTTGGTCCTTCTCAGTACAGTACTATTGGCAAAGGTGATAGCTCATATGACGTTAACAGTTTCTTTTTTGTAAAAAGCATTAATCAATTGAAAATAAGTTTTCTATTAAGTACCTGCTATGTTCCAGGAATTTTACTGTGTTCTGCTTAACTTTACCAATTTAAATTTTACCAGCTCTCTTTTTAAGATCTTATTAAAAATTATTATATCGAAAATATTTTAATTTTCTTTGCATTTTAATCACATTAATACGTGATGTTTTCCATATTTGCATTCCTCCATTGATAAATCATGTTAAAAAGCCTAGATCACAGGACACTAAGGATATGATTTCAAGAGTCAACAATACGTGACCCTAGCATTCAACTGATTTTGAATCCATCAAACTATATTATCATTTAGGCCATAGCAATCAGTTCCACAAATATATTTTCTGACTCTTTTGACTTTAATTTGAAATTTGTCAAATTGTGATTCAATCAAAAGATGTACCAGTTGTATGACCCTGAGCTAGTCACTTAACCTCTACCTGAATTTAACTACACTGAAGTTCAATTTTCCCATTTGTAAAATTGAGCTAAATAGCATTGCCTATATCAAAGTGGTTATTAGGGTCAAATGGGATTGTGTTCTTACAGAGTTTTGCAAACCTTTAAGTACTATGTATTAACTACTAGATATTGTTATTACTATCATTTGTTGCTGTTGATAGCATTGTGGTTATTATAAGTGTCCCCCTACGATTTTAAATGTATTTTATATAGTTTGCAAGTATTTATCTGTGAAAACATTGCATTCACACTCTAGGAAGCAAGTTCCTCAATGATTGTTTTGCTTTTATATTTATTTGTCCAGTATTTAGCAAAATGCCTGGCACATTAACATTGTAAGGTACTTAAAATATTAATAGTTCTAATTGTAAGGAATCTTTTCAATATTGTGAGCTATAACTTGCCTCCATTTAGGTTTTATTTTTCAAACATACAAGGAAGTATACACACACACACATACACATACACATACACACACACACATCCTTAGGTTATTGGACAAAGACCCTCCTGGAAAAAGAGTGGCTTCAAATTTTGAAATCAGGTGTCCCTTGCATACATCTCTTCTATGTGGGCTATGACTATATGTTATCTTTAAAACCAATATCTGTACCTGACACACAAGCAAGACTACGCTCTTCAGTGTATTGCCAGATCTATTACCTTACTGGGGACTCATAATAACTTTGAAGTAGATGGGGCTAGGGTTATTCCCATTTTAGAGATGGAAAGATAGGCTCAGATGGATTAAACAATTCATCCAAAACAACACAGTAAATTATTTATGAAGGCAGTGTTCTCAGTTGAGTGCTTTTGCCACAGCACATGTTAAAAAACATATTGGATAAAACTTTTAAGCATATATTGAATTCAATGTAAGTAGTTTACTTAGAGATAGAGTAAAATAACAGGGAAGTCTGTGCTCAAGTCCAGAATGTATTTGCGTCTGGCAGAATTTTAAAGTCTTTCTTTTTACAAAGTCTAGAGTTTTAAGAAACTTTTGGATATTCTGACAAAAGTTTTATCTTGAAACAGTTTCAGGGTGTGAAAGACAAATACCCTTTAATATTAACGTTATCAATATATTTCCAAGAACACCTGCATGAAGGGAAACAATACGGTTTTTACAATCTCCATGAAACTGTAAGTCTTGAAGTGGAATGTCTATCTTTTCAAGTAAATCACATAGAAGTTGAGCCTTGATTTATGGGGACAGATTGCTGATTACATTACTTTGCATGCATTTCAGGTAAAAATAACTGAATCTTCTTCGGATATGAGTTTCATGGGCTAAAGATGAATCTCAATTTTCTGCTTTCCATGCTGAAGCTCTGGGACTGTACATAACATCCCAGTTCGAAGGAAAGAAATCTTTAAATTAATGGAAGAATGAGATAGATTACGGGAGTGCATAAATTTATTTAACTTACTCAGAACTTAAAGAAACTGAATCTGTCCTCATAAAGCAATGATATGACACTGGAAAAAAATATTTGAAAGTTGGCATTTTAATTTTCACACCAGATTTCTTAAAGTCTTAGTGTCATGGCTTCAAGAGTGTTTCAAAGTCTGCAAAGTACTTCAAAGATAATTGACCTCTTTAAACGCTTTTATTCTACACAAGAGGGAAATAAGGATGAGAGATGTTAAGTGACTTGGCAAAGGTCGTATAGTCAGAGCCCAAACTAGAATTCAAGTATCATGACTGCCACAAATGTTTATTAGATGCTGTTAATGGCACTATGCAAAAGCAAAAACAAAGAAACAAAAAACAAACCTTCCACTTTAAGTTTTGAATTTATACTCAATATTGAACCTACTGGGCTTTTTTAACTTGAACAACAGAATTAAACACTGCAACTATTGTTTAGACCACTGAAAGATATTAACAATCTTATGACTTCATTTCTAAAGTACAGCTTGGACTTTTTTGGCTTCTTGATCCAGAATTCATATTGATCACACAAGTTGGCTTAACTGCTGCATTCAAATGAATGTCCAGAAGGAGGACACATAGCCAGGCAGCTGTTGCTTGCATATCTGCTGTTGCTGTTGGCACCCTTACTGCTGTTGTTACTCCCCTTCAATGGCCCCCTAGGGCTTAGTGACAGTGATCAGGGCTCTCCCAGGCCAGAAGGAGGAAGCCAAATTTTGTAATGAGAAAATTGAAGTGCTAGAATTGAAGATTACTGAACCTCTGTTGTTTTCTGCTCTAAGATGATAGGACTTGGGTGAATCAAAACTTGGTGAGTAGTCAACACACTATCGGTAAAAACAGCAGCTTCAGAAAGCAAATAGAGCACTTATCTGGCACCACAGCTAAAGGAGAGTTGAAGTCTTTAGACAATAGTTTGGATTAAATCTAGAAGCAGTTTAAATATATGCATTAGACTTGGGATAACATTAATCCTGCATATGTAATTCTAGGCAAAGGTGACCAGATGTTCCACTTTGACTGATTAATTTGTTTCCTCAATTAAATGTCCTTATAGTTTGATAGTTTTGGTCTAAATTCTTAGTAATTCCACTTGTTTTAGCTCAGTGTTCTGTGCGAAAGAAAAAAAGTAGAATTTAATTCCCTAGAAATCACATTTCTTTCTATAATATGTATTCTCTACTCTTTTTTTTAGTGATTAACATAAATTCAAATGTATTTTCTGATAAATAGATGATTCTAATGTAACTAATGAGTGAAATGGATTTGATTTCTGATAGCAATTACTGTTACATGCAACAGTTTCTGAAACCATCTATTCATTCATAAACAAATCTACTTAAGTTTCATCTATTTCTACCCAAGCAAAATGAGTGTTATACTATTACCTATAATAGTCTTGGTAATTCTGGACAGATGCTAAGGAGGAAAGACTAATAAAATAATTCAGCATAGTCCACATTAATCAAGGTTTCAATTCATTACATTCACCAGATCCTTTGTGCACACAGATACTGGATTCCCATCAAAGAGTATGGAAAATCAATATCTACCCACTAGGTAAGAGTAGATTCCGGTAGGTAGATTCTAAAAACTACTCATAAAAATGTGAGTTTTCTAAAGTTCTTACCTGGAATTTTATTGGTATATGGAACTCCATTTTCCAGTGCAGATCTGTAACCGTTCCACAATTTGATCTTTCCTATATCAATAGAACATTAAATAATTTGATTAGCACTACACAGTCAATATTTGTTGGAGGTGGCACTCAAATCCAGGTAGTCCTAACTTTGAAGCAGCTCTCTATCCATCATTTCAGTTGTCTCCAAAATTTGTTGATAATCACTTTTTGGTGTTCAAAATGGAATAAAAAAGGTTCAAATATTTTATACTCATTTGTATTCATGTATAAATTATTTCTATATTCCAAAATATAATTGTTTAAGTTATAAAACTTAGAAAAACAATAATAATTTTAAAATGATGAGATAAAGAGGAAATGATATTTGATCCTATAGTAACAGAGAACCACTGATGGAAGAGGGGGAACACGTGGTCCGCCCTGTGCTTTAGCAAAATCACTTTGGTAACTATTAAGAATTGGTTGGAGAAAGAAGAGATTTGAGGCAGGGATATCTGGTGGACTATATCAGGTGAGTTGTGATGAATGATAGAACTAGGAAAGTGACTTTATAAGTAGAAAGGTATAGAGGTAGAAAAAAAATGACAACGGTTCTGATATGTCATGTGATGGAAAATGAGAAGTTAAATTTGCTACCAAGTTGTGAACCTGGATGACTGGAAGAATAGTATTGTCCTCTACAGTAGTAGTGGTGTTTGGGAGAGGGCTAAGTTAGAGGTAAAATGCTGTAAAGAGCAAGGGATTCTTAACTTGCTATGAACTTCTGTAGAAAAAGAATTTGATTATTGCATTTTATTCTTAAAAACTGTTTCCTTTGAAATTCTATGTATTGCATTTTAGACATTTGAAAATTAAATTCTGGGAAGTAATACATAGCTTCACTCATCTCCCATAAGGTCTTTGAAACAAACAAAAAACTTAAGAACATCCATCACAATGAGATGTGTAATGAACATCACAATCCCTCAATGGAAAAGAAAGGCATATCTAAGAAGAAATAGGAAGTAACATGAGCCAGGCAAGTTAAACCAGTGCCAATTTCCTGTCTAAGCTCTAAAAAGACAGCCTAGGACATTCAATTCCAAAGTCTTGGAAATAGCAATTTCAACCCCAATTCCCAACCACTACACCTGCTTCCACACTAGCCTTTGAAGACTTCAATAGAGAAATCTTTGTGCTGAACAGGCCTACTTTTCTTACTACAACTATAACAACTGCTGACCAATGGCCACCAACAGGTAGATGATCACTAGAATCCTGGGGTAGCAATACCCCCTTGACCATTGGTTGTTCTGCCAGTATCACTCTTACAGTTATTATATGAGTAAGTAACTCCTATGAACAGAGGTCCAGTTACCCCAACTGTCTAGTAACTGCCATTTACAGCGCAGTCAAAATAGCCTGAAGCAGGTAGACATCTACTGAGAGGGAGAGAGGGTAGGTAACAAGTGCCAGGTAAGTTTAACCATGGTCACGAATTTGAATACCACATCACCTCAGTTCCCAAAGGAGAGAATCCAGGATCGTGAACACAAGGGCTTTCTAGCAATGCTTCCTGCAAAGTGTACATAGTCCTTATCTTTAAAAACAATTTCAGCGGAAGTACAGACATGCAAATTATCCCAAATGAAGTTAAAGTAACAGCTAGTGAAGAGTCAGAAGATAATTTTCTTACCATAAAAGTACCTAACACTGTCAAATGGTTCGACATTAGAAAACAATGTTATTTTTTTCAGTGAAAATGACACTAAAGAGACATTGCTATCCATTTGGTCACTGCATACTATGAACCACAGGGCATTCCCATTCAACTTGAAAAGGAAATTGTTACTATGTTTTCTATCCCTCATTAGAATTAGAGCTTCTTGAGGGTAGGAAAACTTTTATTTTTCTTTTTATATATCAGCACCTGGCACAGTTATTTACACATAATAAGTATTTGATAAATGGTTATTTCTCATTACTCATTGATTTACTCACTCTTGAGCTTATTTATCATATAAAAACATCATTTAAACTGTTAGATACCCTACTTCGACAAGATAGCTTTGTTCCAGTAGTAACCAAAATACCAGTTCACCTACAATGATTCAGGAAAGTACTCTGATATTTCAGGTTTGATAAAGGAATGAAATACAACACTCATTCTTGAGCTTACAAAAGGAGAATGACTTAGTCATAGCAATGGAAAGATATTCAAAAATGATATGTATCTAGGACACCATGAGCTGCTTTAGCTGAGTGAAGTTCTTTTTTTACTAAGTTGCTCATCATGATAAGTACGGCAGCTGAGGTTCAAAGAGTCTGGATGTGCCTTACTTTTATTTTTTTTTCCTTTTTGGAACCCTGGCAACAAGGAAGTGTTGTCAACAGTCAAAATGTTTAGTTCCTGTACCAATCAGATTTCAAAGACATTTTCAATGTTTTTAAAAAGAAAAAAAATGCTATACTAATTTTCATGGGTGAAATGTTAAAAATTTCCTTCCATAATAGTCCATTATGACAATTATAACCTTCCCATCAATTGAATACCCAACGTAAGTGCCCCTGGGAAAATCTTCATCCCTTTCTTCCAGCATGCTTGCCCAGGGTTCACATCGGGGGCAGAAAAGAGATGAAAGGAAAGAAAGCAAGGGAAGAGAACAAGAGAAGGGAGGAGAGAAGAAAAGAGAAGAAAGGGACAGGAAACAGAAAAAGGAGAAGGAAAGGAGAGGGTGAGAGGAGGAAAGAAGAGAGGTAAAAGGAAGGATGGAAAGAGAAAAAAGGGAGAGGAAAAGATGGTTGGGGGGAAAAAGGGGAGAAAAGGTTGGAGGAAAGAAAGAGAACAGAAAAAGGGTAGGGAACAGGAATAAAAGGAAAGGGAGAGGCAGAGAGAACAATAGGGTTTCTAGTTGAATATGCGTGCCCTTCCACATTGCTCCTGACACAAAAATACATGGGGGTTATTAGAAAACTGACCCCATACCTCCTGGAGAGCTTCTAAGAGGAACGGATGGCATTACTGGAAAATGGCTTGCTTTTGGTCAACAGAAGTAAATAACACAGGTAAATTGAAGCATTTTTCCTCATTGAATTGTATACTTATTTAAGTGATATTATGAAGACATTTTGAACTCCTGATGGGGATAAGGAGAAGAGTCGATAAATAAAAGTGATTTTGTGATTTTCATTTCCTTTTTTTAAATTTAATTTGATTTTTTTAATTTGTGGAATAAAATAAACATTTCCATGACATGGTATAATAAAGATGATTGCAGACAAAACTGCAAATCTATTGTGCACAACTTGTTATTCATTTTAAATATAAAACAAAGTTATCATGTAAATTTCTTTTTTTTCTTCCCCCTCACTCTAGGAATGGCTAAAATTAGACACAAATAGGCAAAATTATCCTATAAATATTTTTGTTAATCAGTCCTAATCAGTCTTGGTGTAGACAGTGTCTTTCTTCATATGTTCTTGATAGTTATTTTGGGTATTTACAGTAGTCAAAATGATGTATTGGAAATCAAACTTAAAGCAATATTGCTGCTACTGTGTACAATGTTCTCTTGCTTCTGCTCATGTTGCTCTTCATTTATTTTGTGAAAGTCTTTCCATGTTTTTCTAAGACCACTGAGCTCATCATTTCTGTAACATTCCATCACAATCATACACTACAACTTCTTCAGCCGTTCTCCAATTAATGGACATCTTCTAACTGGGTTTAACTGGTAATTGAGCTTTAAGTTTCTGTACTCCTCGCTTCTCTATAAAGTAGTTAATAAATAATTAACAATCCCATAGACATACTCTATTTTAGAAAGTGGGACAAGTTTGGACAAAACCAATATGAAGGGTCTTAGATTTAAACCTATAAGAGCATTTACAGATCATCTGGTCCAAGTCCCTCATTTTACCAAGATACTAAGTAACTTACACGTAGTGAGTTACAATTATAATTTGAATTCAATACCTCTGTCTCCAGAGATAGCATTCTTTGCATTACACTAATTGCCTTTTGAGGAAAAGTTTTCATTACACCGAAGTCTACAAATATATAGTTAGTAGACTGATCATTCATTCAACATATTTAATAGTTACCTACTATATGCCAGAAAATATGTAGGGTTATAGAGATTCAAATAAAAAAGACAAACTGTACCTGAGCATCCAAAAGTTTAAATTGCCTTTTGGAGGAAAAATATGAACACAGATACATGTATGCATATACATACACACATATATACATACACACATGTATATTCTACACATATATAAATATATATTCACATACATATGTACATGTGTGTCTATTCACAATACATATATTGTGTATATGTTTATGTATAAACATACATGACTATATACACATGTATGCATAAAGTATTTACAAAGTAAATACTAAGTAAACTTTTTGTTGGATGAGTGTTGACAACTAAAAGAATTAGAATTAGTTTCATGAAGAGGGATGCTATAATACAGAGGTAAGGAGGAAATGAATTTTTAACAGAGAGCTGCCCCATGGAAAAAACATGAAAATGGAAGATGAAAGGCTTTGCTTATTCAGAAAAAAATAGTTCATTTTAGCTGAATTTTAGAGTTCTTGGTGATGAATCATGTGCAAAGCTGAGACAAATTTTGAAGGGGTTCAAAAGTAAGACAGAATTCATAAACAGATGTATGAATGAGGAGCCATGAAGTGCTTATTACATACTATTGTACTAAGTACTAGAGATATAAAATGCAAGCAAGATAGTCCCTGCCCTCAAGGAATGTAATTTTTTCATGACATTCTCTTTTTTTACTATATATATCTATTTCTATATATATATATATATGTATATAGATAGATAGATAGATAGATAGATAGACAGACAGATAGTGTATACCTAATTTTTTTCTATGTCAGTCCACCAAATGGTAAAGAAACAAAAAAAAAGGAATAGAAAATAGTATCCTGTGTTAAATGAACACAGTCTAACAAAACAAATATCCATGTTGGCCACATCCACAAAAGAAATATATTTCTCACTCTTTTTTTTTTAGTCCACCATCTTTCTTCATCAATAATATTCTTATGGTGGGAGAACAAAACATGAAAGTAGCTGGGTTTGGGGGCAAGTACATATGACATTTATGGTTCACTACTGGTCACCCAATGAAGTAAATACTTGGTTCTAAGTGAGATGTGGTGAAAACTAAGCTATCAGATCCCAATATCAGAATCCAGAGTAAAGAGCCTTAAAAGCATGCTAAGCGTACAAGGGAAGGGGAAGGAAATAAACATTTATATAGCACCTACTGCCTGTCAGTCACAGTGCTAAGTGTCTTTTACAAATATTATCTCATTTAATTCTCACAACAGCTCTGTGAGGTAGGTACTATTATCATCTCTATTTTACCTTCCAGGAAACCGAGGTTAAATGACTTAGCCAGAGTCACACATTTAGTAAGTATCTGAGGCCACATTTGAACTCAGGATTTCCTGATTTCAGGCCCAGTGCTCTCTCCATCATGCCACCAGTTTGAAAAATACTACAAAATTAAAAACTCACATGGAAGAGTTGGTATTTTTTTCTTTAATATAAAAGGGAACCATTTCTGGAATCACTTGAATCTCTCAATATCCACAATTGATGTTATGACTGACTTTGTGGCTAGCATCATTGTCAGTTGGAAAGTTGATTAAGTTTGTTAGAAATATAGAAATCATTTTGCTTTGACAATGTTATTTTTTTCTCTTAAACATTTTCTTCCATTCTTAACTTTTTTGTGTTTCATGTACCACATTGGTAGTCTGGCAAATACATATGGAGAAGTCTTGTAATGTTTTAAAATACATGAAATAAAATACGTAAGATTATAAAGAAAATCAATTATGTTGAAATAAACATGCATTTTTTCTCTTCACCCAACTTTATGGATTCCTAAGTTTTATTCTTTATTCTAAGGGTTATTCTTGAACCCTTAGCTGAAAAACTTCTGATTTAAAATAACACCATTTTTGAACGATTTAGGAGTTAATATAGTTAATATCTAGGCATTTATTAAGATATTTTTCCTTGCTGAATCACACTTGTGAAATTGTTACTTCATGCTGATAAAGTGCCAATATTAGCATGTTCATTTTCAAACAAAAGAGAGGACAAGGATTTAAGGTTATAATCAATAAACTATAATATTTCAGCCTGTCTCCATCCAATTGACTAGGCAGGTAGCTACTTGTCAAATATAAGGCACAGGAATTTAATGTTGATGACCAAGTCAACTGAAGCAACCTGAGCTTCAATGTCTTTTTGGAATTTTTTTTTTTTTCCTCAGGCTGTTCTGTCTCCAGAACTATAGGTATCAATAATTGACTATGTAACTTTCAACAGATCCTTTAACATCTATAGACCTGTTTGTTCATCTGCAAAATGAAGGAGTTGAACTAGATGACCCTTTATGTCTCTTCTAGTTTTAGTGTTTTCTAAGTCTATGAATGTAAAGGTCTACATGTATCATTAAATCTTATTTTCCAATCAGTGGAATTCTGGGAAGTAGTCAGTGCATAGATGGTTATTTTATTTAAAGAGAAAGAATTATTCAAATACAAACAAGACAATTCATAGTGTGTCAGAATTGCTCTTTGCTAGATTATTGGATAAAAGAATAAGACAGCAGCATTTCAGTAAGAACATATGAAATGATATTTGCTGACTACATAGGGTCTCCACTCCCATTTCCAGGCATAAAAAGGAGACTTTAATTTAATGTTAACAAGTTGAAGGCCCGATGAAAAGTAATACAAGTTAAAGTAATACTTAGATATTTTTCCAAAAGAGGACAGTTAGAGATCTATGGTAGCTTTTTGTTTGCTTTCGTTTGGTTTTGATTTGATTTTTAATTAGACTATAACACCATCAGGGTTAATTTCTAAAATCTATAATTAAGCAATAAAAAAGAGTGTAAGACTTTTTGTGGGGGGGGAGGGCAGAGCCAAGATGGCGGAGTAGAAAGATGCATGTTTACGAGCTCCGAACCCACAACCCATAGAATTAAGGTAAAAAGAGATCCCCATAAATTCTGAATCACTGCAGGGGGTGCATAAACGTAGAGGAAGAGATTTCCGTTCCAGTGAGCCCTGGAGAGCCGTCCAGAGAGTCCGTCGCGCCCGGAAAGCGGACCCCACCCAGCGCTACCCTGGTCACAGCCCCAGAGAAGCTGACCCGAGCAGGCTTCAGGGACGGAAGCTCTGGCAGCCGGGAAAGTCCCTCTGCCCACAGAAGCTACAGGTCAGTGAGAGAGAAGGCTGGGCTGGACGAGAGGGGGAGCGGAGTGTCTCCGTGACTCGGGCCCCCTCTGGAGGAAGCGGCGGCGGCAGAGGCGTGAGCGGCAGAAAAATAGACTCACTCAATTGGCAAAAGAGGTTCAAAAAGCCAATGAGGAGAAGAATGCTTTCAAAAGCAGAATGAGCCAAATGGAAAAAGCTCACTGAAGATAATAGTTCTCTCAAAATTAGAATGGAACAGATGGAGTCTAATGACTTTACAAGAAACCAAGAAATCACCAAACAAAACCAAAAGAATGAAAAAATGGAAGAGAATGTGAAATATCTCATGGGAAAAACAACTGACCTGGAAAATAGATGCAGGAGAGACAATTTAAAAATTATGGGACTACCTGAAAGTCATGATCAAAAAAAGAGCCTAGACATCACCTTCCAAGAAATTATCAAGGAAAAACTGCCCTGACATTTTAGAACCAGAGGGCAAAATAAGTATTGAAAGAATCCATCAATCACCACCTGAAAGAGATCCAAAAAGAAAAACTCCTAGGAACATTGTGGCCAAATTCCAGAACTCCCAGCTCAAAGAGAAAATCTTGCAAGCACCTAGAAAGAAACAATTCCAGTACTGTGGAAATACAATCAGGATAACCCAAGATCTAGCAGCTTCTACATTAAGGGATCGAAGGGCCTGGAATAGGATATTCCAGAAGTCAAAGGAACTAGGACTCAAACCAAGAATCATCTACCCAGCTAAACTGAGTATAATAGTTCAGGGGAAAATATGGTCTTTCAATGAAACAGAGGACTTTCAAGCATTCTTGATGAAAAGACCAGAACTGAAAAGAAAATTTGACTTTCAAACACAGGAATGAGAAGAAGCATGAAAAAGTAAACAGCAAAGAGAAGTCTTAAGGGACTTACCAGAAGTGAACTGTTTACATTCCCACATGGGAAGACAATATTTGTAACTCTTAAAACTTTTCAGTATCTGGGTAGTTGGTGAGATCACACACACACGTACACACATGCATGCACACACACATACACACGTACACACATACAGAGACAGAGATCACAGATTGAATTGAATAGGATGGGACCATATCTTAAAAGAAATTAAGGAAAATGGTGAGAGAGAAATGTAGTGGGAGGAAAGAGAGTGAAATGGAATGGGATAATTATATATCATTTAAGAGGCAAGTAGGAGACTTTTTAGTGGAGGGAAAAAGAGGAGAGCTGAGAAAACAAAAAACAAAAAACAAGAAGTTTACCCTCATCACATTTGAGTAAAGGAAGGAATAAAATGCACACTCATTTTGGTATGAAAACCTATCTTACAGGATAGGAAAGTGGGGGAGAAGGAGATAAGCAAGGGGGGGATGATGGAACGGAGGGCAAAGGGAGGAGGGAACAATTTGAAGTCAACACTTGGGGAGGGACAGGATCAAAAGACAGAAGAGAAACAATGAGGGGCAGGATAGGATGGAGGGTAATTCAGTTAGTCTTACACAACACGACTATCAGGGAAGTCATTTACAAAACTACACAGATATGGCCTATATTGAATTGCCTGCCTTCCCAAAGGGAATGGAGGGCTGGGGAGAATTTGGAACTCAAAGTTTTAGGAACAACTGTTTAGTATTGTTGTTGCTAGTAGGAAAAAAGACATACAGTTAATGAGTCATCTGGCCCTACAGGAGAAAAGAGAAGATGGGGACAAGAGAAGGGAGGGATGACTGAAGAGAGGGCAGATTGGAGATAGGGAAAATTAGATTGCTTGGGGTATGGAGTGGGGGGAGGGGATAAAAGGGGGAAAAATTTGGAACCCCAAATTTTGTGAAAATGAATGTAAAAAGTTAAATAAATTAATTAATTAATTAAAAAGAAAAAAAAAGACTTTTTGTGTCAGAGGAAATTGAATTTAGATTTTTGTATTAGAGGGCAGTGATTAAAGTTATTCCACCAAAACTCCTAAAACCCCTGAATGCCTGTAAAATGTGCTGCTTCTCCACCTTTTACCCACCCATCTCTGACATGCTATGTGGCTGGAAATCATGAAATATCACAATATCCAAGGAAAGTTGTAGCAGTTGTAAATATGTCATAGCATACAATTAATGAAACTTTAAAAGCTAGAAATGATGGTAAATATTATCAAAGCTAAGAATTTGGGGGAAAGAAGCAGGCCCTTTGTATAAAAGGGAAAATGAATGAAAAAGGGATAAATGATAGTGTCCATGAGCTCTCTTGATATTCGTGTAATTTCAAGAGATCTAGAAGACGTCTGTCATTATATATGGTAGTTATTGAAAGTTATTGGGTAAAAATATACAGGATACATTTGGATGTGTTTTAATCTGAACTGTTAATTTGATCTCATTGATATGGGAATCCTTCTGCCTCCATCAGTGAGATAAAAATCCACCAAAGAATAAATACCTTGGAAATAATAAGTAGTTAGGAAACATTTGTTGAATGAAGTTGGTTTTATTGAATTTTAATTTTTTAATGTTTACCGAACCCATATACAGTTAAATAACTATATTCTTGTCTTTGAAGAAACTTTAGGAAATAGGGCTGCTGAAGCAAGAAATGGAAACTAAAATGTAGAAAATATCGGGGAATTCTCTAAGCCTGTTGGGAGAGGCATATCCATCAGTAGGAGTCTAATGAGTATGGGTCATGAATAGAAGGTCAAACTGAAAATAGATTAATTAGCATGTTAAGGAAGCTTCTGTGGCATATAGCAAATTCTGAGTACTGAGGTAGTGATTTGGTAACTTCAGGACTGCTGAGAGTACACAGCCAATCAGTGCTATTCAGCACTTACAAAGAATGAAAAAAATAAATCTTTTAACTTGGGAAGAAGGGGTAGAGAAAGAGAGGGTTCAGTCAAGGGAAAAATGAAGAGTGTTAGGAATCCAAACGGAATGATTTATTTTCAGAATAAGAGCACATTCCTTCTTCAAGGGAAGGAGACAAAGGGATAAGATCCAATAATTTTATAATCATGGGAAAAAGTCTTTTTAGTCAAAACTGTAGTGTATCTTATCCAAGGATGGCAAGTTGTTACAAATGGATGCATCCATTTGCTTTATTATGTCCTTGCATAGAGATTGGGGACTAATATTAGGCTCCTAGGTAGTTGATAGATTTCTACATTGTTAGTTTAACAAGATGTGGCATACTGGTTTTGGTTCCTATTTTTCCTAAATAGAAGAAAACAAATTAGTCTTTATAGCAAAACATGGTCAGTTACAGCTGAGTCATATCATACGAGATTTATATTTTTCCTGATAGTATCGTTGTCCATTTATAATTTTTGAAATGGGAAATGAAGGAAACATGACTACATATCCCTGGAGACTTTCTAGTAAAGTCTGATGGGAGAATGATAATCTGGGCTATCGGCATCCAGAGGAGATCTTCAATTGTTTGACCAGTCTAATCCTGCAGGGACTAGTTTGGGGCATTGTCTACCAGTCTACTGCCTGGAATTTGTTACCATTATCCCTAATTCATCAAAACAGTATCCCAACCTTCCTTTGCCACAAAACACAAATGGTAACTCCAAGTCACCTGCTCCTGGACAAAGTCTCAACCACTAGACCTAGATGAATGAAACCTGTCCTCAGTCTTCCCTGCCAGAGATTGGATTTAGAAATCTCCAAAGATGTTAAACTCAAGGTCCAAGGGTCCTAAACCTCCCACAAAATTCCCTAATATATCCCAAACCCCATTAAAATATAATTGGCAAACATCTATCAAAGCAGATAAAAATGCAGTGGATACAAATGATATTAACTCACAGATTTCTAAATAAATATGCAGCATAAAAAATCAGTTTTTATTTGGGCTTGACATCACAGGGTTACCTAGTGTTGTGGCTAGAAACATTACTTTTCTCAATATCTCTGAGGAAATAGACAATGCCTGATAATTCCATGAGCATTGGGCATACAGAAAACCAAGCATTTTGGCACAAAGAACCTAATCAGTACTTGTTCCTTAGATAACACCCTTCCTGTTGCCAGCACCCCATCAAGTAGTAGGGACTCAAACGGAAGATCAACAACAAAAACTGAAAACAAAGAAACAAACCCAAAAGCACAGAAAAGTCACTTCATGTTCAGAATTTCCTTTGGATGTGTACTAGCAAAGATCCTGGAACATATTAGGCATTTCACAAATTCTTGATAATTATCGATTGTTTGATTTTGTCAGAACCCTTAGAGGACTTATAATCAGGCATTTATCAATTAAATCTAGTACTTCTTGTTTGGTATTTGTGAAGGAATAGGATGCATAGGATTTGACAAATATTATGATTAAACACCTTACAAAACCAATCTATGTATTTGTGTTATGTAAATCAACCTATATTTATATCTACTTATCAAGGAAAGGAAGGAAATAAGTATTTATAAAGCACTTTGTCCCAGGCACTGTGCTAAGTTCTTTACAAATATTATCTCATTGGATCTTCACAACAACCCTATGAGGTAGATGCTGTTATTATCCCTATTTTACATGTGAGGAAACACAGGGAAGCAGAAGTTATGTGAATTGCCCAAAGTCATGTGCCTACTAAGAATTTGAAACTGAATTTGAACTCGGGTCTTCCTAAGTATTGGCCCAGTGCTCTATCCACTGCATTACCAAGCTACCTAACAACGAAGAATTCACATACAAATAGAGATATAATCCTAAAATAATATTCCTATCATATAAAAAATGTATCAGCCAATTTTTCATAGTTGTTTTATTTTTTTTGCAAGGCAGTAAAGGTTAAGTGATTTGTCAAGTATCTGAGGTCAGATTTGACCTCAAGTCCTTCTGACTCCAGGGCCAGTGCTCTTTCCACTATGCTACCTAGATGTCCCAGTTTTCCATAGCTTAATAAAAGAAGTTGATTAATATAATTGTTTAACTACATCTTAATCAAAAGCTGATATTTAGTCTTAAAATTATAGAAACATGATTTTGACTATATGTATGTGTGTTGTTTATGACTGGCTTAGTTTTAGGGCTAATGGCAATAGCAATAATAATGATAATTAGTCTTAGGGAGATGCTAAGGAACACTGTGGTAGAATCCAGAAAGTTTGTGTTTTGTTTTGTTTTTTTTTTGCTGAAGACCAGGAAATGTAAGACTTTCCATCTTTTATAGTTAAGTTAGTAAAGAATATTAGAAATATCTTATATGAGCCTAGAGCCAAATTTGAGAGAGGTATCCTTGTTATATATCTGAAAAGCAGTGAATGTTAATAGAAGTGCCTTCTTCTTGGTAAAGTTAGGAGATTTGGTTTATAGATACTCTTATAGCAATCAACTACAAGGTATGGTTTTCTTTTTTTTTAATTTGTTATTTGAAGTCCCCTACGACTCTTCCCAAAGTCAAGGCCAGAGTTTGTGTCATCCCCAAAAGATTTTGTTTTCCTTCAAATTGTTCCCTCTCAGAACTTTCTCATGGCTCATTCCATTTCCATTCTGGCTTCTGACTAAGGTTAATGTAAATTCTCTGAATACAGCAAGATATTTCCATTAGTAGTTGATTTCCTCTTTGTCATTGTTGTGACACAAGGCTACTTGTCTACTTCTACATTTTATCATGCAGAGAGTTAATTAAGTTAAGGAATAGAAACCTGGTTTTGAGCTTTTAGAATTATACTACATTTTGATTTATCTGTCTAGTTATTACTATTAATACTGATGTACATCAGTCAGTTCAACAAGTGTTTATTGAGGCATCATTCAAGGCAATGTGCTAGGCATTTGTCTCCTTGCTTAAAAACACACACATTCTTTTGTATGGTGCTCTTTATAATGCAGAAAGAGAAAGGTTTTTATACTTTTGTCTACATACATTTTTCCAAATTAATTTTCTCTTTTCACTTTTTCATTCCTTTGTCTGATTAATTATATTATCAAGTTATATTTTGCCAGATTTCACACTTGTTCGTATTTGATCTTGGAAGCATAGCATTTTCTCTTATTTCTTTCTTCTTTTGGTATAATCTTTGAATAAGGAAAAAAAATCTGCATATGTACTCCCTTTTCTCTTAAGAGGGACTAGTTTCATCTCTCAAATCACCTCAATGGTGCTGCTTATTTTATATTTACAAGCAGTTGGATCACAGAAGACCTCCCCCCGGTGGGAAAATAATTCACTTCCCCATTCTGGAATACACTCTAGTGCTTGCTCTAGTGACAACATTTCATTCTCTGGCTTAAAGAGCATTAAAGTACATCTAAAACTTTCCCTCAAATCTGGGAGGGATTCTTGGACTACAAAGATTTATCTCTTATGAAGGAACTCTAGTGTTATACCTGATTTCTTCCTCTTTGCCTGTGTGCTGACCAGTAAGCACATTAGGACTTTGACAGATATTTTGGCACCTGTTTTCTTATTGCAGCAAGCAAGGCATTAACATCTGCAAAGAGGAGATTACAGTCATGCATCATATTGATATTTTTTATGTACACTTCTGGTATTGCTTCAAAAATCCCTCCCTTGTGACCTACTCCACCAAGGAGCTAACAAGTCTGCAGGCAACAGACAACCTTGAAACACTTCCCCTGCCATTGAAAAGTAATTAATGGTAATGTGTTCCTCTCACCCTGAGCTTGCTACAGATTTTTTTAAAGGTACCTGACTATGGAAATATGCAGTACTTAGATTACAGAGAAAAGCTTTCAAAGTAATAGTTTAATACTTACTTATTTTCCTAAACTGTACTATCTTCGTTGATCAAGAACAAAGCATCTTTCACATAAACAAAGTTATAATATATCAGTTGAACTGGGGAGTGACTGTTTATCCGTCACTGATAAGGGCAATATCTTTCATAGTGATTCACTAAGATTGGAATTTAACTTGAGTCTTTGCAGTCCATTTCAGGGCTTGGAGATTCATTCATAGGATTCATAATGATTCCTCCAATTACTCTGAGGACTTGGCAAAATGATCTTCATCTGGAAATAACTTTCTGCTTTGGGATATGCAATTGTTTATTACTGAATATTCAGATCTGTGTGATTCTGATTTGAAGTTAGATTAAAGGGAACATGGAATTTTCCTCTTTACATCAAAGTCCGCATTAGATTGGATTAGGTTGGAGAAAACATGATGGAAAATGTGTCACCTCCACCAATGGTGGCTAATGTTTAACTTCTACTAAGCGATAAATGGCCACAAAAGCTCTATGAATATCAGTTTCCCTAAGATCACTTGTCTTGCCAGATCAGCCCTTACAGCCATCTTTCAGGAAAACAAATCCTGTGGAGAAGAGTTTAGCCACCCCAATAACCCCCTGATAAGAAGCAGATAAATCAACTTAGCTGAAACAGCAGGGCACCTTGAGGAAGAGAAAAATTAAGCCATTGGGAACATCTTTAGTACCATGGTCTTCTCTTAGAACAATATATAAACAGACCAGGATCCTGAACCCAAGAGCCTTGGGAATGACAATGCTTCCAGCTCTCTGCTGTACCATCTTTGGAATTAACCCTGTTGGGGAAGCAATCCTGCAATTGCTCCTGGGTCTTTTAGGCACTGCTATTGTTGACCCAGAAAAAAAAAAATGTTCTTCCCACCCAAGACCTTGACACTATCAAATGATTTAACATAAGAAAATGATATGATTTTATCAATAGAAATGACACTAGAGAGGAGGCATTAACTTTATTTTTGTACCCTAAGGACTATAAAGGCATTATATTTGACATGCAGCTGAAATATTCCATATGCATTTTCTCTCCAAACAGAATGTGAGGTTCTTGAAGGAAGTATTGTCTTACTGTTCTATTTGTATCCCCAGAGATTAGCATGTAGCAAGCATTTAATAAATGCTTAAACATTTACCCAAATGGATTAAAAATGAAGGCTGTTTCTGCTGTTTAAATATAATAATCTCTATTCTCCCCCTTTATATATATATGAGGCTTCATGGTGTGTAATTGTCTATGAAATGGTCTCACAGCCAGGAAGATCTTTCTTCAAACCCTGCCTCTGGCACATACTGTTTTTATGAAGTTGAATAAGTCACTTACCTTCTCAGTGGTCCAGAAGTATAAAACTTGAGGTCCACATCCCAAACAGAATTGGAAAATGTTAAACAAAATAAATAAAAGTGGAATACAACATAGATTCTGTTAATATACAGTTTTCCAAGTCAATATTCTGTTTGCCCAATTTCTATTTGAATTTTATGCTGCTAGCAACCATATATATATATATATATATATATATATATATATATATATATATATATATATATATATATATATATATATATATATATACCATACAGTATAAAACAAGTGCATTGGTAGATGGAATTTGCCAATTAGGAGGGAGTTTCCTAAGCAAATGAAATCATAGATCTGGAACAAAAACATGCACGTGATGAATATGACAATATAAAAATTTCTTCAGTGTAGAGTTAGTGACATAACCCTTCCCCAATCAATCCCAACACCTCCTACCCTAGCAGTGAGGAAAACCGGCTTTAGTACTAATTCTACTGCTATGTGACATTGGACAAATGGCTACAACAAGGAGTTATTGCGAGCACCGAATACGAAAACAAAGAGTGTGTGCTTTGGGGGAGAGTTGGGAGGAGGACTTTACAAACATCAAGTATCTTGCAAACATGAGGCATTATTATTCTGTATTTTAATTTTTTTTCTATTTTCAGGAAAATACTTATGTAACAAGGGTCGCAGGCCTTAGATCGCAAGACCTCTAAGGTCAGGAACTGTATCTAGTGAACATGAATGTTAGAACATATCAAACTAGCCCCACTACCTCACAATGAGCTTTCTACCTGCACATAAAACAGACTATAACGATTAATCTGATTGTAATCATCATTTGGTTATTTTTATGGCTTCTAAATGGCATGGTCTTAGCAATATATCTTTGAGGTATAGCAAAATTATACTTCTCACCTAGTGCTTTGTTATAATCTTGTACAAGGGAGCTTTGGTCTGTTCCTCCCAGCAGGCTGCACCATCTGATTCATCTATACAAGTTATGTGGGAATTCTATGGTCAGAAGTGGAGTAAAGCAAATCTTCATTCTTAATAACAGAGAACTCTTCCTTGAAGTATATATCATTGCACAGATTTTTTTTTTAAAGGACAACTTTTGTCTTAACCATTTAAATGCAGAAAACATTAATTCATATGCTGGCACAATATTTAGATGAACTCTCTCTTTTAAGTTTCTGTAACTGTCAACATTTAAGTAAACAAGAATTAATATTAAAAAGTAAAGGGATAACAGCATCTTCCTGAGAATTTTTTGACAGATATTTAACTGACCTTCTTAAATATACAGTATTATGTTATTAGAAGAGCAGGTTAGACTTTCTACAGCCAATGTATGAGGTGGGGGATGACATCCACTCAACACATTGCCAATCTTTTCAGGAGCATTTATAGATAATCTAGGTGTTCATAACTGGCTGCAGAATCACAGCCACCTTCCTCACACTTCCCCTTCCAAAAAAGGAAAACCTAGAGGGTATATATTTTTGCTCTATTTTTTTCCCAGGAGAAAAAAATAGAGTTAAATTGTAATTATCAATATGAAAAGAAATTGTTTTCTAATAAAGCTTTTGGATAATGATTGTTTGCCAATAAAAAAAAAATGTTCTCCCAGAGGAACAACTCTTTAAATGGTGGTACCTTGGCTAAATAAATATCTGTTTAGCTCAGAATACCACTGAAATCCAGTGACTATAAACCTATAATCACTGAATTATAGAGATAGACACTTGGAGAGTTTCTAGACTATTTTGTGTTTAAGGAAACTGAATTCTCAGAATGGGTAAATGATCTGCTCATATTCACAAAATACAGTGATAACAGTTCCATCTCATGTTCAAGTCGCTTGGCATAGAAGACATTGGTCTTCCTGTTGAATGACTATGCCCAATGTTACATTACTCTGTTAGGTAAATTTAGTTTCTCTAAATTTTTATTTAAAATACTCCAAATAAAGGCAATTAAAATACATAAACTTTAAACAAAAAAAATTAATAAAATGAATAATAAATATTTTTTTATTTGCATACATTGTCTTGAATTTGCTTACCGCCCTCCAGGGGTCCCTCTCCTATGCTCCCATTCTGGTAAATCTAAACACCTTACTATAGACCCTTTTATTTATTCCCTCACCCTCCCCTCTAAAGATCCCTCCCTTGTCTGTTTCCCTCTCCCTATGTCCCTAAAATTTAATTTCTTCTGAATTTAGAAGACTTTTATACTCTTCTAAATACGTATGTATAGTTTCCTTTAAATCCATCCAAGTAGGCTACTAGAACTATCAGTTCTTCTCCCCCACATAATTCTTCTGTATAGATTCTTCCTCTTGCATCTCATTTGTATAAAATAATTGCTGTTTTTAGCTGTTCCTGAATGGTTTTATTTTTAAATTCATATCCTAGTCATGTTTGCCCCAATCTTTCTAATGAGTTACCCAATTATTAATGAGAATTTTAGACATTCATTTTGCATTATATATGCAGACACATATACATAATACATACACGTACATACACATGTATAAACACCTACACACATATGTGTATATGTGTGTATGTGTGCATACGTGTATGTAGGTATGTAAACTAACAGTTCTTAAGAATCCCTTATAATCAGTCTTTGGTATATACTTTATTTTTTTTTTGTTTGCTTCTTATATGTCAAGTTTTTTAAGTTTAGGATTTTTTTTTAACAAAACCTTGAAAATTGAAGAGGATTATCAGGTTGTAATATTTTTGGTCTGAGCCCAGGTCTTTTGCTTTTTGAAATATTGTGTTCCAAGATCTGTGGTCCTTTAATGTGTCTCCTGCTAGGTCTTGTGCTATTCTAATTGTGGCACCATCATATTTAAACTGTTTTAATCTTGATGTTTTTAGTATTTTATTGTTGAGCTGGGGGTTCAGAATTTGACTATGATATTCCAATGAATTTTCCTCTCTCTTTTGAGTGGTGATCAATTGATGTTTTTTTCTATTTCTACTCCCCCTCCCCTGTTTTCTAAAATTTCAGGACAATTTTCTCTAATTATTTCTTGTATTACTGAATCAACATTCTTTTTTTAATCACAACTTTCAGTTAGTCTAATTATTCTTATATTTTCTTTTCTTGATCTATTCTCTAAATCTGTTGTTTTTCTTATAAGATGTTTCACTTTCTCTTTTATTCTTTAATATTTATATTCTGTTTAATTATTTCTTCATCTCTCATAGTTTTGCTGGCTTCATTTTGCCCAGTTCTAATTTTCAGGATATCGTTTTCTTTTTTTGAGATTCTGAATCTCTTTTTCTAATTGGTTTTACTTCTTTTTCAAAACCTTCTTTTTCTTTTTGGATCATATTTATTTATTTATTTGTTTGTTTTTTAGTTTTTCTTTCATTTCTGTCATTTGATTTTCAAAGTCTTTTTAAAGATCTTCTATAATTTCTTTTTGGGTAGGTAACCATTGACAATGATATCCTTATTGTCTGGGAGTTTCATTACTTTAATATCCTTCTCTGAAGAGGAACCACATTCTTCTCTATTCCCATAATAGCTTTCTGTGGCTGGATTCTTTCTCCTTGACCTGTGCATTTTTGTAGTAATAGTTTAATTTTTGACTCAGTTCCAGGCCTGGGGTATGGAAAATGGTACGTCTTGCCCCCAATCTTCTGTTCTCTAGCCTGGAACCAAAGCCAAACCTCTAACTTCCTGTAAGTGCCCACACTCAGAGGCTTTCTTTCCCACTACTTCTGCACTCTCTGTCATGTACCAGTTCCTTTTCACCCCTGCCATTCTTCACAGCAGAGCTGGACCTTGGATCTTTATCAATCAATCTTCCCAGGTTCCAAAGGCCAACTGTCCCCACTGTTCTGGGAGCCAGTGTTTCTGTAGCTGGGGCTGATGCAACCTCTCAACCTGCAAAATCCAGAAATTGCTGCTTATTGTTAGAGCAGAACCTAGCCTGGAGGTATTTACTCTTCACCAGGACCAAACCTAGTCCTGAGAGTTTTCTTCCAAATGGTTGTGCCTATATTCTTTTTTTCTCTCTGCCCATACTTTGTTCACCCGCAGTGCTATTTTAACTCTTTGTGGGGAAAAATCTTGAGCCTTTGGAATTTTCTGACCTACTCCATCATCTTCCAAGAATCCTCTCATATAATTTTTTTATGTGAAAGACAGAATCACCCTCTCCATTATAATTCTATACTTCAATAAAAATACACGATATATAAAATCAGAATTTGCTCAAATGACATGCTGGATAATTATTAATATGACAAAACAATTATATATTTTATTATAATTTTTACAATGCACTTGCATAGAATTACTTACAATAGCAATTTTCCTTGGTACTTTAATAGAGTAATGTAATGTAAGTACTTACACAGATTCCCACTATTTCATGTCTTCTCATCCTGTAAGATTCTCCACATTTTACAGGAATTTTTCATGTACTCTTATTCAAAATATGATAGGCCTTGCATTTTTGTTCATTTAGGTACTCAGTAAAATAATATTCTACTCAGACTTTCCCTTTTCAGGGCCATGTAGACTAAAAAAATCCAGGCACATTAGATTATTTGTGTGCAAATAAAACATATGGAACTCCTTCTCTGGTTATTCCTGCCACTGATGCAGATAACACAGGCATCTAACATAGTAGGTAAGATCTAGGGAAGTATTAGTCACATACAGATTAAGTGAAGTTATCTGAGATAACCAACTAAATAATAAATGTAAAAAGTGTCAAAATGTGTCAAAAGTGGGATTTAAGAGTAGCTTTCCAAGACTACAAACTTAATATTCTATGCATTAAAAGATGTTGCCTCTTCATTTGTGCTTTTATGTGTAGCATAACATTTTATGTACTTCATTATTTTGGGTGATCTTTAATTTTGTCAGTGTGGGTATCTGATTCATCAATTCAGTTGATAGCCACTTTAATCACAAAGTGCATGCACTTCAAGATGTCCTGTGACTGAAATAATGCAGGACCCAGCAGTTATCTGATGATAATTCTCAAAACTTAGATAAACTGTCCCAGGAATGGCAGATATAGAGTCCGTCACTATGCCTATACTGGAATCCTTTCTGTGATGGCAAACTTTTTATAGTTTGTATGCCTGTGAAAAAAATCTTTAAGAACCTGCAGTTTCTCTATGACAAAATGAGATATTAGAGTAGACCTTTAGAAAAAGAATATTTATGTAAACACTTTAGAAATCAAAATCTTTCAGAACATATGCGATTTGACAATAAAAAATTTCTTGAGTGCCAAACATATTCATCTGTGAATTTGACCTGTATTTACACAAGTGATCAGTTTGATTCACATGTATATATTTGAATTCAAGTCTAGTTTAATTGAAAATCATACAAAGTGGAAGCAGAAACAAGATGGTAGAATAAAAGCAGGGGCTCACCTGAGCCCTCCCCCAGACCTCTTGAAATACTTTTAAATAATGATTAAACAATTTCTAGAGCAGTAGAACACACAGAAAGACAGAGTGAAGAATGAAACAATTTTCTAGCACAAGACAACTTAGAAGGTTGATAGGAAAGGTCTTTTGTACCAACGTTAGAGTGAGGCACAATCCAACACAAGCTGTGCCGGCACAGACCTGGCCTCAGCAAACCAGGAACAGGTCTTGGGGTGACTGAATCAGTAGCATCAGTGACAGTTTCCAGATCTCTCAGTCCACAGATGATAAGGAGATTGGACAGTGTATCAGAACGAGATTTGAAGGAGTCCCTTTAGTGGCACTAGGAACAAGAATCTGTTACATTGCTCATGCTTGGATTTAAGTGGTACTCATAGGTCTTAGTCCCAGTGCAAGGAGGAGCACTAGCTGATCAGAAGCTTGTGGCCACAGAGGAACAGGTGCTCTGGTCACAGTTCCAGGGTTTAAAAGAGTGCATGGTCACTCACAAATGAGCATACAGTATGGAAGAGTAGTAAAGACACCTCTGACTAGACCATGCCATATTGGAAGAACCAAAAACTTAAATTTAGGTATTAGTAGAATTAACTCTGAAAACAGCTACACAAAAAAACTTGGGATGAAGCTTGGGATGGTGCTCTCTCCACTTGGGAAGCAGAGCCACAATTTAGCATAGAACTAATGGCCAAGAAAGTGGCTGGAAAATAAGCAAATAACATAAAAAAATGAGTCAACAGCTTAGTAAAGGAAGCACAAAAAATACTGAAGAAAAAAACACCTAAAAAACCCCCAAAAGAATAGGCCAAAGGGTAAAAGAGGCACAAAAATCCAATGAAGAGAAGAATGCCTTGAAAAGCAGAATTGGCCAAATGGAAAAAGATATACAGATATTTACTGAAATCAAAAGAATCTACTGATCACCTCCTGAAAGAGATACCAAAAGGAAAACTCCCAGAAATATTAAAGTCAAACTGCAAATTGTCCAGGTCAAGGAGAAAATATTGCAAGTAACCAAAAAGAAACAGTTTTAGTGTTAGGGAGTTACAGTCAGGATAACATAACATCTAGAAATATATATCTTGAAGGATTAGAGGGCTTAGAATATGACATTCCAGAGGGCAAAAGTTCTAGGATTACAACAAAGAGTCACCTACCCAACAAAACTCAGTATAATCTATCAAGGTAAAAAGTGGAAATTCAATGAAATAAATAAAGTCTTTTAATTGTGGCAACGAATTGGAAATTGAAGGGTTATTGATCATTTGGTCTGAACAAGTTGTATGTAATTGTGATGAAATACTATTGTACTTTAATAAATTATGAGCAGGACACTCTTAGAAAAAAAAAAAAAACACTTGGAAACACTGATGAACTGATGCAAAGTGAAAGGAGAATAACCAGGACAACAAATACATAATAGCAGCAAAATTGTAAGATGATCTACTGTGAATGACTTTGCTCTTCTCAGCAATACAATGATCCAGTAGTTCTGTAGGATTTATGATGAAAGGTGCTGTCCATTACTAGAGAAAAAACTGGTAGAGCCCTAATGCAGATTGTAAATACTTTTCTTAAATTTATTTATTTTTTCTTTTCTTCTTTATCTGTGTTTTGTTTCACAGAATGGCTGACATGGAAATGTGTTTTGCATTACTACACGTGTGTAACCTATGCCAAATTTCTTGCCTTCTCAGTGAGGGGGAATACAGGGGCAGGAAAAGAATTTGGAACTCAGAACTAAAAAAAAAACACATTAAAATTGTTTTTACATAGAATTGGGAAAAATAAAATATTAAATAAAAACGTAAGAAGGAGTTATGTGTTCATTATAGCATACTATATATAATATACATCCATTTATCTGTTCAGTCATGCAGAAACCATAATAGGCAATTTGGTGGCTAACAAGATAAGACGAGGTTCCTTCTAACAACCAACTTACTGACTAGTAAGTGGGAGCAAGGTCTATGTCACATAAATCTTATGAAAATTTAGTGAATATCTGTATAAAGATGTATATAAGAAGAATTTTGTTATCCTTAGAGTTAGTTTCTCAGGATCCATGACCATATGGGCGAATGTCTAGTTTCCAGGAGTTAGATAATAGTTTAGATAGTAATTCTCAGAATCATAGTGACAGACAGTCCTACTGAGGCTGTGCCATGAGATAAGGTGTGATATAATGTAATATTTAATATGTTTGCACAGAATGACAATATTGCTAAAGTTAACCTATGAGGTTAATGTGGGCCAGATGTCTTCTTATTCTGATTGCCCTATAAAGCACGTTGGCATTGGTCAGTGAATGGGGAAACATCACAGGAAATATAAGGGGGAAAACCATGGGGAACCTACAGGGGAATCTGTGTGTACCTCAATCAGCCCCCATTGAGGACTGAAAGATTTAGGGAAGTGTGCTTGTCTCAATTCACCCCATCAAGACATAGAGGTAGTTGCCTCCCACTCCCCCTTGCTGGTCCCTGCAAGAAGAGTCATTAAGGAATGCAGTAGAAGCTAATTGTCCCAGCAACCATTTGAGAAGACTAGACTGGAATAAAGCTGATTAATAATCACTCTGAAGCTATCTGACTGTCCAACTAGATCAAGAGTGAGCCTGTTAGAGGCTAGAGTCCAAAACCTCCAGTGTCTCCTGTGTGTGATCTGTGAAAAAAAAAAGAGCAATAGATCATAGACTTCAAAAGCTATAAGGTCATTCAGCTCAACCTCCTCATTTAGCATCCTGGAGAAACTGACCAAAACACTGAAGGCAGGAATGGATCCCCGATTTCCTTCCCACAACATAGCAAACTAATTATTAATTTGTAAATTTCACTGTTTTAGGGAAGATAATGTTTACTTTCATTTTAGATAGTTATAAGATCACAGGGACTATCTGGTCTAATCCTCTCATTTGACACATGGAGAAACTGAGCCTAGAAGAGGTTAAATTACTCACCCCAAGATCACACAGGTGGAAAATGATAGAGGCTGAATTTGAGCCTAGTTTCTCTGACTCCAAATCCAGTGTTCTTTCCATACTGCTCCTTTCAAAAATGGAAGCTTTCATGAAAGAAATAGCATTTAGGTAAAGAAATCATATAGGTAATTCTTTGGAGATTTTCTTCACAATAATTCTAGGAGGGAAATTCTAGTTTTATCTCTATTATAGAGAGGAGAAAATTGAGATTCGCAATTTGGAGCTGCGGCAGTCAGCATTTGAATTCTTCTCATGACACTATTTTCAAGTGTTCTTTTTGTGACACCATGGTGATGGATTTGGGAATCAGGTGGGCAAGAATACTTTTGGGGGAGAGAAAAGTAAGATCAGTGATGCAGAAATGAGAAAGACAAAGATCATTTGGCAGAATGTGTATATAAGTATAGTGGAAAAATTAATTAGAAAGTATGTTCATTTCAATTGTTGGCAAATATACTGGAGTGGTGTGTTATTTCTTTTGTCAGTTAATTTTACAGATGAGGAAACTGAGAAAAACAGGATTAAATGACTTGCCCAGGGTCACACAACTGCTAAGTGTCTATGATCAGGTATGAATTCAGGAAGAGGAGTCTTCCTGACTCTAAGCATGACACTATCCACAATGCCACCTAGCTTCCATCTCAGAAAGTAAGGCTTTGTCCAGATTGTAGAAAATCTTTCTGAAATGACCAAGGTATCATGTTTTTGAGGTCTATTCTTCCTGACCTCACCCATTCTTAGAACTATAGTAGTGGCATATTTGTCTTTATCTATGTCAAGTTCCTCATCTATTTCCCTTGTAAAAAATGTGCTAATTTAGGGGAAGAAAAAAAAAGCTATCCAGGACAAAGGGTGCCATTGAGAATGAATTTCATGGACTTCACCACAAACCCACAGTCTTAGCACAAATATTATAAAACTATCTCAACTCAATTTAATTAAAAATATTTTGAAGTGTATGCTCAATGCTGCATCTGAAAGAATATTCAGAGAATCAGAGACTAGAAATGAGATAATTCTTGAATCATTCTGTTGTAATCCCTTATTCGATAATGGAGAAAACTGAGGCCCAGGGATTTAATATGGATTTTCCAAGTTCATGCAAGTATCCTGTGACCTTTAATCCAGGTTTTTTGACCTTGGCATGTGTAATGGTAATTTGATTTGGTAAATCTTTCCTATACATTAATAGGCCCTTTAAGTCACATGAAACCTGTGGTGGGGAAAGTTTATTGACTGGGTGGAGCAGTAACAGACAGAGCTAAAGTAGAGCTAAGAGGAAGTTAGTCTTGAGAGCAGTCAGAGCTCGGAAGGATGGAGGCTCCTGGGTACCATGAATGATTTTGTGATTGTTTGTGATTTTGTTTAAGAGAATTTGTTTGTGATAAGTGTGATGGACCTGGTTTGTGAGAAGCCTAGCAGGTGGAAGGCTTGGGGATTGTGCTGTCCTCTGCATTGTTATAATGTATAGATTTTTGTTGCTGTGATGGGTTTGGGTCTGAATAAATGTTTTGATTCTACCTTCCATGTGCAGAGTCTGGTATTTCGTGAATCTGATTTGTGCAGTGATAGTCATGGCTGCTATAGGAGCTGTGCATATTGCATCGGCACTACAAATGGCAATGAAGATGGGGTTGGGAAATATCAGACCTCTATTTGGAGACAGAAAAGCAGAGGAGACGGAGGAAGAAATGGACGCCCCAGCTTGGGAGGATTTTTGATCCTCCGTAGAAAGAGAATGGGCTCTGGGCACAGGGCTTTGTGAAAACTGGGAACTGAGGCTACGGAAGGGAGAACCCAGAGACCTAGAAAGAGGTTTTCAAGGAATAATAATAGAATCAGGAAAAGAAATGACAGCACTATGTAGTAGAAGCTGGGTCTTGCTAACAGGCTATGGAATTGTATGTAAATGTGGAGACAGGCCACTGGAGGAGAAGGCGCTGATGGAAAGGGAGCTGGCTGGTTTACAGGAGACGCTTTTTGTCCTGCGGTGTTCAGGCTTTCCTTTGGAAGAGGAAGTTGGAGAGTTTCGGGTTGTAGAAGAGAAGGCTGTTATTAGTTTGGCTCACGGGAGGCAAAAAGTTAGCAATAGGAGGGTAAATGCAGCCATTGCATAGCGTGGGCTTGATTGGGCCTAAATACAGGCCAGGAAGATGTGTGGGAAGAGAATGAAACAAGTGAGGAGGCTGAGGTTCGTCCAGTACTAAGAAGGAAGCAGGAGAATCAGGGAGTCCCAACAGTGTTTGGGGAGGTGATTGAGAATTTTGCTCAGCAGGAGGTCACAGATGTTTTGAGTTGGTTGACCCAAAAGATGTGAGAATCATTGGTACCTTGAATGGTGAGAATTAGTGAAAAAGTTTTTTTTGAGAGAAGATTCAGTGGATTCAGGGTCATAGTGGATTGACAAGAAAATAGTTGTTCGCTGCTGTGTTGAGAGCAGGGGTAGATTTTGGAAGAATAGATGGCATTCCAACTAATGAACGACATAAAATGTATCTAGGACTGAACAGGGAGGTAAAAGCTGCCCCTGTAGATTATTCTGAAACATTGTATCCAGGCTCATCATGCTTGCAGGGAGAAAGGGGAGGAGACTGGCCAGGCCCCAGTTCGGTTTAAAAAGGATGTATCTCTAGACAGAATGATGATCCTGGGATTGCAAATTGGAAAAGAGTAAATAATAGTGAATGAGGCTAAGGTAACTGGTTCATGGACTCCAGGAGTATGACTGACTTTATATCTATCCTGTGATTCTGAATTGCGCAGTGATATTCATGGCTGCCATGGGTCTTGCAAATATTGCATTAGACCTACAGCATCTCACTGAGCTGCCTTGTTTCCTTGACTTCTCTTCAGTGAGCTTTTATCATTAAAAACCTTACTTGGAATCCCAAGATCCTGTTCTTCAATCATCCACATACTTTGTTGCTGCATATGTTGTAACAATACCTGATTCCCTCTCATTTCCCCCAGTCTCCAAATACTTTACGTATAACACTGGGGAAAATAATATAATCAATATTACCATTCCTGAGAAAGTCATTTTTTCTGTGACTTCACTTATTAAAACATACCTGGACACAATTTCCATGTCTATATTGACTTTTTCTACTAGAATCTAAGATCTTATGATGAAAAAATGCTGTCTACCTCCAGAGAAAGATACGATAGAATTTGAATGCAGATCACAGATTTAAAAAAAAAAACAGTTAAAATTGTGTTTACATATAATTGAGAAAAAATAAAAACTAAATGAGAATAAAAATGTTCGGTTCCTTGAGGGCAAGGATTGTATAAGTGTGTATGGTTTTCATATAAGAAGTGGTGAAAGGTTTTCTCATTTTGTCATTCTTTCCTTTATGTAAAACACTTTTGTCTTGAACATTTATAAAGTTTTACTAACAAAATATAAATTAAAAAGTGTGAACCAACCTTATTACATTTTTGCCCTTGGTGGATATTATTCTGCAAGACAGTACAATTTTTTAAACTACATTTGAAGTTGTCATGTAGATAGTATGAACTGAAGCTGAGACTTATTTGTGTTATTTATCTGTTTTTATAACACAATAAAAAAAAACAGAAAATGTTGCTGTGCATTTGACTTTGTTTTCCAAGAGAAATAAAAGGAGGTTGTCATGAGAAATAAAGCAGTATAAACTAAAGATTATTAATTACTCAGCATTACGATTAAATGACCCTAAATGTTTTCATAAAGCAAACACTCATTTCTCACTTTCTTTTCACTTTATTCAAGTCTTCTTATACAGAATAACTTCTATGGAAATGTTTTACATAATTGTACATGAATAACCTATTTCTAATTGCTTATCATCTCAGGGAGGGAGAGAGAAGAGAGGAAGGTATAGAATTTGGAACTGAAAACTTAAAAATTATTGTAAAAATTGAAAAAAAATGCAAGTGCTTTTAGTTGAATTTTTTCCTTCTGAATAAAGAAAATTATATTTCTTAGGTTTTCATCTTTGAATCTTGGTAATAATGATTTTACCAAGCACTTTCCTTACAATAAACTAATTTGGTAAGTATCTAAAGAATTTTTATACTTATGTTTTAAGATGTAGAACATGAACCTTAGAAAGCTTAGGGAACTCCTTTGAAGTCACATAATCATAAAATTTCAGAACCAAGATAATAAATATTACCTTTAAAATACATGTTCTCCATTTTGTATTAAAATCAAAACAAGCTTAAAGAAATATCCCATGTCTATACAAGTATGTATTTTATTAATTAGCTGAAATATAGTTTTCTACTAGATTTTTGGGAATTAGCCCCAAGTAATTTTAATAATCTCACACAGTCAACCAGAAGAAAGTTGGGGAAGCAATTGAAAAAAGAGTGGGAGTGTTCCTTTCTGAATCTCTATACATACAATGGCTGTGGATGTAACACTGATGTCCTCGGGGAAAAAACAAAAATTGAGCCCCTGCCTCAAACACTAATAGCCCAAATCTCTTTGGGGCTGCTAAGTGGATAGAATTAAATAGGTTTTTATGTCACTTGGATTAGTTGGAAGTGATTAGCAGTGAAATAAAGTGTCCCCAAACCTAAGACTTTTCCTGTCCCTGAATTCTAAAGAAGTCTTCTAGGTCTTACCATCTGTCTTGCCACTATGTCCTCCAAACATCTGAGGATTGTCATCTGATTTGTTGGCATACCTTAAGGATGCTCAAGCCTTAATATGTGCCAATATGCCTTTATGTTGTCAAAGTCTGTCCGTCTGCCTGCAGCTGAATTCATCTATCTGTCTGTCTATCATCTGTGTGTATTGTCTGTTTTAATTTATGTGAGTTCCTTAAAGCAGAAACTGTTTCATTTCTTTTTTTTTCTTTTCTATTTCTGTCTTCAAACTTGTTACAGCACTTGGTATAAATGAAGTGTTTAGTAAGTGTGTTTTCATTCATTCATTCATGTTTCCACTAGAAAACATAGAATCTGGAAAAGTAACCAGCTTTTTACAGGCAAGGGAAAATCTGTTTGATGTAAATCATGGGAGTCATATTTCAGAAGCAGACATTGGAAATAAAGATATCAAGAAGGATATGTTTTATACCACAGACTGGAAGACAATCAGAAGTTGATCTATAGGTAAAAATCTATGGTGTGCTGGAAACTGCAGATAACTGTAGGGGGAGAAGTGGAGAAATATAGGAAATAATGCCTAAGACAGAGCAGAAAACATTGCCATCTACTAGGTACAGATGAAAGTGTCAAATAGCTAGTGTTAACGGCCTGCTGGCAGAAAAGCCTAGACAATCACAGTATAGGAAACTGGCATCAGTACGGAGAAACTCTGAACATATCTCTGGAGGTGGTTCCTAATGCTTGAGAGTGAGAATTTCCCATAGAATCCTATAAAAGTCCTTTTCACGGTTAAATGAAAAATAAGTCCATTCATGCTTGTAGTCTTATGAACTATTGACCATACATATCCATGGCACGAAGAGGAGGTAGCTCCACATACAATAGTGGCTAGATGATCTAAGTGGGACCCAAAAGTGAGAGAACAGGTAAATATATATACTCTCAGGAGGGAGAGTTAAAGTTGTCTTGGATGTTTTTGTTTGATTTTGGTTTTTATTTTATTTTATTTTGTTTTGTGTTGCTTTTGCTTTCTCTATAGCTGAAGCATCTTAGTATCAGTCTCAAATCTACGCCTGCTTAACATTAACTGGGAGCAGTTAAGTGGCATAGTGGATAGAGTGCCAGGCCTGGAGTCTGAAGAACCTGTGTTTAAATCTGATCATAGACAGATTTGGGTGTGTGACCATAGGTAAATCACTTAACCCTTTTAAGTTACTCATATATAATAAAAAGAAAATATGATCTGGAAAAAGGAAATGGCAAACCACTCCATTATTTTTGCCCAGAAAACCCCAAATGAAGTCACAAAGAGTCAGATTTAACTGGAATGACACAACAACAAAAAGATATAATAAGACATAGCTTTCTATTCTCTTTTAAGATTATAGAATAATGGACTGTTATTCATGATTCTCATGATACTTGATAGCTGTCAATAAGAAGAAAGATTCACCAACACCACTTATCAGTCAAGAAGAATTTTTTAAAAATATAGCAATTTTAAAAAAAAGAAAGAAAAATCCTCTATTCTACATGTGAATTGTTGAATTCTTTAAACCGGCATGTGAAATGTAGCAAAGACAATATTCTAACGTGGTATAGCTATATTTTCAGAGTGACACATATGACTGCATGCTCTCTTTTGTGATTACATTAAAAGAATACATAAAAAGAAATCCCTTAATCATATTAAAAATAGACTCCATGTAATGTATATAAATAATAAGGTTAAAACTTTGACAGTTGCTAAGAAATCGAGAATCATCCTAAATGAAACCCACATTATGTTTCCATGTATCATATAAAACATGTTTTCTTGCCACAACTTTGAATAATATCTCCTAAGTTTTAGTCATGGAATACAGCAGTTTTCACTAAGCATGCACAATTTTATGTGGGTAAGTGGCAAGAACAACTCTGAGCAACTACAAATGATCCTTTTAAAATACAGTTTGAAAAGATTACTGCAGCAAAACGTAAGGCTAAGGTGGGTGATTCCCTTATCAGAGAGAGCCTTTACAGTGGCTAGATAAAGTCTTTCTGTGGCTATTTCTCAAATTCGGATGCATAATTTTCAGCTTTTCCAGTCAAAAGGCAATCACTCAGTGTGCAAGATAGTGTGAGGTTGTGTTAAGAAAAAGTACCTTTCAAATGTGAAAAGTAGGGCATCTAAATGTCTTTGGATTAGCCAAGACCTGCTGGGAATGCTGAAGTTGGAGGTGGGGTGGGCAAGGTCAGGAGAATGGTGGAAGGGGAATGGTAGATGGTGATAAATGGTAGAACAGAAGGTAAATCCAAGAAAATGGGACTTGGCTAGGTAAGGCTTGCCCTAAACAGTGGGAAATGTACATAGGGCACAGACTATCACAGAAAAGGTAAGGGAAAAAGAGTTTATTAAGTGCCTACTCTGTGACAGACACACTATGTTAAATGTTATACAAATTTCTCAATTAATCTTCACAACAGCCCTATAAGATAGGTGCTACTCTAAACCCCTTCCCCTTTTATAATTGAGGAAACTGAGGCAGAGGTTGTGACTTGTCCAGGATCATATTAAGTGATCTCAGGTCACTTTAAGTATTTGAGGATAGTTCTGAACTCTAATTCTGGCTCCAGGCCTAGCATTCTATCTACTGTGCCACATAACTGCCCTTGGTTTCAGACTGACAGCTGAAATGGCCTTTAAAAGACATCTTTGCTTGTGGCAGAGATGCCTCTGAGCAGAAATAGCTCTTACCTTGATCAGAAACCATGTCTCCCATACTTTCTTTGCACAGAGATTGATGGAAAAACTTGATTCCCTCCCTTAGCATTCCCTATGCCACTATTGTGGAAAACATAGCAATAAAAAAAAGGAACCACCATGGTTGCAGCAGCAAATTAAACCTTGATAAGCCTTCTAGAAATTAGGTCTGGTGACTTTGATTACTGTTAATATTTGAGGAAAATAATATCATCTATACCTTTTCCCCATCTCAAGTCAATTCATATTTCAACAGGATTAATAGGTAAAAATTAATGGGAAACAAATTTAACGTTTGAGGAAACCTCAGAAATAGTGTTTTAACATGCTGAACCAGTAGTGTCTGCAGGGAAGATGTGGAAAACTTGCACAGATGGATTTGGTATTGAAAAGCATGGTAGCAACAACTTCCCAGAACTGCTTTTGTCTTTATATCATTAACAGTAGAATTGGGCAGACAACTGGTAAGACTGGAAGCTGCTAGAAGCAAAACAGGAAGATCTGATAAGGGTTTGATCATAAGAGTTCAAGAGACTTCCTAAATGTCAGGTGATCTTTAGGAAGGCTTAGACTAGCAACAAACTAGTTGAGAAAGTAGGTGGTCATAATCTAAGAGTGATAAGAACGGTTTAAATTTGGGATGTGGGCTAGGTGGAAATAAGTACTTTAAAATTAATATTGTTCCATCATTGTAATCCCAAAACAGAATTAATTTCATATAAAAAGTCTGACAATTCTTTATTCTCTTTAGCAATTTTTTAGCATTTAAAAATAATGTTAAGCCTATCTCTATATTGGAGGAATTCTGTTAACATTATGTTAATTATGTCAGTGAGTAGGAAGCTTATTAGAGTTCAGAGTCAGAAGAGAATATAAGTAGTAATGCTTAGGCAGCTTGCTAGAGTTTTATATTGGTATTTATTGACTAAGGAGAGACTTGTATTTTTGTTGTTCAGTCTTTTCAGTTATGTTCAGTTCTTTGTGACCCCACTTGGGGTTTTCTTAGCAAAGATACTGAAGTGATTTGCCACTTCCTTTTCCAGCTTATTTTACAGGTGAGGAAAGTGAGGCAAGCAGGGTTAATTGACTTGTAAAGGGTCATATAAGACTAAGCATCCGAGGTCAAATTTGACTTCAGGTCTTTGTGCTTCCAGGCCTGGTGCTCTATTCTCAGCAATGACTAGATGCTTTGTTTGTCATTTACTTCCTCAGTGAATTAAATGACTTGATTAAATGAGAAAACGAGGTTAAATTACTTGCCCATGCTCTATACACTGAGCCATCTAACTGCCTCTACCTGTATAGCTTGTATTTACAGCTAATGGGTCATGGGTCCAGGTGGAGAGAGACTTGTGGCAGGGAAATCAGCTAGCAAACCACTGAAATAGCCGGGAATGAGACGATAATAGCCTACATCAGTATACTGGCAATGGAAGAAGGGACAAAGTGGCATCTGCCAGAAAGAGTAAAAAAGTAAAATCAACAGAACTTATTTGGATATAGGGGATGAGAGGGAACTGAGGATGACACGTAGATTGAGAACCTGGGTAGCTGACAGAATAGTTGTATCTTCAATAGTAACAGATAATTTCTAAAGAGTGGAGGGTTCCCAGGATAGATAATGAGGTCAGATTGACTATGTTGGCTATGTTGGATATTTTAGGCTATCCAGTCAGATATATTTAATAGGCGTTGGATTTGTGACACTAGGGGTGAACAGAAAAGTTAGAGCTGTGTAAGTAGATTGACCAATCATCAGCATAGAGATAATTGAATCCATGGGAACTGATGACTTAAATAAATTTTTCTAGTCTTTAAAAGCATTTAGATAGAATAGTGAATAGAACACTGTACTTGAAGTCAGATAGATGAGTTAAAAATCATCCTTAGTCATTTTACAAGCTGTGTGAATCCGGAAAAGTCATTTATGTGCTGTCTCAGTTTTCTCAACTGTAAAATGGAAATAACAATGCACCTACTTTCCAGAGTTGTTGGAAGGATCAAATAAGATATTTAAAAAGTGTTTACCATAATGCCTGGAAACTAAGTGCTTGATAAATTTCATTTTCCCTTCCTTTAGCCTTACAGATTTTAAATAACACTAAATTTAAGTGAATTCTTTTTTATGGGAGGGAATCTGAGTAACTCATAATGAGTGCATAAAATATTTCTAGTAGATAATATATATGCACTGAATTGAATAAAATGATTAAACTTAGAAGTAATTCTATAGACCTTTAGCACTTAGTTCCCAATTTACAGATAACAAAAATGGCACCTAGAAAAGTAAAGTGACTATTTCAGGGTAACACATTTAGTGACAGAGCCAGGACTAGAATCCACTTTTTTTTAACTGAACTCCAGGGTTCTTTCAGACTTGAACTGGAGTCTTAATTAGTAGTCCTTAGGAAATTTTGCTGTCTCTATTTGTTTAACTAAATTGTCTTCTAAATTCGGTATATAATTACACTTAAATGTGTCATGTAGTAGTGATAGTGTTGAAAAGAGCATAAAAGTTATGCAAAGATTTGTGGACACTTGGTATTCTTACACGGGGAATCTGGATCTCTCCAGAATATGATGTATCTCTGTATACCTTACTCAGTACTGAAAGCTATTATTTATACTTCCTTCCCAAAAGCACCCAATAAAGAGGGAGAATAGATATGCCTTTTAATTCTCAGTTCAATTTCAAATTGTTCCTTTGCTGTTACTATTTATCAACTTTTCTTTCTTTGCTTTCTCATTCAGTCGTGCTCTTTTTTCTATTTTTTCATTTTTTTTCATTTACCAACTTCCACCACATTCCTCCTCATGTTGATGGCCCAGAAGTACTAAATGCTTGACGATCTCCATGTAACTACAGTTCCCATGTTTAGGGACTTCAACCTACATATCCATATTCTGTTAAATTCATACAAGCCTCCCAGTTCTTCCTCTTCCTAAATTCTCCTGCTTTTCCTCTTTATTCTATCTCAGTCACAAGTAAGCATAATTCTAGTATTGCCTATAGTTGTTTAACTTCCTACTTTCAGTCTCTCATCCCCAAATCATTTTCCACATGTCTGTCAAAGTAATATTCCTAAAATACTGATCCAATTATGCCATCTTCTCATGCCACTCCAATCCCTAACTCAAAATTCTTCAGTGGTATTCTATTCACTCTAGGAAAAAAGTGAAATTTTCAGCTTGGCCTTTAGCATCCTCTATAATTTGATACCTACTTACATTTCTATTCTGTCAAAATATATTCCTTGTCTGTTTTAGGCAAAATAACTTGTTAGTCATTTTCTGTATACCTCTCTGTCTTAGCTCAAATGATGGAGGCAGCTAGGTGGTGCAATAGATAGAGCACCAGTGCAGGAGTCAGGAGGACCTGAGTTCAAATCTCACCTCAGACACTTGACACTTACTAGCTTGTGTGACACTTAACTCCAATTGCCTCATCCTGGATCATCTCCATTCATCCCGATGAATATCTGGTCACCTGATTCAAATGGCTCTAGAGGAGAAGTGAAGCTGGTTAGCTGCATAACCCTTCCTCACTCAAAACAAAGTCAAGTGCAAGTCATGTCATTATTTTTCTGATAGCATGGTTTTCTTCAGCAACGAAGGACAAACACACAGCTCAAATGATGTCCAGTGTTCTTTCCTCATGTTTACAATCCCCAAGATCTTTTAAAGCACTGGTGAAGAGTAACCTTTTGCAAGAGTCCTTCCTAGTATCCCTGATCGCTAGCATTGGCTCTGTTTTTTTAAATAACTTTGTATGCATTGTGTAGTTGCATGTTCTCAGTAGAGTCCAAGTTCCTCAAGGACTGATACTCATTGATTGTTTTTTGTCTGTATCTCAGGGCTAGGCCAGTGAATTTTACATAGTACCTAATAAATATCTAATGAAGTGTTGTTACCTTTTGAGAATACAGATTGCTCTGTCATGTTAATGGGGATAAGATTGTATTGTGTTAGTAATAAATTCAGAAAAGTTAAAACACAAAATGAAAGCCCTTCTCATTTCATAGTGAGATCATAACACATTATATATCTATGATATTTCATACTTTTCAAACTACTATTTGGCCTTCACAAGAACCTGGTGGCAAACTGATGTTGGATGTAGCTCTTCCGTTTTTTTATCCTTCTTGTTAAATTTACTAGCTAAGTGATTGGATGAATTTTTTATTCTTACCCATTTTCATTCAATATCATCTACAACTCCTCATGTCCCCCACTCCCCAAGCTGTTTCTCTGCTTGGATTGGAGGTGGTAGACGATGAGATCTAATGTCCTGCCCAGTCATGTTTGAGAAACAGTATTAATTTGTATTCTAAAGCAATTCATTTCACCCTAATATGTGTGTCTGTGTGTAGTTATATCTGTAATTTTTAAGAATTTGTATATCAACATGTACAAGTAGTTTTTGCTGGATTTGTATGCTTATATTTAGCTATAAGATCCACATGAGCTTCCTTCCCTCCCCTTCCGCCCTCCATTTCCCTCCCTTCTTCTCTCCTTTTTGTTTGAAGCTCATTCGTTCCTCCTAGTATTTGTTTAACTATCAACTGCGATGTCTTATTGGTAGCCACTTCCTAAAAATTCTAGCATAATTGACTAAGAAAGGAGTGAACTACATGCCAAAAGATGATCTTGCAGATGGTTTATTACCAAAATAAGAGAGAATATAGAATGTATAGTTCAAGAAACATCTGTGAAATATATACGTGTGTGTGTGGGTGTGTGTGGGCAGAAATTAGCTACATTTTACTATATACATTATACATTACACGTCCCAAAATTCAAAGTTCTCACGCAATCTGGTCCCAGTCTACTTTTAAAGTTTCTCTTTCACTCCAGTTCTGCTCACATACTCTACATTTCAAACAAACTGGAACCAATGATCAAATATATATATGCTAGTCTCTTCCATCGCAATGTGATTGCTCATGCATTATTCCATATGTATAATCGACTTGCCTACTTCCTCTCCTATCTTTGTATATTAAAACATCTACCTTCCTTCACAGTATAACTGAGATTCTACCACCAAGCCAGATATATATCCCATAATCCCTAGAGAGTAAATGAAGAAACGTTTATTAATTGCTTATTATGTGATAATCATTGGTGTTGTGGTGGTTGTTGTCCTTAGTTCTTGAAGAGGGCCAAAATGATATCACTATATTATAGTCAAATTACAGTGTGTCTGACTGTGGCTGATCAGATAAATATATACTCAAAATGCTGTCCCACAGGTCAGGCAACAATAGTTCACAGGAACATTTGGGATGAATTCTCTAATTCTGCACATCTAATGTTTCTTTTCATTTGGTTCAATTCTGCTTTGCTCATAGAGCATAGCACCTTCCCTGATGAGGACATGCCATGCTGGATAGTCCTCTGCCAGGGTCTTCAATGTCATGCAATCATTTCCAAGGTTATTAAGAGAGACCTTGTGGAAAGAATTCTCTGAAGATGAAAGAATAGGCCAGAAAATTCCAAGTTCTTCAGATTTTCCCCACAAACAAGACAAAATAGGGCACCACTGAAAATGTAGAGTGGTAAAAATAAGAAAAATTTGGGGCATAATGGTAGTCTCCTAGCACAACCAGGAGAATCTCCAAAAAAAATCCAAGGACTGAAATTTGGTCCCTGTGAAGAGAAAACACCTTCATACAAATTCTGTTGAAACAGCAAGACATTCCTGGAACTACCTGCATTGGGAGGTAGCCTTGGCCTTAGCCACAGGAACTGTCACTTCCTAGACCATGTCAGGAATCTGACTCATCTGAGCAAAGGAAGATTAAGGGAACCTCTGCAGATACCAGACCCAATAATGCTCCTGAGACAACCCTAGGCAAAGAGGAACCAGCACATATCAGGTGAGCACAAAAGCAGTGGGGCAGAGATTCTCACTGTGGGTATTTACAGGAGGGTAAAGTTTTTGATTTTTGTTCAGAACAGAGAAGTGGAGGAGGATGTGAGGCCAGAGGCACCATATCTAATACCTCAGCACTAGAAGTGATTATAAAAATGTACCATTCCAAAAAAAAAAGCACAGGCAAAGAAGAAAGAATCCAACCATAGAGAGCTATTATAGGAATAGCTTCATTTTCAGAGGAGGATACTAAAGTAGAGATACCCTCTTCTACCCACAAAAAGTAATGCCAAATGACCACTTGACCCCCCTCCAAAATTCATTAAAGAACTTTACAAACAACTTTAAAATTTAAATGAGAAAGATTGAGGGAAGAATTAAAAAGAAAAATAAGAATAATCCAAGAAAACAATGAGGGAGATTATGAAAAGAAAGTCAGCCAATTAGAAAAGGAGATGCAGAATCTTAAGGAAGAAAATGTCTCCTTGAAAATCAGAATTAGGTAAGGGGAAGTCAGAGAAGTTATAAGAGATGAAGATATAAGGAGTAAAAAAATAGAAGAGAATGTGATACATCTCATAAGAAAAACAACTGATCTCGAGAATATATCAAGAAGAGAAAACATAAGAATAATCACAATACCTGAAAGCTATGAAAGAAAAATAAGAATCTTGATAAAATAATCAAGAAATAATTAAAGAAACAAAAGGGGAAAGTACAAATAGAAAAAAAAATCTATAGATTATCACCTGAAAGAGATCCTATGAAGAAAACTCACAGTAATATTATAGTCAATTTCTAAAACCTCCAGCTCATGGACAAAATATTAGGAGAAAGAAAAAATCAATTGGTGTATGACAGTATTACAATTACAATCACACAAGCTCTAGCAGTGGAGACACTAAAAGATCATATGTCTTGGAACATTATGTATGAAAGTGCACAAGAACTGGTCTTCTAGACAAAAATATCATACCCATACCTAAGCATAATTTTTAATGGAAAAAATGAACAATTAATGAATTATCAAAATTTCAGGACTTTGTTTAGCAAAAAGAAAAATAAAAAGGTGATTTGACATACAAGAACCAAGAGAAATATAAAGTACATACCAATGATCAATTACAGGGGTCTCAAAAGGGATAGAATATTTATCTTTTTTGTATGGAAAATATAAAACCTATGTCTAAGATTGTTTCTAGTAATTTGGTAGTTTAAAAGAAAGATCTGGGCAGACCTGAGTATGATATAACTTCAAAAAGTAAAACTGTTCAAAAATAGCTAAAAAAGTAATTATCTTATGCAAAAGAGATAGGAAAGGAATAATCAACATAGAGGAATTGAAAGGGGGAGGGGGCTATTAGTTCTTGAAACCTGCTTTCATGTGGAATGGAATGTGGGATGTGGGTTCAAAAGGGAAAAATACATATATATCTAGAAGAGTATAAACTCTTCTAAATTGAGATAGAAATAAAACTTTAAGGGGAGTGGGGAGAGGATAAAACAGGGATCTTTAGAGGTAAGCATGAGAGAATAGGTTAAAGGGTTGTCCAAAAGGGTGTTTAAGTTTAGCGGAATGGGAATGTGTGGGATGACAAGATTCCTTACTTAAATTAATTACTCGGAGGCTCTCAAAGTGATGACAGAAAGTTTATTCATTCAGTTCTCAAGAAGCAGGGCAATTCCTGTACCAGGTACTCTGGAGCAGTAAAAGTCAAAAACAAAGAAAAAGCAGTAATATATATATATATATATATATATATATATATATATATATATATATATATATATATATATATATATATATATATATATACCCTAACTCAAGTCCCTCCCTCCCCACTGACCATTATCCTCATTAGCTGACAATATGATCTTACATTCTAGATGCGAAATCTAACCAATCCTTTTTGAAATGAAGACATCGAAGAATTATGTCAGTTTTATCCAATCACTGAGACCCTAATGTACTACACAGTTTTATATCCTTATATGGAATTATTGTACTCTAAAAATATTGTAACCTTGAGCCTCTCGGTCTTTCTTACTCCTGGGAGAAGAATTACAACCTGAGAAGTCTTCACTAAACCTATTCCACTCAGGAAGATAAGGGAGGAATTGCTGTGGTGGTGGAGCGGGGGAGGAGCAGGGAGGAGGCTAGGACAAATAATAGGAGGGCAAGATAGCTGGTAGAAGTAAAGTTTCCTTGTATTGCTTCTTCTGACCACTATGTAATCGCCTGCCTCATGTGAGTTCTACGTAAAATAATCTGTTTGACAAGCTTACATTTTGCATTCGAACAATGTGGGCAGCCCATTGAATTTGTACTCTCTGAAGCTTAGTTTGAATACTTGGCAGTTCAGTTTGAGCAAGGATTTCAGTGTCTGGTAACTTATCCTGCCAGGTGATCCTCAGAGTCTTCCCAAGACTGTTCAAATGGAAGTGATTCAGTTTCCTGACATGGCACTGGTAGACTGTCCATGTTTCACAAGCATATAACAATGATGTCAGCACAAAGGCTCTGTAGACCTTCAGTTTGGTAGTCAGTCTAATACCTCTTCTCTCCCAGACTTTTCTTTGGAGCCTCACAAACACCGAGGTAGCTCTGGAAATGCATGCATCAATCTCATTGTCAATGTGTACATCCCTGGAAAGTATATTACCAAGGTAAGTGAACTCTCTCAAGAACTTTGGACTTGACTGTGCAACACGGGAGACACTGGCACAGGACCACTCAGCATGGCATGCCCACATCAGAGAAGGTGCTGTGCTCTTTTAGCAAAGCAGAATTGAGACTACACAAAGTAAATGTAGGATGTGCAAATTTGGGATATCCACCCCAAATATTCATATGGACTATCTGTGCCCAACCTGTGGTAAAGCATTCCAAGTTCATATTGGTCTGATCAGCCACAGTCAGACACGCTGAAATTTCACTTTATCATGGTGATTTCATTTTGTTCCTCTTTGACGATGAATGACAACAACCAACCAACCAGAAGTAAAGTGGAAGAGTTAGGGAAAAAAAAAGAGAGATGCACAAACATAAAAAATAAAGAGTAAGAGTAGACTCTCTGAAAGTATATGTTTATGTATGTATGTATCTATGTTTATATATGTATACATAAATATGCATATCTCTATCTACAGATATATTCAAGCTTAATTGTAGCCTGGGAGGGGAGGGTATTGAAAGGGGAAAAAGAACAAAAAATAAAACATGTACAGCAGAGAACAAAAGAAAACATATGAAGAAGCAAAAAAAAAAAAAGATGTACGGTTTTCAACACAACACACGGTTTTTAATATATAGGCTTTCTTGAAATAGAAAGTTATTGGCATATATTCTGAATCTTTCTGATGTTCTGCTGTGCACATGACTTGATTTTCTTTTTTTCTTAATTTCTATTTAAGTTTATCATGTTTTTTTTCTTTTCTCGTAATGTTTTTAAGTTTTAGTATTGCCTAAAATAATTTTTTTTAAAAGAAAGAACAATGCATATACATCTAGAAGGTTTAAAAGTCTTCTAAATTGAGGAAGAAATAAAAATCTAAGAGGCTATTCCCTTATGGAAGGGGAGATTATAAAGGAGGGATTTTTAGAGGGGAGGATGAGAGAATATGATAAGGGGGAGTATAAAGGGATGTTTCAATTAACAGGAATGAGAAGATAAGGGAAGGATCTTGGAAGTGGGGTAGGTTAAGTAATAGGAGGGCAAGGTAGTAGGTAGAACTGAAGTGGAGGACTCAGGAGGGATAGGAAATAAAGATACACATAAACATAAATAAAGATCAGGAGTAGAATTTATTAAGAAAAAAAGCAGGAGTAGTGATTAACTCAAAGTTAAAACTAAAATAGATTTAATCAAAAGAGAAAAAATGGGAAACTATACTATATGTCAGCCATGTTAATCAATATTGTTTTAGACTATTTTAAATAACTAGACAGTATAGGGCTGAAATATTGCTGTGATTGAAGAAATGATGAGTTGATGCACTTAGAAAAATATAGAAGGACTCAGATATACAAAGGAAGAGATTATGCATCTTTAAAAAAACAGAATAAATAAGTATTGTATGATATTACACAGATGCATATGAATGTATATGTTTATATATGAACATGATTATAGATGTCTAAGTATATTTATGTGTATGTAAGTATATTTATGTATGTGTATATATGCATATATGTATGCATGTGTATATATATCTGTACATATATATGTATATGCACTTAATAGCAGCCTTCTTGAGGAAGGAGGGAAAGAAGGGGAAAGCAGAACAAAGTAAAACAAACAAACAAAGTAAAAAGGGACCAGCAGAGAAGAAAAGAAAACTTACAAGGAAGCAAAATGGACACCTCTGAACACAATGCATAGTATTTATTATATAGGCTTGATTGAAATGGAAATCGATTGTTGTAATTTTGATTCTCCTCTTATGTTCTGCTGTGCACATGACAATGCTTTTTTATTTTGTATTTAAATTTAATATGTAGGATTATAAAATTTTTCTCATTTTGTATTTTAGTATTTAAGCTTAAAATAAAAAAAAAAGTAAATTGGAAAAAGAAAAACATCTTGAGAATGTCCTTTTATTGCATTTTCTGATCACCACGTAAGCACTTGCTCTGTGTAAGTTTTCATAAAATTGTTATATAAGCAAGTATATATTTGACATTTGAACAATGTGATCCTACCCTCAGATTTTTTCTCTCTGCCATAGCATTTGAATGTTTGGCAGTTTAGCTCAAGAAGTAACCTCTGTGTCTATCTTATCCAGCCAGGTGATCTTCAGAATCTTCCTAAGACAATTCAAGTGGAAGCAATTCAGTTTTCTGGCATGTCAGTGGTATACTGTTCAGGTTTCACAGACATACAATGAGGTCAGCACAACAGTTCTGTAGACCTTCAGGTTGTAGTCAGTTTAATAACTCTTCTCTCCCAAACTTTTCTTTTGAGTAACCAAAACAATGAGCTAGCTCTGGTAATAAGTGTGTCAACCACTTTATGAAAGTGTACATCCTTAGAAAGTATACTATCAAGGTAAGTGAACTTATTGACAGCATTAAAAACTTCTCCATTTGTTGTAACCGATGGTTCCAGGTATGGATGATGTGGTGGGTGGCTGATGGAGCACCTGTGCTTTCTTGGTATTAACTGATATGCCAAAATCAGCACAGGCAGCAGAGAATTGATTCATATTTTGTTGCATCTCAGATTCAGAGGCTGCATTGAGTGCACTATCATCTGCAAAGAGAAAATCATACACCAACTTTCCCTCCACTTTGGTCTTGACTTGTAGCCTTTTCTTATTGAAGAGCTTACCATCAGTACTGTAGTTGACCTTTGCACTGTGTTCATCCTCATTGAAAGTATTTGACAACATGGCTGAAAATATCATGCTTAGAAGCATGGGAAGAAGCACACAGTCTTGTTTCACTCCATTGGTGACTGGGAAAGCATGAGAACATTATCCAGTATTCAGAGACCAGACAAACATGCCATCATGAAATTGACATACAATGCCAATGAACTTCTCTGGGCAACCAAATTTTGACATAATTTTCCATAAGCCTTCATGACTAACATTGTGAAAGGTCTTGTTCAGATCTACAAATATTGTGTACAGACCTCTATTCTGTTCCTGGCATTTCTCCTGGAGTTATTGGTAAGCACACATCATATTGACTGTTCCTCAGCCCTTTCTAAAGCCATATTGGCTCTCAGATATATGACCATCTTCCAGGTGAAGGATCAGTCTATTAAGGAGGACTCTAGCAAGAATCTTGCCAGCAATGACTAAGAGAGACATCCCACTGTGATCGTCATAGGACAATCTATTCCATTTACGTTTATAGTGATGGACAATGGAGGCATCCTTGAACTTCTGAGGAATAACCTGCTCTTGCCATATGACTTGGGAAATTTCAGTCAGCTTTTGTATGAGCAATGGTCTCCCTACTTCGTAAATCTCAGCTGAAATACAATCAGCACCAGGTGTTTTACCGCATTAAAGGAGCTTAATGATACACAAAACCTCTTCTTCAGTTGAATGTTCAGCTAAGGAGGGATTAACTTCAACCTGAGGTAAAAGTCAATGGCCTCAGCATTGATGGTAGACTGTTGAGAACACAATGGAAGTGTTCAGTCCATCTTTCTAGGACCATGTCCTTATCACTAATCAATGTGGCTCCATCAACACTGAGTAGTTGTGATGCACCATATGTTTTTGGTTCTATTTAATAACTTTCAGGGAATCATAAAAGTGCTTTGGATTGCTACTATAAGCATAAAACTGAATTTCATTTGCCTTGTTACTGAGCCAGGAATTGTGCATCTCTCTAAGCTTTGCTTTTACATTACTTATACCTTTACCTTTATGTAGATGGACAATGATGAACTTTGAACTTTTAGGGTATAACCTCCTTTTGCTATATAAACCAGAAAATTTCAGTCAGTTTTTATGTGAGCAATGGACCTCCTACCTTTAAAATCTCAATTGGAATAGAATCAGCTCCAGGTGCTCTGCCGCAGGAGAGGAAGTGAATGTCATTCAAAACCTCACCTTCATTTGGAAATTAGGCTAAAGAAAGATAGACTTCAATCTGAGTAAAACCATCAGTGGTTTCAGCATTGATTGATGCTGTTGAGAACAATACGGAAGTGTTCAGCAGTTCTCTCTGGGATCATGTCATTGTCACTCATCAATGTGGCTTAATCAGCATTGAATAGTTGAAATGCACATGTTTTTGACCCATAAATACTCCTCAGGGTAGCATAAAAGTGCTTTAGATTGTTACTATCAGAATAAAACTGAATTTCATCTGCCTTCTTTCTGAGTCAAGCATCCACTAGAAAGGAAAAAGAAAGAATGTATTTTCAAGAAACTAAAAGTCTTTACTAGGTCAACAACAGGCAAACTGTATTCAAACAATTTGGACAAAGGAGTAATTAGAGAAAATCAACAAAGGGAAAGCATAGCACTAAAGGAAATCAGGAAAGGCTTCTTGTAGGATGTTGAATTTTATCAGTGACTTGAAGAGAGCCAGAGGATGAAAATAAGGAAGGAGACAATTCCAGGCATTTGGGAGGGGATAGCTAGTGAGAAAAAATGGAGCAAGAAAATGAAATATCTTGAAATGAATAGCCAGTGTCACTGGTTCCTAGAGAACATGAAAGGCGTAAAGTGTAAGAACATTGGAAATATAGGGGCAAGTCAAGTTATACAGGTCTTTGAAGAACAAACAGAGGTTTTGATGTTTGATCCTCCAACTGATATGAGAATAGAGGTTATAAAATAAGGAGTAGTTACATCTTCAGATCTTTTCTTTAGAAAGATCAATTTGACAGTTGAGTGGAAAGATTAGTGGAAAGAGACTTTAGTCAGATAAATCAACCAGCATTATATTGCAGTAATCCTGAAATTATTTCTTGGCTGGCCCAAAATCTATGTAGCAATGTTTGTGCCCTGTCTTTTGACATATGCAATAGACATTGAGAACACAGGACTCATATTGGATATGGCATTGCGTCCGTCTTAACAGACTGTTGAGATGGACTTGAAAACAGATTTTATATGATGAGAGAAAGAGATTGAAAAGTTGAGAATAACACCAAGTTACAAGTCTGAGTGATACAGAGGATAGTGATATCTTCAATAGTAATAAAGAATTAAAGAGGAAGAAAGGTTTTTGAAAAGGTGGGGATAATGATTTCAGTTTGGACATATTGTATTTAGGGTATCTGAAAGACATCCTATTCAAGATGCCCAATAGACAATTTGAGATATGAGAATTGAGGTTATCAGAGAGCAGCTTTGTGAATCACACTTCGCAAATAATTGAAAATTGTTTTTTAAAACTTCCAAACTATTTCATATATTTGCCAACAGCAAATTAAATGCCTGTCTTGCTATTGGCATTAATACAATTTCTTTCTTATATGTATACATACATCTTACATTGGTCTGTACTTATGCATGTATGTGTACACATATAAATTTAACAGTGGTGAAAATGCATCCAAGGGTTCTTTAAACTTCAATTTTTATAATTTAAATAATTTTTGAGTTTCTCAAATCATATTTGATATTTTATACTTTTTCTAAATTGTTCCATGTTGGGGGCAGAACCAAGATGGCAGGGTGGAAGGAAGGACCTGTAAAAGCTCTCCCCTATAACCCATAAAATACACGAAAAAAATGACTCTAAACAAATTGCAGCAGAGCAGAGGCCACAAAACGAGATAGTGAAAAAGATTTCCAGCCCAAGGCAGCATGGAAAGCCAGTAGGAAAGATCTATCACACTGGACGTGGAGTTGAGCGCAGCCCAACCTCAGCAGTACAACAGCAGGGACAGAACCAGAGTAGACCTCAGGGGGTGGAATCCCCAAAAGCAGCTGCAGTTAGCAGATGGGTCAACCCACAAACACGAAAGACAGCTTCAAAGGTCAGTGAGAAAGCACTTTCACCTACTTGAGAAGAAAACGTAGTCTGACTCTGGCAGCCCCAGGGTGGCAGCAGTTGCTGTGGCACAATGACTGTTTTAGGAGCCCTCAACCGAAAGTCTCTGGGGGAAACACACTGTCGATCTGGATCTCAGCCCTGACTGGTGGCGTTGGGGTGAGGAGGAATGCTGGCTGCCCTGGTTGAGCTGGTGGAGGCTTTGGAGATGGAATTCAACTCACAGATCCTGGGCAGTACAGAGTGATTGTGATTGCTCACAGACAAGAGGGAAGGTCAGGAGAGGAGTACACTATTCTCCCTTGATTGGGCCACCTGGGAGAAACTGAGAACTTATAGGTCCCCAGAGTATACCCTCCTCTTGAAAAAGGACTCAAAAGGGGGAGGAGCCAAGATGGCGGACTAGAAAGACTTACATATGCTAGCTCCTGAAACCACAGACCATAAATTTCCTTTAAAAAGAATTCCCCCAAATTCTGGAGCAGTGGAAGCCAGGCAGAAACACAGTGGAGGAGATTTCTGTTCCAGAGAGCCCGGACAAATTGGCACCAAAGGTCTGTCACGCACTGGAGAGCAGAGCCCAGCCCTGCCCTCTCCTGGTCATGCGGCCCCAGAGGAGCAGATCTGAGCAGGTTTCAGGGATGGAATCTCCAGCGGCTGTGAAGTTCCCTCAACCCACAGGCGCACAGGTCAGTGAGAGAGACTTCTGGCCTGGCCGAGAGGGGAGCAGTGTGTCTCCATAACTCAGGCCCGCTCGGGAGGCAAGGGCAGAGGCAACGGCAGAGGAAGCAGCCTTCCCAGGGTAGGCAGGACCTCAGATCCATTACTGAAGAGCTCCACATAAACTGCCTGAGGAAACTGAGGCTGGGAGGTGGCCCTACCCCCACCTGAGCACCAGAACTTAAGCTCATATTGAATAGCAGCTCCGCCCATCACTGAAAGCCCCGAGGCTGGGGAGCAGCATTTGAATCTCAGACCCCACGCACTAGCTGGGCAGATCTAGGCGGGGTTGGAGAGTAATCTCAGAAGTCAAGTAACTGCCTGGGAAAATGCCCAGAAAAGGGAAGAAAAATAAGACCATATAAAGCTACTTTCTTGGTGAACAGATGTTTATTCCTCCTTTCATTTCTGATGAGGAGGAACAAAGTTTACCATCAGGGAAAGGCATAGAAGTGAAGGCTTTTGTATCCCAAACATCCGAAACAGATATCCAATGGGCTCAGGCCATGGAAGAGTTCAGAAAAGATTTTGAAAATCAAGTTAGACAGGTGGAGGAAAAACTGGGAAGAGAAATGAGAGAGATGCAAGAAAAGCATGAAAAATGAGTCAACACCTTGCTAAAGGAGACTCAAAAAAATGCTGAAGAATATAACACCTTGAAAAATAGGCTCACTCAATTGGCAAAAGAGGTTCAAAAAGCCAATGAGGAGAAGAATGCTTTCAAAAGCAGAATTAGCCAAATGGAAAAAGAGGTTCAAAAGCTCACTGAAGTAAATAGTTGTCTCAAAATTAGAATGGAACAAATAGAGATTAATGACTTTCTGAGAAACCAAGAAATCACAAAACAAAACCAAAAGAATGAAAAAATGGAAGAGAATGTGAAATATCTCATTGGAAAAACAACTGACCTGGAAAATAGATCCAGGAGAGACAATTTAAAAATTATGGGACTACCTGAAAGCCATGATCAAAAAAGAGCCTAGACATCATCTTTCATGAAATTATCAAGGAAAACTGCCCTGATATTCTACAACCAGAGGGCAAAATAAGTACTGAAGGAATCCATCGATCACCGCCTGAAAGAGATCTGAAAAGAGCATCTCCTAGGAACATTGTGGTCAAATTCCAGAATTCCCAGGTCAAGAAAATATTGCAAGCAGCTAGAAAGAAACAATTCCAGTATTGTGGAAATAAAATCAGGATAACACAAGATCTAGCAGCTTCTACATTAAGAGATTGAAGGGCGTGGAATAGGATATTCCAGAAGTCAAAGGAACTAGGGCTCAATCCAAGAATCACCTACCCAGCAAAACTGAGTATAATACTTCAGGGGAAAATATGGTCTTTCAATGAAACAGAGGACTTTCAAGCATTCTTGATGAAAAGACCAGAGCTGAAAAGAAAATTTGACTTTCAAACACAAGAATGAGAAGAAGCATGAAAAACTAAACAGCAAAGAGAAGTCATAAGAGACTTACCAAAGTTGAACTGTTTTACGTTCCTACATGGAAAGACAATATTTGTAACTCTTAAAACTTTTCAGTATCTGGGTAGTTGGTGGGACCACACACACACACATACACACACACACATACACACACATTTACACACGTGCATGCACACACATACAGAGACAGAGAGCACAGAGTGAATTGAATTGGATGGGACCACATTTTAAAAGAAATTAAGGTAAACGGTAAGAGAGAAATGGAGTGGGAGGAGAGAGGGTGAAATGGAATGGGGTAAATTATCTCTCATTCAAGAGGCAAGCAGAAGACATTTTAGTGGAGGGAAAAAGAGGAGAGCTGAGAAAAAACCATGAAGTTTACCCTCATCACATTCCACTAAAGGAAGGAATAAAATGCACACTCATTTTGGTATGAAAACCTATCTTAAAATACAGGAAAGTGGGGGAGATCAGCAGGGTGGGAGGGATGATGGAATGTAGGGCAATGGGAGGAGGGAGCAATTTGAAGTCAACACTCAGGGAGGGAGAGGATCAAAAGAGATAATAGAAACAATGGGGGGGCAGGAGAGAATGGAGGGAAATATAGTTAGTCTTACACAACACGACTGTTATTGAAGTCATTTACAAAACTACACAGATATGGCCTATATTGGATTTCCTGCCTTCCCAAAGGGAATGGGGGGTAGGGAGGGATGGGGAGAATTTGGAACTTAAAGTTTTAGGAACAGCTATTTAGTATTGTTCTTGCTACTAGGAAATAAGAAATACAGTTAATGGGGAATAGAAAGTCTTCTGCTCTTAGAGGACAAAAGAGAAGATGGGGACAAGAAAAGGGAGGGAAGATAGATGAGAGGGCAGATTGGTGATAAGGGAAATTAGAATGCTTGGTGTATTGGGGTGGGGGGAGGGGATCGATGGGCAGAAAATTTGGTAACTAAAATTTTGTGAAAATGAATGTAAAAAGTTAAATAAATAAATAAATAAAAAGACAAAGGACTCAAAAGTCAAGTAACTGGCTGGGAATATACCGCAAAAAAAGGAAAAAAAAAAAAAAACAAACCAATAAGACTATAGAAGGCTACTTCCTTGGTGAATAGATATTTGTTTCTACCCTTTCAGCTGAAATGCAATGGATATCATCAGAGGAAGACCTAAATATCAAGGTTTCTGCATCCAAAACCTCCAAAATAAATATTCAGTGGTCTCAAACCATGGAAGAGCTCAAAACAATTTTGAAAATCAAAGAGGTGGAGGAAAAATTGGGAAAAGAAATGAGAGCAATGAAAGAAAATCATGAAAAGTGAGTCAACTAAAGGAGACTGAAAAAAGTGCTGAAGAAAGTAACACCTTTAAAAATAGATTAACTCAACTGGCGAAAGAGGTCCAAAAAGTCAGTGAAGAGAAGAATGCTTTAATAAGTTGATTTAGTCAAATGGAAAAGGAGATTCAAAAGCTCACTGAAGAAAATAGCTTTTTAACAATTAGAATGCAGCAGATGGAAGCTAATGACTCTATGAGAAACTAAGAAATTACAAAACAAAACTGAGAAAATGAAAACATTGAAGACAATGTGAAATATCTCTTTGGAAAAACAACTGACCTGTAAAATAGATCCAGGAGAGACAATTTAAAAATTATGGGATTACTTGAAAGCCATGATCAAAAATGAACCTAGTCATCATCTTCAATGAAATTATCAAGGAAAATTGTCCTGATATTCTAGAACCAGTGGGTAAAATATATATTGAATAAATCCACTTATCTCCTGAAAGAGATCTGAAAAGAGCATGTCCTAGGAATATTGTAGCCAAATTCCAGAGTTCCCAGATCAAGGAGAAAAATATTGCAAGTAGGTAGAAAGAAACAATTCAAGCACTGTAGAAATAAAATCAGGATAACACATCACCTAGCAGCTTCTACATTAAAGGATCAAGGTCTTGGAATATGATATTCCAGAAGTCAAAGAAAAAAGGATTAAAAGCAAGAATCACCTATCCAGCAAAACTGAGCATAATATTTCAGGGGAAGAAACGGTTATTCAATGAAATAGATGACTTTAAAGCATTCTTGATGAAAACACCAGAACTGAAAAGAAAATTTGACTTTCAAACACAATTACCAAGAGAAGCGTGAAAAGGAAAACAGGAAAAAGTAGTGTTAAGGGACTTACTAAAGTTGAACTGTTTACATTCTTACATGGAAAGATAACATTTGTAACTCTTGAAACTTTTCTCTGTATTTGGTTATTTGGAGAGGTCATATATACACACATACACACACATATATAGACAGAGAGCACTAGGAGAGTTGAATAGGAAGGGACGATATTTTAAAAAAAATAAAATTAATTTGTGTGAGAGAACTATATTGGGAGGAGAAAGAAAGAAATAGCCTGGGGCTAATTATCTGTCATAAAAAAGACAAGAAAAAGCTTTTTCACTGGAGGGAAAAAGGGGGAGGTGAGAGGGAAAAAGTAATGTTTACTCTCATCACATTTGGCTTAAAGAGGGAATAACATGCACACTCATTTTGGTACGAAAATCTATTTTACACTGCAGGAACATAGAGGAGAGGGGGATAAGTGGGGTGGGGAGGATGATGGGAGGGCAAATGGGAGGAGGGAGCAATTAGAAGTAAATACTTTGGGGAATGGACATGGTGAAATGAGAGAATATCATATAAGGTGGGCAGGATAGGATGGAGGGAAATATAGTTAGTCTTACACAACACGACTATTATGGAAGTCTTTTGCAAAGTTGCACATATATAGGCTATATTGAATTTCTTGTCTTCTCAGCTGGGATAGGTGGGGAGGAAGGAAGGGAGAGAAGTTGGACCTCAAATATTTAGGAGTAAATGTTGAGAACTGTTTTTGCATGCAACTGGGAAATAAGAAATATGGGTAATGGGGTATAGAAATCTATCTTGCACTACAAGAAAAGAGAAGATGGGGATAAGGAAAGGGTGGGGTGTGATAGAAGAGGGGGCAGATTTGAGGAAGGTGTGATCAGAATACATGGTATTTTGTCTTGGGGGTAGGGGAGAAATTTGAAACACAAATTTTGTGGAAATGAATATTGAAATCTAAAAATCAATAAATAAACTTAAAAAAACCAAAATGTTCCATGTTTTTTGACTGTAGATCTATTGTTGAAAAATAACATTTAATCTTATAGATCCATGTGAATACCCCAAATATTTTCTGTGTCACACTCTTTTTCAGAGGCATTAAAATTTTTCCCAATTAATTATTAAATATAACAAATATTTATTAAATGCTTATAATATCAATGCATTGTGGTAAGTGTAAGGATATAAGACAAAAATGAAACAACTTCTACCCTCAGTAGCTGACAGAGTTATCAGTAAATTTTCTTTTTTTTATGTTAATTAATTATTTTTTTTTTTTGGTGTTCTACAATCACTTCCGTAAAATTAAGATTTTATCCCCCCGCCCTCCACCTTTCCCCCACTACCCCTTCCCTCCCCACAACAGCATACAATTCTCTATAGATTCTACATATACTTTCCTATTGAGTACATTTTCACAAGTCATGTTATGTAGTCAAACTAAAATAAATGGAAGAAATCATATAACAAATCAAAACATAATATACTAAAACCTACACATATACAAACATGATCTGCTACATTTTGCGAATGACTTCCATATTTCTTTCTCTGAGTGTGGAAGATATTTTGTGTTAGAATACTAGCACTGGGATTTTTTTTTAGTAAGTTCTTGTGTTATTACGAAGCTCCAAGTCTACTAGAAAAAACTCTCGCACACTCTGGTCGTTGCTGTACACAATGTTCTCCTGGTTCTGCTCCTTTTGGTCAGCATCAGATCATATAAGTCCTTCCAGGCCTCCCTGAAGTCTTCTTGTTCATGATTTCTTATGGTGCAACAGTGCTCCATTACATTCATATACCATAATTTATTAAGCCATTCCCCAGTTGATGGGCATCCCCTTGATTTCCAGTTTTTGGCAGCTACAAAGAGTCCTGTTATAAATATTTTTGTACATGTGGGACCCTTTAACATTTTTATGATCTCTTGGGGATAACAGTCCTAGTAGCGATATTACTGGGTCAAAGGGTATGCACATTTTTATAGCCCTTTGGGCATAGTTCCAAACCATTCTCCAGAATGGTTAGATGAGCTCACAGCTCCACCAACAATGAATTAGTGTTCCAACTCTCCCACATCCTCTCCAGTATTTATCATTTTCTTCTTCTGTCATATTTGCCAATCTTATCGGTGTGATATGGTACCTCAAAGTTGTTTTCATTTGCATTTCTCTAAACAGTAGTGATTCAGAACACTTTTTGATATGATTATAGATACCTTTAATTTCTTCCCCTGAAAATTGCCTGTTCATATTCTTTTACCATTTATCAATTGGGGAATGACTTGTATGGTTATATATTTGAGTCAGTTCTCTATATATTCTAGAAAGGAGGCCTTTATCCCCGAGCTTAGCCGTAAAACTTTCAGTTTAATGTAATCAAAATTATCCATCTTGCATTTCATAATGCTTTATATCGTTTCTTTAGAAAAAAATTCTTCCCCTCTCCATAAATCTGATAAATACACTATTCCTTGCTTCTCCAGTTTATTCATGGTATCAACCTTTATACCTAAATCATGTACCCATTTGGACTTTATTCTTGTGTGTGATATCAGGCATGGATCTATACCTAATTCCTGCCACACTGTTTAACAGTTATCCCAGCAATTTTTGTCAAACAGTGAGTTCTTATCCCAGAAGCTGAGGTCTTTGGGTTTATCAACCAGGAGGTTGCTATATTCCTTGCCTACTGTGTCTTGAGTGCCAAGTCTGTTCCATTTGTCTACCCCTCTATTTCTTAACCAATGCCAAGTGGTTTTGATAATTGCTGCTTTATAATACAATTTGAGGTCTGGTAGCACTAGGCCACCTTCCCAGGCATTTCTTTTCATTAGTCCCTTTGATATTCTGGACCTTTTGTCATTCCAAATGAATTTTGATATTATTTTATCCAGCTCTAGAAAATAATTATCTGATAGTTTAATTGGTTTGGCATTAAATAAGTAAATTAATTTAGGTACAATTGTCATTTTTATTATATTAGCTAGGCCTACCCATGAGCAATTGATGTTTATCCACTTACATAAATCTGACTTTATTTGTGCAAAAAGTGTCTTGTAATTGTGTTCATATAATCCCTGGGTTTGTTTTGGCAGGTAAACTCCTAAGTATTTTATAGTGTCTACCCTGGATTTAAATAGGATTTCTCTTTCTATCTCTTGGTGTTGGACTTTGTTGCTAATATATAGGAATGCAGAAGATTTGTGTGGATTTATTTTGTAACCTGCAACTTTGCCAAAGTTGTTTATTATTTCAAGTAGTTTTTTACTTGAATTTCTGGGATTCTCTAAGTATATCATCATATCATCTGCAAAGAGTGATAACTTAGTTTCTTCTTTGGCTATTTTTATTCCTTCAATTTCTTTATCTTGTCTAATTGCTACCGCTAACATTTCTAGTACCATACTGAATAATAATGGTGATAATGGGCATCCTTGTTTCACCCCGAACCTTATTGGAAATGCCTCTAGCTTATCTCCATTGCATATAATGCTTGCTGAAGGTTTTAGGTAGATACTGCTTATTATTTCATGGAAAGTTCCCTTTATTCCTATGTTCTCCAGTGTTTTTAATAGGAATGGATGTTGTATTTTGTAGAAAGCTTTTTCTGCATCTATTGAGATAATCATGTGACTTTTGTTAGATTTGTTGTTGATATGATCAATAATGCTAATAGTTTTCCTAATATTGAACCAGTTCTGCATTCCTGGTATGAAACCTACCTGATCATAATGTATTATTCTCTTGATAAGATGCTGTATTCGTTTTGCTAAAATCTTGTTGAAAATTTTTGTATCTATATTCATTACAGAAATTGGTCTATAATTTTCTTTTTCTGTTTTGTCTCTTCCTGGCTTGGGTATCAAAACCATATTTGTATCATAGAAAGAATTTGGGAGTACTCCTTCTCCAATTTTCCCAAATAGTCTATATAGTATTGGAATTAACTGTTCTTTAAAGGTTTGATAGAATTCACTTGTGAATCCATCTGGTCCTGGAGATTTTTTCCTAGGGAGTTCATTGATGGCTTGTTCAATTTCTTTTTCTGAGATGGGGTTGTTTAAGTATTCAATTCCCTCTTCTGTTAATCTGGGCAATATGTATTTTTTTAAATATTCATCCATCTCATTTAGATTATCGAATTTGTGGGCATAAAGTTGGGCAAAATAATTTCTAATTATTGTTTTAATTTCCTCCTCATTGGAGGTGAGTTCACCCCTTTCATTTTTAATATTATTAATATGATTTTCTTCTTTCTTTTTTTAAATCAAATTGACCAAAGGTTTATCAATTTTATTAGTTTTTTCATAAAACCAACTATTGGTTTTATTTATTAATTCAATAGTTTTCTTAATTTCAATTTTATTAATCTCTCCTTTGGTTTTCAGTATTTCTAATTTGGTATTTTCTTGGGGATTTTCAATTTGTTCTTTTTGTAGCTTATTCAGCTGCATGCCCAAGTCATTGATCTCCTCTTTCTCTATTTTACTTATGTAGGCATTCAAAGATATAAGAGATACAAAGATATTAGAGAAATTGGTCTATAATTTTCTTTCTCTGTTTTGTCTCTTCCTGGTTTGAGTATCAAAACCATATTGTATCATAGAAAGAATTTGAGAGGACTCCTTCTTCCCCAATTTTCAAAAATAGTCTATATTGTATTGGAATTTTAGTATTGGAATTGGAATTCTTTAAAGGTTTGATAGAATTCCCTTGTGAATCCACCTGGTAGTGGTCCCCCACTAGTATAGTTTTGCTGTCAATTTCTTCCTTCAACTCCCCCAAGCTCTCCTCTAAGAATTTGGATGCTATACCACTTGGAGCATACATGTTCAGCAATGATATTGCTTCCTTGTCTATGGTGCATTTTAGCAGGATATAGTTTCCATCACTACCCCTTTTGATTAGATCTATTTCTGCTTTTGCTTTGTCTGAGATTAGGATTGCTACTCCTGCCTTTCTTACATCAGCTGAAGCACAATATATTCTGCTCCATCCTTTGACCTTTATCCTATGTGTATCCCCCCATTTCAAATGTGTTTCTTGTAAGCAGCATATTGTTGGATTACGGCTTTTAATCCATTCTGCTATCCAACTCTGTTTTATGGAAGAATTCATTCCATTCACATTCACAGTTATGATTACAATCTGTGTATTTCCCACCATCTTCTTTCCCACCATTTGTGCTTTTAGCTATCCTGTCTCCCTTCGCCTCCTCAATAGTATTCACTTTTCAGCACCTCCTCTTGCCACTTTCCCTCCTTCTTTTAGCCCCCCTCCCTTTTACTCCCCTTTACTCTTATTGCTTCTTCCCTCCCTTTTAGCCTCCCTCCTCTTTCTTCCCCCTTCCTCTCCTACTGACTATGGAGCTAGTTAGGATTATCTACTTAAGTTTATTGTTCCATCCTTTAAACAAATCAGATGAGAGTACCTCTTACACAATGCTCATCTCCCTCCCCTCTTTCCCTCTACTATGATTTTGTACTTCTTCTTGTGATGTAATTTTCCATTTTCTGCTTCCTCCTTTTCACACCTCCTATTACAATCCCTTCTCATACTTAAATCATATTTTTTATCATGATAGCATTTACTTCATACCCATTCCCCCTATGCATATCCCTTTTATATTTCATAATAGCTACCCAGTTCTCAAGATTAATAGGTATCATCTTCCCTTATGGAGAGTTAGACAATTTGCCCTAATTGAGTAACAAGTTGTTCCCCCCACACTGCTTACCTTTTTATTATTCTTTTGAGACCTGCATTTGAAGAACGAATTGTCTATTAAGTTCTGGCTTTTTCGTCAGGAAGCTGTGGAAGTCCCTTACTTCGTTGAATGACTTTCTCCTTGCCTGAAATGTTATGTTGAACTTTGCTGGGTAGTTGATCCTTGGTTGCAGTCCCAACTCCTTCACCTTATGGAATATTGGGTTCCAATTCTTTCGATCTTTTAATGTAGAAGCTGCAAGGTCCTGTGTATTCCTGACTGTTTCTCTTTGATATTTAAATTGTTTCTTTTTGGCTGCTTGCAATATTTCTCCTTCACTTGATAGCTCTGGAATTTGGCAACTGTATTTCTTGGGTTTTTGGGTTTGGGATCCCTTTCAGGAAGGGAATGGTGGATTCTTTCGATGACTATTTTGCCCTCTGAATCTAGTACTTCTGGGCAGGTTTCCTTGATGATTCCCTGGAAGATATTGTCCAGGCTCTTTTCTCCATTATTGGTTTCTGGCGGGCCAATAATTCTCAAGTTTTCTCTTCTGGATCTATTTTCCAGGTCAGTTGTTCTTCCAATTAGATATTTTACATTTTCTTCTATCTTTTCATTCTTTATATTTTGTTTGATTCATTCTTGGTGTCTCATTGAATCATTAGTTTCTACTTGCCCAATTCTAATCTTAATCAAATTGTTTTCTTCAGTTAACTTTTGCATCTGCTTTTCCAACTGCCCAATTTTTCCTTTTAAGGAACTATTTTCTCCAGTTAATTTTTGTCCTTTCTTTTCCATTTGCCCTTTTAGGAAGTTATTTTCTCCAGTTAATTTTTGAACTTCCTTTTCCAGTTGTTCAATTTTTCTTTTCAAAGAGATGTTCTCATCAGTGAATCCTTTCTTAATAATTTTAAAATTATTGGCCAGTTTATCTTCTATTTCCTTCTTTAGTTGTTCCAGGGAGCTGCTTGTGCTTGAGAGTAGTTCATAATCCCTTCTGAAGTTTCAGGTGGAAGTACAGTCTCAGGTCTGACCTCTTTGGTGTTTGTGTTTTGGTCCTTATCCCCATAGAAAGATTCTATGGTTCTTTCGGCCCTCTGCTTTTTCCTGTTCATGATGTTGATTGAGTGTTGTGGCTTTTGGTTCTTTCAGTCAGAAGCTAGAGAACTTTTTGCTGAGCTGATGTGTGAAAAAGCTAAACGCAGGTTTTTGTTTGGTGTTTCCCTGATCAGCCCTGGGTTTAGCTTTTTAAATGTGGGGGAGGAGTGGTCTTGTCACAGGAGATCTCCTCAGCTGAACTGAGGCAAAGAGAAGCTCAGGGGCTGGTAATCCCAACCGCCCTATTGTCTTTGTGATTCCCCTATACAGCTGAGGCACTGCTACATGCTAATGCGTGTTCCCACCCCTCCTAGGACACCTCTCCTGCCAATGAGTCTTGCCTGGGTCCTAGTGTGAGTTTTCTCTGCCATGGGTCCTCTGTCCTTGCGGTTTGCCTCTGCCACCATAGGAGGAATCCTCCTTAGCTACTTTCCTCGCCTCAGTGTTATTAGACTATTGGCCCCTTCTGCTGTTACTGCTGATCCAGAATTTTTCTGTGGAAATATTTTATGGTTCTTTCAAGGTCATCAAGGGGGGAAGAGAGAACATTTACTGATCACTCCGCCATCCTGGCTCCCAGAAGTTCAAGTAGGTGATTTACCGAAGTTTAATCTTCAGGCTGAAGATCTCAGGAGCTGTTGTGCTGATATCTGGCACCCGGTGGCTCTCACTGACTCTGTACGGCTTGTCTCCCAACCTTGGTGCTGCTCCTCTGGTTCTTCCCACCACTCAGGTTTCTCGGGTCCCTTCTGCTTAGCTGTGCTGGCCACGCTGTGCTGTGCCCTATGGGCTCACCCCCACAGAACAGATCTTTCCAGAGGACCTTCCAGTAAAACCTGAGCTCCAAATCCGTCACAGTCTGTCTCCCCCTGGATTCTGCACCTCCAAAATTTGGTCAGATTCTCCTTTCAGAGGTACCTGAAGGAGTTTGTCTGAGAGCTTAGGTGAGTTGTTGCTCTCACTCTGCCATCTTGGCTCCGCCTTAGTAAATTTTCTTAAGTTAGCTACATTTATTTTCAGTTGAGTAATTTTTTTAAATCTTTGAAACATCTTGGTTACATATTTTGTCCCTTTTGTTACCATCCCCTATGTCTGATTATGCATTCATTTACTCTCCAAAGTGGTTGAAGACAAGTTTCTATTCTTTCTATGTAGCATGATTTTTGAAGTTTGTATTTTAAATAAATCCATTTAGATTTTATTTTCATACATGATATGAGATAGTGCTCTCAATGTATTTTTCCAACTGTTTCTAAGTTCTCTAACAATTCTCAAGGATAATGAACAACTTACAAAGCAATTTGTGTTTGTGAGCTTATTGAAAATTATACTGTTGTGTGCATTTGTTTTTAAGTTTTACTTATCTGTTCTATTATACTTACTAGAATTATGTTATTTTGTTTTTAAATCAAGCACCAGATGGTTTTGATTATTATTGCTATATAGTGACTTCATTGATTAAGTTCTAACAATTCAACATTGACTATTCTTAGCTTTTAAAAATTATATTCCTTAAAATTCTTGATTTCTTATTTCTTCATTTACATTCTGTTAATTTTTCTTTTATAGAGGTTTGATAATTTGATTAATATAGTCCTAAATATGAAATCTATTTTCTAGTCTAGATGTGCTTTGTTTCTTTACTCATGTCATCATCTTGATCCATTTGCCATTGAAATCCTAGACTCTGCTTAAAGAATGTACAGGTTTGGTAGGTGAGCTTTTGTCACATCTGGCCAGAGCCTAGCATGCCATCATATTTTTTTTTTCCTGGCACCTTTTCCAATTTTAACTTCCTATTTGTTTCTTTTCTTTTCTTTGCCAATAAAAGCATATGTTCACAGAGGATAGGGAATATTTTACTGAATGTGTAGTATTCTTTCTTAGAAGTCTTGGTTTGACTTTCCTAAGCTGCTAAAGAACTGGAAGTTTTATTTCCCTTTTTCTCCCTCAGTTCCTACAGATATTATAATTTTAAAGATATTTTCACAGAGGGTAGAAAACACCTTATCTCACTCCTCAACCTCATAATGGAATACATACAGTCTATAGCAGAATTAGCAGTTACTTAATATATAACACTTTGAATTAAAAAAATGGGTTCTTTCTTATGTGGCTAGAGCAGGGAGTATTAGGGGAATAGATACAGAAAATTTTATGGCTCTTAGATGTTTCAAGATCTTAATTAACATATGCTTGAAGGTACCTTTTTCTTTGCAAATCCTTTTTATTCTGCTAAGACTGCATCTGATAAATTTTATGTGCTAAAAGTATCTGTGGTCTCCTCTGTCCTTTGTTTTCCCTTATATACTTTTGTTTAGTGAATAAAGTTAATAGAGTAGTTTTGGGACCCACACAAGGGAGTGAGCTTTCAAAGACTGGTCTGGGATCTTAAACCTCTAACCCATTGTTAAAGATTTAGCTTTCTGTAAATAAGGGCATAATTACAAGCCATTCATATATTTTATGACTGTACTTACGAAGGCATAATTACCATGAATTATGTTCATTTGAAATCAGCCTAGTAAGGCAATAAACAACTATTAGGGTTACACTTATATTTGACTCCCCAGTGATCAGTACATTGCCTACAAACTGGGTGGAAAAAAAATAAATGAATTGTTTATTGAACTATTTGTTAGTATCTGCATTTAAAATATTGGTGTAGATCAACCACAAATAATGAATATATTTCCAATTATTTAGACCTTGTATCTGTGACAATATATTATGTGGTTCTATTAATATAAGTTTCATTTCTTTCTTAGGAAGTTAATACCCAACACTTGACTTCATTGTTTTTAATTTAAAATCTATTTTTCTTTATTTCTTTGAGAACATAAAAAAGTTCTGATTTAACATGGATGTGTATTCTATCTTGTTAAAAATAAAAATCAATTGCCTCAAGTTTTTTGCTTAGATTTTTATTAATTTTTAAATATCTTATCAATAAGTTAAAATTCCATTCATGGAGTTTTTCTTTTCCATTTTATGCATTATAACAATAATAACAATAGCAACAACAAAATAATTAAAGTATCACATACAGAACAACAAAACTTGCAAATTATTTATACTCATCATTTTAAATTACAGCTACCTTGAGAGTTAGGTATTACAAATATTACTTTTCTCAGATGAGAAAATTAAGACTCAGAGAGCTTGTGACTTACCTAAAGTAATGCATTCATATCTGGCATGGTTTCCAATAACACTGTCAATAGAGGTCATCCTTGCTTCATCCTCGAACTTACTGAGAGCACTATGTTTGTATTAGGAATAAAGCTACCTTGTGCTTTTAAGCAAAAGCTTTTGGTCTTATTCAAAAAAGTCACTTCAAACTCTACCTTTCTATTCATTTTTTATTTTTATTCCATTTAGTAAGCGTCTCCACCCTTTCCCCCACTTTCCACCAAGTTTCTGAGAGGATAAAGAAAGAAAAATGAAACAAAAATCCTGGCACAAATAAAAATAATCAAGAAAAAAATACACTCATTATCCACTGTGCTCCTTGGGTACCACTGATTAAAAAAATGTCATAGATAACCAATTCAAATCATATAATGAATACGAAGATGGTTCACCATTAGGAAAATTATTGGCATAATTAGTGAAATATTGAATTTTTCATATGTATGAATGATCACATTGTTATATTTCTTCTATCAGTGCTGATCTCAGCTCATCCATACATCACCATATTTTGCCACTCTTGTCCATGGATGCATACAACCATTTTATCCCTCTTCATTGTGTGCCAATATCAAAGGAGAATATGAGCTATCTTAGAGTATAACCAGTTCCTCAATGTTTTCCATCATTTTGTGATAACATTCTTTTAGTATTTACCTTTTCCACTTAGATCTGCATCTTTTGATAAATTTAAATACTGGCACTCTGGGGTATCCTTTACATATATGTGTGTACATGTTTGTATCTATCTATATGTCTGTATGAAACATATATATATGTACTTTTTTATCGTTTCTTGTGATAGAGACATTTTGACATCACTGTTTATTCATTGACTTGTGCATGAATTGGATTTAAGTGAGGAAGAGTTACACAAAATTGTCTCTCTTCTAGAGTCATTGAAGTCCAGACAAGATAAAAATAAGGATGACTGCCAATGACCTGGATCCAAGGGATGACTTTACTGTCTTCAATGCATGATCAATCTCTAATTAAGCCACAGTTCCCTCTTTCACATCTTTCATGATGTTTGATACAAATTGTTCTCACTGGCCCATTCTGCCATGAAGTATCTTCACATACTTGGAGTAGACATTCCTCTAACTCACTAACAGGTTTGAGATATCTTGGGCATCCTGACTTAGCTCATCTTCTGAGGTCATTTAATGGGATATTGTCTCTATCCATGCTACAGCTTCCTGGAGTCACAGGTAAAATTTGGCTGAATCAGGTAGATGCCAAAGGTGAATGAGCATCCCTGAAAAGGGTTCAGGCAAGCCCTCATACCATAGGTGCTATTCTTCCTGAATAGCTCATATACCTACTTGGTAATTATACATACCATATATATATATATATATATATATATATATATATATATATATATATATATATATATATATGTATATGTATGTATGTATATTTTGTCTGCTTCTTTGTCTCCATCTATTTCTCTGTCTCTGTGTCTCTGTCTTTATTTCTATCTGTCTCTGTCACTCTTCTCTGGACACATACAGACATGCACACACATATGTATGTGTACAATTATATACAGTTTACTATTGCTTTATTCAAAATAAAAAATTCCACTATGTCTTTCTTTGATTAAGCTGAAACATTTTAAAGTTTTTGCGAAACCATCATTTTAGCCCTGTATATGTCTTTATATTTTAAGTATGTATCTTTTATTGAACAAATTGTTGGGTTCTCTTTCCTATTCAATTTAACAATTTTTTTCTACTTTTATGGAACAAGTACAAACATTAACAATCCAAATTATACTTTTAACATTTTCATCATGTGATCTTTAAAACAGTGATATGATGATAAATGATTAATAACTTCTCATAAAAATTTTTATAGGGCATGCTTTTCAACTCAATCTGTATTACTGAAATTATCTCCATCACTTTGTTAAGAGTGGAGAATCAACAAAATAATAAATTGAGCCCTGGTTTGTAGTGCTTGCTAATTTTCAAGTTGTAAATGTTCACACTGAAACTTAACAATTAGCAGTCATGGATCTGAGCTGGCTTTAGCAAACTACTACTTAAAACATACATATATAGTAGCATTGAGTTCCTGGGTACCTGAAGCTTGATATGTTCGAAATTATCCAAACTTAATCTCCTCCCTCACAACCTCTCAAACCTTCGCCAATCAATTTTTTCTCAGATCACTCTACCTTTTCTTTTCTGCTTTGTTGTTATTATTATTATTTTTTTTTATTGTTTGATTCAGGCTCACTTTCCATTTACTTAGTTTACTTGGAACACTCAACTTCTTTCTTAATTGTCAGACACAAACACATGTCCTTTTCCTTGCAGACCTCAGGTCACTTGCTTCTTCCATTCTTCCTTTGCTAATACATAGACAGGTATTCATACATACACCTCTCTCTCTCTCTCTCTCTCTCTCTCTCTCTCTCTCTGTCTATCTCTCTCTCTCTCTCTGTCTCTGTCTCTGTCTCTCTCTCTCTTTCTCTCTGTAACTCTATCTATCTATCTGTCTGTATGTGGATATATTTTGCACGCAATATTTTTATGGTTCATTCTAGACAAGAAGGTGATTTGTATAATTATTTATTTCTACCATCTCCCTGTTTGTTTGAATGAACTTCTTTTGGAATTGACCTCAAAAATAGATACTTTTTGTCTTCCTAACCTTCTTCCTTCTTCTAGAATATTTCTATTTGATCACACAATTTCTGTTATCATTCTCTCAATTGCTATGAGATAATGTGAGATTCTTAGGGATAATAGTCTTTTTTACCTTTGATTGAAAAGAAAGAAGAAAGTATCATTTTTTTAAGAGCATGGGTACTTGTATATGTTTATTAAGTTTCTTTTGCCAACTAAATTTGAATTTTGAAAATTGCTTATATTTTCCTTTCTTAAGAAAAGTATTTAAGGTCATTAATTTGCTTAAAAATCCACTTTTTCCAACAAATGATTTCTCAGAAATATTTGATGATTCTTACTCAATACACTCAACTTTGCAAAATAAATTATCCTTGAAAGCAAGCCATGTTTCTTTGGCCTTTCTCTATATTATTATTTATGCATTTCTTGCCTTTTTTTTAGATTTCCATCTGTTTAGATGTCTAATATGTCTTGAATTATTATTGTTTGTGAAACAAATTAATTTTATGCTATCATATTAATAACTATTTAAGAATTTGCAATCCATTCTTTTCTGCCTATTTCTCTTAAATTTCAACTCCTGAAAAGGTCGATTAAACTCTGAAGGGCATAACTGATTGATGGAATCTTCTAAATCTCAAGGTACATATTCTGACTCCCATGCAACAGGGAGACCTAATTTCTTTTTAGAGTATAAATAGAATCTAGTCTGGACAAGCCTTGCGTGGGGGGAAAACCTAGGACTTTGGTCATCTTCATCAGAATTTAAGGCCATTCAGTTCATGAGGGTGAAAACTAGTTAGAGAGGTCTGGATGGAGATGGCTTCCCCTACCCAGATGCCTCCAGGCTGTTGAGTCTCAAGATCAAGCCTCTCTTAGCCAGGATGAGCTGAAGACTTTAAGTCTTCTTTCTCATTAAATGTTCACAATCAAATTTGATTTTCACTTCTCAGGAAAGTTCCCTTTCAAAAGGAATTTAAGGGTATTTCAGGGTCTCCCTTGGCATGTTTGATTACCAACAGAAACTACTTACAATCAATTTATTGATTGACTGCTAGGCTTATTAATAATTGATTATTAATTACTCAGAAATCTCTTGGGGGTTTCATTCATCACACTTGATATGTCATAATCTTTCAAGTCTTTCATTGACATCAGACTCAGTGTGTTATTGATAACATTTCTGGTTGAGTTGAATTAGATTTTCTCTCTATTAGCATGAAGTATCTTTCATTCATCTATAGTTTAGTCTCTAATTCCAATTTTCCATGCTTTTAAATATATTTTATGAAATGACTTAAAAAATGTTTATTTTACCATATATTTTATAGAGTACTAGTAATTCTTAGATTAGCTCAATAAACTCTGTCTTCAAGGTCAGATATTTTATTTTATAGAAGCATGAGTTATATTTCACTTGTGTTTTGTCTTTTGATTTTCATTACTCTTACATTTCTTATTACATTTCTGAATTTTCATGTACTTTGAATTTTTCTTTTTAGACTATACTGTTTATACATGCCAACTTCCTGTTCTCAACTATTGATTATTTTGTTTGCCTTTTTGATTTGAATTATAATTTTGACCCTTAAAATAAAAAAAATCATCATTGTCATCACCATAGCTTCCCAAACACTCTGAATACTCTTCCAGTTATTCCATTTCCATTTTCTGGAGGATGGTTTTGTTCCTTAGTAGTATTCTTTTTTTTTTCTTTTTTACCACTTCAGCATTTTTTCATTATATCATAGTTCTTTTTGGTTTAATCCTTTTTTTAATATCTCATTGTCTTGTCCTCTGACCTTCTCCCTATCTGTGATTCTTCTTTTGAGAATTTCTTTCTTTTTCCCCCTTTCTTTGTTGTTGTTCTTTTACTTGAGTTGATACATTTTATGCTGTTTTGAGGTGATGAAAAGGAGGCTGGCCTAAGACATGAATGCTTACTGAACCATCCTGCTAGAAGGTGTTATCCTAAGATTATTTTCCAGTTCTTTCTTCTTAAAGGTTTGAGTCATATCTTATGATCCTATTATCAAATAACTTTTGCGTTAGTGTGCAGAAGACATCAATTATTGGATCAGGCTATTCTGTAAAAAATGTACAAGCTTCACTGCTCAGTTACAGGGATGTTTTTCTGCATAAGATCTGGTGTGTAATTTCTGAATTGAATGCTATATTTGGAGACAAAGGAACACATGCATGAATAATGATAATATTTTATTATAGAGCAGTTTCTGAAACTATCACAGAAGGCAAGAGCATTCTAATTTAATTTCAGAAGTATCATTTGTTTTGGTACATTGGGATCATAGATTCTATGCGGCATTTTATGCAGTGCCAATAACAGCTTCTGGAGAATTGTAAACTCGTCTTTGCAAGGCATACAGATTTTCTGAATGAGTAAATTTTACAGTGAAGTTAAAACAAAAAAATGAAAAATATTAAAATATACCCTCTTCTGATTTAGTATACAGAAAATCTCAGCGAACATTACCCTTTAAAATGGAATAGGTTAATGCTGCAAAGAATGATAGCCAAGTACCATAACACCTGGTATATTAGCTTTAACACATAAACTAATCAGTTGTAAAATTAGGGCCATATTATGAGATATGTGCTGCTTTGAAACATCCGCCAAAGTTTCAAATATGAAACTCAAACTATTCATGCTGGTGGGGTTTTAGGCTCTCTAAATCAGAGGAAATGAGTTTTATGAATAATCTGCCAGATGGGAAAATGTTCACATACCACAAAATGTTGATCAGATTTATTTGAAATGCAATCTGTAACCATATGTATATCAGGAAAAAGATAGTTAATTTTCAAAGAAGCAGTGACTGTTGTCAGTTTTGCAGCTGTATGAATGTAATGTTATACTTCCAGTAGACTCACTTGATGATACTTGTTTGCCAGCTATTCTGATTAATATTGATTCTGTTTCATAAGTAATTAAATGAAAGGCATAAACAAGTCTTTATTGGCTAGTCACCAGACTGAACCAAACATTTGAATTTTTTTCTGAATGGGTGTTATATTAAAATTAAATCAACAGGAATATCCATATTCGGAATACCAAAGACATTACAGAATGATATTGCATTATTTGACCTCAAATATTCCTGCTTCATTCTATGACTTACTTTGATGATAACAATTGAAAGAGGGGAAAAAGTTTTCAATGTTTTTGTGTTTTACTTGGGCAACATCTGGCCTGTATTTTCATTAATATATGTACATGTGTACATGGTCACATATCTTTTGCTTTTAACATCTGGAATGATATTTCTCCATGCAATTAATATAATGAATAGCTCTTTAGCAAAAGACATTCCTTCAAAAAAACAAGGATGTATATATATATATATATTTTTTTTTTTCTAGTGCTTTTCTCATCTCAAAACAATTATTTATAATAGATTAGTAAAGACATTAGATCTTTGCATGTTTTGCTTTGCTTCTCTGTATTGAGATTTAGGATTTTTTTTGTCAAATGAGACTATGAAATTAGCAACATATATTTTTTAAACTATTGCTAATACATTTTACCATTGAATTTCTTTCCACATTGGATGAAGCATGGGTAATGGAACTTAATATGCTTCGTTTGTAAAAAGTTTAGGTGGTTCTCTTGTGGCAGAGAGAAGTAAAATGCTAAATATAGAGGGGCTAGGGAAATCAGACCACAAAATTCCTCTCCTGTTTTTTTTTTTTTTTTCATTTTAGTACTGGCTTATAAGCTCAGACTTGGGGGAAATGCAGGTATTTTTTTCCTTGTGCTGGCTTAAAATTTAATGGGTATTTATTTACCACGATAAGGTCAAAATGGGTACACAGTTTAGACATAAAGGGTGATACTATAAGCAAATTAGGAATAATTTGTCTAATCTATGGAGAAGGGACGAATTTATGACTAAATAAAAGAGAGAGAAAGAGAGAGAGAGAGAGAGAGAGAGAGAGAGAGAGAGAGAGAGAGAGAGAGAGAGAAGAGAGAGAGAGAGAGAGAGAGAGAGAGAGAGAGAGAGAGAGAGAGAGAGAGAGAGAGAGAGAAAGAGGAAAGAGAAAGAGAGAGAGAGAATATTGTGAGATACACAATGGATAATTTTGATTGCATTAAATTAAAAAAAAAGTTTTTGCACAAACAAAACCAATACAACTGAGATTAGAAGGGAAGCAGAAAGCTGAGAAACAATTTTTACAATCAATGTCTCTGATAAAGGCCTCATCTTTAAAATACATAGAGATCTGAGTCAAATTCATGAGAATACAATTCTCCCATAGATAAATGGTCAAAGGATATGAACAGGCAGTTTTCAGATGAAAAAGAAATTAAAGTTATTTATAGTCACAGGAAAAAATGCTCTAAATCTCAAATGATTAGACAAATGCCAATTAAAACAACTCTGAGGTACCACTTCACACTTATCAGTTTGGTTAATATGACAGAAAAGGAAAATTTAAATTTTGGAGAAGATGTGGGACAATTGTAACACTAATGCATTGTTGATGGAATTGTGAAGTGATCCAGCTATTCTGGAGAGCAATTTGGAACCATGCCCAACGGGATGTAAAACTTTGCATATCTTTTTATCCAGCAACACCACTCCTAGGTCTGTATTCCAAAGTGATCCAAAATGGGGAAAAGGGACCCATATATTAAAAAAAAAATGTATAGCAGCTCTTTTTTGTGGTAGTAAAGAATTGAACATTGAGGCAATGTCCCTCAATTGGGAATGGCTGAACAAGTTGTTATATGAATGTAATGGAATAATATTGTTCCATAAGAAAAATGAGCTACAGATTTCAGAAAAGCCTGGAAAGACTTTCATGAACTGATATCAAGTGAATTTAGTAGAACCAGGAGGACATTGTATATAGCAACAGAGATATTGTTCAAGGATCAACTTTAAAATACTTAACTATTCTCAACAGTGCAATGATCTAACTAAGTCCATTGGAAAAGACTCATGGTGGAAAATGCTATCCATTTCTTCTCTCTCTCTCTGTTTTTAATTCTCTGCAGTCTAAGTTCCAACCTTTTTATTCAATTGCAGCTGTGCAAGACCATTAATGATCCTTCAAATGTGAAATGTAATGGCCTTTACTCAGTACATATCCTTCTTGACATTTCTATATCGCCATTACCCTCATCTCTTTGATACTTTCTTCTCTCTAGGTGTTTATGACAATGCATAATTCTGACTCTTCTGCTATATATCTGACTTTTCCTTCTCATGCTCTTTTGCTGAATCTTTATTCAGGTCAAATCGCCAGACTATGAGTTTCCCACAGGGAACTGCCCTAGATCCTCTCTACTACTTCTATTGTGATGTTCTCATTTCCCATGGGTTCGGTTATCATGCTCATGATTCTCAAATGTATTTATCCATAAATGTTTTGCTGATTACTAGTTTTGCATATCCAACAGATAATTAGACATCTCATAAAATAAACATGTCTGACACTGAATTCATTATCATTCTTTCAATTTTTTCTTCTCTTTCTAACTTCCCTAATACCATTGAGGCCTTTACCATCCTCTCAGTCTCCCAAGCCCACAACTTATGTATTAACCTTGACTCCTCACTCTACCCCACTCTGCCATCCAACCTGTTTCCAAACTTTTCATTTTATTTTCAGAACACATCTCACATATACCTCCTTCTCTCCTCTGACACTGCCATCACCATGGTATAGTCAATCATCACCTAATGCCTGAACTATATCAATAACCTGATGGTTGTACTGAAACACCTCTCCTTTCTTCAATTCTACTACTAAACTCCAGTGGCTCCCAGTCATTTGATATATGATCAAATATAAAATCTCTGTGATATTAAAAAGTCTTCATGTTGTAATTCCCTCATCATCTTTAATTCTTTGAAGAAATTTGGGCATTATTTTTGCATAGGTAATTCCTTCAAATATATTTTGTCTGAATTAAATTCCATCTGAGCATTTTGTTTCACCTTATGTTCAAATATGTCTTGGTTCTGTAATTTTAGTAAACTTCTGCTCCTCTTCAAAAAATGAAACAAAGCTATAAGTAAAGTGTAGCCAATTACAAATTGGCCTCATAACAGGAAAGTTCCTTTATATTCACACTAATTTCTCTATTTTTAGTTAACTAATAATATGACATATTATGATTTAGTAGGACCCTAGTTTTTGATGTATTTAGAATTTTTTTTTCTTTATAGCACTTGAAAATCCTAGACTTTCAACTCATCAGTGAACTGAATTCTAAGGTTTAGAAGTCAGAGATCAGACTTACATGAACCTGAGGGATTGTGTCCCTTGAAGGGATGTGGAAGAGAGAATTAAATAATTCCCAACATATTCTCTTTTCTCACCATATGTTATGTGACCTCTATAGAAACACATGTCAGAATGTACATCAAGAGTTGATCTCTTGATCCTAATGAAGTTTGGAGTCTTCTAAATCTGATGAAGGGAAATGAAAAGGGAAAGGAAGAAGAAAAACTACTTAATACAAATTGAAAAACATACCTATAACACATGAAAGCTACAATATGAGGAAATTAGAAATAGAGAAAAGTAGTAATTCCCAAAATACTGAATCCAAGAGAGAAGCCAAGAATAAAAGTCATAGCCATAGTTATATATACAAAAACATAAGGTTTGAGTAACAAGCAGGGTGTGCTAAATAAATTAATTTTAAATAAGCAAGCTGTATATAATATAGTATTATTGACTCAGTAAATTGAAACACAAGACTGAAAAGCCTCTCTGTGAATGGATATATAAAAATAGAAAATAAATATTATTTTAACTTAATTTGATATGCATTGATAATATATTGATATATATGTATAACAATATATTGATATATATTAATAATAATTTTGTTATAATTTTATGTGAAATATTTGAAGAAATCCAGGATAGAAGAACAGTGGAAATCAGCAAGTTGAAGCTCAACAGATGGATAAATATAAGTGATATTGTCAAATGAATAAGCTGCAGACCGCTTGAGAAAAGAAATAAATAAGGGATTAAGGACATAAATCACTAGCCTTGAATGGTGGCAAATATATTATACATATAAGCATATATATATATATATATATATATATATATATATATATGTGTGTGTGTGTGTGTGTATACACATATATATGTATATATTTGTGGTCTTCAATAATTCAGGTTAAATTCTCAATAACTACTGGTTATTAAGTGTCTCTGACAAGAGAACAGCAAATGATTTCTTAATGACTTTAGTGAAAGTTTTATTTTAGAAGATAGAAGAAGCAACAAATAAATTTTATTATGTTTGTGATTCTTACCAATAGAGAGAACCCGATTTCTTAGTTTGAAATTGCAAGGTTAGGAATGAGGTGAAGTGGATAAATAATCATTCTAGCTTAGGAATTCTGTTTGAAAGTTAAAGGAAAGCAAATCCCATGGGCTACATTGCTGTTTCGAACATTTCCCAACTACAGGCCTGACCAAATTAAAATGTAATTCAGAAATATTTAAGAAAACAAACACAAAAGAAACCACCCAGTAGAATAAAGATAATATTCATAAGTTATTTTCTAAGTCAATACAATGATCCTTACAAATGCTTTAGTGGTCACATTTTTTGAGTTTGACACCACTGACCTAGAAGGCTACCTAGATTTTGAGAAAGTAGATTTTAAACAGTTTTGAGAAGCAATAAGTGGGATTCTGCAGACTATCATTCTAAAAAAAAAACATCAGATGAAAACTGGACTTCTGAAGGTTTCTGATGGCACAAAAAGAAACTATTTCAATGACAAAAGAGATGTCTATATGGATGAAAACACAGTAAATTTTTCTTCTAGAATTTTACAATATAATCTTAGAAAGTAAAAGCAAGGACAAATATGTACCAATACAAGAAAGTATAAAGTTTCTCTAACTTGCGTCTAATTCATCAATATTCAGAATCGAATGTGACAGTCAAATAATTCTAGGGAAAAGTTGATGATTAACAATTAAAAAAAACCCCTAAGTTATAAAAGAAGTTTGGAGAAGAGAAAAATTCATGAATTTGGAAGAAAGGTTCAAGATAAAAATTGATGGTCGAAGAACAATAGTATTCAACTCATTTTACTCATGTTTCATAAAAATAAATTTCCATGGACATAAAAGGAGACAAAAGAGACTAAAGGAAATTGACATTGAAACCCCAGAAAAAGAGGGAAGAAGAAAATATCATGTTTTTTCTCCTGCATTAGATTAAGTGATTGTACTTGGGCAAATGTAATCTGTATACTTTAAAAAATGGTAAAGGCATGGCAAATGGTAAATAGTAAAGGTAAATCACGGAGAATTAGATGTGTCATGAAGAAGTGAAGAACGGCAAATGCCTCAAATGAAAAAAAAAGAAAAGTTACATTTTGGAGAGCAATTTGGAATTATATGAAAAGAGTTATTAGAATGCCTATGTCTTTTTAGCTAGGAATACCATTACAAACTCTGTTTCCCAAGATAATTAGTTGGAAAAAATGGTAAGAATATCTATGTTCTCATATATTTGTAATACCTTACCTTTGTGATGGCAAAGAGCTGAAAAGTGTGGGGGATACTTGTCATTTTGGGAATGACTAAACAAGTTGGGGATGTAATTTTGATGGAATGCTACTGTGCTATAATGATGAGCTCATTAATTTTAGAAAAAAAAACATAGAAAACTTGCCTAAAATAATGAAGAACAAAGTGAGCAAAACTAAGAGAACTAAGAAAACAGAAAAATTGTTTTAAGAACAACCTTTAACAACTACATCATTTTGAGTATTTTACATACTCAAATCAAGAACACAAGACCTATAAAGACAGATGCTATTTGTTTCCAGAGAAAGAATCAATAAATAGAGGTGTATATGCAGTATTGTTTGATAAGTACGTATCTATGTATGTGTATGTACATACCCATATACCTACATGCCCATACATGTATGGAGACATACATACATATGTGTATATATGTATACACACATATATTCCTGTCTAATGGCAGTCATCTGTAGGGCAGGGGGTAAAGAGTAAGGAATTTTTTTAATACATAGCAGAGAATAAAATAAAATGTAGAAGCAAACATAGAAAGCAGAGTAACTTTGAAAAGGATAAGTAGTACTTATATGATTTTTTAGAAAATAAACAGTATGAAATGTAAATTCATGGTTTTACAGTAAAAACCCTCCTTTTCTGTTGCGGAAATACACTTTTTTATTTTTATGAATTTAAGTTCAAAATGAGCGGTTAAAAAACTAATTTATGGAACTAATTTATGGCTTCATATCAAAATGGGGAAGCTCTCTGACTGATTGTCCCAGGAACTAGTCATAATATCAGTGACTTTGTATATGTAATTCTAGTTAAGGTATAGACGAAGTTGTCACTTTAGCAGACAGTGTAAGTTGAGTAAGGCTAACTAACTTTTCGGAAGAAAAGCTCAGGATGAAAAGATTAGGCAGCAATGAAATCGCAAATGTTATAATATGAAGTAGAGAAGATAACTATGAAGTCCTAATGGCATATTTAAAAAAAATCAATGTCACAATACATAACATGGAAGATGTTGCCATTCAAGAGTTTATTTGAAAAAAGAGAGGAATTTATGTGAGAGTTCTGGGTTTGTCATGAATTACAAGCTCAATACAAGTCAGCTATATTTCATGACAACCAAATAAATAATAGATTTTAGGCTACTCTATATTTTCTAGTTGCTATCCTTTAGTATTTTATTACTACTCTATATTCTCTAATGTCTTTGAAGATATAAGACAGGTGGACAATTACAGCTACATTTTCTTTCCTTTCCCTCCTGTACTTACCGATTTGGAAAACTCTATTATTAGAAAGAACTGGTTGTTGAATTATAAATGACAAAAAATATTGGGAAGAAATGATGATTGCTTCTCATATATACTTTCATTCATCTAATGTCTTCTGGAAGACTGAGCTGGTAATTAGGTAGAAAAGTTTCAGTCTGTAGCTTTTAGTGGAGAAACTATTCTGCTTATTTAAACTTACTGGATTCTTACCCAGAACCCTATAATGAAGGCTGGCAAATATTTCCATACCCATTTGCAAATAAGGGAACAGAAAAAAAACTATTTTTTTTTTAATTTTTCTCTAAGTCATATGGTGAGAGTCACTGGTTGGAACATCTGTCCTAAATAATACTTATGCTACTGAGCATATGTTAGCATTTGCAGGAAATTGGATTCCACCTTTTAGCAAATAAAATATGTCACTTCACAGAAGTCAAGCAATATCCCATGTTGAGTTGCCTCATTATGAATATTATAACAGGCAATATTATCAATCATTAAACTGCCTTCAAGCAGTAAAATGTGACTGGAACCTAGATGAAATGACCATTCAATTTTTTTAAGGTTTCAAGAAAACTCTACCTCATAAAATTATATTAAATTGAATGATGACACACCAGATAGAGCCTTTGATGCCTCCATTCTGAGTTCAGTACAATGAATAGGTGATTAAAGAAGAGATACATTTTACTGAACAGAAGAATTGGGGAGGAGTAAGAAATCGTATGTCATTAATGACTAAATGTGCATTGTCATATAACATTTGTCATTTCCTCTGAGATATTGTTGCCTGCTTTTACCATTGCAATGGAAATCTATTTCCAAATACATTGTTAAACAATGAATTTAAAGTAAATTAAGTATTGATATTATGATGAAAATGTGAAAATTTCATCTGGAAAATTAACAGGTGCAGAAAGAACCTTAGTCAATACTGAAAAGCAAAGAAAATAAAACAATGCAAAGCAAAATAGAATTTCATGGCATAAAACAAAATCGGTTCTGAAATGGGTGGGCCTCACTTCTTTCCTCATTATGCCAAAGAACACTAGTCATATAGACTCCTTTCCAGAAAGTGAGAGAATCTATTTTTTTGTCCAATGTCTCAATTCTCTGTGAGATTTACATTTGAAATGTGCGAATCTTTTTGTGATTTCATGAATTTTAACTTTTAATGACCTTTTAAAAGAATATAACTTAGAGAGTAGAGGGATAAGGGAAAGACCATTGCAATATGAGCTTCTGTTTACAAACACAGAAGGCAAAATATCTATCTACGTTAGTCACAAGTTCAACTCTCTTCTTTGCTATTTAACACGGATTTAACCATCTCTTCTCTACTTCAATAGCTTATCTATAAAATGGGAAAGTAGCTGAACTTTTGACCTCACAAGTTTGTGAGCAAAAGCCTTTGAGAATAAGTATTAAAGAAATCTTAAGGATTAAAGTGTTCCTTTCTGGCTCATATCACAGGCGGAGTGCATAGCAGTTAGTGTGGTAGACTTGGTGTCAGCATATATGGGGTCTAATTACAAATAGGTCATTTATGAGTGGTATCACAAGGACGAGTTAAACTCTTCCAGATTCAGTTCCATTATCCATAGAATGGTATGATAATAATACTTGTATTGCCTGATATTATAAATAAAGTCATGTTGCAAAGGTACATAAATGTGAAGTATAATCATGTATCTGTATTAGTAAGGGGACATGTTATTTTTCAGGGGTAATGCAATATTAATGAAATATGGCAGAAAATAATGAGTTTGGGCATGAGGTATGTTGAGCTTTCAAGTGCTGTTCCCAATTCATATACATCCCTTCTTTATAGCAATGTGTTAGAGATACTTCCTGGAAGCCCAAGTATAAATGACAGCTAAGAATGAGTTCATAATACTTGCACTGATATTTAACACAATTTTAGCTGTTATCAAGCTTTTAAATAACTCTCCATTGACTGTACCACAATTTTCCATTATGTCGTAGGCAGAAATATGGCAGGAAACTGGTAGTTCTTAAGTGATTGATGGATACCAGTGGAATCTTCTAAGAAATTAAAATCTTCTGGAGAAATAAAAAGAAAAAGACTTCTATCTTCCTATCCTAGGTTAAAAAGATTACTATAATTTCTCGTGCCTCAGCAGGGATAATCTACCTCAATATAAATGTGATTGAATTATATACAATTTCTTTATGGTTCTTTATTTTTCCCTTCTCACTTTCAGAAATGCATCTTTTGATGATCATACTGAGCAGTAATAGGGACAAAAAAAAAAAGAAACTTAAGCACTAAGGCACATGTGCCTAGAGATGTAACAAGAGACTTTGGGTTAAAATTCACAAAACCTCCTTAATGATCAGTTAATACTTTTGTTGAACTAATGAAACCCTCAAATTAAATAACTTCTCTCTCTTCCAAAATAAATATTGAGCTAAATGTGATTTTAATGTGACAATTCTCCATGGGGTATTTTCTAATTACTATTACTAGCTATTAAAACCCAACCCAGTTTATTATAAAGTACATGAAATGGGTGTGTGGGAGTAACTAAAGAAATTTTGAACAGTGCCGTCACACATGATATTGACAGACACAGGAGTCTTTAGAATTATCATTTAAAGAGACAAAGCACAATTTCTACTCTAGGTAGCAGTGAAACCTATCCATGGTATTTCCTAGAATCATCAGTGTGATAGATGTATTACACCAACAAGGATATTCTGAAGATTTCCCAGTTCTTTTCAAAGGACACATTTATGTAATACTCTGGTAACATTGCCAGAAACCATGAGACATTTAGTCATTTATTTTTAAAGTCAAACCTCCAGAGAATATTTCCATCTGGTACCTAATCAGTCTCATTCACTAGCTGTTCCCTAATGCTTCTCCTGGCATCTCTTGACAAACAGAAACCTCATATACTTACCTTCTGGCCTGAAAACACAGGGATTAGTAGCATTACCAATTATTTCCAGTGAGTAAAATAGAATTACCATAGAACAAATTTAGCTCCACCTGTGAAGGTTATATACCTTCTATCTCATGGAGGGATTATCATTTTAGACCTTTCCTGAGTCTAACAAAAAGACAGAATAGGTTTTATCTCGACTGTCCATTATAATTTAGATTTATGATTAGAGTGGTTTAAGAAATAGATCTTTCTCAATCTGCATTAAAGTATTAGTTTCCATTTTGTCCAAGAATAAGATTAATTGGCAAAATTCCCAATCCCACAATAAGATGGGAAATAAATTATATATATATGTGCATGGTACTTTTGTACATTCTTAATTAAGAAATGGTAATCATCTTCTGAGGGAATGCATTTTATTTAGCAAGTTGAACAGATTCATTAACCTCTATAAATTTCAAGATTTAACAAGAGAGATGGATTTATGACTGTTGTTAATTTTTCTCCATTGTGTTAAAAAAAATCCCTGACTTTTTTATATTGATTAAGAATACAAGGTCCATAATTTTTTTCTTGCTGTACAGGTGTAACTACCCTTTTAACAATTTTGGTGTAAAATATTTAATGTGGGTAAAATGATGGTTTAGCAATTCTTATATAGTGGTTGATTTACTAGAATCATAACAGATAAAACATTGTCTCCTTATGTAGCTGGGCTTAAATTATACAACAATTCATTTAAGATCTGTTTCTTGATCCAGGTGAATATAATTTTGACATTTGACTGGATGTGATTTGGATAAAGAAATGCCCAAAGATATATGCATTTGGGAAAGTTAGCTTTATAAAATAAGCATGAGCACTGAGTTAGAAATCAGGTAACCTGGATCCTACTTCTGACTCTGTGACTACTATGGCTAGTAGCTACCATATGGTAGTAGCTAGCCATACCATTTAGCAAGTTGCTTCAACTTTCTCAATCCCAGTATCTTCATTTATAAGATGAGACAGTTGAACTAAACAATCTTTAAGAAGAGTTCCGCATCCACAATTCTCTGCTTTTATTTCTGGCTGGTACAAAAATTGGGCACATCTCTATGATAAAGTCACTCAAATAAAATTATGCATTCAACAAAACTATGTCATATGAATATCATATAACTAATTATTTTCTCTTTTGAGAGAAAAGATAGAGAGAAAAACATATGGTCACAGAATCACTGAGAAATTGACTATATAGAAATATATCATTTTATTATGAAACACATAGGTAAGCTTTGTTTATAACCAAACCTAAACACTCAGCATAATGACTAGTTCAATAACTATATCAAACTGTCTTGGTTACAGGGGTTATTGGACATTTTAAATGCATTCTCTCAAAATTAACTTTGAATGTCTTTTTCTTTAATGAAGGGGTCTTGCATATATGTGAAAGTTTAACTCAGGAGTGTCAAAATCCTTTGCTGACTGGACGAAACGTTGGGAAAGCAGTAATTCAAAACTCAAGCTCCCTCCTTTCTGAAAGGTGGACTGATAGGTGTGCAGACTCAGAAGTAGAATGAGAGGGTGGGAGGAGAACACATGAGGAGAATAATATGATAGATTATTCCTCTGGTTGCTGCTTCTAACTTATAATTATTCATTGATACACATACATGCATTCTGCAAATTCTTATATCTAGCATATGGAATCTTTGACCTATTGCATTTCTAACATAGACCAATTCATGTCTTCTTAGGTAGTCATTGAATTCCTAATGGTTTAGCAGGCTGATATTGGACTTGGAACAGATATCTAAATGGCTTTAGGTCTACTGTAGTTAAAAATTCCTGGGATCAAGTGATCCACCAGACAACAACCCTAGTAGGAAGGATTACAGGTTTAATGACACCACATCCAATTTACATAATGTTTTAAGGAAGACAAAACAATTCATATGGGGAAAATTTTAAGTTAAGTGTTTCAGACTCCAAGTCGAACTCACTTTTCTCTACATATTTTCTCTTTGGTTAGCCAGCAGTGTCTGTTGCTACCAAATGTCATTCTTGCCAACCAAAGTGAACTCACATGCTCTCTCTCTCTCTCTCTCTCTCTCTCTCTCTCTCTCTCTCTCTCTCTCTCTCTCTCTCTCTCTCTGTCTCTCTCTCTCTCATATACATGTGTGTATGTATACATATAAATACATGCATTTATATGTTTGTTGGTGTATATGTATGAATGTATTCGTATACTTGTTGACCTAACCAGCATAATTTCATGATTTTCTACAGCTTCATTCAGCAGCACTCAAATAGAAGCAGATAACAGAAAGCAGGACTCATGGAGTAATCCATACTTTTTCTATGTTAAACATTTTTGAAAGAATAAAAGACCAAGGGACTCTAGAAAAGAGAACAATATAGAGGATTGTTTCAATTATGTTGGGGGGGTAGAGAAATAAGTGATGGGAAATGACTCAGTTGAGGAATTCCAAAGTTAGTGTTTTTAAGGGACTATCAATACACATGTTGACATACTTTTGTATGAGGCCAGGATTTAGGGAGGAAATATAAATGGTAGGCCTATTGAAGACATAATCATAACTGGAACGAAATTTATACTTTATTCTTTTGGGGGTGTGGAAAATTTTCTCAATCAAATTGCTGGAATTATATAAGGTAGCTCTTGAAATTTGATCTTCAGAAAACAACAGACCCATTCATTCCAGGAAAGATGGGTCCAGGAGAACACTTGTTGGCTGACTGACTGGATAAATCAGAGTGACCCATGAGTTGACATCTTAGGAAAGCAGACTCACAAAATATCTTTAACCTGTGGTAACCATTATCTTAGTAACTTTTCCTGTGAGTGAGAGTTAGAGAAGAGAACCAAGTTTGACTTCTGCTTAACTTATATACACTGCTTAATACCATCTGTTCCAGCTTTTCCCTCCTTGTTCTTCCTCATCATCTAATTCTCCTACATAGTTCATCTAAAGAAGCTAAAACACAGTTGGACTACATGACTTCAAAAGGTCAGGTCCATACATCTGTAAAAGTATTTGATTCTATAATATAAAGTGGAAGTCCTTGAAGAAATGGTACCAGCTCCATGTTGGAGGCTTTTACTCCCAATTTGAAAGAATCACAGGTCATGCTGATGAAATATGCCCTAGAGCTTAAGATAACAGCATCGACAAGTTCTAATGTCAGTAATAACATACTTAGGAAAATGTTTCTTTTCTAATTTTTTTTAGAATTAAAGTTAAAATAACTTACAAACATATTGTCTATAATTATTTGAAATTTTATTAATTTGAGGTGTTTCCCATATGTTTTTATCCATTTTATGATAATATATTGTTCCCAAGTTAGAGGTACTACTTCAGATTCTAATAATTTTTTATCAAGGCCAGGAAAAAACAAACCCTACATATTCTTCTGTATTTCTTCATGGACATGCAGCCAAGATTTTCTCTTCTCAGTACATCCAGAAGAATACAATGGAATTGTAAATAGACTACATCTGCCAGATTCCTCAGGGTTAAAAGTGAAGACTTCAAAACTCTTAAAATGGATCCAGAGGAAGAAAAAAATTATTCAGAACAAAGAAATAAATGAAATTCTAGTTACGATCTTGAGATAATGTAAAATGAGTCTTCTCTTATTTCTTAAACCAGCAATATAGCAGTTTTTACTGACAGTCTAATGTACTTTATACCTTAGCTGGCAAATATATTCATATCTCTGACATTGTCTAGTACAGGAAAATAAAATATTACTGAAATAAAAGCATGCTGAAAGATAGAGAGGCAGAAATACAGACACACAGAAAGCCAAATAAGGATAAACAACAATAAATGAAAGACAGAAATACAGATCAAAAAGAGACAGAGATAGATAAGAGTGGGGGATAGGAGAGCAGGAAAGATGGGTGGAGGACAAAGAAGGAGGGAGATAGATTGAATAAGAAAAGGAGATTAAAGGCCAGTGTTCCCCAAAGTCAGAAGCCGTGACACGACCACCAGATGTTTGATCAACCATTTCTTGTTGTTCTTGTTGTTGTTTTCATCCTTCATTTTTGAAGAAGACCATGACCTCAGAGAAACAATGACATGACTTGCACTTGACTTTGTTTTGAGTGAGGGAGGACTGTGCAAGGTCATCAGCCTCACTTCTCCTCCTGAGTCAGATGGACCCAGTGACCAGATATTCATCAGGATGACTGGAGATGGCCCAGGATGCAATGGCATACCTTGACTTTTCCAGGCTAAGGTCTTTTCAGGTACTCACTTAGAGGGAGGTAATGCTCATTCAGTGAATAGATCTCTTTAAGGAGAAGTCAGGGAGGGGCCCCTTTGTAGTACATATATTAAAGGAGGACATGGCTGCTAGAAAATACAGTGGATAGAGCACTGGGCCTGAAGTCAGGAAGACTCATCTGCATAAGTTCAAATCTGGCCTCAGATACTTACTAGCTGTGTGATCCTGGGCAAGTCACTTAACCTTGTTTGCCTCAGTTTCCTCATTTGTAAAATGAACTGGAGAAGGAGATGGCAAACCACTCCAGTATCTTTGCCAAGAAAACCACAAATGGCGTCATAAAGAATTGGAAATAACTGAAAAAAAAAACAATTGGGATATAAGCACCTTGCTTCCCATAGCAGGTTCCTTCTCAGGAACTAGCTGTGTCGAGTAGAAAGAATACTAACTTTTAGTCAGAAGATCTGGGTTCAAATTCTGTCTTTACTACTCACACATTTACTAATTATATGAAATTGGGCAAGTCCCATTTTTGGGTAGCTAGGTGGTACAATAGATAGAGTACCAATGAAGGAGTCAGGAGGACCTGAGTTCAAATCTCACCTCAGACAATTGACACTCACTAGCTGTGTGAGCTTGGGCAAGTCACTTAACCCCAAGTTCCTCATCCTGGGTCATCTCCAGTCATCTTGATGAATATCTGGTCACTATATTCAGATGATTCTGGAAGAGAAGTGAGACTGGTGACCTACACAGCCCTGCCTCTCTCAAAACAAAGTGAAGTGCAAGTCATGTCATTATTTCTCTGATGGCATGATCTTCTTTGGCAACAAAGGACGAACACATGCACCATTGCAAAGGAGGAGGAAGAGGAAGAAAAGCTGCAGCAGATATTTGTATAGCATAGTATTTTATAGTTCACAAACTAGTTTCCTATATATCCTGCATAACAATCTTATCATGTAAATGAATATTATTCTCCATTTTACAAATGAAGAAGACTCAAGGTAATAAGTTAAATGACTTTCCCCAAGTTACACAACTCCCAAGCAGTCACTAAAACTTGAATCCAGTTCTTTAAAGTCCTATGCTCTTTCCTCCAGACCATGCTGCCCATATTAGAGAACTGAAAATTAAAACTCAAATGCAATAAAGAAAGGCTTATATAAGCAAAACAACTATTTGTATTGTGCTTCAGGAAGTTACTAGTGCATAAGAGCCATTTCCCTCCTCCTGCCCCTCCCCCACCCAGCTTTTTGCAAAATGAGTCCACAGTATAAGTAGAAATGTATGGGTTGTGATTTGCATGCAGATCTCATTACATTATTTTTCCTGCACAAATTCATACCTCATCTCAATTTCTTGATTTTCATTTGAGGGTACTATAAATCCTTCTAAGCTACCCAGACTCATGATTTTGGTGTCATTTTCAAAACCTTACTTTCATTCAACTCACTTATCCTAGCATTTACCACTTCTTTTTTTTCATATATCAGCAATATGTTTTCCTTCTGTACTCATTCTCTGCCATCACACATATTTTAGGTCCATCCTACATTACTTCTGTTTTGTACTATCAAAATATTGTCCTGTGTCTCCTTACTCCAAGTCTCTCCCTACTCTGAGCCATTCTAAATACACCTACCAAAGTGATTTTCCTAAAGCACAATTCTAACCATTTCATATGACATCATTTCTACCATACCCCTATCCAATCAAAAAGCTAAAATGTCTCTCTATTGATTCTAGTATAAACTATAATCTTCTTTGTCATTTAAAACTGTCCGTAATATGGTTCTAATCTTTTCACTTATTGTACATGCTTACTTTCACTCACTTTACTCTGCAGCTAAACAGGTCTTCTTGCTGCAACTTGCTGTTGTTCGTCCTTCGTTCTCAAAGAGCACCAAAATGACATCACCATGACAAACTCACATTTATAGAAAATCAGTTCTCAGATATTCAAAAACTAATAAGAAATTTAGGTATGATACTTGTCTTTAATCAGGGTCACATTAAAAAGAAAAAGTGGATTTATATTGAAAACTTTCTGCTAATTTCCAACTAGGGATAATTGAAAAATAAATTGGCTCACACGCAAGGTAAATTTATCCAGTAGGATCCGGATTTGTAACCATTCTGTACTTATAAAATGACTGATGCTTATGTCCACATTAGGGAACAGAACTATCTAATAACAGCCTGGGGTTTTTGCTTCTAACCCTTTACTAAGAAAAGTCTCTCTCTTGAGGGGCTCTTGTTGCTCTCCCACACTTCCATGAGCAAACAAAGGACATTAAGCAACTTAAAAACAAATTACTCACAGGTATTTGTAAATATTATTATGACAAATCTGACAAATACACTCTTCTAACAAAATAAAACATATGCACATGTACAAGTGTAAGTAACACAGAGATTGGGTAGGTACAACCCTTCTTCAAGTCAGATTTTCAGTCAGAACTCCTGTTACCAGTATGAGAGGATGGCAAACAAACAAGTAAACACAGCAGAAAAAACACCTTTACTCTTTCTCATGCAGAGATAACTTTTCATGCCTCTGAAAAAAGAAAGGAACTTCAAGTGTCGTTCTCTCAAAATTATTCCATATTACCACCAAGGGTGGATCTCATGTTAGTTTTCTTTCTTCCTAAACTGGCAAGAAGTATAAACCTAAAATGTTTTTGATGGCCATCTCACTCTTATCCTTAGTTGAATATACTTGTTTGTCTTTTTCATATAGAGAAATCTACACATAGAGAAAATGACCTTTGATAAAATGCTATCCTGTTCAGTGAGCATTGTATTGTGAATATTTCAATAATGATAAATAAAAAAATGATCTGCCTTGCTAGTCAAATTGATCAATTAACTATATAACTGCCAACAAACCATTATTATTTAATAATTTGCCCTCTCTGAAAGATAATACAGAGGAATACTTTTAAAAATGAAAAATGCTGCATCTTATTGCTCTTAAGTTAATGAATGATGTTTTAATAAAACCAACATGTTTCTATAGCATGAGTAAATAAAAATATTTTCAATTTGACCTTTATGTAATTATATTTTTTTATTTTTGAGTATATTTTATAAGTACATATTACTATAGTATAATAACATTGGTATGTTATTTATACATAAATCAATTCATCTAAATTCATGAGGAATATGAGCATATAAATGTTGTTGTATGTGCAATCAAAAAATTTTTGATATCAATGTCTCAGGTAACTCTCAAAGAGTATAAGATATAGAGTAGATGCTGATATTCATTTACTCAAAGTGTTTACATCTTAGTGGAGGTGAATGTGTGGGAGTTGGGGTCACAAAAATCAATGTACTACAAAACATTTTGAATATGGAGACAATATCAACAATTAGATAAATCATTGATAAAATGACATCTGAACTGACCCTGGCAGTGTCTCCCTCAGGCTACCTTCAATTTTTCCTCTATATAGATTGTTTGTACATTTTTCCCACAATCTCTCCGCAGTTAGACTGTGAACTTCTTGATAGAAAGGACTGTCTTTTGCTTTTCTTTTTTATCTCTAATGCTCAGGACACTGACTGGCACATAGTAGGTGCTTATCTGTTTATTTGCCTACTGACTGATAAGGAATTACAATGACACAGTTGAGAAGAAAGTGAATTTCTCGAATGGGAATATAGCTTGTACAAATATGAAGAGATACAAAGAATGTTTTATTTCACCAATTGTTAGTAATCCAGTTTTTTTTTTTCTTTTCTTTCTTCTTTTTCTCTTTTTTATAATGTACAGCAGTAAAGAGAACTATATGGGAAGGCTGGGTGTTTTGTGAAAATTTCTTGAAAACAGCTAATTTAGTAAATAATAGAGAGCCACTTCTTTTGGGCCTGTGAAACTGGCAGAAATCTTCCTGAGGCTCTTGCTTTAGTTGAAACTTACCAGAAAGAATAAAAAATGGAAATGAAGTTTCACTTTTGAGAATTGTCACCACAAAGAAAGTGATTGTAACATCATTATAACCTCTTAATGAGATACAAAGAGGGGTCTGACAAGAGTTCATGCTTTTATTCTGCCTTGTTTCTCTTTACTTGTTTCTTCCATCTCAGCCCATCCATAGATGGGCTTTGTCTGGGCTGCTCCCATCTTTTACCTGGCTGCATCTCTGTTTTGTAATCTGTCTCTTTAAACATCAGTGCCTTTATACTGTTAAATATTTGGTTTTAATACAGATCTGCTTCTCACACAAAAGAAAGAACAAATTAAAAGACCATAATTCTAGAGCGTCTCACTCTATTTTTAACCTCCTACAATCTGACTTCAACCTTATTATTCCACTGAAACTTTTCTCTCTTCCTGTTGCACCCTGCACAGGGGGTCTGTGGCTTCTTGGTTCCTGATTTCCAGCCTTGTCAGGAGACGAGGAGTCAAAACTGTCGTCTGATAGAGCTTCTTGCACTTTCTGTCTCCTTCTGGGCAATAACTGTCTGCTGAGGGAAGGCAGCAAGGGGCCAGTAGCTTAACATCTTCCACCTGTGCCAAAGTAGCAACTTCTCTCTGTAGCAGTCTAACACAACTTGCTCTTACTGCTGCTTACTTGACCTACCAGCTGGGATAGAGAGAATCTTTTATGGTAAGAGCAACAGGTTTTCCTTTGATCTCATGACTTCCAGTTGTCTCTTGAAGGAAGAGGAAAAGGAAGGTAGTGGGAAATAAGACTTCTTGCATCAAGGCTTCTTCACAGCAATAACTGGGTCTAGTTGCTCACATCCGGTATATGGGTCAAGGATCCCCTTCCTTGTCTCCTTACTTAATTCCCTTAACTTAATCATGCTAAAACTTCTTTTTATTGCAATTTGATTTTCCATACATGTACCACTCCTTCCCTTTCCTAGCAACTGCTCTGTCCTATGTGAGTTCTCCATAAAATAGTCTTTTTGGCAATAATCTTTTTGGCATGGTGCATTCGAACATCATGGGTAGCCCGCTGGAGTTGTGCTTTCTGAAGCAGAGTTTGAATACTTGGCAATTTAACATAAGTAAGGACCTCATTCTCTGGTATCTTATCCTGCCAGGTGATCTTTAGAATCTTCCTAAGAAAATTCAAATGGAAGCCGTTCAATTTCCTGGCATGTCACTGGTATACTGTCTAGATTTCACAGGCATACAACAATGGGGTCAGCGTAACAGCTTTGTAGGCAAGTGATTGGTTGGCATATGCTGCAGAAAGCTTTCTGAAAGTTATATCCTCTCCCAAGAGACTTGGGGTAAATGTCATTCATCTTGTTATCTGTCCAGTCAGGCAAATAAAGGTTCTAAGTTTACCCTGATATCTCCCAACTGTTACTTACCAATACCTATCAAGAATCTTTGGTGAATGTTGGCTTGTGAAGCCTTGGTTTCACTACTTTTCTCATGAATTTCTGATTTCACTTATTTCTCTTGTTATACCCTTCCAAGGCTTAATTTTGGGTCACTCCCACCATTTTACTTCTTCACTCCTACACACAGAAACACACACACACATACACACACTCACACATGCTGCTGATTAAAGCTTAAGATAAACATTCAACTCATCTGAGTGGTTCCAGTACAAACTCACTATGCAATCTTGACTGAATCCGCACTGTTTGTAGACAATCTTTTTATATATGCCTTTTCAATTCACTATTCCATTCTCCACAGTGACTCTTCCAAATCTTTTTACCCCTCCTTAAATCTCTCATGGCTGCCCTTCCCTTTAGCTTCTCACATGAGAATATTGCCTCATATTTTATAGAAAATATGGAGGACACTCCTCATGAGCTCCCTTTTCTTCTCTTTTCCTTATCTTATATCTCTTATATACCTATTGTAATTATACCCATGTGTAATTGTTGACCCCTAAAAAGTTGCATTCCTTTTAGAAAAGTAGATTTAAGAATCTATACAGCAGACTCTCTAGTGTATGATGTAGTCCTAACTATTACATCCGGTCATCCGTTATTCTGCCCCAACTTCTCTTCTAATCTCCAATCTTGCATTTCCAATTGCCTTTTGACATCTCAAACTCTATGTCCTTAGACATTTTCACTCATGTTCAAAATGAAACTCATTATCTTTCCCCTTTAAGCTTTCTCTGTGATTCAATAAAGCAATGCTATCCCTTCAGTCATTCAGGTTTATAGTCTAGGATTAACTGACTACCTCAGAAATCATAGAGTGCAAAAACTTTATTTCACAGATGAAGAAAACAAGCTGTAAATGATTTGCTAAAGGTAATTCTAGTGTGTACATCTTGATGGCTTAGTGAATAGAACACTGGGCCTAGACTTAGGAAAACCTCAGTTCAAATCCAGCCTCAGCCACTTATTAGTTGTGTGACTCTGGGCAATTTCCTTAACATCTGTTTGCCTTAATCCACTAAGAAAGAAATGGCAAACTACTCTATTATCTTTGCCAAGAAAACACTATGGAAAATATTAGTATGCTATGGTCATAAAGAGTCGAACAAGACTGAATGACTGAACAACAATCAACATCAAACCTTGAATTGAACCTAGAGAATTAAATCTATTAAATTAAATAAATGGCAATGCCCGTTGTATTTTGTGACCATGGGGTCACAAATAGTTGAACAAGACAGAATGACTGTAATGGCAATTACAGCAACACACCTAAGGATGGATACTATGAATAATTTTAAGAGTCTAATCACATAGTATAATGAACTCTCTATTCAGGAATAAAATCAACTTTGTCCAGTAAAGTAAAGCATAACATTCATAGCAACATCCTTAAGCAAAATATATCATCTAATACATATAAGTATTTCATAACACTCAGTATGTAATATGTGCTTAGCATATATCATTGCATCTCCAAAGTCAGGGTGTCCCAGGCTGGAATATTCCATAGCATAATACTTCCTTAAAGGGTAGTAGAAAATATCACAGCATCCACCCCTAGGTTACTGTAAGAACAGTCTTCTTAATCGATATACAATGTCCAATTAAAATCCTCTCTCATCTTGACTCAAGGTTGATTTCCAAACCTTATGGCTCCTCCTCCTTGAGCCAACTGCTCTGAGCTTTTGCCTAGTTTCACGCACATGCAGCTCTTTACTCCTCTCAGTTCATGGGGACTCTTCCACTCTAATCTCTTCCTGCTTCAGCCTGACAGAAGACTCCAGGGGTTCGTGCCTGCATCTTCTGCTTCTAGGAAAACAAAGCTTAACAGGACTTTAATAATATTTATACAAATTACCAGCACCATCATCTCTAGTCACTCATAAAGACCAAGAGACAGAACTTCTGTCTGAGAAATTAATTAACACAGAACAATAGGCAAGACTTCTGGCTGTGAAATCAACAAAGATCAGCAACAGGGCTTCTGTCTGAGAAATTAACATAGACCAACAGACAGGACTCCCAAAATCACAAACATTTTTTTCTGTTCAGCCTCGCCACAAGCAAGTTCCCCTAGCCTAATCAGGCTCACTTCTCTTCTCTCAGTTCTTCTTCTCTCTACTCTCTAATATACATACACACACACACACACACACACATATATGCATGTATATGTATATACACATGCATATATACATAAACACATATATATATAATACATATATATTATATATATGATATAGACATACCAAAACACTTGATTGGGTAACAATCCTGAAAAACAGCAAAAAATCTTACTTTGCTTGCCATTAAAATGATTTAACCACAGCAATCAGTGCCAAAACTTGAATTGAAGGCTAAGAATTAAATCTATTGAATTGAATTGATGTCTGTATGCATTGTATGCTTTCTCTTTCACTACACTGTCAGATTTCCTGAGTACACTGACTTGAAACACTCTTGGGAGAAATTCTTAGAATTAATGTGTGAGGGAACTACCAGTTCTTTAAGAATCAGGAAGTCAAGAGTTGTGGATAGGAAGAGAGCACATGCTGACATTGATCTAATAAGATCAGAATGACTGATAGAGATGAATAAACCATTATAATCTCATTTTGGGAATAGAAATTCACTTTTTATCTTGTATTTTTTTTAAACTTTACACCACTTTTCCAGTTGAGTTATATTTTTCACATACACTTAAAATTTACTCATTAGACTTTCTTAGTCAATAAAAGGGCAATGTATAATACAATAGTGTTTCCATCTTTTCTGTGGAGTAAATACTGAGTATCCTAGAGTCTTATATGGATTGTAACTTTATAACTACAATAAGACTTTTTTGGATATTTTGTATAGTAATACTTCTGTTGGAGTAAAATATTTTTTCATTATTGTGAAATTAATTCCTTCTTGTTTTTGCCAGGGGTCATAACTTTTTTCTTCTCTGTCTTTCTGTTTCTGTTTCTCTGTGTCTGTCTACCTCATTCTAAATCTTTCTCTCTTTGTCTGACTGTAAACACGTACTCATGCACACAGAGTGGAAGCACACATATATGTAAATATGTGATGTGTGTATGTGTGTGTGTGTGTGTGTTTGAGGAGAGAATGAGAGAGAGAGAATTCATTACTAGAATTTTTTCTTTCCCTTTCCTGCTGAGCATATTGTTGGAGTAGTTTACCATAGTAAATATACAATATTAAAGAAAATATTTTATTCTTCTCTTATTGCTCTTCTCATGATTTTTCAAAAGGGTATTTTTAATCTTAATTCATCCAAACACACTTTCAAAAATAACATAAAAAATGTTACTGCTTATAATGAATCATTTGATTCGTCATGTCCTCTCAGTACAAATGCAGTACAAACATTTTATAACACTTATAAATTATTGCTATCTAATATACCTTTCAGAGAAAAAAAAATCTGCAGTAAGACAGAAATATGAAGTCACTTAGTTTAACACCAGTCTCATCTTAACTTGTTTTCTCTTAACTCTGCCACTGTTTGGGCTTATATCCTTTAGTAAACAGTGAAGTGACTAGGTGAACTAGAAAGCAAATAAGGGAGGACAGATTTTCTTTTCCTGACCCTGACACTAGTTGATCAATATTACAATAGATACAGTAGGAACTACCTGTGTGATACAGGAGATAAGTAAATCTTCTACCTCTTTTCTGTAGAAGGCATGGCTTTATCCAGCTAGACAATTCTGTGAGTGGTTATTTCACTGCTCAGTCCGTTGATCTACTTTCATTACTTCCTAGATACCAGAGGTGAATCCATCCTATTTTCAAAGCTGGAAGAAGAGGATAGTCTACTAACCTCCTTTGTTCAATAAACTCTTCTGTCAGTAACATTTTCCTTTTGTTCAATCTAAGCCACTCCTGCTGTGATTTAAGAACATTTCCTCCCATTATAAGATCAGTGGTGATGAAGAACAGCTGGTTTTTATCCTTCTCATTACAACCTTTCATAAGTTGAAGGTTACTATTAAAAGATATTCCTCTCATCTTCAATGGAAAAAAATATGAATTTTGTAACCTTTCACTTTAGAGGTAGCTGTATGGTTCATGTAACCCATATACAAACTGTATAATGTACCAATTTTCAGATTCATTCAGATTATACAAACATTGAAAAATTCTGGTACTGGTAGTACTTGTCTACAAGATACTTGAATTATAGGGTAGAGATACAAAATGTCCACTGTCAGCTGTGACCCAAAGAAAGACTGTAATATCAATGATTTTCTTCCACTCCATATAGTCCTGGAGAGACTATAATTGCAATAAGGTCTAGTAATGATCTAGAAATTATAAACTCTGGTATTTCTACTCTGATACTAAATAGGGCTATGATCTTTGGCAAATCACTTTGCATTTCAAAAATGTATTTAACTCATTTGTAAAATGAAGTCATTGTTCTATATGGTCTATAAGGTTCCTTCAAGCGCCAGAAGTCAATGATTCTCTGATTCTGTTTTTTTTTTTTTATTTCCAACCATCATATTAATCATTTTTATCCACAGGGGATGCAAATCAATGAAATTCCTGTGGATAAAATTGAGATATGAGTAGTACAAAACTTATGAAGTTGTGATAAATATGTATCATTGATATATGCATATTATTATTTCCCAGTGAGTGTTGACTGAAGAATAACTATAAACATTCAAATAAATCCTCATAAATGGCATATTTTTATTTTATGGCATCATAATATGGAGAGAATTAGAGAGATAGAGAAAGATACAAAGACATTTCATTACCAGAATATTTTTTTTTCTTTCCCTTTCCTGCTGAGCATATTGTTGGAGCAAGTTAGCATAGTGCATACACAATATTAAAGAAAATATTTTATTCTTATCTTATTTCTCTTTTTGTGATTTTTCAAAAAGGCAGTTTTAATCTTAATTTAACCAAACACTCTTTCAGAAATAACACAAAAATTTTACTGCCTGTAATGAATTCTTTGATTCATCAGTCTCATTATTTTCAGTCTCAAGTTAAACAGGAAGAAATTGACAGATTAACAGATTTTGAAGAATTTGGTCAGTGATTTAGGAACTCACTTCCAGGGGTAGATGGGGAAACTATCATTTCAGCAGTATAATGTATTCATCTATTTACATCTGTATTATTATCCTGAGAGAGGTGAAATAATTATTTGCAATTCATATTTAAATATTAAACTGGACAAATCATAGGTAAAATAGAATTTGTTAGAATTCTTAAGGAATTAGATGGATACTGAAATAAAATTTTCATAGTTGTCCTTTTGATGTAGCCATTAATAAGTTAATTATGTGATTTTTCTGATGACTTTGGCTAAGTAAATATGCTTTTTATCAATTTAAATCGTTAGGGATTTTTAAATCACCTTTTCCCCAATTTATTGATTTATTTGTTTTCAATTTTCAACAATCACCTCCATAAGTTCCAGATTTTCTGCCCTTCCTTCCCCCTCCCTCCCCAAGATGTAATGAAATTGTATATGTGTTTCACACTTGTTTTTCTTTTAAATTAATGAATTATATGCAGTCAGGAAGTTGAGAGATGCTTCTGGGGAGAAGTAGCAGGATGCATATTCATCTCATTAATAATTGGATGTTAGAGTTTATCTTTTATAGAATTTATACAACCACAGAATTTCAGAGTGAGGAGGTAACTGAGGTCATCTATTCCAATATGTAGCTAAAAAAAAAAAAGCTAGTCTTTAATATCTCTTTCATTTTCCAGAGTGCTTGAGAAGCTTAAGTGCATGCAAATTAACAACCTCCCATAGTATCCTATTTATTTTATTTTATTTTGATGGTTCTACTGTTTTTATTATTATTATTATTTTAATGTATATCTTTCCACTCTCCTCTACCACTCTTATAGCTACAATGAGAGTGTTAAATAAGGGAATGTCTGTTCTTGAGTAAATAGAACCTACCCAGAATTTCCAAGTAACTATATTGTCAAGCTAGGAAAGACACTAGGTATCAAGAGCCGTTATTTTGGCATGAAAATGATAATGACTGATCAAGGTTCAAGGGGGTGGGATTCCCCTTCATTTCCACATGAGTCTGCTGAGGCAGACTTGTGAAGGTCAGGAATAAGAGTAATAACCAAATACTCTCCAGATACTGATGAGCAGACATTCATAAAGCAAATTGGGATCCACTAGGATCCTTTGCTTATACTTGGCTCTTTGATGAGAGCTAATCCCCAAACTACCTATTCCTTGTTTAACTACATAATGATATACTTTCTAAGTCCCTTCTGCCTAGTAATATGAAGGGGAAGAAAGAAAAGCCAATTGTCTTTTGTTACCCACAGTTGAAAAAAAAAAAGTAGTCAGTGTTCCAGGAGCCAAGAAGGTGGAGGAAGCAGTAAGATGATATAATTCTCCCATATTCATCTCCAATCAAACATAAAATAACACTTAAAGTACATTCTGGAAAAGTAAAACTAGCAAAAAGATGAGGTGAAATAATATTTTCATCCAAAATTGGGGGGGGTGGGGGGAAACATCCATCTCAATTGGGAAAAAGAAAAAAGAAGCCCATTCCAGGACAGAAAGCCTCCCAGCAAGTCAGTGGCAAGCCCCACTTCAACAAACTAGCAGGAGAATCTGATGCCCGCGTGGTGGAGCAGGCAATACCAACCCTAGGATCTCTCATGTGCCTTAGCATAACCAGTAGAATGTGCAGACTCGAACTCCAAAAACCACTTACATGCTTCAGCATAGTCCCAGGCATTTTTTCGGCACATAGACTTACAAGTGTTTCATCATAGCTCTGGGAAAATAGGCATCCTCCAGTGGCCATAACTTCATGTGCTCAGCTAGACCAGGGCAAATGGGCATCTTACAACCACCAGAAATTTATGACCTTCAGTGTAGCCCCAGAGAAAGGCAGAAACATCCTGCCAGACCTCAGAACACATGAAAATCCACTACTAGCATGCCATATGCCAGCTCTGCACCTGGTAAGTTGCCAGATGCCTATGGCCACCTGAGGAACTCAGGGCAACATCAGTGCAGCACCAGGTAAACAGCTGAACCTTTCAGCCACTGGCACAAGAAGCTGAGACAGTACATCTTCCATCTTGGATATAGAGCACAAATTCAAAAAAAGGCCAAGCAACAATAATAAGAAAAGAATCTGATCATAGAAAGTAATTATGGTAACAGAGAAGACCAAGACACAAACTCAGCAGAGGACACAATGTCAAGACACCTATGGAAGAGCTCACAAAGAAGCTTAAAAATCACATATGATAGGTGGGAAAAAATGAGAGTGATGTAACAGAATCAGGAAAAAAAGGCAACCACTTAGAAAACTGCTTAGAGAGTAGAACTGGCCAAATGGGAAAAAAGTATAAAAATCCACTGAAAAAAATAGCACCTTTAAGAGTACAGTTGACCAAATGGAAAATGAAGTACAAAAGCTAATTGAGGAAAAAAAATAACTTAAAAGTTTTGATTGAGTAAGTGGAAGCTAATGACTCTGAGACATCAGTAATTGAACAAATTCAAAAGAATGGAAAGAAGAGAATATGTAAAATGCCTCATGGGAAAAAGCAACTGACAAGGAAAATAGATCCAGGAGAGACAATATCAGAATCATTGGATTATATAAAAGTCATAAGCAAAAGGAGGACCTGAACAACATCTTTCAAGAAATTATTAAGAGTATCTTCCCTGGCATCCTGGAACCTGAGGGCAAAATAGGAAAGAATCCACTAATCCCCTTAGGAAAGGGACCATAAAATAAAAACTCCAAGGGACATTATAATCAAATTTCAAAACTATCAGGTCAAGGAAAAAATACTACAAGTGTCCAGAAAGAAACAACTAAAATGTTGGGCAAAATATATTGGGCAAGCAACAAGGTTTACACAGGACTTGAAAACTGAAACATTAAAGGATTGTACCAGGACCATAACCAAGAATCCTTATTTAACTGGCAAATTTAACCATAATGCCACAAGGGGAAAAAAATGTCAGTCAATGAAGTAGAAAGATTTCAAGTTTTCACAAGGAGAAGATCATAACATAATTTGACCTCCAATATCAAGAACCAATAGAAGTATTAAACATGTAAAAACAGAAAATGAAAACATAAGGGATTGGCTAGAGCTAAACTAGGTACATTCCCACATGGGAAGATGAGACTTGAAATTCTTAACAATTGTATCACTAATAGCATAGTTAGAAGGAATATACATAGACAGAGGACATGGGTATATGGTGATTTTGAAAGAATGACATAAAAAATTAAAGGATGAGAAAGAAGAGTGCAGTGGATACAGAAAGAAGGGAAAGGTAGAATGGGATAAATTATTTCATATGAAGAGGTGCAAAAGACATATTATAGTGAGGGGAAAGACAGAGGGTGGGTTGTGAGCATCACTTTAACTTCTCATCAGTATTGGTACAAAGGGAACAACATAGACAGTCAGTTGAATGTAGAACTCTTATCTTACCCAACAGGGAAGTAGGAGGGGAGGAGATAAATAAAGTGAGGAAATGGTGACTGGCAGAAGGAAGCAAAACACTGGTGAGAAGGAAAAGGGTGAAAGGAGAGAGAGGACAAACAAAGGAAGAATGGAAGGTGGGGAATACAAGTAATAATCATAACTGTGCAAGCGAGTGGGATGAACTCTCCTCTAAAATATAAGCAGGTAGCAGAGTGGATCAAAAAAACAGCATTCTGCAATATGTTGTTTATGAGAAAGATACTTGAAGTGGAGAGACACACAAGCATAAAAGTTAGGGGCTGGAGTAGAATCTATTATAATTTAGCTGAAGTAAATAAATAAAAACAAACAAACAAAAAAACAAAAGCAGGGGTAACAGTCCTGATCTCAGCCAAGGTGAAAGAAAAAATAAATCTAATTAACAGTTAAGGGAGGAAACTACATCTTACTAAAAGGTATCATAGAAATAAGCAAGACACAAACTAATTAGGTAAATAGAATGTTGGAAAAAATAGACATAATAGATGCAAAGGTCATGTTTTAGGCATAAAGGATGACATTATAAACAAATTAAATGATCAAGAAACAATACCTTTCAGATCTATGGTGAGGGGAAGAACTCATGAGTGAATGAGATAGGAACAGTTTTGTACAAATGAAACAAATGCAACCAAGATTAGAAGGAAAGCAGAAAGCTGGGGAATAGTCTTTATAGGAAGTATCTCTGATAAACTTCTCATTTCTCAAAGATATAGTGAACTGAGTCTAATTCACAAGAAAGCAAGACAATTGATAAATGATCAAAGGATATAGATAGGCAAGTTTTCAGATAAAGAAATCAAAGCTATCTATAGGCATATGAAGAGCTGCTCTAAATCACTTTTTGTTAGAGAAATACAAATTAAAATAACTAAGTTACCATCTCACATCTGTCAGATTGACTAGCATGACAGAAAAGAAAATGATAAATGTTGCAGATGATGCTGGAAAAGTGGGACGCTAATGCACTGTTGGCACATCTCCATTCTGGAACTATGCCCAAAGGGCAATCAAACTGTGAATACAGTTCGAACCAGAAGTACCACTACTAGGTACCTCTCCCAAAGAGTTAATAAAAAAAAAGTAAAGGACCTACATGTGCAAAAGTATTTACAGCAACCCTTTTCGTGGCAACAAAATTTTGAAATTGAGGGGATATTCATCAGTTGGTGAATGGTTGAACAAACTGTGGTGTATGAATATAATGGTAGACCTTTGTGTGATAAGAAATGAGTAGATTAAAAAAAAAAACCTTGAAAGATTTACATGAGCTGATGCAAAGTGAAATGTGCTGAACCAGGAAAATACTGAACACAGTATCAGAAACATTTTATGATAATCATATATGAATGTCTCAGCAACACAATGATCTACCAAGGCAAGCACTAAGGACTTATATAGGAAAATGATATCCATATCCACATTAAGAACTCATAGGCTCTAAATGCAGATTGATGCGTATTTTTTCCACCTACTTTGTTCTTTCTTGTGTTTTTTTTTTTCTTTTGACCTGTTTTTTTTTTTTTCTGTGAGTAACATGGAAATATTTTGCATGATAGTGCATATATAAAGTATATCAAGCTGCCAAGTATTTTCAGGAGAGGGAGGGGAGAGGATGAGGAAGAAATTTTGGAATTCAAAATCTTGTAAAAAATAAATGATAAAAATTTTCTTGACTTGTAACTGTGAAATAACAGTATTAAAGAAAAAAAGTGGTCATTGACTAAATTTGCCCTCTGCCAAATGTTCACCTTTTGATCCCTATACTATATCAATTTTCCATAAAAATTGGTAGTCTTGAATGTGAGCAAATATGTTTGTGAAGGGCAAATGCTGGAAGAGGGAAAGATGACTTCCCTTAAAAAAAAAGTGAAGATATACTACCCCTTAGTAGGAGTTGGGACAGGGGTAAGCCTAGAGCTAGTGAGAAAGAAGACATTGGAATTATCATGACCTCCTACCTATAAAGATTTCCATGAGGTAAAGGTAGCAAAGAAAAAGAATAGAACTTTCTCCCAGTTCCACCACGTTCCAGTAAATTGCCAAAACGACAAACACAAAAGGAAAAGGGAGAGGGTCACAATATATGTTTTCTAGGCCCTTTTGAAAATATGGTGTTGTCCCTTTGGCTATATATGTGTGAATGTACAAGAAAGGTGATATTGTAGATATCAAGGGTATGGACACAATTCAGCAAGAAATGCCCCACAAATATTGCCATGGCAAGACTGGACAGGTCTATGATGTTACTCAACATACTGTAGACATTGTTTTAAACAAAAAGGTTAAGGGCAAGATTCTAGCCTTGAGAATTAATGTACATATTGAGCACATTAAGCATTCTAAGAGCAGAGATAGCTTCCTGAAGCAGGTAAAGGAAAATGATCAGAAGAAGAAGGAAGCCAAAAAAGGCACTTAAGTTCAACTGTAATGCCAGCCTGCTTCACCCAGAGAAGCACACTTCGTGAGATCCAATGGCAAGGAATCTTAGCTGTTGGAACCAATCCCCTATGAATTCATGGCAGAAATAAAAAAAAAAATCTTGCATTAAAAAAAAGAAAAAGCACAGAGAGTGTGAAGGGCAAGGGATAATAGGTAACAAACATTCTTGGCTTTTATATAACTTTTGCTGGGAAGCCAGGCATGGAATCATTCCCTCCTCTTTTGCTTGATGATCTAATCAATATCCATGAATAACATTATACTTCCTATGTTTATGAATCTCATATCTTCAGCCCCAAATTCCCTCCTGACAGCAAGTTCCACATCTCCAGCTTCCTACTGACCATTATATGAACATCTTAAGCTCAAAATGTCCAAAGCATCTGGTTGCCTTTCCCCTAAATCCTTTTTCTTGTTCCAAGATACCCTAATACTTATAATACTGATCTTCTAAAATCTACAATAATCTAAATTCTGCACATCTCTTAAGTGTTTCCTTTTGTCATCTCTGAACTAGCCTCTACATTCATGGGGAAGGAAGTAAGCATATATATAGTCCTACTGTGCGAAGTGTTTTTCCCTTTTTTTTTTTTTTTACAAATATTATCTCATTTTGTCCTCATAAATAACCTGTGAAAGGAAATGCTGTTATTATGCCCATTTTACAATCGAGGATATTGAGGGGAACAGTTACAGAGTTTAAGTGACTTGCCTGCGCTAATACAGCTAGTAAGTATTTGGTACTGGTTTTGAGCTCAGGCCTCAATGCCAGGCCCTATGCACTAAACTCTGCACTACCTTTGTCGCCTCACACTTGTATTATTTCAACAGAATGCTGGTTGGCATCCTTGTCTCCAGTATTTCTCCCATCCTGCACTCAGGTATGTGAGTGATTTTTTTAAAGGACACATTTAATCATGTTCCTCCTCCTATTCAAAAAACACCACTGTCTCCCTATTGTCTCTAAAATCATATCAAAATACTTCTAAAACTGTGGGAACCCTTCATAAACTAGGTCCTTCTTACCTTTCTTGTCTTTTCACATTTTTGCTGATCTCCAAATGCTGTATGATCTGGTGATATTTGCCTCCTTGCTATTCCTTCAGTGTTCCAATTTAGTCTTCCTTCTCCATACATTTCATTGGCTGTCTCTTATTTCTCAGAATTCACTCCCTCCTCTTTTTTACCTCTTTGCTTCTATATCTTCCCTCTAGTCCAGCTAGCAATCTTCCTTTTGCAAGAAGTCTATACTGGACACCTTTAATGCTACTACCCTTCACTCTGAAATTACCTCCTGTTTACCCTTTACCTGACTTTTTTTGTAAGGAGTAATTTGCATACTATCTGCTCCTGGAGGACAAGGTGTGTCCTCCCCACCTTTCTTTGTGTCCTCAGTATTTAGGAACATATGAGGCAGCCCTAAGGGCTTGGTAAATGTTGACTATTGGCATCTCTTGCTGAAGATGCTGAATTTATCAAGACCGTCAGAGAACCTGAAGCATTGGTCTTCTGTTTAATCTGTCTGGTGGCTTCAAGCAATGAATGACAACCTCATCCTGCATTACAAGATGATGCTTATAAATCTGCCTCTTTCACCCATTTATCTTAGTCCTACTTTCTGGGGACAGGTAGAATAAATGCAAATTTTCTTCGATATGTCAAGTCTTCAAATACGTGAAGATCTACTTGACATATCCTACACCCTCTCCAATTATTCTCTTGTTCATGAGAAATGCCTTCAGATGACCCTCAACAAATGATAGCTAGTCCTACTTTAATCAATTTTTGGATGCTCTCCAGCATATAAAAGATCTTTATAAAAGAGAAAAAGAGAGAGAGAAAGAGAGAGTGAGACAGAGAGAGAAAGAAGGAAAAGAAGAAGAAAGAGGAGGTAAGATAGGCTTATGAGTTATAGTCTTAATAGTCTTGATCATACTTTTGAGCAAAAATTTGAACTGAGATTCTTTTCAAATATTGTTTCATCATCTCTTTTAGACTTACTAAACTAACAAAATGAATAGCAAATTTTAATAAAATATTATTTTATGATGCATTTGTATTTGTTTTGTTTTGCTACATGTGTTGCTCTCAATCTTGGCCCAAGGGAGGGTGATCTGGGTAGTCTTGGATAATTGCTATAGCAGAGATCTAGTCTAAGCTATCTCAGAAAATTCTTTTCACCACAGCATCTATACCCGGAGACTAACTCTTCAGATGAAGGGCTAATTTGAAGAGGAACAATGAAGGCAGTTTCCATTATTCTTACAAGTCCAGGTACTATATGATACCCACCCAAATCCAGAAAGTCTCAAAGAGCACTAAAATGAAGCATGAACAATTGTTCCGAGCCTCAGAACTGGAATTAAATATCTCTTTTCAAATTATCAAATCTATCAAAAACCTTCACAGTTGCAATTCTCTTCACTGAAAGTAGCTATTAGCATTTTTCTCCTCTTTGTTTCTCTCCATTAAACACTAACTTTCCATGCATGTATAATGTATGTAGTTATCATTCAGCAAGTATTTACTGACAATAAATCATGTCCCCAAAATATGTTATCCACATGCATTGCCGGCTAGTGTGCAAAGGTGGGGAAAAAATAAGGAGGAAGACCTGGGCCCAAGTCTTGGCTCTCCCACATACCATATGTAACCTTGAACAAATCATCACACCTTTTTGAGCCTTTCCCCCTACGTAAATCAGATGAAGTGGTTGGAATAGATATTATCCAAATTCCTTTTCTGCTCTAAAATTCTATGAATTTGATTCTGAGAAGACACATTTAATTCCATGATACTGTACAGCTCAGCTCACTGTGCTGGGTATCAGTTCCCTTCTTTTCAAAATAAAGACAAAGGTATTATGAAATTGGATTTGTAATCTTAAAGCTCCTTTGAAGCTTCAGTATTGAATTTTAGTATTTGGAGAGTTCTTTGAAGACAATTGTATTGCAGTGAACAACTCTCTATTCAATTTAATTTTAGGTGGAGAGAAGGCAATCTTCCTCACCAATTGAGAAGAATTTTGTGCATTCTGCAACCCTTCACAGTCACTACAGAAAGCCCAGAGATCTGTTCTTACATGGGAGGGCAGAGATGTGTATGCCTTACATAAGTTTTGTTATAAAAAAATTGAAAAATACTTCTATATTTCATTTAAAATTTTTTTTCCCTACTACACATCAGGCATTATGGTCTAGATTATGGATTTTCTTCTAAAGTCCTAGGATCTCAGAAATGTAGATGAATTCTCTTAGATCAGAATATCAACCTATTCACATTTCTGTCACATAAATATTTTTGACCATGTCTTCTTATAATGGCATCCTGAAGCATTCACCCAGTTGCTAAAGAACTCCCTTCTTTTGACCATTCCATGGGAACAAGTAGTGTATTCATCAGTTACCCTTCACTACCATTACAAGATAGGTCTACCTCCTGTTTTGATTATACATGTCCTGGCAGAGCTCATCACAGTAACATACAAAACAAAGTTTATAGCTTATGTATGATAATTATTTTCTAAAAGTGAGTAAAAATATTTTATTGGAACTCAAAAATAATCTGTGGAACAATAAATAGCTGAAATCAATAATAATAATTTTCAGTTTACTTTTAAACATCTATGATGAAATCAATGCCAATTCTTTCCTGAAAGCATGAAACCAAAAACAAATTAAAATTCTACTAAATTATTATATTCATTTTTTTTAAACCAGAAGTATCCATTTGATGAAAGAAGTAGTATCAAAGCATGCTTCTTTTTAAAGTAAAGAGAAAAAGGGTTTAAAAATAAAATTGTGCAAATGGATGTTAATTGCCTCCAACATGGATGACAAATTTATTTTTAGTCAGCTTAATTTCCTACTTCTCTGAGATTCAGCATTTTTTTTTCTTTGAGACACCATTTTGAGCCTGAATGATGGGAACTATCTTCTCCATTTTGATTGCCTTTCAATAGATGTTTGTTACATTAGAACATCTATGTTCAGGGAAATGAGAGAAGTATAGTTTTTTTTTCCCCCTAGCATCCCTTATTCCCATCAGGACAAGACATTTACAACAAGAAACCATGCAGGCAGGTCGTCTGGGGATAGCTGAGAGCAGGTCGTCTGAGAGTATAACATCATAGTTTTTGTTCATCATTTCTTTATTTGGGAGCATTCTGTATCCAAATAGTAAAAAAAAGAAAGAAAGAAAATGACCTGAATAGTATCTCAGTGGAAGAAACCAGAGTCTATGTGGAGGATAAATTAATCAAAAATGCATTAAAATAGTATAATATTTTGTAATTCTAAAATGTTTGAGGGCTTTGAGTTTACCTTTGGCTTGTTAATGAAATTAACAATTTAGCAGTCGTTGCTGTGACCTAGGTTGATTGAAATATAATTATTTTGATTGCATGAGGCCCTGATTTCAACCAAAGAAGACTGCATTTTGATTACAGAAATGCATTCACATTTTTCGTTTTTGTATGCAAGAGCACGGCAGTTCCCCTACTTCTTTCCTTTCTTTATTGTCTCACCACTGTATCTACATTCAAAAAATCTCAATTAGAAGCAAGACTCTACCTACAGGGAATAGACAACTCCCAAGGACTAACAGCTTATTTCTTTTGTGTGTAACTATAAGGTACAAGGGATAAGCTTATTATCTGGGGAGATATTTTTTCCTTAATGAGTATTCTAGGATGGGCCTAAGTCAATCTGATCTCTGGTAGCTGATGTTCTGTATTGAATCAAAATAAGAAGTCATTTTCCTGCTAACAAGAGGCGATATATTTATCCATAGCAGGCAAAGGATATTCAGTAATAGGAACTGAGGACTGTTAGAATTTATTTAAATGAGAGAAGGATCTTTACCTGAGTTGATCATATTTTCTCATCAGAACTCTCCTGACATTCCTTATGGCTGCTTGGCACTTAATCAACTCAGAAGAGAAGTTGATATTCAGAGTCTTTAGTCCTTTTAGCCAAGCAGGTTGTTATGACAATATTTTAAGGAAATACATAGTATCCTGTTATGGAAGATGGGTTTAGATTATTGCTCCTACATCAAAAATGAATGGATGTAGCAGCAGGATGATGGAGAGAATTACTGATAACATATTCCTCAGTCTCTGGTACATTCATTGGCTTTTCCATACTTCAAATACAGAAGTGTGTGATGGTTATATACCATACCAATTTCCAAAAGATATCTTTCTATAACCCATGCAAAATGAAGAAGAGAACATTTACTTGAGTCTGTATCATTTAATCCAACTACAAACTCTTTAAACGTAGTGTAAGCTATTCATAATATTATTGTGACATAAACTTCAGAAGTATTTTCAACTTTACAAAAAAGTTAATCTCATTTGAGTCCCCTCCAACCTTCTTCCATCCAACTATTTAGTCTTATTTTAGAAAAAAGAAGAGTTCACAAGAAGTATATAACTTGCATGTCAGAGAAGGACTTAGACAAATATTTTTAAATCCAAAATGAAAGAATCATTCAGGAACAACATTAAACATACTTATACATTTTAGTTTCCATTCCCTTACTAATTACTTATACTTCCTTTAAAGTTTTCATTAAAAATATCTATTTTGGGGGGGAGGAGCCAAGATGGCAGAGTAGAAAGATTCACATATGCTAGCTCCAAACCCACAGCCCATAAATTACCTATAAAAAGAACTCCCAATGGGTTCTGCAGCAGTGGAAGCTATGCAGCAATGGAGTGGAGGAAATTTCTGTTCCACAGAACCCTGAAAAACCTTCACCAAAGGTCTGTCACACACCGGACCCAGAGCAGAGCCCAGCCCTGCCTTGGCCGCCGCCATGAGAGGAGCAGATCTGAGAAGGCTTCAGGGATGGAATCTCTGGTGGTCACGAAGGTCCCTCAACCCACAGGCACTACAGGTAAGTGAGAGAGACTTCTGGGCTGGCAAATAGGGGAGAAGGGTATCTCCATAACTCAGGCCCCCTCAGGAGGAAGAGGTGGGAGAAGCAGCAGCCAGGGGCTCCGAAAGCAGACAGGAGCTCCATTGTTGAAGATATCCTCATAAACCACCTGAGGGAACTGAGACTGGGCAGCTGCCCTGCCTCAACCTGAGAACCTTAACTTAATCTCTCACACTGAATACCATCGCTGCCCCCTCCCCCCCACCGCTGAAAGCCCTGAGGCTGGGAAGCAGCATTTGAATCTCAGATCCCAAGGGCTAGTGAGGCTGGGGTGGAGAGGAATCTCAGAAGTCAAGTAACTGACTGGGAAAATGACCATAAAAGGGAAAAAAAAATAAGACCATAGAAGGTTACTTTCTTGGTGAACAGATATTTCCTCCTTTCCTTTTGGATGAGGAAGAACAATGCTTACCATCAGGTAAAGACATAGAAGCCAAGGCCTCTGTATCCCAAACATCCAAAATAGATATCCAATGGGCTCAGGCCATGGAAGGGCTCAAAAAGGATTTTGAAAATCAAGTTAGACAGGTGGAGGAAAAACTGGGAAAAGAAATGAGAGAGATGCAAGAAAAGCATGAAAAAGCAGGTCAACACCTTGCTAAAGGAGACCCAAAAAAATGCTGAAGAAAAGAACACCTTGAAAAATAGGCTCACTCAATTGGCAAAAGAGGTTCAAAAAGCCAATGAGGAGAAGAATGCTTTCAAAAGCAGAAGTACCCAAATGGAAAAAGAGGTTCAAAATCTCACCGAAGAAAATAGTTCTCTGAAAATTAGAATGGAACATTTGGAGGCTAATGACTTTCTGAGAAACCAAGAAATAACCGAATAAAACCAAAAGAATGAAAACATGGAAGAGAATGTGAAATATCTCATGGGAAAAACAACTGACCTGGAAAATAGATTCAGGAGAGACAATTTAAAAATTATGGGACTACCTGAAAGCCATGATCAAAAAAGAACCTAGACATCATCTTTCATGAAATGATCAAGGAAAACTGTCCTGATATTCTAGAACCAGAGGGCAAAAAAGGATTCAAGGAATCCACCAAGCACCACCTGAAAGATCCAAAAAGAGAAACTCCTAGGAACATTGTGGCCAAATTCCAGAATTCCCAGATCAAGGAGAAAATATTGCAAGCAGCTAGAAAGAAACAATTCCAGTATTGTGGAAATACAATCAGGATAACATAAGATCTGGCAGATTCTACATTAAGGGATTGAAGGGTGTGGAATGGGATATTCCAGAAGTCAAAGGAACTAGGACTAAAACCAAGAATCACCTACCCAGCAAAACTGAGTATAATACTTCAAGGGAAAAAAAATGATCTTTCAATGAAATAGAGGACTTTCAAGCATTCTTGATGAAAGACCAGAGGTGAAAAGAAAATTTGACTTTCAAACACAAGAATGAGAAGAAGCATGAAAAGTAAACAACAAAGAGAAGTCATAAGGGACTTAACAAAGCTGAACTGTTTACATTCCTACGTGGAAAAATATTTGTAACTCTTGAAACTTTTTGGTATCTGGGTAGTTGGTGGGATTCCACACACACACACACACACACACACATTCAGGCATACACAGAGATAGAGAGCACAGAGTGAATTGAATAGGATGGGATCATATCTTTAAAAAATTAAGGTAAACTGTGAGAGAGAAATATATTGGGAGGAGAGAGGGTGAAATGGAATGAGGCAAATTTTCTCTCACAGAAGAGGCAAGCAGGAGACTTTTTAGTGGAGGGTAAAAGAGGAGAGCTGAGAAAAAAAACCATGAAGTTTACTCTCATCACATTCGACTAAAGGAAGGAATAAAATGCACACTCATTTTTGTATGAAAACCTATCTTACAATAAAGGAAGGTGGCAGAGAAGGAGATAAGCAGGGTCGGGGGGATGATGGAAGGGAGGGCAATGTAAGTAGGAAGTAATTTGAAGTCAACACTTGGGGAGGGACAGCATCAAAGAAAGAATAGAAACAATGGGGGGCAGGATAGAATGGAGGGAAACATAATTAGTCTTACACAACATGACTATTATAGAAGTCATTTGCAAAACTATACAAATATGGCCCATATTGAATTGCCTGCCTTCCCAAAGGGAATGGGTGGGGAGGGAGGGATGGAGAGAAATTGGAACTCAAAGTTTTAGGAACAACTGTTGAGTATTGTTCTTACTACTAGGAAATAAGAAATACAGTTAATGGGGTATAGAAAGTCATCTGGCCCTACAGGACAAAAGAGAAGATGGGGTCAAGGGAAGGGAAAGATGATAGAAGAGAGGGCAGATTGGTGATAGGGAAAATTAGAATGCTTGGTGTATTGGACTGGGGGGAGGGGACAAATGGGGAGAAATTGTGGAACCCAAAATTTTGTGAAAATGAATGTAAAAAGTTTAATAAATAAATTTATAAAAAAAAAAATCTGTTTGTTCGCCCACCCATCTCTTCCCTTGAACCTCTATTAAAAGACAAATGAAAAAAAAATAATCTTGTAAAAAATGTGTAGTGAAATAAAACAAATTCTGCCATTTACTATGAACAAATATGTCTTATTTTACACCATGGAAGAATCACCTCTATTTCAAGATGTGAGTAGCATATGTTATAATCAGGACTTTGCAATTGTGGTTTGTCACTATTATTCATCATAATTCTTAAGTCTTTCAAAGTCATTTGTCCTTATAATATAGTTTTTATAGAAATAATTTTCCTGTTTATTCTGTATCAATTCATTGTAATCTTCCCAATATTTTTCTGAAATCATCACTTCCATCAGTTAATACAGCAAAATAATATGGCACAGTATTCATAGGCTATAATTTTTTCACCTATTCCTTAATTTAAAATTTAGAATTCATTTCTATTTCAGGCCTTTACCACTGAAAATAAACTTTGGGGGGGACAGAACCAAGATGGCAGAGTGACAGCAACTGCTCATCTAAGCTCTAAGACAAACGCCCTCAGATATCTCTAAAAAGAGAATATGGATGGATTTTGAAGGTGCAGAATCCAACAGGAGACAGACTGTGGTAGATTTCCAGTCCAGGACAGACTTGAAGTCTGACTGGAAGGATCAATTGCACATGGTTGGAGGAGTGCACAGCTCACAGATTGTAGCACAACAGTCCCATCATGGCAGGGCCAAGTAGGATGCCCCAGGCCATCTGAAACTGCACACAATCTGTGGATTCTCAAACATATCAACTCAGAATGGGAATCCAGGGGAACTAAGGGACTGAGAAGCTCAGAACCCCAGATAATTGCAGTAGCCTCTCTGCAAACTATTGGCTCACAGATTAAATGTATGTAAGTCACCTACTTGAACTTGTAGGAGCTAAGATGGCAGAGTGATTGGCAATTGCTATCTCCCTGCACTTGTTGACCTTGAAGAGCCCATAGAATATTTCCTGAGGAAAAATCCTGGAACAGTGGGATCAACCAAAGGGGCAAAAAGTCTCTTAGCCTGTGAGGCTAGGAAAATCACTAAGGAGTTGTGGCTGGGGGATCAGTGGAGGAGTGGAGTTGTCTCAGTCAGACCCACCTCAGCAAACTGGGAAGAGATCTTGAGCTCTAGTGGGGTGGAACCAAGGAACCTTCAACATCAGGACAGCAGGTGTGCCTCAGCACCCCAGAGGAATCAGGAAGACACTAGCACAGATGGGCTCACCAACCTCTTTGCTTGTCTATACAGCTAGCTCCATGGGTAGCTCCAGGGAAATCCAGAAAGACTTCACCTGATCTCTGCTTTGGATCACCAACCACCTCAACACCAAGTAAGCTGCAACATTTTAGCGTCTAGCTGAAAGAATCAGAAGCCACAACACACAAAGCATCAAGTTCAAGGCACAAGGAATGTGAGACAGAGGCATATACCCAGAAACAGAGATCTACATTAAAAGCCAGGGAAAGGGTGATCATCATGAGCAAGAAGCGAACCAGAAAAAAAAAATCATAGAATCTTTCTGTGGGGACAAGAACCAAAACACTAATACCAAAGAGGTCAGCATTGACATTGCACTCCCATCTGAAACTTTAGAAGGGAATATGAACTTGTCTTGAGCCCAAAGAGAATTCTTGGAAGAGGTCAAGAGAATTTTAAAAGCCAAATTAGAGAAATAGTAGAAAAAAATGACTAATGATTTTAAAAATATGTAAAAAGAATTCACTGAAGAGAACAGCTCTTTCAAAAGGAAAATTGGACAAATGGAAAAGGAAGCACAAAACCTAATTGGAGAGAGTAACTCTTTAAAGGAACAATTGGACAGATGGAAAAAGCTATGCAAAAGTAAACTGAAAAAAAATAATTTGATGAAACTTGTAATCAGGCAAGTAGAAACTAAAGACTCCATGAGACATCAAGAATCAGTCAAACAAAATCTAAAGGATGAAAAGATAGAAGAAAATGTAAAACACCTAATTGGAAAAACAATGAACCTAGAAAATCAATGCTGGAGAGAAAAATCTAAGCACTATCTATTGGTGTACCAGAAAGTCATGATGACAAAAAGAGCCTGGACGATACCTTCCAAGAAATCATCAAGGAAAACTTAATGGAAAGGAAAACAGAAGTCCTAAATCCAGAGGACAAAATAGTCATCAAAAGAACTCACTGTTCACTTCTCAAAAGGGATCCCAAGCTAAAGACACCAAAGAATATTATTGCCAAATTCCAGAACTATCAAGTGAAAGAGAAAATACTGCAGGCAGAAAAAAAAAAAAAAACAACTCAGATATCGAGGAACTATTGTCAGGATCACAGAGGACCTTGAAGTTTCTACATTGAAAGATAAAAGGGATTGAAATATGATATTCTGAAAGGCAAAGGAACTGGAAATACAATCGAGGATCAATTTCCTAGCAAAATTGAGCATAATATTTCAGGCAAGGAGATGAACATTCAAAGAAATAAGGGATTTCCACACCTTCCTGATGAAAAGTCCAAAGCTCAATAGAAAATTCAATCTTCAAACACAGCTCTCAAGAGAGCTATAGAAAGGTAAACAGGGGAAAAAACCTTATTATTCAATACAAGCAAACTCTTTACATCTCTAGAAAGGAAGATAATACTTGTTAATCTTGAGAATTTTATATTTATTATGATATATGAAAGGGACATACATAGAGGGAGTGGGTATAAAGTAAATGATGTGAAGATAAAAAATGTGATTTTAAAGGTGGAAAGGATTTGGAATGGGAAATGGGAGAAGAAGGAGGTGGAAAAAGCCAAATTACATCACAGGAAGAGGCATAAAAATATACAGCTGAAGGAAAGAGGGGAGGGGAATGACCATTGTTTGAGATTTACTCTCACTTGATTTGGTTCAAGGAGGGAACAACAAACTCACTTAAATATAGAAATATAACGAGCTCTGTAGGCAGTAGGAGGAGAAGGTGGAAAGAAAAGGGAGGGTAGGTTAAAAGGGAGGGAAGAAGTAGTAAGGGAAAAGAGGAGTAAAAGAAAGGGAGGACTGAAAGAAGGGTGGGAAGGCTGAGGGAGGTGGTGGTCAGAAATGAAAACTATATTGTGGAAGGGAAGGGAGAAGAGAGCAAGACTAGCATAAATGGGGGAAAGGGGATGGAGGGATAACACAGATAGTAATCACAACTGTGGATGAGAATGAGATAAACTCTACCATAAAACAGAGACAGATAGCAGAATGCATTAAAAACCACAATGCAACAGTATGTTGTTTACAAAAAACACATTTGAAACAGGGGTATACACACAGGGTAAAGGTAAAAGGTTGGAGCAGAATATATTGTGCTTCAGGTAATGTGAAAAAAGCAGGGGTACCAATAGTAATCTCAGACAAAAAAAAAAGCAGAAATAGATCTAAACAAAAGAGATAAGGAAGATAATATTCTGTTAAAAGGCACCATGGACAATAAAGAAATTTCATTACTAAACATACATGTTCCAGATGGTATAGTATTCAAAGTTTTAGAGGAGAAGTTAAGGAATCTACAGGAAGAAATAGAGAGCAAAATTATAGTAATGGGGGACCTCAACCTGCCCCCTGTCTAAACTTAATAAATCTAACTTCAAAATATACAAGAAATAATTTAAGGAGGTGAGTAAAACTCTGGATGAGGTAGACATGATAGAACTCTAGAGAAAATTGAATGTGGATAGAAAGGAATATACATTTATCTCAGCAGTAAATGAAATACGTACAAAGAATTGACCATGTCCTAGGGCATAAAAACTTCACAATCCAGGTCAAAAGGCTGAGGTAGTCAATTAATTCTTCTCAGGCCATAATGCAATAAAAATTACATGCAATCAAAGGTCACTTAAAATAAACCAAAAATTAATTGTATACTGAATAATAGAGTCCTAAAGAATGAGTGGATTAAGCAACAAATGATAGAAACAATCAACACTTTCATTCAAGAGCATGACAATAAGGAGACAACCTACCAAATCTTACAGGGATACTGCAAAAGTAGTTCTCAGAGGAAGTTTTATGTCTTTGAATGCCTACATGAATAGAACAGAGAAAAAGATTATCGATGAATTGGGCATACAACTGAAAAAACTAGAAAAAGAACAAATTAAAAATCCCCAAGTAAATACCAAATTAGAAATACTGACAGCCAAAGAAGAGATTAATAAAATTGAAATTAAGAAAACTATTGAGCTAATAATTAAAACTAAGAGTTGGTTTTGTGAAAAAATAACAATAAAACTGATAACCTCTAGTCAACTTGATTAAATAAAAGAAAGAGGAAAATCAAATTACCAACATCAAAAATGAAAAGGGTGAGCTAACCTCCATTGAGGAGAAAATTGAAACAATAATAAGAAATTTCTTTGCACAACTATGTGCCTATAAGTTGGACAATCTAATGAGGACAATTATTTTAAATATATATATATATATATAAATTGCCCAGATTAACAGAAGAGGAATTTGAATACTTAAATAACCTGATATCAGAAAAATAAATTGAACAAGCCATCAGTGAACTCCCTAGAAAATATCTCCAGGGGCAGATGGATATACAAATGAATTCTATCAGACATTTAAAGAGTGGTTAATTCCAATTCTGTGTAGACTATTTGGGAAAATTGGGGAAAAAAGGAGTCCTGCCAAATTCTTTTTATAATACAAATATGGTTCCGACACCTAAACCAGGAAGAGCCAAACCAGAGAAAGAAAATTATAGACCAATTTCTCTAATGAATATAGATGCAAAAATTTTAAATAAGATATTAGCAAAAAAAAAGTACAATAACTTATTAGGAGAATAATACATTATAATCAGGTAGGATTTATTCCAGGAATGCAGAGCTGGTTCTATATTAGGATATCTATTAGCGTTATTGATCATATGAACAACAAAACTAAAAGAAACTCCATAATTATCTCAATAGATACAGAAAAAGCTTTTGACAAAATGCAAACCCATTCCTACTGAAAATACTGGCGATCATAGGAATAAATATCAGCAAGCATTGAACAGAATGAGGATAAGCTAAATGAATTTCCCATAATATCAAGGATGAAAAAAAGATGTCCAATATCACCACTGTTATTCAATATGGTATGAGGAATGGTAAGTGCAGCAATAAGATAAGAAAAAGAAATTGAAGGAATTAGAATAGCAAAGAAGAAACTAAGTTATCACTCTTTGCAAATGATATGATGATATACTTAGAGAATTCAAGAGAATCAAGTAAAAAATACTTGAAAAAATAAACCACTTTGGCAAAGTGGCAAGTTACAAAGTAAAACCAGATAAATCATCTTCATTTGTGTATATTACTAACAATGTCCAACAGCAAGATATAGAAAGAGAAGTCCCATTTAAAGCTACAGTAAAGACTCTAAAATATCTGGGAGTATAGCTGCTAAAGAAAACCCAGGCACTATGTGAACTAAATTCCAAAACACTTTTTTCACAAAAAAGTCAGATTTAAGTAAATGGGAAAGCATCACTTCCTTGTGTGTGGGCTTAGTCAATAAAATAAAAATGAAAATTTTACCTAAATTAATGTACTTATTCAGTGCTATACCAATCACACTGCCAGACAATTAGTTTCTAGAACTAGAATAAATAGTATCAAAATTTATTTGGAAAAAAACAAAAGATCTAGAATATCAAGGGAATTAATGAAAAGAGAAGCAAGGGAAGGTGGCCTAGCCCTACCAGATCTCAAATTATATTATAAAGCAGAAATGATAAAAACCACTTAGTACTGGATAAGAAACAGGGGGGTAGAACAGTGGAATATATTAGGTACTCAAGACACAGGAGTACATGAATATAGAAATCTACTGCTTGATAAACCCAAGGATTCCAGCTTCTGGAATAAGAACTCATTGATAAAAATAACTGGGAAAACTGGGTAACAGTGTGGCAGAAACTGGACAGAGACCAACATTTGACACCATACATGAGAATAAAGTCCAAATGGATTCATGATCTAGATATAAAGATTGAAACTATAAACAATTTTGGGGAACAAGGAATAGTGTATTTGTAAGATTTATGGTGAATGGGGAAATTTTTGACCAAACAAGAGATAGAGAACATTACAAAGTGCAAAATGCATGATTTTTATTACATTAAATTGAAAGGTTTTTGCACAAACAAAACCAATTCAGCCAAGATTAGGAAGGAAACAGGAAACTGGGAAAGAATTTTTTTGCAATTGGTGTTTGTGCTAAAGACCTCATTACTAAAATATATAGAGAACTGAGTCAAATGTACAAGAATACAAATCATTCCCTAATTGATAAATTGTTGAAGGATATGAACAGGAAGTTTTCAGAGGAAGAAATTAAAGCTATCTATAGTCATATGAAAAACTTCTCTAAATCACTATTGATTAGAGAGACACAAATCAAAACAACTCTGAGGTACCACATCACACCTATCAGATTGGCTAACATGACAAAACAGGAAGATGATAAGTGTTGGAGAAGATGTGGAAGAGTTGGAACACCATTTCATTGTTGGTGGAGTTGTGAGCTGATTCAACCTTTCTGGAGAGCAATCTGGAACTATATCCAAAGGGCTGCAAAAATGTGCATCCCATTTGACCAAGCAATATTGCTTGTGAGACTGTATTCCAAAGAGATCCTAGAAATGGAAAAGGGTCCCACGTGTACAAAATTATTTATAGTAACTCTCTTTATGGTGGCCAAAAACTGGAAATCTAGGAGATACCCATCAATTGGTGAATGGCTGAACAAATTGTTATATATGAATGTAAAGGAATACTATTGTGCTATAAGAAATGATGAACAAGAAGATTTCAGATAATCCTGGAAAGACTTATGTGAATTTATGCTGAGTGAAAGTGACAGAACAAGGAGAACTTTGTGCACAGCAACAACCACAATCTGTGAGGAATATTTCTGGTAGCCTTAATACTTCATGGCAATGCAAAGACTTAAAAAATTCCCGATGAACTCTTGAGGCAAAATGCCTTCCACATCCAGAGAAAGAGCAATGGAATTGTATCTATCTCAGAATGAAGCAGATCATTTTCTTTTGTACTATGTTTTCTTTTATGGTTTCTCCCATTCATTTTCATTCTTCTGTGCAATATGACTAGGTAAAAATGCATTTAATAGGAATGTATGTGTGGAATCCATATAATGTTTTACACTATCTCAGGGAGGGAGTAAGAAGGGAGGGGGAAAAAATCTAAGATATATGAAAATGACTGTAGAACACTGAAAACAAATAAAATAATTTAATAAAAAAATTCTATGGATATTTTTTGTTGATGTCAAATATTTTTCTCTTTCTTTAATATCTTTTGGTGGCTATACTCCTCAAAGAAACAGAGAATCCCTTAGCTAGAAAGGAGCTTCTATCCCAAGGGCAGGAAACCTGCAACTTTGATACTACATGTGGCCTTCTAGACACTTATGTGTGGCCATTTGACTGAGTCCAAGTTTTACAGAAAAAATCCTTTTATTAAGGGATTTTGTTCTGTGAAGATAACTATCATATACAAGCCTTTAAACATACACAGACTCCACATATTCACTTTTCAGGCTCAACACTCCCCATTTTTTTATTTAGCTTGCAACTTGCATGGTTATTAACCCTGTTACCATCCTGGTTATCTTTCACTGAATGCCCAATCTTAAAATGTGTTTCCTAGCACACAGTACTGAAAATGTGATTTGAGTAGGATATTATAGAATGAGAAGATTCCTTTTTTCAATCTGAATACCATGCTTCTCTTATGCAACCTAAAATCTAAGCAGTTTTTGAAGTCACCACATAACACTTCTGATTTCTAATGAATGTTTCATGTAAATAGTGCTCTAGCCATGTATTCTCCATCTTGTGCTTGTGTGATCTATCTATATCCATAAAAGACGAATGGATATATTGATAAGTCTCAACCTTTTCTCCTTTATAATTCAATTTGAAGAGATGGAAAAAACAAACAAACAAACAAACCAAAGTTTATGAGTGCCCTTTGATTTACGACATTTTTACGAATTATCTAATTCATGTTTACCATTAGTTATGCTTAGGTTTCCATCTGAAATGTAAGTTTATCTTTCAGCATGGGGCTCTAGTCCCACTAAGTGTGTGTTTTATTTACCATGCTTTGGTGACAACAATGAGCATGTTTATTCTGACTCTTCCATATTTTCTTTACCCTTTCAGTTTTCCACCTCTGAAAACTTATCTCTGATTATCTGTAGGAAGCAAGTCCTCCAATTACCGTTAGTCCCATCTTGGGAACTTGACAAGGAATTTTGCTAAAGGCACAATATGAGGAGATTCCTTAAAAACAAAACCAAAAATATAAATAAGCCAATTGTTTACTGACAATGCAAGCAATTTTTCCTTATACTATTTTTCTCCTTTGTGATTTCAAAAGACATTTTTTTCTAAAAAGAATACAAATTATAAAAATGAAAATCAATTCAAATATCTTATTCAAGAGTACTTCCTGGCAAACAGTCTGCATGTTTTGCAATAAGAAGGAAGAAAATCTGTGTCATGTTCAGATTTAATAAGTCTCTTCTATTTTATTTAAAGGAAAAATATACTAGTGTCATTCAAAAAAACAAAGCCCAAATATGAAATACTGTGTGTGTGTGTATGTTTTTTTTTTTTTTTTTTAATAGGCCCTCTGGTAGGGAGATAGCATCATAAATAAGTAGGGATTCCCTCTACTAGTATTTGTTAGATTACAAAATATAGGGTTGTTCAGACAAAGGCATAAGGACGCTTGCCTTTTTGGCCTTATGTAAGCTATAGGTAGTATGAGATGTATATCAGCAGGTAAATCAACCTGATTCAGAAACTAAAAACTCCAAATAAGACAGAGGACTCAAGTTAAGTCTGGATTTCATCTAAGCATTCTTTAAAACCATTTGACTTCTGGGGACCGTCTTGTGTCCAGACTGACCCACACTAAAGCTTTTGGGTTAGACAATTTCATAGCCACATAAATCTGGACTCAAATAATAATAACCAATGATAATGAGTAATACAGATTAGCCAGAAATATAATTTTCTCTTCAAAATGTTATGTAGTTCTTATTTCATAGTCACTTTGTTCTGATTTTTCCATTAAAAGAAGGACATTTTTATCTCCATAGCCAAAACTGGAATTAAAAAAGTACAAATCACTTTGCCGTATCAAACTGTAGGAAAAATTATAATTACCATGACAAATTTCAACCCTCATTTTTTATAATATAGAATAGGGAAATATATTTTTAACACAAATTATTCCTTTTACTATGTAAATCCTTGACAGAATGATTGAGTAGTGTTTTGACATATCTCATAACTTGAAAAAATAGCCTTTCTAGTCTTCCTCAGTTTTGAGATAACCAGATCTCTCTTTAAAAAATAGACACTGAAAAAATAATCTTGGTGGGCATATTCTGTTTCATTCTGTCCATATTATCAGCTCTAGGCTCTAGCTGTCCTTGTTGACCTCAATAATCCAGTTTGGAGAAAGTCTTAAGAATTCCTTCACTATTTAGTTGGAAAATGAGTAAATGTATAGTAGATCAATTAATGTGTGAAAAAAACTTGATGATTTTATATATATTTAGATTATAATTGTTAATGATTTTGAGAATAACTATGAAATTGTGTACTGGTTAATATATTTTACATGTGTCATATGATCTCTTAAATTAAAATTGACATGAAATCCTTTGTATAGGGGAGATTATTAGAATTATAATAGCTCACACTTACATAGAGATTTAGATATTACAAATAAAATCGTGACAATAGCTTCTGGAAGTGATGTAAATATTACAATCACTATTTTACAACTAAGATTGTAAGATGTGGAATGACTTTCCCAGGCTTAACTAGCTAGAAAAGCAATAACTAGGACTCAACTACAAGTCTTTTGAGTACAAACTCGCATCTTTTCAAAGGTGCCTCCCTGTGCCCACCAAAAAGTTGTATCTAGTTTTCAAAAAACTGGATGCCAGAGAGAGGGTAGGTTTTAAAGGACATTAATGGAAGTTATGCTAATGAGATTACAAATTAGCTCTGTTAAAATTTAATGTATCGAGTTAATAAGATACATAATTCAATATTCTTTCAAAAACTCTAGGAAATAATAGTGAAAATAAAGCTCATTATTACAACCTTGCTAAATAAGGAACTTCATCATTTATTTCCTACTTTTTATCCTTATCACTTTACAGATTGGGGTCTTCACTTGTATCCTTAAATATTTAAACACTCAGAAGATCTTTGAGGTATTAAAATGGGTGTTCCATCCTCTAATGGGACACAGATTACAATTATTGAAGCCTGCATATTCTGCACAAGTCTTACCAAAGTGGTAAAATAATTCATATCACTGGATTCACAAAGCATTCTGGGAACATGCCTCGATTTCTTCTGACATCATAAAATTACCATGCTCTACTATTTATCCTGCAATCTCACCATGCATTCATTCTGTCTTCTTTTTTTAATCCTATATTCATTTAAATAACATTCTTTGGTTTCTTTGCAGTTCCTGATTAATTATGCATTAATACCTGTTTGCACCCACTATGTTTCTCATTTTTTTTATTTTTTAGCATTCATTTTTCTATATTTTGAATTTCATAATCTCTCTCAGTCACCTGCCTTTCCCCTACCTATTTAGAAGGCAAGCAGCATGAAATATATTATTCACATGAAATCCTGTGATACACATTTTGTATTAACCAGTCCCATGATGTTTATCAAAAAATCCCTGCTCCAATGCTTCATGATACAGAGGTGGTCCAGTGTTTATGAAATTCATGCTGAATACTGCAGGTTCAGGTAGGCTCATTGTACTGGGAATGTTATAGAGTATAGAAGAGCACAGACCTAAAGAATGGACTGGATATACTTTTCAAACAAAAACTTATTTAGGTACAATGAGGCTTATTACCAGTGAAATGGTTCCTTAATAGTATATTCTTTGATCGTGCCAACATATGAAACAAAAAAAATAAAATTTAAAAGATGACCCATGTACACCCACTCAAAAACAATATTTAGTATTTTACTTTCCCCCAGTTACATTTCCAAACAATTTTCAACATTCGTTTTTAAAATTGTTAGTTCTGAATTCTCTCCCTTCCTCCTTCCCCATCCCACACCCCTATTGAGAAGACAAAGAATTTGATAGGCTATACATGTGTAGTCATACAAAATGTTTCCATAACATTGATGAGGTGAAAGAAAACATAGACAGCCTAAAAATAAAAAAAAAAAAACTCAAGAAAAATTAACTAAAGAAAAAAATATCCTTCAATTTTTATTTAGGCACCATCAGTTGTTGCTCTGGGGATGAATAGCATTTTTCATTACACATCCTTTTTTTTTTTTTTTTTTTTTTTTTAAGTTATTACAATTACAGCTTTTATTTTTTTATTTTTTATACAATTTACAGTTATTACAATTATAGCTAATTAGTATATCTGTCAGATATTTCACTACTTTTCCTACATAAGCTTTAGCATCATTCCTGTTAAGTTGCAAATTCCTTAAGGAGCTCTGCTCACTACATTAGCATCACAATAAACCTTTGCCATCTTGACTTAAAGAATACTTGAGTCCATGAATTCATTCCAGACAAGCCTCTGCTGTATTTGAGTCGTTGAGGGGTCTCTGACCCTCTCAAACTGCATCAGTACTATTTTTATCCCCATTTTATAAATGAGGAAACTGAATGTGAAGCAAGTGAAGGGACTTGCTTAGGGTCACACAGTTAATCCTTTCTGAGGTCAGATTTGAACTTGGATGTCCAACTCCAGGTCTAGTGCTCTTCCACTGAACACCCAGCCAATTTTTTTTTTTTTTAATTAATTTATTTATTTATTTTACATTCATTTTCACAAATTTTTGGGTTCCAAATTTTCTCCCTTTTTCTCCCCTCCCCCCCACCCCAATACCCCAAGCAATCTAATTTTCCCTATCTCCAATCTGTCCTCTCTTCTGTCATCCCTCCCTTCCCTTGTCTCTATCTTCTCTTTTCTCCTGTAGGGCCAGATGACTTTCTATTCCTCATTAACTGTATGTCTTCTTTCCTAGTTGCAACAGCAATACTAAACAATTGTTCCTAAAACTTTGAGTTCCAAATTCTCCCCATCCCTCCCTCCCCACCCATTCCCTTTGGTACGGCAGGCAATTCATTATAGGCCATATCTGTGTAGCTTTGCAAATGACCTTCCTGATAGTCGTGTTGTGTAAGACTAACTGAATTGCCATCCCTCCTCACCTGCCCCTCATTGTTTCTCTTTGATCCTGTCCCTCCCCAAGTGTTGACTTTCAATTACTCCCTCCTCCCTTTGCCCTCCCTTCCATCATCCCCCCCAATATCTCCTTCTCCCCCGCTTTCTTATACTGTAAGATAGGTTTTCATACCAAAATGAGTGTGCGTTTCACTCCTTCGTTTAGTCAAATGTGATGAGGGTAAACTTTTGTTTGTTTGTTTGTTTGTTTGTTTTTCTTCAGCTCTCCTCTTTTTCCCTCCACTAAAAACATCTCCTACTTGCCTCTTAAATGACATATAGTTACCCCCTTCCATTTCTCCCTCTTTCCTCTCACTACATTTCTCTCTCATCATTTACCTTAATTCCTTTTAAGGTATGGTCCCATCCTATTCAGTTCAATCTGTGCTCTCTGTCTCTGCATGTGAATGCATGTGTGTATGTGTGTGCATGTGTGTACATGTGTATGTGTGGTCCCACCAACCACCCAGATACTGAAAAGTTTTAAGAGTTAGAAATATTGTCCTTCCATGTATGAATGCAAACAGTTCATTTCTGGTAAGTCCCTTAATACTTCTCCTTGCTGTTTACTTTTGCATGCTTCCTCTCATTCTTGTGTTTGAAAGTCAAATTTTCTTTTCAGCTCTGGTTTTTTCATCAAGAATGATTGAAAGTCCTCTGTTTCACTGAAAGACCATATTTTCCCTTGAAATATTATACTCAGTTTAGCCGGGTAGGTGATTCTTGGTTTGAGTCCTAGTTCCTTTGCCTTCTGGAATATCCTATTCCACGCCCTTCGATCCCTTAATGTAGAAGCTGCTAGATCTTGGGTTATCCTGATTGTATTACCACAGTACTGGAATTCATTACACATCCTTAAGAGTTGCCTTGGATCATTATATTGCTGACAATAGCTAAGTCATTCATAGATGATCATCTTAAAATATTGATATTACTTTGTACATAGTACACTTTACTTTGCGAGTCTTTTCAGTTTGTTTTTTTTTTTCCTGAGAACATCTTGCTTTTCTTTTCTTATGGTAGAATAGTATTCCATCATAATCACATACCATGATTTGTTCAGCTATTCCTCAGCTGGTGGACATCCACTCAATTTTCTATTCTGTGCCTCCACAAAAAAGCTACTGGAAGTATTTTTCTACTTATAGATCCTTTTCCTTTTTGTTTTTCCTCTCTTTTGAGATACTGACTTGGTAGTGGTATTGCTAAGTCAAAAGGTATATGCATACTTTTGCCTCGTTTTAGAGCACTCTATACAATGGCTGAGTCAGTTCACAACTCCAGTAATAGTGCATTAATGTCTCATTTTCCCTACATGACCTCCAACATTTATATTTTTCCTTTTCTCTCCTATTAGCCAAACTGATACGAAAGAGGTAGTACCTCAGAATTGTTTTAAGTGAGTTAGAGCATTTTTTCATATGACTACAGATGGTTTTAACTGCTTCATCTGAAAACCATTCATGCATTCTGATCATTTATCAGTTGGAGAGCAGACTTTATTTTTACAAATTTTACTTAGCTCTCTATATGTGTGAGAAATGAAGTCTTTATCAAGAAGAAACTTGTTTCAATTTTTTTTTCACAGTTGATTAGGCTAGCTGTATTTCCCTCCATCCCATTCAACCCCTGTTTATTCTATTTTCTCTCTCCTTTCACACTTTCCCTTCTCAAAAGTGTTTTACTTCTGACTGCTCACTCCTGCAATCTGCCTTCCCTTCTATCACAAATTTCCTTTCCCCTTCACTTAACTCCGTTGCCTCCTACTTTCCTGTAGGGTAAGACAGAGTTCCATACCCAACTGAATGTGTATGTTACACTCTCTTTGAGCCCATTCTGATGAGAGTAACATTCACTGACTCCCCCTTACCTCTGACTTCTTCCCTTCAACTGTAAAGTCTTTTTCCTATCTCCTTTATGTGAGATAATTTACTCAATTCTGCCTCTCCCTTTCCCTTTCTCCATATATATTCCTCTTACCCTTTCATTTTGTTTTTTTAGATATCATGACTTCATGTGCAACTCATACCTGTTCCCTCTGTCTATATATACTCTTTACAATTGCCATAAAAATGCTAAAGTTCTTATGAGTTGCAATTATCGTGTTCCCACGTAGAAATACAAACAGTTTAATCTTATTAAATACCTGATAATTACTCTTTTCTGTTTAAATTTTTTATGCTTCTCTTGACTCTTATATATGATGTAGACAAATTTTCTATTTAGCTTTTTTTCATCAAGAATACTTAAAGTCCTTTGTTTCTTTGTCTACCACCCCTCCTCCAAAGAATTATATTCAGTTTTACTCGGTAGATCTTTCTTGGCTATAATGCTAAGACTTTTGCCCTCTGAAATGTCATGTCCCAAGCCCTTATCCTTTAATATAGAAATTTTTAAATCCTGTGTTATCCTGACTGTGTCTCTATCATGTTTGAATTATTTCTTTCTAACCGTTTGCAATATTTTCTCCTTGACGAGGAAGCTCTGGGTACAATATTCCTGGGAGTTTTAATTTTGTGGTATCTTTAAGAAAGTTACTGGTGGATTCATTCCATTTCCATTTTAAATTCTGGTTCTAGAATATCAGGAGAGTTTTACTTGATAATTTTGTGAAAGTTGTGTAGGTTCTTTTTCTTATCATGACTTTCAGCTAGTCTACTAATTTTCAAATTATGTTTGCTGGATCTATTTTCCAAGTCAATTATTTTTCCAATGGAATATTTCACAGTCTTCTTTTTTTCATTCTTTTGGTTTTACTTCATTGTTTTTTTGATCTCTCATAAACTCATAAGCTTCCTTTTGCTCAATTCTAATTTTGTGGAATTGTTTTCTTTGGGGAACTTTTACATCTTTATTTCCAATTGGCCAACTCTAGTTTTTAAAGAGATTTTTCTTCAGTGAATTTTTGTGATTCTTTTTCCATTTGGCCCAGTCTGTTTTTTAAGATATTATTTTCTTCAGTGTGTGTGTGTGTGTGTGTGTGTATGTGTGTGTTTCCTTTACCAAATTCTTGACTCATTTTTCATGATTTTCTTGCATCACTTGCATTTCTCTTCCAAGTTTTTCCTTTACCTCTCTTACTTGATTTTGAAAATCTTTTTGGAGGTCTTCCATGAGCTGAGACCAATTTATACTTTTTATTGGAGTTTTTTGGGGTAGAAGCTTTGAGTCTTTTGCCTTCTGATTTTGTATTTTGATCTTCATTGTTGCCATAGCAATTTTATGTGGTAAGAATTTTTTTGTTGTTGTTTATTCATTTTCTCAGTCTGTCAATTGACTTTTTCTCTTAGTTAAATTAGGGATGTGCTTCCAGGGAGGAGGGAGAACTATCCCAAGCTTAAGGGGTTTTGCACAGCTGTTTGCAGATTTTCAGTTCTTCCAAAGTGGTCCTATATAAGTAGAGTTGTTTCCTACTTTCCTTGGCTGTGATTGACCAGAAGCATGCTTTTCTGCCCTGGAAGCATGATGAGGGTTCTCATTCCACTGTAGTCACAAGCTCAGATCATTTCTGCTCATCTTCTAAGGTGTCATTTTCATCTGTGATCTGAGAGTTCTGGAAACCACCACTGTTACCATTGATTCAATCACCCTGAGTCCTGTTCCTTGTTTGCTGGAGCCAGATTATGCTGGCATAACCTGTGCTATACTCTACTCCTCTCTCACCCTGATGCAACAGACCTTTTCTACCAACTTTCCAAGTTGATTTTTGGCTGAAAATTTGCTTTACATTTATATATGAAGCCCAAAATCATTTTTGCTAAGTAGTTTTTCAAACATATCTGATTATCTATGATGCCATTTGCTGTTTTCTTTGCAGAGATATTGGAGTAGTTTACCATTTCCTTTTACAATTTAATTTATAGATGAAGAACTGAGACAGAGTTAAGTTATTTGCCCAGAATCATACCTGTTAAGTTTCTGAAGCCATATTTGAACTCACAAGGATGAATCTTTTTGACTCCTGACCCAATATTCCAACCATTGTGCCACCTAGCTGCCTTAGCTACAAATTAGTTCCAAATATGTAAGGAGATAAGAGGATGTGTGTTCCATGTAGGTCATGTGTATTCACATGAGTCTATGATGATATAACTTGAAGAAAATCATAAAGAATTTTCTCTATAGTCTCTTTTGCCCCTCTTTCTCCAAAAGATATTTGATTCTTTCCAGAAGGGAAACCAGTAGACTAGGGCAAAATTTTCCCACCCTGTTCTCCTCAGATGAAAGCCACTAGACTAGAATTATAATTAGCTGCCCCATTCATTAGTCTACATGATTTCTTTCAGTTGCAGTTGTACTCTTGATTTCTATCCCTAAAAGGGAAAGGAATAGTCTAAGCTATATTTTGAAGACTTGGTTACAGTCACACAAAAATGTCAAAACCACAAAGGTTATATATAGCAAATATCAAATAATGTCATTTATTCAAACTTAATATAAACAGAAACAAGAGAAGGTACACAGATGACAATATACTGCAAAACATACAGAGCGAAAAAGCTCTCCCAGTAAGATGGAAAAGTTATTGTTTATACTTTGTTTTCAGAGAGGACTAATGGCATCACAGAGTAATGTCTTAATATGTGCATGAAGTGGATATAATTTAGGCAGAGTTGCACAAAGTTGACAGCCTCATTCTTTTATCCAGAATCATTGAAATCCAGTGGAAAGACTAAAGATGACTGGTAATGGCTGGGGATGACTAAGCTCTAAGTGCTCTATAGTTCTTACTTTAGTCATATTAATGACCAATGGAACAAATTGTTCTCATCTGTCTGTTCTGCTGGGGAAAGGTTTCATATGTAGACATCTTCTTTACTCACTGATGGGCTTGAGATTGGATTTAGTGTCTGCTGAGAGAGTTTTACTGGGGTATGACCACTGTGCATGTGACAGCTTCTTGGAGCCATGAGTGAGAGTTGGGTGAAAGGTAGATGAGCAATCCTAAAATGAATTTGGCAAGCCCTCACACCAGAGGTGCTAGCCTTTCCTGAACACTCCATATACTTGGCCTATCTTCAAATCCTTTTTGCCTCAGTAAAATCTCTATAATTTCTGTTCCAGTTTCCTAACCTTTGGGAATCCAGTTCATCGATATATAATGGTGAGGTATCAGAGTAGAACACTGATGAAAGAACTGTGAAAGAAATAATATGATAAGGGCATGAGTGAGGTACACAACAATATTATATGAAATTAAACGAGTAAGATTGAGAGATTTCATGAAAGAGTGGTTTTGAATTTGGATTTAGAGGACAGATAGTGTAGGAGTTCAAGAATTATTTTCTTTTGAGTGTATCCATCAGGACTCCAAAATTTCTATGTGTAATGGAAAACTTTTCTTTTATGCAAAATGCTCTCTACTTGTCTTATACTCCATCTCTATGCCTTTTCTGTAACTGTCCAAATCTGTACTTTTTTGATGGGAAATAGCTCAATCAAGAGAGAGGTCACCGTTTTCATTCATAGGGGAATACCCAAAAATTATTACTATGATAAACTGTAGATATGATTTGATTACCATGGCAGGTTCTCTGTATATTGGCTTCTTTCTAGAGTCTCTTTATTCAGGATCTTCTCCCTGAAATCCATGGGATAGCATGACTTTTCTCTTGAAACTGGAAGACAGAAGATCAAAATAACCTTTTTCTCAAGTTCTTGCCAACTGAATTCCTCAGAGATTTGGAGTTTAATCTATCTCCACGAATAAAGAGAATCTCGGGTCAATTGAGCTTTGAAGTTTGGGTTGCATATAAAGTGCAATTTATAGCAAATAATGAGATCTATTTAAGTATCATTTGCAAACAGTAGAAAAGCTTAATCATAGAAATATTAATAATTCAGTTTGTAGTGAGCCAGCCCGTCATTAACTGAGTTCTTTTTTAGCATTTCACATCATGTTTTTCTTTCCCTGAATGGAGTTGGGGTGGATAGTGGTTCAGAGGGAAAAAACTCACATCTCTGGCTCAGTTTTTCATGCCACATTTTCCTCTCTGGCCTTCACAGAATTACCTCTGCCCTACTCTCAGTTCTTCATGACTTTCATAGTTTCATTGCACCCATGGACTTTTAAAAACAGTCTCTCCCTTTCTCCTCTCAATGTTCTGCTCTGTTTTAATTTGTGTGGGGTGGTGGGGTAGGAAGGACTCAATTTCAGATCCTGTCCTAATCCCAAGTCATATGACATTTATTAATTTAATGAGATGAGCTGAAAAACTCCTAATCTCAGAGGACTATATAAATTCAGAACATTCTTCTCCTCTCCTGATCCCTCTCAAGAGAAGTTTCATAAAAATTAAACAGTTTTTAGATAATCTATAAACTTTGAACTTGCTTTTATACCTATTTTCTTAAAGATTATGATGCACTTTCATTTGACAAACATGTCTTTTGTATAATAATATTGGAACTAATTTGTCAAGGAAAATAGCAATGACTAGAAAACCATACACCTGTTCTTTGTCTTGGCATTTTGAGCAATTTAAATAGGACCAAATATGCTTTGGTATAACTAACATCAAGGGTAGACGTGTTTCTTTTTCAAAGAATGTCAGGACCCAGTACAGAGCTTTGCATATGATTGGTTCTTAATAAAGGTGGGATGAATTGAGTTGTTTTTCATGAATATCCATTGTATAAACATGTTCTATGGTCCCCTAATAACATTTCTCAATATCGGTGATATTTTAGTAAGGGTAAAATAAGGACATGGATGAAAACTATACATAATTTGTAAGGTATTAGCCATCATCATTATCAAGTGATGTTTAAATCTCATTGTATTATTTTTGTATTTGTCTATGGGGATTCTCCCAAGTCTCTAATTGTATTCAAGGAATTAACTTTTCAGAATAATATATAAGATGACAGATATTTTCACTCTTCTATAACATTAATGCTTTGGAACAGTTAGAAGGGATTGGGTGGGGGGTGAAGAGAAAAATCTTTATGAATTCCATTATAAAGAAAAGGACTAAAACACTCATAAATATTAATGAATTGTGTTTTGTGGTTCCCATGGCCTTTTTGTTGGCTAAATAGCAAGTGAAGCTGACTTCTAATCCAAGATCTGTTTTCCTCATTATGAATTACTTCTTTTAGACCTTGTTAAATATTTTATTTGCACCACTCATGGAAGAAACCCTTAAGGGAAAAAAAAAGACAAGAAATTCACTTAATTCTGATTCTGAGACTTGAAAAAATGTAAATGTTATTTAATTGAATAGCAAGTTTTTGACTTGACATTAAGACCTTTCCAACTGTAAAATGAATCTTAATGATGAATATCAAATTAGATTTGGAAAAAAAGGAAATACTCTGATTATTTAAATGAGGATCAAATGTAATGATGAAGCTGTATTTGAAAACATATTTTTCACTAATAATTGCAAAGTGTCAAAATTTGGAAATTTGTCCTAGAAGTCTCAATTCTAGTTACAAGGTAAATCAACATCGTATGCAAATAGATGCAAAATTTCTGGCAGCCAAGTTAGAATAAATAAGCAAAATATTTAATAATTTAATATGAACAATGGTTCAGATATGTAATTCAATGATTTCTATTCAGAAAAAATCATCTTAAAGCTCAAGTCATAATGATATAAACCCTGAGCAAAGTAATTTTACCCCAAAAACATAAAGGAAAACAATAATTCACTTTATGGGAAAAACTAATATAAGAAACTGAAATATGTGATTCAGCTAGAACTTTCAGGGTTTATACAGCATGTTTGAACTTAAATTTTGATGTGTTAAATGTCAGTGATTCCTAGGAAAAGGCTTCTTTAATGTCAGCTCTACAGCCCTGAACATTTAGAGCATTCATACTCTACTACTCCATTCCTGATCCCACTCCACTTCAAACCCAATTCTTTTGGTAAAATTTTTCTCACCCTGTAAAAATAGTCCAACAGGAGTTAAGGGGACATTGGCAATGTCCTAAATTTCTCAGAAGTTCTGATATTGCTGGAATGCTTTTTCAAATGGTAAATGTTTGAATACAGGGAGTACCTACCGCTGTGTTCATTGGATGCATGGCATAGTTACTGAAAATGGTTAAATTTAGACAGCTAAAAATTACTATTTCAATATCATTATTTTTCAAGATTAAAGTCAAAAGAAGCATAAAATGGGCAGAAATGATCTGATTAGATTATTTGAAGTTCTTTCATTGAAACATTTATTTAATTTACAATACTTATTTTGTAGTTAATTATAAAAAAGAAAAATACAAAATAAAGTAAAATAAATTAGTCTTAGAAAAGACTGAGTTTTAAATAAAACCTTTTCACTAAAAATAAGAGATTCAGTTAAAAAGTTATACCTTGAAAATGTTTATTTCAATTTGGAATCAAATTGAGAAAAAAGATAATGAATTTGTCCCTATTTTTTTAGTTTTTCTTATTAAGTTTTTTTAATCCAATTTCCTTAAACGTATTATTAAGTGCCAACATTATTTCTGTCAGAAACAATATCATCTGTCCAAATTCTCATCTTTAAAACTGTGGGGTTGGCTCTGCCTCTTCTCTTTATACTTATATCCCACTGAGTCTACCTACAAAATATTTCCAAAATCCTTCTTCTCTCCAATTTCACTGCAACTCTCATTATTAATCTCTTAGTGATGCACAGTAGTCTCTTAAGAGGAATTCTGGTCTCTATTCATGAATTTTCATCTATTCGCCATGCTTTTGTAAGAATAATCATTTTATACCAATGTGATCATATAATTTTCCTTTAAAATCTCATTAATTGCTCCTTTCTTACTTATTATTCAAAGTTTAAACTTTGTTTGAAAATAAAGACCTTTTTGTAACCTGATATCACTGACTGTTCCAACTTTATCTTATATGACCACCTGGCACAGATGTACTCATTGCTACATCCAAACACTTTGTCTGAATTCCCCTATCCCAAATTACACTCTGCACTTTCCTCTTTCTTATCTTCTGTCTAAAATATCCCTTTATTTCTGACTCTTCCCCACTCGTAAATTTCTTACTTTTAAAATCCAAATCTTATCCCATCTTTGTCATGAAGCGTTGCTCTGTTAGTCGTATTTTTTCACCTTGATACTCACACAACACCTGGTTTTATCATTCTCTGATACCCCTGCAATGTTTGATTTTATATTATAGTTCTCTGTGTAATGTTAGAATACAAAGAAATTTTAATTGTCATTTTTTCTTGCGGAAAATTGTATTCCTACTGTCATACAAAATTGACAGGAAATCTTTTCATTTATTTGATATTAAAACAACTTTAAAATATTTATTTTTTGGAAATGGTTATCATTTTGTATAACCAAGAAACAAATATCATTCTTTTCTAACACCTGCTGGCTCTATGTAAATCTTTTAGGCAAGTATCAACCACACACAATCCTCCTAAGCTTGTCAGAACTGATAAGATGATATCCCAAGGTGGTAAGACTTTAAGCAATTGATCTTTGAACTAGAATATTAAAGAAAGAATGATTTAAATTGCATGTGGTGACATATGTGACCAGAGATAAGAAAAAAAAGAACAGAGATTTCATCTAATGTAATGAAAGCATTAGGATTTTACTTCAAAGGAAAAAAAAACCCACAAAAGCTTGTCTTCTTTTAAGGGCACCCATAATAGAATATTAACATCAATTATGTGAAGACAAAATTACCTCATGTCACAGGACCCTTAAACATCCTAAGCAGTTCTGGTAGTGGGTAGACATTATAAATATTTCTGATTGCAATCAAAGATAATATTTAAGAAGTTAAAATGAGCCCATACTATTCTTATATCTATTTGTTCCATATTACCAGTCATTTTTTCACAGAAAATGTTTCAGAAACTGCAAGCAATCTTACTGATACTATTTTATGCAACACGTGGCATTAGAAAAAAGAGCAATGCTGATGATGTAAAAATAAAAACATAATATAGTAATTATCTCTAATTAGCATTGTAGTAATGTGTAAAGTTATATTTTTAATATTTTCAAAAAATTGGAAAGTTTCTGGTAATAAGCTATTCATTGCTTTAGCTTTAAAAAACAACCAAAATTCTAATAAGAGTACCACTTTCCTGTCCCAAAGAAAATTGTTGCTTTCAATTTTGGTACCTATTTGATCAGAACAATCTTTTATAGAATATTTGGATCAGAATTCATTTTAATGTAATCTCAAAGACTGAGACATGCACTCAATTAGAAAAGCATATTTTTTGTGAATGTCAGCAATGAATAGGATAATAAATTGCTTATGTTAATTGCCACTTGCAACTAAAATCTACTCTCCATTTATCCTCTTTTTTTCCTTCTATATTAATTTCTCAAGAATATATACTTTAAATGGATCCATTTCTACAAGCTACTCTTTGATTGTTCTCATGTTTCAAAAGGCAAGTGATCTAAATATCACAAAGAGCCCCTACTATTTGACAAAAGGTGGTAATACTCCTATGTCCAAATTTGTCAAAACCCTCTTAACATCAGGGTACCTTTTTGATCTGGCACTTATGGTTCCATGAGGGAAATCTCAGTCCAGGTACAGTTCCTTCATAGAATAAGTGACCCAGAAACTATGAGGGATAAAGAATATTTCTCTAGGGTCTTTTCCTTCTTGAAACTGAAAGGCCAAAGTTAAATTTTGCCAGCTATCCTAAGGGAGTAAAGAGGTGTGTGCTTATTCCAGTTAGTTAAAACCCAGTTTAGAACCAGAATCATTCCACAATCCAGTCATATATGTTCAGCTCCTTAAGGTTGATGCAAGAGAACAAAACAGATTAATTAGTGTTGGATTATGTAGCTTTATTTCAGCTATACGTGTTTATGATGCATATGGATCAAAGCAATACTAAGTAGTATTGTACATTATGAACCCTACAAAATGGAATGTCTATTTTCTCGTAAAAGAATCCATTTTTTTTTACCTGTTTTGTAAAGTTCCCGGAGACCCTACTCTCAACTGGACAGTGACAGAATATATACCATCTAAGTGTAGAGTAAATCTCTTCAAAGTCTTTGTTGGTCACAGTCTATTATGTTCCTTGACCAGTTATGATGTTTTGTTTTGGTGGGTTTTTTTTCTGAATTTTCAGAGATTTCAAACTCATTAGGAGTAGGTATATGGAAAGACTTAGAGAAGATTGCCTAAAGTTGTCCATGGTTTCCACTGTTCTTTATCAGAAACTCCATATGCATACAGCACCATGCTGTTTACTGATGGTTTTATATGACCCTACTTTGTTCTACAACAACAGAACATTTTGTTCCATAGAGCATAGTAAGTTAACTATCAGGAACCAGAAATAGGGTATCTCTGAAGCTTTCTGCTTACAGCTCTTGATTTTTGCATGCATTCTAGTTACAATAGATAGTCAGACAACATGCGGAGACTCATTGGACAGGACAAACTAGCTGCCTATACACACACACACACACGCGCGCGCACACACATGTAATTTAGAGGTAACTTCATTATGCTTGATTGTGTCATGCAATTGTTAAGTTGTTTTAGTCATATGTGACTCGAGGTCCCATTTGGGGTTTTCTTTGCAAAGATATAGGAGTAGTTTGCCATTTTTTTCTCTAGCTCATTTTACAATTGAGGAATCTGAGGAAAGCAGAGTTAAGTGACTTGCCAAGCATCATATAACTAGTAAGTGTCTGAAGCCAGATTTGAACTCAGGAGAATGAGTCTTTTTAATTCCAGATCTGGCTCTCTATCTACTGTGTTACCAAGATGCCTTATACGTATTTTACTTTCCACCAGTAACTAAAGTTGTCATGCTTTATCCAAAACTATGAAGCTATAGTTAGTTTTCTAGAACTCTTGGTTTTGTATATTTGGTAGTATCTCATTTTACTGTTAAAAATAGGAGGAGAATTCTCACTTAAGCAAAGGAGAGAGGCATCATAAAAGATATACATGGACATAGTGGAACAATATTTCGTAATTAGAAAAGCTAAATGTGATGGGTTCAGAGAACCAGAGGAAAGCTTATTTCCACTGAAAGAGGAGAATACACACTTGTATAAAAATCTATTCAATGGTAATAATGATAATATGAAGAGAAACAATTTTGAAAGACCTAGGAATTCTTTTATCAATGCAGCCAACAAATTGCTTCCAAGGAATAGTTACCAAAAAAATATTCCACCTCTTGGCAGAGATTTAAGAAATTAGAAATAGAATGAGACCATTTTTGGACACTACTAATTTTGTCCTGGTATGGGGAACAACCAATATAAAGTCAGGGAGATTTAAAGTTAAGTGCCTTTAGAAGAGAGAGAAAGAAGGCCAGTTTGAATCCCTCATTGCAAAAAGTGGAGCACCATAAAAACTGACACTTCATATTTAATCATAGAGGTAATAGGGAACTGCTGGAGTTTGCAGAGAAGGGATGTGACAGAGTCAGATATATGCACATGGAAAATCATTTTGGTAGCTTTGTGCTGTATGGACAATAATTGGAAGAGAAATGAGGCAACCAGGAGATACATTATGACTGCAATAATAAGTTAGCCAGAGGTGATAGGTTCTATCAGAAGCAGGTACATGACTAAGGAAAAGAAGTAGTATAGGAAAATATGTTATGGAGACAAAGCCAAAGAGATTTACCAACTGATCTGATAGAGACAATGAGGGAGAGGGAGAAGTCAAGGATGATACTAAGGGGGAAACTTGAGAGACAAGGAAATAGTAGTATTTTTCCTAAAAATAAGGAAATTTGGGAAGTTTTTCTTTTGAGATGTGTAGTGGAAGATAACTTTTCGGGAATAAAGTTGAGTTTGACATATCCTCAAAATACACAAGTCCAAATGACCAATTCTTAGGTGTTGATGCATGACTGAAACTTGGGGAACACAAAAGTTGGATATATGTATAAGGCTACAATGCTTTTATGGGAGATTTGACCCAAAATCTAAATTATACTACGAGAGATTTTCTAGTTTTATTGTGGTCCCTGGTACCCTTTGAATTATCATTACTTCATTAAAATTATTTTTTTAACCAGAATTTTTTGGATAACTTAGACTTATAGCAATCTGCCATGGATGGGGGGGTGGAGGCTGATCATAAAAAAATAATTTTTAAGGTATGAAATCCTTTTATTAGTCAGAACACTTATGTAATGTATTTTGATTATGTGAATATTTGACAGTAATATTTGTGTGTTATCAAGCCTATTATTAAGTATGGGGTCAGAGGTGACTAATAATGTTGTAACATCTACAACAGTGGTATTAACAATGTAGATAGAATGATTCAGAAGACGTTTGCTTAAGGAATAACCCTTGATAAAAGAAATAAAGATGCAGAGAATATTTAACAAGATACTATTGAAAATGTAGGGAAATGTAAAGTACTAACTGTGATGCAAACATTTATATTAAAAGCTCATTAATTTTCTTTAATTTGCCTAAGAAAATAAACCCTTCTAAAATTCATAGGTCTTTCAGAAAGTAATTTTTCTCATCATCAGAATTGTCACAGATGATGAGAGGAGACTTCATAGGGTTAAAACTATGTTAATTAAAGAGGAGGTGTGCTAGTGATACATTTTTACAATTAACTCTGTTCAAAAAGTAATTTGAAATTCTAGAAATGGCTACAGATGTTAATGGGCTCCAATATAGCTTGCAGTGTAATGGTAAATCACAGTGTAGCCATAAAACTAGGACTTTCCTCCAGGAATGACTCATGTCTCTAAGGAAGAAACAAGGGAAATTTTAGTTAAGAATGTAACAGGAGTGGGGGGGAGGTGTCAAATGGTGGAGTAACAGCTGGAGTGCTGCCCCAAACCCAGCCAAATACCTGTAAAAAAGACTCTACACAAATTCTATAGCGCAAAACCTACAAAATGATGGAATGAAACAAATCTCCAGCCCAAGACAGTCTGGAAGGTTGCTGGGACGTGTCTGTTGCACCACAGAGAGGGGAAAAGAGGTGGGTGTAATACAAAGTGGGCTATACTGCCACAGATAGGACCTGAGCAGGTCTTGGGGAAATCTCTCTCATCTGTGGCAGTTTCCAGACTTAAGAACCCCAAAACACCAAGGACAAATTGGAAGGTCAGTGGAAAATGCCTGTAGGACCAGTGTGGGAGAGTGGTCTGGCCCCACATCCAGGGCAGCAGAGGGGAAAGGGGGCAGAGAAACTCAAAGCAGTCACAGCAGCAGCGGAAGCAGCAGCAATGATGGTATCTGATGTTCTAGGCCCACAGATTGTGGGGAAATCAGGCAGCTGAAAGTACACCGCCCCCTAACCCCACTCCCTCTGGAAGCAATGATCTGCCTTGACAAAGAGCTCAAAATCAAGTAATTGACTGAGAAAATGAGCAAAAAAAAAAAAAAAAAAAAAAGGATCAGGCTACAGAATCTTGCTTTGGTGACAAGGAAGAACAAAACATGCAAATAGAAGACAACAAAGTCAAGGCTCCTTCATCATGAAATTATTTCAGGCTATGGAAGAGCTCAAAAAGGATATTGAAAATCAAGTAAGAGGAGAAGAGAAAAATTGCACAGAGAATTGAGAGTGATGCAATACAACTATGAAAAATGAGCCAAGTGCTTGTTAAAGCAGACCCAATAGAAAATGATGTAGAAAATAAGACTGTAAAAAAAAAGACTAACCCAAATGAAAAAAGAGATCCAAAAGTCGATGAAGAGATAAATGCTTCAAAAATCAGAATTAACCAGATGGGAAAGGAGGTCCAAAATCTCACTGAAGAAAATAATTGTTTAAAGATTAGAAAGGCGCAGACGGAAGCTAATGTCTTTATGAAAAAGTAAGAAATTATGGAACAAAACCAAAGGAATGGAAAAATAGCAGACGATGTGAAGTATGTCATTGGAAAAACAACTGAACTGGAAAATAGACAAAGAAGAGACAGTTTAAAAATTATGGGACTACCTGAAAGCCATGATCAAAAAAAGAGCCTAGATATCATCTTTCAAGAAATTATCAAGGAAAACTGACATGATACTCTAGAACCAGAGAGTAGAATAAACATTGAAAGAATCCACTCATCACCTCCTGAAAAAAGATTCAAAAAGGAAAACTCTTAGAAATATTGTAGGCAAATTCCAGAGCTCCCAGGTCAAGGAGAAAATATTGCAAGCAGCCAGCAAGATGGAATTTGAGTATTGTGGAAATACAATCAGGATAATACAATCTCTAGAAGCTTTTACTTTAAGGGATCACAGGGCTTAGAATATGATATTCTAGAAGTCAAAGCAACTAAGAATCACCTTCCCAGCAAAACTGAGTATAATGCTTCAGGGGAAGAAATGGTCATTCAATGAAATAGAGAACTTTCAAGCATTCTTGATGAAAAGACCAGGACTGAATAGAAAATTTGATTTTCAAACACAAGAATTAAAAGAAGCATGAAAGAGAAATCACAAAAGACTTACTTAAATTGAACTGTTTACATTCCTATATGAAAGGATAATATTTATACCTTCTGAGACTTTTCTTAGCACTGGAGTAAGTGGAGGGAGTTTATATATATACATACATACACACACGTGTGCATATGTATATGTATATATACATATATGTATATATACATGTATATGTGTATATATGTATGTGTGTATATATATATATACATATATATATATATATATATGGAGAGAGAGAGAGAGAGAGCACATGATGAGTTGAATATGATGGTGGGATAGTATCCAAAAAAACAAAAATAAGGGGTGACAGAGGAAAATAGGGAGGAGAAAGAGAAAAATAGAATGCGAAAAAATATCTCTCACATAAAAATGCAAGAAAAAATTTTTTCAGTGGAAGAGAAGAGAGGGCAGGTGAGAGGGAAAAAGTGGACTTTTATCACATTTGGCTTAAGGAGGTAATAATGTGCATACTTGATTTTCTATGATAATATTTCTTACACTAAAAGAAAGTAGGGGAGAACGGGGGGCACGCTGGGATGAGAGAAGGGAGGGCAAATTGGAGGAGAGTATAATTAGAAGTAAATACTTTTGAGGAGGGATAAAGTCAAAAGAGAGAATAGAATAAATGAGGGGCAGGACAGAATGGAGAGAAATATAGTTAGTCTTTCACAACATGGAAGTCTTTTGCATAACCACATATGTGTAACATACATTGAATTGCTTACTTTCTCAGTGGGGTTGGAGAGGAAGGGAGAGAAGTTGGAATTCAACATTTTTAAGCAGAATGTCAAAAACTGTTTTAACATGCCACTGGGTAATACGATATACAGGCAATGGAGTGTAGAATCTATCTTGCCCTCCAAGAAAATAGAGGAGATGGAGATAAAAGAAGGGAGGCATATGATAGAAAGGAGGGCAGATTTGGGGAAGGGGCAATCAGAATATGCATTGTCTTGGGTGGGTGGAGGGGAGAGATAGGGAGAAAATTTGGAATTCAAAATCTTGTGGAAATGAAAGTTGAAAACTAAAAATAAATAAATGAATTAGAAAAAATAAAGAAAGTAACAGGAGCCTTACAACAATGGCAGACATTGCATATGGAGAAAAGAAGTACATTTGCAGGAAGTGTTAAAAGCATAGTATTTGGAATTGTACAATATCTAAAAATTGTATAACCTGAAATCAACTGATAACAATGTGGCAGAGACTAGGAAAGAACTTTGGTTTAGACAAGGGAAATAAATAAGCATATGTCAAATTGTAAATTAATCAATGCAGCACAACTGAGAACTGTTGCTGTTAATAATTTTAAGGGTCTAATCACATAGTATAATGAACTTAGTGTTCAACAATGAACTATATATTGTTAATAAAGCATAACATTCATAGTAATATCTTTAAGCAAAACATACTCTCATATATATATATATATATATATATATATGTGTGTGTGTGTGTGTGTGTGTGTGTGTGTGTGTGTCTCATAACACTCAGAATACTGTATGGTGCATTCCATATATCATTGCATCTCCAAAGTCAAGAAGTCCTAGGCTACCATCTTCACTATCACAATGCACCCTTAAGAGATAGCAGAAAATACCACACCATTCACCGCTAAGTCACTGTAAAAACAATCTCCTTAATCAATACACAGTGTCCAAGTAAAGTCCTCTCTGATCTTGACTTGGGGCTTACTTCCAAACCCCATGTCTCCTCTTCCATGCGCTGACCACTCCCAGCTCTTGCCAGGATTCACGTGCAGGCACTTCTTTTTTCCTGCTCCTTGTCTTCACTCCAAACTCTTCCTGCTTCTGCCTGACAGGACTCAGTCAAAGGCACTTGATTGGCTAAAACTCAATTCAGAAGAGCAGAAAAAAAATCCTACTTTAATTGCTCCTATACAAATTTGATCAATCTAATATTTAACAAAGAGAAAAAAGATCCTTTGACTTTGTCACTTTGCCAATAAGCTAACTATATAGACTGTTATAAAAGGGGAGCAGCAAAACTTGAGGAAAGAAATGCAATTAAGGTTAGAGAAAGTGTGCTGAGGTACAATTTAGCTAGAATGATGGAAAGTATGATTGGTTTGTTCTGATTACATTTTTAAAAAGATGGCCAAATTTGGTGAATTTCTGGAAACAATCAGTTTAAATGTAATGAAAGCTCACCTTCAAATACCCATTCGAGTGTTCCCAGGAATGAACCAGAAAGTAAAAAAGGAAATCCTAAAACAACCTAAAGAGTACCTTAGCTTGTTCATACTGAAGAGCAGAAGTCAATTAGCACCTTAGTTATGGATAGTAAAGTAATTCATGTTCAGCTTTGGGTGATCAGAGAGGAAAGGGACTTATATCCAGAGTACTGATCTACTCTAGCACAATAAAATAAGGCAACTTAGAAATGTAGCTTGAATTTGCATATTTTATTAAATGTACCCAAAAGACCAACGCAGTTGTCATTTTTGTAAATCTGAATTTCCAAATGTCTGCTTCAGAAAATGATGATGTCGGGAAAGGAGGTTGTCATGAACCCTGAAAAGTATGAAAATAAACTCATCAATTAAATAACATTAAATTGATGCTGGGACAATACCATCAAGATAGTAGAATAGAAGTATTTTCTGTCATTACTTTTCACTACCTTCAATAATAGGTTAGTTACACTTGAGGGGAGAATTTTTACTGTATTCACAGGAAAGCAGTACTAATAGAACTGGTGCTGAGAAAAAAGAGACAATATAACTGTCAATCTGTTTCCATGGTGTTTGATTGATTTGGAGGAGAAATTTGTGTTCAAAAATTTTATTATGATAATTTACAAAGGATTAAATTGAAGTAGACAGTACTTAGGTAATTTGCTCAAGGTCACATAAACAGTATATGAGGTAAAATCTGAACTCAGGTCACCTTGACTCCTAATCCAGTGCTCCATTATCTATCTATCTATTATTATGCATTAAGCACTAGATGCCTAATCTAGGCACTTAATAAATGCTAGTTATCTGACAGATTGACTAAAGCAAAGGGAATTCTGAAAAAAATAAGAGATACTACAGAAAGGTGAATGTAGCATATGTTCTATCTGTGGGAGAAAGTAAGGGTGGTGACTTTACACAGCTCTCCCTCACTTAAATACACTTTTATGTCATGGGATCATCTCCTTGATATCATAGTTCTTATTTTTGAATGAAGGAAAAAGAGGAACCTCTGTGAATAGAAAAGGGGGGTGAAAACACAGTCTTTTCTTTTTTCTTCCTTCCTTCCTTCCTCCCTTCCTTCCTTCCTTCTTTCTTTCTTTCCTCCCTTCCTTCCTTCCTTCTTTCCTCCCTTCCTTCCTTCCTTCTTTCCTTCCTTCCTTCCTTCCTTCCTTTTTTCCTTCCTTCCTTCCTTCCTTCCTTCCTTCCTTCCTTCCTTCCTTCCTTCCTTCCTTCCTTCCTTCCTTCCTTCCTTCCTTCCTTCCTTCTTTCTTCTCTCTCTCTGTCTCTCTTTCTCCTTCTCTCTCTCCTTCCCTCCCTCCCTCACAGCAAGTGACTAAAACAGTGAAAACTGAAGGAAAAAAAGAATAATAAAGATAGCTCAAAAAATGAAAAGACAGAACAAATGTTAGAGAAAAGACCAACAATGCTAAAATTAGCATATTTGAGGTTTATACAAACCAAAGCAACTGACATTTTTTTCTGTGTAAAATTGTTTATTGTTAGTTTTCAACATTCACTTCCACAAAATTTTGAATTTTACATTTTCTCCCCATCTCCCCCCTGCCCCTACCCTAGGACAAGGTGTCTTCTGATTAACCTTTCTTCCAATCTGCCCTCCCTTTTATCACCCTCTCCCCAAGTCCCATACCCTTCCCTTCTATTTTCCTGTAGGGCAAGATAGATTTCTATATCCCATTGCCTATATATCTTCTTTCCTAGTTGCTTGGAAAAACAATTTCTAACATTCATTTTGAAAAGTTTGAGTTCCACATTTTCTCCCTCCCCTCCATTCATTGAGAAGGCAAACAATTTGATAAAGTTTATGCATGTGTAATCATGCAAAACACCTCCATTAAGAGTTATTTTATGAAAGATTATATTTCCCTCCATTCTGTGTTGCCCAGCATTTATTGTATTGTCTCCTTTGACTCATCCCTCTTGTTAGTTCTGATTAACCCTCCCCCAATCTTCCAGCCCCTCTGTTATCCCTCCTCTTTTATCCCCTTTCCCTCTGCTTTCCAGTGGGGTAAGGGGTAAGATAAACCTCATGCCCACTGAGGTACATGTTATTCCCTCCTGGAGTCAAATCCAAAGAAAGGAAGGCTCACTTATTCCTTCTCACCTTCTCCTTCTTCCACTCCATTGTGAAAGCTTTTTCTTGACTCTTTTATGTGACATGATTGACTATATTCTATCTCTCACTTCCTTTTTCTTCTAGTATATTCCTCTCAACCCTATTTTTTAGATGTCATCCCTTCATATTCAGCTTACCCTGTGCTCACTCTCTTTCATATATATATATATATATATATATATATATATATATATATATATATATATATATATATATATATATATATATACACACATACACATATACATATACATACACATACATATATACATATACACACACAGATGCACACACATACACATATATATCCCCTCCAACAACTATCTTAATATTCCCTCCAAATATCCTCATGAGCAAGGTCTCACGAATTACAAATATCATCTTTTCATGTGGGAATATAAACAGTTCAACTTTAATGAGTCTCTCACAGTTTCTCTTTCTTGTTTACTTTTTCGTGATTCTCTTGAATCTTGTATTTGAAAGTCAAATACTGTATTCACCTCTGATCTATTCAACAACAATGTTTGAAAGACCTCTATTTCTTTGAAGTTCCATTTTTATCCCTGAAGAATTACACTCAATTTTGCTGGATAGATGATTCTTGGTTTCAATTGTAGAATCTTTGACCTCTGGAATATTATATTTCAAGTCCTCTGATCCCTTACTGAAGAAACTCCAAGTCCTGTGTTATCCTGATTGTGTGTCCACAGTACCTGAATTCTTTTTTTATGACTGCTGGTAATATTTTCTCCTTTACATGGAGATTTTGAATTTTACCACAATATTCCTAGGACTTTTCTATTTGGGGCCTCTTTCAGCAGGTGACCAGTGAGTACTTTCCATTTCATTTTGCCCTCTGATTCTAGAGTATCAGCTCAGTTTTCCTTTATAATTTCTTAAAAGATAATTTAGGATATTTTAGATCATGGTTTTTAGGTAGTCCAATAATTTTAAAATTAAGTTTTCTGGATCCATTTTCAAGGTTGATTGTTTTTTCCATCATATTGTCTACTATTTTTTCTTTCTTTTGGTTTTGTTTTATAATTTCTTGCTTTCTCATAAAGTCATTAGCCTCCATTTGCTCCATTTTAATTTTTAAGAATCATTTTCTTCAGTGAGCTTTTGGACCTCTTTTTCCTTTTGATCCATTGTACTTTTTAAGGCATTCTTCTCCTTGGTATTTTGGAACTCTTTTGCAATTGCAGTTAGTCTAATTTTAAAGATATTATTTTCTTCACTGTTTTTGTATTTTTCATGGTTTTGTTATACCACTTTCATTTTTCTTCCCAATTTTCCTTCTACTTCTTTTACTTGATTTTCAAAATTTGTTTTGAGCTCTTCCATGGCCTGAGATAAACTCATATGTTTTCTTAGAGGTTTTGAATGCAGGAGATATGGCTTTGTTTTCTTCTTCTGGTTGTATGTTTTGATCTTCCTCATCATCAATGATATAAAAAAATATCTCTTCACTGAGAAAGTAAGTCTCTATACTCTGTTTCTTTTTCCCTAATGCACTTACTTTCCCAGGCATTTCCTTGACTTCTGTGCTTTGTTAAGCAGTGAGCTCCAGAAGCAGGCTCCACTTAAACAGTGGCTGCATTTGCCCTGGCACTGAGGCCTGCATGGGGTTGCGACTGGGGCTGACTCTGGGTCTGGACCAAGCTCCCCTCTCAGCCATTTGTGAAACCCTTCCTACTGATCTTTGAAACTGTCTTTAGAGTTTGTGGGTTGGAAAGTCAGGAATGCATGGCAGCAGCCAGACATTAAATTCCCCAAGCCTTGCTTCTGTCCTGCTGCATCTGTGCCAGCATTTCTGATGCTGAACTGTGCTCTTCCTTCAACCTAGTATGATAGACCTTTCCTCTCAGGCTTCCACATTGTCTTGGGCTGGGAATTTGCTTCAGTCTTTCATTTTTTTGGCTTCTGCTGCTCTGGAATTTGTTTAGATTCCTTTTTAAAAGTTTTTTGATAGGTTTAGGGGAGAAGCTGGCTTCTGCTTCTTCTCTGTCATGGACACAAATGATGTTTTAAATAGTTCTGAGACAATGCAAAAATTATAGACCTCAAAGTAAAACTTGATGAAATAAAGAATCTCAATTCTATGTTAAAAGTAATCCTGTGAGAAAATTCTGACTGCTTTGCGTAGGTCAAGTTTATGTGATATTTTCACATAAATGCATGCTACTTGAGAGTAGTGACTTTTATTTTGGGGTTTTGTCCCCAGCACCCAACGAAGTGCTTATCACATAGTAGTACCTTAATAATTATTCAAGCAATCATTCTTTCATTTATAAAATACTGACTTCATCTTTATTTTATATTCAATATTCCTAAGTATGTATAAAAATATGAAATATATGAAAAGTGTTTATATTTAAAATGTATTATTTAAAATGCTTTTCTAATGCCTCATAGTCCCTCATTTTATTATTTCAATAATTTTAACAAATTAGTAAAAATCTTTAAAATATTCCCAATATTTATATATCCAATATATTACTTCAAACAGTATATATGTGATCTTCAAAATTCCTTCACATTTAATTTTCTAGAACAATCAGACTTTATACATCTATGCACTGAACTCACTGATGAAGCTATTTTCAAGACAAGGTCAAAATAGAGTTGACTTATTTTGCATATATTTAAGTCAATATACAAACAAAAATGACTTACATGCATGACAAAGAGACAGGGACAATGAAATTTTTGCTAAATTAAAACAATTACATTTACTGATTAAATAAAAAAAATTGTGTATATATTCAAAGAATTCATAGAATCTAACTTGTCTGAGTGAATTAAGTACATCACGTATAACATTACTGATGTATTTTGATTCCCATGCATAGTTATTCAAATACAATATTTGTTTTACTAAATAAATTGCTTCATTAAACACATCGAATTAAAATCATATCAAATAGCCTCAAAGCAGTCAAATTCAGTATTGGAGGAATGTAGATGTTTATGCTTTGCCTTGATAATTTCTTAAAAACTACATACATATATAATCAAATAGTTTTTCTTTCAGTTAATTTTTTTGCATCTATTTCATCTTACAGAAGTTTATTGAATCATATAACAAATTGGCATCTGATTTTTATAAGATTCTTTCAACTACTTAATGATAGGTACATCTGTGAAAGAATATTGTGAATCCAATGTTTATGTGCTAATTAAAAAGAACATTGCTCAAAATGTTTATTGTTTTTGCTAATAAAAAGCAGTGGATAGACTACTAAAAATGCGACTATCACACTTGCATGAAAGTAATTACTTTTTCTTAGCAATTTTATATAAAATCAGCATAATGTATAATTTTCTCTTTTTTTTAATTCAAGGAGGCATATCCTGAGAACATTGAAATCAGTAATGGATCAAATCTTATGCTGTCAGAGGTACTTCCATTTCTTTCTTTGATGTGTCTAACTATCAGTTGCATTGTATGGAACTTTCATGCTTCACATCCTTCTTCTCCTTTTCTTGTTTCATTCCTCCCTCCTCCTTCCCTGTCTTTTTCCCTTACTTATCTCCCTCCTATATATCATATCTAGATTTTTTTTGATAACTTTTAGCTACTGGCTCAATAATTCAGGCACCTTTGTTATTTTATACCATATTCATGACCATAATGCATAAGAATTTTCCTTTCACTAGTCTCCATCAAGGTAGTTCACATTTTTTACAGAACTATATCTTATTTTCTGAATTCCTATCTCTTAACAAAAATTAGCAAGGGCCAGCAACTGGTGGCTCAGAGCTTATAGAAAAGATAGAGATAACAGCAGCAGGGCTAGACTATCCTGTGCCATCTATACATGACTGATTTATTGATCTGAGGGTAATGTTTATATATACTCTCAAGCAAGCAAGTAAGTAAGGTTATTCCCATGACAACATTTTTTTTTGTTGACTTTTTTCTAAATTTTATTTTATTTTTTTAATGTTCTACAATCACTTCCTTAAAATCAAGATATGCCCCCCACAACTTCCCCCCACCTCCCTCCCTCCTCATGACAGCATACAATTCTGTATAGGTTCTACATATACTTTCCTAATGAGCACATTTTCACTATAGTCATGCTATGTAGTCGACCTAAAATAAATGGAAGAAATCATATAACAAATCAAAACATGATACAATGAAACCCACCCACACACAAACATAATTGCTACATTCTGCAAATGACTTCCATATTTCTTTCACTGAGTGTAGAAGGCATTTTGCCTTAGAAGACCAATATTGGAATTTTTTTTTCTCACTAAGTTCTTGTGTTATTACAAAGTTCCAAGTCTACCAGAAAAGACTCTCGCACACTGTGGTCATTGCTGTGCACAAAGTTCTCCTGGTTCTGTTCCTTTCACTCAGCATCAGATCATAAGTCCTTCCAGGCCTCCCAGAAGTCTTCTTGCTCATCATTTCTTATGGCGCAATAGTACTCCATTACATTCATATATCATAATTTATTCAGCCATTCCCCAATTGATGGGCATCCCCTTGTCTTCCAGTTTTTGGCTACCACAAAGAATGCTGCTATAAATATTTTTGTACATGTGGGACCCTTTCCCATTTTTATAATCTCTTGGGGATACAGTCCTAGTAGCAATATTGCTGGGTCAAAGGGTATGCACATTTTTGTAGCCCTTGGGGCATAGTCCCAAACCATTCTCCAGAAGGGTTGGATGATCTCACAGCTCCATCAACAATGAATTAGTGTTCCAACTCTCTCACATCCTCTCCAGCATTTATCATTTTCTTGTTCTGTCATGTTTGCCAATCTTATAGGTGTGATGTGGTACCTCAGAGTTGTTTTGATTTGCATCTGTCTAATCAATAGTGATTTAGAGTACTTTTTCATATGATTATAGATATCTTTAATTTCTTCCCCTGAAAATTGCCTATTCATATCCTTTGACCATTTATCAATTGGGGAATGACTTGTATGGTTATATATTTGAGTCAGTTCTCTATATATTCTAGAAATGAGGCCTTTATCCCTGAGCTTAGCCATAAAATTTTTTTTCCCTATTTACTACATCCCTCCTATTTTGGTTGCATTGGGTTTGGTTGTGCAAAAACTTTTCAGTTTAAAGCAATTGAAATTATCCATCTTGCATTTCATAATGCTTTCTATCGTTTCTTCAGAAAAAATTCTTCCCCTCTCCATAAATCTGATAAATACACCATTCCTTGCTTCTCCAGTTTATTCATGGTATCAATCTTTATACCTAAATCATGTATCCATTTGGACTTTATTCTTGTGTACAGTGTCAGGCATGGGTCTATGCCTAATTTCTGCCACACCGTTAACCAGTTTTCCCAGCAATTTTTGTGGAACAGTGAGTTCTTATCCCAGAAGCTGGGATCTTTGGGTTTATCAAACAGGAGGTTGCTATATTCCTTGCCTACTGTGTCTTGAGTGCCAAGTCTATTCCATTTGTCTACCCCTCTCTTTCTTAATCAATACCAAGTGGTTTTGATAATTGCTGCTTTATGATACAATTTGACGTCTGGTAACGCTAGGCCACCGACTCAGGCATTTCTTTTCATTATACCCTTTGATATTCTGGACCTTTTGTTTTTCCAAATGAATTTTGATATTATTTTATCCAGCTATAGAAAATAATTATCTGAAAGTTTAATTGGTATGGCACTAAATAAGTAGATTAGTTTAGGTAGAATTGTCATTTTTATTATATAGGCTTGGCCTACCCATGAACAACTGATGTTTTTCCACTTTCTTAAATCTGACTTTATTTGTGCAAAAAGTGTCTTGTAATTGTGTTCATATAATCCCTGGGCTTCTTTTGGCAGGTAAACTCCTAAGTATTTTATAGTGTCTACTCTAGCTTTAAATGGGATTTCTCTTTCTATCTCTTGGTGTTGGACTTTGTTGCTAATATATAGGAATGCAGAAGATTTGTGTGGATTTATTTTGTAACCTGCAACTTTGCCAAAGTTGTTCATTATTTCAAGTAGTTTTTTACTTGAGTCTCTGGGATTCTCTAAGTATATCGTCATATTATCTGCAAAGAGTGATAACTTAGTTTATTCTTTGGCTATTTTTATTCCTTCAGTTTCTTTATCTTGTCTAATTGCTACAGCTAACATTTCTAGTACCAAATTGAATAATAGTGGTGATAATGGGCATCATTGTTTCACCCCTGACCTCAGTGGAAATGCATCTAGCTTATCCCCATTGCATATAATGCTGGCTGAAGGGTTTAGGTAGATACTGCTTATTATTTTATGGAAAGTTCCCTTTATTCCTATTTTCTCCAGTGTTTTTTAATAGGAATGGGTGTTGTATTTTGTCGAAAGTTTTTCTGCATCTATTGAGATAATCATGTGATTTTTCTTAGTTTTGTTGTTGATGTGATCAATAATACTAATAGCTTTCCTAATATTGAACCAGCCCTGCATTCCTGGTATAAAACCTACCTGATCATGATGTATTATTCTCTTGATAAGATGCTGTATTCATTGTGCTAAAATCTTGTTGAAAATTTTTGCATCTATATTCATTAGAGAAATTAGTCTATAGTTTTCTTTCTCTGTTTTGTCTCTTCCTGGTTTGGGTATGAAAACCATATTTGTATCATAGAAAGAATTTGAGAGGACTCCTTCCCCAATTTTCAAAAATAGTCTATATAGTATTTGAATTAACTGTTCTTTAAAGGTTTGATAGAATTCCCTTGTGAATCCATCTAGTCCAGGAGTTTTTTTTCCTAGGGAGCTCATTGATGGCTTGTTCAATTTCTTTTTCTGAGATGGGGTTGTTTAAGCATTCAACTTCCTCTATTGTTAATCTGAGCAATTTGTATTTTTTAAAATATTCATCCATCTCATTTAGATTATCGAATTTGTGGGCATAAAGTTGTGCAAAGTAATTTCTAATTATGGTTTTAATTTCCTCCTCATTAGAGGTGAGTTCACCCCTTTCATTTTTAATATTACTAATATGATTTTCTTCTTTCTTTTTTTAATCAAATTGACCAAAGGTTTATCAATTTTATTAGTTTTTTCATAAAACCAACAATTGGTTTTATTTATTAATTCAATAGTTTTCTTAATTTCAATTCTATTAATCTCTGCTTTGGTTTTCAGTATTTCTAATATGGTATTTTCTTGAGGATTTTCAATTTGTTCTTTTTCTAGTTTTTTCAGCTGCATGCCCAAGTCATTGATCTCTTCTTTCTCTATTTTATTTATGTAGGCATTCAAAGATACAAAACTTCCCCTAAGAACTGCTTTTGCAGTATCCCATAAGATTTGGTAGGTTATCTCATTATTGTCATTCTCTTGAGTGAAGTTGTTGATTGTTTCTATGATTTCTTCTTTAACCCATTCCTTCTTTAGGATTAGATTTTTTAGTTTCCAATTGACTTTTGCTTTATCTTTCCATGGCCTTTTATTACATATAATTTTTATTGCATTATGATCTGAGAATGATGCACTGATTATCTCTGCCTTTCTGCACTGGATTGTGAGATTTTTATGTCCTAGTACATAGTCAATTTTTGGAAATCTTCCATGTACTGCTGAGAAAATAGTATATTCCTTTCTATTCTCATTCAATTTTCTCCAAAGATCTATCATTTCTACCTTATCTAGAGATTTATTTACCTCCTTAACCTCTTTCTTGTTTATTTTGAGGTTAGATTTATCAAGTTCAGAAAGAGGGAGGTTGAGGTCCCCCACTAGTATAGTTTTGCTGTCAATTTCTTCCTTCAACTCCCCCCAACCTCTTCTCTAAGTATCTGGATGCTATACCACTTGGAGCATACATGTTTAGTAATGATATTGCTTCATTGTCTGTGGTGCCTTTTAACGGGATATAGTTTCCATCCTTATCCCTTTTGATTAGATCTATTTCTGCTTTTGTTTGTCTGAGATTAGGATTGCTACTCCTGCCTTTCTTACATCAGGTGAAGCACAATATATTCTGCTCCATCCTTTGACCTTTATCCTATGTGTATCCCCCCGTTTCAAATGTGTTTCTTGTAAGCAGCATATTGTTGGATTATGGCTTTTAATCCATTCTGCTATCCATCTCTGTTTTAAGGGAGAATTCATTCCATTCACATTCACAGTTATGATTACAATCTGTGTATTTCCCACCATCTTCTTTCCCACCATTTGTGCTTTTAGCTCTTCTGTCTCCCTTTTCCTTCTCAATAATATTTACTTTTCACCACCTCCTCCGGCCACCTTCCCCTCCTTCTTTTAGCCCCCCTCCCTCTAACTCCCCTTTACTCTTATTGCTTCTTCCCTCCCTTTTAACCACCCTCCCTTTTCTTCCCCCTTCCTTTCCTACTGCCTATAGAGTTAGTTAGGATTATCTACTTAAGTTTATTTTTCCATCCTTTAAACAAATTGGATAAGGGTACCTCTCACACAATGCTCATCTCCCTCCCCTCTTTCCCTCTACTATGATTTTGTACTTCTTCTTGTGATGGAATTTGCCATTTTCTGCTTCCTCCTTTTCACATCTCCTATTACACTCCCTTCTCATACTTAAATCACATTTTTTATCATGATATCATTTACTTTATACCCGTTCCCCCTATGCATATCCCTTTTATATTTCTTAATAGCCGCACAGTTCTCAAGATAAACAGATATCATCTTCCCTTATTGGGAGGTAAACAATTTGCCCTAATTGAGTAACAAGTTGTTCCCCCCACACTGCTTATCTTTTTATGATTCTCTTGAGACCTGCATTTGAAGATCGAATTGTCTATTAAGTTCTGGCGTTTTGGTCAGGAAGCTCTGGAAATCCCTTACTTCGTTGAATGACTTTCTTCTTGCCTGAAAAGTTATGCTGAACTTTGCTGGGTAGTTAATGCTAGGTTGTAGTCCCAACTCTTTTGCCTTACGGAATATTGGGTTCCAATTTTTTCGATCTTTTAATGTAGAAGTTTCAAGGTCCTATGTAATCCTGATTGTATAGCCTTAATACTTAAATTGTTTCTTTCTGACTGCTTGTAATATTTTTTCCTTCACTTGATAGCTCTGGAATTTGGCAACTATATTTCTTGGGGTTTTCAGTTTGGGATCCCTTTCAGGAGGGGAACAGTGGATTCTTTAGATGACTTTTTTGCCCTCTGAATCTAGCACTTCTGGGCAGTTTTCCTTGATGATTTCCTGGAAAATGTTGTCCAGGCTCTTTTCTCCATCATTGGTTTCTGGCAGGCCAATAATTCTTAAGTTTTCTCTTCTGGATCTATTTTCCAGGTCAGTTGTTTTTCCAATTAGATATTTTACATTTTCTTCTATCTTTTCATTCTTTAGATTTTGTTTGATTGAATCTTGCTGTCTTATTGAGTTGTTAGTTTCTACTTGCCCAATTCTAATCTTTATTAAATTGTTTTCTTCTGTTAACTTTTGCCTCTCCTTTTCCATCTGCCCAATTTTTCCTTTTAAGAAGCTGTTTTCTCCAGTTAATTTTTGTACTTCCTTTTCTGTTTGCCCTTTTAGGAAGTTATTTTCTACAGTTAATTTTTGAACTTCTTTTTCCATTTGTTCAATTTTCCTTTTCAAGGAGATGTTCTCATCAGTGAATTCTTTCTTAATAATTTTAAAATCATTGGCGAGTTTATCTTCTATTTCCTTCTTCAGCTGTTCCAGGAGAGCTACTTGTGCTTGCGAGCAGTTCATAGTCCCTTCTGAAGTTTCAGATGGAGTACAGTCTCAGCTGTGACCTCTTTGGGGTTTGTGTTTTGGTCCTTATCCCCATAGAAAGATTCTATGGTTCTTTCAGCCCTCTGCTTTTTCCTGTTCATGATGTTGATTGAGTGTTGTGGCTTTTGGTTCTTTCAGTCAGAAGCTAGAGAACTTTTTGCTGAGCTGATGTGTGAAAAAGCTAAACGCAGGTTTTTGTTTGGTGTTTCCCTGATCGTCCCTGGGTTTAGCTTGTTAAGTGTGGGTTTAGCTTGTTAAGTCTGGTCACAGGAGATCTCCTCAGCTGAACTGAGGCAAAGGGAATCTCAGGGGCTGGTAATCCCAGCTGCCCTATTGTCTTTCTGATTCCCCTGGACAGCTGAGGCATGACTAGATGCTAACGTGTGCTCCCACCCCTCCTGAGGCTCCTCTCCTACCAATGAGACTTGCCTGGGTCCTAGTGGGAGTTTTCTCTGCCCTGGGTCCTCTGTCCTTCTGGGTTGCCTCTGCCCCTGTAAGAGAAATCCCCCTTAGCTATTTTCCTCCTCTCAGGTGTTATGAGACTATTGGTCTCCTTCCTATATTTCTGCTGATCTGGGATTTCTCTGGGGAAATATTTTATGGTTCTTTCACGGTCATCAAGGGGGGAGGAGAGAGCATTTACTGATCACTCAACAAGCCTGGCTCTCGGAAGTTCAAGTAGGTGACTTACCGAAGTTTGATCTTTGGGCTGAAGGTCTCAGGAGCTGCTGCACTGATATCTGATGCTTGGCAGCTCCCACTGACTCGGTGGGCTTGTCTCCCACCGTGGGTGCTGCTCCTCTGGTTCTGCCTGCTGCTCAGGTTTGTTAGGTCTCTTCTTCTTTGCTGCGCTGGCCACGCTGTGCTTCATGCTATGGGCTCACCCCCACAGAACAGATCCTTCCCGTGGACCTTACCATCCAACCTGAGCTCCGAATCCATCACTGTCTGTCTCCCACTGGATTCTGCACCTCCAAAATTTGGTCAGATTCTCTTTTCAGAGGTACCTGGAGGAGTTTGTCTGAGTGCTTAGGTGAGTCGTTGCTCTGACTCTGCCATCTTGGCTCTGCCCCCCAAGAACATTTTTAGTTTGCATCTTTTACTTCCATGTTTTGGTTCCTTCTGTGTAACAACCTCAGGGTACACAATCGAGGTCAGGACAATCTCATCCTTGCTTATCAGTTGTGGGATTTCCTGAGAAGGTCAGCCTTACATTAGTAAAAGTCTCAAGTAAAAACTGGACAGTACCTCACATTCTGGACTCCATTAGTACTGCCCTCTACACCCAGGTGACCAGACTTCTGTGAGAAGCCTTTGTAAAGTAGCTAGACTAGAATTCTTTATACAGACATGGTACAATAAAATAAAAGTTTTGTTTTGCTTTCTTCTTTTTTTAACTTTATAATTCTGCCAGTGACTGAAGCCTGAAAGTGCTGGGTAATCTTCATTCCTCAACATGTTAGCAGGCTTCAGTGGGGGATTCTTATATCTTTAGAGAATTCACTTAGAAAATAAATAAATAAACAAATACAAAGAAATTACATTTTTTTCATATACTTATAAAGACAAAATGAATGACAGGGTGTGAAGAGAAATACATTTATTTCAAGAAGATTTCAATGTCAATTTTCATATATGTTATCTGTGTGATCCTTGGAAAGTCATTTTACTTTCAGATAAATGTCTTGCTAAGTATAAAGCACTTATCTAGTCATCATCATTTTATTCACAAGTAGTAATGTCTGGAGAAACTTTCATTCAGAATAGTCTTATATTGTTATTTCTTGGACTTACATTTTTTTCTGACATACCCCGCCACCAGAATGACCAAGATTGTGGGTGAAGAAGAAAGATAAAGAAGGTTTCCTTAGACATCAATTCTGTTTCAAAAAATTGGTTCCATTTAGAAATGAAATTAGGTTGAACAAGTTGGTGGAGAATCAGGAAGAAATGCAGCTAAACTCTACCTTACTTTTACACAAAGAACTGAAACTTCCATCAGACCAAATTCTGACTGGGAAAAGTAGAAAAAAAAGGCAGAGTTATTAATTTTCTATCTCATATTAACAAAGGAAGAAAGATAGAAGACTGGATTCCATCATAAGATGTAAAAGAGGATCATGTCTGTGCATCTGGAGAAGTCTCACTTCCATAGAGGAGGGTCAGATTTTGTGCATGCCTCAGGAAGATCTGGCAACAGCCAGTTCTGCCTCTCACAGACAGTTGACAGATCCAGGCATACTGAAGAGGGGACCTGAAAAGAGGGGTAGCATTTCAATTTAAGATTCAGTCTTGAGGGGATGGAGTCAAGATGACAGAATAGAAAAGTGCACGTACTCTAGCTCTTCCCACACAGCCCATAAAATACTTGTAAAAATAACTCTAAAAAAATTCTAGAGCAGCAGAAACTAGAAGATTTCCAGCACAAGGTAACCTGGAAAGCCAACAGGAAAAGTTGATTGCATGGAGAGCCCAGCAGAAAGCAGCCCCCATAGCCTAGCCCAAACTTGGCTGTACAGCACAGTAGGGATAGGACCAGAACAGGTCTCTGTGATGGAATCCTCAGCAGCAACAGATGGTTCTTAGATCCCTCTACCCACAAATGTCAAATACACTTCAAAGTTCAGTAAAAAAAAAGCTTTTCCTCTTTAGTGAGAAGGGAGCAGGGTCCTCCCTTAGGCCCAGTCCCAGGCAGCAGTGGCAGGTTTGGCAGCAAGATCATTAGCAGTGACCATTTTGGGAGCCATAGGCCTAAAACACTTGGGTGAATTGAGTCATTGATCTGAATCTCAGTCCTGAGTGGCAGTCCGGGGGTTGAGGAAGAGTGCTGACTGGTGTGGTGGAGCTGGTGGAAGCTCTGGAAAGGGAATTCTACTTGAAGATGACAGGAAGAAAAAAACTTGGTAGCTTGCAGACCAGAGCACGGGCCATGAGAGGAGTAAACCCTACTCCCTTGATTGAGCCACCTTGGAAGAACTGAGAACTTGCAAGTACCCAGAGGATATCTCACTCTCGACAAAGGACTCAAAAGTCAAATAACTGGCTGGGAAAATACCCAAGAATAGGGGAAAAAAAGATGATAGAAGGTTACTTTCTTGGTGAACAGGCATTTTCTTCCATCATTTCAGATGAGGGAGAATAATCCTTATCATCAGAGGCCTCCAAAATAAATATACAATGGTCTCAGGCCATGGAAGAGCTCAAAAAGGATTTTGAAAATCAAGTAAGAGAAATGGAGGACAAATTGGGAAGAGAAATGAGAGCAATGAAAGAAAATCATGAAAAATGAGTCAACAACTTACTAAAGGAGATCCCAAAAAATGCTGAGGAAAATAACACCTTCAAAAATAGGCTAAATCAATTGACAAAAGAAGTCCAAAAGTCAATGAGGAGAGGAATACTTTAAAAAGCAAAATTAGTCAAATAGAAAAGGGGGTTCAAAAGCTCACTGAGGAAAATAGTTCTTTAAAAACAGAATGGAGAAGATGGAAGTGAATGACTTTATGAGAAACCAAGAAATTACAAAACAAAACAAAAAGAATGAAAAAAATGGAAGATAACATGAAAAAAGTAAAGCTTACTCTCATCAGGTTTGGATTAAGAAAGGAATAACATACTCAATGCATGGGAGAGGAGAATAAGCAGGGTAGGGGGATGATGGAAGAGGGGCAAATGGGAGAAGGGAGCAATTAGAAGTAGAAACTTTTGGTGAGGAGCAAAGTCAAAAGAGAAACTGGAATAAATGGGCAGGATAGGATCGAAGGAAATATAGTAAGTCTTACAAAGCATGAGTATTATGGAAATAGTTTCCAAAACTATGTGACCTGATGACTAGAATTAGACATCAGAATCTCACTACTATCTTTCATGGAGTGATAGGAAATAAATCTTTACAGACAAATATTTCATACTATCTGATATAATTTAGCCGTAGAAATATACCAAAACCAGACCATTATTACACAAAATTTTTCAATGATTTTGTGAATATAATATTTATCAAAAAAAGTCCAATAATGTTTTTATATTGTATCTTCCTAGACACTTTTATTTTCCAAGCTATCTAGACAAGAGGTAGACAAGCTCAAAAATCATGAGAACAAGATGGATAAAATCTTGGTTTTCCTGCTTGCTACGAATTTACTCTTCGTGAGTCTATAAAAGTTAAGATTACATTAGTGGAGCCAATATGACAGAGTAAATGCAGGAACTTGCTAGTACTCTCCCCCAAAGTTCAGCCAAATACATGAAGAAAAATGGCTCTAAACAAATTTTGGAGCTGTGGAACTCGCAGAATGATAGCATCATGTAAATCTCCATCCTAAAACAGCCTAAAAAATTTGAAGGGAAACATCTATTATGCCCTTCTGGGAGGAGAGCACAGTCCAGCAAGAGGCAAACCAGCACCGACAGGACCTGAGCATACCTTGGGGGGAATTGTGGTGGTTTCCAGACTGTAGAACCTCAAAACACTGAGGACAATTGGAGATTCAGTGCAGAAAACCTGGAGGACCTGTGTGAAACAGTAAAGTGGCCTGGCCCCAGCCCCTGGGCAATGGAGGCAGTGGAGGAGCCCACTGAAGCCCCAGTAGCCACAAGGGCAACAACAGTGGCTGTTTCTGGAGCTCTTGATGCACCAATTGTGGGGGTATAGAGCTGGTGACAGTACAAACTCCCACTCTCAGAGGAAGCAAAGATCTACTTTGACAAAAAGCTCAAAAGTCAAGTAAATGACTGGGGAAAAACTAGGAAAAGAATCAGAATATAGAATCTTACTTTAGTGACCAGGAAACCAAAACATACAAACACAATAAGACAACAAAGTAAAAGCACCTACATTCAAAGACACCAAGAAAAATATGAATTGATCTCAGGCCATGGAAGAGCTCAAAAAGAATTTTGAAAATAAAGCAACAGAAGTAGAGTAAAAATTGAAAATAGAAAAGAGAGTGATGCAATACAATCACAAAAAAACAAGTCAACTGCTTGCTAAAAGGGACCCAAATAATGCTGAAGAAAATAGTGCCTTTAAAAATAGACTTACCGAAATGGCAAAAGATATAAAAAAGCCAATGAGGAGAAGAATGCCTAAAAAGCTGAAATGGTCAGAGGGAAAAAAAGGTCCCAAAGCTCACAAAAGAAAAATTGCCTAAATATTAGAATGCAAAAGATGGAAGCTAATGACATTATGAAAATCAGAAAGTTAAAAAACAAAACAAAAGAAATGAAAAAAATAGCAGACAATGGAAAATACTTCATTGGGAAATAACTGAACAGGAAAATAGATCCAGTAAAGCCAATTTTAAAATTATGAGACTACCTGAAAGCTATGATCAATAAAAGAGCCTAGACTTTATATTTCAAGAAAATTACCAAAGAAAATGCCCTGATATAGTGAAACAAAAGGGTAAAATGGATATTGAAAGAATCCAACAATTGCCTCCTGAAAGAGACCCCAAAAAGAAAACTCCTAGGAATATTGTATCCAAATTCTAGAATTCCTAGGTTAAGAAGAAAATATTGCAAATATCCAGAAAAAGACCATTCAGGTATTGTGGAAACACAATCAGTATAACACAAGATCTATCAGCTTTTAAATTAAGGGGTTGTAGAGCTTGGAACATGGTATTCTAGAAGTGAAAGGATCTAGAAATTAAACCAAGAATCACCTACCAAGCAAATCTGAGTATAATATTTCAGGGAAAAAAATGTTCATTTAATGAAATAGAGGACTTTCAATAAGTTTTTCTGAAAAGACCAGAGTCAAAAAGAAGTTTAATTTTGAAACAAAAGAATGAAGAGAATGAATGAAGAGAATCGAAATGAAAAGACCAGAGACAAAAAAAAAGTTTAATTTTGAAACAAAAGAATGAAGAGAATGAATGAAGAGAAGCTTGAAAAGGTAAGCAGGAAAGAGAAAGTATAAGGGACTTCATAAGGGTCAACAGTTTACATTCTTACATGGAAAGAAAATATTTCTAATTCTTGACAGTTTTCTCAGTATTAGGATAGTTGGAAGGATTTTATACATATAGACAGAGGGCAGAGAGTGAATTGCATATGAGGGGATGATATCTAAAAAAATAAAATTAAGGGGTGAATGAGAAATATATTAGGAGAAAGAGAAAGGGAGAAATAGAATGGGGTAAATTATCTTTCAATTAAAAGAGGCAAGACAAAGTCTTTTCGATGGAGGGGAAGAAGGAGGAGGTGAGAGGGAAAGCATGAACGTTTACTATCATCGGATTTAGTTTGAGGAAGAAGTAATATGCCCTCTTAATGTGGTATGAAAATCTATCTCACAATATAAGGAAGTAAGGGGGAAGGACATCAGCAGTGCATAGAGGGGATGATTGAAGGCAGGGCAAATGGGAGGAGGGGTAATTAGAAGCAAACACTTTTGAAAAGGTACAGGGTCAAAAAAGAGAATAGAATAAATGGGTAGGCAGGACATGATGGAAAGAAGTTTTTCACAAAATGATTGTTATGGAAGTGTTTTGCATGACTACACATGTGGAACCTATGTTGAATTGATTGCCTTCTCAGTGGGGAATGGTGTGGAGGGAGGAAGGGAAAGAAGTAGGAACTCAAAGTTCTAAAAACAAATGTTAAAAATTGTTTTCACACATTCCTGGGAAGTAAGACACACAGACAGTGGGGTATTATAATTGCAATTTGAATGGAAAGATCCTTGTCATTAATTAATAGGCCTATATAATCTGCTTTAATCACGTGGAAGCCTAAGTCACATGAAGAGGCACAACAGGAAGGGTATAGTGGAGTAAGTGGGGTCAGGTGAGAGGGGATACAAATTAGTTCAACTGACACAGACCAATTGACATAGCATGACAGTTGATAGCAATAGCAAGAATGCCTCAGCTAAGGGAGAGGAGGTTTGAAAATGGCTTTGCCCCCCTTAGTAATCATGTTTATTAACTTCTTGGTTACCATGACGAATTTTGCTTTATGGTTCTGGGATTTGGATTTCTGGTATTTAAATAAATGTTTTTCTTCTGTCTTCTATATGGATAGTCTTCTATACTTGGAAAATGAGAAGTATGCTGACATATTCATCGTCACCACCAGTACTGTGAATATTACCTTGGCGATCCATTTGGCATCATGAACAGGATTGCAAGGTGCAAAATATCTATTTGGAGACAGAAAGGATTTAGAGGAAGACATTAATATTCCAGGATGGGAGGATTTACCATGTTCCTCCCTAGCAAGGGAATGGTCTAAAAGAACTTCGCCTGTGAAAACTGGCAAGCAAGGTTCTAGGAGGGGGAACCTGGAGATTTGGAAAGGTATTTGCAAGGAATACTAGTAACACCAAGGAAGGAGTTGCTAGGCATAAGCAGGAGAGGCTAATGGCTTATCATATTATGTGTAGATAGAAGGGCTGCTTAAGGAAGAAATTCAGATGGAAAAAGAGTACAAGAACAGTCTTGGGGGTGGGGGGGCCTCAAGTGGAAAGAAAGGCTGTTTATTTAGCTCAGAAGAAGCTGAAGGCTAACAAAAGAAATGCACATCTGACCTTTGTACAGACTCAGCCTATTTGGCATAGTAATAAAGGAAGGGAAATAATTTTAGAGGAAGAATTTTCTCAGTCAGAAGCATGCCCAACAGTGAGCCAGGAACAGGAGAACCAAGGAGGTAACTCAGTGTTTAGGGAAATAATTGAGGATTTCACTAAGCAGGAGATCACAGAAATTTTGAGTCAGTTCACCCAAAGTATGGGAGAAATTTTAATATCTTGGATGGTGAGAATCTGTGATGACAGAGATAGAGGAATAGCTATAGATCCCATCAACTGCCTGAAATTTATAGATATTAGTCAGAATCCTTTTGTACAGAAAACTTTTAGGTATTATAATCTGCAAGAAGGTAAAAATACAACTAATCTGTCAGCTTTGGCTGCAGAAGTTTGCAGTAGGTTGTATTCTACTGACTCTATTTGGCTTAGTGGAGAGAGTCTCTGGTATTCACTTAACTACTGCATAAAAAAGTTAAAGGAGGAGGTAATGAAGACTGCCATAATGATCAGAAATTCAGATGCATACTATGATACTCCCTTTTCAGTTTACCATAGGAATATAATAGTGAAGATGGCTCCTCCTACTTACAAGTACTTGATTGTGACTCTAATAATTGAGGAAATAGGGCACCCTCTTTCAGAGGTGCTGGACAAGTTTTCACTATTAGGTGACTTAGGAGACAGGGAGAAAGACAAAATTGCTAGAGAGAGAAGAGTAAATAGCCAGCAGATTCAAAATCAGTAAAAAAAAAAAATTGGCAAGGATAGAATTGTTTACTGTTCTATTGATATTGGGACAGATATTAGAAGCATGTGTGGTATTCCAACTAATGAACTGTACAGAATATACCAAGAAAATGGACTTGATACAAGATGAAATAGAAAAGTAAAAATTGCCTGTACAGATCTTGTTGCACCTTCAGGGAGAAAAGGAAGTTGGCTGAGCTCAACTCAGATTACAGAGATGGGATTACAGATGTCATATCAATTTGACCATATATTAGAAAAATGTACCAAATACTGCAATCGTGGCATTAACAGATACTGGGGCAGAGACCTCTGTTATATAGATGGAAATTTTGATAAGTATAAACATGGAACTCCTATCACCATCACAGGACTGGAAAGGGCTAAAATAGCCAGACAAAGTAATCTAACGATGAAAATTGGACAATTAAATAAAAGAGAATACACTGTGGTAAATTTACCCATTCCTGAATACATCATTGAAATATATATACTGAGAGGTATGACTTTAAATTTACCTGAGGGGAGATACCAGTTTGCAGTAAAGAAGATAGGAATTAATGCAGTTTTAGTGGATAAAATAAAAATGGACTCTATCAGTTTACCTGAACCTTCTGAAGTAATTGCTTTAAAGCAGTATCATGTGCCGGGTGGATGAGATGCAATTACCAGTACTATAAAGGAAGATATTGAAGCAGGAGTGTTAGTTCCCACAACCACTCAATGGAATAATCTTGCCTGGCCAGCATGAAAGTCAAATGGGTCATGGAGAATGACAGTGGATTACAGAAAATTGAATAAAGTCACTCTTCCCTTATGTATTGCTGTTCCAGATACCATTAGTGTAATAGAAAAAATCCAGTGATATGATGGGACTTGGTATGCAGTTACTGATTTAGCTGATGCTTTCTTTACTATCCCAATAGATTCGAAACAATGGGACCAATCTGCTTTCACTTGCAGGGCTGACAGTATACTTTTATAAGCTTGCCAAAAGGATAGGATTGTGGCTGAACATTTGGATGAATTAGAGCTAACTGCTGTACAGTTTGCCTGCTACATAGATGACATTATGATATAGGGAAAAACTGTAGAAGAAGTGGAGAAGAATTTGACACTTTTAATTGAGCATATGAAAAGCAAAGGGAGGGAGATTAACCCTAAAAAGATTCAAGAGTCAGCTCAAACCATGAAGTTTTGGGGTATACAATGGAATCAGGGGCTGTGAGAGATTCTCCTGAAAGCCCATCAAAAGATTCAGGATTTTCCTATCCCCACCAATAAGAAAGTGGCCCAGTAGTTCATAGGATTGTTTGGACATTGGAGACACATAACTTATCTAGGGCAAATTTTCAAACCTTTATATAAATTACTAGGAAAAAAATACGAATTTGATTGAGGACTTGAGTAGACAAAAAGTTTTGATGAAGCTAAACCAATACTCAGTTGACCCTAAATTTATGGCCTATGCAACATGTCCCAGTGAAATTGTAAGTTATTGTACAGGATGAATATGAACACTGGAGTTTAGGGCAAAAACAACAAAACCAAAATGTGCCCTCAGGATTTTGGTCTAGGAAACTCCTTTCATCTGGTGTTCAACATACCCCTTTTGAAAAGTAGTCATTAGTGGCATATTGGGCTGAACAGCTGATATTAGACCATGAGTTAATCCTAAGGCCTGGCATTCCATTTATGACCTCAGTAATGAGTACCCAAACTTCTCATAGAATTGGACATGCACAGGAAGCTAGCATACTTAAATGGAAATGATATATTCAAAATAGATCTAAAAAAGGCAAAAGTGGACTTTCTGCTTTATATGAATCTATAGCAAACACAGATACTGAAGGAAATGGTATGCCCTCTGAACCAAAGAAGCAGTTGTCACAGTCCTTGGTAAAATGGAATGAGGGTTGTGATGCATTAACTGAAGAACAAAAGAGACATGCATGGTTTACTGATGGGACAGCAAAATATTTGGACCACAAAAGACATTGGAAAACAGTAGCCTATAACCCATGTACTAGCTGGACTTTGGAAAACACTGAGATAGGTGGAAGTAGTCGATATACTGAACTTGTGGCGGTACACAAAGCTATCAAAACAGAGCAAGGAAGACAGTGTCATATATTCTCTGATTCATGGGTTACCCTAACCCTAAATGCACCCATGTGGAAAAATCAAAATTGGGAAATTCATGAAAACAAGTCTGGGGCAAGGAATTATGAGAAGATGTATGGGATATGTCGTTGGTTACTAATTTGTCAATTTTTCATGTAGATACTCATGTGACTGTCACCACAACAGAACATGAGTACAATGTACATGCTGATCAACTAGCAAAGATTGCTACTCAATGTATTGTCCCTACTCTGACACCAATTGATGATCCAGTACTAGTAAAATGGGTCCATCAAACGACTAGCCATTTAGGGGTCCAGGTCACACATAAGTGGCCACAAGAACAAGGTATTAGTGTCTCTCATTCATTGTTAAAACAATTAGCTGAAGAATGTTATATATGTCATTTGGAAAAGGAACTAACATTTCCTCAGGTAATAATTGGAGAGATTGCAAGGGGAAAAGTACCAGACCAATTTTGGCAAATAAATTATATTGTACACTCACCCCAAGATAAAGGATTCAAATTAATATGTACTTGTGTTGACACCTATTAAGATATACTAATGACTTGACCCTATAAAAATGCAGAAAAACACCTGTAAAACTTTGGTTATTGTAAGTCTATAATATGGAGGCCTAATGCAGATTCAAAGTGACAAGGGTTCACATTTTAAAGCTAATGAAATGAAGAGGTATTGTATATTAAACAATGTAGAACGGATATATCATATTCTATATTAACCATAAGCATCTGAGTTAATTGAAAGAATGAACGAATTATTGAAAGAACAGTTAAGGAAGTTAAGTTCTAATAATTACTATCAATATTTGAAAGATTATTTGTTTATTACTTTATGTAATTTGAATCATAGACCATTGGGAGGCAATACATCTCTAGCCAGAATGATGTCCCCAAATCTGTAAATTGAAAAAAAACAAATATATAAGATTCAAAATGTTGAGTATTGAACTGTGAGGCCAGATGTGCCAGCACTATATCCAGGGATGCCTGGTTTGGCAGGACATGATTTACTTTGCCTAGAGGACGTTTGGTTGAATAGGAAAGAAATAACAACAATCTCTACTGGAATATGTCTGAGAATCCTAAAGAATCATTTTGGATGGATATTTCCTAAATCAGGATTAGCTGCTTGAGGAATACATGTATTGGCTGGTGTGATAGATTCTAATTATCAAGCAGAAATTGTTGCAACATTCCAAAATTTAGGTGATGGATCCATACTGTTTTGTAAAAATGGTAGTATTGTTGAAGTGGTCATTATTCCTTGTGAAACAAGACCACTTATGAAAACGTATCCCCTTTCTGAAATAACTAACAGAAGAACTGAAGAATTAGGTTGTACTAGTAGAATAAAATCAGGAGCTAAAGTATGGGTAAAATGGAAGTCAGATGATGTTCCAAAGGCCATGGAAATTATAGCACACATGAAAGATAATACTATAATTGTTGTTTATTCAGGAGAAGATGATTACAAAATTGTATCCTTAACTCATATATTCTAGCATGAATAAGGCTGTGATAAGGGGTTTAAGGACTCCTGAGCCACAGCTGATCATATCTATCTATCTATTCTGCTTCTGACTATTTTTTCCTTGTTTTCTTGTTTGTTTGTTTTTTTGATTTTTCATCTGTGAAATTGTTCGGTAGACTTGTTTACTACAGGCTTTGTACACTCCACTTGCAGATGCTTGGTCACTTAAACCAGATGTTACCTCCTATCCTTAGTGGTGATGTGTCATCTCTGGCCCTGAAGTTGACCAAACTCCAGATACCAGCTAAAGAGATGATCTCTCAACTGAGACCTCTTTGGACAGGGACAGTTATACATCCAATCTCATCTGGAAGTAGTTGAGGAAGAAGAGACCCTGGCCCCTTACTCCAAGATTTTGGGCTCCATTTGTTGAGGGGGAATGATGGGATACTTGTAATACCAATTGCCCCATCAAACTATGTAATGACTATGAAAGACCTTGGGGCTGAATGTAATAGTAATTTAAATGGAAAGATCTTTCTCATTATTTAATAGGCCCATATGATCTGCTTAAATCACCTGGAAACCTTAATCGCATGTGGTAGAAGGAACTTGCTGAAGAGGTGGAACAGGAAGGGTGAAGGAGTAACAGGAGGAGTTGAGTGAGTGGCATTAGGTCACAATGCAGGTGAACTGATTCAGGCCAACTGACACAGCATGGCAGTTGAGAGTGAGAAGGCCCTGCCTGGGAAAGGGGATGTTTGAGAATGGTTTTGCCCCCTGCAGTGATCATGTTTATTAACTTCTTGGTCAAAATGAAAGATTTTGCTTTCTGGTTCTGGAATTTGGCTGTCTAGTGTTTCTTCTACCTTCTACATGGAGAGTGTTTCATACTTGGCAACTGAGAACTACGCTGGAGTATTCTTAGTCACCATCAGTACTGTGAATATTGCCTTGGTGATGTAGGTATGGAAATCTGTCTTGCCCTACAGGAAAATAAAGGGGATGGGGATGAGAGAATGGAGGGTTGTGATAGTAGGGAGGGTAGATTGGGGTAAGGGGAAATTGGAATGCATGGTCTCTTGGGGTGAGGGAGGGGTAAGATGGGGAAAAAAATTTAGAACTCAAAATCTTGTGGAATTGAATGTTGAAAACTAAAAATTAATTAATTAATAAAAAAGTTAAGGTTACATACTAATATTTTTGTTCAACTGTAAAGAAACAAGCACCTAATACACTTTTGCAATTAGCTACAATTTTTTTTTAACATTAAAGAATAATAACAGAACAAACTTGTCCCAGGAACACTTAAATCTGAATGCCATAAAATATAAAAAAGAACAAAATGAAAAAAAATATTCTCTCAATTTCTATGCATCAGACATATTTTGTATGAGAACCATGATAAAAAATGGGAAAGTAGGTTATGTAGGTTGGAATGGCATTCCATTGAAATTTTGTTGAACCTAGAACCTGTATAGTAATTGTCAGTTCCTAGCAAGAACAGGGAAATGCATACTAGTTGGGTTCCATTGTTGCTATTCACTGAAATGACACTCAGGTCAATGTGATAGATTAATAGAAGCTGAGAAACCCTCTACTGGGTCATTCCTATTTGAACTCTTTTCAACTTGATGAAAACAACAGCAACAACAAATTTTAAATAATATTTAAATGGACCTTAGATACATTGACTCAGTTTAACTGTCTGATAACCTTATGAGACAAGTACTACATATATTATTATTCTCATTTCACAGATGAGACAATGGGGACTCTAAAAGATAAATTAATTTCTTAAGAATACATAGTTCATAAAGTGACAGGAGAGATTAGCATCCAAACTGGCACACAGGGTAGGGCTGCTAGCACAGGTTCTTTGATCTTTTCTAAAGGAAAGACAGTTTTAAAAGGTTAATAATCTTTAATTACAGATAATTAGCAAGAATTGAGTATCAAAAATACAAGAGGAGAAATTAGCACAGGGATTCAACAGACAGGTTTCCTACTGTCTGAACAAAGTAATAACACCACCTACATGCACCATCAGATTGGGAGAACACCAACATCTGAGTACTCAGGGGCTTTTACCAAATGACTCCCCATAATCCATTCCAAGGAATCAAAATGCCCTTTTTATGAATGAGCCCTGAAAGTAAAATGCTAAATTCCTGTAATATATAACAAAAACTCAGCCCGTGATTGGCCCAGAGCCAGAAGTCACAAAAACCTATGTGACTTAAATGAGTTGTAAATTATCAGAGTTTAAAAGCAATTAATCCTTCAGATGTTTACAATTTATCCTGAGCCTGGGAAACTGAACACCAAAAAGAGAAAAACAAAAAGCCGACCTTGCTTGCATTTACACAGAAGCAAGTTTTCAACTCAGCTCTTTCTCTTATAAAGTCCATCTTATTTCCATCTATTCTACACTTTTGTGGACCATTATGCAGAACTTCAGTGTCTACTGGGAAAGTGGCAGTTTTTAATCACACTATTACTTATAGAGTGTTACATCCTTATAAATAGATGAACAAGTTTTTAGGGAGTTATACAGTCAATTGAAGATGACATTTAATTTTTTTCATATTAAAGGAAGATGAAGCCAAATATTTTTAGTTGATTTCAACAAATATTTATCTACCATATAAATAGCACAATACTAGGTGAATATGGGAGGAATTTCTATAAAAATGATGTCATGGAATTTCCAATCTAGTGAGTGGAAAGAGGAAACAACCCATAAATAAACTATTGTGAAGCATGTAACCGGAAAAGTTGTTTGTGAGACATAATGAAGAGATGAGTAAGATAGACAAAAAGAAAGATATTTCATTAAGAGATCAGATAAATCTTCATAGAACAGATATCGTCTGAAGTAGGATATACAAAAAAAAAACCCTTCAATTCTAAATTGGTACTCATAAGACTTCAGAGATTTCTTAGGATGGAATAATACTGGGATTTAGAATTTTATTTTATTTTATTTTTTTAATGAATTTATTTATTTAACTTTTTACATTCATTTTCACAAAAGTTTGGGTTCCAAATTTTCTCCTCATTTGTCCTCTCCCCGCACCCCAATACACCCAGCATTCTAATTTCCCCTATCACCAATCTGCCCTCTCTTCTATCATCCCTCCCTTCCCTTGTCCCTATCTTCTCTTTTGTCCTGTAGGGTCAGATAACTTTCTATTCCCCATTACCTGTATTTCTTATTTCCTAGTAGCAAGAACAATACTCAACAGTTGTTCCTAAAACTTTGAGTTCCAACTTCTCCCCATCTCTCCCTCCCCACTCATTCCCTTTGGGAAGGCAAGCAATTCAATATAGGCGATATCTGTGTAGTTTTGCAAATGACTTCCATAATAGTCATGTTGTGTAAGACTAACCGTATTTCCCTCCATCCTATCCTGCCCCCTCATTGCTTCTATTCTCTCTTTTGATCCTGTCCCTCCCCAAGAGTGTTGACTTCAAATTGCTCCCTCCTCCCATTGCCCTCCCTTCCATCATCCCCCCCCCCCCACCCTGCTTATCCCCTTCTCTCCCACTTTCCTGTATTGTAAGATAGGTTTCCATACCAAAATGAGTGTGCATTTTATTCCTTCCTTTAGTCAAATGTGATGAGAGTAAACATCATGTTTTTCTCTCAGCTCCCCTCTTTTTCCCTCCACTAAAAAGACTCCTGCATGCCTCTTCTATGAGAGATAATTTGCCCCATTCCATTTCTCCCTCTCTGCTCTCAATACATTTCTCTCACCACTTAACTTCATTTTTTTAAAGATATGATCCCATCCTATTCAATTCACTCTGTGCTCTCTGTCTCTGTGTGGGCATGCATATATGTGTGTGTGTGTGTTTGTGTGTGTGTATGTGTGTGTAATCCCACCAACTACCCAGATACTGAAAAGTTTCAAGAGTTACAAATATTGTCTTTCCATGTGGGAATGTAAACAATTCAACTTTATTAAGTCCCTTATGACTTCTCTTTGCTGTTTACTTTTTCATGCTTCTTCTCATTCTTGTGTTTGAAAGTCAAATTTTCTTTTCAGCTCTCGTCTTTTCATCAATAATGCTTGAAAGTCCTTGATTTCATTGAAAGACCATTTTTTCCCCTGATGTATTATACTCAGTTTTGCTGGGTGGGTGGTTCTTGGTTTTGGTCCTAGTTTCTTTGACTTCTGGAATATCAAATTCCATGCCCTTTAATCCCTTAATGTAGAAGCTGTTAGATCTTGTGTTATCCTGATTGTATTTCTACAATACTTGAATTGTTTCTTTCTGGTTGCTTTATTTGCCTCCACTTTTTTATTTTTAAAATGGAGATAACCTAACTACCAGGATTCTTGAGGGGATCAAATATGGTAATAATTGTAAATATTTGGCAGAGTTTTTTGCCTATTGTAACTATGACCAGTTTTAATGATGATGTAGAAAAAATGTCCATTCTGTCCTTGCTGGACTTGGGAACATAGGTGTGCTATGTAATATACATTGTAAGTTACTGTAGATGTATAGGTTCATCTTCTGGGAACTTGCAGTTCTCTATTTTGTTATTCTTTGAAGTGGTGGAACACTAGTTTGTGACAATAGGATTGCATTTGCAAATTAACAGGAAGTAAAACATATATCATCTCTTTTGAAGAGAAGGCAAATAATCATTCAATATCTGAACGGGCAAAATGAGCACAATTGTATTGCAAATTTAATTAAATATTCATTAAATATTTTTTTTCAGTCATTTTCAGTTGTATCTGACTCTTTCTGATCCCCTTTGGGATTTTCTTGGTAGAGATACTGGAAAGGATTGTCATTTCCTTCTCCAGCTCATTTTACAGATGAAGAAATGGAGACAAAAAGAGTTAAGTGACTTGTCAAAGGTCATACTCTAAGTATCTGAGGCTGGATTTGAACTTAGGATGCCAAGTGTTTCTGACTTTAGAACCAGTGCTTTATCCACTGTACCACCTAGTTGCCCTTGGTAGCATATATTATCTTATTAATTCATAAAAAAATTCTTAGAAACTTTAACTTTCAAACAGCAGTTTTGAAGAGGTTTGGGAGTAGAGGTTTTGGGTGCTAGTACCCCAAGAATGCCAAGGCAGAGTCATTTGGAATGAATTTGCACACTTAAGCGGTCTTTCAGTCAATAGACAACGTATTGTTAATGCCAATCAAAATGAGCAAAGTTCTTTCAAGAAATTGCACCCTAATGGGAGTAAATCTAGAACTTATATAGAAAAGAGGCATGACAAAGGAGTGTCAGCGACACTAATTAGGTAATCTAAGGGTTCAGGTGTTTTTGGGTTCTATTGATGGGAAAGTGTAGAGAGGATAGCAGACATTGAGGGAGTTGTCAGAGGCATGGTCCTTAGAATCTGGTGGGCGGAAGAGTCCTTGGGCCAGCCAGGGGGAAACTTTTTGGGTCAGGCCCACCTCTGTCTCTTCTAAGACAATTACAGAGTTAGCCTGCAAGAAGGGAAACTTTTAGGATTCTGGATGTGTGAGGCCAAGTAAATTGGACTCTTTTGTTGTTCATGTTTTAGAATAATCAAGTATAATACCTCTATTGGAATGTGATTAAAGAATATCTTCCCCACCCACTGATCAGGCTTCCCACTGAGAGAAGTTTAATTAGGGGAACTCTTTTGTCAAAGGGTCCCAAATACCTTTTGTTTTTCCTGTTGAGGCACTGGGTCAGAAGGTCTTGCTCTCTGTCTCTGAAAAATGTAAAAATACTCTGAGGGTGAGGTTGTACTTTGGGACTTAGTTTTTGGAAGAAGTTCTGTGTTCCAGATGAGACTCTGGGAAGCCATTAAGCAGCCCCCTGGCTTTGAAAACCCAGATATTGGTGCTTCCCTCTCTGGTAAAGATGCACGTATGTTAATGATCAAGCAATTTGGAAGCAGTGTCTTTTGATTTTTTATTTTTCTGAAATTTTGATTTTTATTTTATCTGATACCTGTGCTTGATTAAAGTGATTGTTATCCCTCAAAAGTTGCCTTTCCTTTTAGAGGAGCAGGTGAAGGAACTTGTGGTAGCAGTGACCCCTGGGAATGTTGAGGTGCTTACTAAAACAGGGTGAGGGGAGAGGCTGTATTACTTTCAGAGACATGGTCTTAGGGTTTTTTAGGGTCCAAGTGCCACTACTTCATCAGTTTGGGAAATAAGCTACTTGTCAATAAATCAACAAATTCCAATGGGAATTGACTAATACTTTATATGGTCTTTGATTTTCTATAAAGTGGTCTATTAAGACTTTCATTTTTACTTCATAAAATAACACCATTTAACTGTAATTGAACATAAGCAATAAATCTTCTTAGTAATTCAAATCTAAAAAGATCTTAGGATTTATTATGTATATAAAATAATTAGTACCCTCTCTGTTTACTCTTCTACTCACAGTATCAATATATCTTGTATAAGTGAAGTATTGAAGAGGCGACACTGAGTCATTTCGATTATCTACAAATTTTACTCGATAAGCTAGATAAAAAATATTTAATGAAAACACATACCCTGTTCAAGGCATATTTTGACTTTTAATCGGCAAAATACTTGTTATTTGTCTGCACCATATCATCAGATGGCACTTTATGTTTAGTTTGTATTCATTCAGGACCAATTGGGTTTTGTCCCTTCCAAGATGACTGGCGATTTGTGTTAGGGCAGGTGATATATTTTTTGGTCAAATTCCCTCAAAAAGATGAATTGAAGAAAGCAAAATTATTTTCAAAATTTTGTCTACTGCTTTTGCTTTAGACACACAACTCAAATCATTCAAGAGAAAGATGACTTGATGTTTGTAGTTTTCCATGTAATTGCTACTGCTTATAACATGCAAAAAATATACTTCAAAAAATAAAGAAGTCCAAAAATCACAAATTAGGTCCATTTGATAAAACTGCATTAGCATTTAAATTTTTTAAAGATTCTTTATTAATTTTAAATTTAGAAAGTATTAAAATTTGTCCACCTAATCAAGCTGATTATATATTTGTGGAAGTACATGTGGGTCTTTTTTTTTTTTCTTTTTTTAATATTTATTTATTTATTTAACTTTTTACATTTGTTTTCACAAAATTTTGGGTTCCAAATTTTCTCCCCTTTTACCCCCTCCCCCACCCCAATACACCAAGCAATCTAATTTTCCCTATCTCCAATCTGCCCTCTCTTCAGTCATCCCTCCCTTCTCTTGTCCCCATCTTCTCTTTTCTCCTGTAGGGCCAGATGACTCATTAACTGTATGTCTTTTTTCCTACTAGCAACAACAATACTAAACAGTTGTTCCTAAAACTTTGAGTTCCAAATTCTCCCCAGCCCTCCATTCCCTTTGGGAAGGCAGGCAATTCAATACAGGCCATATCTGTGTAATTTTGCAAATGACTTCCATGATAGTCGTGTTGTGTAAGACTAACTGAATTACCCTCCATCCTATCCTGCCCCTCATTGTTTCTCTTCTGTCTTTTGATCCTGTCCCTCCCCGAGTGTTGACTTCAAATTGCTCCCTCCTCCCTTTGCCCTCGCTTCCATCACCCCCCCCCTTGCTTATCTCCTTCTCCCCCACTTTCCTATACTGTAAGGTAGGTTTTCGTACCAAAATGAGTGTGCATTTTATTCCTTCCTTTAGTCCAATGTAATGAGGGTAAACTTCTTGTTTTTTTGTTTTTTTTTCTCAGCTCTCCTTTTTTTCCCTCCACTAAAAAGTCTCCTACTTGCCTCTTAAATGACATCTAATTACCCCATTCCATTTCACCCTCTTTCTTCCCACTACATTTTTCTCTCACCATTTGCCTTAATTTCTTTTAAGATATGGTCCCATCCCTATTCAATTCACTCTGTGCTCTCTGTCTCTGTATGTGTGTGCATGTGTGTATGTGTGTGTGCGTGCATGTGTGTACGTGTGTGTGTGTGTGTGTGTGTGGTCCCACCAACTACCCAGATACTGAAAAGCTTTAAGAGTTACAAATATTGTCTTTCCATGTAGGAATGTAAACAATTCACTTATGGTTAAATCCCTTAAAACTTCTATTCGCTGTTTACTTTTTCATGCTTCTTCTCATTCTGATGTTTGAAAGTCAAATTTTCTTTTCAGCTCTGGTTTTTTCATCAAGAATGATTGAAAGTCCTCTGTTTCATTGAAAGACCCATATTTTCCCTCGAAGTATTATACTCAGTTTTGCTGGGTAGGTGATTCTTGGTTTGAGTCTTAGTTCCTTTGACTTCTGGAATATCCTATTCCATGCCCTTCGATCCCTTAATGTAGAAGCTGCTAGATCTTGAGTTATCCTGATTTTATTTCCACAATACTGGAATTGTTTCTTTCTAGCTGATTTTAAGATTTTTCTCTTTGAGCTGGGAGTTCTGGAATTTGGCCACAATGTTCCTAGGAGTTTCTCTTTTTGGATCTCTTTCCAGGTGGTGATTGATGGATTCTTTCAATACTTATTTTGCCCTCTGGTTCTAGAATGTCTGGGCAGTTTTCCTTGATAATTTCTTGAAAGATGATGTCTAGGCTGTTTTTTTGATCATGACTTTCAGGTAGTCCCATAATTTTTAAGTTGTCTCTCCTGGATCTATTTTCCAGGTCAGTTGTTTTTCCCATGAGATATTTCACATTCTCTTCCATGTTTTCATTCTTTTGGTTTTGTTTGGTGATTTCTTGGTTTCTCGTAAAGTCATTACACTCCATCTGTTCCATTCTAATTTTGAGAGAACTATTGTCTTCAGTGAGCTTTTGAACCTCTTTTTTCCATTTGGCTCATTCTGCTTTTGAAAGCATTCTTCTCCTCATTGGCTTTTTGAACCTCTTTTGCCAATTGAGTGAGCCTATTTTTCAAGGTGTTATTTTCTTCAGCATTTTTTTTGGGTCTCCTTTACCAAGGTATTGACCCGTTTTTCATACTTTTCTTGAATCTCTCTCATTTCTCTTCCCAGTTTTTCCTCCACCTGTCTAACTTGCTTTTCAAAATCCTTTTTGAGCTCTTCCAGGGCCTGAGCCCACCTGACATCCCCCTGGGATGTCTGGGGTACCGAGGCCCTGCCCTCCACGTCTTTCCCTGATGGCAAGAATATCTTCTCGTCATCAGATCCGACAGTCGGGATCATTTGCATTTGTTGGAAAAAACTCTATATGGTCTTATTTTTCTTCCCTTTTCTAGGCATTTTCCCAGCCAGTTACTTGACTTCTGAGATTCCTGTCCACCCCCACCTAGATCTGCCCAGCTAGTGCTTGGGGTCTGAGATTCAAATGGGCTTTCCATGGCAGGTGCGGCTGCTATTCAATGTGAACTTAAGTTCTGGTGCTGGGGTTGGGCCAGGGCCGCCTCTCAGGCTCAGTTCCCTCAGGGGCTTTATGCAGAGACCTTCAGAAATGGAGCGGGTGGGGCAGGGCCATCTCCTAGGCTCAGCTCCTTCAGGTGGTTTATGCAGAGACTTTCAGTAATGAAGGTCCTGCTGCTGGGGGAGTCCTGGGCTGCCACGGCCGTGCTGCTGCTGCCTCCGCCGCTTCCTGCCTCTGCCTCTGCCTCCGCCGCTTCCTCCCAAGGGGGCCCGAGCCATGGAGACACCCCACTCCCTTCTTGGTCAGCCCAGGCGTGTCTCTCACTGACCTGTAGAGTCTGTGGGTGGAGAGATCTTCCAGGCCTCCGGAGGTTCTGTCCCTGAAGCCTGCTCGGATCAGCTTCTCTGGGGCCATGGCCAGGGCAGTGCTGGGGTGGGGTCCGCTTTCTGGGGTGCAATGGACCCTGGGGATGGCTCTCCAAGGTTCTCTGGAATAGAAATCTCTTCCACTATGTTTCTGCACCCCCTGCAGTAACCCAGAACTCCTGGGGAGCTCTTCTTACATTAAATCTATGGGCTGTGGGTTCGGAGCTCGCAAACGTGTGTCTTTCTACTCCGCCATCTTGACTCCACCCCCCATGTGTGTCTTTTTAAAGGAAGAAATATTTAGAAACTTTTCCATGTTATCTGAAAAAAAAAGATATTCAGTTACTATCATTTTAAAATTATGAATAGTTTAATACTGAGCATAATGATAACCAACTAAACTTGCTTAGCAACCAATTGCATTTAAATCAGTTTATTACAATGTTTAAAAGAGTATAACATGCAGTAATTCCATCTAAGCTTGGATCAGAATGCTTTATCAATTAAATCTTCTTCACTAGTGATACAGTTATATAGTTCACTAGTGATATAGTTAGTGTGAATATCTTTATTTGAAGACTATTACTTTTATAAATTACATTTTTTAAATGAAATTTCCTCCAAATTTCATTGAACTTTCCATACCTGCTTGCCTTAATTATATCAAAGTTTTCCATTATATGGATTTTTCAAAATGTATTTCTTTATTCACCTATTTTGGGACATGTAGATTGCCTCAGTTTTTTTTCCTTAATTTTATATAATAGTTCTACAGAAATGTTTAGACATGTAAGTCTTTTACAGAGTGTATTCTAGCGATAGAATTATTTTCATCCAAAGTGATAATTACTTTTATATAAACATACCATGCTCTCCAATAGAACTTTGCAAATTCTACATATATATAATTTTATAATAAATGAATTAATGTATTTTTTCCACATATACAGACAAATATAGAGTGTCTTTTATTTGAATTATTTTCTAAACTGACATGAGATAGCATCTCAAAGCCATTTTAATTTATATCTCTTTTATGATTAATAAGCAGTCGCCTTGCCATTATGGTTGAACAGTTGTCCTAGAAGCCCAGAAAATTTGGGTCCAAGCCCTACCTTGGATGTACAGTTGCTGTGGGAACCTGAAAAACTCATTTAATCTCTCAGTGTTCTAGATAAATCTTTAGTTAATTTTCAGAAAAGGTGTGGAGTGTTTAGTCCCCTTAGAATTACCTGTGCCAAGAAAATCATAAATGTAGTTCATTTTCCTGTTCCTATTTAGTGATTATCAATGAAGTGAAACATTTTTTCAGGTCATTTGAAAATTATTAAAAATCCTTGATCCATTTATCCATTACTGAGTAGGAGTTATCACTGGGAATTTTTAAAGTTTCTCATGTACTTTAGATGATTTTTAAGGAACAATTAGTTTATTTATAGGATGCATAAGGAAATAGTTAAGAAAGATTGTAATATTCCCTCTATTTGAAACTTTTAACTGTCAAAGACCCTCACCTTCTTGGAGGACTTAGGTATAGTTGAATGGGAAAAATAATCAGTAAATATCAATTTATTTATTTTTTTGTGCTACAATGTCTTGGGTTTTGTGTGATGAAAGAAAAGAATCCTAAGGAATAGTTGCTGTCATCAAGGAATTTAAAATTTTATGGAAAAATTAAAGTGAAGTATGTAAAACAACTGGAGGAACTCTGCCAAGCACTTACCTTCTGTCATCTTTGTTCAATACTTTAGAGCTTTAATAATACTTTCCATTATTACTACACAATTACAATTATCTGTAATAGTAAACTATCCAGACAGTTTCACAACAGGAAAAACTATTAGAAGAATGAAGACCAGTTTTACAAAATTACATTCCAAACAATATACCTATTACTTTTGAACTGTGTACGTAAGACACTGGCAAAATTATTGAAATGTGTGCCAAGAGACCCAAATTTTGATTCAAAGTCTATTTCTATCTCCCTGTAATTTGTGGTTATTTGACAGCTAGGTGCCTTGTGAAGCGCTGGACCTGGATTCAGGAAGACTCATCCACTAGAGTTCAAATCTGGCCTCAGATATTTACCAGCTGTGTTATACTGAGCAAGTAACTTAAGCTTGTTTGCCTCAGTGTCCTGATCTGCAAAATGAGCTGGAGAATGTAATAGCAAATCACTCCGGTGTATTTGCCAAGAAAACTCCAAATGGGATCATGAAGAGCCTGAAGTGATAGACAAATGAGTGAGCAACAGCAACCAAATGGGACCATGGAACTGATTCATAATAGTTTTTTCTATTTATTGATTTCATTTTTAGTAGTGATTATGTCTTGTCTCTTGCCTTTTGTTATCCTGTTTGTATAAGATGTTAATGAATGCATATTTGTGTGCTGTGTCTGTGGTGACATTGTATTTAATTCTGCATTATTTCCAGTAATCAGAACCTGGTGTAGCATTAACAGTCAAATCTCATGAAAATCTTAATTTTATCTCATAAATTCATTTGCCTATTTCCCCTTTACTTTGTATTTATTCTTTTTACCAGACCTGACAATTTATCCATTTTGTTTTACCCAACTAATTATCTTGCTATTCACTCTCTCCCTCAGTTTTTGTTCTTTTCTCTTTCTCATCAGCTACTTCACTTTTTTTAGTTTTCCTATATTTTTATCAAGGCAGATTTAATTGCTATTTCCTTTTTTCTCTCGTTTTCTGCAAAATATTTTAATTGCATAAAATTATATAAAAATGGGTAATGCAATTCAACAGTTCCCCCAAATTAATTTTCTGCTCTTCCCAAGTTTCAGAACTCTGCCTAATACATTTTATGCTCAACTTTTCTTTGCAATTTTTTACTTTGCTAGCAATATTTCAAACAATATTAGCTCATTGTGATTTAAAATGCTTCTAAATGTTTCAGCAATTAATTGTCAACAACTTTCACATACTCTGTGTGTGCATGTCTGTATGTATGATAATGCTTTAAGTATTTGTTTTAACTATTTAAAGATTGATAAATTTTGAGTTGCAAGGTACTAGAGCAATCATGCAAATCCTATCAAATAGAGTTATGTAACAAATAGTGTCTTTCACAGGTAAGTATACAGACTTTGCTTACACACTTTTATTGACAGGAATCTTTTTTACCTCTGCAAGGAAGGTAGTCCCAATGACATACAACTCTAAGTGATATGACATTCTTTTTAGTTATCTCCCTTTGTCTCCCACTCATTGGTCCTACTCTGCCCTCTAGAGTCATACATGATTCCATTCTCTCATCTTCACAACTTTTGTGTTGACATATACATATGTATATATGTGTGTGTGTATGTGTATACACACATGTATAATTAGAGTACTTTGATACTTTGTGGTCATTTGGTAATTTCATATTTTTACAAAGGAATTATGAATCAATTTTTATTTTAATGCTATGCTATTATAAAATGAATTTAATGTTCTATAATATATTTTTACTGTTAAAATCTTGCCAGGCACTATTCTTTATTCATTTTCAGTGAATGGATATTAAAGAGCAGTAGACCAAAGAGTTGGAGGTTCACATCAAACAGCTATGAATTATATGTATGGTTAGATAAATGTCTAAAATGTAATTGCATCTCATAATCTTTGAATTCATACTTGTTTTGCTCATTTTGTAACATGTCTCCTCCTTTAGATCAGAAATGTTGAAAAAGTATCTCTATGCCCTGCTACTCTGAAAGTACCTAAGTGGAGAATATAACTGAACACAATGCAGCTTAACCATTTCTGAAATATTAGACATTAAATTTCCAGTTCAATTAATCCCCTATATTTCTATGAAATATGACAAATTTGAAATGATTGATACATTCGTATCACTTTAATGTGGAGGATTATGACTATTTCAAATGCTTTAAGAATATGCTCAGTTGCTATTCAAAAAGAATCAGCCATACATAGAAAACTCTGTATTTCTCTATGTACTTTTTAAAAATCCGAAGTCATAGGATCATAAATTTAGACTAGATAGTCTTTGAGGCCATCAGGTTCAATATTTTCATTTTGTATATGAGGAAACTTGGGCTGAACAAACTTAAATGATCTGCTTAGGATAAAACAGTCTGAGACAGGCATTGAACTCATTTCTCCCTGACTCTAACCCCAAAGCTCCACTAGCTATACCACTTAATTACCTACAAAACTGACTTTTTTTATAAGGCAACCATTTCCTCTTAAAGCCATTTCCCTTGGATCTTCTCTTTTAATAATGTAAAATTAAACAAGACTAACAAACTTTTTATTTAAATCACATGTGATATTTAGTTTTTACAATAACCTAAATTTATTTGGAATCTATTGTATTATATGGTGAAGAATGTGGTTAAAACATACTTTTTGTAAATATACGTTCCAGTGTCCTTAGCAATTCTTGTTAAACAAAAATCATCCTGCTGCTACTTTGACCAATTTTTAATATTCAATACTAGAATGTTATGGTCTTTTCAAATGGTCTTGTTATCAATATTTTACCCAGTACAAGGTTGTTTATATGAATAATGCTTTTATTATCATTTATAGTCTGGTAATATTGTACCTTCTGATTACTGCTTATTTTTCATTATTTTTCTTGAAATTCATATAATTCTATTTCTACGAAATTATCTCCTTGGTAGGTTGATTGGTTTAACACCAAAACTGTAAATAATTTGTAAAAATAGTAATAATCTTCCTTACACCAGTAGGGCCTTGCTGTTTAAGTACAGAAAAATATAAATATCTTTTCAATGATATGTTTTCTTTTATTTCTGCAAATAGTTCTGTAATTGTATTTGCATGTTGTAAATTGGTTTTAATATAATTTGGAATTTTTGGACTTTAGAGTTATTTTAACTGAAATGTCTCTTTTTATGTTACTTTCTTGAGTTTTAAGAGTTTAATATGGAATAAAAAAAGAAGGCAACTCATAAGTTAGATATTACCTTAGAACTAGGCTATTCAAAATGTACATATTTGATGAAAGAGAGAGCAAAGAGTCAAATATGATTCTACAGTTAGAAACAGAAAAGTCATGAAGATATGTGGGGAAGCTACTATATTCATCCATCTAATCCTGTGCTGATCTTGCAAAGGATAGAGCACTGGATTTACTGTCTGGAATATCTGAGTTCAAATCCAGTTTCAATTACTAGCTATTTCACCCCAGGCAAGTCACTTAACCTGTGTAACTCAGTTTCATCAACTACAAAATGGGGATAATAGCAGTAAAAACCTCTCAAGAATATTGTGAGAATCAAATGAGGTATTTGTAAAAATTTTTTAGTTCTTACTTTTCTTCTTCCCTGCTTACCTTACTCCCTCTCTCCCATCCTTCTTCCTTCTCTTCTTCCCTCCCTCCCTTGTTTCCTCCGTCTCCCTTCCTTCCCTCCACCCTTCCTACTTTCCTTCCATCCTTCTTTCCTTCCTTTTATCATTCCTTCCTTCCTTCTATCTTTCTTTCTTTCCTTCCTTCTAGTGTTACATCTATGGAAATTCTAGGAGCAGTACTGACTTGGACTAGGCTCCTATGATTACCTGTCTAATGGGAGAAATTTCAGACAGTTTGACCCCTGAACTATCAAAACACTTTTGAGGATCTTGTTCTAAAGTAGAATGTTTTCCAGCTTATAGTTGAGATAGTTTTTGACATAGAGCTTCCATTTGATTTCATGAGCAGGTTCAACAGCATGATAAAAGTAATTGTCACCCACCACCAATTGTGGGGATAAGACTGGCTATATCACATTTTCTGGGGCTGTTAGTCCACTGGCATTGCAGATTCTGCCTGATCATTCTTTTATTTGGTTAGATTGTAAGCTCCATAAGGGTAGATATTTTTTCATTGTTATTTCTTTATCATTAATGCCTAGCACAGTGCTTGGTACCAGCAGGCAACTTGATTATTTGGTTTGATTATTTGCTATATTCAAGAATGAATGACAATTGATTCTCTAATCAGTTCTTATATAAACTGGGATAACTATGAGATGGGCAAAACTCGGATGTGTGATATTGACTTAGGATCATATGATAGAAGAGACCTGAGATATTGTGTGTTACAGTTTCCTCATTTTTCTAGGTAAGAAAATTGAGAACCAGAGAGGTCAGTGTTTTGATCATAGCCATTGAAATGATGTCAGATTTTAATTCAAATGCTCCTTTCAGCAATCCATGCATTAATGGAATATATTATTGATTCCTACTAAATACATCCTCATGTGACTAAAAACATTGTTCAAACAATGGAAAATAGGTATTACTCTTTGGAAAGAAATAGGAAACTACCTTATGAGTAGTAGATAAGGCAAGAAGAATTATTATGAATGAAAGAATGCTAAGAAAACTAGTAGGTCTTAGAAAGGTTAGCTCTTGAGAAATTTTGATATGTTTATAAAGGCAACTAAGGGTTTTCCATCAGTGTTTCAGTTTTTATTACAAAGGACAAAATATGCATAAACTCACACAATTATATATACTCTAGAAGTTATTAATGTTATGTATCTGTTTAAAATTGCTACTATTATATATCATCTTGTCTATTAATCCTTCATGTCAGTTTATTTACTGTCAGTTATTTAAATCCCCTTTATCTTTGGATGTCTAGTATGATATTAACATGAATTTACAAAGTTCTTGCTTATCAGAGATTCCACTGTATTCTGTCTAAAATTTATGGCTGAAGATATAACTAACTTTGTTTCTTCACTATTTATTGTGAACTGAATGGAATGTTGAGAAATAATTCAAGCCATGAATTAGCTAACATTCAAGCCAGGATATTAATTTTCCAGAATTATAGGCTAGGTACCAGTGGAAACTACATTACCTATAGAGGAGAACACATTTTATTTTACTCATACACTCCCAATGGCTTCTATGAGGGCCATTAAGCTGATTTTAATCAGTCATTGTATATGAAAATAATAACTTGTGACTTTGTTGTCTATCTCTCCCATCTATTGGGGAATGCTGTGTATTGTGTTGTCTGACAGTTACCTGCATCTATCATAACTCTCTATGTTATTGATGTTATGAGGGACTAGAAACTGTGATGATTCTTTCTGTTTCTCTTACTAGAAAAACTGCAGGCATGGCTATCATTTTACTATTCTAATCTGAGGAGGTGGAAGCCTTCCTTTTGACCTCAACCATCCTTCTCTTACAGTAATGATCTGTTCAGGTAGGAGGAAAAGGAAGATTGTGGAGGAGAAAAATTAAATCTCATGCTGTGCATGTTTGATTTCTGACTTCCATCTCATGTTGTACCTGAATCCTGCTTGATATCAAACATCCTTTGGGAAAAAGAGTAACACCTTCCTCTCAATGATGAAGACTCTCTCATTTGATCATACTCTACAAATTCTCTGTATTCTAAATCCTCATAGGAAATCATCCAAATTCCATTCCCCATCTCGCACTCCTTGATTACTTATTCCTATTCCCTTAACTTTCCCATTCCAAAGTCCTGACCAAATGCTATCTACACTCTTCATTGTGTCATCTGGAATCCCTGTTATGCAGGAAAGAAAAACAATCCTTCATCCTAAATCTCTTTATATGCCATTCCTTCCCTCTTCTATCTATTGGTGAAAGATGAATTCCATTTCCTCCCCACCCCGACCCCAGTCAAGACACAATCTCCTTGGTAATCTTTCTTAGTATTGACTTGCAAATAACTCACTGGTAAAAGGCAGGGTAGCTTATAATTTATCCATTTTTGTTTCCTTTTTTAATTCTTCAATCAGCTGTGAGATTCTTAAAGGTAGAGACAATCTTTTTCCTCTTTTTGTAATCCTTGTGCCTGGCACAGTTCCTGACAGGTGGTAGGTGCTTGAGAAGTGTTTATTCACTGACATCAAATATCTCTGACCATTTACACAATATCCCACACCCTCAGGTTCTCCACTTCTACAATGACAACAGTAAGATACATTTTCTCACGTCCTCTGTGCCAAAATTCAGATAACATAATTATATCATGTTTATTTTCATTTTCTTTCCATTAACATCTGCAAACATGTGTATTATTTTCTTTGTTTTCAATACTTCAGTTTCAGTACTTCATAGATCAAGTAATACATGGAGATCTCTACTAGAGGTGACATTTGTATGATGATGTGGAGGCATCATTAAATTCACACTGCATTTCCAAAGCATAGAAATATAATCTCAGGCCACATTACTCCAGAAAAAAACAAAACAAAACAAAAAAACAAACATCAACAACTAAAAATACATGTTTTTTTTAATCTATATAAAATCATTCTGAGACATCTTAATTTATGCAACAAGGGAATCCATAATGAGAGTTTTAGTATGACACACACAGGCTTCATCAAATAATATCCTATAATAGATCATATCTCTACCATAAAATATTGTGTTAAAGATAAAATGAATAAAATATCTCAATATGTGTATTACTCATTTATTATGAAAGGGAAATAATAGCAATAATAATAACAGCAACAAAATTTGATTCAGAAAAGCAACATATTACCTTAATTGTTCTCTCCCTTCCAACAAGTCTTCCATCTATATGTAATAATTTTTTGCAGTTACTTTCAAAGACAGAAGAGTGGGAATGGTTTTCTGATTCTCTGACCATTTAAAAGTCCTTCCACACATATTTGCCAAATGTCTAGAAGAAATCACAGCTAGGGCTGGGAACAGCTAGAGTGAAAGTTGAGTTCTTAACCAGATGAAACTGGATTAAAATATGTACTTGATAAAGATCTGATATATAAGGTACATTCAAAATTAACATACATATATAAATTTAATGGTATTCAAAATTAGGTATGTTCGAATATGTATATATATTATATAATATATAATATATATATATATATATACACACACACAAACAGTTCTTGAAAAATGAACTGCAAATTATTGATAACTATATGGAAGATTGTTTCAATTTATGAGAAATTAAAAAAAAAATCTAATGTTTTATCTTAATCCCAGAGAACTGACAGAGATCACAGTGTTGGAGGGAGCATAGAAATAAAAGCAAAGCAATATACTGTTAGTAGAGTTGCTGGTTTTCTCCAACCCAACTGGAAAGCAATAATGAATAATACTAAGGAAAACTAAATAAAATTTCCTTACTAAGAAATCACAATCAGAACTGTATTCTCCAAGTAGGTTAAGTACAGAAAAAAGGATCACTTTTAATGCAAAATATTTGTCATACTAAATAGCTTGGAATAACTGCATAATGAAAAGTAAGTAGAGGAAGAATAGATGTCCATCGATTAGTGAATGGTTAAATAGATTTTGATTCATAAATATATGATATTTACATAAATCTGTGATCTCATCAGATTGTATGTTGTCTTACACAACGCAGATTGCAGTGTACCAATGCCTACTCAATCTGAGTGACTCTTGGACTTTTCCTCTCATGAATTCACCACAATTTACCCAGTCAATGCGCTGGTCTTCCTTCCTTTCTCCTGATAACATAAGGATACCTGTGGAACACAGTCTGTCCACCTCTGAAATTTCATCATCGTTTTCTTGATGACATCGTTTACTTTTATTCCTCAAAGTTTTCATTGATAATTTGTTGTGTCTATGGAAAACTTCCATATGACTTTCCATTTTCCTTTTCCTCAACTATATGTTATTTCAATAATTTTATATTGTATGTTCCTGGCCAATATTCTACCAGATTTGTTTTATGGCTTTTGTTTTTATGATGTTTTTTTTGTGGGGGGAGGCATATCATTCCAGGAAAATTGTAATTTACCAAAGAAAATTGAGTTGTGTCTTCTCTTGTTTGATTCTCTGTTCACCCTGTTGTTTATTTGTACTCTCTGTCCTACATATAAATTCTGACAACAATTTCTATAGAGTATCTATCCATCTGAATGTCACAATCTGCAAAAGAGACTTATTAACTTGTTCTTTCTTGTGTGGATGGGTGAGTCAACCTCTTTGTAGTTGTTCTAGGAGACTGCGTAATATTCAGGACTTCTTTCAAATAATATAATATCATGTCAAAACAGGAACAATCAAAACACCTCCATAGCTATATTTAATCTTTCCATAGCATAGACTCTGTACAGTACCTCATACCAAAAGTGCATTTTTAGGTGATGAGAAAGAGGAAGTAAGAAGCAGCAGAAATTTTGTGTTTCTCACATATATTTAGGTTCTTTTCATTAATCAAGGTTCTAATTAAGAAAGACTGGTAGTATTCATGGCTTTAATGCAATAAATTCCATGCCATCTAAAAATAGGAGCATGTGGATGACTTACCATTCAAAGAAAAGTCCCTATTCCATTTGCAACTCATTTTGGAAATCCTTTATGGCAGTCATAAATAGCTTTGGCAATTCTATGTCCGCTGCAAGTTTATTAACATGCTTTATGTTGACATTAAAGAATATTCCTTCCTTGACACATAACGACTCCTTCATCTCATCTATCCCCAAAATACATCACTTGAGCCTATCTTTGCTATAAGTTGAATGGGTATATCTCAACCCAAGTGAATAAGACCTAGGCCTGAAAGGATCAGGTCTCACATTGCATCCTGGGCTATCTCCAGTCATCCTGATGAATATCAGACCACTGGATCGATGGCTCAGGGAAACAAAATGAGGTGGGTGACCTTGCACAGCCCTCCCTCACTGAAATCAAAGTCAACTGCAAGTCATATTATCATCTTGATGTCATGGTCCACTTCAAGAATGAAGGATAAACACAACCTGTGAGTAACAGCTCCTCTCCTCCTCCTCCTCCTCCTCTTCCTTCTCTTCTCCTCTCCTCTGGTGTTTTACCAAGGGGAAATTATGCTCCATGAGCAAAAGCTGCCTTTTATCCTCTGGGTTTATGGGCTACATTTCTTGCTCAAAGTTCAAGCCTTAAACCCAATTCACTCTGGAACTTCTAGACTGGACAAGACCCCACCCATCTAGCACAAAGTGATTGGAATTAGTAAAGAATAATTATTTCTCTTTTACCCAGGAACCCTGAGGGTTTTCCTCTCCCAGTTTAATTTCTTTTTTTTATTAAAGAATCCATCCCTAGAGTAACTACTTAAAGAAGCTTATTTATTGAATGGGCTTATCTCACTTAAAGTTAGAATGTGATAAGTCCTTAACCCAAAAGAATCTTAGCATTGAGTCTTACATTGTATCCTGGGCCATCTCCAGTAATCCTGATGAATATCTAGCCACTAGACCCAGATGTTTCAGGAGAAGAAAGTGAGGTTGTTGACCTCACACAACCTCTCTCACTCTAACCAAGTCATGTCATCATCTCAAAGTCATGGTCCTCTTCAAGAACAAAGGACAAACACAACAACAATAGCCTTAAGTAGTTATTTTATATCACTACTTTATTCTACCATATTCTTTATATCAATTGAATTCTTTCCACTGTCAACACATAAGTTGAGATCTCTATCACCTATCACTTGCATTTTTGAAAGTGTTGTACTTAGTTTCCCTGCCTCAAGTTTCTCCCTTCTTGAATCCATCAACACAAATCTGTGAAATGATATTTCTAAGGCACAGAACTGATCATAGCATTTGCTCATCAGACTTCTGATTGCTTCTGTTTGACAGTAACATCCATATAAATATTTCTTCGATTTATTTTTCTGTGCTTGTTACACATTATGCATCTCTATATACACATAATTCAGCCAAACTAACCTTTTTACAAATATACTCTCTCTCCAGATCTTTTCACAGATTGTCATCCATTTTCCAAATGCACTCCCTGCTTACATCTACCTGTTGCAATTCCTACATTGCCTCAAATCTATGCTCAAATCACCTTTTACATGAGCTTCCAGATTGCTCCCAACTGCCAGTTCTCATAAAATCATGTTTTATTTTCTCTGAATATATATTTTATTTACTTATATGTTCATGTGATATTTCTTCTAATGGAATGGAAACTCCTTGAAGATGGGTGATAATTTATGTTTGTTTTTATATGATAATAGAAGCTGTGGAAACACAGAGGTTTCTAATAGTTGAGCTTTACCCTAATCTTGTTGCATTTGTAGCATCTGTGCCAGTTCTCTACCCCATGAAACTGGTGGCACTTTGGTAATCATCCCAACCTCATTCCCAAAAGAATCTTGTACCCAATCTGACAGTACACTGAGTTCAAAGATCTTGAAATGTACCAAAAAGTAGCCTTGCTCCTGCTGGTCATGATACTGAAGAGCTGCTATTATTTCTAGAAGTGGTAAACTCCCAGTGCTATTGCCAGGCAAGTAAAGACAGATGCTCCTAGGTAACAAATTGTCTCAACTTTGTTTGACTCCATCGGTGTTTTTTAGTGAAGCAATTTCAATGTCAATTTTATTACTAGTCTGTGAAATAACATTTTTGATAAATCTTTTGTTAAATTGAGTAACTGTTTCCATAAGTTTCTTTCCCTGATCTGTAAACAGATCTTTCACTCTGATCCTCTCTTGGTTTCTATCTAGTTTATTATTTGCTCTGCTTCAAGTAATTTCAAGTATTAACTCTTGTTTAATTATCTAATTCAGTTTTTGTTTTCCATTCTCTGCTCCCAGATTACAAAATCAGTTTTCTCTAGGATGACCATATATTTTCTGATTGAATTCAAATATGCCACTAATTACTGGACAGTAATTTCCTGTTGAGCTTGAGGTACCATCTCCTTATAGACTATATCTAGAATAACATTTGGCAGAATTATTAATGCTAACAAAATGGTTTCTGCTTGTGCTTTTTCAAATCCATGACTTTCCAAGTCCTGAACCACTGAATAGGTATCAAAAGTTAACTTCCTTTACTCTAAATGATTTATGTCCATCCACCTCATGTCATATCTTTTCTTGGACCTAGTGGTTAGCAAACTTTTCCACAGGGCCAATGGGCCACCTACTATGTCAACAGACCTCCTGTGAAGAAAAAGAGTTTTTCTAGAGGCTCCTGTTATGACTGGGGTGAAGAAGTCACAAAGCTCAAAGACCTCTCATGTCTTCCAAGGCACTGGACTTGAAGCAGAAGTGGGGCAGTCTGAGAAGAATATTTCAGTCATGTGGGACTTTCTGGGAAAAGTCTTAGACACATTTTTTCAAGAAATCAAGGAAAACTGCCCTGATATTCTAGAACCAGACAGTAAATGTAGAAATGCAAAGAATCCACTGATCACCTCCTGAAAGAAATTCCAAAATGAAAACTTCCAGGAATATTCTAGGCAAATTCCAGAGCTCCCAGGTTAAGGAGAAAATATTATGAGCAGACAAAAAGGAACAATTCAATACCCTGGCATTGCACTTGGGAAAACATAATATTTAGCAGCTTCCATATTAAAGGACTGGAAGGCTTGGTATATGAAATTCAATAGGGCAAAAGCACTAGTATTACAACCAAGAATCACCTGCTCAAAAATACTGAATATTTTCCTTCAGAGAAATATAGATATTTGGTTAAATAGATGACTTTCAAGCATTCTTTTTTTTTTTTTTTTTTTTTTTATTTATTTATTTATTTTTTTTTATTTTATTTTTTTTTTTTTTGAATTTAGAACAAACTACATTTTTATAGATTGTTAAAACATGCTTATCTATTAATATATATCCATGAACTTGTCATCAGGAATGGAATTTTTTGAAAACAGGGCATAGCAAATAGAGCAGTGGTCCTGGAATTAGGCAGACTCAAGTTCAAATCTGGCCTCAGATATGTTCCTAGCTGTGTGACCCTGGGAGAGTAACTTAAACTCTGGCTGCCTCAGATTCCTCAGTTGTAAAATGGGGATAATAACAGCACCCATCTACTAGGATTGTTGTGAGGATGAAATGAGATAACAGTTACAATTTGTTTAACACAGAGCTTGGCGTATAGTAGGTTCTTAATAAGTTTTTCCTTTCCCCTCAATGTATATCTATGTGCATGTGTGTATGTACATAGGTATACATATACATGCACACACACACATACAGACACTGATTTTTGTGCACCATGAGTAATCCTGTATTAGACTTGTAGTATCTACAAGTGCCCAGTGTTTTCACTAACAATAACATAATTTTAATAATTTTTTTTTTTCATTTTTCTGAACTTTCTTTTTTTTTTTTTTTTAATTTATTTATTTATTTATTTATTTATTTTACATTCATTTTCACAAATTTTTGTGTTCCAAATTTTCTCCCTTTTTCTCCCCTCCCCCCACCCCAATACCCCAAGCAATCTAATTTTCCCTATCTCCAATCTGTCCTCTCTTCTGTCATCCCCTCCCTTCCCTTGTCTCTATCTTCTCTTTTCTCCTGTAGGGCCAGATGACTTTCTATTCCTCATTAACTGTATGTCTTCTTTCCTAGTTGCAACAGCAATACTAAACAATTGTTCCTAAAACTTTGAGTTCCAAATTCTCCCCATCCCTCCCTCCCCACCCATTCCCTTTGGTACGGCAGGCAATTCATTATAGGCCATATCTGTGTAGCTTTGCAAATGACCTTCCTGATAGTCGTGTTGTGTAAGCCTAACTGAATTGCCATCCCTCCTCACCTGCCCCTCATTGTTTCTCTTTGATCCTGTCCCTCCCCAAGTGTTGACTTTCAATTACTCCCTCCTCCCTTTGCCCTCCCTTCCATCATCCCCCCCCCAATATCTCCTTCTCCCCCGCTTTCTTATACTGTAAGATAGGTTTTCATACCAAAATGAGTGTGCATTTCACTCCTTCGTTTAGTCAAATGTGATGAGGGTAAACTTTTGTTTGTTTGTTTGTTTGTTTGTTTGTTTTGTTTTTTTCTTCAGCTCTCCTCTTTTTCCCTCCGCTAAAAACATCTCCTACTTGCCTCTTAAATGACATATAGTTACCCCCTTCCATTTCTCCCTCTTTCCTCTCACTACATTTCTCTCTCATCATTTACCTTAATTCCTTTTAAGGTATGGTCCCATCCTATTCAGTTCAATCTGTGCTCTCTGTCTCTGCATGTGAATGCATGTGTGTATGTGTGTGCATGCGTGTACATGTGTATGTGTGGTCCCACCAACCACCCAGATACTGAAAAGTTTTAAGAGTTAGAAATATTGTCCTTCCATGTATGAATGCAAACAGTTCATTTCTGGTAAGTCCCTTAATACTTCTCCTTGCTGTTTACTTTTGCATGCTTCCTCTCATTCTTGTGTTTGAAAGTCAAATTTTCTTTTCAGCTCTGGTTTTTTCATCAAGAATGATTGAAAGTCCTCTGTTTCATTGAAAGACCATATTTTCCCTTGAAATATTATACTCAGTTTAGCCGGGTAGGTGATTCTTGGTTTGAGTCCTAGTTCCTTTGCCTTCTGGAATATCCTATTCCACGCCCTTCGATCCCTTAATGTAGAAGCTGCTAGATCTTGGGTTATCCTGATTGTATTACCACAGTACTGGAATTGTTTGTTTCTGGCTGCTTGCAAGATTTTTTCCTTGAGCTGGGAGTTCTGGAATTTGGCCACAATGTTCCTAGGAGTTTCTCTTTTTGGATCTCTTTCAGGTGGTGATCGATGGATTCTTTCAATACTTATTTTGCCCTCTGGTTCTAGAATGTCAGGGCAGTTTTCCTTGATAATTTCATGCAAGACGATGTCTAGGCTCTTTTTTTGATCATGGCTTTCAGGTAGTCCATAATTTTTAAGTTGTCTCTCCTTGATCTATTTTCCAGGTCAGTTGTTTTTCCCATGAGATATTTCACATTCTCTTCCATTTTATTGTTCTTTTGGTTTTGTTTGGTGATTTCTTGGTTTCTCATAAAATCATTAGACTCCATCTGTTCCATTCTAATTTTGAGAGAACTATTAAATTCAGTGAGCTTTTGAGCCTCTTTTTCCATTTGGCTCATTTTGCTTTTGAATGCATTCTTCTCCTCATTGGCTTTTTGAACCTCTTTTGCCAATTGAGTGAGCCTATTTTTCAAGGTGTTAATTTCCTCAGCATTTTTTTGGGTCTCCTTTACCAAGATATTGACCTTTTTTTCATACTCTTCTTGCATCTTTGTCATTTCTTTTCCCAGTCTTTCCTCCACCTGTCTAACTTGCTTTTCAAAATCCTTTTTAAGCTCTTCCAAGGCCTGAGCCCACCCAACACCCCCCTGGGGTGTCTGGGGTACTGAGGCCCCGCCCTCCACATCTTTCCCTGATGGGAAAAATACGTTCTCGTCCTCCCCATCAGATCCGAAGGTTGGGATCATTTGCATTTGTTGGAAAAAACTCTCTAAAGTCTTATTTTTTTCCCCTTTCTAGGCATTTTCCCAGCCAGTTACTTGACCTCTGAGTTTCCCTTCCACCCCCGCCTGGATCCGCCCAGCCAGCGCCTGGCCTCTGAGATTCAAATGGGCTTTCCTCCTGCTGGCTGTCAATCAGTGAGCTTTAGTTCAGGTGCTGGGGCGGGGCCAGGGCTGTCTCCGAGACTCTGATGCCTCGGGGGGCTTTATGCAGCGACTCTCAAGAATGGAGCGGGTGGGGGCGGGGGTGGGGGGCCCGCCTCCCAATCTCAGCTCCCCTGGGGGTCCCGAGCAGAAACCTTCAGCAACAGAGCGGGCTGGGGGCAGGGCCGTCTCTCAGGCTCAGCTCCGTCAGGTTTTATGCGGGAATCTTCTGTAATGAAGATCCTGCCTGCTGCTGGGGGATTCCTGGGTCCCGGTCCGCTGCCGCCTCAGCCGCCGCCCACGCCTCTGCCACTTCCTGCCCCCGTCCCTGCCGCCGCCGCTTCCTCCCGAGGGGGCCCGAGTCACAGACGCCCTGCTTCCCCTCTCCTTCAGCCCGGCCTCTCTCACTGACCTGCTTCTGTGGGCGGAGGGACTTTCCCGGCTGCTTCAGCTTCCGTCTCTGAAGCCTGCTCCGATCCACTTCTCTGAGGCCTCGGCCAGGGCAGCGCTGGGGGTCGGGTTTACTCTCCGGGGCGCGCCGGACCCTGGGGACGGGTCTTGAGGGCTCCCTGGGACGGAAATCTCCTCCACTCTGCCTCTGCACACCTTGCACTCACCCAGAATCTATGGGGGACTCTTTCTACACCAATTCCATGGGCTTTGGTTTCGGAGCTCGTAAACGTGCGTCCTTCTACTCCGCCATCTTGGCTCCGCCCCACTTTCAAGCATTCTTGATGAAAAGCCTAGAGTGGGATAGAAAATTTGACTTTTAAATACAAGACATAAGAGAATGACATTTGTAATTCATAAGATCTTTTTCATTATTAGAGAAGTCAGAAGGAGCATACATATACAGAGGGCACAAGTGTGGGTTGAATATGATATGCAAAGTAAGGAGTGAGAGAGGAATGTACTGGTGTAATGTTAATTGAAATGGGAAGATCATTCCCATCCATTAATAGACTCGTGTTCTGCCTGAGTCACATGGAAGTCTGAGTCAGAAGGAGACTGTGGTGGGAGGAGTTTGATGAATAGATGGAGCAGGACGTAAGAGAGAGAAGTCAGTCTGAGAAAGAGAGGGCAGGCAGCAACTAGCATGAGTGGGAGAACTTGTTTGTGATTTTGTTTAAGGGAACCAGTTTGTGATTTGTTTAAGGTAGCTGGTTTGTGGGAAACCTAACAAAGGGAAGACTTGGGTCTTACCCTGCACTGTTATTGTGTATAGATTTCTTTGTTGCTATGATGGATTTGGTTTTCTGGTTTGGGGATTCAGCTTTCTGGTGTTTAAATAAATGTTTTGGTTCTGTTTTCCATGTGAAAAGTCTGTTATATTTTGTGATTCAGAACTGTGTGCTGGCATATTCATTACTGCGATAGGCACTGTGAATAGTGCACTGACACTGCAACTTGGAGAAAGGAAGAAGGAGAGGTAGAGGTAAAGGGGTAAATTATGTCACATAAAAAAGTCAAGAAAAGGTTTTTACAGTGGAGCAATACAATGATCCAAGACCATTCTCCAGGACTTGAGATGAAAAAGGAAATCCACCCCTAAAGAGAGAGAGATGATGGTGTCTGAACACAAATTGAAACATCCTTTTTTTGTCTTCTTTATTTTTCATGAGTTTTTTTTTGTCTGTTTCCTTTTAAAACATTGCTACTATGGGAATATTTTTTTGCTAGACTACACATATATAATCTATAGTAAATTGCTTGTCTTCTCAACAAGGGGGGGATGGGGAAAGTGAAAGGGAAAGAATTTGTAACTCAAATTTTAAGAAAAAATGTTAAAAATTGTTTTTTGCATTTACCTGGGAAAAATAACATTAAAATAAAATAAAAAAATAAGTGGTCATCTTCCTCATGATGAGCTTCTCTGCTCTTAGACTATTCTTTATAGAGAAGATGTTATCTCTTACTTAAATTATACTCAAACCCTTCTTAGTATAGAGGAACTTATCATAGTTTGTGGTTTGGTCATCTATTTTATTTTATTTGACAACTTAGGGTAAACTTTGTGCCACAGCGAGGTATCAGAGTAACAAAATGGAAAATATCAACACTTTCATAGAAATTTCATTCATAAATATACTCAGTGTATATCAATTTCCATAATAGGTAAATAAGCATGACAAGAAAACCACTCAGCCAGTAAACAGTTGACATACCTGCTAAGAGGAGAGATAGGACAACCAAAAGAAATGCCATTTAAGAATATACTCATTTGTAAAGTTTTATGGAGAACAGCACTGGTAAAGCTTGCATTTAGGGGAAAGAATACTCGATATGGAATCAAAGGGTCATGGTTCAAATCCTTAACTTTGTCAAATTACAACCTAAGTTTCAGTTGTTGTTGATGTTTTCCCCCATATGAAAGAGCAGAGGATTTTGGATTGGAAAAACTCCATATTCCCTTTCACTGATTCCATGGTTGTGGAATATAATCTCATACAAATGTGAGAAGCAAAGGTTAGAAGGAAAAAAACAAAGCAAAACATGGGAAACTTGGTGTGAGGTCCATCTAAGCAAAGTCATCCCAATGGCATTTAAGGCTAAGTCAGAAGAGGAAGATCTTACTCAGAAAAGAAAAAAAAAAATATCTGCAAACATTTTAATAGTGAAGTAATTACTTTTGGTCTCTAATATTACTGCAAATAGTGTTTAATAACCCTTTTAAAACAATTGACTATGAATGAACTTAAAGAAATTTGCTTAGGTATTACCTAACATACAGGGTCACTGCCATGAATGAAGACTTTTATTTTAGGGAATGTTGTAAGTCTATTAATAACTTTATAATAAATCACTACATATTCAAAAAGGGTAGCTTACTCTGAATATTACTATTTTAAGTGTTTCATAAGCGTGATTTAGAGCAATATTAGGAAACATTCTTAGAAACTAAATTTGTTTTGTCTTATAATTAACAGAAAGTAAGAGAAAAATTTTGTAATCTGTTTTCTTTCATTTTGAAATGCTTTTTATTAATATATGTAACACTGCATGTGTCTGTATTCACTATTAACATAAGGAATATCTAGCTTTAAGTTGCACCTATGACTTACTTCCTATGTATGACCTGTATAAGTTATTTAATCTCTCAGTAAACCCAGCCAATTGTTGAAGATTTCAAATTGCAGAACAACTGAGGATCTCTTTTGATAGGGAGATTGTCCTCATCAAGAGTTCCTTGCATCAATAAAACTATAGATCTCTACTGAAAGGACAGCTAAGGAAGTGTTAGCTCTTTGTTTCTCAATTGTAAAGAGAAATCCCATCAAGTCAACTGAATAGAAAACTCCTTATGTAACATAAGTGGCTTTTGCTATCTTCTTTAAGAATTTGTTTTCCTCACCTTTCTCATGATTGCCTCATCTAAACACACTACAATAGTTAGGTTCTTCTAGGGAACAAGTTAATGCAGTGTATAATAACTATATAAGCCAGAAAGTGACTTTTACAAGGAAAAGTAATTGGGGAAAGAGAAATCCTACATAGAGATATAAATAATCAGTATCTAAAAATTTCTGCAATAATCACCACTAAAATGATGGTTTTTACTGGTATCATGTGTAGAAAAATTGCTGGACATGCACAGCTTCACTAGGCATCCCGAGAATCGTATGAATGACACATACAGAATGACATCAATAGCAATCAATGTAAATGGCAGCAACCACAAAAATGGATAGGTCATACAAATATATCTATAGATATGTTAATCAACTAGCATATGAAAAAAGAAGAAACTTACCACTCTGTATATACAAACTATTGGATAAAAGTATGAAGAACTGGCCAGTGTTCATTGTAAAAGAAAATCAAAACTTTCACTTATATTATGACTATGATTCCAACTTATATTTCACCATTGTTTCTACCTTTGAGTGTTTCTGATGATTAAGTATTTATTGGTTGAGCATTATCAGCCAACTATTCTGCATTACTTTAGATGTTACCTTATTCTAAAATACTTTCTCATAATGTACACAATGAATAAATAAATCTCTGTCAAAAGGTAGTATTCATAAAAGAAAAGTGGAATGGACTAATAGCAAGTATATAGGCAGAGAGATCTGGAAATTAGTTCTAATCACAGAATTTCACTTAACTAATTGGATACATTTGCCAAAACCACTTAACTTCCCTTAATCAGAATTTTCTCAGCTTTAAGATAATAAATTAAATTGTAACCACAGCAGACAAAAATCTGTTAAGTGTCTAAGTGTGAATCATAAAATGTTGAATAGGAACCATGTTTCATTTTTCACTTAGTTCATTACTGACAGGACTGTACTGTGGGGAACTTTGCTGTATAGTTGTTTCAGTCATGTATGAGTATTCACAATCCCATTTGGAATTTTCTTGGCAAAGATGCTGGAGCAGTTTGACATTTCCTCCTCTGGTTCATTTTACAGATAAAAAAACTGAAACAAATGGGATTAAGTGACTTGCCCAAGGTCACAAAGCCTGTAAGTATTTGAGGCCTGATTTTTTGTCTCAGGTGTTCCTGACTCTGGGACTGACTCACTACCCACTGTGCCACCCAGATGGGAAGCAAAACAATTGTAAATTGTAAACCACACATTCTAAACTCCTTTAATATCAACAGGATCAAGTATATGCTAAAAGGATACAGTCAATGACAGATATACTGTTGTGATTGGCCACTAGCCAAATGAAACCAGTCTTTGAAAGCATGCTTACAGTGCCACTGGTACAATTTCCCATTTGAAAGAGGCAAGGGAACTTATTTGCAAGAGCCATGATCCTGTGTAGTGGAAATACACTGGAGAGACTCTGGAGCATGCATAGATATTCTGCAACTGCTTCTGCTCTAACTACACGTTAAATAATAACTTCTTCATTGATTGAATGCCAATACAGAATCAGAACCATAAGCAGCCTAAGGATGCAGTAATCAGCCTTAGCCTATCTCTCGTGGTTTCATTAATTTTATTTGGCTGATTCTTTCTCTTAAATAGTTTCTGGTGAGAGATAATTCTAAGAGAGAGGCTTTAGGCCTTCTCCTTATCCAGGTCTGACATGTAGCTTAATGGATGTGGGCCTCAGTTTTTCACCTGGCTTAACAATGGCACCTCAGTAAACTGAGGAGCAATTTAAATATTCCTTTGTAAAATTTAACTTTTATTAAGTGATTATGTGGAAATGGGTTCAGATAGCTGGTCTCTGACAACTGAGAGTATATGGCATAACATTCAGAAAAGGGACTCAAACATATCTGGAGTGAAGAGACATGTCAGTCCTTTAGGGGTCCTCTAGACCTCTTACTTACAATGAAGATGCAAGATCAAACCCATGTGGCTCTCACATGGGAGAGAGTATTCACTACAAAATTATGAACTGTTTCATTTATTTATCTGCCAACAAACGTCTATAAGCAGTATCTAAGTTTACATCTTCTATTTCTGAAAGGGAGTATATTTATGCAAGGAACACATGAACAGAGTTCACTGAAATAAAGTGAACTCTGTAGAAAAGGCAAATTTATGTGAAGTTGAAGCTTACAAGAGGAGCATATTTAGTAAAATCACACCCTTAGAAAATATTTTGATATTATCTAACAAAGAAAGACTAATATCAGTGAAAAAAGACTATGCTTTCTGGAGGAGCCAAAAAAACCTAACACCTCTGCCTAGTGAGGTGGGTTCACATAACATAGGATGAAGGGACTGCACATAAAAAATAGGTTGAGCATGACACTTAGCAGCTTCTCATCATTCCCTTCAAATAGGATCAGATTAGCAGCTTCAGTGTCACATGGTACATCAACATTTTTTTATGCAACCCTGTATAATTCAACACAGTACAACACTTGTTTTAAATTTTTATTGTCTTAACAATACTTATATACTTATATAACATATACTTATATAATAATACTTATATAACATATAACAATACTTAACATACTTATACAATATCCAACCATTGACATTCTATTTTGCTAGCTTTCTTTCCTAGAAAAACAGAGAAGCTGGGGGAGGAGCCAAGATGGTGGAGTAGAAAGATTCACATACTCTAGCTCCAACACACAGCACATAAAATAGCGGTAAAGAAGAACTCCCAAAAAATTATGGAGCAGGAGAAGCCACACAGCAATGGGGTGGAGGAGATTTCTATTCCAGAGAGCCCTGAAAAACCAACACCAAAGGTCCCTCGTGCACTGGATCTGGAGCAGAACCCAGCCCTACCTTGGCCATGTGGCACCAAGAGGAGCAGATCCAAGCAGGCTTCAGGGACAGAATCTCCAGCAGCCATGCAGGTGCCTCTATCCACAGACACCAAAGATTAGTGAGAGAATCTTTATGGCTGGCCAAGAGGGGAGCAGGGTTTCTCCATAACTCAGGCCTCCTCAGTAGGCAGCAGCAGAGGCAGGAGCAGACAGGAGCTCCCAAAGCAGGAAAGAGCTCAGATCCATTATTGAAGGTCTCTGAATAAACCACCTGAGGGAAGTGAGCCCCATGTGGTGGCCCTGCCCCCACCTGAGCACCTGAACTTAATCACACACTCAATAGCAGCCCTATCCCTGATGAAAGCCCTGAGGCTGGGAGGCAGTATTTGAATCTTCAGCCCCCAAGCACTAGCTGGGCAAGCAAGGCTGGGGTGGAGAGGAGTCTAAGAAGTCAAGTAACTGGCTGGGAAAATACCCAGAAAAGGAAAAAATATAAGACTATAGAAGGTTACTTTCTTGGTGAAGAGCTGTTTCCTCCTTTCCTTTCTGATAAGGAAGAACAATGTTTACCATTAGGGAAAGACATAAAAGTCAAGGCTTCTGTATCCCAAATACCCAAGATAAATATTCAATGGGCTCAGGCCATGGAAGAGCTCAAAAAGAATTTTGAAAATCAAGTTAGACAGGTGGAGAAAAAACTTGGAAGAGAAATAAGAGAGATGCAAGAAAAGCAGGCCACACATTGCTAAAGGAGATCCAAAAAGTGCTGAAGAAAATAATACCTTGAAAAATAGGCTAACTCAATTGTCAAAAGAGGTTCAAAAAGCCAATGAGGAGAAGAATGCTTTCAAAAGCAGAATTAGAGAAATGAAAAAAGAGGTGCAAAAGCTCACTGAAAAAAATAGTTCTTTAAAAATTAAAATGGAACAGATGGAGGCTAATGATTTTAAGAGAAACCAAGAAATTACAAAACAAAACCAAAAGAATGAAAAAATGGAAGAGAATGTGAAATATCTCATTGGAGAAACAACTGACCTTGAAAATAGATCCAGGAGAGACAATTTAAAAATTATTGGACTACCTGAAAACCATGATCAAAAAAAGAGCCTAGACATCATCTTTCATGAAATTATCAAGGAAAACTGCCCTGATATTCTAGAACCAGAGGGCAAAATAAGTATTGAAGGAATCCATCGATCACCACCTGAAAGAGATCCACAAAGAGAAACTCCTAGGAATATTGTGGCCAAATTCCAGTATTGTGGAAATACAATCAGGATAGCACAAGATCTAGAAGGTTCTACATTAAGGGACCAAAGGGCATGGAATAGGATATTCCAGAAGTCAAGGGAACTAGGACTCAAACCAAGAATCACCTACCCAGCAAAATCGAGCATAATACTTCAGGGGAAAAAATGGTCTTTCAATGAAACAGAGGACTTTCAAGCATTCTTGATGAAAAGACCAGAGCTGAAAAGAAAATTTGACTTTCAAACACAAGAATGAAGAGAAGTATGAAGAGGTAAACAGCAAAGAGAAGTTATAAGGCACTTACTAAAGTTGAACTGTTTACATTCCTACATGGAAAAACAATATTTGTAACTCTTGAAACTTTTCAGTATCTGGGTAGTTGGTGGGATTACACACACACACACACACACACACACATTAACACACACACATACACACATACATACGCACACTCACACACATAAACACATGCATGCCCACACAGAGACAGAGAGCACAGAGTGAATTGAATAGAATGGGATCATATCTCAAAAAAATGAAGTTAAGCGGTGAGAGAGAAATGTATTGAGAGCAGAGAGGGAGAAAAGAAATGGGGCAAATTCCCTCTCATAGAAGAGGCAGGCAGGAGTCTTTTTAGTGGAGGGAAAAAGAGGAGAGCTCAGAGAAAAACATGAAGTTTAGTCTCTTCACATTCGACTGAAGGAAGGAATAAAATGCACACTCATTTTGGTATGAAAACCTATCTTACAATACAGGAAAGTCAGGGAGAAGAGGACAAGCAAGGTGGGGGGGATAATGGAAGGGAAGGCAATGGAAGGAGGGAGCAATCTGAAATCAACACTCTTGGGGAGGGACAGGATCAAAAGGGAGAAAAGAAGCCATGGGGGGCAGGATAGGATGGAGGGAGATATAGTTAGTCTTACACAACATGACTACTTGCGAAATCATTTTCAAAACCACACAGATAAGGCCTATATTGAATTGCGTGCTTTGCCAAAGGGCATGGGTGGGGTAGGAAGGATGGGGAGAAGTGGGAACTCAAAGTTTTAGGAACAACTGTCAAGTATTGTTCTTGCTACTAGGAAATAAGAAATATAGGTAATGGAGAATAGAAAGTTATCTGGCCCTACAGGACAAAAGAGAAGATGAGGACAAGGAAAGGGAGGGATGATAGAAGAGAGGGCAGATTGGTGATAGGGGAAATTAGAATGCTGGGTGTATTCGGGTGGGGGGAGGGGACAAATGGGGAGAAAATTTGGAACCCAAAATTTTGTGAAAATAATTGTAAAATGTTAAATAAATAAGTTTAACTAAAAAAAAAAAAACAGAGAAGCTGTGTGAAGGTAAGTTTAATATATTCTTAATAATGCAAACATCATCATTTCTCCTTTCAGGGACTTGTACCAAAGAAAGGATTTGGAGTTCAAAGTTCAATGTTCCCTGGAACTTTTGAAAGTGATAACAATATTTCTTTATTTTGTATACTCTCACAGTTAAAATTACCTTGTATCTGTTCCCAAGACCATTTCCTTTTTTGCATGATTGGAATTGATGATCCTCTAAATCTAGAGTACATTATCTCTACTCCCTTGCCTTCTCTATTTCCTAGCTTTCTTAAACTTAAAACTCAAGAGCCTTCTCCTACATAAAGCCTTTTATAATTCCCCTAGTTAGCATCTACTTCTCTTAAAATTGCCTAAAAATTCCTTGCATATGATTTAAATTGACTTATTCATGTAAAGGTCATGTCTCTCTGTTCCCAAATCAAATATAATCTCTTTGAGTGCAGAGATGGCTCTAAAACCCTATCACTTAACACTGTTACTTGTCCATAATATGTTTTCATCAAATGTTTATTTTGGATTGATCAGTGGATTCTAATCAATCCAATCAACATTTTAAGCACCTACTATGTGCAGGGTACTGTGCTACTTTCCAGAGCTATAAAGATGAACAATACCAGTCATTCATCTACCAGTTCCAAAAATATACACAATGTCATTGAAAGAAATTGGGATCATAACACATAGCCTTGATTTCTATACCTTCCAGTTACTTACCTTTGGATTTTACTGTTTCGTCTCTGTTGCTTCACATTCATTATATGTAAAGGAGGGTAGAGCTGGGTCATTTCATTGGATGAATCTAAGATTTTATAAACATGGTTGTTCAGTGATTCTATGGTTCATTTTTTTTTTTCAAATTCTGTATTATAGTATACACAGTTTAACTTCTGGAAAACAAGAATAGAAGTATGGAAGTATAATAATAGCTAAAATGTTTCACAAATCAACTGCCAAAGAGATGTGCATATTTGCAAGTTTAGTCAGTCAATAAATATTTATTAATTAGCTGCTATGTACCACACATTGTGCTAGATTCTAGAAATATAAATGGAGACAAAAACAATCTATGCTATCAAGGAATTCAAAACTTATTGGAAGAGATAAATAAAATGTTCAAACAAATTACATATAGAACAAATAGAAAAAAATGAGGCAAGGCATTAAAATTCAGTTTTTGGGAAAGGCTTTTTTTGTAAAGGTTGGGATTTCAGTTGGATGACTTGATACATTTTGAAAAACAGTATGTCACATAATAGATCATCAAATAATCTGTATTCTGTAGCACAGTAATTATTTGTCAGTAACATGAAGGGAAACTGTGCTCAAATGAAATTTAAACAAATGCGCTTGAAAAATACAAGGTTGCAGGGGGAGGAGCCAAGATGGCAGAGTATAAAGACTCACATATGCTAGCTCCAAACCCACAGCCCATATATTTCCTGCAAAAAGAACTCCCCAGAAATTCTGGAGCACTGCAAGGTGCGCAGAAACACAGTGAAAAAGATTTCCATTCCAGAGAGCCCTGGACAGCTGTCCCCAAGGGTCCATTGTGCACCAGACAGCGGAGTACACCCCTGTGCTGCCCTGGCCGCCAGCCCCAGAGGAGCAGATCTGAGCAGGCTTCAGGAATGGAATCTCTGGTGGCCAAGAAGGTCCCTGCGCACACAGATGCTATATGTCAGTGAGAGAGATGTCTAGGCTGGCCGAGAAGGGAGCAGGGTGTCTCCGTGACTCAGGCCCCCTTGGGAGGCAGTGGCAGAGGCAGTGGTGGCCAGGGACTCCCAGAGCAGCAGGCAGAAGTTCAGGGCCATTACTGAAGGTCTCTGCATAAACCCCCTGAGGGAACTGAGCCTGGGAGGTGGCCCTGCCCCCACCTGAGCACCAGAACTTAAGCTCACATTGAATAGGAGCCACGTCTGCCACGGGAAGCCCATTTGAATCACAGATCCCAAGCACTAGCTGGGGAGATCTAGGTGGATGTGGAGAGGAATCTCAGAAGTCAAGTAACTGGCTGGGAAAATGCCCAGAAAAGGGAAGGAAAATAAGACTATAGAAAGCTACTTTGATGGGGTACAGATGTTCCCACCTTTCAATTCTGATGACGAGGAACAATTCTTACCATCAGGGAAAGATGTGGAGGTCAGGGCCTCTGTATCCCAGACATCCCAGGTGGATGTCCAGTGGGCTCAGGTCATGGAAGAGCTCAAAAAGGATTTTGAAAATCAAGTTAGACAGGTGGAGGAAAAACTGGGAAGAGAAATGAGAGAGATACAAGAAAAGTACGAAAAATGAGTCAATACTTTGATAAAGGAGACCCAAAAAAATGCTGAAGAAAATAACACCTTGAAAAAAAGGCTAACTCAATTGGCAAAAGAGGTTCAAAAAGCCAATGTGGAAAAGAATGCTTTCAAAAGCAGAATTAGGCAAATGGAAAAAGAGGTTCAAAAGCTCATTGAAGAAAATAGTTCTCTCAAAATTAGAATGGAAGAGATGGAGGCTAATGACTTTCTGAGAAACCTAGATATCACAAAACAAAATCAAAAGAATGAAAAAATGGAAGAGAATGTGAAATATCTCATTGGAAAAACAACTGACCTGGAAAATAGATTCAGGAGAGACAATTTAAAAATTATGGGACTACCTGAAAGTCATGATCAAAAAAAGAGCCTAGACATCATCTTCCATGAAATTATCGAGGAAAACTGCCCTGATACTCTTAAGTATTGAAAGAATCGAATGATTACTGCCTGAAAGAGATCCAAAAAGAGAAACTCCTAGGAACATTGTGGTCAAATTCCAGAATTCCCAGGTCAACGAGAAAATATTGCAAGCAGCTAGAAAGAAACAATTCCAGTATTGTGGAAATAAAATCAGGATAACTCAAGATCTAGCAGCTTCTACATTAAGGGATCAAAGGGCATAGAATAGGATATTCCAGAAGTCAAAGGAATTAGGACTCAAACCAAGAATCACCTACCCAGCAAAACTGAGTATAATACTTCAGGGGAAAATATGGTCTTTCAATGAAACAGAGGACTTTCAAGCATTCTTGATGAAAAGACCAGAGCTGAAAAGAAAATTTGACTTTCAAACACAAGATTGAGAAGAAGCATGAAAAAGTAAACAGCAAAGAGAAGTCATAAGGGACTTACCAAAAGTGAACTGTTTACATTCCTAGATGAAAAGACAATATTTGTAACTCTTAAAATTTTTCAGTATCTGGGTAGTTGGTGGGATCATACACATACACATATACACATGCACGCACATACAGAAACAGAGAGCTCAGAGTGAATTGAATGGGATGGGACCATATCTTGAAAGAAGTTAAGGTAAATGGTGAGAGAGAAATGTAGTGGGAGCAAAGAGTGTGAAATAGAATGGGTTAAATTATATCTCATTCAAGAGGCAAGCAGGAGACTTTTTAGTGGAGGGAAAAAGAGGAGAGCTGAGAAAAAATAAGAAGTTTTCCCTCATCACATTCAACTAAAGGAAGGAATAAAATGCACACTCATTTTGGTATGAAAACCTATCTTACAATACAGGAAAGTGGGGGATAAGGAGATAAGCAAGGTGGGAGGGATGATGGAAGGGAGGGCAGTGGGAGGAGGGAGCAATTTGAAGTCAACACTCGGGGAGGGACAGGATCAAAAGACAGAATTGAAACAATGGGGGGCAGGATAGGATGGAGGGAAATAGTTAGTCTTACACAATACGAAGTCATTTGAAAAACTACACAGATAGGGCCTATATTGAATTGCCTGCCTTCCCAAAGGGAATGGGTGGGGAGGGAGGGATGGGGAGAATTTGGAACTCAAAGTTTTAGGAACAACTGTTGAGTATTTTTCTTGGTACTAAGAAATAAGAAATACAGTTAATGGGGAATAGAAAGTCATCTGGCCCTACAGGCCAAAGAGAAGATGGGGACAAGAGAAGGGAGGGATGATAGAAGAGAGGGCAGATTGGTGATAGGGAAAATGAGAATGCTCAGTGTATTGGGGTGGGGGGAGGGAATAAAAGGGGAGAAATTTGGAACCCAAGATTTTGTGAAAATGAATGTAAAAAAGTTAAATAAATAAATTTATATTAAAAAAATACAAGGTTTCTTCCTGTGACACTTTTCATCCCGAGATTTCAAGTGATGCTTAAATATACTTACAAGAATATCCTTTCAATGCAAAGATCTTTGTCATAGCAGTTACTAATACATTAGACCTTTTGCAACACATAGAACAGGGAGAGAAAACCTTAATAATGAACCTCTGGAGAAATTCTAGGTTTTATGAAAAAAATAGAATTCTCCTATTAGAGATGTTTCCATATGTCAACATATCTAATATCACTGTATTATCATTTCTTCTTATTATTATTATACTGTTTGATTCTTTTTAAAGGAAAAATCTTTGAGACTTCCATTCTGATAGTAAGTAGAAAATATACATTCTGACTAGGAATTACAAAACAGAAATAATTCATTACTGAAATATCAAGGTAGACTAAAATTAGAAAGGGCAGAAAAAAGAGACTGAAGGAGCAAATAGTCCCAGGAAAAAAGCCAGAGGCTGACCTTAGCTTACAATCAAACAAGGTAGTTGATTTGCTCATCAACACAGAAGAAAAACTGAGTAAAAGTAAAAACTGAATGAGAAGCAAGAACATAGAGGAAACATTCTATTATGAAGCAAGTGAAATGCTATTACCTGTTGTTTTTTTTTTTTTTATCTGCATTTTCCCCAAATCATGAAAGAAAAACAAAAAATTCCAGAATAACTACAGCGAAAAACGAAATGTTTCAAAACAACACTTTTCGTCAGGAACAGGTGGGAATTGAAAACACCACCACCACCACCACCACCAATAACAACAACAAACTGTACTTATCAGGTAACTGACTTTACCATAGTTTAATGTTCTCATTTCCTGAACATGTGCTTTTAGCCAAAAGTCCCACGACTCCTACCCTCAATTTAAGTCAGCATTCTCAAGAAGACTGCTGGAAAACGAAAATAGAACCTTTGTACAAAGGCAAGCAAACATGAACACACCAACTCTCTTTGACTATCTACTCATTTTTTATAACAATATGATTCAGAAAATGTCTGCAGAAGAGCTACTAGAGAATTACAGGTTCTAATCCAAAATTAGTGGATTAAAGATTTGTTCTGCCATATGTCTAGTTGATATTAATCACAGATGGATCTGTATTCCTTTATTAACAAGGTATTCACACCTAATGATACCCTGAAAAAGTATGACCACTTTTTTTTTCTGCTGAAGTAAGAAAGGTCCTTACCATTAACTGACTGACATGATGTTACTGCCAAAGGTCGTTTGTCTGACAATCATTCCTAAAGCAGGTCTGGTAAGAACCAACAATAAAGGAATGCTCTGATCCCCAAGAAGGAATCATTGTTGTGAGGAAGGAAGGTGTTTCTCTCAAATCCCTCTTGTTATCTATTACCAACCAGAGCATTCAAGAAGATACATCCTTTCCAGGAGTTAGACCATACAAAGTAACTTGGAGTTGAGAGAGATACTCTTCAGGCATATCATGATATCAGGAGACAATCACTTGCCACTACAAGCAGGTTCAGAGTGGGACCTCTGGCAGAAAAGAAGAAAGCCACTATGGACTCAAGAATACTAGTCTTTGTAATAAAGGTTTAGTTGCAAAGAAGACTCTTTGATGAGAGAAAGGACTTCAAGACCTTCAGAACTTTAAAATTATGTCTACTCATTCCATGAGTGCCATGGGTATTTGTGGAGAAATGTGACAAAATCTTTCAAGAGGAATGATATGTAAAAACTTTTTTTTCTATTTTATTTTAGTAAAATTAGTGATAATAATAATAAACAAAACATTGCTAGGGAAAGAAAAAAAAAAGACTGCCTTTCAACAGAGGGAGGCATTGTAGCTTTTCTACATTAATAAAAACCAAAACAGAGATAAGCTGTATTTGTGACTTACAAAGATTCCCTTTGTTGGTTTGGAAATTCAACTTTGGAATTCTCACTTCATGAATAAACTGCCTTGATTAATTAAGCAAGTGCAAACTCAGTCACTCCACTATATATTGTGCGTAGTAAGCTCCAGACCAGACCATATATATTACATCTAGCCAACCTGGGCTACCTTGCCATCTTTCTTGCACCTCACATACAGTATTCCCTTAGCACCTTTTCCTGATCCCACTGATGAAAGCAATACACATATTGCTTCTACAATGGTTAAAAAAGAAATAGATAATAAAACCTTCTTAATGGAATATTTCATCAGCCCTGTGACTTGGTGACTTGCCATAGAAAAATTTTTTAAATCATACATCATGGAATAAATACAAGGAACCTATAATACCAATTTAACTGGAAAGATCTTTATCATTCATAAATAGGTCCATGTTCCCTGCTTAAATCACCTGGAAGCCTGAGACATATGTGGTGGGAGGAGTGTGCTGAATAGGTGAAACAAGAAGGGTGGAGCAGAACTGGGAGGAAGTGAGTGAACACATGAAGATGAGAGGATGCAGTCAGGCAGACAGGCAAGCAGGCAGGCAGGATGGTTTGCTAGGCTCAGACTTAAGAGTGTTTGCTTGGGAGAAGGCCCAAGCAGAGCGGGGGGAGGTTTGGGAGTGACTTTGCCCCCTGTGGTGATCATGCTTATTAATTTCTTTGTCACTAGGATATATTTAGCTTTCTTGTTCTGGAATTTGGCTTTCTGGTGTCTAAATACATGTTTTTCTTCTGCATATAATTTTAATGCTTTGCAATTGAGAACTATGCCAGCATATTCACTCATAGTCATCACCAGTGCAGTAAATATTGCCTTGGTGATACTGAACTCTGATAAGCAAGTTTTTAGATAAGTATTTCCTATAGATATAGATTTGCATATATATAATATATAGCATATACCTGTTGTATATTTACATAGAGTTAATATATATGAGTATGTACATGTATATGTATATATGTACATGCATATATATACACACATACATAAAACTTATGTGTGTATTTAATATTGATAACATAGTAAGAATTTATAGGAATAGAGAAATTTGAAATAAGTGAAAACTGAGCTGGAAACTCACTTCCATTCCACAATTACACTGAACATTCCATTCCATTCCTCAAACCACAAATGAACAAAAATTGGACAAATAGTTCTTTGCTAGCTCAACAAGAGTGAGAGTTAAAGGAAAATCAGGTAGGGAAAAAAAGAAGCAAGGGAAAGGGGCAGGGATGAATTAGAAGACTATTCATATTTCAGACAAAGAAAGAAACAGGCACACATAAATAACATTCTTTTTATGTGTTCTGGTAGTAATGAATCAGAAAAAGGTTTCACTTTTGGTAAGAGACATGAGGCTAATAATGAATTTTGTGTAAGGGCAGATCGAATTTTCAGATGAGGAAATTGCCTTCTGATAGAAAAAGATACAACTGACAAGACTGTGTTTCAGGAAACCAGATGGGATGTAGGAGTAATTAAGGACAGCCAATACCCACAGTGTTATTGAACTTATATAAGCAAAGATAGGATGAATTAACATTATCAGTATAAGTAATCATATTAAAATAGGGGATAGGAATGTATATTTAATGGTCAGAAAAAATACAAACAAAAGAGGAATAAACAGAAAACAGAGAAAAATTTTTGAAAATATGTCATAACAATAAAAAGCACTAATGCAGTGCTTCAAATTTTGCAAATTTTTTTACATAAAAATCCTCATTTCATCCTTATAACAATCTTGTAATTTAAATATTATTATTAAATACACTTCATAGAATAGGAAACTGAGACCAAAAGGATTTAAGTTACTTGGACAGGGGCACAAAACTTCTTTGTGTGTGAGATAAGATTTGAATTTAGGTTCAATATTTAAATCTAACATATTGGACACTATATCACCTAAATGCCTAAAGTAAGTTCAATAATACAATTGCAAAATACTCTTTATGGAAACAAAGATAGATTTGAGAAAAATTAAGTATCCATGGGTAGGTGAAGCCAATACAATAAAAATTCTAAAACCAAACTAACTAAATTGCATTTTTCAGTGTCATACAAAACAAATTATTATTTTATGAAAATCAAAAACAATAAAATTGATAAAGCAAAGGAAAATATCAGGAATTTTAGTGTCATAGTGAGAAAAAGAAAAAGTTGGAATAGAATATATTAGTACCAGGTTACAAACTATACTATAAAGAAGCAAAAATTAACATAATCTCTTCAAGAATTCATTGGTATCAGTAAACTCTCAAGTGTCTATTGATTTTGATCATTTTTTTTCTTGGATATTTCCTCCTTTGATGTGGTAGTTGACAGACAATTTGAAACAAGAAAGTAATCAGACTTTTTAAATTTTCATTCCAGCTGTGTATTCATCACATGTGAATGATTAACAGTACATTTCACTTTCTTTGGAGAAGGAAAGAGATTATCTTCTATTATTATTGTTGTTATTATTATTATTATCAGGTCCAACAAACGTTCAACTTTCTTGTAGACTGAGCTTGGAATAAAATCTCTTCTTCCTTCTCTCCTCTCTCTCCCTTTCTTCTCTCTCCCTCTCTCTCTCTCTCTCTCTCTCTCTCTCTCTCTCTCTCTCTCTCTGTCTCTGTCTCTCTCTCTCTCTCATTTCTATTTATCTTGTTGTTTTTTTTAAAAAAAAAACTTTCAGAATCTGGCTTCAACCTTATTTTTCAACTTTATTTTATGCCAAATTCTCTTCTCATACTCTATTCTACAGGCAAAGTATACTTTCATTGTCAATTTTACATTTCCTCTCACATTTATTTTCAGCACAGAACATCTTCTATGCCACAGTTGATGGCAACAATTAGGAAGTCAAATTTAATTAGCTCTTAGATAGGATTATTTGCTATGGTTGTGTAGTAAGAGTAGTTGGTACAAAACTTTTGTCAAAAATCTGTAACGTTCTCCCACAAATACCTACAGAGTACAGGAGAAAATGACCTCAATTTTAGAGCAAGCATATGACAATAAAGTAGTTTTTATTTTCTGTTGTCTTCTCCTCTACTTTAATCTTGAGGAATCATTGTTTGTTTCCTTTTATGCATAGTGTTGCTTTTAAGTAAGATCCTTATGGTATCTTTTTCAATGTGTCTAGTTTGTCCTTGGCTCCAAAGGTAGACCCAGCTCCTACATTTCCAGAAAAAAATGCTAGGATACCAACAATGGGAAATTCAAGTCAATTGACACACTGAAATTACCAAAGTTTTCCTTTGGATTCTTTTATTTTTCCCCTAAATAATTTCCTCTCAGGAAACGGACAAGAAAAGTTCCCTTTTCTTAAATGCTAGGTGTTTTATGTAGATTCTGAACTGGTTTGTTGTTTTCTAAAAGAAAAATAAAACATATGTTTGAGTTAACTTAATTCTATTGATTCCTTAATCTGGCAGCCATGAACTTTTAAAAAAGTAATTTATTAAATATTATATAATAATTGGTTTCCATCGTGTGCCTGTGTATTTTATTTATGTGTATTTAAACAACATTACTCTGAGTTGTCTTTATCAGACTTTATCAGACTTTATCAGACTGCCAAAAGCAGTCCATGATACTAAACCAACCAAATAAGCAAACAAATATAAAAGTTGAAAAGCTAGTGAAGAATAAACTTATTCCTTCTGTTTAAATTATCTCACCTTGAAAACATAAAGATAATTCAGAACTCTAGCAATACCACCCCTGGTTAACTGCATGAACTAGACAGTTGACCTCAGATTACATTTTTACTCCCTCTAATTTCAATAGTAAAAAAAAAAAATCAGCATTACCACTGACACTGCTTCAACCCATCACATTTAAATGTTTTATGAAGGGTCAGAAATGATAGTCTTCTTAAAAACAATTTACCAAAAGCCAATCTTTAGAGTTTCTGTCAAAGATTAAGGCTACCTGCACACACTAGACACTGAAAGTACTTGCCTTTGTCTCCCATTAATTATCACAAAAGGCAGCTTATCACATTGATAAATGTTTTCCCTTCTTGAAAAAAGAAAAGAAAATATTGGGAAAAATTCAGATTCAGTAACTTAAATAATTGTGATTCAGATACAGCATAGCTAAATTTAAAGAAGATGCTGCTTTAGACTACAACAACACAAGAATTATATCAAAAGATGGGCTAATAAATGTTTAACAATTTGCTCTCTGAATAAAACAATGTGCATGTGATTGCCTTTTAACTCTAATCTTCATTATTTATTTGATAATTACATTGAGTAACTAATGTAATAATAGTTAAGATTTATATATGTGTCAAATACCAAACACTTAAAAATACCTTTTTCTTCATAATCTGGGGAAAAAGTTGATATATTTTGCAGATTAGGAAACTGAGACAAATATAGTAACCCTTTGCCTAAGGTAATTAATCTATTAAATATTTGAAAATTGATTTTAACTCAAATATTGGGAGTCCTGACTCAATGCTCTATACATTACACTGGAACTACCAAGCATAAAATAATTTAATTGGACCCAATTTACAGCATTTGTGCATTGTCACACTGGAAATTCAACAATAGTCTTTCCTGAGCTGCTTTACAATAGTTCGAGGGTACCCATGAATCTATGAAAGGGAAGAATGCCAGTGAAACTTCCTATACTTGGGAAAATTTCTGAAGCTGGAAAAAAATATGAGGCTATTTTGATGAACTTTAATTCTAAATATTTGGTGAAAATTATGAACCCTAGAAACTTTTAAAAAGTAAAATATATATTTGTAACTTTATACAGTATATTAACTAGACCTTGAAAGTGTCACCTACCAGAAATTTCAATATTCAAAATATTTTCCATAATATATTATCTGCACTTTGTAAAATATATGTATATGTAAAATATTATGTATGTATATGCAACAATATTAAATAAACTTCAAGGGCCTCTATTAAAATTATGACTCCCAGTTAATGATGAAAATTATATTGCTTTTATCCTAAATATATTGCCCAGGCATTCTCATTGACAAATTGCATAGATATTACCTAGTCAGCAAATTTCAAAATAAATTAAAAAGACAAATGAAGAGGTCAGAGGTTGTGAAATATTGTTTGTATTAGATATCCTCAGATTAAATATTCTATATGAATTGGGTTGAAACTGTTCTATCAATATAATGTTATGAGTAGATTGAAGATAAATTGTCACTTGGAACAAATAACTTCTCTATATTAAATATCTATGATAATGTCTGACAGCAAAACATATAGGGAATTTAAAAAAAAAAGTTCATGGAGGAGCCAAGATGACAGAGTAGAAACAGAGACTTTCAAGAACTCTCCCCACAAACCCAGGCAAATACCTCTAAAAAATTACTCTAAACAAATGCTGGAGCTGCAGAACCCATAGAATAGTAGGATGAAGCAAATCTCCAAGCCAAGACAGCCTGGAAAGTGGAAGGGAAGTGTCTATCATGCACATTAGCAGCAAAACACAGTTCAACTTGGGACCTACTGGCAGAGGTGGAAACTGAGCAGGCCTTCAATGGACTGAATCTCTAGAACCTGTGGCAGTTTCTAGCCTTTACAACTCCAAAACACTGAGGAGAAATTGGAAGATCAGTGGAAAGCAATGTGTCAGACTGGTGTGAGAAAGTAGAGGGCAGTGAAGTGGAAGAAAGAGACTTTGGCAAAGACAGCAGGGGTAGATATTCCAAGTGTTTCTGGAGATCTAGGCCCACAGATTGTGGGGTAATCAAGCTGCTGACTGTATCCCTCTATAACGCTGCTGAAAGCAGAGATATACCTTGATAAAAAGCTCAAAAGTCAAGTAAATGGCTGGGGAAATGAGCAAAAAGCAGAAATAAAAGCAGACTAGAGAATCTTACTTTAGTGACAAGGAAGACAAAAATATACAAACAGAGGTAACGAACTCAAAGCTCATGCATCCCAAGACTCCAAGAAAAATATGAATAGGTCTCAGATCATGGAAGAGCTCAAAAACAATTTTGAAAATCATGTAAGAGAAGTAGAGAAAAATTGGGAAAAGAAATGAGAGTGATGAAAAAATATCATGAAAATTGAGTCAATTGCTTGATAAGAGGACCCCCAAAATACTGAAGAAAATAACACTTTAAAAATAGACTAATCCAATGTAAAAAGAGATCCGCAAAAATTCTGGATCACTGAAAGGTGTGCAGAACCAGAGTGGAAGAGATTTCCATGCCAGAGAGCCCTAGAGACCCGTCCCCAGGGTCCGTCGCGCCCCAGAAAGCGGACCTTACCCCAGCGCTGCCCTGGCCACGGCCCCAGGGAAGCTGACTCGAGCAGGATTCAGGGACAAAGCTTCTGGCAGCGAGGAAAGTCCCTCCGCCCACAGAAGCTACAGTTCAGTGAGAGAGACGGCTGGCTGGAGGGGGGAGCGGAGTGTCTCCGTGACTCGGGCCCCCTTGGGAGGAAGCGGCAGCTGCAGAGATGGGGGCAGGAAGCGGCAGAGACATGGGCGGCAGTGGAGGCAACAGCAGCAGCAGCCCAGGACTTCCCCAGCAGCAGGCAGGATCTTCATTACGGAAGGTCTCTGCATAAACAACCTGAGGGAGCTGAGCCTGCGAGACGGCCCTGCCCCACCCTGCTCCACTGCTGAAGGCTTCTGCATAAAGCCCCTGAGGGAGCTGAGCCTGGGAGGCGCCCCCCCCACCCGTTCCATGCCTGAAGGTCTCTGCATAAAGCCCCTGAGGAGGCCGAGCCTGGGAGGCGGCCCTGCCCCCACCCCAGCACCAGAACTAAAGCTTCCTGCAGAAAGCCCATTTGAACCTCAGATCCCAAGCACTAGCTGGGCAGATCTAGGCGGGGGTGGACAGGAATCTCAGAAGTCAAGTAACTGGCTGGGAAAATGCCTAGAAAAGGGAAGAAAAATAAGACTATAGAGAGTTTTTTCCAACAAATGCAAATGATCCCGACATTTGGATCTCATGATGAGACAGTATTCTCGCCATCGGGGAAAGATGTGGAGGGCGGGGCCTCAGTACCCCAGGGGCATGTCAGGTGAGCTCAGGCCTTGGAAGAGATCAAAAAGGATTTTGAAAAGCAAGTTAGACAGGTAGAGGAAAAGCTGGGAAGAGAAATAAGAGACATGCAAGAAAACTATGAAAAACGGGTCAATACTTGGTTAAGGAGACCCAAAAAAATGCTGAAGAAAATAAAACCTTGAAAAATAGGCTCACTCAATTGGCAAAAGAGGTTCAAAAAGCCAATGAGGAGAAAAATGCTTTCAAAAGCAGAATTAGCCAAATGGAAAAAGAGGTTCAAAAGCTCATTGAAGAGAACAGTTATCTCAAAATTAGAATGGAACAGATGGAGTCTAATGACTTTACGAGAAACCAAGAAATCACCAAACAAAACCAAAAGTATGAAAAAAATGGAAGAGAATGTGAAATATCTCATGGGAAAAACAACTGACCTGGAATATAGATCCAGGAGAGACAATTTAAAAATTATGGGACTACCTGAAAGTCATGATCAAAAAAAGAGCCTACACATCATCTTCCATGAAATTATCAAGGAAAACTGCCCTGACATTCTAGAACCAGAGGGCAAAATAAGTATTGAAAGAATCCATCGATCACCACCTGAAAGAGATCCAAAAAGAGAAACTCCTAGGAACATTGTGGCCAAATTCCAGAACTCCCAGCTCAAGGAGAAAATCTTGCAAGCAGCTAGAAAGAAACAATTTCAGTACTGTGAGAATACAATCAGGATAACTCAAGATCTAGCAGCTTCTACATTAAGAGATCGAAAGGCATGGAATAGGATATTCCAGAAGGCAAAGGAACTAGGATTCAAACCAAGAATCACCTACCCAGCTAAACTGAGTATAATACCTCAGGGGAAAAAATGGTCTTTCAATGAAGCAGAGGACTTTCAAGCATTCTTGATGAAAAGACCAGAGCTGAAAAGAAAATTTGACTTCCAAACACCAGAATGAGAAGAAGCACGAAAAAGTAAACAGCAAAGAGAAGTCATAAGGGACTTACCAAAAGTGAACTGTTTTCATTCCTACATGGAAAGACAATATTTGTAACTCTTAAAACTTTTCAGTATCTGGGTAGTTGGTGGGACCACACACACACATGTACATGCATGCATGCACACACACATTCATACATGCCCACACACACAGAGACAGAGAGCACAGAGTGAATTGAATAGGATGGGACCATAGCTTAAAAGAAATTAAGGTAAATGGTGACAGAGAAATGTAGTGGGAGGAAAGAGGTTGAAATGGAATTGGGTAATTATATGTCATTTAAGAGGCAAGTAGGAGACTTTTTAGTGGAGGGATAAAGAGGAGAGCTGAGAAAAAAAAAAACAAGAAGTTTACCCTCATCACATTTGACTAAAGGAAGGAATAAAATGCACACTCATTTTGGTATGAAAACCTATCTTACAGTATAGGAAAGTGGGGGAGAAGGAAATAAGCAAGGGGGAGGATGATGGAAGGGAGGGCAAAGGGAGGAGGGAGCAATTTGAAGTCAACACTTGACAGGATGAAAAGACAGAAGAGAAACAATGAGGGGCAGAATAGGATGGAGGGTAATTCAGTTAGTCTTACACAACACGACTATCAGGGAAGTCATTTGCAAAACTACACAGATATGGCCTATATTGAATTGCCTGCCTTCCCAAAGGGAATGGGTGGGGAGGGAGGGATGGGGAGAATTTGGAACTCAAAGTTTGAGGAACAACTGTCTAGTATTGCTGTTGCTACTAGGAAAGAAGACATACAGTTAATGAGGAATAGAAAGTCATCTGGCCCTACAGGAGAAAAGAGAAGATGGAGACAAGAGAAGGGAGGGATGACAGAAGAGAGGGCAGATTGGAGATAGGCAAAATTAGATTGCTTGGAGTATTGGGGTGGGGGAGGGGAGAAAAGGGGAGAAAATTTGGAACCCAAAATTTTGTGAAAATGAATGAAAAAGTTAAATAAATAAAAAAAATAGACTAATCCAAATGGCAAACGAGATCAAAAAAGCCAATAAGGGGAAGATTCTAGAATTGGACAGATGGGAAAATGTGTTTCAAAAGCTCAGTGAAGGGGGGCGGAGCCAAGATGGCGGAGTAGAAGGACGCACATTCACGAGCTCCGAGCCCACAACCCATGGAATTGAGGTAAAAGGAGAGTCCCATAAATTCTGAATCTCTGCAGGGGGTGCACAAACGTAGGGGAAGAGATTTCCGTTCCACTGAACCCTGGAGAGCCGTCCCCGGGGTCCATCGCACCCTGGAAAGCGGACCCCACCCACACTCCTGGCCGCGACCCAGAGAAGCTGACCTGAGCAGACTTCAGAGAGGAAAGCTCCGGGAGAATCTCCGGCAGCCGGGAAAGTCCCTCTGCCCACAGAAGCTAAAGGTCAGTTAAAAAGAAGCCTGCGCTAGGGGAGGGGAGCGGGCCCCCTCGGGAGGAAGCGGCGGCGGCAGAGACGGGGCAGGAAGCGGCGGAGGCAGAGACAGGGGCAGGAAGCGGCGGAGGCAGAGGCGTGGGCGGGCGGCTGAGGCGGCAACGGCCCGGGACTCAGGAATCCCCCAGCAGCAGGTACGATCTTCAATACTGAAGGTCTTTCCAACCTGAGGGAGCCGAGCAGGGGAGACGGCCCTGCCCCCACCCTGCTCTACTGCTAAACGCCTCTGAATAAAACCCCCAAGGGAGCTGAGCACAGCAGGCGGGGCCCCCCACCCCACCCCCACCTGCTCTGTTTCTGAAAGTCTCTTCAGAAAGCCCCTGAGGGCCCAAGCTAGGAATCGGCCCTGCCCCCACCCTGCGCCAGAACTAAAGTTTGCCGTGGGAAAGCACATTTGAATCTCAGAGGCCAAGTACTAGCTGGGCGGATCCAGGCGGAGGTGGAAAGGAATCTCAGAAGTCAAGTAACTGGCTGGGAAAATGCCTAGAAAGGGAAAGAAAAATAAGACTTTAGAGAGTTTTTTCCAACAAATGCAAATGATTCCGACCTTCGGATCTGATGGGGAGGACGAGGACGTATTTTTCCCATCAGGGAAAGATGTGGAGGGCGGGGCCTCAGTACCCCAGACACCCCAGGGGGGTGGTGGGTGGGCTCAGGCCTTGGAAGAGCTTAGAAAGGATTTTGAAAAGCAAGTTAGAGAGGTGGAGGAAAGACTGGGAAGAGAAATGACAAAGATGCAAGAAGAGTATGAAAAAAAGGTCAATATCTTGGTAAAGGAGTCCCAAAAAAATGCTGAGGAAATTAACACCTTGAAAAATAGGCTCACTCAATTGGCAAAAGAGGTTCAAAAAGCCAATGAGGAGAAGAATGCATTCAAAAGCAGAATGAGCCAAATGGAAAAAGAGGCTCAAAAGCTCACTGAACTTAATAGTTCTCTCAAAATTAGAATGGAACAGATGGAGTCTAATGACTTTATGAGAAACCAAGAAATCACCAAACAAAACCAAAAGAACGATAAAATAGAAGAGAATGTGAAATATCTCATGGGAAAAACAACTGACCTGGAAAATAGATCAAGGAGAGACAACTTAAAAATTATGGGACTACCTGAAAGCCATGATCAAAAAAAGAGCCTAGACATCGTCTTGCATGAAATTATCAAGGAAAACTGCCCTGACATTCTAGGACCAGAGGGCAAAATAAGTATTGAAAGAATCCATCGATCACCACCTGAAAGAGATCCAAAAAGAGAAACTCCTAGGAACATTGTGGCCAAATTCCAGAACTCCCAGCTCAAGGAAAAAATCTTGCAAGCAGCCAGAAACAAACAATTCCAGTACTGTGGAAATACAATCAGGATAACCCAAGATCTAGCAGCTTCTACATTAAGGGATCGAAGGGCGTGGAATAGGATATTCCAGAAGGCAAAGGAACTAGGACTGAAACCAAGAATCACCTACCCAGCTAAACTGAGTATAATACTTCAAGGGAAAATATGGTCTTTCAATGAAACAGAGGACTTTCAATCATTCTTAATGAAAAGACCAGAGCTGAAAAGAAAATTTGACTTTCAAACACAAGAATGAGAGGAAGCATGCAAAAGTAAACAGCAAGGAGAAGTATTAAGGGACTTACCAGAAATGAACTGTTTGCATTCATACAGGGAAGGACAATATTTCTAACTCTTAAAACTTTTCAGTATCTGGGTAGTTGGTGGGACCACACATACACATGTACACGCATGCACACACATACACACATGCATTCACATGCAGAGACAGAGAGCACAGATTGAACTGAATAGGATGGGACCATACCTTAAAAGAAATTAAGGTTAATGGTGAGAGAGAAATGTAGTGAGAGGAAAGAGGGGGAAATGGAAGGGGGTAACTATATGTCATTTAAGAGGCAAGTAGGAGATGTTTTTAGTGGAGGGAAAAAGAGGAGAGCTGAGGGAAAAAAAAAAAAAAAAAACAAACAAAAGTTTACCCTCATCACATTTGACTAAACGAAGGAGTGAAATGCACACTCATTTTGGTATGAAAACCTATCTTACAGTATAAGAAAGCAGGGGAGGAGATATTGGGGGGGGGATGATGGAAGGGATGGCAAAGGGAGGAGGGAGTAATTGAAAGTCAACACTTGGGGAGGGACAGGATCAAAGGACAGAAGAGAAACAATGAGGGGCAGGTTAAGAGGGATGGCAATTCAGTTAGTCTTACACAACACGACTATCAGGAAGGTCACTTGCAAAGCTACACAGATATGGCCTATAATGAATTGCCTGCCGTACCAAAGGGAATGGATGGGGAGGGAGGGATGGGGAGAATTTGGAACTCAAAGTTTCAGGAACAATTGTTTAGTATTGTTGTTGCAACTAGGAAAGAAGACATACAGTTAATGAGGAATAGAAAGTCATCTGGCCCTACAGGAGAAAAGAGAAGATAGAGACAAGGGAAGGGAGGGATGACAGAAGAGAGGACAGATTGAAGATAGGGAAAATTAGATTGCTTGGGGTATTGGGGTGGGGGGAGGGGAGAAAAGGGGAGAAAATTTGGAACCCAAAAATTTGTGAAAATGAATGTAAAAAGCTAAATAAATAAATTAAAAAAAAAAGAAAAAAGAAAAAGAAAAAAAAAAAGCTCAGTGAAGAAAATAATTCTTTAATGATGAGAATGGAGCATTTGGGAGCTAATGACAGTATGAAAAATGAAGAAATTATAAAAAACAAAACCAAAGCAATGAAAAAATAGCAGACTATGTGAAATATCTCATTGGAAAAAAAAAATTGTCTCCAGAAAAGACAATTTAAAAATTATTGGACTACCTGAAAGGTATGATCAGAAAAAGAGTCAACACATTATCTTTCAAGAAATTATCAAGGAAAACCACCCTGATATTCCAAAACCCTAGGGTAAAACAGATACTGAAAGAACCCACTGATTACCTCCTGAAAGAGACCCCAAAATGAAAGCTCCTAGTAATATTATTGCCAAATTCCAGAGTTCCTACATCAAGGAGAAAACACTACAAGCAATCAGAAAGAAACAGTTCAAGTACTGTTGAGACACAATCAGGATAACATAGGATTTAACAGCTTCTGCGCTAATAGATCAGGGAACTTGGAATATGATATTCCAGAGGTCGAAGGATCTAGGGTTATAACCAAGAATCACCTACCCAGAAAGACTGAGTATAGTACTTCAGGGGAAACATGATCATTCAATGAAATGCAGAAGTTTCGAGAATTCTTGATGAAAAGACCAGAGCTAAAGAGAAAATTTGACTTTCAAACACAAGAATCAAGAGAAACATGAAAAGGTAAACAGGAAAGAGAAATCATAAGGGACTTATGGAAGTTGAACTATTTACATTTCTACATAGAAAGATAATATTTGCAACTCCTGAGACTTTTCTCAGTATTAGGGTTGTTGAGGGATTACTTTCATATAGACAGAAGGCACAGGGTGTGTTGAATATGAAGGCATGATATATCTAATAAATAAAATTAGGGGGTGAGAGAGGAACATATTGGGAAAAGGAGAAAGGGAGAAATAGAATGGGTTAAATTATCTCTCAAATAAAAGAGGCAAGAAAAAGCTTTTTTCAATGGAGAGATAGAAGGGGAAGTTGCGAGGGAAAGAGTGAACTTTAGTCTCATTGGATTTGACTTAAAGAAGTAATAACACACACTCAATATGGTATGAAAATATATCTTGCAATATGGGAAAGTATGGGCGAAGTGAATAAGTGGGAGGATGAGAGGATGATGGAAGGGAGGGCAAAGATTAAGATAGGGTAATTAGAGGTAAATACTTTTGAGGAGGGCCAAGGCCAAAAGAGAGAATTGAATAAATGGGGGCATGATAGGATAGAAGGAAAAATAGTCTTTCACCACATGGCTGTTATGGAAGTGTTTTGCATGACTATGCATATATAACATGTTGAATTGTGTGACTTTTCAGTAGGGAGGAATTGAGAGATGTTGGCACTCAAAGTTTTTAAAATGAATGTCAAAAATTGTTTTTATATGCACCTGGGAAATAAGACATATGGGCAATGGGGTATAAAAATCTATCTTGCCCTACAAGAAAATAGAGGGGAAAGATAGGAAAGAAGGAAGGGCAGATTGAGGGAAGGAGTAATTGGAATACCTGATCTCTTGGAGTGGTTGGAAGGGAAAGATGAGAAGAAAATTTGGAACTCAAAATCCTGTGGAAATGAATGTTGAAACCTAAAAATTAATCAATTACTTAATAAAAACCCCAAAAGATTAATAGCATTTCCCCAATGTATCAATGATCAAAGAATATGAATTTTTCATTTCGTTTTTAGTTTTTTGAATGACCTTTTAACCAATCATCCTGTTTATAGTAGGATAAACGTTTAATATGTAAATATTTCAAAATTTGTTATTAGATTAATGCTGATGACAAAGATGACAAAGTGATAACTGATATTTTTAAAAAGCTTTTAAACTACTTTAATACATAATCGCATTTAAGCCTTATGCTGATCCTGTTAAATGGGTACCACATATGGTATTATATGTATTTTAATGATTTGGGAACTGAGCTTCAGAGATACTCACTGAATTTACCAGGTTGTTTATTGTAAGGCAATATTTGACTCTGAATATGCTAGTTTCTTTTTTCTAATTTATATTTCAATACACCTAGGTTTTTAAAAATATAGCTTCTTAAAGAGCTGCTGTTAAAAAAATATTCCAAAAATTCATTGAAATTGCCAATTAATTGCATGCTTAGTGTTGGTTATGCTTATTCTAGAACAACAGAAAGAGTATTTTATTGTACCTTGCATCAAAGTCTTCTAACTTGTACGATTTTTCAGAGTTTGGGTTCTCCTTTGAGGAATCAGATTCACAAGACATGATAAGGTATGAAAGTAAAATATTAGATGAAATTTAAGGTCTCATTTTATCAGTTAAATTTATTTTTAATTTATGGAATAAAGCAGGAATTTCTGTAACACAGGATTCAAAAAACGATAACTACACAGGAAACTGAAAATCTACATAAAAATTGCTATTCCTTTTAAATATACAACAAAGTTTTCATGGAAATTTCTTTTCCCCCTTTTTTACTTCCCTCTCTCCCACCCTAGAGATTGCTTCCATTAGAGACAGATACACACGCACGCACACACACACACACACACACACACACACACACATTTATTCTATACATACTTCTACTGATCAGTTCTCCAGATTCAAATAGCATCGTTCTTCCTCTTTTTTTTCTAGTTAGTTTGGGTATTTATTACAGTCAAAACTGTTTATTTATTCAAACTCATTCTTAAAATAATCTTGCTGTTACTATATACAATATTATCTTGGTTCTGCTAATTTTGTTCCTCATTTCCACAATTGAAGGGCATCCCTGCCATTTTCAGTTCTTTGTCAACATGAAGATCATTGCTATAAACATTTTAAAACATATGGTTTCTTTTCCTTTCTTCCCTAATCATTTTTGGAAATAAATCAAACAAACCAGTAATGGCAATGCTAGGTCAAAGGGAATCAGCAATCTAAAAACTCTTTGGGCATAATTCCAAATTGCTCTGCAAAATAGTTTGATCAGTACATAATTGCACCAATAATGGATTAGTGTCCCACTTTTGCCATATTTCCTCCAAAATTTGTTATTTTACTTTTCTATTATTTTAACCAATTTGATAGGCATAAAATGATATCTCAAGGTTGTTTTAATTTATAACGTTCCATTCAGTAATGATGTAGAACATTTTTATATGAATATAAATTGTTTTGGTTTATTCATTAAAAACTGTCTGATCATATGCATTGATCATTTAGCAACTGGGGAATGAATAGTACTCATATATTTGCCAAAGTTCTTAATATAATTGGGATATGAGACCTTTGAGAAATTCTTTTGATTTTGTATTAATATTTGTTCATTTTTTAACTCAACATAATCAAAATTATATATTATATATCTAACTTTGCTCTCTGTCTCTTGTTTATTCATGAATTGTTTGCCTATCTATAACACTAAGTAATATATTCCACGTTCTTCTTATTTTCTTATAGAGCCTTTTTTTAAATACAGATCTTGTATCAATTTTGTCCTTATCTGGGTAAGTGATATAAGATATTGGTCTATGCCAAGTTGCTGTCATCCTGTTTCCAAGTTTTCCCAAAAGTTTTTACCCAAAATGAGATTCTTATCCCCAAATCTTAATTCTTTACACTCATTAAATGTAAGGTTATCATATTGTATTTCTATTTTGCTCCACTGATCTACCTCACTATTTCTTAGCAAGTACCAGATAATTTCGGTAACTACTGTCTTATAAAATAATTTAAGATTTGTGAATGCTGAACCTCAAGATTTTTTGGTTTTCCAAATGATTTTTTTAAATTATTTTTTTAATTCAGTAAAAGTATATTTTAATTTAATTGCAATGCAATTGGTTTGGCTAAAATTGTCATTGCTATTATATTATATACTATATATATATACAATATATACTATATATACAATATAATATATATTATTATATTGCCCCTGTCTATCCATGAACAAATTATATTTATATCAGTTATTTAAATCTGGTTTTATTTGAATAGTTGTTTTTAAATTTTTTTTCATATAGTTCCTGAGTTTGTTTCAGCAAGTGTACTCCTAGGTATTTTATAATGCCTAGAGTAATTTCAAATAAGATATTTATTACTACCTCTTCTTGAAGAGATTTGTTTGTGAATGGTGATGAGTTATGTGGATTTACTTTATATTCTACTTTGCTAAAATTATTGTTTCAAATAACTTTTTAGCTGTGTCTTTGAGATTTTCTAAATATATTATCATATTATATGAAAAAGGAAATCCTTTTAATATCTCATTCTCATTTCTTCTTCCTTCTATTTCTTTTTCTTCCCTTATTGATATTGTTAGAATTTCTAAAACAATATTGAATAATATTGATGACAGTGAGCATACTTGTTGCACACATGAACTTATTGGAAAGTCTTCTAACTTATTCTCAATGCAAATAGTGCTTGGTGATGGTTTTAGATAAATGATTTGTTACCAATTTAAGGAATAATCCATTTATAACACTAATTTCAGATGTTTTTGATAGAAATGAGTATTGAACTTTGTCAAACACTTTTTCTGCATTGTTATAATCATATGATTTAAAAAAATATTGATATGATTAATTATGTTAGTAGTTTTCCTTATGTTAAACCATTCTTGCATTCCTGGTACAAATCCTTTTTGGTGATAATGTATAATCTTTGCAATGTATTGTTCCAATATTTCAGTTAATATTTTGTTTAGGAGTTTGCATCCATATTCATTAATGGAATTAGTTTATGCTTCTCTTTCTCTGTTTTAATTCTTCCTGATTTATCAATATCATATTTATTCCTGCAAGAGTTTGGTAGAATCCCTTCTTTATTTAGTATTCCAAATAATTTATTTAATTTTGGAATTAGTTGATGTTTAAATGTTTAATAAAATTCACTAATCAATCTGGTGCTTGTGGGTTTTTTCCCCCTTTGGAAACTCATTTCTTGCCTGTCCAGTTTCTTTTCCTAAAATAAGTCTATTTAGATATTCCGTTGACATAGTAAATTTATATTTTTCTAACCAGTCTTCTGTTCCACTTAAATTGATCAATTTAATGACATATAACTGGCCAGAAAAACTCCTTAAAATTGCATTAGTTTCATTTTAAATATTGATGTATTTCTTCTCATTTTTCATACTAGTGATTTGGTCTTTTCTGTATTTTTTAATCCATTTAATCAATATTTTATTTTCTTTCATAAAACTAACTCCTAGATTTATTTTTTAATTCAATTGTTTTTATACTCAATTTTGTTGACTTCACCTTTAATATTTAGGATTTCCAACTTTGTGTTTAATTGAGGATTTTTAATTTTTTCTCTTTCTAGTTTTTCAGTTGCATACCAATCCATTAGTTTGCTCTTTATTTTATTGAAAAGCACTAGCACTGTAATCATGGAGTTGTACAGCCTGGCATCAAACCCTGATTCTTATATTTCCTCCTTGTGTAACCACTGTCAAGTCATTTAATATCCCAGGACATTTTTCTCATCTCTAAAATGAGGTGATTGGAGTAAATAACCCTTGAAGTTCTTTACAACTTTCAAAATTTGATGCTGCTATTTTCTAATTACAAAAAGAATAGCACATTTTTGCAAACACATAAGAGTCACAACAAAAGATGATTCTGTCTCAGTCTAGACTCTCATGGTTAGCTTCTGAATGGTGGATATTTTTAAAAGAACTTAGGGAAGATGGGAGGAGGTTTCACTGATGGATCAGTCATGCCATTATTGCTTGGTCACACTCAGACAATTTTGCATCACCCTTGGAAAACAACTTAAGGAGCAACATTTTTTTCTGGCAAGAATGCTCCCATGCTTGAGTAGATATTTAATCTGAAACTGTACTCACCTGCAGCAGCAAAATTGAGTTATTCCAGATTTCTTTCTGATTCTTCTGCATAGTGCACCCAATGAATCATGGATTTTCCCAGCAACTTCTGAGGGAACCAATATAGTATGATATATGTACAGGCATGACGCTATGCCTTACGTCTTATACAAGTTTAGCCTTCCCTCTGCCACCTGTTTGATACGCTATGTAACAAAATTGCTCAGTAGCACAACTGAAGGAAACAAAACTTGGACAAAATACAAAGATTGCATTTGCTAATTTTTTTTGTCTATTTACTTAATGTTTTCTCAATATCACAATGGTTACTGTTTTAAATAAACATTTACTTTATTATGATATCCAATTTAAGTGGGTAGAAATGGTTATATTTAAACAAGGAGAGTTTATAATGGGAGAAACTTGCACACTATAAAGTATTTTGAACTTATGTCCTGAGACCCCGGAACTCACAGGGGAAATTATTTTTTATTTGAGATGAGATAAGGTAAGGCTTGTCAAGATACTATTATGAGACATCCAGTTTTCCAGAGCTAAGGCCTGGGAAGTAAGCTGTGCCCTGAGCTTGGCAGAACAGCAATCCTTCGTGACCACACTCTGAATGAACTCAGTCACAGAAAAAAATATTAGTATTGTTTCACATAATTATTGTGCTTTGACTAGTACCAGACATTTCCTGATCTCAGACAAGCACCTGTAGTGCCTATATTCTGGTCATGAAGCCCTACTACCAATAAAACTTGTCTCATTGTGGCTGTTATCATGCCTTGTCAGAGTAATAGCTTACTGTGTAGCCTTTGGTATATGTATTAAGATTTACCTACACTAAAGTGGGTCCCCCACTGTGCAGGGTGGTGGTGATGGAACATATGTCGTTTCCCTCCTTTTTTGCAAGCTGTTTCCCTTACTATAGAAAATAAACTTCTTTTTTAGACTCTGAACAGTTCTTCTTGTCTCTTCTGTCTGTTTGGCTTTGAATTCCACAGGCCAAGAGGTTTGGTACAGTTGACAGGTGACACATGCTCTATTAAAAACACAAACAGTAATAAAAGCAACCAATAGTTAGTAATTAAAGGTAATTTGTAGTCATATATAGAGATAAACACTTTTTCAATATCTCAATCACACTCAGAACTTAATAACATATTGAATTGAATTTTTACTGTTTTTCTAGAAAGTTAAGGGGCTTCTTTGCATATTATGATGTTCTCCAATTATCTCCATTCAGATATTTAAATTACAATATCATGATAAACTAATTGTTTTAAGTAAACCCTAAGTAACTGAATGGTTCATCTTCTCACTTTTTTGAGGGGAGAGTAAAAACTTCAATGCACATAATACTAGTCACTAAGAAGAAAGATTGTAAGAAGGAAGTATAAATATGGCTTAACTATAAGAAAGGCTATTTATTGATGAAATTAAAAATGCCTGTGAAGTGTTAAAATGGAAGGAACTCCAGATCCAAAAAAGGGGACCTGGTTTGACCCAGAGTCATATCACACTTTACTAAGATTATAACTACATTTATTGCCTGAGAAGAAGCTTGCAAGCTAGAACAAGTTCCCAGCTGCTCAAAGGGAAGAGGGAAAAGAGTGAGATATTTATGACTTTTGAAGGGTTTGTAACTAAGGGAGAGAGAAGGTTAAGAGAGAAATAAAAATAGATGGGGGCATCAGTGCAGTAAAGGTCCAGGAAGAAGACATCTGTAAACACAACAAATCAGAAAATAGGATATTTGGGACTCTTTAGATAAGTCAGAGACTGAGGTGTCTACTGTTCTCTCTTAGCTAGTCAAGACTGGTTTTAGCAGTTGAGGACATCTCCAAGGTCAGCTAATATTTATTTACTCACAAAGGATCAGTAGTATATCAAGCAACCCTGAGCTTCAGAAGACTAGTTCTTGCGCTACTTCATTGTCTGGTTCCCCTGTGTTAAAAAGAATCTCTGTCACATTTAACCAGCATCACAGCTTATGTTCACATTATCTGGTATAGAATACAGAAGTGCTACGTTTTATACTAAGATTTTCCATAAAAACTATGCAACCTTGAACAAGTCTCCGTTTCTTTATTATCTGTAAATTGTCAAAGGTTCACAAAATTTCTAATTTCTTTTAATCTGAGGGTTGTGTTCACAGAAAGGGAGCAGGGAAAGACAGAAGAATAGTAGAAGTGCCCTATTACTATGGAGTTGAAGTACATCTAGGGAACTGAGGGAACAAAGGAGGGACCCAGGCCCTGGCAAGAGGATCCTCCAAACTAAGTATTCCATGGACAATTTCCTCAGGTAATAAGACTTTTATTGAGAAGCTATTATATGAAAACAGTAGAGGCGCTACTTTCTTTTCTGATACATCAATGTTATATCTTTATATTTAAGTTACATGGATAATAAAATATTTTTCATTTTGTAATCATTTAATATGATTTTCTAGTATGATGCTGCTTCCTTTTTGAATGAAAATACTATCTATAGAAGAGATGATGTTCTTTCTTTTTTCTAATAGGCAACGAAATCATTGACTAGGTTATTCTATTGCCAATACCCTACAGTCCTTTATTACTTAGGTCATTTAAGTGATTTTAATATATTGCATCCATCAAATCATACAGATAAAATCAGTTTACTTTGAAAAAGTGGCAAAAATCCCTATTCATTTTGTGTTACATCATTCTCTTTTCTTTGTTAAGACCCAAACAGTCCTGTCCTCTACCTTTTCCGCTGAGGTTAGTATTAACTAAGGTTAAGTACAACTAAAATATTTTTCAGCCTAAATTAATTTGCAGAGAACTTCTTGGTGTATAGAAAAAATTCTTGTTTTAACTTATTTTCTGCTTAATATGATATGGACACCAGAGGAATTCTAATATCATTTTAAATAAGAACATTGGGACGATGCTCAACTAAGCCCTTCTGATATGAGCACTAAACTACATTTCTTAAGGAAACTTGCCAAGACTCAGAGTCACTGTTACTTAGAGAAATTATGAAAGAATCAGGATGAAAACAAAAAGGAAACAAGAATCATGTCTCATTTTGACTTTCTCCCTACTTCAGAATATCTTTTTTGCAAATAAAATGACTTTCTACCTATTAAGCTCCCCAAGCAGAAGCTTTAAACTGGGGCATGGAGAGAGAAGTTGGCCTATTATACATATTTTCAACATCTCATCTTAACGTTGATTTCCAATAAGAAAATTTTTAGGCTTCAGAAATTATAGGGTAAAATTTCCCTGATTTTGGAGAAAAGTCAAGTTAATATGAAAGTAACATCATTTGCAATATACAATGTCACCTTTTGTTTGCAATACTCTTTTCTTTGATGGAGTTCACACACTTAAAAGACATGGTACGATGTTTTGAGGCTGGAGAAAGCTGTATTGTGATAGGATAGAGTAAATTAAGTTTGAAAAAAATGAATAAAATCACTGACAAGATTGAGACAGCATGTACCTATCTCAACTGTCAATTATATTTTCCCTCTACCAAATATGTTGCCATCTCTAAAGGATGGTCCTTTTTGAAAAGATGTATAAAGAAATCTATTCAAGCTTTGTATAGTTAACATAACTCTACTTTTCAAAGTAAGAAGGATAATGGAGAGGGATATATTTTATGATAAAGCATGTGTATCATGGAAGAGTTTTGTATTATTAATTTCTCTTAGCCAAAAGCAGTAGTGTAAGACCAACCAAATGAACAGGCATTTATTAATTACATATTATGTATCATTCACAGTGATAAACACTGGAATTCAAAAGTCAAAATAGTCCCTGACTCCAAGACACTTAGATTCTAACAGAAGAGACAATAGGCACATATATAGATATATTCAAAGTATGTATAAGAAATCTTAGAAAGAAAGGTAATATGGGTGGGTGCGTGGGGTGAAGACGAAGATCAGAAAAGGTCTACCAAAGAAGGTGCCTCTTGAGTCAAAACTTGAAGGAAGATTGGGATTCTAAGAGGCTGAATCAAAAACAGAGATAATTCCAGGCATGGGGAATAGAGAATTCCAAGCAAAGAGATGAGAGAGGTAGTTCCTTGTGTTTTACACAGCAAGTAGGCTGATAGGGGCTGTAGAGTATGAAAGGGAATAATGTCTAAGAAGCTTAGAAAGATGGTAAAGGGCCAGATTGTGAAGTATTTTAAATTTCAAGAGAAATATTTCTCTTTGATATTCAATGTAATATAAAGTTCTTTTATTTTATTGAGTAAAGAGTTGACATGGTCAGACCTGCAGCTTAGAAAAAATCACTTTGGTTGCTCTGTGAGTGATATGATGAGGCTGAGAAAGACCTGAGGTGGGGAAAACAGTTAGGAAACCACTATAGATGTCTAGGCAGAAGAGACCTAATTGTGATTTGGAACCTGAGAGACTGTGGGGGGAGGTATTCCCTCAACTTATCAGGTTATCAGGAAGTTCAGAAAAGTGAATTTTGAGAGAAAGATAATGAGTTCCATTTTGGACATATGAAGTTCGAGAGGTCTACCAGATAAGCAGTTCAAAATGTGCAATTTATAGATAGGTCCCAATTTGTGTAAGTGAAGGAAGTTACCATGCCAGCAAAATATTAGGCTCTTGCATCAACCACATTAAATCTTTTAAGGATTCTGATGGAATTTATTTCCATAAAATTTAATCTATTAAGGGCAAGAACTTGCTTTCATTTTCTTTTTCTGATCTCAGCACCTCATAAACTGAGCCCTGAATAAAATGGGCACTAAATGTTTGTTAGATTGGTTTGGTTTGAATTGAATTGTCTCAGTATAGAAACTTTGTTTCTAAACTTTAAAGAGAGTTACTCAAAAGGTTTTCAACCAAGGTGTACATGAGGATTCTATCAGATTGTTTCTAGCCAAGCAATCAATAAGCTTCTTCTTTTCTTATGTTTCTTCTCCTCCATCTGCTCCTTCTTTCATTTCATCAGATTTCTAGAGGTCGTTAAGGTTTGCAAAATAATATCCCATTAAACACTCTGTGATTTAATAATTAAAATTAATTTTCTAGTATTTGCAATTAGGTCATTCATTTCACCTGATTAGCTCAAAGTATAACATATCCACACAGGCTTAAAACTAAAAGATGGTTTCAGAGCATGTCTATCATATTAAGAAATGTTAATGACAGTAACAATATTTACCAATATTTCATATGCCATCTGAGAAAATTATAATGAATAATGATTACTAGGTCACAATATAGCTTTCAATTACTTCAAATTTCAGTCATTTTTAAGTTTGCAAAGAATGTGGAAATACCATAGATTATTTTTTGTCAGAGAAAGGGAATATTTTTAACCATAATATAATGAAAAGAGCCTAAATGCATTTTAATGAAACTCTCCAGTTGAAAAAATATTTTTGGATTAAAACCAAATGAATGTATCTTCAAAACGGGGCATTTTTTGTAAAGTTATGATAATAAAAAAGGTCTATTGAAAGCATATAAAAAATTTAATGGCAAAGTATGTAACTAAAATATTTGAATGTAATTACATATAATTTTTCATGTTCTATTTATACTACTACAACATTAGAAATGTGTAACTTGACATTCCAATTTTATGATAAGTACATATTACATTTTAATGTTATGTGGTTTTATAAACTAAAATGTAGAAGATTTGCATTTCAAAACAAATTTATTAACCATTTCGTTTTTAATATTTGAAGTTACATTCCATTAACATCACATTTTATACCCAGATTTTCAATTTTATAACTATTTTCAGCCTTTGAGGTTTTCACTAAAGGGATAAGATAGTCTTTCTTTATCGTAAAAGAAATAGTATCAGACTTGTACAAAAACTACTAGGCAAGAAGTTATAAGAATCAATTTACAGATGTGGTTCTGCCATTGATTAGCTATGCAACATGGACAAATCACATAACATTGCCAAAATTAAATTCCTTACTTATAAAATAAAGATAGCATTTAGAGTCATAGCCAAGAATTTAGATACATGGGGTAAATTGATTTCTAAACATGGTTGAAGGAAATTAAACACAGATCATTTAAGGAGAAGAGTTTGAGGGTTAAAAGGTGGCAGACATTAGGGTGAAGGAGACTGTGTGTGAGATTATTATTTTATAGGGGAGAAGGGGTAGGTACCTAGAGATTCATAATTTTCAGCAAAAAGGAGAGCAAAAAGTCTCCTTCCTTTTCCTCTTGTGACCAGGTATTTTGGGGGTAGGTAAGCTTTTTAGACAGTGCCAATAAAAATGGCATTTTCAGAAAAAAAAATCAGGAGTAAACTAGACATTGTTTTCAACAGAAGATGGAAAGGATGAAATTGGAAGAGATAAAGTATGATAGGATCATAGATTTATAGCTGGAAAGGATATAATATATCTATAATATAATTAAAAATCTTTTTGCAGTGAAGGAGCCTGAGGTATAAAAATATAATATAAATTACCTAAGGTTTTACAGATGGCATTCTATTTCTCACCTCCATATTTTTGTACAGAAATTTTAATTTTTGATAATTGAAATGTGCCTCTTCTCCACTGCCCCTTGGAATCCCTACCTCCGTTCCAACCTCAAGTCAAGCACCACTTCCTTAAAGTAGTTTTTCTTTAAGTGTCCTTGCTTCTTTGATAAGTGATCTTTTCCTTTAAAAATACGTATACACACACACACACACACACACACACATATATATATATATATATATATATATATATACGTATGTTTGTGTATATGTATGTATATATGTATGCATGTATTTTGTTTACTTTCACCTGTTTTCTATAAAAGATAAATTTTGAAGTCAGAGTCTGATCTGTTCAGATTTTTGCATCTTATAGTATCTAACATATCAGATGGAAAATAAATACTTAGGAATTGAATCAAAGTAGCGGAAAGATGATTCAAAATTATGTGCTATGATTCTAAATTCAGAAATCCTTGTTTCACCTTACCACAACAGTAGATTGCATTGGAAAAGAAGAACTGAAGAGTATGGTAACTGACAGAGAAAGGACTGGAGCTGAGATTACTATGTTTCTCTATTGTGGTCAGAGTGAAATCAATCTTTACCACTGAACTCTGTCCTGATCCTACTCATATTTATCCCAATCACCGTGTGTGTGTGGGTGGGTGAGGGGGATGTGTACATGTGAGCCTGTGTGAGTGTGGGCACACTTATGCCAATTGCTTGTCAGTGAGAATTTGGGAGAGCACAGTTCTCTCAAACAGTTGAGAGACTCCCTCAAAGAAGGGTCTTTGGGGTGGTTTCGTTGGTGATGGAAAATTTGCTCTCATGGATCTCAGCAACTGACCCATCACCCCAACTGACTTCTATTAATTTCTATACCAACTTTCTGCCTTGCGGTATTACTTTAACTATCAAATGAGGCAAGGATAGAAGAATTCTTTAAATTGCAAAACTCTATATAAATATTACATATTATCAATATGCATGTGAAATAAAAATACTTTTGTTGTGTGTCACATATAATATGAATTTGGTAATTTTTCATTTAGTAGTATGACCTTATATAACATGATTACTGGAAGTTTGTTTCACAAGTCAAATGATTTTTTTAATTTGCAGAGTAAATTAAATATAAAATATCACATGTAGACATTGGTAAACAAATTGGTAAACTAAACAAAATACATTAAATGGACAATTCATTAAAATTATTAACAACATATAACTTTTCCTTCATTTTTCTAAATATTTCATACATTTTCACCTTCAAATATCTACGTAATTTTTGACATGTATCTAATTCATATTACAAATACATGTGGGAGGCATCTCTGTTTGAAATTAACAATACTGCACTTGGAGTTACTTGATGAGGTTTCAAATCCCAATTCTGTTATATAAATTCTCATGTTAATTTGATCAAGTCATTCAAAGTCTTTGGGTCTCAGTTTCCTTATCAGAAAATTAGAAGGTTTGAACTAATATGTCTCTAATTTTCCTTTCAATTTCAAATTAATGATGTTATGACTATGAATCAGTACAAGACATATTTACTAGTAACTGTAAGACTCCTTGATATCATCAATGTGAGTCTTCCCACCATCAGAACATACAACAGCCCATTCACATGTAGTCATCCTTTGTGATATTTTACTATGGCCTTCCTATGAAATCTCATTAATAGGTCTATGTGACAAATCAGAGGCCTGTCTGTGGATATTTCATTACTCCATGGCCACAAATTCAGCACATAGGGTGTCCAGTTATAATTCTCTCTTGTTACATTGATAACCCTCCTTCCTTTCTAACATACATTCCTGGAATTGGAGTTAAATGACTTGCCCAAGGTCACACAGCTAGTGGGTGTCAAGTGTCTAAGGTGAAATTTGAACTCAGGTCCTCCTGACTCCTGAACTAGTACTCTATCCACTGCACCACATAGCTTCCTCTAGCTTACCTCATCTTGGGTCATCTCCAGTCATCCTGAAGAATATCTGGTCACTGGATTCAGATGGCTCTGGAGGAGAAGTGAGGTTGGTAACCGGCACAGCCCTCCTTCACTCAAAAACAACGTCAAGTGCAAGTTATGTCATCATTTTTCTAATGACATGGTCTTCTTTGGAAAGGAAGGATGAACACACATTCCTGAACTATGCCTTCATGCCACATCTTGTGTTCATGGAAGAGCTGGCTTTATGTTGCAGCTTATTTGGGTATACCATGAAGCTCTCTATTGCCTTTTGGATTTGTTACTAAAATTGATTTAGTGAGAAATGATTATTAATAACTAATATCTTGGGGAGATTTACATACTCTTGCCTTTTCTAAAATCATTTTTTAAAAAGCTCAGTGGTTTAGAAGGATATCACAGATAAAGAGACTGTTTTAACACTCAGGATCTTGGTCATACCCCACCCAACATAGCCAGGAATTTAATCTAAGGAAGGGAAGTCTATTGTGCTCTACTCAGAGTTGGGTGGGATATGTATTCTTTGAATTGGTAGTTAAAGCTATTGGTGGTCAGGTACAATGATACTTTTTCTATCCAAGAGATACACAGCCCTTGATTTTAATATAGCCCACATCCAGTCACATTAATTCAATTAGATTTGATTGCTATTTGATGGACCATCTACTGTTGTGAAGAGTATATGAATAGTGATCACCATTGTTGACTTTGGTCTAAGAGAGATGACCTGATGACCATCTTTTTATTAATAATCTGTTGGCCTTACTAATAAAATGATTAAATTACCTGGAAACTATGTCTCTTGAACCTCTTTAAATGTCACCATTCTTTGCTGGTGCAGTGTTTCACAAGTAAAAGAAAAAAAGTAGGTTGGGAGTACATTGCTGTTGAGTAGATGATATCTAGTTTAAAAAGAAAGTTTGAGACAATTGAAAATGTTCCTCCTCTTCCTCCTTCAATTCATTGTCTATCCTCATGCCAATTCTATATAGATTTATTTAATTCAATTGACTAGGAAGCTATTTATAAATTACAAATCTGACTATACGTATAAATATGTGTGTGTGTGTGTGTGTGTGTGTGTGTGTGTGTGTATATATATGTAAATGCTAGCTTCAGCCTACACCCTGTCTATATCTCTTCAAAAGTCAGCTTAAGTATCACAGTCTCCAAGAGATCGTTCTTGATTCACATAGTGATGACTGTCCTCTCATCCCTACTCCAATTACATGTATTTATTTATAATGTATCCTATAGTTACTTCTCTGTTAAAATGTCCTATCCCCCTCAATATTTATTTTGTATATTGCCATTATTTACTTATTTACAAACATTTTGTGTCCCTCCCTTCTGAAGCAATTATGCATCTTCCTTCATCAGTGGAGATTCCCGTTTACTTCTATTAATAATCTACCTGGACTAATTTTCCATTTTGGGCACACTTCCTCTCCTTTTACTCTCCCGATTTCATTGATACTGAATACCAATTGAATAAACCACTTTTTCCCTCCTATCTCCATATGGAAAGTTGCTCTCATCCCAATTTACCTAAATCCTACCAAACCAATGTCCCAGTCCACGGCTTCTTGATGCTTTCATTGTGCCTCTAGAACTTCCATTTGGTAATTTATATGCTTCTCTTCATTGTATATTTCTTCCTCTCAAGAAGCTCCAACATTAACACACCTATTTTTACCTTACACATTTTTCTTGGATGGAGGGATGAAGAAAGTACTTATTAAATATCGACTACTTTTCAGTCACTGTGCTAGGAATTTTACAAATAATACCTGATTTGATCCTCACAATATCCCTGAGAGGTATGTGCAATTATTATCCTCATTTTATAGTTGAGGAAACTAAAGTACACAAGGTTAAGTGATTTTCCTGGATAAAACAGCTAGCAAATGTCTGAGACCATAATAGTATCTTCTGTTTACAGAATATGGTAAATATACAGAAGCATAAAAATTAAATATATAAAACTATATAAATATAAATTAAATATATAAACTGACACAAAACAAGATAGACAAGCTTACAAAAAATGATTGCAAAAAATAACACACACAATGATTACAATGATGAAAATTAAAAGAAAACTACAGAGTAGGGGAAAATGAATGTAGCAAAATTAGGAATAAGTGTGCCTCCAAAGACATGACATGACAATTCTCCCTCCCCCACATACTCCTTTACAGAGATATGAGGTCCATGAGTGTTTAACATTGCCAAATATTTTATACGCACACACACACACACACACACACATACACACAAACACATTTATCCATCTAATTGGTTTTATTTATTATTTTTTCCCACTTCAATCCTTTAAAAAATTGTCATTAGTGGGATGTAAGGGTAAAGGAGAGATTATATGACTAGACCAGTGGCACACATTAAGTGTCTGAGGCAAGATTTTTAACTCAGATCTTTCTTCCTCTAGGCTCATCACTATCCACTGGGCTACCTAGTTTCCTCTTTCCTCATTACTTTCAACTTCTGACCCTCAAGAGACCTAATTCTCCCAAGTGACACTGAGTTCATGACTAGTCTATCCAGTACTGGTTGTACTTTCTCTCAGACCTCCAATTCACTGATTCTGTAATGGATACTTCTTGCTTCACAGTGCTAACTCTAGACCATCCCACTATTGCCCTCATTCAACAATCTCTCCTCCTTTGGTGCCTGTCTATTTAAATCCATCATTTGACCCAGACCATTACTGTTGTTGTCTACTAGCCACCAAAATGTTCTTGCTGCTCAATTGATTTAGTACGTGAATTAAAATCTTTCCCTCCTCTCCACCTCCTGCACCTATTCTAGCACAATTCAACAATCATGTTAATAGTTCTTCAAATACTCTACGATTTTAGCTCTTAATTCCTATAAGCTACTCCTCTATTCAACTTTAACTGAAAGCATAGTTACACCAATGATTTTGATGTCACTAAAAAGACGATTTATGATTGTGAACTCTGAAAAAACCATTTTGTGATTAAAATAAAAATCCTATCTTTCCAGTGCTACATACACTTCGTTCACTCAAAACTATTCTCTGTCTTCATTCTGGACCTCATTCCCTTTATACCTTAGCACTTTTCTAGATTATTTCCCTTACTCTATCTATATACTCTCCTCTTTTCCCAATTTCAACTCCTTAATGAATAAGTTTAAATCTGCACCATCCTGCACTCTCAAATGCCTATTTTGTCCTTGTCTTTGGTAATACCTTACCAAATCCCAGCTCTGGATTATGTCAATCATCCATGTTCTCCATTCCTTGATATGCTGTTAAACTAGAGATAGAGGGAGGTAAAAAATAATGCTAACTTAATCCACTGCAAATTTATGTGATATAATTTTGAGTGGTCACACTGCATTGTGGCAAACTTTCTACTCCTTCCTAATTAATTCTTATCCCACTCACCAGTTTGTTTGTTTTCTTTTCTGGACTTTTTTTTTCTTTTCTCATCAAACCTCCAATGATAGACCTTTCCACTATTATCTCAGTTGAAGACTATGACCCATATTTTTCTGAGGTGTTTGAGGTCTTTTGCTCTTCTCTTTTTCTCCTTATCTCACAATCCTGATATCATCCCCCATTATTTCTTCCTTTGCTCCCTCTCTGATGAATAAATTGACTTTATCCTTGCAAGGGCCACCCTCTTTAACTATATCCTTGTTCCTATTTCCTTCCTTCTTTTCCAAAATATTTTTCCTACTATCATCAACTCTCCTATCTAATCTTCAGCCTATACCTCTCAATTTGTTCTTTTTATGTTCCCTAAAAAGACCATGAAGATGATGCATACTAAAACCAACCAACCAGCAAACAAACTTCCTCCCAAACAATTCATTTAGTTATTGTTATATATCCTTCCTCTCTTTCTCAGGTAAACTTGAAAACAGAAAGCAGATCAAACTAATTATAACTACTTTTTCTCTTCTTACTATCTTTGATATCTTTTGGAAATTGACTTATGATCTTTTCTTTCAACTTACACTTCTCACTCTAAAGTTAGCAGTGACCTTTTACGTGACAAATCAAATGTCCATTTCTTAGTCATTATAATTTTCAAACATTCTCTAACATTTTACACTGCTGACTACCCTCTTTTCCTAGGTACAGTCTCTTATTCTTAATTGCAATAATTTCTCTCTCTCTCTCTCTCTCTCTCTCTCTCTCTCTCTCTCTCTCTCTCTCTCTCTCTCTCTCTCTCTCTCTCTCTCTCTCTCTCTGTTTATCTCTATCTCTTTCCCTCCAGTGAGTGAAAGGGATTTGACATGAGCAGAATGGTGGTTTACGAAATCACTTTGGAGGCTAAGTAGAGAATAGATTGCAGTGTGAAACAGTGAGACTGAGAAAAGAATTAGAAGTTATTGCATTTTTCTAGGTAAGTGGTTTTGGATGTATGAGTGGACAGAAAGGAGAACACAGATGAGATATTGTGGAAACTGAAATAAAAATAAAGGAAACAAACATGACAAACAGTTGGCATATGTGGGTTAATGGAAGATCTATGTCAGAGACAACACTGAGGTTGTAAGTTAGGACCTTACTGAGCTCAACAGTAATAATGAAATTCAGAACAGGAATATTTTTGGTGAAAGCTCTCTTTTATGGGTGTTGGGTGTGAATTGCTTGTGAAAATTCACATTTAAAATGCCAAGATCAATTTATGATTTGGGCCTAAAAATCAAGAATGACTAGGATCACATATATGTGTATGTGCATACCTATGTGTCTATTTGTATATATATATGTACCTATGTATAGATTTACATATGTGTACATATGTGTATGTGTGTGCATACATGTATATACATACATGTATGTGTATGTGTATGAAGGTATATGTATATATGTGTATATATATCTATGTGATAAATATAGATCTATCTATCTATATACACACATACATATATTTGTATATAGAGTCATATTAAAGATGATAATTTAATACACTGAAGCTGATAAGTTCACCAAATTAGTGAGTGTACACTCAAAAAAGCAAAGTGAATGACAGAGCCTCGGGATGTATCTAAAATTAATGAGTATGATTCCTGGGTGAGATGGGTGATGATGCAGCAAATGAGAATGAGAAGTAGCCATCATAAAGGGGAGAGGACAGGAGAGGAGAGGTGAGGGAAGGGTGAAAAAGGGAGAGATGGAGAGACAGACACAGAGAGATATAGATAGAGGAAAAAATGGCAGAGATGATAAAAAATGGCAGATAATAAAAAAGTGATAAAAGGCAGTCTTTGCCCTCAAAGAGCTCATAAATTAATGAGGGAGACAACAAAATAATAGGAGTATAAAAGCAAGTTACATATAGGAAGTAATAATTGATAGAGGAAATAGAATAGAATTAAAAGGGATTGGAAGAGGCTTCTTGTAGAAAGCAGGATATTATTTTGGATACTAATGAAGTCAGGAAAGTCAGGAATTTGAGATGAGGAGAGACAATATTTTAGGAATTGGGGACAGAGAGAGAACATGCCCAGAGTTGAGCAATGAAGAGTCTTGTATGTGAAAAACTAAGGATGCCAATTTCACTGAATTTAAAAATAGGTAGTAGGATTTTAGATATGAGGAAGAGAAATATGGTGGGGGGGCAGGTTTTGAAGGGCTGTGAATTAAATAAAAAAGATTTTGTTTTTGATCCTGGAGATGACACAGAACTACTGGAGTATAGTGAGTATGAAGGTGAAATGGTAGGTTTTGTGCTTTAGAAATATCATTTTAGTGTCTTAATAGATGATGAACTGGAAGGAGGAAAGTCTTGTGACAGACAGACTAACCAGCAGACTGTTGTAATGTTCCAGATCTAAAGTGATGAAATCCAGCACTAGGATAATGATAGCATCAGGGGAAAGAAGGGGAAGTATTTGAGAGATGTTGAAAAGGTGAAATCAACAAGCCTTAACAACTGTTTGGATATGACGAGTGAGATGGTAAGAGATAGTGAGGAATGTAGGGTGAAATGTAGGAGTATCAGATATTAGCCTGGATGACTGTCATGCAAATATGATACCCATCACAACTGCTATGAATTTAGATGCATTATCTCTGGTTGGTTCACAAAATCTAACAAGCTTTCCTCCTCCAGACCAGAATCAAAATATTTATTTGAAATATCCCTATTCTCATTTAGGAAAGATTTAGTAAGATACTAATCACTAATCCAGGTAGTACCAAGATTCCTCTCCTTCAAGCCACCCCATGAGCAAGTCCCCTAGGCAAGTTCGTCCCTCAGCCTCTCTCTTCTCTTCTCAACTTTCTCTCTCTGCCTGCTTCTCTCTTTGCCCACGTTTTTTTTTTCCTCCAAGCAATACAATATATACTGTTTCCAATCAAACACTCAGCACTTGATTGACTGAGAGTCAATAAGTTTGGGAATCAGCACTTAATTTAGAAAATGTGAGAATCCCTGTTGTCCAGAGCATAATTGCCTCTGCTGCAAGGCACCATGTGAGGTCTTTTAATGGGCAGAGAAGAACTTGTATACTATTAACCTTACATTCGTCCCCAAGACCTTTCATGATCATTAATTAATATAAAAGAGATAACACAAAATAAACATATCATGAAGCCTATACAATAAGTATTGACTGAAGAATGATAAAATAATTGTCAATAAATGATCTTAGGGCAAGCACTTGAGCCCAAGCACCCCATTGTTCTCCACGCAAATGAATGGACCCCAAATCCTGGGGGTAAGACCTCAAACTCTCAGCTTCTAATACTGCCTCCTTCTGAGACTGGACTTAGAGCTGTCCCTGCTTTGAGATGCCCCATTCAAGTGATCAGTTTCTTTAGCTGGTATCTGGAGCTTAGTCAATTCCAGATCCAGGGGTGACATATGGTTTCAGACAGAGGGTAATGTTCACCCTAAACAATTAGTTTAAAGTGGAGGAGACAAATCTAGCAAAAAGGTTAAATAAAGACCAAAAAGAATAGGGAGACAATAACCAGAAGCAGGGCAAATATAGGCTGGTAACTTTCAGATCAGGCCATTTCAAATTTAACTGAGACTCCAACTACACTGTATCAATTTGACTTCATAGCCAATCTCAGGAACAGTCAGGTGGGAAATGTTCCTTTCTAAAAGAACACAATGGCGAAATAGCCAGGAGCACCCTATACTAGATTCAGACTGAGACTGTACATGAAGCTTTTCCCCAAATACAAACTTCTACCTGTTAATAGTACAGGATCACATTCCCTCTGAATGGCTTGTGGCATTTAGAGTAGTTAGCCACGCATCTGGAGTCAGTGAACCAGTGTCATAGCTTTCTCAGGAATCTGGTCTGTGTGCTTCTTTCATCTGGACTGGGACGTGATCAATTTTTTATTCTCTCTCACTGTGTAACAAACTTCGATATAATCATTTAGGAGAAGCTTAAGAGGCAGTTCTTACTTCGCTGTTCTGTCTAATATTAAATCCTTTTTCCTAGTACATTTTATATAGTTTGTTAGTTGGAATGCCATCTATTTTTCCAGAATCTATTCCTGCTCTCAGTAAGGAAGTGAACAATTCTTTCCTTCTTAATTTATTCTGACTTTGAATCTGCCGGCTATTTTCTCTTTTGCTGGCTATTTTCTCTTCTCTCTTGAGAAATTTATCTTTTCCCCATTCCCATGGGCACCCTAATTGTGAAATCTTACCTAGCACCTCTGAAAGAGAGTGTCCTCTTTCCCCAATTAATAAAGTCAAAATTATGTGTTTATAAGTAGGAGGAGCAGTTTTTGCTATTTTATTTCTATGAGGGACCATTAAGAGAGTTCAGTGATGTGTGTCTGCATATCCCACCATTATTTCAGTCTTCATTACTCCTTCCGTTAACTTTCTCATATAGTTCCTAAGCGAATAATGAGACCTTCCTCCACTAGGACACATAGAGTCAGTGGGATACTGTTTATTGCATCCTTAGGGAGTCAGAGCTAACAAATTAGTCCCACTGTTGCCTCCTTGAATATGGTAATCTCTGAAAACTTTTTGTACAGAGGAATTTTGACTAATGCTTATAAATCCCAAGCAATCTATTTTATCTCCCCATACTTTTCTAGTCCCCTTATCACTGATTCTCACCATCCAAGATAGTAGTGATTTACCAGCTTTTTGGGTGAATTGACCTAATATATCTGTGTAAAATTTACACCTGCTGTGTAAAATCCTCAGTGACTTCCCTAAACACTCTGTGGCCCTCTGCTTCTCCTGCTTATTTCCTATTATTAGGCATGCATCCACATTTGTAGAAACCTCCTCATCTGAATTTGTTTCATATTCTTCCCCTATATCTTCTTCCCATGTCTCTGGGTCCCAATGAGGACTTGCAGATAGAAGGGCTGCGTACACCTTCCTCTTCTGAGCTACTCTCACAGGTACCTTTTCTACTACCACCTGATACTTCCTAGCTTGCCCTTCTAAAGGAGAGTTCTGGCACAGTGGAAGAGAAAAATTCTTGTTCAAATCAGCTTACTCCTTTTTCACCTAAATCATTTTCTCCAGCAATGTGTCTCAACTGTTACATAAAATATAATAACTTGTCAGTAACACTCATCATATTCTATGTACCTCTGCCATTTCCTTCTCCAGTTTTATGAGTATTCCTTGTAAACCTTGTTCTAATTCTAGAAATTCTCCTTTTTATAGCTTTGGTTCCCAGTTTTCACATAGTTCTGTGCTCTTAGCCCATTCTCTTGCCAGGGAGGAATAATGTAAATCTTCCTGGGATGTTTATTTCATTCCCTCAAGCCTTCCTGTTTTCAGATGGTTTTGTATTTTGTGATTCCCATCCTTATCATCAAATAAAATGCCAATGTGATACTCAGAGCAGCTGCTATGAATATACATTCATATCTCCATGGTTGGTTGCCAAAATATAATAAACTCTTCTCCTCTAATACAAGATCAAAATATTTATTCAAAACATCCCTATTAAGATACCAGAAGAAAATATTTTAAAAGGTACTCTTCACCAATCCAGGGAACACCAACATTCCTCTCCTTCAAGCCTCCCCATGAGTAAATTACCCTAGGTAATTTCTTCCCTCAGTCTCTCTCTTCTCTCCTCAGCTTCATCTCTCTGCCTACTTCTCTCTAAGCCCATATTTTTCCTCCAAAAAAAAAACTGTTTCCAATCAAAGATTTAGCTAGCAGCCATTCTGGGTATGTCAGTGTGGATATTGTTAGAGTTACAGTGATAGTGAAACTTTGAAGCAAAGATTGAGGTTTTGGATAAAAAGATAACAAATTCAGTTTTGATCACATTGAGTTTAAGATATCTACCAGATACCCAGTTTGAGATGCCTGAAAGGTATCTGGAGATGCAACACTAAAGGTAAGTAAAGAGTTTATGGCAGAATAGATGCATTAGAGAATCATTAGTGTAGAGATGATAAAATCCATGGAAGCTTATGAAATCACTACATAAAGTAATATAAAAGGAGAAGAGTAGAGGTCCAAGAGCAGAGCCTTGTAGGACACCTGCAATTAGTAGGCATGACCCAGATGTAGATCCAGCAAAGGAGACTGAGAAGGAGCAGTCAAATCAGTAGGAGTAAAGCAAGGAGATAGCGATACCTCTAAAGTCCAGAGAAAAGAGAGTATCAAGGCAAATGGGATGGCTGACATTGCCAAAGAATGTAGACAAGTAAAAAAGAATGAGCATTCAGAAATGGTGATTGAATTCAGGAATTAGGAGGATCTTGGTAAATTTACAGAGGGTGGAATCAGTAAAATGATAAAATTTGAAGCCTGAATGTAAAGGATTAGGAAGAGCATAAGAGGAACAGAATTTGTGGACTGCTTTTTCAAGTTTAGCCACAAAGGACAGAAGAGAAAAGGGACAATAGTTAACAGGGATTGAAGGAAAAAGGGAGGGTGTCTTTTTAGGATAAGGGCAAGTTTGTAGGCAGTAGGACAGGAGCCAGTAGACAGGGAGGGATTGGAGATGAGTCAGAGTGGGAATAACAAAGGAGGAGATGTGCTGGAAGAGATGGGACACAATAGTATTTCCTACACAGGTAGAGGAGTTTATTTTGTTAAGGAGTAAGACCACCTCATCATGAAATGGAGATGAAGGAAGATAAAATAGCAGAAGATATCTAAATGATGTAAAATGAAGAAGAAGAAAGAATGGAGTTCTTGCAAATATCCTCACTTTTTTCTGTAAAATATAAAGCAACAAAAAGCAGTGTTTAACATTAGAAGAAAGGGAGAGATATAGAAAGACAATAGATTATGGTAAGTATGGAGCATCAGAATTCTGGAACATGGAGGTGGTGAATTATAGATGATGACAAGATCACGGTTATGACCATCCTTGTCTACAGTTGAGGTTGGGTGGAAGAAGTTGGCTGTGGGAAATGTTGAGGTTGGTTGAGGTAATGATTCATTAGTGTTTGAGAGAGAGTATAATTATACTCCCTGAAATTCCCTAGTATGAAAGGAGTTGTAGAGGAGAGAAAGATTTTGTGCCAGATATTGAGGAAAAGAAAGTCTTGTACTCTGAAGGCAACAGTTTCTAGGATTTTGATTGAGTGAAAGATGTGAATTGTATGTTTCTTTAAGGATAAGCAGTTACAGAGTGATGGAAATAGAAGAATATGGAAATGACAATGGGCAACAAGGAGTATTTCACCTCTCCCATCTTGACCACTGAGTTCAGGGAAATGAGTGAAAATGGAACCATACTCAAAAGGGTGGCCATGGAAAATGTAAATATATATGTGTATGTATATTCATATGTGTATATATAATCATATGTGTATGCATTTATGTGCATGTGCACATGCATGTATGTGTTTTGTGTGTGCATATATAATATACAGATGCGAACACACAATTCTATTATATATACATAGATGTGTACATATATGCATATGTACATAGTTGCATACATTAATGTATACATATATGTATGTATATATATTTATTCTAGATGCTAATAAAATATTTTAAAGAAAATATTTTATTCTTTTTGTAGAATAACTTTTTCAAAATTATTATCGACACACACATACTAGGGGAGTCAGAGAGAGAAAAGCATTATGATGTGAGTCAGCAGATCTGGGTTCTAGTGAAGTTCTTTTGCTCCCTTGATTCATGATCAGGATCAGGTCACATAAGTATTTGGTTTCAATAGTTTTGTTAAAAGGCTTTAATTAGCCAACTTATTTTCTAACTGCAAAAAGGAGATATTGAAACAGATGATTTCCAAAGTCCCTTTGAGTGAGATATTTTATGCGTGTGTATATAATGACACAATGTTCCCTTGGATTTTAATTTCAATTCAAAATTCTAGATTGCTAAATGTAATTATGAATTCATGGATTACAAGAGATTATTTTGATAACCACCTCTCTTAAAAAATATGCTACTCACAGAGGTAATCATAGAATATCAGAGATGGAAAGAATCTCTACATCTATTTAGTTTCAGCTATAGCTTAGTGGGAATTCTCTTTATGACACTCAGACAAGTCATCATCTATTTTTATCTCGAGTTTTTTTTTTTTTATAAGGTAGAAGGCATACTTGGGAACAGATCAAATGCTTAGTAAATTTTTGCTTCCATCTTGGTTCCAAAATGTTTATTTGCTTGGTTTTGGGAAAAGTTTTGCAGATGTAAATTCCATTGACTGACTATGAATGAATCAGAGTTTCATCACAAATAATCTATATCATTTTCTCTAGCTTCAAATAATTAATAAGTACTGAAACATGGTAGGCAATACTGGGCAAAAGGAGAGGGAATGCTATAATGAATTTTATCTACATTTAAACAGACTCTTACAACTTTTACTTCCATAAAACTAGCTATAAGAAACTGAAGTTCTAGGCAAATATCCCAAAAATGGAACAGGTCTTTTTCTATTATTTTCTGTCTCCCCAGTTTTAGTGAATGTACTATATTCAATTTTTTGTACTTTCATCCTTTTATATTATCATGGATCTTGTCACAGGAGAAATGATAAGGTAATGTTACTGGGGATATAATAAATATGATGAAGAACACTGAAACAAGCACTTCAAATTGTACTTTCCACAGATAAGTGTAAGTTCCTTTTCACACAACTCTAATATTTATCAGATAACTAACCCTTGGGAAAGTGAATATTCTAAATCTCCTCCAGATATTCTTTCTTTATTTATTTGTTCTTCATATAGTTTCTTCCTAAGTCACAACACACATATGTGGTTTAAGAGTCTATTGAGACTTTATTAAGCCTTTCTGTTAGTGTAGCAGTCCTTTGGGTTTGTTTTCTTTGTGAATGTAGAGGTTGACTGATTAATAAGCAACCCAGAAAACTCAAAACTCAAAAAAATCTTTTATTTTTTTCTTCTAGCTGGTCAGCTGGTAGAATAACTAATTTCTTTGTCTCTCCTGACTTCCAATGAAGCAAAATGACAAGTATTTTCGATGATAATGATTTAGGCATTTTCAAAACAATTTCATTAGGCAAGATATACTAATACTTAGGATACTAATGCTACTCTTGAAATTAGAAGAGTAGGGATGAAATGGATCATTATGTGGTATACCTGTGATTCATCATTGCATACAAAGCCCAACCAAAATCATTGTTGAATTAAACTGTGTCAGTGACTGATATGCCATTCTGAGTAAAATATAATTAGCCATAGAATGTTTAGCAAGAAGAGACATCAAACGTCACCTAATAAAACCTCTATTTAAAATAAGAAACTAAGTATCTTAGAAATGAAATTATTTTACCAAATTATGTTGTTATTGTTTGTCTTTCATTCTCCAAGAGGACCATGACATCAGGCAGATGATGCCATGACATGGAGGTGAACTGGATTTAAGTGAGGAAGTGCAAAGTCACACTAGCCTCATTTTCTCCTCTGGAGTCATCTGGATCCTGTGGCGAGATATAGATTAGAATGACTGGAGATGGTCCAGTATGCAGTTGGAGATCTTTGCTTTTTATGCTGAGATCTTTAGCAGTTTAACAGTTAACTTTAACAGGTTGACTGAGACAATCCCTTTTCAGTGATTATGGCTAGGTAAGAAATGAAGCAGAGAATGGCTTTTCCAAAAAATCAGTGTGGGAGGGAAAAGTCCTCAAGGTTTCCGGCCAAAACAGAAATAATTGCAATTTGCATTCGTTCTGAGCTAATAAGGGCCCAAAACATAAAAATAAAGCTTCAAAAGTCCAAAGCTAGGACTTGAATCTTGATGCATCTGACTGTAAGTTGAATTCTTTCCAGGACACCATGCCTTTTATCTTTGGAATTTGCAACAATTATTTCAAACAAGTTGCAAATGCTTGAGTCCTGATGCTGCTCGTCACACTTATATCTGCTTTTAGCTAATATCATGTGCCCTCATGTTATAACCTACCAAAGAACATTGTGCCTAATTAACCTATCTAAAAGTTAAGTACACAAAGGTTCTATCAATTATAGTCATTTGCATAACAGAGGTCTCAAATATCAAAGCACAAATAAAGTCTCAGATAGATTTTTGGGGTCTCTAGATGGCACAGTGAAGAGTGCTCTGAATGGTGTCAGAAAGACTTGAGTTCAAATTATACTCATCCATTTGCCATCTGTGTGAACCTGAGCAAGTTATTTGACCTGTTTCTTAGACTACAAAACTTACTTAAAAATAGCACCTACCTCAAAAGTTCATTGTGAGGATCTGATGAGCTAGTATTTGCAAAAAAGCACTTAACATATTACATGGTATATAACAGGTGCTATGTAAATGCTTATACACTTCCTTCACAACAACAGCAACAGCATTTGTATAGTGTGTTAAGGTTTGCCAAATACTTCACAAATATTATCACATTTTACTCTTATAAGAACCCTGAGAAGGTGGTTTTTTATGTTTATTTTGCAGATGAGAAAACTGAGACGGAAGTTAAATCACTTGCCCAAGATTATATAAATAATGAATTCCTGTGCCTGGTTTTATGCATCCTATGTCATTACTTACAGTGATGCAAATAGCAAAATATGGCTAGCATTTAAAAGAACTTAATATGAATGAGTTCTTCTCTGTTACTAATTTGAGAAGAAAATTTAAATTATGTTAGAAACAGTATGGATATCAACTACATATGAATTATTTATAATTGCTTTTAGAATTCATTAAATTCAATTCAATCTAATTCAGCACACCTTATCAAGTGTTTTAAAATTGTTGTCAACAGGAAATCACACTTTTAAGACAATCATTCTAAAGGTATGTTTTAAGCTACCCAACTGTCAATATTTGGAAACAAATTTAGTTCCATACTAGGAATGTTTCCAATGTAAATAAATAATAATTAATATTTGTTATCAAAATAATATATTCAGTTTATTGATAGCCAGTACATTTTATTTATGTCTTTTTTTGAAAATGATACTAAAATAATCTTAAAATGTCCAGCTTCAAAAAGTAATTTTCTAATCTCTGAATTTTAGAATTTCAAGATTAACTAATAATGAGCCTGACTTCTGCCCAACAACGAGAACCTTGCCTAAATCTAAATCTGCCCATTAACAGTGGGCTCTATCTATGTACTTGACTAACCCTAATATTTGTGCTCATATCATTGAATGTTACAAGTTAAGTTCCCTGTTTTGTGACCCCATCCATGAACTATTTTGTAAACTGCCCAACACACTGAATCTCTTTTCCTGCCTCCCCTTACACACATGTATTACCAAGGCAAATATAACTACTTCCCCTTTCCTGAAATCCTTCTCTGTGTTTAATTGCCCAGGTAGGAGCATACCTTTCACCCCTAACAGAATGCCCAAAAGCTTCAGTATAAAAACAAGTCCCTGTCTTATCTCAAATGGCTAGAGCTTTTGCTTCAATAAATCCCTTTTGTCTAGGAGAACCTCTGACCCCCGAATTCTTTCCAGACATCCTCTCTCAGATCATCTATCTATTCACTAAGATGAGAAAAAGAACTTGCATAATACTGAAATTATATCATTATATTATTAATCAAAAATTAGTTGATATATTTCTATCAAAATAAAAAAAAAATAAAAAGTCACTGATTTGTATTATATCCTAGATGGTCACTCCAAGTATGTCTTTTGCTTTCCCTCTAATTTCCTTCAAGGACATTTCTCCAACTAGGTCTTTATGAAAACTATATATTCAGCTGTAAGTGTTAAAAGACATAACAATATTGGAAATAGACTCAGAGTAGAGCCACTGTAGGTGCCTGACTACAAAATGAGAGAAAGAGATATATTTGTAAGTCATGTTTTAAAAAAGAAAAAGGGACATAAAATATACCATGCCATAAATTTAGAAGCAACTCAAAAATCCATAACTGAATTAAGTAGTAGAACCATAACTGGAAAAAATCAGATTAGACTGAATAAAAATAATGTTGGTAAAGTGTGGCAAAAAATGTTATGTGGAGAAAAGAGATAAATTATCTTTTCTAGAACTGATGATGAAAATAGGCATCATATACTTACTCTGAATTATTGTAATTCATGAGGAAGATAAAGATATATAGTAAAAGTTATTATGAATTAAATCAATGAAATATTAGCTCAATTGGACTCAATTTCCAGTAGAAATACTAGTCATAATACTGCAAAATCACAATGTTGCAAAAATTGCAAATTTCTGGCTCAAATTGATAAATTCGTAAATTTGTATATGAGGAATTTTCTTGGGAGGGGTGGTGGTGATGGTGGTGGTAAGAACTGAAATTAATTATGATATTTATTTCTTACGTTAGTGTCACTGATAAAATATTTACATAATAATTATATTTCATACTTAAATTTATGTATTATAATTTGTAAAACATTTTCTCTGCGGAAAATTGGAACTGTGCTGATTTAGAGTAAGGGCCAGTTCTTGGCCCAACAATGATACTATATTTCCCCTTGGTCAGATCAACTTTATCTCTGTGCCTCTGGTATATTGTTTATAAAATGAGTAGAAGGTCCCTTTCTAGTTTAAATTGTATGAAATTTGTAGTGTAGTTATGCCCTTTTTAACAGATAGTTAGACTAAGGTTTAGATGGTTAATGTGAATAGGACATTATTATAGCTTATAAATGGCCTTGGTTTCCCCATCTGTAAAATGAGATCAAAATGGAAATGGCAGTCCACTCCAGTGTCTTTGTAAACAAAACCCCGATGGAGTCATGAAGAGCCAGACACAACTTGAAATGATTGAATAACAAAAACCCATTCACAGGTTTATACTCTTCTAAATTGCATGTTAATAATTTTTTGTGCACTAGAAAACCAGGGCTTCCAGTTATAAATTTCTACCCAAGGCATTCCTTATAAATACCTTCCATATGGCATCCTATCAATATTTTTATATTTTCTTCCACATCAAAATTTGTCTATTCTCAAAGTAAGCATTCCAATTCATTTAAATCATCATCATTCAGCATCAATTGTCACATTACAAACAAGGGCAGCCTACCTCTGCCAATAATTTGATCAGTTATTAGTACTGAGCAGTTGTTGCTCATCCTTCTTTTCAGCTGAAAGTCAATGATGTCACAGAATGAAGACATCTTGACTGGCTTGTGAATTGGATTTGCGAGACAAAACTGCACAAAGTTGTCTGCCTTGCTCTATCTTCCAGAAGCAAAAGTCAAGAACCCTGGGAATGACCTGAGATGCAGTGGATGGTTTTTGCATTGTCAATGTCTCACTAAGTTTTAAGTGCTCCATGGTACCTTGTTCAGCCACCTTCATAGTCCTTGGAATAGGTTCTCATTTGCCCATGGCGCTGAGAAAGTTTCCACATGCTAGTGATGAACATCTCCCTAATTCATGGACAACAGGAGGACTTTCCTTACCCTCAACATTCTTTAGCCCAACTACCGAGATGGCTTTTACTGGGGTGTAGATGCTACAACTTCTTGGAACCACAGATAAGACCTGAGTGACAGGTGGACGTCAAAGGTACATGAAAAACCCTGCATAAAGCTCCTCAAGCCTTCACACCAGAGGTGCTAGTTATCCCTGAATTCCCTATACTCTGAACAATAATCAATATTGAATTAAGGAAAGTACCCAAATTAACATACAAAAAATGATCATCTAAAGTGTTAATCTAAAGTTTTTGCCAGATCAATACTTATGATTCCTTGGCATACCAAAATTCAATGGCTGAGAAAAAGAATGAGAAATTAGTTTCAGGAGCAGAAATTTGATCATGAAGGAAAGTTCTATACCTTTTCTCCATTTTCCAAGAAGACTTTGCTTGATTTCCACTCCATGGAACAACATACATTCTCTAAGATACACTGATCACCTAAAATCTTGTCACCATGAAAAGTGATTTCATTTTTTATACCTTTTCAAATCCCTCTGAGGCAGGTAATTAGTAAAGTTGATAGCGTGACAGGCCTGGAGTCATGAAGACTCATCTTCATGAATTCAAATCTGGCTTCAGACATTTACTAGATGTGTGACTCTAGGCAAGTCACTTGAACCTGCTTGCCTCAGTTTCCTTATCTGTAATATGAGCTGGAGAAGAAAATGGCAAATTATTCCAGTATCTCTGGTAAGAAAACTTCAGATGGGGACATGAAGAATTTGACATGACTGAAAAATCACTGAAAAACAGTACCTCAGTTGCCCTCCCCACTTACTGGAAAACTAGGCAATAAACTCCTCCTAAAACTTTCCTTTATTAAAAAGACTCAGAATTTTTCAAGTAAGTCTCCATTTCCCATCAGCAGCTCTCCTTAGTGTCTACTCCACAGAACATCACGTCCTTACCCCAGGTACCCTTTCGTGTCTCCCACCAAATCCTTCTGCTTTCAGGTTCCTTTTGACTGTTGTATTCCTGTTAGATTGTAATCTCATTGAGGACAGGGACTTTTTTGTGTCTTATTTTTATCTGGAACACTTAGCACAATGTCTGGCATATAGTAGGTACTAAAGTCTTAATTGAATTTTTGATTTGAAAGATTTGAAAAGACATATCTGGAAGCTGATTTTATTTTCAACCTCTCTATAGCACTTGCCCTTTTACAGTGGCTGCATGCATTCTATACTCCCATCTTTAGTTGACATAATAATAGCTTGCATTTATAGAGAACTTTGTTTGCAAACTTAAGTTTGCAAAGAACCTTACATCTGATCTTCATAAGAACTCTGTGAAGTAGGCCCTCTTATTATTCTCATATTATGGATAAGAAAATTGAAGCTTAGGGTCATTAAGTGACTTGTTAAAAATTACACAACTAATAAGTAGATGTATGCAGGAAAGATCTGAGTTCATGTTTCATTGACTATAACACCAACCCTCTCTCCACTAAACCACCTGGCTATCTGATAATGTATAAAATACTCTGTGGAATTAAGTTAAACATGTTTTGGGGCAATAACAGCTGTTCTTAGGGCCCCAGGAACATTAACATTATTTTTATAAGAAGATGAAACCAACAGAAGACTGTCAATTACTGAAGCTTGGTGGAAAGTCAGTTAAGTAAGTGAGTAGTTATTATGTTCCAAATGTTGCCTACACTGTAAAGGTATTGGAAGAAAAGCAACTTTAACCATCTAGTTCTATAGTAATGTAAGATGTAAGTTGTTGTTGCCGATACATATTCTCAGAATTAATAGTTATATTTTTCAAAATTAGCTATATTCTAAACTAGTTGTACTGTCAGTGTATAGACACAGTTGAGAGCAATAACTTTCCATGTAACCCCCAAAGAAAACTAAGTTTAATTTTTCAAGTGAAGAATTGTGTATATACTGAAAACAGATCCATAACTGAATACATATCAATAACAAAAACGACCTTTTGCTAAATAACAAAAATAGCCACATCTAATTTAGATGCACTCATTCTGTCAAGGTTTTCCAATGTATATTTTGAAGATTTTGTTTGAGAGGCAAAATACAAAGATATTAATTTTCAGAAAAATTCACATCTTCTGTTGTTTGTTCACTCTACTCTGTTATATCAATTTCACTGTCAAGCATTCATGCCATGTCATTGGGATGGTGAGGAGACTTACAGTTTTACGTAAAATCTTTGGGTCTCTGTAATGCAGACAAAATTACAAAATAAATCAACAAATGGAAAATAATTTATTTTCACTTCAGTACTTAACAATCCAATGTATTATCTGGTAATGGCTTTACTTGATTTGTTACTATTATTACTGTGGTTTTACTGTTGCTATTTTCCTGTTGGTTTGTTTCCATTTTTCTCTCTGAGGAATTTGGCTTCCTAATATGAAAGGTACTTTTTCAGCTATTTTCTCTATCACTTCCCTTTTCCAACTACTTTCAGATCCTTTAGTTGATTTCTCTTTTTTCTCCCTTGTCATCTTTTCCTAGATTTATTAGTTAAGCTTTTAAGCTTTTCCATATTTTTTCCTCCCAGCTTTGGCAGCTTTAAAGCAGAATGCACAGATCACTGGGGTGACTACTTACATCATAGTACAGGAGTAACACCTAGAAACTATGGCTCTCCTTCGTGATTCTGGAAGCCAAATATAATCTCTAGCTCCAGCGGTTAAAGCATTAGTGCTAGTAGTACATTACAGATATCCCATCTTCCCATATGGAAAAGAGATATGACCCCAGGAAAACTAATTCGTTGCAGGTAAAATAAAACTAAAAACAAAAGGGGATATAGGGAAGGACATGAGTGATTTGATTCCAGGTATTAGCTCCAAATTACCAAGGTAATGGTCAGCATAGACAAGGCTTTGCTGGTGGGGAGAGAGAGCAAATATCTAGCCCATTTCCCTTTGTAGTCATATTTCCTCAAGGTTTCCTAGTATATTACAGTACCTCAGAAAGCTGGACGAACATATTCATCAACATTGATCAAAGCCGACTTTGAGGGTGTCCTTCAGGTGCTTCAGACTGTGATTTGAAACAAGTGCCACTTCCTGACTGTCTTGTGTTTCTTATAGCTGCTGGTGAACATCAATAATATGAATTTCATTTTAATTCTTCTGTAAGGGATCTTATTTATAGGGCAATTTTCACTGCAGTGTCTTGTCTCTATGAAATGATTGCCAACTCAGGCAGCTGTTAAAGTTTACTGCTTAGGCCTTCCTTCAAGGTACAATATGGATATACTTTCCAAAAGTAATTTAGAATACAGAGTGCTAAGAACATGTTAACTCCTTGCAAACATCCTGGCCTAGGCAGGAAAAATGCTGTCTTTATGAACGAGTTCAGGGGTTTTCAAAACTAGCATAAAATGCCACATTAGAAAACACTCTTTACTGACTCAGTTTATAAATTAATGTAGGAAATGCTTTCAAGCGACATATTATCTGAATGAAAAGCAAGTTATTAATTGAAGAAAATAATCATCTTATTCCATTTTAACCTCCAGTCTCCTACTCTAACATATCTTCCGCACTTCACTCCCCCTACACAGATACAAAGCTTTAAATGTAAACTTTAATACTTTCTGTCTCTGAGAGGGAAAACATATACACATGTATGTATTTGTCGTAGTTGTTCAGTTGTTTCAGACATTTCCAACTTCTCTATGATATCTTTTGGAGTTTATATTGAATTTTTTTACCATTTCTTCCTCCAGCTCATTTTACAGATGAGGAAATGGAAGCCAAACAAGGAACAAGGTTCAGTGATTTGCCAAGGGTCACATAGCTAGAAAGTGTCTGAGCCCGAATTTGAACTGAAGTTCAACACTCTATTCACCACACCTTCTTGCTGATCCCAACCTCCAAGCTCCTAGCTTCTGTGCTCTTCAAATATGATTAAGGAAGATCCCTTCAAGAAGGACCTTCAAACAGGTCTGACATTTCTAGAAAACAGGACTATCATTTAGAGATAAAGGATAATATTTAAAAATTATTAGAAAAAAAGCTCAGAGGAACATTTGGAAAAAGGAAGAAGGTGTTAAGAGAACTTTGATGTGTAATCTTCTGGTGTAAAGGTCAGGTTCCATTCTGAAATGATCTTCTTACTAACTAGGTTATAAAACAGAGATTGAATTTTTAATTATGTGTACAGTTTTGGAAAACAGTGCTCTATAGGAAATACATGTACACATATATGTACATGCATGCTTGGAATTATATATTTCATTTAATGTTATATGTTAAATATATAATTGCATTATACTACAAATAATGTATATTGCTTGTATAAAATATATGGTAACATATTATGTTAATATGGTTATACTTAATATATAGCATATATATGCATATGTAGAACATTTTTTCCTTCAAAATTCTGCACATTAATAAAAATTCATTCTCCTAGTCCCAAATCTAGTTAGTAAAAGGACCAGTTCAGAATGGATCCTGAACTTTGCACCAGAAAATTCCACATCAAAATTGTCTTGCTTTTTCTTACTTTCTCCATAGCTTCCATTGAGCTTTATATTTTCTTGCAATTTACCAGTTTTATCCTTTATCCCCAGATCTTACTCCTTCTAAAAATGTCTGACCTATTTGAAGGTCTCTCTTGAAGGAAAGTTTTTTTTTTTTTTTTTTTTGTACCATTTTTTTTGGTCCTATTTGAAGAGCACATAGATTAGGAGCTTGAAGGGGAAAAGAACCTAAGATACCAAAAAGGTCAAAGAATTTCAAAGCACAGGGTCTCCTACAATATCTTTCATGAATGAATGATTCCAATGACAAGATATTTACTACCTTACAAAAAAGCTTATTATATTGTCAGATGTGTGATTGTTATGAAGTTCTCCCTGATATTGAGCAAATATTTATACCCCCATAACATCAGAAATATGGTCCTTTGTTGTGTTCTCTGCCATAATACAGTCAAGCTATTCTGTCCTTGCATGAGAATCCTTCAAAACTTTGTCTTCTCCTAGTCAAAATAAATATATCTGATTCCTTTAAAAATACCCTTAATAATGTTCAGCCTCCTCACTCTTGGTTTCCTTGTCTTTAAAATGGGGATGATAATAGTAACTGCTTTACAGGCTTGTTGTGGGTGTCAAATAAGGTAATATAAAGTCTTTTGTAAATCTTGAAGTGATATATCCATTATAGCTATAATTATTATTTTTATCATAATTATGTTCTTTTACTATCTGCCTTTTGTCTGGTATCTGCTTTGCAGAGTGCCTGCTAAAGTTTTGATATGAATGCATATTTCTGATTGCATCAGATCAGTGAAAAATCCAGTAATATTTAGCATAACCAGAAATTTTGCTTCTCTTAATATCATTTAGGCTTTCTTTGCTTTCTCAGAAATCATATACCACTGTTAGCTGAAACCAAACCCTTAGCCAAACTGACACCATTTCCAGTCAAGTTTCCACCATCATGTCATATGTGCATACATGTGTGTTTGAGTGTGAATGTGTGAGTGTGCATGTGTGAGAAAGAGAGAGAGAAAGAGAGAGACAGAGAGAGAGAGAGGTGGAGACACAGAGGGAGACAGAGACAGAAGAACAGAAAAAAATTAAAATTATACTACTAAATTTTGGCAGAAATGTATTTATAGTTCAAAAACTAAAGGATACAGTATTGTATGATGTAAAGGAATTCTGAGTTAGGGGACTTGGATTTAAATCTCTACTCTGTTACCTCTTTACTACCTGTATCACTTTGGGCAATGTAGCTTCTCTTCTCTGTATCTCAGTGGTCTTATGAGTAAAGTTATATTGTTTTTCTAAATGATCCTGTATTTCCTTTCTACTTCTAAACTGATAGTCATGTGATCTCTGATCCTAAGAAATAAATAATTTCTCACACTTTCTTTCAAATCAGCCACTGCTGCTGTCGCTGTTAAGCAGAGCAGAAAGAGAAATGGGAATAAAAACACAGATTCAAAAGCAAGAATCCTTAAGAGTGTCCTCTTCTCATTCCCAAACGATGCTGTCTCTACATACACATATGTATACATACAAACACTGTAAAAGCAAGCACCTCAACATTCACAGAGAGGCCTGATGTCACAGGTTCTTTGATCTGCTTGAGCAAAGCAACTAGAGGGGTCAACAGTCACTTTAGTCAAGCACATATATCATTCACTTAGTTCCAGGGAAAATGTCAGCACCGTGAACTTCAGAGAAAATACAGACAGTGAAATAAAGATCAACAGACAAAACTTCCAATTGCCTGACCATAAACAATACATACCTCACAGATCAACAGATGCAACTGTCTGATCATATATACATAGTTACAAGAGAGAAACATCAACATCTGGGCTTTCAAAGCCTGGGAGCACCTTAGTGGCAGCCCAGAGTCTCATTGGCCAAACAAATACTCCTAATGAGTAAGACCCAAAGCAAAACCTCACCTCAGAGTATTTAGACAATTTTCAGAGCCAGAGGACATCACAATCCTTGAGAATCAGTGCCTCAGTAACAAAAGGTGTAGGCCTCTCTACAAATCTCACCTAATCAAACTCCCCTTGATGGACAGGTCCATTAATGAGTGGGGAAGGGCTTTAATTTCATTAGTATTACAAAGACATGGCAAAACAGGATGATCTTGAAGCTGAACATCAATTCATAGTACCTGTATACATACATACATACATACATACATATATATATATATATATATATATATATTAATTACATCAAAGAAGATTTATGGAATCAGGGATATGCTGGAGTCAACTTCAAAAACCTCATGTAAGCTGAGTTAAATTTTTAGTGTGGATATTTATACCTTGGAAATCTATAAACAGTACATCAATATCTAAATTTGTGTTTGTTTTATTTTGATAACTATCTAGATTTAGCAAAATGATGAAGAAATATTTAATAATACTGGTTAAACAATGTGTCCTGGGTTTATTTTCACCACCCTCATTCCCTGCCTCCATTATAACTGTTAAGCATTAACCAGCATTTTTCTATAAAATCTTGCTATGGGAGTGATGCAGAAAAGTTGCTAGCTCAATGGGAAAAAAAAAGTACTGTATAGTGACTTAAAGGCAAGCATGGGAAGGAGTGAGTGCAGTTGCCTGAGAAGTTGCCCTGTGCTACTGACTTAACAAGGTTATTTTCATCCAAATTTTTCTGTTGTAAACAGAAACTCAAATTGTTGATTTTAACCCTTTGGTCTTGATTCTTCACCCTATAATTCTGTGATTTTAAGTATTCAGTAAAGCAGAATGAGTGATTTTCTATGATTGATACAACCACCTGGTTAGTGGAGAAATGTATATTGATTCCAAGACCATGGTGCTTTAAGAATTTCTTATGGGACTCTAGTAATGCCAAGTAAAATGGGATTTTTTTCTGTTTTTGTTTTAGTATAATGAAGAAGTATAATACCTCTACTTGAATGTGACTGAGGAGGATCTTTCCCACCCATTATTGGACCTGAAGACTTGTAAGAAGGGCTATGCCTTTTGTTAATGAGGCAGTAGTTCTCAAGGGATATGATGCTCTCTGACTCTAAAAATTGTATAAAGACTCTGAGGGTAAGGTTTTACTTTGATGCTTGGTTTTGATAAGAAAGCTTGAATGCTAGAAAAGGACTCTGGGAAACCCCTAATGTGTCCCCTGGCTTTGACAACCCAGATATTGTGCTTCCCTCTCTGGTAATTATGGTCAGACAGCTGTTTATCTGTTGAATTAGGGTCAGACAGAGGAAACCATATCTGTTGATTACTTTGGGGTTCAGAATGTTGACTCCCCTGAACTAGATGAATGATATATATGCTTGGTTAAAGGATTGATACATGTGCTTGATTAAAGTGATTGTTAACCCCTCAAAAGTTGCCTTTCCTTTTATGAATGTACATCGAAGAATCTATGATTGCAGGCTCCTCTGAATATGTTGGGGTGCTTACTGTTACAGCTTAAAGTGGAGGTGTTAGGAAGGATGCCTTGGAAACCCTCCCAAAGCCCCTCCAAACACCTTCAAAACTTCCTTAGAATTGATCTAGGAATAGGAAAAACAGCTTAGCAGCATGAGAAGAAAGGTCTACCTCACTGGGGAGGGAGGTAGGCAAAGTCCAAGTGTAGTAGCAGCAGCCAGACTCACAGTAGGGATCCAACCTTGGGAAATTCCATCAAGGAGACCCCATATTCCTTCAAGATAGCAGTCCCCTAGACAAATGAAAATTCTGTACAACACAGCAACTTTCCACTTAAGACCCAACCCCCAGCACAAATCACCAGCAAGGCCTTGACCCCACTACTGATAGGCAATGAAGTATAGCCCTGGTGCTGGCCAATAGCAAGGCACTACCACTGGATATTGTCAGCAGAGAGACCTGTTTCCAAAACAACCCAGCAATAGGACCACATCCCTGGAGCAGAAGAGCAACAAGGTCATTTCTCCCATCCCTGTCCATGTAAAGACTCTGTTACTATAACAATACAGCAGGAGGTACCACTTCTGCAGGAGGTCAGCAGCTAAACATCACATGCAGGGGAGACTAACAGGGAGGCCCCTTCTCTCAGTGAAAGCAATAAGGGAAGCCTTCCCTTCAATATAAGAAAGTGGTTAAACTCTGAAGCCCACAGAAAGCCAGCAGTAAGACTCTGAGTCCCAGTATAAAATTTTGGGAAAGTGTAGGGCCACAGTACAACTCTCACATTAAAACAATCAATTAAACAAAAAAGGGAGAAAAAGTGAGCAAAAAGACAACCAAAAAAGAACTTGACAGTAGGAATTTACTATGGTGACAAAGAGGATCAAACATAAACAGAAGAAGGCAATAGTGTCACATTGACTACATGTGGAACCTTGAAGAAAAATATAATTCTCTCTCAACTGAAAAAAGGAATTCCTAGAAGAGCTATGAAAGGATTAAAAAAGAAAACAAATTAAAGAAGTAGAAGAAAAACTGAGAAAAGAAATGAGAGTATTGCAAGGGAATCATGAAAAAAGAGTCAATAGCATGGTCAAAAATACAGAAAAAAATTACCAAAGAAAGCAGCTCCCTAAAGAAATAGAATTGATCAAATGGAAGCAGAAATTGTGAAGCATACTGAAGAAAATAATTCCATTAAAATTGGAATTGAGCAAGTGGAAGCTGATGACTCTACCTGATAACAAGACATGATTAAAGATAAAATTCAAAAAGTAAAAAAAAAGATGTGAAATTTCTTATTGGGTGAACAATAACAAAAAACAACTAACAGAAAATAGATGCAGGAGCGAAGGTGCGATAATTATTGGACTACTGGAAAGCCATGAACAGAAACAACAAAAAAAGCCTGGACAACATCTCTCAAGAAATTATCAAAAAAAAGTGCCCTGATATATTAGAACCAGGGAACAAATAGAAACTGAAAGTATCCAGTGACCACCACCTGAAAGAGATCTCAAAATTAAAACTTCAAGTAACATCACAGCCTAATTTCAGAGCTCATAGATCAAGGAGAATATACTACAAGTAGCCAAAAATAAACAATTCAAATATGTGGAGCTACAATCAGGATTTCACTGGATTCAGCAGCTTCAACATTAAAGAACTGCATGATTCAGAATATGGTATACTTGAAGGCAAAGCAGTTAGAATCGTAACTATATTAAGCATCACCAATCCAGCAAAATTGAATATAATCTTTCAGAGGGGACATGGATATTAAAGAAGCGGAAGATTTTCAAAGATTCCTAATTACAAGATGAAAGGTGAATAAAAAAAATTGGACCTCAAAGTACAAGACTTAAGGGAAACATAAAAAGGCAAAAAAACATATGAACAAACAAGAAAGAGAAAATGTAAATTTATTAAAGTGGTTTATATTTCTATATGACAAGAACTTCATTGCTATAACAGCAATTAGAAGAAATATATGTAGACAGAGGGTGTGGTTCTAAGATTACTTTTATGGGATAAAATCTCCCAAAATAATTAAAGCAGTGAGAAAGAATATTGCATTGGAAGAAAGAAAGGAGTGATAAAATGGGTTCAATTACCCACATTAAAGAGCCATGAAAGGAGTATAATGAAGGAGAACATGGGTGCCAGGGTTCAACCATGCTTAAACCTTACTGTCATCAAAATTGCCTGTGAGGTGGAATAATATACTCACTTGGTTGAATGCAGAAATCCATCTTACCCTGCAAAGAAGTAAAAAGAGATGGGGATAATAGAAGGGACAGTGGGACTGACGAAAGTGCGGTACATTGGAGAAGGAAGTGATCATAAATAAAACACTTGTGAAAAGGGAAATGGTGGGGTATAAGAGAGATAGAGGAGAATAAAGGAGGGGAAAGTAGTTTATCAGGAAATACAGTTAGTTAACATAATTATAAATGTGAATGGGATGAACACAACCATAAAACTGAAGCAGAAGGCAGAATGAATTAAAAACTAGAATCTTACAATATATTATTGACAAGAAGCACATTTAAAGCATTATACTCCAGCTGAAGAAAAGAAAGTGAGGATAGCAATCATGATTTCAAACAAAGCAAAAGGAAAAAGAAACCTCATTAAAAGTGATAAGGAAAGAAACTAGATCTTGTTGAATGGTACCACAGTCAATGAAGTCACATCTATACTTAGCATATGTAAATCAAATGACATAGCATCTAAATTTTTGAAAGTTGAATGAGTTACAGGAGGAAACAGATATTAAAACTATACTCATGGGGGAACCTCAATTTTCCCCTTTTGCAACCAGATAAACCTAACGAAAAAATAAATAAAAAAGGTGTTACAGAGGTGAATAAATTCTGGAAAAGTTAGATATAATTGATCTCTGGAAAGTATTCCATGGGAATAGAAAGGAACATGTCCTTTCACTCAGTGGTATGGGGTACATATACAAAAACTAGAAATCCTAAAAATTAAAGAAGAGATTAGTAAAATTAGAAGAAAACCATTGAACTAACAAATAAAACAACAAATTGATTTTATAAAAAAATTAAAATAGATAAATCATTGGCTAAGTTTTGATATTAAAAATTAAAGAAGAAAACCAAATTACTACATTTCAAAAATGGAAAGGGTGAATTCACCATCAGTGAAGAGGAAATTAAGACAATTGTTAGGAGTTATTTTGCCCAACTATATCCAAATAAATCTGACTATCTAAAGGAAATGAATATCTGCAAAAGTATAAATTTCCCAGATAAAAGAAAAAATCAAATACTTAGGTAATCTCATCTTAGAAAAATAAATTGAACAAGCTATCATGGGACTTTCTAAGAAAAATTTCCAAGACCATATGGATTTACAAGTGAATTCTATCAAAACTTTGAAGAACGATTAATTCCACTACTATATAAACTTTTGGGGAAAAAATAGATGAAGGACTTCTACCAAATTCCTTTTATGATGCAGATATGGTGCTAATATCTAAACCAGAATGGCAAAAAAAATTAAAAACAATAGACCAATTTGTCTAATAAATATTGATGCAAGAGTTTCAAATAAGTTACTAGCAAAGAGATCACAGAAATATATCACAAGGATCACACACTATGACCATGTGGGATTTATACTAGGATTATATTTATACTAGGAATGCAGAGCTGGTTCAATATTAGGTAAACTATCAGCATAGTTGACCGTACAAATAACAAATTCAACAAAAGTCATATGATTATCTTAATAAATGTAGGAAAAGGCTTTGACAAAATACAACACTCATTCCTATCAAAAACACTAGGGAGCATAGGACCAAATGGAAATTTTCTTAAAGCTCTAAGTAATAAACCAAAACTTTCAAAAAGCTTTATTAATGATTAAGCCAAGCTAATGCCTTCCCAATTATATCAGAAAGTGAAGCAAGAATGCATATTATCACCTCTATTTTTAAATATTGTACTAGAAATATTAGTTATAGAAATAAGAAGAGAAATGAATTAAGGGAATTAGAACAGTCAGTGAGAAAACAAAACAAAACAAAACCCTTACTCTTTTCGTGAAGTTATACTTAAATCCTAGAGAATCAACTAAAAATATCTGGTATAATTAACAACTTTTTAAAGTTGTAGGATACAAAATAAACACACAAAAATCATTAGCATTTCTATGCATTATTAAGAAAATCCATCAGCAAGACATAGAGAAATTCCATTTAAAATGATTGTACACAATACAAAATTCTAGGAAATTTAACTGCCAAGAAAAATTCAAGAACTTTGTGAACATAATTGCCAAACACTTTTCATAAAAATAAAGTCCCATACAAACAATTAGAAAAATATTAATTTTTCATGGGTATGCTGAGCTAATAGAATAAAACTGATAATGACAATTCTACCTAAATTTATCAACTTATTCAATGCCATACCAAACCTATATATATATATATATATATATATATGTTTATGTATATATGTATACATACATATGTGTTTATACATATGTATGGGGGTTTGTGTACATCTGTGTGTACATAATCAAGCTAGAAAAAATAAAAAAATCATCTGGATGAATAAAATTTCAAGTATATACAGGAAGTCCATGAAAAAACAATATGAAACAAGGTAGTCTAACCATATCAGATCTCAAGCTCTATTTTAAAGTAGTAATTGTCTGGTACTGATTAAGAAATAAATGGTGGATCAGTGGAATAGGTTAGTACAAATTGCATAACAGTAAATAGTGTAAATAATCATAGAATTTAGTATCTGATAAACACAAATATCTACTCTTTTGAAAAAAAAAAACTCAGTATTGACAAAAACTTCTAGGAAACCGGGAAATAGTATGACAGAAACTAGGTATAGACCAACATCTCACACTGTATACCAAGATAAGGTCAAAATGGACACATGATTTATACATAAAGGGTGATATAATAAGCAATTTAAGAGAGCATTGAGTAATTTATCTGCCAGTTTTATAGATAGGGGTAGAATTTAGGACCAAAGAAAATACAAAGAACATTATAAAATGTAATAGACAATTCTAAGTATATGAAATTTTTGAAAGGTACAAAAACCACACATAACCAATATTATTATAAAAGCAGAGAATTGGGGAAAATACTTTGCAACAAGTATCTCTGATAAGACCTCATTTTTCAAGCATATAGAAAATTGAGCTAAATTTATTAAAATGCAAGTTATTCTTCAATTGAAAAATGATCAAAGGACATGAATAAGCAATTTTCAAGAAAGTCATCAATAAAAATCAAAGTTATCTATAGAAACATGAATAAAATACTACAAATTACTATTGATTAGAGAGATGTAAATTGAACAATTCTAAAGAACCACTTCATAACTATCAGATTGGTTAATCTGACAGAAAACAAAACAAAGCAAAAATTAATATTGGATGTTGAAGGGGATGTGAGATAACTGGGACAATAATGCACTACTGCTGCAGTTGTGTAATCCAATCAGTCTGGAGAACAATGTGGAACTACAGTGAAAGGGCTTTAAAACTGTGCATATGCCTGGATCCAGCATTACCACTGCTACGTCTTTTCCCCAAATACCTCAAAACAAGGGGAAATGACCAATTTGAACAAAAATATGTATATCGGTTTTGTTTGGTTTCAGATATGAATTGGTAATTGAAGGGATGTCCTTCAATTGGGAATGTCTAAACAAGCTGTGGTCTATGACAGTAACAGATTATTATTGTGCTTTAAGAAACAACAAGCAAAATGGTTTCTGAAAATCCTTTAAAGAATTATATAAGCTGATGCATAGTGAAGTGAAGAAAATCAGAATACCGTACACAGTAAAATCAATACTGTATAGCAAAGAACTTTGAATAACTTAGGTGTTCTTAGCATTTCAATGACCCAACACAATCCTAAAGGACTAATGATCAAGAATAATATTTGAATCCAGAGAAAAAGCTGTTATTGTTTGAATACAAACTGGAGCATAATATCTTTCATTTTCTTTCTTTTACTAATATGAAAGTGGTTTACATAATTGCAGATATATAACCTATATCTCATGGCTTTCTGTCCAGGGAGCAGGGAGGGGAGGCCCAGAGGAAGGGATAGAATTTGGAATTCAAAACTTTAAATAAAAATCTAAAAAAAATAAAAGAATTCCTTAGAGGATTTTTATTTTGCATAAGAGTCATCAAATTACACAAACTTCAATGTTTAACTTATCCAACTCATAAGAGGAGAAAGGAATTCACATTATTCCTGACAAGTGGTGATCCAGTCTTTGTTTGAAGATTCCTTTTGAAGGAAAACCTTTCCAGAGGCAACACCCACAATCCACTTTAAACTTAAAAGTTTGAAAACTGTTCCTTTTAGCAAGATTAAATTTTTCACTTAGCCATTTCTTGTATTATTTTCTTTTCTTTGAGGGAAAATAGGAGTCAAATCCATCTTCTACTTGGTAATCCTTAAAATACTTCAAAAAATCTATCATATTTCACCTTAATTTTCTTTTCTCTGTGCTAAACATTCCCTGTTCTTTCAACTGATCTTCATGAGATGGACTCAAGGATATTCAATCTCCTACTTGCCCTCTTCTGAATGCATTTCTTTCATTCATTAAGGATTTAATAGGTACCTACTATGTGACTCTTGGATGTCACACAATGCCTGATTTTCTTCTTTTTCACAATCTATCTGAATGATGAATTCTCTCTCTAACTCCATTTAAAATTTCCTATTACTTTTACCAGAGCCACCAGTTCCTTCCTGCTAGTGAGAATCAAATGGAAAATGAAATCACCTCTTGTTTATTCTTCCACTGTTTGGAAGAATGGAATGATCATCTATTCAGGTCAAAAAATTATTAGCTGCTGTTTTTGTTTTTGTTTTTTTTTGTTTGATTTTTTTTTATTTTGCTGGCGAAAGCTCCAACACTTGTCTGCATAACTGAAGAACACCAATATTATATTAGCCACAACTCTTCCACAATTATAACTTTTCTTAAACTCCTAATCTTTCTCCTAATTGTAGTTTAGCAAAAATCTGATAGTAGAACTGCTACTATTTTCTTTCCTTAATATTCACCCAAATGCAGTCAGCCACACACCATCTTTGACTCCTTTTCTTTGCATGAATATACTTTCATTTATATAATTCTAATCTCTCTCCTTGAAACTATCGTATCTCTTTTCAATACGGTATACCTAGCCAGAGACATATCCCAGAGATGGGTTTAATCCCAACATGTCTCAATGTTATCTGTGACATAAGATTTCCTCCTTGTACAAGGTCCTCTAGTTCCTCTTAGCTGTTGCTCACATCTGTGGCCATTTGTACATTAACATTTGAAGTCATAAGGTTTTACTAACAGCTCCTTTCTTGGATACTATCTCCCATGAATTTTGGGTATATCATTGCTATTCTTCTTCCATCATTATAAGCTAATTTTATGGTGTCTAGGTGAATGGATATAAAAAGATATTATGTAATAGTGATAATAATCATAATAGTAATAATAAATGTTACTTTCAGAATTATGAAGTGCTTTACATAAGTCTCATTTTATCCATAAATATTATCTCATCACAGCAACCATAGAAGGCAGGTGGCATTATTATCCCCATTTTATGGATGTTGAAGCTGAGGAACCCAGATTTTAAAAGTCCTTCCCAGGGTCACATAGCTAGTAACTGGGTGGTAACTAGTAACTCACACTTAACTTTTTCTAATCCTTTTAATTTTAAATCTCTAATGTTTCCAGCTGGAAGATGTGAGTAAAATACATTCTCTCTTGTCTTTTTTAAGCACATGCCAGGAGGCAGCCGTTCCTATATTTTGAGGCTTAGTGCAGAAATCCAAATCCCCTTCTCAGACACCATTTTCTTAGTATGTCTTTCCCTTTTGTTACGATTGTCTTCAGTAGACTATACCAATGAAAAGGAACATATGTTTCTGACTTTGTCCAAAATTTTGTGACTTCATGCATTATATTTATTGGATTCTTCTGGTAGTAATATTTGTGCCCATGTTAATCACCAGAAGTTTATGGTGGTCATGTTATTTCATAAGCTTTAGGATGTCCTCCATTAGATTTTGGATTCATACCTTATCAAAGTATTTCATGTTATATGCTTGGCTTCTGAATTTGAAATGATCCACTATTATTTTTTCTTCCCACTGTCCCTGGCCAGAAGATCTCACACATGACTGCACCAATTGATCTATTTTAAAAGCCCTTAATGAAAAAGAGGCTGCTTCCTTTTCAGAGCATCCTAAATCCAAAAAAAAAAAAAAAAATCTCAAATTATTTCTTTCCTTGCTCACCTTAGTTATTATCTAGTGCTTGGAATCTCTCTCCATAGTTTGAAATGCTGTTTTTGCATTGTGTTCTTTTCATTTCATTTTGATTTAAGAACATTTCATTGTCCCTGACAACCTGGATGGCGGAAAGGTGCTCATCCAATCTGTTCTTAGAAAAGTTAGAAGTCTTCATCTGGAATTTTGCCATTATTTTATTGTGGAAAAAATATAACCACTTTACATTCAATTCAGTTACTTTAAAATTTCTAAATTTAAATGTCTAAAAATGAACTTTTTAGCCTTAAAAAATACATGTTCTTGCCTTCAAAGCACCTAAATACTTAGACACACTTTTTAATCACTTCTTAAAATTTAACAGCCTTGTAACCACTTTTTACTCCCCACCCCGCCTTTCTCACCTTCATATTATTTGATCTACCAATTTGTTTTGCTTACTTACTTAATTTAACATTATATTTAACTTCACTTATTCACATTGAATTTTGGTGTACCTCCAATTGTAGCTGATTTAGCATCTGGACCTTATGTTAAAATAATTTTAACATTATAGCAAGGATTTAAAAAAAAGTGTTGTTATAGGCAAAATTTAGGAACTCAAACTTTAAAAAAAATCTGATTGGTTTTTTAAAGGAAAGATTAAATAATATGTAGTGACTAACCTGGTTTTGAGATTGAATCTGCAGAAGCAGCAGGGATGATGTAGTTGTTTTTCATGTGCTAATGAGTAGGACATATGTCAGTGAGAAGACCATCCATTTCCACTCTACTAATGATGTTTGGGAATGGGGAAAAAAGGAATCCTGTTTATACCAATAAACCATGATTATATGCAGTAGCTTTCTGAAAGGAATTGACTAGGCCACAGTATAGAAGCAGTTTAATTCCTCTAAAACTTGCAGATTCTTCTTTGATGACTGAAACAGTATAAAATTGAATAGTGTTCTCATGATTTAGTGCTGAAGAAGCACTTGACACTTTAGAAAATCTTGTCATCTGCAAATTAGCTCTAAGAAAACTCCCTGGCTTTTCTTTCAGTATATCCATCTAATAAATTTAGGTCATTTCTACTGAAAAGCTGCACAATTTTCTGAGAATCAACACAGGCAAGAATAAAATGGGGAGACTTATTGGAAAAATAATGCCTACAATGAGTACATTTACACCAGAGTTCACTTTGAGAAAGGAAATACCAACAACAGTGCTCACTAAGGGATACTAAAAGTATCCAAGCTCCAACCCGCAATGCTGGCAAGAAAAGGAATGGTTAATACAGGGAATTCATAGACTATTTGCCTATATCACCTTAAAACTAAAAAACAAAACAAAACAAAACCCTGCAAAATCCATTCAAACATAGCTTCTCCCTTCAACTTTTTAATTAAAGATGGATAATTTGTCCACCTCCAGCAGGTAAATGGGTGTGATATTAAGGTAGCATAAAATATTTAGTGCTATTTAAGGTCTGATTCAGGATTCTGAAAGAGGGGTTAAAATGAAGTAATCAGAATGAGATATTGGGGGAATAAATAGGACTGGTCACTTATTTTGTTATGGTGAAAAAGAAAGAAGGTCAAGAAGTTAAAAGTAATCAGGATTTTGACCACAAGTGATTTAGAAAATGGTGCTGAGATGCATAAAACAAAGAAGGAGCGGGGAATAAAAGAAATGAAAAGGGAGAAAGAAGAGTCACAGAACACAAGCAGAAGGTAAGAAAAGAGAATGAAATGATTTTTACTATATAGAGACAATTAAGGAAAGCTCATTTATCCACATAAAGTAGGTTAAAGAATGTCTAAAGGGTGGGGTGCAGAAATCCACTGACAAAAACAAAGAAGGAGTAGAGAGACAAGCATAGAATCATAAAGAACAAAATATCACAAAATAAAGGAAATAAGTGATATAAAAATGAGGAAGTGTATTGTAGCAAGTACTTTGAATAAGTCAAAATGAACAGGCACTAAGAAAAGACCACTGGGTTTGACACATAGGAAGACACTGGGGATCTCAGATACAGCACATGCCATAGATTTGTAGAAATGGAAGACATGAAACTGATAAGAAATAAATGCATATAGAGGAAATGGGAGTATTTGTTTTAGAATGAGGGAAAATTTCATCATATGCATAGCAGAGACTTGGGCACAGATAGTGAGTTTTAAGGAAAGAGTTAGAGAGATTAACAAACAGATACAAACATCAAGTGACACAGAGAGACAGACAGAAATAGCAGAAACATAATTTGAGAGAGAATTGATTATGAAAACTATTCACAAAGAGGCAGGAGAAAGGATCAAAAGCAAAAGTTGGGTGATTTAAACAGCAAGTTGTTTTTTTTTTCCATGAAACAAAAACTAGAGGTGAAGACAAACATTTGAAGTGTGGAGAAGGGGAATAATTGAAGTCGTTTATACCTCATGACCTTCATCATTATATAACAACATCACTAATTCTTGGTAAAAAATGTTAAATCTATGGGTCAGTTTGCATGCCATTGATACTCTTAGCAACTTCAGACAGTTATCATCGGACATTTTTGTAATTTAAAAATTACTACACATGGGTGTAGATCATAATACTTTACTTCTTTCCCCAACACTGATGTTCTAAAGTCCATTAGCAACCATCACTCACATGAAATACTTGAGATGTCACCAGTCACTTGTCAGTTTAGTATAAAAAGCAGTTCTAAACTGAGTAATTTTTTAACTTTAAAAGCCATCACACCACACTATTATTTCTAGCTTTGGTAAACAGTTTTTGGTAGTAGATTATGATAATATTTCATTTATGTTCCTGAGACATGAAAAATATAATAATTAAGAATTCACATGAGTGAGAAATTTATAATTCAAAAAGCATAATAGGATATAACATGTATAAAAGAAAAGTTCACTTAGATTGAATGAAGAAATTAAACTTTCTATATATCCTCAACAGTTCATTGGCAATACAAATGAGATCATCAAGAGCCTCATTTATTATCACTCTTTTTTTTGTCCAAACCAGTGCAATGAACAGTATTTTCCAGTTTACTTTGATTAGGTTGACTATTAATTAAAATGCTTTCCACACATTATCTTAATAACACTTAGAGAATTGTACAACAAGCTCCATATCTAATTGTGAAAAATGCTGTTTCGACCATCAAGGTGAAGCAAAAACACTATAAAAATGAATCATGGTAATTATATGCATTTGAATACAGAAATACCAAGATTGTAAAATTCTCAACTACTCAAAAGTTGAAAGGAAACATTAGCTGCTAATCCAAGGACACTAGGTCATTTGAGTACTGATATTTGTCACTCGGATGAAATTTGATTAAGTTCCATTCATTCAAATATCCCCCAGTGTCCATGTATTCTTCAGTGACCCCATGTCAAATAGTAATATTATGACAATCAAGTTTCATGTCATTACTTGACAGTGACTGTATTCTAGCTTACTTGAGAAAATACCAATAATATGTCTTCCAACGTGGGAAATCTATAGACAAGCTTTAAAGGGCTCAGGGCTCCAAGATTATGTATGAAGAGTTGTTTCTTTCTCTAGTCATATGTATTTATGTCAGATAGAGTATCATTAAGTCCTCAACCAAAGTGAATCATTTGTTACACCAATTCCAGAGAGCAGCTCTTAAAAATAGAAACTCTAACAGTCCTTTCTTGTTTCAAACCCACCCTACTGAGGTAAATCAAAGAAACTCCAAAATTATGAAATTAATTTATGTTCCATGGACATCAAATGAGTAAAGACATTTTTCTTCTTTATAATGACAGTGGTCAGGGACAGCCATACAAAAAGGTCAAATAGATTTTCCCTTTTGGGGTGTTATTAGTAGGAGGTAAGGTTACATGAAAGAATAATTGAAATACCTAGCCCTAGCAATTTTCATTGTTCATCACTTCATTTTTTGGAATTTTGTTTTCACTTAGCAAGTCATATATCAGAAAATATTTAATGCTCCCTCCTGAGGGGGGAAAACTGTACAAAATGTGTTTACAGTTAATGTGCATTTCCCTGCCAATTTTACATAGATCATAACATAATCAAGACAAAAAATTCATTCTTGAACATAAGTTTTGTCATTTCCTGTGGTATAAATGCTCGTACTGACAACTTTACAATCGAATTTTGTGATATAGTTTGAACTGGCTCTAGAAAAACATTGCATTTTAACCTCAAAGAAATTGTAATTGACTTTTATATCCTTTAAAGAACATCATACCACAAATATTTGTCTAGGTAATGATTTATTGATGAATTTATGCTTCTCATCATTTATTTAAGCATTGATAATTTCACATAATTTAAATTATTGCACTATATCAACAAATTCATATTTATAGTTCTAAATATTGAAGTTTAATATATAACTTTATGTGCAACATCTCAACAATATTGTGTGAGATAAAGATTGTAGATTTTAATATTCCCATTTCACAGATGAGGAGATTAAATATCAAATTGTTTTAATGACTTTCCCACTGTCACAGAGCTAGTTAATATGGACAGCAGGATAGAATTTGAGTCCTCCTGACTACTAGTTTTTGTTTCAATTAGCAGAATTTTAATTTTCAAAATATTTCAAACATGCCAAAAAGATCAGTTCCAATATTGATATTTTAAGGCACTTAAATTTTTTTATTTTAAAGTTTCTTATCTTCCTAAATTATGAGTTCAAAACTATCCCCCTGCCGCCCATGCCCTCCCTCACCCAGTAAGAAGACAAGAAATATGTCAATTATATATATGAAATAACTTCAGACATTTCTATTTTAGTCATGTTTAAAAAGAAAACATGAAAAAAGAATGTGAGAAAATTATACTTCAATTTGCAGTCAGAATGTGAGAAAATTATACTTCAATTTTCAGTCAGAATTCATCAGTTTTCTTTCTAGAGGTTGAATTTTTCTGCATGAACTTTTGGAATTTACTTGAATCACTCTGTTGATCAGAGGAATCAAGTCTTCCACAGGTGACATTACAATATTGCTGTTATTGTGTGCAATGCTTCAGGAACCAGAATTCTTCTTATTTCACTTTGCATATGTTCATATAGTTCTTGACATTTTTTTTCTTTCCTTTTTTCTGAAACCACTGCTAGTTTCATTTCTGACAACACTAAAATACTCTATCACAATCGTATGCCACAATATGTTCATCCATTCTCCATCATCCCCTTGATGTTCAATTATTTGCCATCACAAAAAGTTGCTATAAATATTTTCATACCTAAAGATCATTTTCCTTTTTTTAAAAAAAATATCTCTTAGTGGTACAGACTTATTAGTGATATTTCTGGGTAGAGGGTATGTACAGCTTTATAGCTCTTTAGGTATACTTCCAAATTGTCCTTCAAAATGGTTAGAAAAGTTTACTATTGCACCAGCAGTTTATTAATGTATCTATTTGTCCTTTATTCTTTCCAGTATTTGTCATTTTAGATTGGTGCCTCAGAGTTTTTTTATTTTATTTTAATTTCTCTAATCATTAGTGATTTAGTGCTTTTATACAGGACTATAAATAGCTTTCTTTTTTTTTCTTCTGAAAACCATCTATTTATATCTTTTGACTATTCATCAATTAGTGGGTGGCTTTTTTAAAAAATGAATTTAACTCAGTTCTATATTTAGTAAATACTTGAGAAATTAGGCCTTTATCAGAAAAACTTTCTGTAATTAAAATAATTATTACTTCATTGTCTAGGATAACTTTTAGCAACATGTAGTTTCCCTATCTCCTTAGTTAGCCCTAATTTTACTGTTTGAGATCATGATTGCTATAACTTCCTTTTTTACTTCAGCTGAAGAATATTAGTTTCTACTCTAACCCTTTATGTAGCTATATGTGTTTTTTTTCTTCTGTTTTAAGTGTAACTCGTAAAAACAAAATGTTGTTGGATTTAAGTTTCTATTACAGTTTCCTATCTGATTCCATTTTATAGTTGAGTTTATTACATTCACATTCACAGCTATGATTAGTAACTGTGTATTTCTCTTCATCCCATTTTTTCTGTTTCTTCCTCACTATCTCTCTTTTTATCCTATCCCTCCTCAAAGTGAATTTTGTTCTAATCACTGCCACTACTTTGCCCTCGTTTTTATCATCATCTACCACTTCTCTTATCATAATCACCTCCTGTATCCCTATTGGGTAAGTTATATGTTTATACATAACTCAGTGAGTATGGATATAGAAACACATACAAAAAATACATGTGTGTATCTATATACACACACATACAATACACATATACATACATATGTATTAGTGATAAGGACATGGTCATAGAGAGATGGGTTGAACACTTCCATAGTGTTCCTAACAGAACGTCGTCAATCAATGCTGAGACTATTGACTCTTTACCTCAGATTGAAGTCAATCCCTCCTTAACTGAACTTTCAACTGAAGAAGAGGTTTTGAGGGTCATTAGGCTCCATTCATGCGGCAAAGCACTTGATACTGATTCTATTCCAGCTGAGATTTACAAGCTAGAGGGATCATTGCTCATACAAAAACTGACTGAAATTTTCCAAGTTATATGACAAGAGGAGGTTATCCCCCAGGAGTTCAAAGATGCCTCCATCATCTGCCTCTATAAGCGTAAAGGGAAATAGATTATCCTGTGACAACCACAGGGGGATTTGTCTCTTAGTCATTGCTGGCAAAATTCTTACTAGAGTCCTCCTTAATAGGCTGATCTTTCACCTGGAAGATGATTATATACCTTAGAACCAATGTAGCTTCAGAAAGGGTAGAGGAACAGTCGCTATGGTGTTTGCTTCCTGACAACTCCAAGAGAAATGCCAGAAGCAGAACAGAGGTCTGTACACAATATTTGTATATCTGACCAAGACTTTTGATACTGTTAGTCATGAGAGCTTATGGGAAATTATATCAAAATTTGATTGCCCAGAGAAGTTCATCAATATAGTATGTCAAATTCATGATGGTACATTTGCCCTAATTCTGGATAATGGACAATGATCTCGTGCCTTTCCAGTCACCAGTGGAGTCAAGCAGGGCTGCGTGCTTGCTCCCATGCTTTGCAGCCATGTTGACAAATATTTTCAGTGAGGATGAGCACAGCATCAAGGTCAACTACCATACTAATGGCAAGTTCTTTAATTTGAAAAGGCTACAAGCCAAAACCAAAGTGGAGGGAGTGTTGGTGCAGGATTTTCTGTGTGCCCATGATTATGCATTCAATAAAGCCTCTGAAGCTGAGATGCAACAGAGTATGTATCAATTCTCTGCTGCCTGTGCTAATTTTGGCCTAATAATTAACACCAAGGAAACACAGGTGCCCCATCAGCCACCACTACAACATCCACATGTGGAACCATTGGTTACAATAAGTGGAAAAATTTTGAATGCTGTGGATAAGTTCACTTAGCTTGGTAGTGTACTTCCCAGGGATGTATATATTGACAATGAGACTGATGCTTGCATTGTCAGAGCTAGTTCAGTGTTTCGGAGGCTAAGAAAAAAAACTTTGGGAGAGGAGAGGTATTAGACTGACTGCCAAAGTGAAGGTCTACAGAGCCATTGTGCTGACTTCATGATTATATGCTTGTGAAACACGAACAGTCTACCAGTGTCATGCCAGGAAACTGAATTGTTTCCATTTGAACTGTCTTAGGGAGGATCTCCTGGCAGAATAAAGTACCAGACACCTAAGTTCTTGCTCAAACGGAACTGCCAAATATTCAAACTCTGCTTCAGAGACTGCAACTCTAATGTTGAAATGTGATGTCTAGGCTTTTTCTTTAATTAATGCTTCCAGCTAGTCTAATAATTCTTAAATTATCTCTCCTTGATCTATTTTCCATGTTAGTTTCTTTTCAGGAGATATTTCACATTTTCTTGTATTTCTTGTTTCATTCTTTTCACTTTGTTTTGTTGTTTCTTGACTTCTCATGGAGTCATTAGTCTCCACTTGGTCAATTCTAATTTTTAAAGAATTATTTTTCTTAAATGAGATTCTGTACCTCCTTTTCCATTTGTCCAATTCTGCTTTTTAAGAAATTCTTCTTTTCTGTTCTGGGGAATCTATAAATTTTCAGTGCTTCTAAGTTGGTGTGATACAGAGAGTTATGGTGACTGCTCTCATGTTTTGTGGTCTTTTCACTGGAAGGGCCCCTGCTCTTCTGCAGCCACAAGTCCTAGTATTTCTTTTTGCTTTGGAGCTGTTGCCAGGGCCCCTCCTCCCTTAAGACAGCCCAGAAGTTCTCCTTTCTAGCATAGAACTGGGACCCAGAAATGCATATGGGTAATTGAGTTTCCAGTAATCACCACCTTTACCCAAAACCCAACAAAAGATCATCTCTAATCTCTTTATAACCAGTTGTCCAACTTCCTTACCATCTCTGGGCTGAGAGCTTCTGAACCTGCTGTTGCTGAAGCTATTGCCACCTCTATCTGTTGGGCGCTAGACCGGCCTCCTTCCACTTTTGTGTCACAGATTTAGCCTGTCAATCTCCCAAGTTTTCTTGGGTCAGAAGACACATTCTCACTCTGAAATTTTGTTGGCTCCACCACCCCAAAATTTTATTTGAAGGGTTACTCTAAAGTTTTTTAGAGGAGAATGTTGGCAGAGTTTTGTTGGATTCCTGCTTCCGATGTTCCATTTTGACTTAGCCTCAGCAACATAATATTTTTGACAATATGGATGACACACATTTAAAAACTACACTGATATCTCCAACCATACTAAGTCAAGATTTCTGTAGAGATGAAATTTGTTGCTATTGATTAATTTTAGCTGTGTTAAGTCTTTGTGACCGCATTTGGGGTTTTCTTGGCAAAGACACTGGAGTGGTTTGCCATTTCCTTCTCCAACTCATTTTACAAATAAGGAACTGTGGTTAACAGGGTTAAATGATTTACTCAGTTTCACACAGCTAGTAAATATCTGAGGCAATATTTGAATTTCCAAAGATAATTCTTGTTTATTCAAGGCCCATCACTGTATCCACTATACAAAGTAGCTGTAAAATAATAAAATAATTGAAAGTAAACCAACTATTACCATTAAATAAAGAAGTCACTACATTATGAATTTTAAAATCATGGATATAGTCATCAATCTACTTTTCACTTAATATTTATAAATAATTAATTATGTGATGTAAAAAACAGGTCCTAATCAATCATTGTATTGGCTACAATGAACAATGTTCTACACAAATTCCTTTACTTCATTTGATAACATTCTGCACCCTAACTATCTTTATGTGCTGATAATACCTCTACCCAAATTTTAGTCTAGACATGAAGACCTCATTGTCAGAGTCATACACTTAGAAAATACCCACATTAAGAAGCAGTACATTTTAAAATCCACTCCTACCAGATGTAGTAACAATAAATGGTATTTTGATTTCATGCTAGCTCTGGAAGATTCAAAGACAGATTATCAAATTTTTAAAGGGTGTAGTTATGACATGCCCTATGGCTGGCATTTTCTTGTGATACATTATTAGGTCCAGCTGAAGTGTCTCTTCACGTCCTGGAAATGTTAAATTATCCCCAAATCTCTTTTGACTTAGGTGCTCTAAATGCCTTTACCAGCAGATCGAAAGTAGCATTTTGCTGTTGTCTGATGACACCATTTAAGTGCTCATGACAGTGATAGAAGAGATCAGAGTTTGTCATTGTGCCACTTTGATTATGGTCTTTTGGCCAATATCTTTGTGCCATTTAAGGATACATAATCTAATCTTCCCTTTCATAATCAGTCAATATTCATTGGTTAAGCACTTATTTCATGTCAGGAATTTTGCTAAGCTTCAGGGATATAGAGAAAGAAAAAAAAGCAAACAAAACAAAAAGATAATTCATGCCCTCAGGAAACTGACAGTCTAATTGGGAGAAAGCATTCCAACAACTACGTACAAATAAGCTGCACACTGGATAAGTATAAAGTAATCAAATAAAGAGGAAAAGCAATAGCACTAAGTGGCATTGGAAAAGGATCCTTGTAAAAGTTAAGATTTTTAACTGACATCTGAAAGAAGCAAGGTTGTCTGGGAAAGAAACCTGAGAAAGGAGAGCATTCCCAGGCCTAGAGAACTGTCACTGGAAGAGCCATTTAGATATCTGACAGGGGCCTTCTGGCTGTAGGTTTTGTCTAATTTTACTTCTCTTTGTTTCACTAAGAAAATAGTAGGAAGTCTGAAAAATCCATTGTTGTTAATAACTTTATCTCATGAACCACCTGACTAATACTCACTGCTATAGTTAGTGGCAATAAATTTCATTCATCTGTTTTACATCAGGGTATCTTGGCTTTCTGTGGGAGGTGCAGACATTTTCTCATAATATATTAGGTGCTGTATCTAAAAGTTGGAGGGTACAGAAAACATTAAAACTTTTGTATATTTTGAGAAGTGTTTTTATACTTTCCCCAGAATTTGTATCACAGAGAAAATATTATTTGCTGAGGAAGACAGAATGGAACTTTGTATAAGGTGATTAAAGAGTATTCTCTAAAATGACTATAATCAAATAGTGAGGCAATGAAGATTCATGCTGGAATTCAGCAATCCCACTCAATTTTCTGATCTTTCTTCTTTTTACATTATATTTCTGATCCGGGCAATTCAATGATGGTGATGAAGTAAAAAGAGATATAAAAAAAAAAACACAAAAAAAAACAAAAAAAAATCAACAACACTCTCAAATGTAAGTTTTGTTTAAATAGGTATTTGTCTTTCCACAACATGCCAAATAGAATTTTTCAGGATTCTTTAGGGGAGATAGTTGTGATATAACATTAGAAACTTCTAATGTTGTTTTTGTTTTGTTTTGTCTTAAATAACATGATGAGACTTCATTCTCTGAGTAGTTGATAACAGAACAGTTTTTCTTTGCAGAGTAAGGTGCATGATAATTACTAGCATTTTCTATTTTTGTCATTCCGTGGTTTGTATGGGAATTCCTTAATTATATTCATATTTCTTTTGCCAAAGGCAATCTTGGCAATTGCTACATCAATAGAAAATCCAGAATTGGAAGTCTACTATGATAATCTTATGAAGACTGGTTAATTTTTGAAAGCATCAAAGTACAGTATTTTAGTCAGAGTGCTCTTCAAGCTGAAAATGTAATGATAAACCTTCATGAGAAGGGCAGGTATATTTTAGCCACAGGATTATCTCCTCTTACATGAAGCAGGAGGAAATAAATGTCAATAAATCTATTTATATAAGCAATCTGTAAGGCAGACAGCTTCTTCACTGAGGAGGAGCTAAAAGAGGTCCCTTCTTCAATTTGACTATTTTGAATTTTACTGTTTCATATACTTATGTTGTGCACCCTGTGTAATTTGGAAAACAGCAATATGTCAGCTTGAAATGAATAGGAGTGTTTAGAACACAACTGCTATTCATAGATGGAGTGTGGTCCTTACTTGAGTAGGAGAAACACACATAGACAGATAAACTTAGCTAATAAATTATTATATGACAACTATTGAGATATCTTGAAGTACAGGAGCATGTACTCAGGAAAACTTAGTTCAAATACATTAAGTATTGAAACATTAAAAAAAAAATGAATATTTCTTTCTTCCACATTCATCTGCTTTGAGCATTCTTGTTTTATCTATTGTTTCACTTGCCAGTTTTAAAATAAATGGTGAATTCTAGGGACTTCAGGGAACAAGATAACAGAGTAAGAAGGAAATTACCTTAACTCTTCCATATTCACCTCCAATCAATTATAATATGGTGCCCCAAAATGAATCCTGGAACAATAGAATCAGAAAAAAAATTGAGGTGAATTGAGAAACATAGAAGGTCAACAGGAAAGGTCTGTCTCACTCAGGTAAAAGGGGAATACAGCTCAGGACAGAAGCATCCCAAAGGATAAATGTTGGAGAGAATGTGGGAAAATTAAAATGTTAATGTATTGTTGGTGGAGTTGTGAAATGATCCAACCATTTTGTAAAGTAATTTGGAACTATGTCCAAATTTTACTATGCATACCCTTTGATCCAGAAATACCACTACTAAGTGTGTATCCCAAAGAGATCATAAAAAGGGGGAAAGGACCCACATGTACAAAAATATTTACAGCAGGCCTTTTTGTGGTGGCTAAGAACTGGAAATTGAGGGGATGCGCATTAGTTGGGGCAAGACTAAACAAGCTGTGGTATATGAATGTAATGGGATGCTATTGTGCTCTAAGAAATGATGAGCAGGTAGATTTTAGAAAAATCTGAAAAGGCTTACATGAACTGATGCTGAATGTAGTAAGCAGAATCAAAAGAATATTGTACATAGTAACAACATTGTGTGGCAATCAACTATGATTGACTTAGCTTTTCTCAGCAATACAATGATCCAAATCATTTCCTTATAAAAGACTTATTCTCTTCATTGGTTTTTTGGACCTCTTTTTCCAATTGAGTTACCTATTTTTAAAGGTGTTATTTTCCTCAGCATCTTTTCGGCTCTCCTTCAGCAAGCTGCTGACTCGCTTTTCAAGCTCTTCTGTGGCCTGAGTCCATTTCATATTCATTTTGGAGATACTGGAGGCAGAAGCCTTGATTTCCTCTGAATATGCAATGTTCTTCCTCATCTGAAAGGATGGAAGGAGATACCTGTTCACCAAGAAAGTAAACTTGTATGGTCTTTTTTTTTTTTTTTTTTTTTTTTTACCATTTTGGGCCATTTTCTCAGCCAGTTACTTGACTTGTGAATCCTTTGTCAAGAGAAGGATCTTAATGGTCCTCCATGCTCAGGGCTGAGATTCAGATGAGCCACTCAATTCCTTCATGAGCTTTGGGTGGGGTGGGGCCACCACTGAGGACTGAGTTTCAGATAACCTGCTCAATTCCCCCAGGGATTTTAAGCTGAGCTGCCTGGACAATGAATCCAGGTTGCTTCCATGGCACTGTAGCCACCTCCTGTCTGCTGCTGCCACAGCCTCTGCTGCCACCTGGGGCCAGTCTTGGGAAGACTCTGATCCCCACTTGCCCAGCTGAGAAAGCCCTCCCACACTGACCTTTGAAGCTTTCTTTGGCATTTGTGGGTTGAGGGATCCAGGACCCTCCTTGCTGGGGATTCTGCCCCAGAGGTTTGTTCAGGTCCTTTTCCTCTCTGTGCAGCACAATCAGTGCTGGGTTCTGCTCTGCTCAGTCTCTTGTGGGATAGACCTTTCCTGTCAGTCTTCCAGGTTACTTTTGGCTGGAAATCTCTCACTCTGTCATTCTGTGTGGTTTCTGCTGCTCTATAATTTGTTGAGAATCATTTTTGACAGGTATTTTGTGGGCTATGAGGGAAGCACTAGAGTATATGAGTCTTTCTACTTTGCTATCTTGGCTCCACCCCCTCTAAGTCATTTCCAAAAGACATTAATGATGGAACTTTATATGCACATCCAGAGAAAGAATTATAAAATCTGAATGCAGATAGAATCTTACTGTTTAACTGTGTTTTTTTACTTTTTTCTTTCTCATGATTTTCCCTGTTTGTTCTGATTCTTCTTTCACAACTTGATTAATGTGAAAATATGTTTAAAATATGGTTTAATATTATTTATTGTACATATTTGACCTATATTAGATTACTTGTGTTTTTGGGGAAGGGGAAGGAAAGGGAAAAAATGGAACTCAAAATCTTATCAAATGAATTTTGAAAACTGTCTTGTACATGTTATTTTGAAAAATGCTAATATAATATAAAAAGAATTTGGCTGCTATATCACTTCATGCATATGTTTTTGTATTACTTCAGTGTCTCTGATAGCAAGATGTATTTTTTTGTTCTTTCATACCTCATTATTATTATTATCTTATCTCTTATTATTATTTTTGCTTTTACTTTCTCAGAGATCAAGATTACTACTCCTGGCTTTATTTTTTAATTTCAGCTGAACCATAATCAATTTTACTTACCTTTGTTCTATGTGTCTCTACTTCATGTGTGATTCTTATAAATAACATTTATTATTGTTACTATTGGTTATAGTTATTGTTGTACTCTACTACCTATTTCCATTTTATGAGAGTGTTCATCCCAATCACAGTTATGATGACTAACTCTTCATTTCTCTTTGTCTTTTTTTCTTTTGTTTTTTTCTGTCTTCTTTCACCCTTTCCCTCCTGGACAGGTTTTGCTTCTGTCTACCACCTCTGTTGATCAATCCTCTATCAGTTCCCCTTCCTCCCCATCATCCTTAATTTAATCTCCTCTTCTCCTTGTTACTTGTCTGTTAAGATAGATATTTATATTCAACTAATTGTGTATGTTATTCCCTCTTTGACCTAATACTGATGACAATAAGGTTCAAGTGATACTCATTGCTCACTTCCCATATTTCCCTCAACTGCAATAGGTTTTTTTACCTCTTCATGTGAAATAATCTATCTATATTTTTTCTAGCTGTACTATTAGTGTTGCAATTTCAAAGAATTACATGCATCATCTTCCTATGTAGGGATGTAAACAGTTGAGTTCTATTGAATTCATTGTGTTTTCTTTTCCCTTTTCTCTCTTTAGGCTCCTCTTCAGTATTGATATCAGAGATATTTTTTTTTCCTCAGTTGTGGTCTTCTGTTAGTGAAACATTGAATTCTTTCTATTGCATTGAATAACCATCTTCTCCTTTGAAATATCATGCTTCCATTCTCTTAATTTCTTGGTTGTAGTTCTAGCTCCTTTGCTTTACAACAAATCATGGTCCATGCATGACTTCTGATCCTTTAAAGTTGCATCTGCAAAATTCTCTGTAATCCTAATTGTGTTTCAATGATATTTGAATTATTTCTGGGAGGAGGAGCCAAGATGGCGGAGTATAAAGACTCACATATGCTAGCTCCGAATCCGCAGCCCATAAATTTCCTCTAAAAAGAACTCCCCACAAATTCTGGAGCACTGCAAGCTGCACAGAAACACAGTGGAAGAGATTTCCATTCCAGAGAACCCTGGAAAGCCATCACCAGGGGTCCGTCGTGCTCTGGACAGCGGAGCCCACCCCTGTGCTGCCCTGGCCGCAGGGCCCCAGAGTAGCAGATCCGAGCAGGCTTCCAGGACTGAATCTCTGGCAGCTGAGAAGGTCCCTCCACCCACAGGTGCTCCAGGTCAGTGAGAGAGACTTCTGGGCTGGCTGAGAGGGGAGCGGGGTGTCTCTGTGGCTCGGGCCCCTTAGGAGGCAGCAGCAGAGACAGCAGACAGAGGCAGCGGTGGCCCAGAACTCCCTGAGCAGGCAAGAGCTCCATTACAGAAGATCTCTGCATAAACCCCCTGAGAGAACTGAGCCTGGGAGGCAGCCCTGCCCCCACCCAAGCACCAGAACTTAAGCTCACATTGAATAGCTACTACTACATGTTCTTGCTACTAGGAAATGAGAAATACAGTTAATGGGGAATAGAAAGTCATCCAGCCCTACAGGACAAAAGAGAATATGGGGACAAGAGAAGAGAGGAATGACAGAAGAGAGGGCAGATTGGTGATAGGGAAAATTAGAATGCTCGGTGTATTGGGGTGGGGGAGGGGATAAATGGGGAGAAAATTTGGAACCCAAAATTTTGTGAAAATGAATAAAAATTAAATAAATAAATTTATATTTGAATTATTTCTGGCCACTTGCAATGTTTTTCTTTGAATTAATAATTCTGAAGTTTGGCTAAAATATTTCATGGAGTTTTCATTTTGGAATCTGTTTAATGAGGTAATTGGTTGATTAATTTGATACCTATTTTGCCTTTTGGTTACAGCACTTCAGGGCAGTTTTTCTTGATAATTTCTTGGAAGATTTTGTCCTGAATTTCCTTTTGATTATGGTTTTTAGATATTCCAATGATTCTTACATTTTCTCTCCTCTATCTATTTTCCAGGTAGTTATTTTTTCAGTGAGTTATACATTTTTTTCTATTTTTTGATGCTCTAAATTTGATTGATTGATTCTTGATATCTTATACAGTCATTAGTTTTTACTCACTCAATTCTAACTTTTAAGGAATTGTTGTCCTCAGTTAGCTTTTGTGCTTCCTTTTCCATTTGGACCATTGGACTTTTGAAGAATTTGTTTTCTTCAGTTGATTTTTGCATCTCTTTTTCCATTTGGTCAATTCAGCTCTTTAAGTAATTGTTTTCTTTTTTTCAGGTTGTTGACTCTTTTCTTCATAATTCTCTTGCATCCCTCTCATTTCTTTTCCCAATTTTTCTTCTATTCCTCTTATATGATTTTTATGCTCCTCTTTGAGCTCATCCATGAGTTCTTTCTGAGTTTGAAACCACTTCCCATTTTACTTTGGCCTTTGACCATAGGTGTCTTGACATTGTTTTCCTCTTCTGAATTTGTATCTTGATCTTCCCTGTCGTTATAGCAACTTTCTATGGTCAGATTATTCATTTATTGGTTTTTTCTTTGCTTCTCTCTCTCTCTCTCTCTCTCTCTCTCTCTCTCTCTCTCTCTCTCTCTCTCTCTCTCTCTCCTTTTCCCTTTCTTTTACACTTGAACTCTTCTCCCTGTGTGGATCAAGCACTGACTCAGGCATTTTGGGCAAGGGGCTGCAGGCACTGACTGATTACAAGGTACTACACTGATGTTACCCTAAAGCCTGTGGGGGTCCCTTATGTCTGATGTGATGCAAGGCATTGAGGTTGGAATGGGTTCATGATATTGGAAGCCATAGGTATCTGGTACCGTATTTGGTGCTGAGGTAGTGTCCTACTGGTGGTGTCTGGCATGTGCTGGGCCTGGTGGAATGTTTCTGTGTTTCCCTGTGGCTACATTGAAGCCTATAGTAGTAACTTGTGACTGCCTATTTGCTTGGGGCAATGTTGAATCACAGAAAAGTATGGCCATTGGTGGTTGACTATTGCTTAGACATCCATAGGTTTGGTGTGTAACTATTTGCCTGGGGTTTTGTTGAAGCCCATGACAGTTCTCAGAGCTGGAGTTTTGGGGATTTCCCATTCTCCTGGCTGTGCAGAGGCACCTGTGGTGTCCTGGTGTTGACGTTTGTCTGCTCCACCACACTAGGATTCAGGATCTCCCATTGGTTTGCTGAGATGGCGCTTGCTGCTTGCTTGAAAGAAAGTCTTCTGTCCTGGACTTTTTTTTTTAATTCTCTTTTTGCCCATGTGAGACAAACCTTTTCTCATGTGAGACAGACCTTTTCTTCCAATCTTTCAAATTTCTTGAGCTAAAAGATTGTTTCACTCAGTCTTTTGCTGGTTCTGGTCTTACATAATTTGTTTTAGGGAACTATTTTATGGTTGCTTGGGGGTGAATATGGAGGAGTTATGGCAATTTATTGCTTCCTCTACCATCTTACCTCCTGGAAGTCTATCTCATTATTTTTAAAATTTGTCTTATCATTCCCCATTTGTTTGCACCCACCCAACTTCAGTTTCTTATCAAAGCTGTTTTTTAGCTATTGTAATATTCTTCTAACTACTTTCCTTTTTTGCCACCAGTCTCTCTCCTTTCAGATTAATAATTTTTGCTATAGCCACAAATAAGATTCCATGTAAATGTGATTTACTATTATTATTTTCTCATTCTTCTCATCTTTTTATGAGGTTAGCTAGAGAGAAACTTGGTACAAATCACAATTCTGCTATAACATCTTTGTAGTCAGTGCTCAACTAGTTATTGTAAAGATGGATAAATAACTGTTTTTTGTAACTGAATAAAAGAAGTAAGAGGTAATCTCAACTGCTGAGCATACTGAAAATACCCTCAGTAAAACTCCTGTAGTGGACATGACAACAGGAATTATGGATCAGGTCCAAAACATATTTCAAATTCCATTCACTCAACCATGCAAGAAATGTTGTCATCTAACTGACTACTGATTGGGTAGCCCATTTTATAGGTCTGAGAACAGTCTCTTTAAATCAGTTGCATCATAAGATCATAGATCTATATTTTAAAAAAAGCATTTAGAGAAAATCTAATCCAACTTTCTTATTTTACAAATTAAAACACAGGAAGTTTTGATAATGTGCCCAAATTTATAGAAATACTATCTGAGATGTTATTTTGATCCTATTCTGCTGATTCAAAAGCTCATGTCTTCTACTATACCACATTGCCTCATTTCTGGAAAGGTCATGGCAATCAATTGCTCTAGACTTCACTTATCATACTACTACTTCCCAGAACAAAATGCTTATTCTGCTTACTATTCTGCTATGTGTTGCCTCCTGCTGATAAAAATTAAGTGTCTTAGAGACAGGAGTCATTTTATTTATTTAATTATTTTATTCATCCATTCATTCATTCATTTATTTATTGTCACTAAACATCTCCTTACTATTTATTTATTTTAGAAATAGAAAAGACTTTTGAATTCCAAATTATCTCCCTCTCGCTCACTCCTCCCCCACCTGTTGAGAAGGCAAGCACTGTGATATAAATTATACATGTGAAGAAATGCAAAATATTTCCATATTATTCATGTTGTAATAAGAACAACAACAACAGTTATAATAAACTAAAAAGATAAAGTTAAAAAAAGTATATTTCAACCTATACTCAGTGTTCATCAGTTCTCTCTGGAAGTTGATAGCATTTTTCAATATGGAATTGTCTAGAATCATTTGTATTGATTAAAATATCTAAGTCATACACAGTTGAGCATTGCTGCAACATAACTGTATTGTGTGCAGTTCTGGTTCTTCTCACTTCACTTTGTAACAATTCAAATGTCTTCCCATTTTTTTTTTCCTGAAACCATCTGCTCATCATTTCTGAAAGAGCAATGACATTCTCTGTTTTTTAATTTGTATATTCCCAAAACCTTTCCCCGTGCTTGACCTAGATATATCTCCTAAATCTTACCCTACTCCCCTTTAGATTTTCTATATTCTAGGAAAAAGACTCTATTCTATTTCAATGTGACTTTTTTCCCAGTGGTCTTCATATCACACTCCTATTTCTTTCTACTGTGATCCTTCCCTTTGACATGACATAAGAGATAGATACCATGTTGACTCTGGAGCTAAGAAGGAGGAAGGAAGGAAGGAAGGAAGGAAGGAAGGAAGGAAGGAAGGAAGGAAGGAAGGAAGGAAGGAAGGAAGGAAGGAAGGAAGGAAGGAAGGATGAAAGGAATCAAGAATTTCTTAAGTGAATATTATGTGCCAGGTACTGTGCTAAGGGTTTTATAAATATTAATCTCATTTAATCCTCACAGCAACCCTGGAAATTAGGTGCATTAACTTACTACTGTCAATTAACCACATTTTGCCATTGAGGAAACTGAAGCAGACAGAGGTTAAATGGCTTGCTCAGATCACACCACTAGTAAATGTCTGAGGAAAAATTTGAACAGGCTTTTTTTTTTATTCCAAGTCCAGGTCCATTCTAACAACTACTGCAGTCTAGGTGGATCTGGTTATAGTGTATGTTCCAGGGTTGTACACATTGACAATGAGTTTGATGTATGCATTGCCGAAGCTAACTCAATGTTTGGGAAGCTCCAAAGAAAAGTTTGGGAGAGAAGAGGTATTAGACTGACTACCAAATTGAAGATCTATAGGACCATTGCACTGGCCTCAGTGCTATATACCTATGAAACATGGACAGTCTAACAGCGTCATGCCAGGAAACTGAATCACTTCCATTTGAACTGTCTTAGGAAGATTCTGAGGGTCATCTGGCAGGATAAGATACCAGACATTGAAATCCTTGCTCAAGCTGAACTGCCAAGTATTCAAACTATGCTTCAAAGAGTTCAACTCTGATGGGCTGGCCATGTTGTTCAAATGCAAAATATATGCTTGCCAAAAAGACTATTTTATGGAGAACTCACATGGGGCAGGCAATCCCACAGTGGTCAGAAGAAGCAAATACAAGGATACTCTCAAGGTCTCTCTGAAGAATTTTGAATTAGACTATGAAACATGGGAGCCACTGGCACAGGACAGCTCAGTGTGCATGCCCACATCAGAAATGATGCTGTGATCTATGAGCAAAGCAGACTTGAGAAAGCACAAAGTAAATGCATCATGTGCAAATTTGTGGTATCTACCCCAAATATTCACATGAACTAACTGTGTCCAACCTGTGGTAGAGCATTTTGAGCTTGTATTGGTCTGATCAGTCACAGTCAGACACAGTATTGATCTGATCAGTCACAGTCAGACGCAGTGAAGTTTCACTTTATCGTGGTGATGTCATTTTGGTCCTCTTCGGGAATGAAGGACAACAACCAACCACCATTCCATCTCACTCACTGACTGCTTAACTCTGGTTAGGTCACAAGCTCTGAGAAATTCACTTTTCTAATCAGTTGAAAGGAAGTCATAAAATCTGCATCACAGGGTTGTTGTGAGAATCAAATAAAGCAATGCATAAACTGTTTTGCTCACCTGCTATATGTATATCAGCTAACATAAGTGTTCAAGGACTGAGGACCAACTAAGGAGATACTTTCTCTACTAGGTACCTGACTTTCCTTAAATTTTTCATATACTTTGTCCATACTCTTTTACTCTATGTGTTATCTTTGTCTTATTAAAGCTAATTGTATTTGTGTTTTTTAACAGTATTAGACTGTAAGCTTTAGGGCTGAGTCTATAAACCTTACACATTGTAGTTAATGTATGTGCTGTTGCCTCCTATTAGAATTTAAGTTCATTGAGAGAACTCACACCTTTTCAGCTTTGAATTTAGTAAAGTGAGCATTTATCAAATACATTTCCATTCACTAATATTTGATTCATTAAAGAAATTACAGGGCTTGTTACTAATTCTAGTGACTACCACAGAAACTTGAAATTCACTGCTTTACCTTATCTGAATTTTGTAAACTTACAAAATCTTTAATTGTTTCTTTTTGGAACACATAAAGAATAAATAAAATAGCTTGTTAAGTGCTCCAGCAGGAAAAATGAACTGTCCAGTGGATATCCATTATTAAGGTAGGGCTTATTTTAGGAAGTCTTGCTCAGTAAATTATAGTTTCATTTGAGGCAGAATCCACTAAGCAGAAAATTAAATAACACGAGTCCTGGCCTTAAGATAAGACAAATGAAGGAACAACAAATCTTTTGCTTTCAAAGTCCTGTGGCCTAAGGCATGCTGGAGGTGAAAAGCCTAACATAGCTGTGGCAATTCACTTTGCTGGTTCTTTGTAGATAAAGTGGGCAGATTTCTCTGTCATCAAGTTTTTGTTGCACTCTCCCAAATTGCTTCTCCCAAAATGAATGTTACTCTTCCTCAAAGCCCACTGAAGAGTAGCTAAGAGTTTACATATAAGAAAAAAAATGGCTTTTTCTTTATTCTAGACTAAAAATGCATATGGCTAATTCCTTCTTGGCCTTAAATAGTGAATTAGAGACCAAACAAGTGAGTTAAATACAATAGTGGTGTCAAAATCACACAGAAATGGGAGCCACTAATCCATATTAATAAGAATTCCTGAGGGCTGCATAATGACAGTATCAAAATGTAATTTTATCTATGATTTATTGTATTTTTACTTATTTTCTTAAATATTTATGAATTGTATTTTAATCTGGTTTCTTCAGATTGCTGAGTGATGTGGTCACAATGAGGTTTTCAGGCCACCTATTTGACATTTCTGCAGTAGAGTACCTAAAAAGCACTTGGTTATATGATTCCTTTTTCACTTCACCATATCTTTATCAATCCTAATCTATTAAAGTAAGGGTAAGGGTCAAAGAGAAACCTGTTTTGATGACTGTAAATAATAACATATCTAGAAACTCTACTGGTGTGTTTGTGTTTATCCATTAACTGCTTGTAAATGTTAAGGATGAACTAGAATTATGGATATAATCTTCATATAGTAGCATATTTTAAAGCAATTTATGCTTTAAAATTTATTTGGATTTGGAATATTTTTTTTATTTTATAATTAAATAATTTTAATTGTACTAATTTAGAAATATAAAGTTATATTTTCCAGAATCTATACCAAAATCAATTGCTCAACCCTTACATTGCTTAGATGACTGCCTTGGAGAACAGTTGTTATTTTTGCCTTAGAAAACAAAACATAATAAAAAGCAAAGAAAAACCTAGAATAGCGCTTCATGAAAAACTCAATGTTCTATAAGGTAGCAAACTTGAATGTGAACATTATTTGAAAAATCTTTTAAAAAACAGACTTATTTATGGAAGTATTCCCAATTGTGTAGTTCACCCTCCAAGATGATGCAGCCCAGACTTATATTGTGCAGTTCGTATAGCTCTGTTCTGGAACATTCCCAGTCCAATTTTTATATTCAGTGAGACTGTTAAATGTTCTTTCCTGGAAGTTTTATTTGTTTTTTGCTGATGGATAAAATGCTGAAATCGAGAAGATCTTTACTTAGACATTTACTAATAACATAACTCTGGGATCACAAATTCATAAACTAAAGTTGAAAGGGACTTCAGAAGTCATCTATTTCAAATTTCTAACTTTATAGATAAGGAAACTGAGGGATGTGAAGGTTTTGAAAATTGCTGAAGGTCACTGTGGTAGAAATGAAATTTAGATGTGAGGTTTTAACCTAGATTCTCTGACTTCAGAGTCACTACACTGCACTGAACAAGGCATTTAAAATCCCTGACCTTCCATTTCCTCATGTGTAAAATGTGTGTCATAGTGACACCTAGCTCAACGTTTGGGATGACAGTCAGATGAGATAGAAAGCTGGGTAGAGTGGTTGATAGATGATGTGTATAAATGTGTGTATACATATATATGTATGTGTGCATATATATATATAAAATATACACATCATATATGTGTATATATACATATGTCCATTATGAGTCTATGCCATGTGTGACATGGGAGTGAAATCATTTGGCTTGAAGGAATTTAAAATAGGCATCTCTGCTTCTCCCCCTTTTCTCCAAGAGACATGTTGATTTCTTGCCAAGAGAGGAAACAGGGCTTTGGTGGCTGAATTTTAGCTACTCTTCTCTCCTCAAAGAAAAGGGTTATTGATCTAGAACTATGTCTATGTGCTCTCCTAATTATTATTAGTGCAGGAAATGTGATTTTCTGATTCAAACTAAGCTTCTGATTGCTATTCATCAAGTATTCATTAACATTAATGGAAAAGTCATTCTAAACACTATATGCAAAGTTCAACTCCTTTCCCACTGAATACTTCTACAACTGACAACCATAGTGAGTGGCAAAGGCACTCATTTATTTAAGTTAATATGAAATAAAAATCAGTGAAAGCATACATAACGGAATACGTATCAGACAATAGAGTGAAGGAGCTCCCTCATTAGGGGCAAGGGAGCCCAATTCAACTAATAGTTTTTGATTTGCTAAATGGGAAATTCCCTGTAGTTTCTAGTGTAGCAATCTGCGTAGCGACAAGATGACGAATGTCAACATTTCTCATATCAGTTTCTTCCCAGAGTTTTGTTTTCTTTCTTCAGCAACTTGAAGTGAAGTTAGAATTGTTCTTTTTCTCTCTCCAACCTGGAAGCTAGATTTATCCAAAGTGACTACAGAGCATGAAAACACTGCAAAGACTCAAACAAAATCAAGTGACTCAAGAGACTGAAGCTCTCCTCTCTTCTTCCAATTCCATGTCACCCTTCATACACAAGGCCTTTCCCAGTGATCTATAAATCCATTATATCAATGGATTTTGGCACTTAGGTCACACACACACAAGTGTATTCACACATGTATCTATATCTACATCTATACATATATGTGTGTATGTGTTCATATAGATATGTGTTTGTATATGCACATATATATTATAAGAATATTTTGCAAACATTAAAGCTATAATAAAGCAAGGCATTTAAAATCCAGGTGTGCGTCTCATTACACATAGAGAAAGCATTCATTCAACCAGGTATGTAAACTTAGGGTCACTCTTAGCTACTCATTCATATTTATCCCACAAACCCATTAGTTCATTAAATCTTTTCACTTACTACTTTAAAATATGACCCTTATACATTTTATCCTCTCTACTCTTACAATCAGCAATCTAATTCAGTCTGTCATCACTTCTCATCATTTGCTATAGTGTTCTAATTGGTCTCCCTGACTCAATTTGCTTTCCATTTAAATTCATCCTTCCTAAGGCACCAAAGTGGATAAAAACTAAAACTTAGCTCTAGATAAATTACTCCCTAATCAGTAAAGTTTAGTGCATGATATTGCTTCTAGAATTAAATATAAACCTCTGTTTCAGAAATTCAAAGTATGTTTCTAGTCTTCTTATGCAACATTTCCCCACACACAGACTTTGTATTCCACTCATATTATTCCATTCACAATCTGCTTTGCAAATGGAAAACTGCATCTGATGTCTTCATCCTCCCTTCCATTCCTGGAATTTTTAACTATTTACATGCTATACTTGGAACCCTGATTTCTTTAAATGACTACTCACATAATTTGACAGTTAGCCATCTAGTCCAAAACATACGTGATAATAATGTCCACAATGTTCTTGTTTTTGTTCAACCATGTCTAATTCTTTGTGATCTAATTTGCAGCTTTCTTGGCAAGAACAGATGAGCAGTTTGCCATTTACTTCTCCAGCTCATTTTACAGAAAAGGAAACTGAGGCAAGCAGGGTTAAGTGACTTGCCCAATGTCAAATGTGCTGAGGTCAGATGCGAACCCATCTTCCTGATTCCAGACCTAGTACCCCAGATAACTCAATTGACAACTTTTTAAATATTTGAGGAAAAGCATCACATCCTTCCCTCCCCCTCAGTCTTCTTTTCTCAAAGCTGAATAGACCTAGTTTATTCAAATGGTCCTCACATGTCAAGGTCTTTCATATTCATGATTACAATCCTTTGGCATTCTCCAGTTTATTAATGTACTTCTCATACAATGGCAGTCATAACATAACACAGTACAAAATATGGTATCTGATGGGACAGAGTGCAGTAATAGTATGAGCTGGAGAATAATTATGCTGATTCTCCAGAGCCAATCTTTAAATTTCCAGTTTCTGAGTATTTAAACCTCAAAAATAAAAATAGAAACTAAGCCTGTTTTATTTTACTGTTCACTTCTTGTCTTATCAAAGTGGTGGACAAATGTTAATAATGCAGATAAACATTAGTAAACATTAAATATTTTCAGTGAATTAGCAGTTAAATATTTACCAGGAGGCCCTTAATTAGCAGGATAGAGCACAGTAGCTAAAGATGGCCTTCGCTTTACTGGTTAACACGTTATACTCTGACTCATATTGAGCTTGCAGTACATCAGTACCCTCAGATTCTTTTCAGAAAAACTGCTTCCTACTCTGTCTCCCATCTATTAGTGCAAAGAAGTTTATTTCTTTTATACCCATATGCAAGACTTACTTTTATGACTGCTGAATTTTATTTTCTAGATTCAGCCTAATGATTTTGCTTACCAAGGTCATTTTGGAACCTGGCTCTGTCATGAATTATGCTAGCTATACCTCCTAGGCTTATGCTATCTTAAAATTTTTAAGCAGGTTATCTCTGCCTTTATCCATTGATCAAAATATTAAACAGCAAAGAGTCAAGTACAGATCTCTAGTTCTCCATGAACACCTTGTACAATGTTGACCTTGGATCATTAACAAAGTCTTAAGCTACAATCCAACATACTGAGTTCATTTGATTTACCTTTGTGTAATTCGTAGTTGCCCATCTCTGAAAGAAGACATGAATTTTAAAATCAGAATCATTTCTATAATGTAGTTAAATGAAATAAACAACATTCTCTTTATCTGCAAGTTTGGTAATCCTATCAAAAAATTAAAATGAGGATGGCCTTACGTATTTTTCCCTTTTATTTTTAAATTTTTTAATAAATTAATTTCTTTGTTTTAGATTTTTAACAATTACTTCCATAAGTCTAAAATTTTCTCCCCCTCCTTCTCCCTTCTTGAGATGGCATGCAACCTTATAAGGGTTCTATGCATACATTCTTATTAAACACATTTTCACATTAATCATGTTACAAAGAAGAATTAAAAAGAATGAGAGAAACCATGAGAGAAACTAAACAGAAATAAAACATAACACAAGAGAAAATAGCCTGCTTCATTGTACATTCTAATGCTATAGTTCTTTCTCTGGATGTGGATGGCATTTTGCCTCAAGAGTGCTTAGGGTCCATATCTTAAAAGAAATTAAGGTAAATGGTGAGAGAGAAATGTAGTGGGAGGAAAGAGGGTGAATTGGAATGGGGTAATTATATGTCATTTATGGGGCAAGTAGGAGACTTTTTAGTGGAGGGAAAAAGAGGAGAGCTGAGAAAAAAAACAAAAAAAAACAAGAAGTTTACCCTCATCACATTTGACTAAAGGAAGGAATAAAATGCACACTCATTTTGGTATGAAAACCTATCTTACAGTATAGGAAAGTGGGGGAGGAGATAAGCAAGGGAGGGGATGATGGAAGGGAGGGCAAAGGGAGGAGGGAGCAATTTGAAGTCAACACTCGGGGAGGGACAGGATCAAAAGACAGAAGAGAAACAATGAGGGGCAGGATAGGATGGAGGGTAATTCAGTTAGTCTTACACAACACGACTATCAGGGAAGTCATTTGCAAAACTACACAGATATGGCCTATATTGAATTGCCTGCCTTCCCAAAGGGAACGGGTGGGGAGGGAGGGATGGGGAGAATTTGGAACTCAAAGTTTTAGGAACAACTGTTTAGTATGGTTGTTGCTACTAGGAAAGAAGACATATGGTTAATGAGGAATAGAAAGTCATCTGGCCCTACAGGAGAAAAGAGAAAATGGAGACAAGAGAAGGGAGGGACGACAGAAGAGAGGGCAGATTGGAGATAGGGAAAATTAGATTGCTTGGGGTATTGGGGTGGGGGGAGGGGATAAAAGGGGAGAAAATTTGGAACCCAAAATTTTGTGAAAATGAATGTAAAAAGTTAAATAAATAAAAAAAAGAGTGCTTAAGGAATGTTTTAGGTCCTTGCATTACTGTGAAGGGCTAAGTCTATCAGAAATAATCCTCGCATACTGTGGCAGTTGCTGTATACAGTGGTCTCCTGAATCTGCTCATTTCACTCAGCATCAGTTCAAATAAGTCTTTCCAGGCCTCTCTAAAGTCTTCCTGTTCATCATTTCTTCTAGCATAATAGTATCCCATTACATTTATATACCACAGCTTGTTTAACCATTCCCTAACTGATGTACATCTCCTTGATTTCCAGTTCTAGGACACAACAAAGAGAGCTGTTATAAATATTTTTGTACATGTGGGATTTCCCCCCATTTTTATGCTCTCTTTGGGATGTAGCCTAGAAGTGATATTGCTGTGTCAAAGGGTATGCACATTTTTTATAGCTGTTTGAACAGAGTTCCAAATTGCTCTCCAGAGTAGCTGAATCAGCTCACAGCTCTACCAGCAATGACTTAGTATTCCAGCTTACATACATCTCCAACATTTATCATCTTCCTGTTTTGTCATGTTAGCCAATCTGATAGGTGTGATGTGGTACCTCAGAGTTGCTTTGATTTGCGTCTGTCTAATCAATAATGATTTAGATACTTTTTTCATATGGCTACAGATATCTTTAATTTCCTCCTTTGAAAAATGCCTGTTCATATCCTTTGACCGATTATCCATTGGGGAAGGACTTGTGGTCTTTTAAAGTTGACTCAATTCTCTATGTATTTTAGAAGTTAGGCCTTTATCACAGATATTAGTTTCAAAAATTCTTTCTCAGTTTTCTGTTTACCTCCTAATCTTGGTTGCATTGAGTTTGTGCAAAAGCTAATCAATTTAATGTAATCAAAATTATCCATTTTGCACTTTATAATGTTCTGTGCCTCTTGTATGGTCATAAATCTCTACATTCTCCATAAATCTGACAAATATAATATTCCTTGTTCCCATAATTTGGTTACAGTATCATCCTTTATATCTAAATCATATATCTATTTGGACTTCATTCTTATGTATGGTGTCAGGGATTGGTCTACGTTCAGTTTCTGCCACACTGTTATCCAATTTTTCCAGCAGGTTTTTGGCAAACAGTGAGTTCTTATCACAGAAGCTGGGATTGCTGGGTTTATCAAAGAGTAGACTGCTATATAAATTGACTATTATATCTTGAGTACCTAACCTATTCCACTGATATACCCCTCTCTTTCTTATCCAGAACCGAGTGGTTTTGATGATTGCAGCTTTATAGCACAATTTGTGACCTAGGGCTAGGTCTCCTTCCCTACCATTTCTTTTCATTAATCCTCTTGATATTCTGGTCATTTTGTTCTTCCAGATGAACTTTGATGTTGTTTTTCCTACATCTAGAAAATAATTTTCTGGTAGATTGATTGGTATGGCACTGAATAAGCAAAGCAATTTAGGTAGAATTTTCATTTTTATTACATTAGCTTGGCCTACTCACAAGCTACTGATGTTTTTTTCCAGTTACTTAGATTTGAATTTATTTGTGTGAAAAGTGTTTCATAATTTTGTTCATACAGTCCCTGGGTTTGTTTTGGCAGGTAAACTCCCAGATATTTTATTGTATCTACTATAGCTTTAAATATGTTTCTCTTTCTATCTCTTGCTGCTCTGTTTTGTTAGTAATATATAGAAATGCAGATGATTTATGTGAGGTTTTTTTGTAAACTGCAACTTTGTCAAAGTTTTTTTTTTTTATTTCAAGGAGTTTTTCACTTGATTCTCTAGCATTCTCTATGTATATATATATATATATATATATATATATATATATATATATAATCATATCATTTGCAAACAGTGATAACTTAAGTTTCTTCTTTGCCTATTCTAATTCCTTCAATTTCTTTTTCTTCTCTTATGTAACATTCTAGTACAATATTAATTAATGGTGGTAATAATGGACATCAGTGTCTCACCCCTGATCTTATTGGAAATTAACCTAGCTTCTTCCCATTGCATATGTTTGCTAATGTTTTTAGGTAGATACTACTTATTATTTTGAGGAAAGCTCCATATATTCCTATGTTCTCCTGTGTTTTCAATATGAATGCATGTTGTATTGTTTAGGTATCAGAACCATATTTGCATTGTAAAAGAAATCCAGTAGGACTTCTTAGTATTGGAATTAACTGTTCTTTATATATTTGACAGAATTCACTTATAAATTCATCAGGCCCTGGAGATTTTTCCTAGGGAGTTCCTTGATGGCTTGTTCAATTTCTTTTTTCTGAAATGGAGTTATTTAAGTATTCAACTTCTTCTTCTGTGAATCTGGGCAATTTATGTATTTCTTAAAATAATATTCATCCATCTCACTTAGGTTGTCAGATTTGTGGCCCTACAGTTGGGCAAATAATTTCTAATTGTTGTTTTAATTTCCTCTTCTTTGGAGGTGAACTCACCCTGTTCATTTTTGATATTGGTAATTTGATTTTATTCTTTCTTTTTTTTAAGTGAAATTCACCAAAGTTTAATCAATTTTATTGTTTCTTTTTTTATAAAACCAACTCAGTTTTATTTATTAGTAGAATAATTTTCTTAATTTACATTTTATTAATCTCTCCTTTGGTTTTCAATATTTCTAGTTTGGTATTTCCTTGTGGATTTTCAATTTGCTCTTTTTCTAGTTTTTTCAGCTTCAAGCCCAATTCATTAATCTCCTCTTTCTCTATTTTATTCATGTAGGCATCCAATTTTATAAAACTTCCCCTAACAACTGCTTTTGCAGCATGCCATAAGTTTTGGTAAGTTGCCTCATTATTGTCATTCTCTGGAATGATGTTATGCACTGTTTCTATGATTTGTGGTTTAATCCACTCATTCTTAAGATTAGATTATTTAATTTCTAGTTCATTTTTGTTCTATCTTTCCATGACTTTTTATTATATATAATTTTTATTGCAGTATGATCTGAGAAGGATACATTGACTATCTCTGACTTATGCATTGCATTGTGAGGTTTTTATGCCCTTGTACATGGTCAATTTTTTTATATGTTCCAGGTACTGCTGAGAAAAAAGGTATATTCTTTTCTATCCCCATTCAATTTTCTCCAGAGATCTATCATATCTCTTTACCTTGTTGATTTTGAGAGTTTTTTTTTTTTTCAAGTTCAGAGAGGGGGAGGTTGATGTCCCCTACTAGTATACTTTTTCTGTCTTTTTTTTCCCTATAACTTGCTTAACTTCTCCTGCAAGAATTTGGATGCTATACCACTTTGTACATATATATTTAGTAATGATACTACTTCATTGTCTATGGTGCCTTTTAGCAGGATATGGTTTCCTTCCTTTTCTCTTTTGATTATATTTTTTTTCTAGTTTTGCTTTGTCTGAGATGAGAATTTTGACCCTTGCTTTTTTTACATCATCTGAATATATACCTTTACCCTGTGTGTATCAGCCCCTTTAAAATGTATTTCTTATAAACAATATGTTGTTGGATTATGGTTTTTAATTTATTTGACTATCCACCTCTATTTTATGTGAGAGTTTATTCCATTCACATTCATAGTTATGATTACTATCTGTGTCTTTCTCTCCATCTTATTTTCCCCCATTTATGCTTTTAGTTCTCCCTTCCCCTCCACAATAGCTTTAATTTTTGACCATAGACTCCCTCAGTCTTCCTTCCCTTCAATCAGCGACCCCTCCAATTTAATCCTCTTTTCCCTTAATACATCTTCCCTTCCTTTAACCCTCCTCTCCCTTTTCTTTTTCATTTCCCCTCCTATTGTCTATAGGGCAAGTTGAATTTCTACACTTAGCTGAGTTTGTTGTTCTCTCCTTGAACCAAATCAGATGAGAGTAAATCTCAAATAGTGTTCATCTCCCTCCCTTCTTTTCCTGTAGTATAATATGCTTTTATGTCTCTTCCTGTGATGTAATTTACATTTTTGTGCTTTCTCCTTTTTACATCTCCCATTATAATCTCTTTGATTCCTTAAATCACATTTTTATTATCACATCAGTTAATTTTTACCCACTCCTTCTATCTCTCTTTATCTCTTTTAAATACTGTAATAAGTAGACAATTCTCAAGATTAAATGTATCATCCTCCCTTATAGGGATGTAAAACTGCCCATACTGAATAGCAATTTTCCCCCTGTTTACCTTTCTATGCCTCTATTCAGACTCGTGTTTGATGATCAAATATTTTTTGAACTCTGAATTCTCATCAGGAAGTTCTGGCCCATCTCCTTGCTTGAAATATTATGCTCAGTTTTTCTGGGTAATTGATGTTTGGTTGTGGTCCCAACTCCTTTGCCTAATAGAATATCATATTCCAATCCCTCCAGTCTTTTAATTTAGAAGTTACAAGGTCCTGTGTGACCTGAGTATATAGTTCCTTGATACTCGAATTGTTTCTTTCTGGCTGCTTGCAGTATTTTTTCCTTAATTTGATAGTACTTTGATTTGGCAGTGATATTCCTTAGTGTTTTCAGTTTGGGATCTCTTTCAGGAGGTGATCAGTGAATTCTTTCAATGACTATTTTGCCCTTTGGATCTAGGACCTCAGGGAAGTTTTCCTTGATCATTTCTTGTAAGGTATTGTCCAGGCTCTTTTTTTCATCATGGCTTTCTGGTATACCAATAATTCTTAGATTTTTTTTCTCTCCTGGATCTATTTCTAGGTCAGTTGTTTTCCCAATGAGATATTTTACATTTTCTTCTATGCTTTGCTTCTTTAGATTCTGTTTGACTTATTCTTGATGTCTCAGAGAGTCATTTGCTTCTACTTGCCAAATTTTAATTTTTAATACATTGTTTTCTTCTGCTAACTTTCACACCTCTTTTTCCATTTGTCCAATTGTTTCTTTGAAGGAGTTATTTTCTCCAGTGAGGTTTAAGATTTCCTTTTCCATTTGTACAATTGTTCCAGTTAGGTTTTGTATCTCCTTGTTCATTTGTCCAATTTTCCTTTTAAAATTCTTCTGTGAATTCTTTTCTTTTCATATTTTTAAAATCACTGGGCATTTTTTCTTCTACCTTTTTAATTTGTCTTTTACAATCTTTTTTGAGCTCTTCCAGGAATGTTCTTTGGGTCTGAGATCAGTTTGTATTTTTTTCTGAGGTTTTAGCTGTGAGTGCAGTTTCAATGCTGACCTCTTCTGTATTCATATTTGGTCTTTGTCCCCATTGTCATATTCTATGGTCTTTTCTGCTTCACTTCTTGGTCCTAAAGATTGCCTTTTTCCTGACTTTTAAAATGGATATCTGCTTCTGGAGCAGAGGAGGCTCTATCACACATTTCTTATGCTTAGAACTTGAAGTTTTGTGTATTGTGGCCTCTGATTCTTTAAACTAAAAGCTAGAATTCTGCATCTTACCTGGCACTAAGCTGGATGGTGTGCCAAGGCAGAGGCCAGAGGAAGTGTTTATGAGCTTCCCCAGAGTTACCCTGAAGCTTGCTCTGTGAAGTGTGGAGGAGATGTGGTCTGGCTGCAGAATGTCTTCTCCCATGAGTTAGAGCACTGGCAGGCTCAGTGTTTGGTGAAATCCCCTGTCTGTACTGCTGTCTTTCCAATTCCCCTGACTTTGATAAGGTATGCCTGGGCTCCTGGTGTTGATGCTTATGGGCTCTAAACTACCTCCTGTGCTCCAGGCTCAGATCTCCTCTTTGTTTGCTGATGTGGGGCTGTCAGGGACAACTCCAATTCTTATTGTTCCCCTTCAATCACAGTAAAAGGGTCTGTCCTTGAAGATTTGCCTAACCTCTCAAGCTGAAAGACTCTTCAATGTAAGGGTATTGCCAACACCCAGCTTCTTGGATGGCATTCACTGGTCATGACTCAGGTAAACTGAAGGGAGACCAGTAAGGCATAAACAAGATGGCTTTGGGAGGAAGGGTTCCACCCCTGTTTTGCTCAAGGCTTTTTCCTGGGCCCTGGGAGAACAAAGAAAGCCCAAGATGTTTTGCTAACTAGGGGCTACGTGGCAATCCTAGGCAGACCTGGTCATAGGTATAGGATTTCCTTATTAGGGCAGACTATTTGCTGATACATCCACTAAAGGCTCTGGTGTCAGGAAAGAGATAAAAGAATTGCTTGCTCTTGCAATAAACGGAGCTGCCTACTATCTTGTCTCGCACCTCGGTCATTACTTACAGCTCACTCCACCAAGGCCTACAGGCACTGCTGGTCAGATAAGGCCTGTGGGTCTGAGAGTTCAGGCTCAGACACCCTAACACTTTACCCCTTTGACTGTTCCCAGTATTCCAAGACTTTTCCTGGGGAAATATTCTCTGGGTTTTTCAAGGTCAACAAAGGGAGGGTTTGAGCACTTACAGATCACTCTGCCATCTTTGTTCCCAGAAGTTCAAGTAGGTAACTTACAAACATTTAATCTTCATGCTTATAGTCTCAGCAGCAGCTGCTGCTGTTACCAGGGGTCCTGCATCTCTCTTACTCAGTTCTACTGGACTCCTGTCCTGTGCTGATTTGTTTGAGAATCCACACTGCTTTTTCCGATTTGCTTCACCCCGGGGATTCCTCCTCTGCTTTGTTATGGCTGGGTCTGCTCTGTTACAGCCTGTGAACTCTGTGCTCCCCTAACCCTGTGTAACATATCCTTCCCCTCAACCGTCCAGGTTATCCTGTGCTGGAAATCTGCCACACTCTGTCTCTTAGTGGATTCTGCCATTCTGAAATTTTTCAGATTCTCTTTTTAGAGGTATCTGAAGGAATTTGTGGCCAAGCTTAGGTGAGTCCATGCTCTCATTCTGCTATCTTGGCTCTGCCCCCACATAATTTATTTTTGATGAAGCAATGCTTTTTTAAAAATCGTTTATGTTGTCATTTCCCTTTCAAATTTTTCAGCAACCATCTCTTAATGAGTCATTTTAGAAGTTTTCTAAATCAGAGTCAAAGTTCATTGGTTTATAGTTTGCAAATACAGTTTATGTCCCTTTAGTGAAAACTGAAATAGTGGTTCTTTTAAAATATTGTGGCCCTTCTTCTATTTTCCATGACCTATCATATATCACTGATGGAAGTTCAGTAATCACATATGCCAGTTTTCTTAGAGCCTAGTCCATCTGTGATCTATGATTTGGATTCTTTAGGGTTTGCTAAATGTTCTCTTAACTCTTGTTTATCTTGCATACAAACTTCATACTAATCATTTTTCCTCTGTGATTTCCAGTTTAAAGTTCATTCTCCTTTGTATAAGAAAGATAAAGTTTACTTTCTTTTGTCTACTCTTTTTTGTCAGTTGTTCAGGACCAGAGTGGAGTGCGGTTGACAAGATCAGGATAGACCTTCAGGGAAACTGTTCTTGGAGACTGTGCTCATTATCATCCAGAATGGTTTCCATGCCCCCCCAGATGTTGTTGTCTCTGTGAGACAAGAGAATTACAGAAAACAAGGGATATGTAAAGTAGATGCCCCTGGGCTCACAGCCTAATTAAATCAGTCTTTGACAGATTTAATCACCGGGACAGGAGATGAGCAGAACGTCACATAGACTGGCAGTACCTTGTCTATATAAACCCTAACTCTCAAATCAATAAACGGAATTGGTCTATCTTTTCCCACCTCCCATGACTTTTTTCTTTCAACCACTTCACCAAGCTGTGTAGGGACACAGGCCGTTTGCTACAGTCAGTTAACATATTCCCATCCATTAGGACTAAAGATCCACTCCCTTTTATTGCTGTTTTCTCTCAATCTTCATTTCTCTCTTAAAATGTCCCCTTTCCTTTCCTTGACTTCCCCTGACAGCCTTTTCTCATCATGAGCTTTAACATTCCTAACACTATTTTTGAAGTACCATAACATGTTGTTATGTTTCCTTTTGTTTAGCTGTCTTTCTTAGTATTCACATATATTTATAAAGATCTAAATTGGTTTGTAAGATCTGTATGCATCCACATGATTCATGTCAGACAAATTACTTTTTTTCCCATTAAAATGATTTCCCTTTATGTCTTTAAATTTTCATTGTTGAGCATTTCTCATCACTCCATGACTTTATGTGAAGCATTTTATTCAGGAGATCCTACTTACACTTCCGAACTCTTTAAAATCTGCTTCACCAAACCTAGTGTACCCACTAGAATATACAGTTGCCTTTACTCTTTCACAAACTCTTGGATTAAGTAGTAATTTCCTCTCTACCCAAATTCTTTCATTGACACTGCAGTAACAAGCAGTTTCAGGTTAGTGAAAATCATATCCACAAATATCATTCCCCCTTGTTTCCTCCATATCTACCTATTTAAAGCAGCTCAGGTATTGACTTCTTTGCTTCTGGTATATTTTTGTGGAATGGAGAGAGAGAGAGAGACAGAGAGAGAGAGAGAGAGAGAGAGAGAGAGAGAGAGAGAGAGAGAGAGAGAGAGAGAGAGATCTGGATAATTGAAGTCCTGCATTACTATTATCTCAATTATATCATATCTTTCCTCTGTTCCAGGCTTATGATCTAGTTCTTAAACTCCTGATTTGTCCCCAATAGTTTTCCCCAGTTGACTGTACTATGATCCTATGGCAAAACCATGTCACTTTTGTTTTTGTTGTTTTTCCATTCTTTTATCTACCCCAAAATTCTCTCTATCATACTTTGGTTCCTAGGTTTCACCATATAAGAATATCTTCTTAATATACAATGCTATCCCAACCAAACCACTTTCATATATCCTACTGATTTTCTTTTTCTTTTTTTCTTTTTTCTTTTCTTTTTTTTAAATATAAATTTATTTATATAACTTTTTACATTCATTTTCACAAAATTTTGGGTTCCAAATTTTTTCCCCATTTATCCCCTTCCCCCACCCCAATACACAGAGCATTCTAATTTTTCCTATAACCAATCTGCCCTCTTTTCTATCATCCCTCCCTTCTCTTGTCCCCATCTTCTCTTTTGTCCTGTAGGGCCAGATGACTTTCTATTCCCCATTAACTGTATTTCTCATTTCCTAGTAGCAAGAACAATACTCAACAGTTGTTCCTAAAACTTTGAGTTCCAAATTCTCCCCATCCCTCCCTCCCCACCCATTCCCTTTGGGAAAGCAAGCAATTCAATATAGGCTACATCTATGTACTTTTGCAAATCACTTCAGTAACAGTCGTGTTGTGTAAGACTAACTGTATATCCCTCCATTCTATTCTGCCCTCCATTGTTTCTATTCTGTCTTTTGATCCTGTCCCTCCCCAAGAGTGTTGACTTCAAATTGCTCCCTTCTCCCATTGCCCTCCCTTCCGTCATCCCTCCCTCCATCTTAATCTCCTTATTCCCCACTTTCCTGTACTGTAAGATAGATTTTCATACCAAAATAAGTGTGCATTTTACTCCTTCCTTTAGTCAAATGTGATGAGGGAAAACTTCTTGTTTTTTTCTCAGCTCTCCTCTTTTTCCCTCCACTAAAAACTCTCTTGCTTGCCTCTTGAAGGAGATATAATTTACCCCATTCCATTTCACCCTCTCTCCTCCCACTACATTTCTCTGTCACCATTTACCTTAATTTCTTTTAAGATATGGTCCCATCCTATTCAATTCACTCTGTGCTCTCTGTCTCTGTGCATGCGTGCATGTGTGTAAGTGTGTGCGTGTGCATGTACGTGTGTGTGTGCGTGTGTGTGTGTACGTCTGTGTGTGATCCCAGCAACTACCCAGATACTGAAAAGTTTTAAGAGTTACAAATATTGTCTTTTCATGTAGAAATGTAAACAGTTCACCTTTAGAAAGTCCCTTATGACTTCTCTTTGCTGTTTACCTTTTTTTGTCTCTCTGGGATCTATTTTCCAGGTCAATTGTTTTTCTAATGAGATATTTCACATTCTCTTCCATTTTTTCATTCTTTTGGTTTTGTTTTATAATTTCTTGGTTTCTCAGAAAGTCATTAGACTCCATCTGTTCCATTCTAATCTTGAGAGAACTATTTTTTTCCGTGAGCTTTTGAACCTCTTTTTCCATTTGGCTAATGCTTTTGAAAACATTCTTCTCCTCATTGGCTTTTTGAACCTCTTTTGCCAGTTGAGTTAACCTATTTTTCAAGGTGTTATTTTCTTCAGCATTTTTTTTTTTTGGTCTCCTTTAGCAAGGTATTGACCCGTTTTTCATGCTTTTCTTGCATCTCTCTCATTTCTGTTCCCAGTTTTTCCTCCACCTGTCTAACTTGATTTTTCAAAATCCTTTTTGAGCTCTTCCATGGCCTGAGCCCACCAGACATCCATGTCCGATGTCTGGGATACAGAGGCCCTGACCTCCACGTCTTTCCCTGATGGCAAGCATTGTACTTCCTCATCAGAAATGAAGGGAGAAAGGAACATCTCTTCCCCAAGAAAGTAGCTCTCTATGGTCTTATTTTGCTTCCTTTTTCTGGGCATTTTCCCAGCCAGTTACTTGACTTCTGAGATTCCTTTCCACCCCCACCTAGATCTGCCCAGCTAGTGCTTGGGGTCTGAGATTCAAATGCTGCTAAGCCTAAGACCAATTACGGTCAGTTTAATTTTCATCAAATAATTTGATACCTCATGTAACCTGTTATCTCTTCACTGTATCAAAATGAGCTGTTCTGTTTGCAAATGACATTCTTGACTATTAAAGGGGGTCATCATTCTTACTTTTAAATATATTGCTTATGCTTGGAACTTTGTTCCTCAGTTTATCTTCATCATGAAATTTTGCCGAGATAGTATCAGCACTATATTTGTGTCATAAAAGTAATTTGATAGGACGATTTTGCCTATTTTTTTCCCAATTGTTTATATAAAGTTAAAATCAATTGCTATTTAAATATTTTGTTTAATTCATTTATGCAACCATCTGGTCCTGGTGATTTTTTCTTAGGGAATCTTTAATGACCTGTTTATTTTATTTTTCCAAGGCAGGAATATTTAACTATTCTACTCTGTCTCCTGTTAATCTCAGAAATTTGTATTTTTGTAAATATTCATCCATTTTACATATATTATTAAGTTTAGGCATATAATTTGATGCAGAGCTTCTAATAATTGTTTGAAATTCATTTTCATTAGTAGTGAATTCACAATTTCCATTTTTGTCTGAATGATTTTTTCCTTTCTTTAAAAATCAAATTAACCAATATTGTATGTTTTCCCCCCATAAAATCAGCTCCTACCTTTATTTATTAGTTCAATGGTTTTATTATCTTCACTTCTATTAATTTCTCATTTTATTTTCAGGAATTTCAATTTTGTGTTTAAATAAGGATTTTAATTATTGGTTTTGGTTTGTCAGGATTAAGGTTTCTACTAGTGTTTTTTTTTTTTTCTTTGACTTTAGCTGAAGCATAACAAATTTTGCTTCATATTCTTACCTTAGGTTTCTGTGGTGTATCTGCTTCAAGTGTGTTTCTTGTAAACAACGAGTTCTAATTTTTAATCCACCCTGCTGTTTGCTTCCATTTTGTACGAGTTCTTCATGTTCACCTTCACAGCATAATTACATGCTACTTTTTCTTTCCTTTTTATCTTTCTCTATTTCTCCTTTCATCATGTCCCTCCTCAAAAGGGCTTTGCTTCGGATAACTACCTCACCCAGTTCCTGTCCTTTCTATCTCCCCTCTCGTTTGTTTTTCCCTTCTCATTCTACTTTCCTGTAGGTAAGATATATTTCTATCTATATGTTTCTATCCTTAGAGTCAGTTACAATGAGAGTAAGGTTCACAAGTTATCTGCGATCACTACTCCTCTTCCCTTTCACTCTCAAAGCTCCTTCACACCTCTTTTATGGAAGATGATACAACTCACTTTATCTTTCCTTTTCCCTTTCTCCCAGTGTATGCCTTTTCCTCATCCCTTATCTTTATTTTTATGTCATCCCACTAGAGTCAATTCACACACATACCTCCTATCTATACAGAATCCTTCTAATTACCCTAATAATAATAAAGTTCTTAGGAATTACAATTTGACTGTATTGAATCAATAAACCATTCTCTTTCCAATTGCTCTTTTTATGCTTGTCTGAATCTTCAGTTTGAATGTAAAATCTTCTACTCAGCTCTGATGTTTTGGTCAGGAATGCTTGAAAGTTCTCTATTTCATTAAATATCCATTTTTCCCCCTGCAGCATTATACTCAGTTTGCCTGGGTAGTTTATTCTTGGTTGTAATCCTAGCTCCTTTTCTTTCTGTAATATCGTATTCCAAGACCTCTGTTTCTTTAACTTGGAAGTCACAAAATCTTGATTGTGGCTCTATTGTATTTGAATTATTTCTTTTTGACTGCTTGCAATATATTTGTTTTTCTATGACCTAAGAGCTCTGTAATTTGACTATAATATTTCTGGGGATTTTTATTTTGGAACCCTTTTGAAGAGATGATTGGTAGATTCTTTCAATTTCTAGTTTACCCTCTGGTTCCAGAATATCAAGGCAGTTTTCCTTAATAATTTCTTGAAATCAGAAGTGTAGGCTCTTTCTTTGATCATGGCTTTCAGCTAAGTCCAGCAGTTCTTAAATTCCCTCTCATGGATTTATTTTCAATGTTATTGTTTTTCCATGAGATATTTCACATTTTTTCTTATTTTTTTTTCCTTAGACTATTTTATTGTTTCTTGCTTTCTCATGGAGTCATTAACTTCCAACTGCACTTTCAAATAGGAAAAAAAATAAAATTTTTAAGTAGTTTGTTTTTTTTGTTTTTTTTTTTTCCCCAGTGAGTTTTTGTACCTTCTTTTTTCTGTCTGGCCAATTATACTTTTTAAGTAGTTCTTTATTTCAGTGAATTTTTATACATTGTTACCAATTCACCATTTTTGCTTTTTGAGGAGTTCTTCCCTTCAGTAGATTTGTGTGCTTCTTTTACCATTTTGTGTAAACTGTTTTAAGGCATTATTTTCTTCAGTATAGTTTTGTGCTTCATTCATCAAGCTGTTGAGTATTTTTTTTTTCCAACATAGTCTTGCATCTTACATTTCTTTTCCCAATTTTTCATCTACCTTGTTTATTTGATTTTTTAAAATCTTTTTTGAACCCTTCCAGGTCATGAGGCTAATTCAAATTTTCCTTTTGAGACTTTGCATGAAGCTGCTTTCATTACATTGTCTTCTTCTGAGTTTGTGTTGTGATCTTTCCTGTAATCATAAAAGCTTTCTATGATGGTTTTTTTTTTTTCTTTTTGTTGTTTGCTCATTTCACCAGACCATTTCTTGACTTTTTATTTTTAAAACTAATGTTAAAGTTGGGCTCTGCTGCTGGTGTTAAAGTATCAGTCAGAAGTTTCAGGATTTTTGTGTTGCTCTTCTCAGAGTTTGTTGTGGGGCTCTGTATGACTTTAACTCATTTGAAGTGTTATAATCTAAGGAAAGGTCTGATTACTGCTATCCTTTCCTATGTTCTTTTCTGTGACAAACACACAACATTGTTTTCCATCTTGGAACCTGACCAGGTTTTCTTTTCCCACTAGTGCTTCTTTTGGCCCTAGGACTCCCTGGAACTGCATATGGCCAACATCACAGAGTCTTGTTTCCAATGTCAGCAACTGGTCCTCTGTAATCTCCTTGTGAGCAGTTGTTTAACTCTCTTATGAACTGTTGACTGAGAGCTCTGAAAACTGCTGCTGTGGCTGATTCAGTCATCCCCAAGGCCTGATGCTTGCTTGCATGGTGGGGTTTGTGCTGTGCAGTACTTCACTCTCACACAGTGAAAGAGACCTTTCCTACAAGCATTCTGAGTAATATCTTGGCTCCACCTCTTGGCTCCAAGCATTCTCTCTGATTATACCTTACTCCAGGAAAACTCTCCTTTTTCTCTTCCGTCTATGGACTCATTGGATTACTTTAATGTCCAACTAAAACACCACCTGCTATAAGGAACTTTTCCCAACCACTCAATCCTACTGTCTTTTTTTTTGTTAGTTTTCTTTGTATCCTCTGGAGAGTTTACTTTGCATATATTTGTTTGCTTAGTGTCTCCCACAACAGATTGCAAGCTCCTTGGAATCATGAGCTGTCTTTTTTGTAATCTCAATGATTAACATAGTGTTTGAAACTTAGTAGGTCTTTAATAAATATCGATCGATTGATTCATATCATTTTGTCTGCCATCTTATTCTTCAGAGAACTTATGACTTCCTCCTCAATGTACCCAATTGTCTAATCTTCAGAAAAAAAGAAAAGCTTGAACTCTGTTTTTTTAGCTCCAACTGTTCTTTTCCTTCTCTTTTTCCTGTTACATTCTTATTCATCATCATCTCAAAAGCAGTCACCTTCCACCTGCCCCAACTTTAGATTCTCTTCTCTCATAACCAATAATAATTTTTAAAACACAAAAAATACTTAATTAATGGGAGGTTGTAAAAATTATCAAATAAAATGAAGAAGCATATTTCTCAGAAAACATATGATTTTGAAGTAAGATTTAGCTTAGATATTTTATAATGAATGTTGGTAATAGCCTATTTTTATAAACCTTTGAAATAGACTTTTATGTATATGACTTTGTTAACATATCTTTATCTATCTTTGAATCTATATATGGAGCAAAAATGACTATGCAGAAGTACTTCATATATATGCATAGATGTGTATATATGCATACACATATACATGCATAGTTATAGATATATCTCATTTCTATAACTATAATTACAAATATATAGTCATATACATACAAATACTTAGAAGTTTGAGTATTCTAACTCCTACTGCCTTCCAGCTGAAAAAGAAACAAGATTGTTTACTCTGTAGTAGTAGCATAATTGGCTTAGGTTTTACTGGTAGCATTTAGATTTTTCTAATAATCTCTTTTAGTACTTAACAATTTTCTTTAGTAAATTATTTTTGATATAAAACTATGCTCCCCATGAAACAAATGGGCTAAAATTGAAAGCCACATTCAAAATAAGCTCACAAAATACTCTTTCACCTAGTTTCATTGATATTTCAGGCAAAGAAAAATATCTTATTTTGGGGTTGCTTTGGCTTTACTGTGAGGAAAAGTTTAGTTTTTAAGTTGATTGAATTATTTTAGTTCAGCTTCTCCAGACTCTAATCAATCCTGTTCACTGTTACCTGGTTAATTATCATTTAAAAAAATTATGTTGTCCCAACATCAAAATGTTTTGAGTATCCCTTAAGTGAAAATTCAATGTTACTGAATAGTGTGTACATAGGGAGATGTGACTCCAAATTGGAGAGGAGTCTGATAAGAGAGAAAAGGATACAGATATAGAGCATGAAGGAGGAAATAAAAAAATTAAAGTAATAGACTTTGAAGGCCAAATGGTAGGATCTTGAAGTCAAAGGCATGTGGTGATGAAAAATTACCCCCAATCCATTCCTTATCTCCAGTCCTTGGACCCCAAGCGACTGCTAAAGTGTGCGTGAGAATTTTCTCTCTTTAGTTGAGCTAAAATTTTATCTTCCTCCTAGGTCTACACTCCTTAACTCCTACATATCACACAGAGGATAATCAACGAGGTTACCATAAAGATTGTTTTAGGCAATGTATTACACCAGAGTGGTAAATAAACCAAATTGGTTAAGATTAAGCTACAATGTAGGGTAAGAATTTGTCCTTCTCTTAAGACCAACTGATGAAAGTAGCTTTTATTTTAAAACCTGTAAATATGACTTACCCTTAGAGTGCACACATGCAATTATGATACAGATATGATTATAGATCTCATATTTCCCACTGATATAATAGTAGTTATCTTTCTCATCATCACAGAGGTAGAGCTCTAGTCTCCCTGAGGCAGACAATAGGATATTCTAGATCTATCTATAAATTCATGCTACATGGGTCTCTTGCTTCATTTTGCATCTACAACTACATTTTTTAAGTCTCTTTCTTGCTTAAGACTTGGAATCAGCCTCATGTACTCACCAGAAATAATCTAAATGTTTTACCTTTGTATTCAAGGGCTTCAATTTTGCCTCTGACTTCATCGCTTACAACTTTCTTAAGTACATTTATTCTACTCTGAAAATGGTTACCTCAAATTACAACTTTTATGTCATGTTTGCATGGAGATGAGTAGACAACTTGAATCATTCTCTCTTTTCTCCAAAAGTCTCTAATGAGTACAATTTGGCATGGACTCTCTGCCATTGTTTTTGTTGTTTCATTTAGCCAGGTTGTGTAAAGTGTTTTAGTTCATTTTTTTAGGACTATCTAATTCTATTATAAATTCTTAGAATGCAAAATCCTATTTATTTTCTACTTTTTATAGTGCCCAGTATCAGATTGGGGAAATATTTGTGACTAATAAATACTATCTGAATTTACTTAAATGTAATTGAGGGCATTGTAACATGACAATGTAAGTGAACTAGATTTTTTTGAATGATAATTAACCTGAAGTGATAATAAGTATTGATAGGTACATATTCATAACAGATACTCAGGAGAACAATTCTATTTGTTGCCACTGTATAATTTACTTTCATGTAAAGTTTTCCTTCAAAAATATGACATAGCAATGTGTTGGATATATGCCTAGATGAATATATGTTGTAGAATCCTATCACTTCCTGGAAGGCATTAGTGGCAAATTATTTTTATTTTACTGAATTTTTAAAAGATAAGTGCACATTTGTGAAGATACCATGAAAGGAAATGTAGAAGCAAACTACATTATGCATTATGAATACCTGCAAGTAGGAGGGTTTAATGATTTAGAACTAGCTGTAATAGCAATATTAGTGACTGTATATAGAAGGGAACTGCTCAGGAATGAAATTTCAGGAAATTAACATTTCATGAGAAATGTAAACATTTGACTTTAATAGTGTCACATAGTTATATTTTATTTATTAGTACCTAATTAGGTTATTCTGGTTACCTACATTTAAAATAAATATAGATAAAATATTTGTTATGTTTTAGTATAGTCACAATATTAATAAAATCCTTTTATCTTTATCGGTTGAAATCACATTTTGCTTCTAAGATAGTGAATCAGAGAATCTATGAGAATCCATTCAATTAAAGGCAGATTTATAGAAAATGTTCTAAATTTGAGTCTCAAATTATATTTCACATTTTTATGTCTAGATAGAACTGGCTATTGGGCAAAACTATGAATTGAAGTGTTTTTCTTTAACATCTACTATTCTAACCCTTTCAGCATCTATCACACTATCTCTACCCCTACACCTCCCCTAGCTTCTATGTCTTTTCTTATCCTCTAATAGGCACTAAATGTTCTCAGCATCTCTTTGTCATTTAAATCAAAGAATTTTTTTTTTGTCATTCTACACTAAGTTGGAAAAAAATTGACCAAGCCTTTTATGTGACTTCTAAGCGATATTAATATTTTCACATAAGCAAATATTTGAACTATAAGAAGATTATGTACAGCAGATCTCAGATACTTATCAAACGAGAAAAATATGGTGGCAAGAAAGAGAGAAGTCTTTCCAGGGATCCTCAGCTCATAGTGTTTATTTGACTGCCTAATGTATAGGAATTTAGAGGTACTTTACAAATATAATAAAATTTCAAAATTGTGATGAACAACTTTTTAAAGTGAGTACAGTTTGTCATCTAAGAAGAAGAAGAAGGATAGGCTATGGAATTAGCAATAATGCTGACAATCTTCCCTTTCCTTGTCCCTTTTTTATCTCTTCTGTCATTTCTCTTTGCATATGTGATGAAAAATTAATAGTTGAGTAATTTAATCATATACCAAAACTTCTTTATGCCAAAGGTTTCCAAATTCAACTTATACTTACTCAGCAGAAGAGCAAAGGAAGACTGAAATTTCATATTCAAGAATGCACTATTTCATACAAGTTAGACTAGATTTTTGTGATTTCATAATGTTTACCAGAACATGAGGTCATTCCTCCTCATAGACTTCTTCTGAATAGACCTGAATAAACTGGTTAACACATTAACCCAAAGACAGATAAATCATAATTTCCTGCCTCAAGAAATCTCAGTCCAATACAATAGAAATATATAGGATAACCACAGATTTCTATGAAGTACGACATTGGTTTTTTTCCCCCTAGCATTCATTTATAATGTTCATTTTATTACTATGGAAGGAAGTTACATATTTTTCACTTTTAAAAATTGGTGGTTTTTGTTTTCTACCACATTCATTTCCAAATACACCTTTGTGACCCATCAAGTGACCCTATGATTACAATAAAAATGAAAAAGATAGCTAATGAAAACCAACTAGCAAACCAACCATCTCTGGTCAGCATTTGCAATATTTAAAATCGATAATCACCTGAAAGGAAGGACATTTGTTAATCTCTTTTACAGGGAAAGATTGAAATTATAGATTACATATATATATATATGTATATATATACACATATGTAATTACATAATTATAATTCTCTAAACGTACATTTTATTTTATTATTACTTTGATTTACATAATTTTAGTTGATATGTATGTTGTTTTCCTAGTTTAGTTTTATTGACTTTGTATTGGTTCATATGTCTTTCTATTTTTTAAATAATCCGCATAGTAATAATTTCTTTTGATACAACAATATTCCATATTCTTATACTGTTTTCCAAATAATGGGAACCCACTTCATTTTCAGTACTTGCTACCATAGAAGATGTACTATGGGGATTTTTGATATATACGGAATGTTTTTGTCTTTGATCTCCTTGCTATGTGATCTCTATGTCAAAGGATATAGTTATGCTAATCATATTTGCCACCAAAATTCTTGCCAAAATCATATATTGATAATATTGATATATTGATAATGCTTTTTTTGCTCATTGTTAATGCCATTTTGCTTCTTAATGGGAAGATCTTTCACATCCATTTATAGTCCCATGTGACATTTCTGGGTCATACGGAAGCATGAGTCTCTTGTGTCTGAATCACCTGGAGCCTGTGGTGGGAGGAGTTTGCTGATCAGGTGGACTAGGAAGAGTAGAACAGGAAGAAGTGGAGCTAGAGCTAAACTGAGAGTCTAGTCGTAGACTCTGTGACTCTGGTCAGAGTTCAGTCACAGCAAAGAAGGATATAGGCAAGCAGACAGCTAGCTAGGGTGAGTGAAACAGCTTTTTTGTGATTTTGCTTAAAGAGGACTCCTTGTGATTTGTTTAATGGAGCTGGTTTGTGGGAAGTCTAGCAGGGAGAAGACTTGGGGATAGTGTAGTTCTCTGCATTGTTATTGTGTATAGGTTTCTGTTGCTATGATGGATTTGACTTTCTAGTGTCTGAATAAATGTTTTGGTCTTGTCTTCCATGTGGAGAGTCTGTTATATTTTGTGATTCAGAATTGCTCCAGGTTATTCATGGTCATTCTAAGTGCTGTGAATATCACATGGGTGCTGCAAATGGTTGAACCAGAAATAGAATCATTACCCCAAATTCCCTTAATTCTATTATTTCCTTCTTCTGAGATTAAAGTTCCTTCCATATCTTCTGTACCTTTTGGAAATGCTATTTCTAATGTCCTGATAGAAATGCCCCTTCCTTCATCTTTGATAAACATACTGTCTTGCTGTTTTAAGGGAAAAAAAAAGGTCTTTTGCTTACTGACTTTTCTTAATTACTCATACTTTGCTTTTGAAACAAATGGAACTGTGGTTAACTTGATTTATTAAAAAAAATTATTACTATATACTCAGGCATATTAGTTCTAAGCCAGATATGTAGGGAGCCAATGATTTATAAGTAGGCTTAGAATGAGCCAAACTGAGTGATTAATAGTCCACATGAAAGTAATTTGTTGTCCTTCTTCAGTCACTATGTCTGACTCATTCCTTGTGACCCCATTTAGGGTTTTCTTGGCAAAGACAGTGATGTGGTTTTCCATTTCCTTCTCCAACTTATTTTACAGTTGAGAAAACAGAGGCAAACAGATTAAGTGACTTGCCCAGGGTCACACCCCTAGTAAATGTCTGAGGCCAGAATTGAATGCAGGAAAATAAGTTTTTCTGAACCCAGATCTGGCACACTATTCATTGAACCACCTAGGTGCTCACGAAGTCATACTCCTCTCAGTTGAAGAAGTAAATCTATAGACATTATTATAATGATGTACTCTCATTGGAAAAAAAAAAAAAAACCTTTAACAATTACTAATGTATTATAGAATATGCAGTTTTCTGCACCATATCTCAACTAGGGTTAGGGGCAATATAATGACATCATATCCATACAGTGGTCCCTTCCTTGACTATTGTGGGTAGTTATATAAGACAAAATAAAGATACCAATACAATCAGAAGCTCAGAGGCTGAAGTTGAAGAAAAAATGGACAAGCTCTCTGTTGTGTGTGCATACGTGTATGCCTGTATGCATGTATTTCTTACAAATATATTAGGATTGCAAAATTAGGATTGCATCTGTATTAAGGCTAAAGAAAAGGGTAAAGTTTATTCCAATGATTGTTCCTATACTATCATGGGGAAAAATTGAAAAAAACAAAGAACTTTTGGAGTAATCCTCAGTCTTTGAAAATATGAATACAACTGTTGGGTTTAGTCTGAATCCTTTCTTCTCAAATATCAGAAAGGGTAAAATGATCTACTTTGATCTGTATTCCATCACAGTTCAAGTCTACTCAACTTCACCTTTCTACTTCTTATCCCTATGCCCTTTTTGTCCCCAGTTTAACTCATCACTTCCAATGCCAAGTTATGGACATACTCTCTTGATGTTTCTTTGTGATGCTCAATTCATATAATTCTTTCTTCTTTTTTATTATTTTTTTTTACAGATTGTGCGTATGTTTGTGCATGTGTGTGTGTCTGTGTGTATATGTGTGTGTGCTCCTTTCTTTTTAAAACTTCCTAGGCATGCTTAAAATATGCCTTCTTGTTCAGAGAACTTTATGGTTCAAATTGTTCTCGTATCCATTAAGGAGATTTTCCTTTTGAAATACAAATTCCAGTTAGTTCTAAAACCTTAATTAAACATATATGATTTTTCTCAAAGATGACTGTGGAGATTCTTCTCTTAGAATCAAACTTCTGAATGATTGAACTGAACAGTACTTAGCATGTCACCGAGAGGATAGAATTTATGATACTATTATCAGGCTCCAATGATCTTGTTATGTCATGAGATAGTCAATCTTCTTCTGAAACATCTCTTTGTGAATCATTTATGACTTAGAATTCTCTTTCTATAATTTTTAGTACAAAATTCAAGTCTTTCTGAAATAACTTTTTGCTAACAGCAAGATTTGAACAAAAAATTCAATATTTTTTTTATTCAATAAATTCTAGTTTTTCCCTCCAAAAGAGAGGTGCCCAGGAGAGAGCAGAAATGATGCAGTTGAAAGTGGTTGCCCTGCAGTCCCTTTATACTTTAGTCATATATTTGTATTCAGTTGAACGAAGTAGTGAATCTCTAAAAAGATATGTAAGTGCATTGCAAAAAATGTTTCTTTTTTATAAGTATGTACATGCATTATTAATCACATAGTAATAGCTTTTTCATTTTAGAGTTATAATGGTGACCAATTGTGCTGCCCTAATGTCAATTTCTATTGGGTCATCAAAGGTACGTTCACATACTTAATGTATTTATGTTCGGATTGTGTTATTTTTTATTTTCCCCAGTACCATGTTTCTACCATACAATTTAGCCTAAGATTACATATGCTACATCTATTACCATTTTTATATTTCTCTTCAACTCGCAGCATATTGTACATTAAGTAAATACATAATGATTGATCTGCTGTATTTTGAGAATGATTTGAACTCATGTCTTGCTCACTCAACACCCAAGTCTTTGTTCCCTGAACCACCTAGCAAACCTTTAGATCATTATTGGACACAAAATACCTAGCAAATGGAAACCATATGTAATGCACTATGCTAATGGCTAGGAAGATTCAAAAAAAAAGTTAGGTTAATAGGAGAGGTTTTGTGGGATGATTAGAGGTTTGACATTTATTTCTCTTTTATTGAGAGAACTTTTTTTTTTTTTTTTGGCAATAGTTGGTTTTATTTGTTCAGATTCCTGAGGGCAGCTGCAAGTATCAGTGTTGCTACTCTTTCATTGTGAGAAGTTTTGAGGCATTGGAGAATAAAGTGAGAGGGGAAATCTGGAGTTTATGGCCATCTCCTCCTAAGGTCCTTGCTTAAATTAAAATTTTAGTTCTTTTGTCTATATTAATTTGTTGATTTCTTATGATAGAATCACTACCTATGATGTTTTTCCTTCCCTCTACCATAAAATTCAGTCTAGTTTTCTTTATTCTAATTTTAGAAAGTTGTGTTTAAAATACAATTGTCTGAAGATCCTACAATCCAATCTCAATCTCCTTTTCATACAGATTCCTGCTGGATTTATGTTCATCTAAGAACATAAAAAATTCAAATATTTGAAGTCATGGCCCTTCAGACTTGACAGATATTCTAAGAGAGGGATGTTGCCATACAATGCCCTGATGACCACAGATGTTTTCCTAATGAGGCAAGGAGAGTCATATCTGCCTAAGCTGATTGCTATAGGATCCTTGTCTATAAGCAAAGCTTCTTTTCTTAATCGCTGAATGACCTCCAAGTATCTCATTTCTTTCTAACATGGAATCTAAATTAAGAAGGGACTTGTATAAATTGGACCTGCCTATTGCACTTGTTAACAGTGAATTGACTGTACTGAATGCTCTGCCCCTAGCACACAGGTTTGTAAATATTTGTTTACATTAGAGATCCCTGTGGAAGTCCATTAAGTCTATTTTTCTCTACTTAGAACAATGCATTTAAATGTGCAAAATAAAATACCTAAGTGCAAAGGAAACCAAATATACCAACATATTTAAAAGAAAATCAGACTCCAGGCTAAGAAGCCCTGGCCTAGAGATAAGAGACAACTTTAAAGGTTATCGTAAACATTTAGTGATAGGTCAAGTCAAAGGCACATTCCTTAGATAGAATTTTATGAAAGTAGTAATTCAGATTGTTTTTGCAACTATATTATCTGAAATTCAGAGTTCCATAGGATATTCCAGATAGAAGAGATCTTCTAGATTAGCAATTTTATATATGTTTAAATATTTTAAAAATGAAAAGCTGAAAGGAAATTTAAATTTACCATTGTAAATTATGCCAAGATATAGTCAAGACATTTATACACACATCATATGTAATATATGTATATATACATATATGTGTATGCATGTGTACATAGATATATACATATATACAATACATTAGCATGGCTTTCATAAAATAATTCAATTCACAAAATAAGGTATTTTTTAAAAGTATAAAATAATGGAGTCAAAAAATTTAAATTTTTATTGCAAAGTAGGAAATGATGACTGCAAATAGGAATGAAGAAGAAAATGAATCTTCCAAATTTAAAAATTCAAGTAAAGTATTTAATTGAGTATAGGAACATGAAAAAATCCTGAGATATGATATTTTAGCCTGTGAAAAGGATACTAAATGAGAAAGTTTTATGAAATAATAGTGAAAACAAAACAAGAAATGTGTATTTTAACAAAAGTGAAATAAAATATACATATATTAGGGACCTATAGGGCCACTAGAATAGAAAAAAATTTAAGAAACACAGTGAAGTCTTGTAAAGAAAAATGTAGAAAAACAGAAATAAGCACAAATGGATGTGTATTTACAGAAAGATGTGGTTTTCTGGGTGACAAAAATTCATCATTTCCAAGAAATTATTATGTATTTTTTTTGTCTTCAGCTAGAAAGTGAAAGCTAATAGTAAATCATACTTAAAAGCAAAGAACATTAAATGTAAAGTTGAAATAAGCAACAAAAATTGTGATGTGCCATTTAATTAAATTGGATTAGGATGTATTTAATTCTTAAGGCTGTACTAGCTCTATCTTAAAGTGTTTTTAATGAATTGACCAAAGTTATTTTAAGTCAGTAATTGCTTTATCTCAAAATTCATAAAGGCTTACAAATTGACTGAACCAGAGATATACACTTGGAAATCTGTTAAGTTGGCACATGATGTCATTTTATCATTTTACAATATGTACCAATATGTACAAACTTATATATCACAAAAATAAATGAATGGATTCCATCAAGTTTTCATCTATTTTGAAAGTAGCAAAATGACCAAAAGAAAATAATGTCATTTAAAGATAAATTATTTGCCAACATATAAACAAAATAAGTATCTCTTAATTGTAGAAGTGAAGATGGAAGGTGGAAGACCCCCATTCCAAGTTGTGGAACAAAAAAGACTTTGGAAAGATATGAAAGAAACAGATAATCTCTATTGTGTCACTATTCCCAATGTGCTGCTCTAGAGACTTTGAGACATTTTCCCCTTGGTTGAGATTAAGGATATTCTATTGTTTGAGCTATTGTCTCATTCCTAAAGGGATAGTGCCTTTATTCTATTTGTGTGGTATGTAGTATCCTATATATAACTTCTTTGGTTTCTGTTTTGCCACTGATTTTGTCTAAATGAGTTTCACTTATGTTTTCTATATGTATTCATTGTGTAACTGGTATTAGTTGGAAGGGCTGAAGCCTTGGAAATAGAACCTGAGATATTTCCTTTCCCCCTAAGTAAGAAAGTAATCAAAAGTTAGATGGAACCCAAGACCAACTTAATAAATTCTCTCTCTCTCTCTCTCTCTCTCTCTCTCTCTCTCTCTCTCTCTCTCTCTCTCTGTCTGTCTCTCTGTCTCTCTCAAGAATAGAGATGTGACATTGCACCCCTACCACCTAAATTCATCTCATAGCACATCTGAAAGCCTCCCTTGGAGAAGGTGGGGGAGAGAAAAGAGTAGAAATGTCTACTTTGCAGACCTTTGAGCTACTTAATGATAGGCCTCTTGTCAAAAGTGACCTCTTTAGATAATGGCTCTTTTCGTATATCCTTACACAGGAAAAGTATGAGGCAGAAATGAGAAGGAAAAGCATTTCAGTTGATGGCAGGATAGGAGGAGGCTGCCAGAGAAAAAATGTTTAGAATCAAGAGATGGAATATCTTATTTGAGGAACAGCAAAGAGGTCAGTGATGAAAGAGTACGTGGGTTTGGGGAGACATTGTACGGTGCAAGACCACTAAAACAAGGGGTGGTGTTGGTAAGTGAGGCTATGTAGGTCTTTGAACACCAAAATGAAGATTTATATCTAATTGTGGAAGCAATAAGTAGGCACTGGAACTGATGGGGGTGATACATTTCAATCTGTCCTTTCAGAAAAGCTGAATGAAGGATGAACTTGAATAGAAATTAGAGTCAAACAACTAGCAGGCTATTGTAACAGCCCAGTTGGGAGGTGAAAAGGACTTACACCACATTAGTGACATTGTCAGAGGAATGGAGTGATATTACACAGATGTTGTAAAGGTAATATTAGCAGACCTTGGAAACATATTGGATGGGGATGGGGCTGAAAAGGGTTGAAGATGATGCTTACTTGATAAAATGTAGGAACTGGGAGGAAAGCGGTGATCTTGGAAATAATAGGAATGTCTCTAAGGAAGGATAGTTTGGGGGCTGTGGGGAATAATTTGTTCAGTTTGGAAAGACTGAATTTAAGATGCGTACTGGAAATCTAGTTCATTATGTCTAGAAGGTAGTTGAATATGGAAGATTGAAGGTTAAGAGAAAGTTTATGCCTGCATAAGTAAATTTGAGCATTATTAGCATAGAGATGACAAAATCATAGAAGATGAATGTATCTCTAAATGAAGTAGCATAGAAGGAAAAAGGGCCTAAAATACAGCCCTGTGAACCAACCATAATTAATGGGAATGATCTGAATGAGGATCTAGAAAAGGAGGCTAAGAAAGAGCAGAAGGATTTGTAGCGGGGAACCAGGAGAGGATGGTGTCCCAAAAACTTAGACAGAGGAAATTATCAAGAAGAGGGTGATTGACAGAAGCAACAGCTTTGGAGTTCAAGAAGGAAATTTCAGAAAAGTCCACTGGATTTGACAATTAGAAGACTATTGGTCAATTTTTAGAAAGTAGGTTTGATACAATGATGTGGTCAGAAACCAGATTATAGAGAGTTAAAGAAATAGTGAGAAGACTATAAATAGCAGGGATATTGTAGAAAGGTTATGTAGTGAGTGAGTCTGGACACAAAATAGAGAAGAGATCTGGGAAAATAACTTTCAGAGAAAGAAAGAAAAATTGCTGATTTTTTTTCAGGATGGAAGAAATATGGGCATGTTTGTAGTTAGTAGAGGAAGAGGCAGTAGAGAGAGAGAGATCAAAGATGAATGAAAGATTGAAGATGACAGAGGGAACATATTTTGGCAGAGATGGCATGTAAGGAGATAACTTGTGCAGGCAGAAAGGCTTGTCTGAACATAAGTGTGTGTGGAAGAGGTGAAGGAGATAGTGGCAGAAAACATCTGATATGAGATGAAGAAGGAAGCAGAAGTAGAACCTCATGATACGAAGAAAGCAGTGTTCGGTATTGAAGAGATGGAAAGTCAATAGATTGCAGTGAGAAAAAGGGCTTTTAGAGTTATTGAACATGGAGGAAGTATGTTTGTTGGTGATGATAAAATGAAAAGTATGGTCATTTTCGTGTGTGGCTAAGGTTAAGTGAAGTAGGAAGTTATGGAAAGTGAATAGGGTGAGGAAATGAACAGTTAGGATGTTCAAGGGAACGTTGATATGTTTTGTGAAGTGTCCTAATATGAGGTGCAAGAATAGAGAAGGAGAGAAAGATTATGAGCCAGGTACTGGACTCAATGAGGAAGAAATGACAATGTCTTTGAGATCTGTAAAAAACTGTTAACAGCATTTTGATTGGTTTGAATATGTGAAATGTGGGGACCTTGAAGGAGGAAATGTTATTGTACATACTACATAATATTTGTTTTCTGATGAAGATGTGGGGAGAATCTGGAAGTGGCAATTGGGAACAAGAAGTATTAAAATTCTCCTCTTCAACCAGGGAGCTAAGAGAAATGAGTAAAAGTGCAGTTATTATTGGAAAGGGTCACCAGGGAGGTTTTGTCATCAGTAACTGTCAGAAGATAGCAGAGATGGAAGATGAATTGATCTTAAAAGAAAGTTTGTTACCTTTGGAATAGGCATTGGAGTGGAAGATGTGGGTAGTATTGGCTAGGAATTTGAAGTGGAAGTTTAAAGGGGTATATGAATAAAGAATTGAGTGATAGGACATAGGTAATCGGGAGTATGGATGATGACTTAGAAGGGTTAAAAATGGATTGCGTAGTGTCTGATCAGGTGCAATTATGTTTATCATTAAGTAGAAGATTTCCTTTAACTCTATTCCTGGAGAAACTGGATGTCAGACAGCAGAAAAACTCAGCACAAAATGAAAGGCACATTCTCAGATGAAAGATCAGCTTCTTCTTCCTTCCAAAAGCTGGAGAACAAGCCAGAGAGTGGGCAGAAGAAGAAAGTAAAAACTGTGTAGCAGGGGATGGAAGATTTGTTTCCCTTTTCCTGTTCTTTCAGAGGATAGAGAGTAGATTATCTGTTGTGTTTTTCTTCAAACAAATGAAGATCAGCTTACTGAAGTTGAAGCTGGGTACAGCTGAAGGGGAGAAGTGAAGGGAAGCTGGAATGGGGTTTCCAGTCAAAACTAATCTAATCAGCAAGCAGGGATGCCTGTGAAAAGGAGTGAATGACAGGCTCATGACAATCTGATTGCCACTTGCAGGAAACTGTCATGACACCCTCATCAGTGCTTATGCTCCCACAATGACAAACCCTGATGAAGTCAAAGAAAAATTTTGTGAAGACCTAGAGACCCTTATCATCATTGTGCCAAAAGAGGGAGCTTATAATTCTGGGTGACTTTAATGCTAAAGTAGTCTCAGACTATCAGACTTGGCAAGGAGTTCTAGGGAGCAATGGAGTTGGAAACAGCAAGAGTAATGGTCATTTACTGCTGAAGACTTGTGCATCACATGGCCTTCTCATCAACAACACTGTCTTCTGTTTACCTGAATGCAATAAAACTTCATGGATGTACCCTTGCAGGAAACGTTATTTAACAGACTATGTGGTTGTAAGGAAAAGAGACAGAGAAGTTGTGAGAGTAACAAAGGCAATGTGTGGTGCAGAGTGTTGGACTGATCATAGACTTATCCTTTCCATGTTAAATATTTACATTCATCAAAAGTGCTGTTCCTAACTTTAAGGGAAAGTTGAGCCAATGCAATCTTTGCAGCAGTGGAGCAGAAAAGCAGTGGGCAGCTTTCAGAGATGTGGTGTAGTGCACTGCATTTGCTCTCAAACACCAAGACTGCCTTGATGAAAATGGGAAATTCTGAAGCTGCTGAATGAAAAGCAAGAAGTCCACAGGATTCACCAGAGGGTAGCTCATCTATCTCTAAAAAGGCAGCATTAAATTCCATTGAAACCAAAGTGCAAGCAAAGTTCAGAGAGATGCAGAATTCCTGTCCCAGCAAGAAGGCAGATAAAATTCAGTTTTACACTGATAGTAACAATCCAAAGTGCTTTTATGATTCCCTGAAAGCCATTTATGGACTAAAAAACTTATGGTTCATCACAACTACTCAGTGCTCATGGAGCCACATTGATTAGTGATAAGTACATGATACTAGAGAGATGGGCTGAACACTTCCATAGTGTTCTCAACAGACCATCATCAATCAATGCTGAGGTCATTGACCTTTCACCTCAGGTTGAAGTCAATCCATCATTAGCTGAAGTTCCAAGTGAAGAAGAGGATTTGAGGACCATTAGGCTGCTTTCCTATGGCAAACACATGGTGCTGATTCTATTCCAGCTGAGATTTACAAAGTAGGGGGACTATTGCTCATACAAAAATTGACTGAAATTTTCTAGGTTATATAGTAAGAGGAGATTATTCTCCAGGAGTTCAAGGATGCCTCCATTGTCCATCTCTATGAAGGTAAAGGGAATAGATTGTCCTGTGACAATTACAGGGGGGTCTCTCTCTTAGTCATTGCTGGAAAAATTCTTGTTAGCTTCCTCCTTAATAGGCTAATCCTTCAGCAGGAAGATGGTCATATCCCTGAGAGCCAGTGTGGCTTCAGAAGGGACCAAGGAACAGTCAATAATGGCATTTGATCCCAACAACTCCAGGAGAAATGCCAGGAGCAGAACAGAGGTCTGTACCCAACTTTTGTAGATCTAACAGACTTTGACACTGTTATTCGTGAGGGCTTGTGGAAAATTATGTCAAAATTTGGCTGCCTGGAGAAGTTCATCAATATTGTATGTCAAATTCATAATGCCATGTTTGCCTGGATTCTGGATTATGGACAATGCTCTCGTGCCTTCCAAGTCACCAGTGGAGTGAAACAGGGCTGTGTCCTTGCTCCCATACTTTTTAGCATGATGTTTTCAATCATGTTGACAAATGCTTTCAATGAGGATGAACAAAGCATCAATGTCAACTATGTTCTAAGGGTAAGTTCTGCAATTTGAAAAGGCTACAAGCCAAGATCAAAGTGGAAAGAGTGTTCACGCATGATTTTCTGTTTGCAGATGATTGTGCACTCAGCTCAGTCTCTGATTTTGAGATACAACAAAGTATGAATCAATTCTCTGCTGCCTGCACTAATTTTGGCCCAACAATTAACACTAAGAAAACACAGGTGTTCCATCGGCCACTACCACACCATCCACACATGGAACCATTGGTTACAACAACTGGAGAAGTTTTGAATGCTGTGGATAAGTTCACTTACCTTGATAGTATACTTTTCAGAGATGTACACATTGACAGTGAGGTTAATGTATGCATTGCCAGACCTAGCTCAGTGTCTGGGAGGCTCCAAAGAAAAGTTTGGGAGAGAAAAGGGATTAGACTAACTACCAAACTGAGGGTCTGCAGAGTCATTGTGCTGACCTCATTGTTGCATGTCTGTGAAACATGGACAGTCTACCAGGGCCATGCCAGGAAATTGAATTGCTTCCATTTGAACTGTCTTAGGAAGGTTTTGAGGATCATGTGGCAGGATAAGGTAGCAGACTCTGAAGTCCTTATTCCAGGAGAATTGTCAAATATTCAGACTCTGCTTCAGGGAGTGCAACTCAGATGAGCTGGCCACATTGTTTGAATGCAAAATGTATGCTTACCGAAAGACTATTTTATGGAAAACTCACATGGGGCAGGCAATCACATGGTGGCCAGAAGATGCAATGCAAGAATACTCTCAAGGTCTCTCTCAAGAACTTTGGATTTGACTGTGCAACATGGGAGACACTGGCACATGTCCTCTCAGCATGGCATGCTCGCATCAGAAAGGGTACTGTGCTCTTTGAGCAAAGCAGAAATGAGACAGCACAGAATAAACGCAGGATTCACAAATTTGGGATATGCACCTCCACATATTCATATGAATTATCTGTGCCCAACCTGTGACAGAGCATTCCGAGCTCATATTGTTGTGATCAGTCACAGTCAGTCACACTGAAATTTCTCTTTATCATGGTTATGTCATTTTGGTCATCTTCGAAACCGAAGGACAACAACCAACCAACCAACCAACTTTCATTTTTGCAGAAGACCATGACATCAAGATGATGACATTACTTTCAGGTGACTTTGATTTGAATGAAGGAAGATTGTGCAAGGTCACCAACCTCATTTTCTTTTTCTGAGCCATTTGGGTCAAGTGGCCTTATATTTATCAGGATGACTGGAGGTGACCCAGGATGCAATTTGAGACCCTGGCTCTTTCAGGCTAAGGCCTTTTCAGATTCTCACTTTGAGATACACTCATTCAATGAATAGGCTTCTTTAAGTAGTTACTCAAGGGATGGTCCCTTTAATAAACAAACAAACAAAAAAAAAACTAAATGGGACGGGAAGATGCTCAGCATTCCTAGGTAAAAGAGAAACAGTTACATTCTCTCTGTGCTCGGTGGGTGGGGCCTTTTTGTCCAGTCTATGAGCTACAGAGTGAATTGTGTTTAAGGCTTAATCTTTGAGCAAGATATATAGCCAGTAAACCCAAAGAAAAGGCAGCTTTTGGCCATGGAGTCTACCTTCCTCTGGGTAGAATACTACAGGATAGGAGAGGACAGGACAGGACAGAAGAAGACAGGAGGGGAGAGGAGCTGCTAAACACTCAAATGAGTTCAAGGATGCCTCCATTGTCCATCTCTATAAGGTAAAAGGAACAGATTGTCCTATGACAATCACAGGTGGGGTCTCTGTGTTAGTCTCACTTTGAGATACACTCATTCAATGAATAGGCTTCTTTGACATACTGTAAAAATTGCTGGAAACATTCTTTCTGGAGTCTTTCTTAATAGGCTGATGTCTCACCTGAAAGATGGTCATATTCCTGAGAGCCAGTGTGACTTCAGAAAGGGCCAAGAAACAGTTGATATGGGATTTGCTGCCAATAACTCTAAGAGAAATGCCCGAAGCAGAACAGAGGTCTGTACATAACTTTTGTGGATCTAACCATGGTCTTTGACACTTAGTCGTGAGTGATTATGGAAAATTACGTCAAGATTTTGTTACCCGGATAAGTTCATCAGTATTTTATGTCAAATTCATGATGGCATGTTTGCCTGGGTTCTAGATAATGGACAATGCTCAGGTGCTTTCCCAATGGAGTGAAACAGGGCTGTTTGCTTGCTCCCATGTTTTTTAGCAAGATGCTTTCAGCCATACATGTACGTGTGTGTACATAGATACAGATAATGATAGGTATAGTGTTTGTTCTTTATTTTTGAAGAGGACCTATGACATCATGGGGTAATGTCTTGACTTCTGTCTTAATTGGATTCAAGTGAGATAGTTGCAATAAGTTGTCACTTTCACTCTCTTCTAGAGTCAAAAAAGTCTTGTTGCAAACCGAAAGTCAAGATGGCTGCCACTGGCCTGGGATGCAGTGGAAGATCTTGGCATATGTGATGTGTGACTAAGCTCTAAGTGCTCTACAGCGCCTTCTCCAGTCACTTTTATGGCCAATGGAATAAATTGTTCTCATCTACCCATTATATGAGGGTGGAGGTGTCTTCACATTTTGGATGTGGACTTCTCCTTAACTCACTAATGGGTTTGGTTTTGGTTACTCTCAAACTGGTTTAACTGGTCTGCTGAAATGGTTTTACTGGGGTGTGGCTGCTGAACATACTACAACTTCTTGGAACCACAGGTGAGATTTGGATGACCAGACAAATACCAAACAAAGATAGATAAGCATCCCTATAAAGGGCTCAGCAAACTTGCACATCAGAGGTAGTAGTCCTCCCTTAATACTCCTTGCATGCACATATATGTATATGTATAATAATGTATATAAAATATATACATATTTGCTTGTTTATATGCTATATCTAGAATGCATGCATGTGTATTTTACACAAGGGTATTTTACATGTAAGCATATAAACATAATATACATATATTATTTGTATATGTATATGTGTTAGCATATGAATACATATGCACATGCACATATGTACACACATATGTGTATATGTATATGCATGGAATTTAAGAATACATTAATCAGTTTGGTAGCTAGTTCTGTTTTGGTACCTTTGTGCTCTCTTAGTCTTCATTCTTTTTCTTTTCACTTCTTTGGCACTATTTATCAGACTACTTCTTTTCTCCCCTATGGGATTTTGTAATATGATCTCTCTTATCTCTTTTGTTTGTCCTCCTACATATCTATCCAGTGTTCTTAGGTGCTTTTGCTGTTCTTCTCTAATGACATACCCAGGAAATGTGGAAGTCACATCTGTCTTGGGTCTTAGTGATCTGATTAGCTCCCATGCATTCAATTACCATTTATGTACAGATTGTTCCACTTTACTTTGTCCAGTCCTAGTCAATTTCCTGAGTTCTAAACCCACATCAATTACAGCATGCTGTGTATTTTGTAGTGGATGCCATATAGTTATCTCAAATTCATCATTTACAAAAAATAATTTATATTTTCCTCTCAGCATTAGCTCCCTGACACTCTTTACTTTCTCTACCATGTCCCTAAGTCATGTGCTTTCAAAGCACTCCCCCATATCATTTTTATGTGTTTCCTTTACTATTAGAATGTAAGTTTCTTATATGTGAATTGTCTTTCTTTCTAATTGTATACACTGCCAGTACTTAGCACAGTGACTGGTAAGCATTTAGTAAATGTTTATTGATTATTTGGCACATAGTAAGTACTTAATAAATGCTTATTCCCTTGATTTAATATGACTTTCCCAAAAAGCCTTCACTTCCAGTAACTGCTGTTTTGTTGTCAAAAGAACCACAATCTTTTGAGTCATTCAGGTACACAAACTTGCTGTCATATGCAATTCTTCTCTCTCATTCATTTTACATACCCAATTAACCTTCAGTTCTTAACTTTTTTCATCTCTTTGCAATCGCTTCCAATATTATAGGCACCAATCTATTGTGTTTCTAATCTCCCTAATTCAAGTTTCTCCTCACTCTAATCCAACTTCCAAATAGGTGCCAAAGGGATTTTCCAAATACCTAGATCTGTTCATGTAACTACACTAACCATCTTCCACAACAGCCATTGCACTCAGTATGACCATAGTTTCTCTCTATTACCTTCAGAAAAAGATAGAAATCTTTAGCATTTGAAGTTCTTAATATCTAATCTTTTACTGCCTTCCAGACCTGTTATATTCTGCATCCCTGTGTAGACTCTACAAAATCTAGTCATATTGGTCTGCATAAATTCCCTGTAAAAAATATTCAATCGGGTTGTCCATACAACTTTGTACCGGTGATTTTTCATTCCTCACTGGTTATTCCTTTAAGATTCAAGTATTCCTTCCTTCAGAAGATCTATCCTCATAACTGTAAGTACAAGTGACATTTACTCTCAATTTTTATATTTAATTTATATATTCTAAATTATATATATTCTTCCCTATTGCAATATAATAACCTTGAGAACAGAAATTGTTTACACTTTTTTCTGGATCCTAACCTAATTAGCACATATTAAGTGTTTAATAAATGTTTGCTAATTGATTAAGTGATGGTATTTGCTTAAGAAACCAATGCTGAATGATTTCTGTTTTGTCCAAAGAGTTTGTTGGTTTGTTTACTAATGAAAAGTCAAAGATTATCTGACAGTTTAATTGGTAACAACTTAAATTCAAAGCATGTGAATTAAACTTCAACTAGTTATATATGGCTCTAACTAATTTTCCATATTAGGAAAGGTTGTTCCAATGATGTTCAGTGAGTGCATTTGCTAACAAGCCAAGTAAACAATCAACTGTTTTGCACTTACTAAGTTTGAGACACAGTGGCAACCATTGGATAAACAAAAAAAAAAAAAAATAGACAAAGCATCCCAGCTTTCAAAAGACTCATACTCTCATATTTGCAAAGTAGATATCACTGGTACAGACAAGATCTATACATTATAATGGAAGATAAATATAGAAGGAAGGCACTGGTTTGGAGCATGAAGTAGGAAGTTTCTCATAGGAGCAGAATTTCAACTAAATCTTGAAGGAGATCATTTTAAAATACTGGTGAGGGTTAGACAAGTAGAAAGGGTAGATAGATGCATTGTATCTTTCAATTAGTATTGCTTCCCAACAAAAATGGAAACAATATGCTTTGAACTGCATTCATATTCCATAATTCTTCCTCTGGAGGTGGATAGTAATTTCCATTATGAGTCTTTTGGAATTGTCTTTAATCATTGCATTACTGAGAAGAGCAATCTTAGCTTACCATCTTATAATGTTGTTGCTACTGTGTACAATGTTCTCCTGATTCTGCTCACTTCTCTAGCATCAGTTCATGTACGTCTCTCCCCGTTTTTTTTTCCTTTTTCTGAAAACAGCCTGGTCATCACCTTGTATAGAACTATACAATCCTGTTACAATTCATCCACAATCCACAATTGATGATCATCCCTTCAATATTCAATTCTTTGCCGCTACAAAAAGAATTGCTATAAATATTTATGCACAGGTTCCCCTTTCCCTTTTTTATGCTCTCTTGGGGATACTAGACTAGGAGTGATATTGCTTAGCTAATAATAATGGTTTTATAATCCTTTGGACATAGTTTCCAATTGCTTTCCAGAATCAGTTCACAACTCCAACAATAGTGCATTAGTGTCCCAATTTTCCCACATCTTCTCCAACATTTACCATTTTCCTTTTTGGTCCTATTAACCAATCTGATGCGTGTGAGGTGGTGCATCACACTTGCTTTAATTTTCATTTTTGCAGTGAATAGCAAATTAGAGCAGAGAATGGATTATTTTATGAAAACTAATTTGAAGCTGTGATTCATTTAGTCTGAATAACTGTAAAGTAATCATTTGAAATTTTGACACGTAGCCTTTAAAAACACAGAAAGGATTACTCTATAAATGTACTATGGTTGCTAATATTATCATTTGATTAGGCCTGCTATTTTTTCCCTAAATTTTCATTACAGTCTACATACAAACCTGCTGCAGATTCTTTTTTTGTTTCCTAGGAAGTCATTTTAGTCTACCTTTGGAAAATAGATTTAAAATTGTTGATACATACCTGAATAAAAGAATGATTGAATTAACAGAACAAAGCATATACAATGACTAAGTTTCTTAGATATAATTTATAGTATTTGAATTCCAAGTTATCAAATGATTAAAGATATTTTTGTTACTGTTGAGAAAACAAACGGAATCCTCTGACTTTGTTTCCTTATTCATAAAGTTTCCAAGACATCAATGTATGGATAAGAATCCAGAGGAATCCAAACAATGTGCTCTGTTCTGGGCAAAATAAGCCGCTTGCTTTAAAATTCAGTATATATCTTGCTTTAACAGAATAACTAAAAAATATCACATGCCCATGGGTTTGGGGATCAGTTTTTGGAGTGGCCTAGTGCTATAGCTTTTAAAGTGGCTTTGCAGTTCGTAGTAATTAGACCTGTAATTACATAAGAAATGTAAACCGAACTCAATCAATTTAATTTCTTTTTATGGCAGAGTGACAGGCCAAATGGAAAAGACAAAAGAGAGAAGTATAAATTGTCAGGATTCTATAAGGAGATGTATAATTTTCTAAAAGCAGGACTTACTGACACATTTGAAAATTAGGCTTTGACCATTCTACGTGCAATCATCATAATAGTAATCAGATCAAAGAACAAATGTCAGTGTCTCAATGTCTCATAATCTACCATCAGATATATGCAAACTATTTTGGGATAAGCCTTGTCCCTGCTATAGGTACCATCTTTGGTGTTGTCCTGGGGTGGAGAAGGTGAAGAAGGTGGCAAGGAAAGAAGGGGGGCAATTAGAAGAAATTCAATTAGAATTATGTCATTTAGATGACATAATACCTGATAGAGTTCAATTACTAAAGAATATAAGAATTATGATAACCTATAAATCCTTAATTATTCTGTATGCAAAATATGTGTTTTACTACATCAAATATATATAGATATTACCATTGTGAGTTCTCACTTCATCCATACCAAGACCCCTTTCTTGGTAGTAGATGGTCAGATCTTCTTCAATTTATGAAGAAAGCAAGAAAAGGCAGACAGAAAGGCTGATCACACAGACAAATAAATAGATGATAAAGGTAGAAAGAGATATAGATTAGAGAGGTAACCTTGTTTCCAGTCTTGTAATGATGAGCTTTTACAAATGTAATTAGGTTGGTCCTAAAACAATGGATTTAAGCTCTGTTTCCAGACTGATAGAAAAATCTTTATCAATTTGTGAAGTACTGGCAGAACGTGTCACTGTCACAGTCATTGAGAATCCAGAGTTACCTCAGTGCTATAAAAAACCATCAAAGTAGGACTATATTGGAAAATCCTTAATAATATTAATGAATTTCAATAGGATCTTGGAGATAGCAAATGCAAAATGAAAATTCACAAAAAAAAATAAAAATAACACAAAACACCAAAGACCTCTTCTGAGATCCAGGACTCTCAGACTAAACTTTGGCCCTGTCATTTTGCAATCACTTCAAGCCCCCAAATTTGATCTGAAAAATTTCCATCAGATCAATATTTTTATCAGAATTTTGGGGCTATTTAGCCTAAATGTATGACCCTAGTTTTATGCCGTTCATGCCCCTATTCCTTTCACTTTTTCCTGACTATAAAAGCAAAGACCCAGACATACACAGGAGGGCCTGATGTACAGGTTCTTAGATCTGCATTTTTAAAGGAAAGTAACTTTCTAGGGGTCAACAAACTCTTTAGTCAAGCACATGTGTCTTTCACTTAGTGTGGGGGGAAAAGTCTGCATACTGAACTTCAGAGACAATACAAAGAAATAATAATCAGCACACATCACTTCCAATTGTCTGACATAAAAAATACATACATCATAGATCAAAAGACAGATCTAACTCTCTGACCATTACATACATACTTACATACATAACTGAGAGAGAAAGACAAGCCAGGGGGCTCCTTAGTGGTTGCCCAGAGTGTCATGTGGCCAGACACTTCCAAAGAGTAAGTGCCAAAACAAAACCTCACCTCAGAGTATTTAAACATTTTTCAGAGTCAGAGTGCTTCACAACTCTTTTGAACCAGTGTCTCATTAATAAAAGGTGTGGGCCTTCCTACAAATCTTCCTAGGCCCATTAATGGGTAGGGAAGATCTTCTTTAATCACATTTTTCAATCAGAGGCACTTGATTATACTAAAACAAAATATGCGTTATCAGTACACTAACAGGGAGCTACCCTCTCCTTAGGCAAAGCATTATCTCTCATCCCATCCCAATCCCTATCCTACTTAGCTTTATTCCATCCCAGGCCTGAGACTTTGTGCACTACTTCCATAAATGGACCCTCAGCTCTGTTGTGAACAAATTCTCTACATCCTTGAACCCTTTTTTTAATAATTTTCCATTTTTGATGCTAACAGAAACCCTTCTTTCCCTTAAAGATGCCACATCATTCAGCATCCTAAACTTCCTCTTAGACTTCATGTCAACTTCCATTCATTTTCTCCCTCCATGTTTGTCCTTTACCCATTTGCAAGCTTTACTTCCCTTTATTTAATTTCTTAGCAAGATAGTTACCCAAATAAAGCCACAGACCTTCATCACCATCATCATCATCATCATCATCGTCTTTGTTGTCTTCTCCTTCCTCCTCCTCCCCCTCCTCTCACTGCTCTTATGTTACAATGTTCATCTCTGAGTAACTTCCAGCATCTACCATCTACTACCAAAACTTTTAACCTTACCCTCAGATCAGTAAACCATTGCTAGAGGAAGTAACAAAATATGTTAATGGTGTCTCACCTAAATTAATACACTACACCTTCAATTCAACCTTCACTTGTTAATTTTTTTATTCATCATTGATTGATTCCTAATGTTACCTTTTTCTTTTCCTGATAGGAGATAAAGTTCTTTGTCTTTGAAGTCTCTAACTTTGCCTCCTCCACGTTACTCAGAAGAATCCTTTCCTAATCCTTTACTAAGAAAATTGAGACTAGCAATCATTAGCTTCCATATTACCTTTCTTCCCTTTGTTTTGTTTAGGACTAATCTCTTCCTTAATCCATACCTCATCTAAACACCCTTATGTCTATCCCATCTCCTATTACCCTCTTGAATGAAATGTAGTTCAGTACCCAACTGTGCATATGTGCATGTGTGCCTTCAACCAATTCAGATGAGAATGAGGTTCATGTGTCAGATGCTAGCTCAATCTCTTCCTGCTTATTTGGATAGACTTCTATTTATGTGAGATAATAACTTCTTTTTTAATTTTCTTTCCTTTAGTGATCTTATTCTATTTATTATAAAAAAAAAACTTTACTCCCTCCCCCCAAAATTGCTTGCTTTATTTTATACATACATACATACATGTAGAGAAATACTAATTATAGGATAAAGGAATGAGATAAAAGGATTACATATATGTTTGTGTATGTGTATATATGCATGTATGTGTGTATATATGAGCACACATATATACACACATAAACATATATGTGTGTGATTTTTATTTCTTATTTCTCTATCCTACTTCCTTTCATAATAATTTAAATACAAGTTCTGTAAACTTCCAAAAAGAATATCTGGGCTAGTCTTCTTGCTTACTTGAAGTATAAACATCCATATATACTCACATGAACATATATGGGGTATTGATCGTTTTGTTTATCATGATCTTAGTGGTTCATCACCCTAGGGACCTGTAAGCTTCCTGTTCTACCAGAGTAATTCGATCAAGCATAATCTGGTTACCTGACTCTAATCCTTATCTGAGGTCTATAATTTCATTATGTTAGTTTGGCTCCAAATGATCAGACTTCCCACATCTCCAATTCCAGTAAACTATTGCTGGACTCAGTTGTTCCTTTCTGATTATTGTACTTTGGGCTTCAGACTGGATTAGAATTTGGAAATGAGATTTCAATCTATTCCTGGGATCTGAGCCACAAAACTGCTACTTGCTTCTGAAATTGTTCCTCTCTTGATACACAAGACTGTGTGTCGCCCACAACAGTTATTCACACTAGATGCTGTTCATAAGTGCATTTCCCCTCCTCAGTTTATCCTTACACCTGTGTTCAGAGCTTCATAGTGATTAACAATATAGCCAGTTATTACCTGCTTCTATCCCATATTTAAGCCAGTCTAAATGGGATATTTTGCTTCTTTTTGCCCTTATACATTGCCTCTCTCTCTCTCTGTTCTGGAGTTTTTTGTAAGACATGTTTCTGGCAAGATCCAGCCCCAATGTTTACAAATCTCTCTTTCTTTCTTCCTATGAGTCCTTGGCTGGGAAAATGATTCAATATGGTTTTGTTCTAATATTTACGAATCAGGATCTAGGATGGTTCATGATCTGCTTGGAATTTTTCAGTGGGGGTACCCTATGCTTTGTCTTATTCTACTATTTTGTCTGTGTCCTCTTCCAGTTTTCACTGATATGTTTTTTTTTCTCTGTTCCATTATCAAAGAAGGGCATCACTGTGTTTGAGGCCCCTTCATTTCTCTCACTTGTTCCAAGAACTTATCACCAATATCTCCTTTTAAATTCACTGTTTACAAATACATCTTGGTCTTCCCTATGGGGGAAGAAACCCAATATTTTCCCTTTGACTTTTCATCTCTTCAAGAGTAACTGATAGGCCTCAAACCTGTAGGTGAGTTAGGGGGATAGTTACCCTAAGCATGTGGAGACATCTCCAGCAGAATAGGTGCATAAGAATTTGTTCCAATAGCCATGAAAGTGACTGAAGCAGGAGATGTAGAGTGCTTAAAACTTGGTCAAACATCAAAGACATAAAAGTCATCCAACATTTTCTAGAAAAAAGAATATAGTTATTAAAGATTTAAATATGGGGGGTAGAGCCAAGATGGTGGACTAGAAAGACACACTTACACAGGGTTCCCCCCACAGTCCATAAAAAACCTGTAGAGAGGGACTTTCAGCAAATTTTGGATCAGCAGAAGAGGAGAAAAACAGAGTGGAGGAGATTTCCAGCCCATGGTGACCTGAAGGGTCCATGGAAACGTTGATTGCGTCAGACACAGGAGCCAAGCACAGAGCCCAGCCTTAGGCAAGTGGGGCATCGTGATGAGATTCTGGGAGGATGACACCTTGGGAGCTAAATCTCCAATCACAGTAGCAGGTCCTCAGATTCCTCGGCTCATGGGCACCAAAGGTCAGTTACAAGGTTTTATCACCTAGCCAGGAAGGGAGAAGGGCCTTCCCATAGCTCCAGCAGCAGGCAGCGGCCACAGAGCCAGCACAGCAGCCCCTATAGAAGCACCATATTTGGAGCATAAAAACCCCTGGGGGCACTGAAGATCTGAGTCTTACTTCAGCCTTGGGTGAAGGCCCTGGCCAAGTTGGTCTTTGTTTCTGAATGGTGGCCCTGCCCATCGAGTTTATCTGAAAACAAACCCCAAGTGCTGACTTTGTGGAACTGGAAGCCAAGTGGTTGTGGAGAGCTATCTGCTAAGATTCTGGGCACAAAAATCCCTCTTTATGTCCAGACCAGTACACTCTTCATTGCGCCACCTTGGAGGAACCTAGATCTCACAGATTCCCAGAGTATACCCTACTCTTGACAAAGGACCCAAAAGTCTAATAACTGGCTGGGAAAATGCCCAAAAAAGGGGGAAAAAAAAGACCATAGAAGGCTACTTTCTTGGTGAACAGATATCTCCTCCCATCCTTTCAGATGAGGAAGAACAATGCTTACCATCAGGGAAAGACATAGAAGTCAAGGCTTCTGTATCTCAAAAATCCAAAATAAATATTCAATGGGCTCAGGCCATGGAAGAGCTCAAAAAGGATTTTGAAAATCAAGATAGAAAGGTGGAGGAAAAACCGGGAAGAGAAATGAGAGAGATGCAAGAAAAGCAGGTCAACACCTTGCCAAAGGAGACCAAAAAAAAAATGCTGAAGAAAATAACACCTTGAAAAATAGGCTAACTCAATTGGAAAAAGAGGTTCAAAAAGCCAATAAGGAGAAGAATGCTTTCAAAAGAAGAATTAGCCAAATGGAAAAGGAGGTGCAATAGCTCACTGAAGAAAATAGTTCTTCAAAAATTAGAATGGAAGAGATGGAGGCTAATGACTTTCTGAGAAACCAAGAAATCACAAAACAAAACCAAAAGAATGAAAAAATGGAAGATAATGTGAAATATCTCATTGGAAAAACAACTGACCTGAAAAATAGATATGAGAGACAATTTAAAAATTATAGGACTGCCTGAAAGCCATGGTTAAAAAAAAGAGTCTAGACATCATCTTTCATGAAATTATCAAGTAAAACTACAAGATATTATAGAACCAGAGGGCAAAGTAAATATTGAAAGAATCCACTGATTACCACCAGAAAGAGATCCAAAAAGAGAAACTTCTAGGAAGATTGTAGCCAAATTCCAAAGTTCCCAGGTGAAGGAGAAAATATTGCAAGCAGCTAGAAAGGAACAAACCCAGTATTGTGGAAATACAATCAGGATAACATAAGATCTAGCAGCTTCTACAATAAGGGATTGCAGGGCGTGAAATAGGATATTCCAGAAGTCAAAGGAACTAGGACTAAACGAAGAATCACCTACCCAGCAAAACTGAGTATAATACTTCAGGGAAAAAACTGGCTTTTCAATGAAATAGAGGACTTTCAAGCATTCTTGATGAAAAGACCAGAAAAGACCAGAGCTGAAAAGAAAATTGGACCTTCAAACACAATAGTGAAGAGAAATATGAAAAGGTAAACAGCAATGAGAAGTCCTAAGGGACTTACTAAAGTTGAACTGTTTACATTCCTTTTTGGAAAGACAATATTTGTAACTCTTGACACTTTTCAGTATCTGGGTAGTTGGTGGGATTATACACACACATACACACACACACACTCAGAGAGAGCACAGAGTGAATTGATTATATCTTTAAAAAATGAATTAAGTGGTGAGAGAGAAATATATTGGGAGGAGGAAAGGAGAAATGGAATGGAGAAAATTATCTCTTATAAAAGAGGCAAGCAAAAAACTTTTCAGTGGAGGGAAGAAGAGGCGAAGTGAGACAAAAAACATGAAGCTTACTCTAATCACATTCGACTACAGGAAGGAATAAAATGCACATTCATTTTGGTATGAAAACCTATCTTACAATACAGGAAAGTGGGGGAGAAGGGAATGATCAGGGTGGGGGGGATGATGGAAAGGAGGTCAATGGGAGGAGGGAGCCATGTGAAGTCAACATTCTGGGAGAGGGAGAGGATTCAAGGAGAGAACAGAAGCAATGGGGTGCAGGATAGGATGGAGGGAAATATAGTTAGTCTTGCACAACACAACTATTATGGAAGTCATTTGCAAAACTACACAGATATGGCCTATATTGAATTGTTTGCTTCCCAAAGGGAATGGGTGGGAGGGAGGGATAAAGAGAAGCTGGAAGTCAAAGTTGTAGGAAGAACTGTCAAGTATTGTTCTTACTACTAGGAAATAAGAAGTACAGGTAATGGGATATAGAAAATTATCTGGCCGTACAGTACAAAAGAGAAGATGGGGACAAGGGAAGGGAGGGCAGATCAGTGATAGGGGCAATTAGAATCCTCAGCGTTTTGGGATGGGTGGAGGGGAGAAATGAGAAGAAAATTTGAAATCCAAAATTTTGTGAAAATGAGTGTTAAAAGTTAAATAAATTTTTAAAAAGATTTAAATATGCATTTCCATAATAGCTGATAGAAAACATAGAAAGCATACACACATTACACAGATAGGCCTACATGTGGATGCATGTGTATAGGACTATATGCACAGGTGACAAAATGGGAGAACTGGCTTGTCCAATTGTTGCTTCTGAAGATAATATCACCATGACATCAGTAGAAAAATGAGTAATTGTTAGGTTATAAGAAATACAAAGGAAAATCATGAAACTTCGTTAAAGTTTCCTTCTTTCTTACCATTTAGTTAGTGTTCTTTATCTAGTAGGCACTGAAAGAATGGTTATTATTTTCTTCTAAATTCAATTGAATAGATCTTACATAATATAGAAATTGAGGAGGAAAAGACTGTGAAATCTGGAAGCACAGTATTTCCTTCTAGTTTTTCTGAAAATGGTCTTATTGCCATATCATTTAAGTAATTGATAAAAGCATATATGGACAGAGCCATAAACAAATATATAAATGGTCAAAGGATATGAACAAGAATAACTTTTCAAAAGAAATAACAGTCTTATGAAAGACCTAAACTAATAACATGTAGGTATAGATAAATGCTATAGATGTAGGATTAGACAGAAATATAGACATGCATCTATTTATATTTTTGCATGTATATGTGCATATATCTATGCACAAATTAATTACATGCACATATATAGTGCATGGTTGCTTGCATAACTTCTAACCTTTGTTATAGTCATGTCAGTTATAATCTATCAAGAGTATGCAAGAAGTTGGCTACTAAATATATTATATTTTACTAAAATGTAGATATTTTTTATTGCTTGGCAAGGGAAAATAATGCAGATGAGAAGGTAATTGAGCTCCTATAAGAACTTAAAAATATTATATCAAAAAAACTATGAAAATAAAATGAAGTTTGCCTTCAAATGTTACTTGTAATTTTTTCTATGTTTTAGTCTATGATGAAAGTTCATTTTTAAAAACATGTAAGTATTTTAAAACTGAACAAACTTTGTGAAGATTATATTTCTGCGAATAAAAAATACTATTAAAATAATGATTTATATTCTCTAATGTATATTATTTCAGCCTTAATTTTGTTCACATTATCAAATTATGTCTCCTTTTAATTTTTTTAAGTTTCTAATCACAAGTATACAAGTAGGATCTCTGGACTTAATAACAAAACCTTGGCTTAAGTCTCAGCTCTGCTTCTAATTGAGTGTATGATATGTTAAGGAATTTGTTTACCTCTAGGGACTTCACTTGCTAATTTCTAAAATGATGGCAATAGACTAGATGATTTTCAAGTTCCCTTTAGATTTAAAAATCTTTGGAAATTATATATATATATATATATATATATATATATATATATATATATATATTAGCACCAGGCATGTTCACCAATTGCAAAGCAAATTATTGAGAAGTAGTAGGGTCTCAATACTTACTTCATGAATAGAATTACAGACAATAGACATAGTCATGTCTTAATGATTTAAACTTTGTTATTTTGGTAGATCTAGAGTGAAAAAAATATTGGTTTCACTTATCCCTCAATGATTCATTTCTTCTGACATTCAACATTTAAAATATGATGTAAGTGAAAATGCATGTGGAAATATTGCAAATATAACTATAAGGCAACTCTCTTATTTTATACCTTACTAAATCATTTTTGAATGACCCTCTGTCTTAAATAATGTATATGTTTCCTTATTATTTCACTTAAACTTTTACCATAGAAAGATATTCATTCTTATAGAACACTCTCAGTCAAAACTCCTTTTTTATTAAAATGAATTTGAGTCGATGGGTTAAAAAAAAAACTTTGACATTTCCACTGACACTAAAAGTTTTACCATTGTATTTTTGGAAGCATTGAAAATCATGCTTGATTTTCTAAAATTGAAGTTCATTACTTTTCCTGAATAACATCCTGAATGTTATAATTGTTGAGAGTGTTTCAGTTGTGAATGACTTGGAATTCATAGGAGTGTATGGAGTATGAGAAATGTGTATGCTTACTGGTTGCCACCTAAAGAACTGGTTTTGAACAACTAAAATAGAAAACAGGTTCAGCGAATTGTTTATGTTTCATGAAGTGACTGTGTATGAGACTTAAAAACAATTATTTTGACAGCTCTAAAGACAAAATAGTTTCATGTTAAGAAAAAGTTTTTAAATCATCCTTCAAGTACTCAGTATTTCTTTTAATTACTTAAATTATACTTTGTATTTTTTTAATTCAACATTGGCATGTTGGTAGTGAGATATTTGAATATAATTATCATTTTCCCATTGAAACATATTTACTTCTTTCATGTTGTTAAATTTGATGCCTTTATTTACTAAGGGGGATTCTCCATTAATTATTGATGTCAAAAATCAATTACAAAATAATTCCGCAAATTCCTAGAGCTTCATTTTAGCTCTTATTCATTTATTTTTAGAATTGTGTGTGCCATACGTTTGGATTTAGTTTTGGTTTGTTTTCCTCATTAAAATTCAATGATAGCTTAATGAAAATCTTCAGTGTCTTTAGATTCAGGTATGTTTGTTGGTATCATTTCCAGGGTTCAGAAAATGTCTCAAATTGAGGAAGCAATTATCATTGTACTCAACTGATGTTTCCATCAGAGAAGCAGATTTAGACCTTAATCTTTAATGGGGTTGCAGTCATTGTTTACTCATTTCCACACACACATGAAATCTCTTCAACGTGAAAACATTTGCTTTTTTCTTAGTTATTTATTCTTTGACCTAATGTCATTCAATCCATATGGCTATGTGATTAAGGGCTAATATTTGTGGCAAAAGAGAATACAATTCAATAAATAGATTTTGTAAGCAATTACATTCCAAAACATAACTGATATATGGTATCAGCAAGTAATTTATCCTTTGCAAGAAGATAAAGCCGATTTTTTTTCTTGGCTTAATCTTTCTCTTCTGTAATCTAACAATTTATATTTCAGGGCTCAGATAATTTTATTGCTATTATTATCTTAATATATCTTATATTTCCAGGTTCTATGGTTGTGAAAATTTAGCTAATGCTATAAACACTTTAGAAAATTACAATAAACAAAAATGGGCATATTTTACTTTCACTATCTCTATACCTATAAATATCACATATTTAGAGTAACTTAAGTATAACTTCAACATTTTATTCTAATTATATATACATTAAGGAATATTTAGAACAAGTTTTAAAGATCTATCAAATGCATTCAATGTTGTTTCCATATTATGAGCAACAAATATGAGAGTCAAATATTTATTTCCAGGATTGGGTTTTTACTACAGGCCAGACTCATAAATATTCCTTTAAAATTAAAAACAAAACAAAATAGCTAGTTAACAAACATCAAGGCTCACATTTGTACATAATACACAGGAGTATTGCTGTATCTTCCTAGTTTAAGTTGAAGATGTATTTTTCTATAATTTGTATCTCACCGGTGACTTGGATGTAGGAAATAGTAGACAGGAACAAGAATGAACTCTGAAAGTTTTAATCTCTATCTAAGTCCCAACTCACCTGTAAGGCATATAATGACTTTAAGAAACATTTCACTGGTAGCAGGAGGCTTGCTCATTGTGCCCCATTAAAGGTTATGCATCTACTCCTTTACTGATATTTCTTTAATACTGATATTTTTTACTGATATATTTTTCTTCAAGGAATACTCTCTAGTAGATCTAGCTGTATATACAGATTGCAATATGAACTGAAATTGGGATTGCATCAATATAGGGAATGCCCAGATGAGGAAATTCCTCCTACCAATTCATGGTACTTATAGTCTAAGAGTATTGCCTAAAATATTACAGATTCACTGATTTGCCCATGATGAAATAACCTATAGGTGATAGAAGGAAGCACTGATCCACATCTTTCTGACTCTGAGGTTATCTTTCTTTCCACTATGCCCTATTGACCATACAGTATGATAATCTGTATTTATAGACTCTCTAGTTTGTTGAAATTTGCACACTGTAAAATGATGATTAAAATATGCCTTCATTGCATTTGGAACTTCTAAATGAAATCAGTGTCTGCTCTTCATCTCTTTGTACCTCACCCCCACTGAAACAGGGGTGTACTTTTCCTCCCTCTACACAAAATTTAAATGTCTCATAAAAATCTATGCATGTATCAGTATTATTTGTGCCAGTAAAAGATTTAATGACCTCCAAATTTACTGTAAAAGGGTGGGGTAAATAAAACAATAACAATGAAGGGACTTTTAGCAATGGGAGTGAAGGAAATTAATTAAACAGAGTCAGAGTCTCATACTGCAGTAGGACAAGTAATAGTTGGAGTTCAACCCTCTTCCAGAGGATCATGAAGTCGTAAATGATATAATGGAGATACAAGTTTTAAAATGTACTTTCTTTAATAAGCAAGAAATTGGATATGTGAAGGTCTCTCTGACAATTCAACCATGAACCCTCCTTCAGTCTTCTGATGGAAAAGGGATCAAGAAACTACTCTGATTCTGATTCCCATTGTCAACAACAGAAACTTGTCATATTGAAGAACTGGGTGTGAGGAAGAGACATACAGAAATCCTGAACCCCACTTGATCCTAGACTGTTCTGTCCCATATGGTGGGCAGCAAAAGAAATGCTTGCTCATTTCAAATTATATCCTTTCTCTCAAATACCTCTTAAAAACATAGGTTCATAAAACCATGTTCACAAAACAAGAACCAGTTTTTGAACTCAGAAATAGCCTCTGTTTCTGTCTCTTATTTCCATGGTAGTAGTTTACAGGTGAGGAGCCCTGAAATCAAGACTTCCAATGTCCCATGATATAGATATTATAGGGAAGCATAATAGCAATTGATAGAGAATCAGTTAGAAACAAGAGCCCTGCCAATGGTAAACTCAGAACCAAATAGTCTGACCTTCCCCATCATTGGAAGGAGTAAAACACAACTCTTTTTGAAGCAAGGTATTAGAGAAATTAACTAGTGGGAATTTCTTTTTCTAATACTTTATTATATTTAAAACACTATAGAGGGTTTTCCATTGCATTTCATTTGATACCCAGCTTATTAGAAATGTTTGTCATTTAGTGGAACCTTGTTATTCAGTACAATGGTTCTTGTCATATCCAGGAATATGTCATCAGTAATATTCCCAAATGTTACCCAAACTAGGTTAGAATATAATTGGGAAATATTTAGCCAAAACATAAGAAAAAATATGTAGTTTTCTAAATCAATATGTGGCTCAACAGGGATTCTTAGACACAGAATTGTACCTGCCATTATTAATTCTGGTTGACTTAGGATGCTGGCAGTTAGTTTTTTTAAATCATTTTGAACATAACTTTACCTTGACTCTCCTTTGGTGACAATCTGAATATATTCAGACAGTAGAAACTGATAGAAATAAGTAGGAATTTACTGGTTGCTATAATAATTATATTTATAATAATATAATTATGATATATTATATAGCATATAATATAGACATTATACAATTATATATTGCATAACATTATAATAATACATAATATAATTATGATGATTTATACTATTATATAATTATTTTATTATCATTATTATATGATTATAATATTTTTTGTTATATCCTTGGTACTCACCATATCCAGCACTTTCTAAACCTTTAGTCAATCAACCTTTGTCTTTCCTATCTTCATTACTAGATATATTTTTCTTTTTACAAGAATTTTAAATATTTATTTAAAATATATTTTATTAATTTTTGCATTATAATTTCCTCTGGTATGCTGATTAAAATGATTTGAGAGACAGTATTCCTAGATAATTTAATTATGTTATTAATAAGGTCAGCACAGTATTAATAAAATCACCTTTCTCTCTCTCTCTCTCTCTCTCTCTCTCTCTCTCTCTCTCTCTCTCTCTCTCTCAGACCAAGGACAATTGTGGTGGTGGGCTCACAGTTTATACACCTTCCAAAGAGTAGGTGTTCAATGAGGTGACATCATGTCACCTTTGCACAGAGAAATTTTACTATACTCAGACCACCCCATCCTCAGTTTATTTAGACAGAAGGATCTGTCTCCACCCAAGCTTGAGTAGAACAAAATGGGCTTTCTCACCTTAGATAAATTCCCTATAAGTTTGAATGGGGTCTGACCAAGATTGAGGGAGTTAATTCAACATCATTATTAGTAAAGTCTTTTAAGAGACTGAACTCAGAATCACGACTTTAGAAACAAATCTCCACAAAATATGTTATTAATACGATAACCTTTTTTAACTAGTATCTATCTATGTAATTATATACAATGTAATAATTAAAAACAGAAAAAATAGTACAAGTAATCAATAAACCCCAAAAGTCTGAAAATACATTCAATGTACCACATTGTAGACCTCCCACTTCTGTAAAGCAAAAGGGTCAGTGTCTTCTCATAACTACTCAAAGGACTCATTCTTATTCTTTATAATTTTTTTTAAAAATTGCTTTGGTTTATTTTGTGCTTATTATTTCCATTTACATTGTTTCAGTCACTGTGTATATAATTTTCTTAGTTCTGTTTGTTTTATCCTTTTATCAGTTAATATAAATCTTTCCTTGCCTTTCTGTATTCACCATCTGTGATACATAAATTCATTATGACATTCTGACCTTGCTAAGTATGCCTGCAATATGACTCTTAACTAATCTCATTCCTAACTAGACATAGGAAGACTGTTTATGATGTCTGCAATACAGGAGGACTGGCCACCCCTCTGGGAATCAGATATTCCTAAACAGAAATGCTCTTAAGGGTGTTTTGGGAATATCTCCTTTCCCACCAATCTTGCATTTAATTGTCAAAATGTCTTCTTGGTTAGGAGGAACTAATAAAGGCATGTACTCCTGAGCCATCTTCAGGAGATTCCCCCACCCCATGGCATGGATGCATAGCCCAGGACTTTCACTCTGGAGGCTGATCCAGGACTCCCCAGGAAAGTGATCCAGATGTACATAATTTCCCCCTTCGTACTGCTCAATCATAGTAATGTTGTATACGTATTGTGACTTACTGATTGTGACATATCTATTGAGATTTACTGATTGTGACATAACTGTTGGATTTTATTGATTTTTACATAAGTATCAGAAATTACTCATTAAGATCTATATTATTGTTCAATTACTTATTGAGTCCTTTATTATTATTATTTCATTAATAATTATTAGTTATAAATACATGTATATGAATGCATATATGTTGCGTGTATGTGTGCATGTGTATATATCTATACATATATGTGTATATATACATACAGACATACATATATGTGTGTATATATAAATATATGTGTGTATATATATAAATATATAAAATATATATATATATATATATATATATATATATAAACGAGACTCATTTGTGAACCAGTTTGAATTGAAAATAAATTACGATGCAGTAAGTAAGTTTGCTTCGCAATACACTGTCTTAATCATTCCTTACAACAGTGTAATATTATTCAGGTACAACACTTTTTTTTAAGCCATTTCCCAGCAGATGCATATGTACTTTGTCTCCTATTCTTTGCTAGCACAAAAAGTGCTCAGAAAGGCCTTTAAATAATTTTGTGTATAAAGGAATTTTGTCACTGCCCTCCTTGATGTGTAGACCTAAGAGTAGAAACTCTGATTCAAAGGGGAAGGGCATTTTAAAAACTTTACTTGAAAAATTCCAATTTTTTAAAGAACAATTATTATATATTTCCCTGTCTACTAATAATTCGCTAGCATGCCTATCTTTCCATAATGCCTGAAACACTTAATACACTCATCTTTTGCCATTTCAGTCAAAAGGGTAAAAGATGAAATTCTAATGTTGTTTTGATTTGAATATTTTCAACAGTGATTTAATGACAAATATACATACAAACACACATAATTACTTAGGACACTTTTATTTTACCTTTGCAAAACCCTTTTAAAATATTATTTAACCTTATTCTCACAACAACCCTGGAAGGTAGATATTTTTTCTGTTTTACAAAAGAGTAAAATGAAGAAGACAGGGGAAAAGTGACTTGTTTAGAGACACATAGCCAGAAAACACTGGGGCCAGATTTGCCTTTGATGGCTTCATAACTGTAGATGCTGCCCTCTGTCTACTTTTCTACCTAGCTAACTTGTCGCACTCCTTTATAGAGTTGATAACAGTTTGCAAATCTTGTGAGAACTGTTTGATCACATCCACCAATGACTTATGCTCTGTGGACTACACAAGCTCCTTTTATGTACATTTTGGATAATTTATTCAGAAAATAAATTAGCAAGATTTCCCCCTTATTCATCTATCTCCCTTCTTAAATTACAGGGATAGATTTATTTGTATAGAAGCTTTTCAGTACAAGATAATAGAAGTTATCTATATTATCTTTGATAACTGCCTCTACCTTTTTTAATTTTTACTTATGGTTAAGCATATATGTCCTGTCTGCATCTGCGAAATGTCATCTCATAATCTTTCTTTTTTTGTTCTTTCTTCTTTGGAATTCTGTTAAGGAATATCATGAAGGTTCTAATCTAACCTTAAATTCTACCAAAATGCATTCAAGTTTCCCAAATTTTTAAAATCAACTAATGGGTTCTTTCCTGCATTATTTATATTTTCAAGTTCATTAATATTTGTGTTATTGAATTTCAATGTTCCTGATAGTCCCTTTCCTAGTCTGTTTGATGAATATGCCTTTAATTTTTTTTAAAAATAGTTTGGTGACTACTGATTTATAAGAGCTTGATAACTGGAAATACTAATATCACTTCATCCATCTTTATTCCCTTTAAATTTTCCCCCAATGTATTTTTAAAAATTAATTTATCCAGTTATATAAACTATATATTTGATACTTTGATTGGTATAGCATTAAATATCAAAATTATCTTTGGTGGTTTTGTCATTTTCATTATATTGGCACAGGTTAGACACAAACATTGAATATATTCTTCCAGTTATTTAAGTATTGTTTATTTAAGTAGTACTCATAATTGCATCTATACAAGTATACTACTACAAGCTTTGTTACTTTGATCCACAAATATTTTATTTATCATTTAGCTACTTAAAATTATAGCTCTCTACTACTTTCTCTTGAATTTTATTTTATGTATGATTACATTATACATAATGATATTATGCTATTATGTTATGTAATACTATATATCACAATATTATATGTTCAGTTCTGCTCTATTTTACTCTATTTTTATTCTATTTCAAGGATATGCTGTTACTTTTGGCAATTTGTATTATATAATGTTTCTCTCAATTGGTATATTTGATGATTCCTTGAATTTTTCTAAAGAAACCATCACATTTTCAGGGGAAAAACAGACTAGTTTGAATTCCTTTTTCTTTATTGTTATGGTTTTAATGTATTTATCCTATTTTTTCATGACTGTTAGAATTTCCATAATAAGTTAAAAAATAGTGAAGAGAATGGGTATCCTTGCTTTATATTTGAACATAGATTGGCAAAGTTCTACTGTATTCTCACTGCATATATTGCTTGATTTTAATTTTAGAAATACTTTTTATGACATTCCAAGTATAATTCTACTCATGCACTTTGCAGGGTTTTTAGAATAAGTGAGTGATATACCTTGGCAAAGACTTTTATTTTTCACTTTTCTTTTGTCATAATCTTTTGTTTTTACATTTTTCATTGCATCTTATAAAACCAACTTTGACATGTTGTTTTTTACTGAATTATTGTGATATATTTCACCGAATTTTTTAAATTATATATTATTAAGGTATTGTCCATTTATTGTATTTTATTCTTCCCTGTTTTAAGCATTGACCTTACTTATCTGATAGGATGACTCTAGTAAGGTGCTGTATTTCTCAGTAAAATTCTCAGTTTTGAAGACAATTTATGTAGTATTTCTAAAAAGTGTTCTATGAAAATATAATAGAATTTCTTTGAATCCATCATGTCCAGGAGTGTGCCCATCCGTTGAGTAGTTTAGTTATATCAGGATATAGTTCTTTTCCCTAGGTTTTTAAAACTTTGTTCTTCTCTTAGCTTAGGTATTTTATATGTTTCAAGGTTTCCCCTATTTCTTTTACCTTCTTAGTTTTAGTTGAATATAAGTACATAGTAGGTTCTGTTAATTCTTTTGATTTCCACTAGCTAGTCTCTGTGATTTTATCTTGCTCCTTTGCTTTGTTGATTTGATTTTATATCATGCTCATTTTTCAATTATAAGGGCAAAAGTTTACCAATATTACTATGAGTTCAAAAGAATCAGAATGTGGTTTTATTTACCATTGCTACAAAATTGTCTCCAAAATTTACCTATTTTGTCTCTAATTTATTATAATATCTTTTGTAGTTATGTTAGATTTATTTATTTTTTAAATTTCATTTTTAATAACTCTTTCATTGATTCTTTTATTTTCCATTTTATTACTGTTAATATTATACATACATATATATATATATATATTAGGTACACATATAGACATGTTATTTCAGAAGTAACATTTGCTTTCACATAACTATAAATATTTTTATGATTTGTTACTTAATTCAGTCTTTGTTTAGGGTTTCAATGACAAATTTCCATTTGGTTCATGTCTTTTTTTTTGGCACCCACTCAAATTACTATCATTATTGCATTATTGTCTATCAAAATAGATTTAATATTCCTAACTTTTAACATCTGTTTGTAATACCTCTGTAACTAATACATGATATGTTTTGATCAAAATTTCCATGTGTTTGTGGGAAATATATATCTTCTTTAGTAGTTCCATTTAGAGGACACCATATAATTAATGCATTTTTTCATAAATTTATTAAAATCTATCACCATCAATTTCTTTTCCCTTTTGTTTATCTTTAAGTTTTTATAAAACTGAGACTAGAAATTTAAAATCTCCTGAAAGAGTTATGTAACTTTTTTATATCTTTGTCATACTATTAATTGTTCATTTATTAAGTTAAATGTGAATTCATTTAGAATATTGCTTTTAATGATTATTTTTTTGTCCGTGGTTCATTTAATCCATATATAGTTCCTCTGTGTTACTTCTTTTTATACTGTGAATGCTTAGGTTTTGGTTTGTTTGTTTGTTTGTTTTTTGCTTCTGCTCTGTCTGATAGCATGATTTCAAATCTTGTTTTCTTCAGTTCACTTGATTCATAGTGACTTTTTTTTTGTCCAGTCTTTTATTTTTCTTTTATGCATACCTGTGGTTTTTTGGTATGTTTCTTATAAGCAAAATATTATGGGATTTTCTTTCTTATCCAATCTGCACTTTTAAAAAATGTATTGGATGTCTCAATTCCTTCATATTTTAAGTTATATAAGGTAGTTTTACATTATTTTAATTTATTTTTACAGAATTGAGATTTTTCTCAACATAGTGTTATTATTTTGAATTATTTTAACTTAATCTACTTTAAAAGAATTCCATTTGCAACAAATTTCTGTGGCTCACCTTCATTCACCTCTTTCTTGCTGTTTGTTCAAATTACCCCTAGCTTTTCGAGTTGCTTTTTAAATTTTTCTTCTACTTTTCTCTAGTTTTCTAAATTTTCTTCCTTTTTTGTCAGTTAAGTTTTCCAACAAAGTTTCCCTCAGTTTCCTTCAACTTGTTTTGTTAGGTAGGTTTTATTTTTTATTTCATTTCTTAGTTACATTTCTTTTTAGGATAAAAAAATACCTTTCTTACTACTTTCAATCTTACTCTTTCCTTTCTCTCTATTTTGGACTTTTATTATATGATTACTTTGTCCGACTTTTTCATGAAAATTTCCAAATTATTTTGAATTTCCTTTTCTTAACAATGTCTATATTATTACTTTGAAGGTCTCACCTAACCACTTTCTTTTTTTCCTTGTTGTGTATCATACTTAAAGAGAATAGTTTATGCATGTAGTGGAGAGGATAGAAGGATGGTCATATAATTTCAATTTTCCTTAGTCAAAGAAACTAATCAAAACATTAAGCAGCTCTAAGCCAAGGATGGATGCCTAGTATAATCCAACCTTCCCTCTTTCCACTGAGTTATTAAAAACTGTTCTATAAGTATAGCTACACAATGAGTTTTGAGTATATCTGGTTGTATTACCATCTAATCAATGTCCCTCAGTTTTTCCCACAAGGATATGATCTGATAATTTTTCAAAAGCTTTGCTGCTAAAAAAAAATCTTTCTCAAATGTTTCGACATAGTGATACCTAAGGTTATGTAAACTCTAATCAGGGCATTTCTGTCATCTACTATTTTACCAATCTTGTAAAAAAGGACATGGAATTAGGCTTGCATTAATAAGTCTTAATGAATCCATTATGACAGCTCAATCACTTTTTCCTTTTCTCAGAACTACGCAGTGTCTTTCATGTCATTCTTTTGTTATTTTATTAAATAATATTGCCCTTCTTCATTCTTCTATTCATCCCCTTATTTCCCATAGTCCTCTAAATACTGCATGCAGTTCTTCATCCTTTAATGTCCATTCTTTCAAAATATGAGGATGATGTTGATCTGGGTCAGGTAACTCAAATTCTTTTTTTTTTTTTTTGTTATATTATATAAATTTATTTATTTGACTTTTTACATTCATTTTCACAAACTTTTGGGTTCCAAATTTTCTCCCCTTTAATCCCCTCCCCTCACCCCAATACCCCAAGCAATCTAATTTTCCCTATCTCCAATCTTCCCTCTCTTCCATCATCCCTCCTTTCTCTTGTCTCCATCTTCTCTTTTGTCCTGTAGGGCCAGATGACTTTCTATTCCTCATTAACTGTATGTCTTCTTTCCTAGTTGCAACAACAATACTCAACAGTTGTTCCTAAAACTTTGAGTTCCAAATTCTCTGCATCCCTCCCTCCACACCCATTCCCTTTGGGAAGGCAGGCAATTCAATATAGGCCCTATCTGTGTAGTTTTGCAAATGACTTCCCTGATAGTCGTGTTGTGTAAGACTAACTGAATTACCCTCCATCCTACACTGCCCCTCATTGTTTCTCTTCTGTCTTTTGATCCTGTCTCTCCCCAAGTGTTGACTTCAAATTGCTCCCTCCTCCCTTTGCCCTCCCTTCCATCATCCCCCCTCTTGCTTATCTCCTTCTCCCCCAGTTTTCTGTATTGTAAGATAGGTTTTCATACCAAAAGGAGTGTGCATTTTACTCCTTCCTTTAGTCGAATGGGATGAGGGTAGACTTCATGTTTTTTTCTCAGCTCTCCTCTTTTTCCCTCCACTAAAAAGTCTCCTGCTTGCCTCTTGAATGAGAGATAATTTACCCCATTTCATTTCATCCTCCCTCCTCCCACTACATTTCTCTCTCATCGTTTACCTTAATTTCTTTTAAGATATGGTCCCATCCTATTCAATTCAATCTGTGATCTCTGTCTCTGTATGTGTGTGCATGTGTGTATGTGTGTGTGCGTGCATGTGTGTATGTGTGTGTGTGATCTCACCAACTACCCAGATACTGAAAAGTTTTGAGAGTTACAAATATTGTCTTCCCATGTGGGAATGTAAGCAGTTCACTTCTGGTAAGTCCCTTATGACTTCTCTTTGCTGTTTACTTTCTCATGCTTCTTCTCTTTCTTGTGTTTGAAAGTCACATTTTCTTTTCAACTCTGGTCTTTTCATCAAGGAAGACCATAATTTCCCCTGATGTATTATATTCAGTTTTGTTGGGTAGGTGATTCTTGGTTTTATTCCTAGTTCCTTTGACTTCTGGAATATCCTATTCCATGCCCTTTGATCCCTTAATGTAGAAGCTGCTAGATCTTGTGTTATCCTGATTGTATTTCCACAATACTGAAATTGTTTCTTTCTAGCTGCTTGCAAGATTTTCTCCTTGACTTGGAAATTCTGGAATTTGTCCACAATGTTCCTAGGAGTTTCCCTTTCTGCATCTCTTTCAGGTGGTGATTGATGGATTCCTTCAATAATTATTTTGCCCTCTGGTTCTAGAATATCAGGGCAGTTTTCCTCAATAATTTCATGAAAGATGATGTCTAGGCTCTTCTTTTGATCATGGCTTTCAGGTAGTCCCATACTTTTTAAATTGTCTCTCCTGGATCTATTTTCCAGGTCAGTTGTTTTTCCAATGAGATATTTCACATTATCTTCCATTTTTTCATTCTTTTGCTTTTGTTTTGTGATTTCTTGATTTCTCAGAAAGTCATTAGCCTCCATCTGTTCGATTCTAATTTTGAGAACTATTTTCTTCAGTGAGCTTTTGAACCTCTTTTTCCATTTGGCTAATTCTGCTTTTGAAAGCATTCTTCTCCTCATTGGCTTTTTGAACCTCTTTTGCCAATTGAGTGAGCCTATTTTTCAAGGTGTTCTTTTCTTCAGCATTTTTTTGGGTCTCCTTTAGCAAGGTATTGACCTGGTTTTCATGCTTTTCTTGCATCTCTCTCATTTCTCTTCCAAGTTTTTCCTCCACCAGTTTAACTTGATTTTCAGAATCCTTTCTGAACTCTTCCGTGGGCTGAGCCCATTGGATATCTATTTTGGATGTTTGGGGTATAGAGGCCTTGGCTTCTATGTCTTTCCCTGATGGTAAACATTGTGCTTCCTCATCAGAAATGAAAGAAGGAAACATCATCTGTTCCCCAAGAAAGTACCCTTCTATGGACTTATTTTTTTTTCGATTTTCTGGGCATTTTCCCAGCCAAATGCTTGACTTCTGAGATTCCTCTTCATCCCCACCTTGATCTACCCATATAGTGCTTGGGGTCTGAGGCTCAAATGCTGCTCCCCAGCCTCAGGACTTTCCACTGTGGGCATGGCTGCTATTCAATGTGAGCTTAAGTTCTGGTGCTCAGGTAGGGGCAGGGCCACCTCCCAGGCTCAGTTCCCTCATGAGGTTTATGTGGAGACCTTTGGTAATGGATCTGAGGTCCTGTCTGCTCTGGGAGTCCCAGGTCACCACTGCCTCTGCTGCTGCCTCTGCTGCTGCTTCCCAAGGGGGCCTGAGTTATGGAGACATCCTGCTCCCCTCTCAGCCAGTCCAGAAATCTCTCTCACTGACCTGCAGTGCCTGTGGGTGGAGGGACCTTCGCAGCCACTAGAGGTTCCGTCCCTGAAGCCTGCTCAGATCTGCTCCTCTTGGGGCCACACTGCCAAGGCAGGGTTGGGCTCCACTGCCTGGTGTGCAATGGACCTTTGGTTCCAGTTTTTCAGGGCTCTCTGGAATGGAAATCTCCTCCACTGCATTGCTGCATGGCTTGCACTTCTCCAGAATTTGTGGGTAGTTCTTCTCACAGAAAATCCATGGCCTGTCGGTTTGGAGCTAGCATTCGTGAGTCTTTCTATTCCACCATCTTGGCTCCTTCCCAGGTAACTCAAATTCTTAAAGAAGAGCTAAGTATTATCACAGTCACCTTAGTCATCTCAAATACCAGCTAATTGTTAATCATTTGTCTTCTGTTATTCCCAGTGTATCATTCTCCTTTACAGAGAAGCAAAACCTTAAAAAACCGTTTTTATGGTTGCTTTTTTTTCTGTTGTGAGTTAATATCATCTCTTCTTCCTGATTCAAAAATCTTTCCAATCCTTTTTATTCTATTCCCCCCTACAATATAAATTTTGCTATCCCTTTTTGTTACTTTTAAATGTTTTTGCCAACTTTAAATCATTCTTGATATAGTAATTCTAACACTATTTTTACATGACATTATATTCATCTTCTCTGTGTTGGCCTTGCTTCTATTGTCTGTGCACTAAAACAAAATCTAAACTGTTTGGTGAGTTCCTTGAGCATACACATCTGCATCTTCAGACTAAACCCATTTTCTCCTGCAATGTAATATTTTCCTTTTATGTCTAGAGAAATTTGATCATAAGTATTTGCCATCTTGTCTAGGCTTTGACAGAACCACTTAAATATGTGTGGGTGGGGAAGATAATTCCTATATTTTATGAATTTATTAAAACTAAATTTATGTATTAAAATTTTATTAATTTTTCAATAATATTCTTGTTTTTATTAAAACTTTCCAGAAATCTTCAGTATTTGACAGAATGTAACCATTTTTTACTAAATTCCTATCATAAATTTGAGATAGAGCAGTTATTGCCCTACCCACCCAGATCCCTATTATTTTCATCCTTGAAACCAGTTCTTCCCAATTTTTATTAATGAAATTCAGACTGAAATTAAGACCTTACTGATTCTTTTGTGTTCTGAAAGATAAAACTATCATTACAGAAAGTTTAGAATTTATTATCTTCTACACTTTTCTCTACTATATTATACCTCTGTTCCAGTTCCATACCACCAATGTAGTCCTCCTTTCTGTTCATGTGGTCTACAGAATATTATATCAATGAAAGAATCACTTTCAGTACTCTTATTTGACTTGTCCTTTTAGAATAGAACAAACCAGAATAGAATGGAGTAGAAGTTCCTTTAAGGCATCAAGATTCTATGTTAACTCCTTATAACCTCCAGAAGCAAATATAAAATTCTCTGCTGGATATTCAAAACTTTTATAAAATGCCACTCCACTCAAAAATTTTCCAGACTTTTCATACCTTATTTCCTCCCCTCCTCCACTATAAACTCTGCAATCCAGTGACACTTATCTCCTTGGTGTTCCTTGGACAAGACTCTCCATCTTCTGACTTCAAACATTTTTCTTGGCTATCCCCTAACACTGAAATATGCATTTTCTTTAACTCTCCCTCGTTGCTTCTCTGACTTCCTTTAAGTAACAACTAAAACTCAATCTTGTATAGGAAGCTTTACCTGAAACTGTTTATACTAGTACCTTCCCCTCTTGATGTTTTTCCTGAATTTATCTTATATATAGCTTGTTTATGGACAGCTGTTTGCATGCTATCTTTCTCCATTAGACAATGAGTTTTTTGAAACTATTTCAGGCATCATCTGTCTTTCGTTAAATACTTAGTACAATTCCTGTTACATCGTAGATGTTTAACAAATGATTACTAATGGTCTTGCTTTATAAATTTTTGTATTCCTGGAGTTGAAAATTATTTTATATCTTATAAGTTCTTAAATGATGTTTCAAAAATTCATTCAATCATTCAACTTACTCATCATTAGATAGAGAGCAAATGGTAAGATTCTCACAATTAATACTTTTAAGGACCTAATAATTGTGCAACTTTTTACTCCATCATTCATTAACATTTTTGGAGAAATGGAACATAGTGGTATTATACTTAGGGTTTCTAGTGTCTTCAATGCATTGACCTCCATTACCAAAAATTACTTTACTTGGTAACCAAGTCATCTAGTAATGAGCCTCTCTATTTAGATAAATGGGAACACAGAAAATGAATTACTCCCATTATTTGAATGGTAGAATCTGCCAGAATTTTTAATATTCTGTGATAGACAACAACAACCACAGATCCATAATATAATTAGGCATCACAATGGATTTTATGGTACAACTATTAATAAAACTGAGCACAATATTAACTTTTCAGTGATTTGTCCCTTAAATATCGAACAGGGAACTGTCAAATTTTCTTATTTGTAAATAGGAATTTCCCAAAAAAATTCATTGTTTAATCTTTTTGCATCCAGCTGCACATCGCTAAACCCAAATAGTATACATCAGGTAGAAGGTGTATCTAATATAATCAATTTGTGGAGAGTAGAAGATTATTATCAAAGCATAATTTTGTCTGCAAGGCACATTTTCTCCTCTGAAAAAATGTTGATGACACATCCATCAAGACTCTTGTCATAACATTATTGCTGTGAAGAGTTCTATGAGCCAGCGTGTTGCTATGTATTTTTCTAAGAAAAACAACCCTTACACTTGCTTCACACTGCTACATATATATTTGTCTTGTCATCAAAATGAAAAAGAGCTGAATATAAACTTGTTCCTACTTACAATGAATCATGTCTGACACATATTCATCTGTTATTTTATGTATTTCTCAGAGATGCTCAGCTTCATCTTCCAAGTTAGGTTTATATCTGGGTCACTTACATAGTAGGAAATGTCCAAAGATTCTTTCTAAAAATGACAATTGGATGATCTAACTAGAGGCCTTTTAAGGAATATTCATGTGTCTATATGGGGAGGATTGGAGGCAATTAGATGGGGAAATCTGAGTATTTTGAGTAATGTCATAGGATATTTCTCACAAACCCTCTTACTTCAATACTTTCCCTCTGTTAATTATTTCTTTTAATCCTGTTTTTCTATAATAATTTTTTGTCTCCTCCATTTGTTTTTGAACATCTTGTATCTTTTTATTTTACTTCCAGTACTTAGCACAATACATGGTACATAATAGACAGTTAATGAATGTTGATTGATTGAATTCCAATACTTAGTTATTTCTCTCCTGTAGGTCAAATGAAAAATTGTAGAAATTGGAAAGAAGTTCAGGGAAATTTTAAATGAAAGAATTGATTAGTTTCTTCAATTCATTTTAATTTGTTCATTTGGTGGCAAATGGCTCTCCAAATGAGTGATTATATGGCATTTTAGTAATGAAAATTTAATTAAATTTTAATTCTAAAACTATGAGCAAGGAACGATATAGGCAATGATGGAAATACAAAGAAAGAGTTTAGGATTATATGTTTTCAGGACTCTAGGAGTCATCATTTTAAAACCAACCAATTTATCGTAAGTCATTTATAAAATGTATATGTGCCAGGAACTGTCCAGTACTGGAATACAAAGAAATGTGAACACTCTTCCTTCAAAAATCTTACATGCTAACAAAAGAGTAAACATATAAATAACTGGTACATATAAGTATATTGTGTGTTCATCCTTCATTGCCAAAGAAGACCATGCCATCAGAGAAATAATGACATGACTTACACATGACTTTATTTTGAGTGAGGGAGGGCTGTGCAGGTCACCAGCCTCACTTCTCCTCCAGAGTCATCTGAATCCATTGACAAGATAATCATCAGGGTGACTGGAGATGACCCCAGATGAGGAAATTGGGGTTAAGTGACTTGACCAAGGTCACATAGCTGGTGAATGTCAAGTGTTTGAGGTGAGATTTGAACTGAGGTCCACCTGACTCCTACACTGGTACTCTATCTGCTGTACCACCTAACTTCCCCATATGCAAGTCTATAATCTGTATACAAACATACACATAAATATATATATATATATATATATACATATACATAAACAGATTATATATAACAAAAGATATATATATATATGTATATATACATAATGCAACATAGATGGAATGAAATATGAGAGAGGATTTGTAAAAGTCTTCTTCAAAAGGTGATGTTTGAGTTGAGACTTGAAAATTACCAGGGAAAGTAGGAAGCATTTGTGTATGAGAGTGGAGTGAGGGGAGGAAGGGGGACCAAGAGATAAGAAGCACTAAGGCACAAAGATGGGATATGGAGTGTTGTGTGTGAGGACCAAGTAGGAAAATCACTTTGGAAACCTAGAAAATTGCATATCAGACTTATTTAATGTCACATATTGGTGGAATCACCAAGTTCTTCTTATTCCAGACCCAATCCCCTTTCCACCTCATGACACAATCCTTGCTCTTAAGGAATTAAAAATCTTAGAGGAACAAAATTGCAACAATCAAGATGCATTGTCAATGTTTGGTACACAATACTTTAATGACTTTATGTGTGTTATATCTATTCAGTTTATTTTGTGATTAGGGTGATATTATGGTAATAGATTCAATATCACAGAATTTCAGAGTGTTTGAGATGACAAAGTTATCAGAATTCTTGTTAAATCCATAAAAGACAAATGTTCCTCATTATGTTATATCTGAATATTGGTAAGGACCCTTAACTTCCTGAAGACCTTCAGGAAGGAGTCATTGATTAAATTCTGCGTCAGGTTGTTTCACTTTTAGATAGCTTTGATTTTGGGGGATTTTTTTCTCTATATCTCAGTTCTAAATTTGTCTCTGCAACTTCCAACCTGTTGCTCTGATAGCTAAGGCTTTGACTTCTCAGAAGGTTATCAATATTCTCTCTGAGTTTAGGTACCCCAAAATGAAAATATTATTCCACAAGTGCTCTTACTGGAGTGCAGTCAAGACAAACAAGTGTTTCCCTATTCTTAGAAACTGTGCCTATCAGTGAAACCTAAGAATTTTTTTGAGAAGTGGGGTGGGAAATGTCAGGGGGGCTACTACATTATACTGCTGACATCTTAAGTTTATAGTCTCTTAAATAGTAGTTTATCTCATGCCACTTAACCTAATACTTTGTTGATCTAAGGAACTTAGATGATGTTATGTCATGTTGATCATGACTCTTTCAGAATGTTGTCTGTCCTTACCATCTTTCTTTCATTTGTTTATATATTTAGCCTGGAATCTATGTCTTTATCCAAGTTACTGATACTAAAAAAAAAATGTTTAAAGGGAAGAGCCAGGCATAGAGATTTGGTGAGACCTCTCTCTCACAATAACTTTGAAAAAACAGATTGCTTTTTGAATCTGGTCAGTCATCCAACTCCATATACCTTTACCTTTCCCACTCAAGTAGCAAGAGGTGTCTTATCAAACATGCTGCTAAAACCTGAGTAAATCATAACTAAAACATCCCTTATGGAGCAGTTTTGTGATTTTTATCAATAAAAAGAAATCATGTTAGATATATTTTGATGAAACAATGCTGATTTTTAAAAATAACTGCTTCTTTTTTACCCTAGATATGAACATATTTTTAATAATCTTTCATAAAATGTTTCCAGTTATTGAAGTCAAACCCACTGGTCTTTACCTTAAAGATTCTATTATCTTCTCTCTTTTGAAAGGAGACATTTGCCCTTCTCCAGTATGACAATATCTCTCCTAACAGAAGTAATACTGACTGTGGCTCAGCAATCACATCTGACAGTTATCCAGTACCTGAGCACCTAAACTAATAGATATAATTTTTTTTCTGGGTAAAGTAATTTGAACTCATCAATGTTATTTAGGCTGCTTTCAGTGAAGGAGTACTGTAGGTCTTCATCGAAGTTTGGTCTCTTTTGCATCAGTGATTGGAGTATAGGATTGTATTTTTGTGATGCTGAATTGCCTTGGATTCAAACAGTTGCCATTCTGTCAGTTTTAAGATTATAATCCTGTATTGCATTTCATGCTCTTTTGTTGATTATTATGCCTTCTCCATTTCTTGTAAAAAAAATCTTGCCCACAGAAGTATTAGTATTGATCATATGAATTAAATTCACCCATTCACATCCATTTAAGTTCACTGACATCAAAGATGTTAATGTTTAATATTTCCATTTCCTCTTTGACCACATTTAGTTTATATTGGTTTCCAGATTTTAAATTTCAAGTCCCTATGTAATATTGATCTTTATGGCATTGGATTTTTCTTTCATCAACAAATGCATCTGCAGTTTAGCTTCCTTTTGGCTTTGGCCCAGCCTCTTCATTAGTTCTGAAGTTGTCCTCTGCTCTTCTCCAGTAGCATATTGGATACCTTCTGAACTGAAGGGCTCATCTCCTGATTCTCTCTTTTTTATTATTTTATTAGTGCCCATGGAGTTTAGTAAAGATATTGGACTGGTTTGCCATTTTCTTTTTTCAGTGGCTCAGCTGTTGTCAAAAATCTCCACTATCACCTATCCATCTTGGCCAACCCAGTATGACAAAGCTCTTAATTTCATGTTGCTATACAAGTTCCCCCACCACAACAAGACAACCACCCACTAGATTAGCAACTGTTGTGTTTTCATTTCTTTGTTAGAACAACAACAAAAATGTGTCAGTGTAATATGATGCTTTTTAAATTTGAATTTATATTTCTCAAGGAATTATGTAGGGTATATGTCTAAATACTCTCTGTGTTAATGGGTATCAACATTTTAGCCACTTCACTAGCATAATTCCTAAATTTTTCCAGAATTTTGTACTAATTCAGAAGTCCACGATAAATGAAATCTTATTCCTGTCTTTTCAGAACCCTTACACAGACACAAACAATTTGTATAACATGGATGAGATGGTCTCTAAGGATGTTCACATCTCTAGTTCTCTTATTCTATCATACATTTCCTCTTAATTTTCCTTTTGTGAAATCAGTATATATTATTCACTTTTGTGAAATAAAATAAAATTAGTCATAATATAGATATGTATGCCATCTGTTTATGCACATATATGTATATTATACATAAATCTGCATATACACAGATATGCTATATACATATAATAGATAAACTCTAGTCAAACTTGAAACAAAATTTTTTTCCTCATTCCATCAATTGACTCTTTATTTTAGATGAATTAATTTTATACATGAAAATGTTTTTCCATTTAAAGATAATTCATTTAATATTGGTAATTGCTTTTATCCTTTGCTTATATTGGTCATATCTATAAATATAAAAGGTACTATAATGTGATTTATTCCTCTTCTGTTTTTAAATTGTATGGCATTTAATTTTCATAGGTATGTATCTACTTCTATGTATCTAAGCTTAATATTGGTATTTCCCAACATAACATTTGAAAAAGTGCACTTTAGAAAGCGCAAATGATTCAAAACCAAGATTACATTATTTTAATAAATTAAAACTGATAACTTTTAAAAAAAGTTATATTTAAAGCATTTTTTGCTTTATTATTTATTGCAAAACTATATAAATCTTTTACTTCTTTTTCTTTTAAACCACAGGGTATTTTCTTTGACAGTTAGGTTGTTTGCAAATACAATTTCTAATTTAGTAGAAAGATGTAACTACATTCCAGACAGGTGGCTTAACGGCAGGGAAAAACAATTAAAGATTGCTAAAAATAGTTACAAAAGTATTTTTTCTAATTTATTCAAATGGAGCTCACAATGCACTCAACATTGGTCTTATTTTCATTAATTTATTTCTAATTAATTACAAAAACTATGTGTATGAAAATATATTAAAAAGTGGAGAGTATCCAAGGTGAATAAGAAGCTACACTTTCCTTTATCTCCATGATGCACAAATGACAGATCCAGAAGCAGAGTGAATATCCATTCACTTTCACAAGAGACCAGAGAATTTCTTCCTATGCTTCTGACAAGGACTTCAAAGTCTCACATTTTGGCACATTTTTCTTCGGAGTATTACAGATGGAAAAAAGCATTATTAGCTCACAGAAACTTTACACATTACCCAAGTTTCTGCCTCTCTAACTGTTGAGCCACATGTGGCAGAATGTTGTGGGGACAAAATAAGGAAACAAGTCTGATGGAACACAGTAATTTTTAGGAAGAACTAGCATCTCTAGTCATAGCAGATGATTAGCAATCTGGGAAAGTATGAATTGACAAGAGATTCAAAGAAGTCAAAGAGTCAGCACTAGAGTAAATATCCAGAAAGTGAAAAGAAAGATAATGGGGAAAAAAGCTATTCCATCACAGAAGCTACTCAAATTTCAACTGAAGTGTCTGGGATTCAGTGGGAGTAGAAGGAACAAGGCAAATTTAAATGGAACAGGGACCGAAAGAACTGATCAATGTAGCCACAAAATGGCCTCAACTTTGCAGATTTTCATATTCCTAATCCCTAAGGAAGCCAGAATCTATCTTTACTTGTGAGAACCAGCAACTAGAAGCATATGACTGAGTATGGGAATGAAAGAAAAGATCAATAGTAGCTCTTGGCAAGCAGGTTCTGAAATTCTAGATAAAATATAGCAGTTAACATGTGTTAACTGGAGGAAAGGGCACACTGGATTTGTTTCCTTATGAACATAACACACACATACATATACATACATGCACATACACAACACATACATATATACATGCATACACACATAGATAGGTATATAGATAGATAAATTGGTTTCTGTAACCATATGTATTATGTTTTAAGTGTTTAAAAACCATTTTTTTCTGAGATGAATTCCATAGGTTTCTAATACTTCTGCACCTGTCCATGACACACAAAAGTTGTTCATGAAGAACCTGATGGGTTACATGGTCTCTAAAGTCCTATCCAACTCTGGATCTCTTAAGTAACAACACCTTTCCTCTTAATTTCCCTTTAAAGAAAAGAATGCACTTGTCTCATTTGTGTGGAATAGAAAAAACATTTAGTAAATCCATTTAATAAATCCATCTAATAAAGCATTTGTGGCTTACATGAATTATTCTTCCTATAGCTTAAAGTGTCTTGTAATAAACAAAAAGTTAGATATCCTTCTACCAATCACTTAATCTACAAGCATTTATTAAGGGACTAATATGTATTAAGTACTATGGTAGACACTAAGATGACCATGATTGAACTAAAATAGTATCTCCTCTAAAGAAGTTTGCATTCTGGGGGAGGGAGAAACAAGGGATGAGTACATGCATGTGTGTGTGTGTGTGTATTTGTGTACATACATATTTATCTCTAAAATCTATCCATATATAAAAGAGCTAGAATAGAAGACATACATGCAAAATAGATATAGGGGAACTTTACAGTTTGGGGGAGGGGGCAGGCACTACCAGCTGGGTTATAATAAGCAAGGAAGCTTTTATTGAGGATGGCAAATAGGGACCTTGATGGCAAATAGGGACCTTAAGAATCAGAAATTAGGGGAGATGCCATATTAGACATTAGGGCAATGACATCAAAGACAGAAAGGGGTAAATAGAGTGCCATTTTTGAGGAACAGTATGAAATGCTCTTTTAATTGTAAAATTTCAGATATCTTTAAAGAAACGCTGTAGTTGAAGAAGCCCCAGAATAGTAAATGTGACAACAAAACAGTAAGCAATAGTAATATTTCTAAATGTTCACTTTTGACATAGTAAGAGTAGGTTTTGGTAGCAAGAGTAGTATATATTTTATTAAAATTGATTGCCTATAGTCACTGAGAAATTAAGCATGCTTTGTTATAAATTGTTAATCACAGACGTTTTCTAAAGCTATGCAGGAATTGTAGAATTTTAAAACTACATTTCAATTATCTCACCTCATTTAAGAAAACGATTAAATCATAACTTATACCAAAAGCAACTTTTTTTCCCAAACAATTTATAAGCAGTACTGTGTAACTGTGGAAGTAGGAAAGGGAAATAAGAGGACACTTTTGCTTCTAACTAGAGCTTTGCATTATAGTAATCTATTCTTGACCCCAGCTACACTTGTAGATTTTAATGGCATTTAGCATGTGTCAGTGGTAGTTGCTTTATTTTGTCTATTCTAAACATTTATAGACTATCTGAAAAAATATAGGAAAATAGAGTTGCGTATTTGTCAAACTGAAAATTGAAGTCAGGAGCTGTGCTGCCTTTATATATGAAAAAGAAACAAAGTCAAAACTATGGGCACTTAATATTAACTATGTTAGTGCCAGCAGACAGTTTCCTTCCTTACTCACAATTTGATTGAAAGAAAAAGTTGCATTTCCTATGAAACCCTGCACCACAGTTTATAAATAATAATTAGATTAGAGTATGAGCCCAATTTTCCAGGGTTCATGGCATGTAGACATTATTTAAATGCAGAAAGAGAGGGAGGGGGGACCTGTGTCAAGAAGTCTATGGTTGGCAGCAGTGTAAGTGTCCAAGAAACTGACATGAATCATATGCATACATACATACATATATATATACACATATACACACAAATGTATACACATGTATATACACATACATGCATATGTTTGTATATATGTATACCTTTAGACAAAATTGTTAAAACAAGGATGTTTAATGAAAAGATTCTACTTCGTATTCCAAGGCCTACTTCCTTAACCCTGTCTCCTCCTTTCCCTTCTCCTGGAGACTTAAAATACCTTCATTACATATTTCCAATTTGCTTCTCAACTATCCTTGCTTTGCCCCAATCCTTATGAAGTTGCTACTCATTAAAGTATATTCTTCCTCCCTTCCAGTCCCCAAGGATTATGCTATTAGCTTTTCTTTCTAATAAGAAACTAATTGATGCCAAAGTGTCAATGGCCTCTAATGGCTTAATAAGTTACTTCTTTGAAGTAATATATTTGCATTTTAATAGGTGCCTTCAAGAGATTTTCCATAAACCAAAGTAGAGACTAGAAGGAATCTGAATTACTATACTATGCTAAGCTTATGAAGAGGATTCTTTTTATTTTTCAATGAACCTTCTGCTATGCCTCATATTTTACCATTTAGATGGCTGCCTATGTTGTCCTTAAGTAGAGTCATTATACTTACCATGAATAGATCCTTGATTTTACTGGTGTGGTTATTTTCTCTATGAGTACAGATTATAATCCCTACATATATTCTAATAACACGTATTTTGTTCTCATGTTTCTCTGTGAATTCTCTGTAGAGAATTACTGCAATACAGTGAAGATATTTTCTCATTCTTTTGATATCTGTGGAATACAAATGTCCATCTGTTTAATCTCATTCTTGATACATAACTAATCCACCTCCATTCCTAATCAGCTTTATCCTAAAGAATGGCATTTAAAGCAGTTTATACATTTTTTTTTATTATATGCCTTATTGATAGCATACTGGGGATGCTTATGATACTCTGTTGTTTTTTCCAACTTCTGTTTGCATTGTTTGCAATTATATTTCTTTTCTCTGAGAACATGATGTGCAATTATTTGTAGTTGTATACTGTCATAAAAAAACTTGTCTTAAGAAAATAGGTTTTTGCAGTTTTTAATAGTTTAGGATCATTGAGAGCACTGTGTCATTTCACAGATGCAAACCAGATAGATCTCTTCCTATAACTCAATCTGAAACCCAATTAACTACTCGTGTACATCTCTAGTCCAAGTGTAAGATATAGATGGAGGGGTTTAACAGGCTATGTGTCCAATTGCATGTCAAAATGTGGAAAATATCCCTTTTTAACCATTTTGTCTTCCATTATGGGTGATTGAAACAATCACTTTAATGTTGTTGAAAGTTTCACTGTGGATACTTTGTACACATTTAACTCCTGTTAAAGGACTCTTCATTGATTCCCCCAGCAACCAAATTCCATAGACTTCCATGGCCTATCCTACCTATGTTAAGAATACAATAGAGCATGTGCACAGCAACTCAGTTCTTTGAAGGGGAAAGAGAAGCTAGGATGTGCCAAACATAAACTGACTACTAAATTGCCCCTCGGACTCTAATGGAAATAACCCAAAAAGCTGAATGTAAGAGTCAATCCAACTAAGTGACTTGTTTTTAGCCGTCTCCACAGACATCAATGAGGGGAGAGAAATCGTTGTGGATGAGGAGTCTTTCCTCTTCATCAAAAGCAATGAAAGTTGACCAGCTGTCTTAGATAGGCAAATGAGTATGAGATCTATTAGTGGGGTAGAACCCTCTAACTTACCAGTCCTGTTTCTTGTAGAGAAGAGATCAATCTTTCCACCAAGAGCTATTCACAGGGCAAGAAAGCCTAAGTGAAACACCCTGAGGGACAGACTGCAAGTCAAACAATCTCTGCTACTTTGTTCATTATCTCCCCTCAGAACTTCATAGAAGTAGTCCAGTATCATGAATCCAAAATCATTGGGAACAGCATTGCTTGAAGCATAATGACCTCCTCCTTCATAGAGGGAAGAAAATACTATGGAGACAGAGGTTGGCAATTGTTACTTCAGCATTTACAACCACACCTACTGATGACTCAGAAAGAACAGTTCCTGGGAGACCAAAGTCTTTGCATTGTTTATGTCAAAACCTCATCTCAGACTGACTCTATCTCTGTCTCTGTCTCTCTGTCTCTCCTGTCTCTCTATCTCTGCTGTCTCTCTCTCTGTCTCTGTCTCTCTCTCTCTCCACTCATACACATATGGGAAATTCTTTTTTGTCCATTATTTATTTTCCTTTGCTAACTTTCTTTGATTTCTTTTTACTCATTGGAAAAATGTGTTTCTTTGTAGTGTGGATAGTACTATGTACTATGGGTATTCACTGTGGGGCTGTTAATTGCTGGGAAAGGGGGTCAAGTATTGGACAAAGAGCTTGTGCCCCATGTCCCCATTATCAAACATCAATCAGAATTTAATTTGAACTAGAAAACCATGTCCTCTATACTAATAATAGTTAAGGGAACAGATGGATATAATTCTGTCCCAACACCCCACCTCTCTGAGGAGAGCAGAACAGCCAAAATTTTTTCCCCAAATTCCTGTTTCCTCTCCTGGCAGAAAATAGTCCTCCTTAAGGAAGAATAAGGGAAGAAGAAACTCTAGGTTTCTATTCTGCATCTCTTCAAGCCACACAACAATCTTATGCTGTGTGTGGTGGGGGGAGACAGCCCTTACCACATATAGTATCTTATATCTATGAACTCTCTAAAAACTATACTTTTAACTATGCATGTATATTCACTTGAGAAAGGAGAAGAGATTAAAAACTTAGCGAATCACAAAAGCCACTTCCTGGAGTAGAATGTACATGAGCTGAGTCTTAAAAGAAGCTAGGGATTGTAGGAGAGAGAGGTGACAAGAAAATGTGTTACATGAATAGGGAGGCAGCTTACATAAAAGCAGAAATGGGGGATAAAATTTCCAATTTGATGGAAAGCAAGTATTTTACTTCTGCCAGAAGGTATTGCATGTGAAAGGGAGTAAAATACACTCATTCTAGAAAGTGAGATAAGAGCCATATTATTTATAAATAACCAGTTGAGTTGTTTCATTTTCCTAAAGACAATTGAGAATTACTCAAAGATTTTGAGAGGGGTGGGGGTGAGGCAGGGGAGGTTATGTGGTCATGTTATTTGGTCATTACTGTGAGATTTTTTTTTTAGTTTTATGAAAGTTAGATTGGAGAGGTAAAATAGTGGGAGGCTATATTCTATTTAGTATTCTACTGTAAGAAAATAAGACAAAGATTGTAAGAGCCTATTCCAGAATAGTGTATTTGTAAGTAGAATACAGGGCATACATGGAAGACACATTGTTGTAAGGCCATAGATAGGATATGATAATTAATCATGAGGAATAATGATAACTGAGTAACAAAGAATAGTTAAGAATTATGCTAAGGTTGTAAACCTAGGTGATTAGAATGTCAACAAAGAGAAATTTGTGTCTGAGGAGCAGATAATGACATTAACAATAGAGAGATATTCTGTCTTCTGAGGAGAGGTACCCAAAATGTGAATCTCCCAGACTTACCAAATCCAACAATTATAATACACTTCAATTAATTTACATAGGGACAGAAATATTAGAAAATAGAGTAAGGATTATGAAGTCCTGGGACAGAAAATAAAAATTCATAGGTGGTACATTTACTACTGCTACTAATTAAAGTACAAACTTCAGTCAATAAAACTAGATTTGTGAAGTAAGAAAATTATATCAATGGATTTTTGTTTCTAGGGATAGTTTAAAATGTAAGGATATGCCCATGTGAAGGAATATGTCCTTGTGAGTGGTAGCTGTTCTGTGCTGATTTTATTCCTTATTGGAATATTTTTAAAAGTTCAGAAGACTGGTCAATCAGAGTTTGAGAACAATGACATTGTCTTCAAAACTTAAATTTTGTTCTAAGTCCTACATTCATTTCATTGCCAATCACATAGTAACTTAGAGGAGAGGCTAGCCTTGGCACCCCAGCCTTCACATACATCTCATCTAATAAACCACATAAACCTTCCTTTTGACAATGCCTCAAGCTGATTTCAGTGAGCAAGGTAATAATCAAGGCTAAAACAAAAGTTAAAAGGAATTTCCTAACCATTACTCAGGTAGTTGTTTTGGGACCACTAATGTGGAATCAGTATTAGAGACAGTCAGTCAAAGAGAATAGACTTGGTTTATCCTAGTTGCATTCTGTTCCTTTTTTTTTTTGTCTGCAGTCTGCCTGAATGTGGTAAGTTAAAGTTTAAGCTATATATTTAAAAAACCTTGGGCCTCAATTTCTAGGAATCTTTCTAGTCTTTTTAGTCCAGGAGATGGTAGTAGAGAATAACAACTGGTCCTAGAGAGGCTAGATAACTGAAAGTCAACAGAAAAGTAATTGAGAACTCAATGACCAGGACACTAACAAAAGTATTTAGCAAATAAAATAACAAAGCAATGACATACAGAAGAAAGCAAAAGTGTGATGCCCAGCAGAGAAGTACAGTGCTCAAATGTTATGACACATCCAGTGAAATAAAGTTGTATTTTATCAAACTATCCCCTTAACAATAATATCTAAGAAAATGCAGAAGAATAACTAGCATTTGGGGGAGACAAAAAAGAGATAGGGTCATTTTCTAAAGTACTATGGTATTTATATGACATAGATGCTTAAGATATAATCCCAGCAAAGGGTAAGGACTTATCAAGATGGACATTGGAATCATGGTTCTGTTAGTTAGGATGATAAAAATAAAGAAAGACTGGTGAAAGGAAAGAATCTTTCCTTTGGGGGTAAATTTTTCCTCTTATGAAAAAAAAAGTTTTGTCTTTAACGGAACTAATATGTCTCTATACTACATAATGTCTGTATTTGTACATAGGTGTGGGAGAAGGGAAAAATGGAACATTAAAATCTTAGCACTTTCTTCAAAAACAGAAACAAAATACCTTATGCAATAAGCATAATTTAAAAAGTTTGGCTCTAAAAAGTTTTTCAAGAATTATAGTAGTGTTGGGGGGAGGAGCCAAGATGGCAGAGTTGAAAGATTCACATATGCTAGCTCCGAACCCACAGCCCAAAATTTCCTATAAAGAGGAACTCCCAACAAATTCTGGAGCAGTGGAAGCTGTGCAGCAACGGAGTGGAGGAGATTTCTGTTCCAGAGAGTCCTGAAAAACCGGTACCAAAGGTCCGTCGCACACCAGACCTGGAGCAGAGCTCAGCCCAGCCCTGGCTGCGTGGCCTGAGAGGAGCAGATCTAAGCAGACTTCAGGGATGGAATCTCTGGCGGCCGCAAAGGTCCCTCAACCCACAGGTGCTACAGGTCAGTGAGAGAGCCTTCCAGACTGACCAAGAAGGGAGTGGAGTGTCTCCATAACTCAGGCCCCCTCGGGAGGAAGCAGCAGAGGGGGGAAGCAGTGGTGGGAAGCAGCGGATAGGAGCTCCCAAGGCAAGCAGCAGCTCGAATCTATTACTGAAGGTCTCTGCATAAACCCCCTGAGGGAATTGAGCCTGGGTGTCATCCCTGCCCCCACCTGAGAACCTGAATTTAATCTTACCCTGAATAGCAGCTGTGCCCACTGCTGAAAGCCCTGTGGCTGGAGAGGAGCATGTGAATCTAACACCCAAGTCACTAGCTGGGCAGATCTAGAGGTGAGGCAGGGGTGGAGAGGAATCTCAGAAGTCAAGTAACTGGCTGGGAAAACTCCCAGAAAAGGGGAAAAAAAAAGACCATAGAAGGTTACTTTCTTGGTAAACAAATATTTCCTCCTTTCTTTCTGATGAGGAAGAACCATGCTTAACATCAGGGAAAGAAATAGAAGTCAAGGCCTCTGTATCCCAAAGATCCAAAATAGATATGCAATGGGCTCAGGCCATGGAAGAGCTCAAAAGGATTTTGAAAATCGTTAGACATGTGGAAGAAAAACTGGGAAGAGAAATTAGAGAGATGCAAGAAAAGCATGAAAAACGGGTCAATACCTTGCTAAAGGAGACCCAAAAAAATACTGAAGAAAATAACACCTTGAAAAATAAGCTCACTCAATTGGCAAAAGAGGTTCAAAAAGCCAATGAGGAGAAGAATGCTTTCAAAAGCAGAATTAGCCAAATGGAAAAAGAGGTTCAAAAGCTCACTGAAGAAAATAGTTCTCTCAAAATTAGAATGGAACAGATGGAGGCTAATGACTTTCAGAGAAACCAAGAAATCATAAAACAAAATTAGAATTAAAACCAAGAATCACCTACCCAGAAAAACTGAGTACAAAACCTTAGGGGAAAATATGGTCTTTCAATGAAATAGAAGACTTTCAAGCATTTTTGATGAAAAGACCAGAGCTGAAAAGAAAATTTGACTTTCAAACACAAGAATGAGAAGAAGCATGAAAAAGTAAACAGGAAAGAGAAATCATAAGGGACTTACCTTAAGTGAACTGTTTACATTCCTACATGGAAAGACAATATTTGTAACTCTTAAAACTTTTCAGTATCTGGGTAGTTGGTGGGATTACACACACATATACACACATGCATGCACACACAGAGACAGAGAGCACAGAGTGAATTGAATGGGATGGGATTATATGTTAAAAAAATTAAGGTAAACGGTGAGAGAGAAATGTAGTGGGAGGAGAGAGGGTGAAATGAAATGGGATAAATTATATCTCATTCAAGAGGCAAGCAGGAGACATTTTAGTGGAGGGGAAAAGGGGAGAGCTGAGAAAAAAACATGAAGTTTGCCCTCATCCCATTCGACTAAAGGAAGGAATAAAATGCACACTCATTTTGGTATGAAAACCTATCTTACAATACAGGAAAGTGGGGAAGAAGGGGATAAGCATGGTGGGGGTGATGATGGATTGGAGGGCAATGGGAGGAGGGAGAAATTTGAAGTCGGCACTCAGGGAGGGACAGGATCAAAAGAGAGAATAGAAACAATGGGGGGCAGGATAAGATGGAGGGAAATATAGTTAGTCTTACACAACACGACTATTATGGAAGTCATTTGCAAAACTACACAGATATGGCCTATATTGAATTGCCTGTCTTCCCAAAGGGAATGGGTGGGGAGGGAGGGATGGGGAGAAGTTGGAACTCAAAGTTTTAGGAACAACTGTTGAGTATTGTTCTTGCTACTAGGAAATAAGAAATACAGGTAATGAGGAATAGAAAGTTATCTGGCCCTACAGGACAAAAGAGACAATCGGGACAAGGGAAAGGAGGGATGATACCAGAGAGGGCACATTGGTGAAAGTGGAAGTTAGAATGCTTGGTGTATTAGGGTGGGCAGAGGGGACAAGTGGGGAGAAAATTTGGAACCCAAAATTTTGTGAAAATGAATGTAAAAAGTTAAATAAATAAATTTATATTAATAATTTTAAAAAAAGGAATTGTGGTAGTGTTTAAATATACTTGTAATTTATTAAGCTACAATTTCCTATTTGTACTGCTCATAACAATATACAAATCTGGCCAAAGACAGAAAATCCACCTATTGATTTTTCTGGGAATATCAGGCCAATGCATTAATAGAATAAGTTCATGTTTACATTACCATTGTCAAATTTAATTTACATGTGTGGTCAAGGTATGAGATAGTTAAATGGAAAATGATTGTTTTTCATATTTTAAAAGTAAAACAGGAGCTTGGGTCATGATTTTGAAAATTATTCTTTTTGACTTTTAGTCAAATGTACTGTGAATTGAATAGTAATTAGTACTTAATTTAATAATTATATTAGTTCATCATAATCATTGAAGTCAATGTTTCATCCCTGTAATTAGATGAGAACTTTGATGCCATAGTAAATGAAAACTTTTCTATGCATATCATTATAATTGATATAGAGGAATTTTATTTGTTTATTCACTCATCTGAAAATGCTTGTGTTTAATGTGCAGAGGACTGTGTTAAGACATAAACCTGTTTGTATGTATTTATGTATATTTACAAATATACATATATACATGCACATACACACATGCACACATATACATATATATGTACGTATATGCTTTGTATGTCATTGGAAGCACTTCAAAAACTAGCTCCCTCCAAGTTTTCCAGTTTTCTTATGCATTATTCCCCAACATACGCTCTTCAGTTCAATGACCCTGGCATCTTGACTGTTTCTTAAACCAGATCCTCTATTTCTCGATGGGAATTCTATCTGACTGCCTTGAATGTGCTCCTCTTTGCTGACTATGCACTTTCCTGCCTTCCTATAAGTTACAACTAAAATCTTTCTTTCTACCAGAAACATTGTCGAATCCCTCTTAATTCTAATGTCTTCCCTCCATTAATTATTTCTCATTTATCTTTTATATAGCTTGCTTTGCATATATTTGTTAGCACGACATCACCTCTCAAACAAGATTGGAAGTTCCTTGAGGATAAGCACTCTCTGCCTCTTTTTGTATCATTAGTATGTATCACAGTGCCTGGCATATTTTAAGTACTTAATAAATGTTAATTAATATATTGATAAAAGAGATCACACTGTATTATAGGGGATAAGATATGCACATAAACAGCTGTAATTGAAAATATAAGTTAATAATATGATATACAAAGTAGTAAGAACATTATGAGAAGGCAGAGATATTTTTTTTTTAAATTGTGGAATTAGTTGAATCAGCACTCTTGCTCCTACAGAAAGACCCTTAGAGAAAAAAAAAAAATATTTGACAAAAATTTCAGTGGGCAGAATTAACTTCCCTCTAGTATATATAAGGCTCTTAATTTTTTTAAAAATACGTGTTTGTTTTGACAAAAATATTGGTTTTGTGCCAAGGAGTAAAATTCATCCCATCCAGGATTATATATTGTATGTTATAATTGAAAATATCATAATGTATACCTTTTAATTTTTCCCTGGTGAAAATCAGTTTAGAAATGATGTAATAATAAACACTTTCAGAGACTGAAAATAGCAGACATATTTGCATAAAATATTGTTACCTTCTTAATTTGAAGACATTCAAGATTTGAAATTTGAAGATAATTCAAGCCTATAAACTAATTCTTGCTCACTTGCATTTGCTGAGTCCTGGATTTGTTAATGAAATCATTTTGCTATACATACACACAACCACATCCACAAATTAGTCAGGTGACTCTTAGTAAGCATGGCAGTAGAACAGTATCTGTATACAGCACTGATGTTACTAATGAGAAAGCTTCCCCTTGTACTTATAAAAACATTAAGCAAGAGTTTTCAAATAATCAGGAATAGAAGGGTTTATAATGAAAGTAGATGATCTCATGTAATGGCACATAAACTCCCCTTAGCATTAAACCACCAAAAGTGTATGTAAGAAAACTAAAATGTGTTTCTTTACAATGCAGTATAGATATGCCATGTTAATTGTATCATCAGGTCACATTTTATAACAGCAGGAGGAAATGTTTACATAGTAGGTAGCATCAATGAACAGTTTTCTATGAAAGCTAATAGAAATGTGGCTTCAGCATTTCCCATAACTTCTGAGCCCTGGGGTGTGTTTTTGTCTTGATTTGTAACTTCCTTCTTTTGGTAGAAAGAAGGCAATACATAATACAGCAGACTGTTATCACAGTTTTCTATGAAACTCTGTCCATGAAGAATAGTTGTAATTGTTGTAAAGTCACGTTGCTAAACTGTTTTGATTTCAATATATTAGTAGCAAGAATAGGAAAAAAAAACTCATTGTTCTTTTCATTCTGATACTTAAAGGCATAATATAAATTTTAACAACTTTATTATCTTCTTATTCCCATTGAAAAATGCTTTGTGATTGGGCCATGAAGTAATCTAACAATAAATATTTCAGGGCTTCAGTTAAACTACCTGAGTTGTGACATTTGATCAGTAGCATTTTTGAAATGTTTGTTAAAAAGCAAATAAACATACAGGGCATCACGAACCATATTTCTTGAACAACCATGTTTTTATCATAACGTGGGAAGAAAAAAAAGGCATTCAGTATCAAAAAACATTCAGTATACCTCAATGGTAGCAACTTCCTTCACAGAGGATATCTAATTCTCACATTGAAACTCACTTAAACCTTTTGTGGTATATATGCAGTTGAGCAGAAACAAAAGTGGTATCAAAAGTATAAAAGTATCAAGATTGCCCTGTGCTAACATATTGCTTGCCAAAATATTATCCTTAACTTAATGTGGAACTTATTCTGCTGATACATGTATGGATTTTCAAATATTTTCATCTATACATTGGGGTAGAAGTAAGATCTGTATTGAAAGCTCCTAGACGAAGGTACTTCCTTTGCCAATGCAGTGAAGCAACTTTTCTGCCACTTAGAGTTATAGTAAGCTGCTGAGAGCAATAAGAGTTTAAATTACAGAAGGTAGAACTAACAAGGCAGAGTAAAAGTGGGAACTCACCCGAGCTGTCCTCTAAACCTCTCCAAATACCTTTAAATAATTACTCTATGCAAATTTCAGATCTGCAGAATCCACAAAAAGACAGAATGAAGTAATTTTCCAACTTAAGACAACTTACAAGTCAGGCAGGAAAGGTTTGTTGCACCAGAGAGTGGGATACAGTCCAGCACAGGCCATGCCAGTGTAGAATAGACCTCAACAAAACAGGAGCAGGCCTCAGGTTTCCAGACCTCTTGGCCCACAGATGGTTAGGGAATGAGACAATGGATCAGAAGTAAGTTTATAGGGGTCCCTTTGCTGTTACCCAGAGAAGCACTATATTCATTGCTTATATTTGGGTCTTGGGTCACACACCTGGGTTTTAGTCCCAGTGTGAGCCGGAGCACTAACATAGTAGAGGTTGTTGCAACAGGGCAGCAGAGACGGTGGTCACAGTTCCAATGTTGAATAGAGTGCTTGTGGTTACTCACCAACCAGCACAAAGTACTGGAGAGTATTAAATACACCTCTCCATAGATCCTACCACCTAGTAAGACTCAAAAACTTACAGGTTCACAGAATTCCCCCAGAAAAGAGCTGCACAAAAATCTTGAAGCTTGGGACAATGCCCTCTCCCCTTGGAAAGCAAAGCCCCACTTTTGCATAGAGTTAAAAGTCAAGAAGCACTCTAAATAATGAGTAAACAAAAGAAAAAAGTCTGAGTATAGAAATCAAAACATACTCAGAGGGAATAAAGTCAAAGTTTCTACATCCAAAGCCTCAAAGAAAAATATGAATTTATCTCAGGCCATGGAAGAGTTCAGAAAGGATCTTAAACATCAAATAAGAAAGGTAGAGGAAAAACTGGAAAGAGAAACAAGAGTGATATGAGAAAATCATGGGAAAAGAGAGTCAACAACTTAACAAAGGAATGGCAAAAAATATTGAAGAGGATAACACCTTAAAAAACAGAATAAGCCAGAATACTCCTATTCCAATGGACACATAAGTCATGACTGTCTTTGGTCTTAGAGACAGTCAAATGACCATCCTTTTATTCATAAACATACAATACAATGATTAATTATCCAGAAATCATGTCTCTTAACCATCATATTTATGACAAGCCACAACAGAATTAGGATATTATTCCACAGATGCTTATAAGAACCTGTCCTGTAAATCTTGAGTCCATGTGGAGAGTACCTTATGAGCAAGAGTTCTTTTAGGACACTGACCATGATCTAACTCTCCCTTTTACCAGTAATTAAATTTCATTTGGGTTCTGAAAAGTAAGGAGCAGTGTAAAGAAAGGAGAAAATAGGGCCTCTTCCCTAAATCACTTCACAAACACAATTTCCATTTGAGTGGCTACAGTTTTTGCCATAGTTATCTCATCAGCAGTCTGCAGGATGCCTCAACTTCTTTCTTCTGTCCAGAGCGTAGAAGTGTCTCCTAGCTGAAGAATTTCAATGCCAATATGTGACTTGTGAAACTAGCAATCATTGCAAAAAACAAAAACTGAGATTCCATTGTTTGAAGAACCCTGAAGAACATGGCAATGTATGAGATACATCAGAAAGTGGAGAATTGTTTTATGAGGATGATAAGTCTAAGTGTTCTCTTCTCAATCCCAGAAGCATAAGATTCACAGACTATGGTGCATAGACGAAGCTACTGAGAACTTTGGGAGGAAACCCCAAGAAACTGTAACTAGTTTGTGGAGGAAAACTCAGAAAATAGGTGAGCAAATGATCAAAAAGATTAAAATTGCATTGATTAAGGAAGAAATAGAAATTCAAATTGAGAGTATTTTGTTTGAATTCCAGAAAAAAAAAAAAAAAAAAAAAAACAATTCCTAAATGAGAAGGATGCATATGTATCATATGTGCAAATGCAGAGGATGACAAATTTAGAGGACCCAAGCAAGGGAATTAGTGCATCAAGAATGAAGGATGAGGATCACAGAGTTAGAGAAGGAGCATAAGAAACCACATCTAGATTTGCTGCAGGTTATGAACAGAGTGTTGAACAGGAATAAATTTGTGCTACAAAAAAGAAATCAAAACCATTCATGTTTGCATGACTATCCATCCTATCCCTGGAGGTATGGAATGGATTTTTGGTTTTAAAGTGAACATCACTGAATTACAACATAGCTGATCCAGGTCTCATTATGTGAAGAATTGAAGAGTGTGTGACATGGAGCTGTCCAGAAGTACACATCTGATAATAGTAGGAGAATAATAGATTTTCCACAAGTTCTTGCTTCTCACTCCTTTATTTCAAGGAGATATTACTGGTATGTGGAGGTGTCACACAATACTATATGATGTGTTGAGGTGTCTAAAAAGTCAAAAGAGTCTCAAGACTTCTTTGTGCTAAAGAGTATACATATACACAATTCCTACTATCTTTATGTCACAGTCCAGCACAATTTTTTTCCTAAGTCAAATAAAATATGACCAATTCAGTATGCCTAACTTAAAATTGGATATTTTCCTTGACCACAAACATGGAGAGATATCACTTTATCATGGAAAATATAGATTCTAATTTATACTTTCCATAACACTTTATTTTCATGACTTTTCATGCTCTTCTGTCTTTCTATGAAAGTCTAGACAAATTATTGCTCTCTCACTATCTGTCCCAATAGAGAGAAATCAAAGAATATACATTTATTGGCCAAATGAACTTGAGGCAATATATTACCCCAATTTTTGTGGATTTTTTTACATGAAAACAATTGTATCTACTTGAAATACTGCAGATAAATTTTCCTATTTCATCTTTGTACATATTTTCTCTATCCCAGCAAAATAGAAGGTATGTTATACCAGGGATTATTTCATTTTCTTCTTTGTATACCCACTGCCGAGCATGTTGCTGATGTTTAATAAATACTCATTGAATTAGGGGGAAAAGCAGAACAGACCAAATGGTAAAAAAGAATTCACTGATGAGAACATCTCTTTGAAAAGGAAAATTGGACAAATGGAATGGAATGAACTTTCCCAAAAGACAGAGATGGATAGCAGAATGTATTGATAGCCATAATCCAACAATATGTAGTTTGCAAGAATTTTGAACCCGGGGGATACACACAGGATAAAGGTCAAAGGTTGGAGCACAATATATTGTGCTTCAGCTGATATAAGAAATGCAGGAATAGCAATCCTAAACTCAGACAAAGCAAAAGCAGAAATAGATCTAATCAAAAGAGATAAGAATGGAAATTATATCCTGCTAAAAGGCACCATAGACAATGAAGCAATATCATTACTAAACAGATATGCTCCAAGTGGTATAGCCTCCGAATTCATAGAGTAGAGATTGGGGGAGTTGAAGGAAGAAGCTGACATTAAAACTCTACTAGTGGGGGACCTCAACCTCCCACTCTCTGAATTTGATAAATCTAACCTCAGAATAAACAAGAAAGAGGTTAAGGAGGTAAATAAAGCTTTGGATAAGGTAGATATGATAGATCTCTGGAGAACACTGAACGGGAATAGAAAGGAATATACTTTTTCTCAGTAGTATATGGCACTTTTACTAAAATTGACCATGTACTAGGACATAAAATCCTCACAATCCAGTGCAGAAAGGTAGCGATAATTAATGCATCCTCAGATCATAATGCAATAAAAATTATATGTAATATAAGGCCATGGAAAGACAAACCAAAAATCAATTGGAAATGAAATAATTTAATCCTAAAGAAGGAGTAGGTTAAAGAAGACACCATAGAAACAATCAACAACTTCATTGAAGAGAATGACAATAATGAGACAACCTATCAAACCTTATGGGATACTGCAAAAACAGTTCTTAGTTTTATAACTTTTAATGCCTATATAAATGAAATGGAGAAAGAGGAGATCAGTGACTTGGCTATGCTGCTGAAAAAGCTAGAAAAAGAACAAATTCAAAATCCCCAAGTAAATAAAAAATTTGAAATACTGAAAACCAAAGGAGAGATTAATAAAATTGAAATTAAAAAAAAACTATTGAATTAATAAATAAAATGAATAGTTGTTTGTATGAAAAAAACTAATAAAATTGATAAAACTTTGGTCAAATTGATTAAAGAAAGAAACAAGAAAATCAAATTACTAATATTAAAAATGAAAGGGGTGAACTCACCTCCAGTGAGGAGGATATTAAAACAACAATAAGAAATTAATTTGCCCAACTTTGTGCCCACAAATTCGATAAGCTAAATGAGATGGATGAGTATTTTAAAAGGTACTAATTACCCAGATTAACAGAAGAGGAAGTTAAATACTTGAACAACCCCATCTGAGAAAAAGAAAGTGAACAAACCATCAATGAACTCCCAAGGTAAAAATCTCCAGGACTTGATGGATTTACAAGTGAATTATATCAAACATTTAAAGAACAGTTAATTTCAATATTAAATAGAGTATCTGGTAAAATTGAAGGAGAAGGAATCCTCCAAACTTCTTTTTATGTCACAAATATGGTTTTGATACCTAAACCAGGAAGAGATAAAACAGAGAAAGGAAATTATAGACCAATTTCTCTAATGAATACAGACAGAAAAGTTTTTAGGAAAAAGAATACAGCAGCTTATCATGAGAGTAATACATTATAATCAGGTTATATTCATACCAGGAATGCAGGGCTGGCTGAATATTAGAAAAACGATTAGCCTTATCGATCATGTCAACAACAAAACAAACAGAAAGCACATAATTATCCCAAGAGATGCAGAAAAACTTTTGACAAAATACAACATCCCCTTCTATTGAAAACACCAGAGAACATAGGAATAAAGGGAACTTTCCATAAAATAATAAGCAATATCTACCCAAAAGCTTCAAGAAGTTGCAGGCAATGAAGATAAGCTAGATGCCTTTTGAATAAGATCAGGGGTGAAGCAAGGATATCCGTTGTTCAATATTATTCAATATGGTACATGAAATATTAGCGGTAGCAATTAGAGAAGATAAAGAAATTGAAGGAATTAGAATAGGGAAAGAAGAAACTATGTTTTCATTCTTTGCAGATGATATGATGATATACTTAGGGAATCCCAGAGATTCTAGTTAAAAACTACTTGAAATAATAAACAACTTTGGGAAAGTTTCAGGTTACAAAGTAAACCCAAACAAATCTTCTGCATTTCTATATATTAGCAACAAAGCCCATCAGTGTGAGATAGAAAGAGAAATTCCATTTAAAACTGAGTTGGACACCATTAAATGTTTGGGAGTTTACCTGCCAAAACAAACCCAGGGACTATATGAACACAGTTACAAGACACTTTCCCCACAAATAAAGTCACATCTAAATAAGTGGAAAAGCATCAGTTGCTCATGGGTGTGTTGAAACAATGGAATAGAAATTACAATTTACTTAAGTTAATTTACTTATTTAATGCCATACTAATCAAACTATCAGATAATTATTTTCTAGAGCTGGAAAAAATAATATCACAATTAATCTGGAGAAACAAAAGGACCAGAATATCAAAAGGATCAGAATATCAGAATGAAAAGAAATGCTTGGGAAGGTGGCCTAACCACTTGGCTAAGAAACATAAGGGTAGACCAGTGGAATAAGCTAGGTACTCAAGACACAGAAAGCAATGAATATAGCAATCTACTATTTGGTAAACCCAAGAACCCCAGTTTCTGGGATAAGAACTCACTGTTTGACAAAAATTGCTGGGAAAACTAGATAACAGTGTGGTGGAAACTAGGCATGGATACTATGGACAAATTGGTGGAGCAAGGAATAGTATATTTTACAGATTTATGAAGAAAGGAAGAATTTTTGACAAAAGAAGAGAGAGAGCATTATGAAGTTCAAGATGGATAATTTTGATTACATTCAATTGAAAACGTTTTGCACAACCAAACTCAGTGCAATTAACTGGGAAGGAATTTTTTACAACTAGTGTCTGTGATAAAGGCCTCATTTCCAAAATATATAGAAAACTGAGTCAAATGTACAAAAATACAAGTCATTCTCCAATTGATACATGTCAAATTATATGAACAGGCAGTTTTCAGAGAAAACAATTAAAATTATCTGCAATCATATGATAAAAAATGCTCTAAATCACTTTTGATCAGAGAGAAGTAAATCAAAACAACTCTGAGGTACCACATCACACCTATCACATTGGCAAACATGACAGAACTGGAAGATGACAAATATTGGAGAGGATGTGTGAGAGTTGGAACACTAATTCATTGTTGGTGGAGCTGTGTGCTCATTCAGCCATTCTGGAGAGCAATTTGGAACTATGTCCAAAGGGCTACAAAAATATGCATATCCTTTGACCCAGCAATATCACTTCCAGAACTGTATCCTCAAGACATGATAAAAATGGGAAAAGTCCCTCACATGTACAAAGAATATTTATATCAACTCTCTTTGTGGTGGCTAAAAACTGGAAATCAAGGGGGATGCCCATCAGTTGGGGAATCACTGAATAAATTACAGTATATGAGTGTAATGGAATACTATTTTACTATAAGACTGGTGAACGGGAAGACTTCAGAGAGGTCTATAAAGACTTATATGAAGTGATGCTGACTGAACTTTGTGCACAGTAATGACAACAGTATATGAGAATTTTTTGTGGTAGACTTGGAACTTCATCGCAATGCAAGGACTTAAAAAAATCCCAAAGGGTCTTTTAAGGCAAAATGACTTCCCCTTCCAGAGAAAGAACTATGGAATTCAGTCGCAGAATGTAACAGATCACTTTCTTTTGTATTACGTTTTGGTTTGTTTTGTGATTTCTCCCATTCATTTTAATTCTTTTCCACAGCATGATTATAGTGAAAATGTACTTAATAGGAATGCATGTGTAGGACCTATATAAAATTTTATGCCATCTCAGGTAAGAAGAGAGAAGGTAAGGGGATGGAGGGGGAAAAATCGAAGTTATATGGTAGTGATTGTAGAACACTGAAAATAAATAAAATTAATTTAAAAAAAAAGAAAAGAGAGAAGATGGAGATAAGGGAAGGGTGGGATATAATCTAAGGGAGGGTATATTGAGGAAAGGCATAAACATAATGCAAGGCCTTACAGGTGGGGGTGGGGAGAGATGGGGAGAAAATTTTGAACTCAAAATTTTGTGTAAATGAATGTTGAAAATTAAAATAGAGAAATAAACATTAAAATTTTTAAAAAGTGCACAAGATAAAATGAGGGGGAGAGAGTAGAATATATATGGGAGAAATAGGATGGAGGGAAATACATAGTTGGAAATCATTACAGTGGAAAAAATTACAGTGAGTTTCTCTGATAAATACTTCATTTCTCAAGCATGGAAAAGTCAATCATATTTGTAGAAAGGAACATTTCTCAATTGATGAATAGTCAAAGGATATGAACAGATAATTTTCAGAAAAAAGTAATTAAAGCTATACATAATCATACAAAATTATTTTAATCATAGTTTTTGAGAGAAATGCAAATTAAAACAACTTTGAGCTTCTATCTCACACCTGTCAGATTGGCTAATATGACAGAAAAAGAAAATGATAAATGCTGGAGGGGTCATGGGAAAAATTAAGATCCTAATGCACTATTGGTGAATTTGTATACTGAATCAACCATTCTGGAGAGCAATAAGACCTATGTTGAAAGGGTTATACACCCTTGAATATACTTTGACTCACCTATAGCACTATTAGGTCTGTATCCTAGAGATAAAGAAAAAAAGGAAAATGACCTATGTGTACAAAAATATTTATCATGTCTCTTTGCCACATCTTCTTGGCAAAGAACTGGTAAGTGATGGGATTAGCCATCAGTTGGGGAATGGCTGAACAAGTGTTTGCATATGATTGTGATGGAATGATATTGTGCTTTAAGAAATGATTTGCAGGATACTCTCGGGAAAGAACGGAAAGACTTACATGAACTGATGAAAAATGAAATGAGCAGAAGCAGAACAATGTACACTGTAGCAGCAATATTGCATCATGATCTACTATGAATAACAGGTATTCTCAGCAATACAATGATCCATGATGTAGGACTTACAAAAAAAATTGCTATCTCCAGAGAAAGAAAGAAGAACCTGAATAAATGACACAGATTTTTTTTTTCTTTATTTTTCTTGGATTTTCTTCTTAGTTTACTTTTTTCACAGAATAACATGCATGCAAATATGTTTTGCATGACTACACATTTATATTCTATGGCAAATTTCTTGCCATCTCAATGGAGGGAGAGAATGTGAAATGCAAAATTTTAAAAAGAAAGAATGTTAAAATTGTTTTTATGTATAATTGTGAAAAATTAAATAATGAAAAAAAGTTTTACCTTCCTTGGAAAACATAGCTGGAAAAAGTTGGGCATGGGACTTTAACCTAAGATTTTCCTACTTTAAGACAAGCTATCTCTCCATCATATATCACTACTCCTCATGTTCATATGTAGAAACAAATATGGAAACATTGTGTATTCATTATTTTGTGTTTGGTTTTCTGCAAATTATCATTTCCTTTCAAGTAAAATATCATTAGTAAATTGCAACTGACACTATTGTTTTAAACTTTTATTTCTTAAAATCATGAAATAAATTCACAATATGTGTTTCTAAAATGCATATGAGTAATTTCTTCAATATTAGAATAGAGTAAATGGAAGCTAATGACTTTATGAGAAATCAAGAAATTATAAAACACAACCAAAATAATCAGAAAAAATAGAAGAAAATGTGAAATATTTAATTGGGAAATCACTTACCTGAAAAATAGGTCTAAGAGAGATAATTTAAAAAGCACTGGACAATCTGAAAGCCATGATCAAGAAAGGGCCTAGACATCATCTTTCAAAAAAAAATTATTGAGGAAAACTCCCTTGATACTCTAGAACCAGAAGACAAAATAGAAAATGAAAGAATCCACCAATTCCCTCTGGAAAAAGATCCTAACAGGAAAACTCAGGAATGTTGGGGCCAAATTCCAGAGTTCCCAAGTCAAGGAGAAAATATTGCAAGCAGCCAGAAAGAAACAATTCAAGAATATTACCAATTATTATTAATAATTCAAGGATAACACAAGATTTAACAGCTTCTACACTAAGGGATCAGAGGGCTTGCAATATGATAATCCAGAGTTCAAGGGAGATAGGATGAGAACCAAGAATCACTTACCTAGCAAAACAATAAAATATTTTAGGAGGCAATATGGTCATTTGATAAAATAGAGGACTTTCAACTATTCTCGATGAAAAAACCAGAGCTGAATAGAAAATTTGACTTTCAAATACAAGAATCAAGAGTAGTACGAAAAGGGAAACAGAAAGAGAAATCATAGGAGACTTAATTAAAGTTGAACTGCTTACATTACTACATGAAATGATATTTGTAATTCATGAGAACTTTTTCAGTGTTACAGTAGTTGGAGGAATAAAAAGGAAGAAAGGAAGAAAGAAAGAAAGAAAGAAGGAAGGAAAGAAAGAAAGAAAGAAAGAAAGAAAGAAAGAAAGAAAGAAAGAAAGAAAGAAAGAAAGAAAGAAAGAAAGAAAGGAAGGAAGGAAGGAAGGAAGGAAGGAAGGAAGGAAGGAAGGAAGGAAGGAAGGAAGGAAGGAAGGAAGGAAGGAAGGAAGGAAGGAAGGAAGGAAGGAAGGAAGAAAAGAGAGAAAGAAAGAAAGAAAGAAAGATAGATAGATAGATAGATAGATAGATAGATAGATAGATAGATAAAGGGTGAGATCAATATGAAGGGATAATACTTAAAAATAAAATTAAGGGGTGAGAGAGGACTATATTGAGAGAAGCCAAAACAGAGTGATGGAATGGGGTAAATTATCTCACATAAAAGAGGCAAGAAAAAGGTTTCACAAACGAGGGGAAGAAGGCAGACGTGAGAAGGAATGAGTGAACCTTGCTCTTTTCAGATTTGGATTAAGGAGGAAATAGTGTACACTCTCAATCCCTACAGGAAAGTAGCAGGGAGGCTATAAGAGAGGGGTATGATAGAAAGGAGGGCAGATTGGGGGAGGGATTATCAGAACGAAATGCTTTAGAAAAGGGACAGGGTCAAAGGATAAAATAGAATAATTAGGAGGTGAGATAAAGTGGAGGGTAATAAAATCTTTCACATCATGACTATTATGGAAGTGCTTTGCATAACTACACATGTATAGCCTATATTAAATTGCTTGATTTCTCAATGAGGGTCTGTGGATAGGGAAAATTTGGAACTCAGATTTCTTTTTTCTTGGAAATTAATAATTTTATTAATAATGGCTATCAGACAATTAATAAAATTGTCATTTTGCTTTTGTGGGAATACTGGATATTTAAAAAAAAAAACTTTTGGGAAAAGCCTTCCATTCTTGAGAGTGGAAATCAATTCTGCCTGGTTAACGATCAATAGGGGGGTGGGCATATTTAAGAGGCAGTGGGACAAAAGTCTTCAGCTTCTGCTGAAGAGAATATGACCTAATCACGAGATTCACCTGACTCCAGCACGCTGGGCAAAAGAATCTACCTCTACCCAGATTTAGTTAATTGGTTTTCCCATCCATAAACTGAGTCATCCCAAACTTTAATGAAAGGATCCAAGAACAGACAGGGGCTTCTTTCCTAAGGGAAAAAATTTCTCTTAGATTGGATTCTGTTTATAAGATCTCCTTGTTGTGTGGAGTCCCACTCAAGGTCAAAAGGCATGCATCCCAAGGATTTGGGAAATCTCAGCTATCAACAGTGTCTTTTCAGAGACTGACTAAATAACCTACAGGAATTATTTGTGAATGAGGAAATACAAAGGGAAAACTTTCTTCTCTGTTAATAATTGGTTTATAGTATAAGAGAAATAACCATTTCTCTCATAGGGCTCTATATTTTCCAAGGTGTTCTCATTCGTATTGTATTCTTTTTTTAAAACGTTTATTTATTTTTAGTTTTCAACATTCATTTTCACAAAGTTTTGAGTTCCAAGTTTTCTCCCCATCTCTCTCCTCCCCACACCTCACAATGCCTTACATTATGATTACTCCTTCTCTCAACATACCCTCCCTTTTATCACTCTCCTTCCTTCACTTGTCTTCATCATCTTTCTTTTCTTGTAGTGCAAGATAGATATCTATATCCCATTACCTGTATTTCTAATTTCCCAGTTGTACACAAAAACAATTTTGAACATTCTTTCCTAATACTTTGAATTCCAACTTCTTGCCCTTCCTCCCTCCCCAACCATCCCCACTGAGAAGGCAAGCAATTCAATATAGGCTGTATGTGCTTAGTTTTGCAAAAGACTTCCAAAATATTCATGTTGTATAAGACTAACCATATTTCCCTCCATCTTATCCCACTCCTTATTTATTCTATTCTCTCTGTTGACCTTGTCCTTCCTCAAAAGTGTTTACATCTAATTACTCCATGCTCCCATTTGCCCTCCCTTCTATCATTCCACTCACCAAGTTGACCCCTTCTCCTCTACTTTCCTGTAGTGTAAGATAGATTTTCAAACCAAATTGAGTGACCATACTATTCCCTCCTTAAGCCAAATGAGAAGAGAGTAAACTTTACTTTTTTACCTCTCACCTCTTCCTCTTCCTCTTCCATTGAAAAAAAAAAAAAACATTTCTTGCCTCTTTTATGAGTGAGAGTTTGCCCCATTCGATTTATCCCTTTCTCCTCCCAACATATTCCTCTCTCATCCCTTAATTTTATTTTTTTCATCATCATCCCTTCTTATTCAATTTTGTCTGCGCTCTCTATGTACATACACACATATGTGTTATAAATGAGTTACAAATATTATCTTTCTATGTAGCAATGTAAATGATTCAACTGTAGAAAGTCCTTCATGATTTCTCTTTCTTGCTTACCTTTTTATGCTTTTCTTGATTCTTGTGTTTGAAAGTCGAATTTCAATTCAGTTCTGGCCTCTTCATCAAGAATGCTTAAAAGTCCTCTATATCATTTAATGACCATTTTTCCCCCTGAAGTGTTATAATCAGTTTTTCTGGGTAAGTGATTCTTTGTTTTAATCTTATTTCCTTGGACTTCTAGGATCCCTTTGTGTAGAAGCTGCCAAATCCTGTGCTATCCTGATTGTATTTCCAAAGTACTTGAATTATTTCTTTTGAGCTGCTTGCAATATTTTCTCCTTGAACTGGGAACTCTAGAATTTGACTTCAATATTCCTAGGAGTTTCTCTTTTCAGATCTCTTTCAGGAGGTGATTGGTGGGTTTTGTTAATAACTATTTTGCCCTCTGGTTCTAGACTATGAGGGCAGTTTTCCTTGATAATTTCATGAAAAATGATATCTAAGATCTTTTTTGGTCATAGCTTTCAAGTATTCCCATAATTGTTAAATTGTCTCTCCTGGATCTATTTTTCAGGTCAGTTGTATTTCCAATGATATATTTCACATTATTTTCTATTTTTTTCATTCTTTTGATTTTATTTTCTGGTTTCTTGGTTTCTAATAAAGTCATTAGCCACCATCTGTTCCATTCCAATTTTTAGAGAACTATTTTCTTCAATGAGTTCTTTTGAACTTCCTTTTCCATTTGGATAATTTTGCTCTTAAAACATTCTTCTCCTCATTGGCTTTATGAACTTCTTTTGCCAATTGAGTAAGTCTATTTTTAAACGTGTTACTGTCTTCAGCATTTTTTGGGTCTCCTTTAGCAAGTTGTTGACTTGCTTTTCATGGTTTTCTTGCATCTCTCTCATTTCTCTTCCCAGTTTTTCCTCCCCCTCTCTTACTGGATTTTCAAAATTCTTTTTGAGCTCTTCCATGATCTGAGACCATTGAATATTTATTTTGGATGTTTGGAAAGCAGAAGCCTTGACTTTTATGTCTTTCCCTGGTGGTAAGCATCATTCTTTCTCATCTGTAGGAATGGGAGAAGATATTTGTTTACCAATAATTTAATGTTCTATAGTCTTATTTTTTCCCTTTTTTGGGCATTTTCCCAACCAGTTACTTGATATTTGGGTCCTTTGTCAAGAATAGGGGATCTCTGGGGATCTGTAGGATCCTGTTCCTCCAAGGTGGCATAATCAATTATGTATACTGTTCTTGGAGCAACCAAAAACTTTTGTACTCAGAATCTGCAAGTAATAGAGTTTCCTCTCCACAACCACCTGGCCTCCAGTTCCACCAAGCCAGTACTGGAGGCTGAGATTCAGATAAGCTGCTCAATTTCCCCAGGGGCTTCAGGTGAGGGTAGGGCCACCTTTCAGTGTGAGATAAAGATCAACTCCTCAATTCCTCCCACTAACATTAAGTGGAGGCAGGGTGGCCACACAGGGCTGAGGTAAGGATCAGCTGCTCTGTTCCACTAGGGGTTTTACAATGCAACAATGGATGTGGGCTGCTGTTGGAGCTGCTGCTTCCTGATATGACCTCTGTCACCACTGTCTGAGGCAGCAGCTTTGGATAGAGCCTGCTCCCTTCATGACCAGCTTAAAAAAAAACCCTCTCACTGACCTTTGGCACCTGTGGGTTGAGGGATCTACAAACTGCCGCTGCTGCTGCTGGGGATTCTGCCTCAAGGTCTACTCTGGTCCTCCTCCTGGAGCCTTGCCAAGAGGCCAAAACTGGGCTGAGTTCTGTTCAGAGTTTGTTGTGACAGACCTTTTCCATTGGCCATTCAGTTCCCCCTGAGTTGGAAATCTTCTCCGCTCCTTTGTTCTGTGACTTCTGCTGCTCTATAATTTGTTGAGAATTTTTCTTTACAGGATTTTGTGGGCTGTGGGGAAGGAACTAGTGTATGTGTGTCTTTCTACTCTGCCATCTTAGCTCCACTCACCCACACAGCTCTTCTGACAGAATTTCAGAGAGGAATCAGAGAGGATTCATAGTATATAATGTCTTCATTAAAACCCTTCAAAATATTCTTCGTGATCTGTATTTATTTCATGATTTTTCAAGAGTACATTATTATGGAGATGTTCATTGGGTAATAAAATTTAGTTCCAAGATGATTATGTTTCAACTTTATTGTCTTTAGCTCTCAAGCATGACAGTTTTTATCAAGTGGACCCTTCTTTGTCATCACTTCGATCAGAATGAAGCAAAACAACTTTTATTTCCTTTAAGCAGGAGACACAATGTTCAATTCAGTGGACTCCAATCTACAAAAGAATTGGTCAGGCAAACCCAAAGCCTATTAATAGTTTTCCCTAGAAGTACAATCTTTGAAATATGTTTATTTTGACCCTTCCATTTAGAATTTCAATACAAGCAAGTTTGGCCCTTGGAGTACTTTCAGAGGATTTCTTAGATAATATTTGCAATTCTCCCATTACAATAAATTTTTAAATCCACAGTATATCTCTAATGACTTATGAAAGAGTTCATATTGTTTTTTTAAGATCAATCAAGTCAGTACTTATCCATCCAATGAACCATCTCAAATAGAAGCAAGGGTGAAAGGGAAAATGAAGAGATTGTCTAATAATGTCATTAGCTAGGGTGAAACATTTTTTCTTTCCTCATAATTCTGCTTCAAGTGAGCTTTTCTACCCACTGTAACTTAATATATCTATTTCTTCCTATCAGAATTCTGGCACATATTTTTAACAAGAACAATTGGGAGGTATCCAAAATGAAGAAATTCAGAAGAAAGAAACAATGTCATATTCCTTGAATTATGCATTCATTAAAGAGATATTTTTGAATATCTATTATGTGCAATCTCATTGTTCTAGGCCTGTGGCATACACAAAGATGAATTCAATAGTTTCTGCAGAATTAAGTCACCATGGGGAGGTAAGTACATGAAAAACACAGAAAAAAGCAGACTGTGACAATTGCCACTGAAAAAAATAAAGAATTGTGGATGTTTATTATAGGAGACATCGAATCTTCAAAATGAAAAATATTATAAATACGTATGTTATTCTTGTACAATAAAAAATGAATGAAACCTTTTGAATGCTTACCAAGTTTGAGACACACTTTTAGATGTGACAGGGGTATATAGAAGTTCTTTGAGACCAGAAATAGTTCCTCTTTTATCTTGGTATCTTCAATGTCCTCTAAAGTAAAAGAAACAGTAGATATTTAATAAACGGTTGTTGAATTAGTTTTAAGAAAAGTTGACTGTAATTCTTGTCCTCAGTGAACTTATCACAATGTAACTCCAAGCATGAGGCAATATGCATATAAAGAAGATAATTAACAACTTCTTAATTATTTGTTCTGTCAGGAGGAAAAACTCAGCGGAACCCAGGGATGGACTTTTACTATATTACAACTTAACCTTAGTTTAGCGTATCTTTAATACTGTTTTTTTCTGACAGACAAAATTTGCATCTCAGGGATTAGAAATGGTAGCAGAAAAATGCCTTTAAAGTTGGGATACAAACAAGAGTTACTGGAAATCACGTGTCATGGAGTCCATAGAATAACAAACTATTTGGAGTAAACAAACTCCTTTTGGACAAGACAAAAAAAAACTCAATAAGATCATTTTCCATACAACAGAGGAATCAGTCCTCCAAACCTAGAAGTGCATGGTATGAATAAGCTAAAACACACTAATATTATTCTTATGAGAATGGGTGGAAATAAAGGAAAGGAAAACCTTCTTTGGAAAAACATTTGGGAGAGAAGATATAGAAAGAAGTATTTACTATAAGCATCATGTGAGATGGAAGAAGAGGATGATGTGTGTTTGGGAATAAATTTCTTGAATCTTGGGATTTTAGCTCCATTATGGACTAGTGTTTTGTACCAAATTATAGTCAACTGTAGCTAGATAGATGGATCAACGATTTAAATAAATCTAGATTTCCTCTGTTTCTTTTTGACATTGACCATGATGGCAGGGGGGTCAGGAACATAAAAATATTTTCCTCTGTTCTATAGTTATAATTGGCTCAGTTATAGAAGAGACACGCTGCTTTTCTTCAAAAAAAACTCATATGCCCCTGGGATGATACTGACTTTGCAAGTATTTCAAAAAATCAAAATTTCAATCCACCTATACTTGTCTATCCTGTATCAATCACTCATGTCTTCTCAAATTTTTGCCACAAAGTGTTCAACCAGTATGATAGAACCATTTCTCCTTCTTCTCCTCCTCCTTCCCCCATTCCATTAAAATCAGAAAAAAAATTGTTATGAATAAGTATAGTCAAGAAAACCAAATACACATAGTTGCCGCTATTCAAAAATATGTTTATTTTTATATTCAATCCAACAATTCTCTCTCAGGAAGTGGTTTACATGCTTCAGTATGGCTGCGATAAAGAGCAAAACATTTTTTGCATGAATACAATTTTTGATCTATCTCACCTTCCCTATGCTCAGAGAGTGTATACTTTCAATATATCATGTTTTCCACATAATAGTAAATTAAAGGAACAAAGAGGAATTATTTCCCTGAGGAAAGCATTTAGAATCATTACAATGTTGCCTATAGCATCTGAAATATTATGAAGAGAATACCACCTAAATAGGAACAACTCTGACAATTCAAAGATCTGAAACTACATTATTATGGATCTTGCTTTCATCCATGAAGATTGCAAACAATCTGTAACCTAGAAGAAGATTATCTGAGAAATATTGTGGTATGAATTTGTATGTCCTTTTGACCATTATGGTCACAAACCTCCGTGAACATAATCTTCCTGGTCCTCATTCAATGAACCTAGCAAGTAAATGTGCCAGAAGCTGACAGAGCTTTTATTCCACTAATATATCTTCCAATAAACTAGGGTCATTGACTAATCTAACTCAAAATAGAAGAACTGAAATAAGACTTTAGTTAGAAAAAAACAGTAAAAGCAATTTAATAGCTCAGAAAATTTTGATAAACGTTAATTGAATGATTTGGAGCTAGATGAGATCTTAGGAGATTAATAATACTTCCTCATTTTGAACATGGTGAGATTTATCAATTCCTCCATCTTCAGAAATTGGTTTAATATTATCACAAGGCAAAACAACAAATATAAAGCTGGGGTATGACTTCATTTTGGAGAATGAATTAAACTTTAATGTAGCTGAATGTTTTTATTGACTTTGGGTGACAAGAGTTAGTTGTTCTGATTCATGCCATTTTCTTCAAGAAAAAGAAAGAAAATAGTCACTGCCCCTTCCACTGGTGCTTCTATTGTACCAAAGTGAGATACAATGAAATGAGATCTGAGCTTCTCCCTGGAAAACTATGGCAGGCTGCTGTTGCAGTAAGCATGCTGGCATACATAGGAAAGCCAGATGCACTGGTACTTAGATCTGGTTTTCTTAAAGGAAAGAAAATTTTGAGTGTTCAACCACCTGCTTTAATCAAGGACATATATCATTCACTTGTTTCAGGGGAAAAAGTTTACACCCTGAACTTCAGAGAAAATACAAATGGAAATTACAAGCAGAAAGACCAACAGACAGGGCTTCCAACTACCTGACCACAGAAAATACATACACCCCAATCAGAGAGAGAAACACCAACATCTGAGTTTTCAAAGCTGGAGTCAGAGAACCTCTTTAATTTTACTCACAGTGTCATCCAGCATACCAATCTTCTTCCAAAAAAATAAGCCCCAGAGTAAAACCTCATCTCAGAGTATATATAGACTTGCCAGAGCTGGAAAGCATGAAGCATGATTCTTGTGACCCAGTGTCTCATTAGAAATTAATATAAGGTATCTAAGTCCTATTAATGGGTGGGAAAGATCTTTAACTCTTTCCCACTCACCCACCCCTATTAACCTTACATTAACATTACAGCTGCATAGAACCCTGGTACACTGAAGACCTAAAACATTCAAGATGATGGATTATACAGTTGCAGACAGTCAATTTAAGTAACACATGTTAAGGCAGGCACCTACCCCAACCACACTCATAGTTTAAGCAATGAGAGATGCTCCATGGACTGAAACCTGTCCATCCTCCTATTCTCAGACTGTTTGCAAAGGAAACCTTAGCATGAATAAGGATATGAAATTTGGTCTTTTTATTCTTTCTCTCGAAAATAACATATGAAGATGTGTGTGACAGGGAGGCAGAAAAGAATAAATATTATGTAGAAGTTTTCATTGCAACTTACCAATTATGTGCTTTCTGCTTTGCTCTGCTTTGCTAGTGTTTTACAGTTGGTATGCTGTTTCAAAAAAATTACATGGCCAGTAAAATAAATAAAATAAATGCTAAGAATGAGGTCAATTTTAAATGAAAAATCTGAAATTTAGGAGTGAATGGGATCTCAGAGCAGAGAAGATAAGTTTAAAAAATGATAATATTGACTTGTACCAATTATAACTATAAATGAACAAAAAACTCCAAGTCAGTAAAACAAATTATCTGAAGGGCTTAGGCAGTGTTTATATGGGGTAGTGAGTAGCACTTTATGCAAACTTGATGTCCCAAATGTCAACAAGTGACAGCTATTACAGGGGTCTGAAAAGCCTAAACAGAATAGTCAATAGGCTAATAGTTGAAAAATATTGCCACCTAAAAGTTAAATGGTGTGCTATGTTATGTACCCTGCCTGATCAGTTATTTAATTAATTAATTCAGTAACTGTGTTATCTCTCTAAAAACTGAAGAAAGTCAGGTAATGGGAACAATCCAAGGCAGGGATGGATATATTTCTGAAAGAACTGCCAACAGTTTACCTCACCTATTGTATTGCAATAAAGGACAACAAAGCACAGACTTATCCAAGATTGTATACTCCAAATGTTAGGTTTGTACCCAGGTCTTCACACTTCAACTTAATTTTTTCTTTGTCCCAGACTCAGAGTTCCAGATTAGAATTTGATATAGCTAATACCTCTACCAAAATGTGTTTATCAATATCACGCTATTAGAATAATTTTTCTATACACAAACATCTTGTAGATAAGTATTTTTCAACAAAACCAAAGGAGTGTATGTGTACATGCATGTCTATGTATACATATATAAACATGCATGTATGTTTGTACTTATATATGTATATACACACATGAATATGTGTATATATTCGATCTACCATTGCCATATATAAATGTTTGTTAAATTTTGCTCCTCAATTTCTGTTTATTAATCAGCTTTATTTGTAAGGGCAGAGAAATCAACCAAAAACAAACACACTTGAGTGATTCACTGACTATAAGAATTCAGAGTATCTATGAACAAATGTAAAGGAGTAATATAACATTTATATTTTAATAAAGTTAATTTTCTTTGTCATTTTTAAGTCTGTTTTCTTATACATTTAAAAGCAGCATTCAGGAAGATGATCCATAAGCTTTGCAAGACTGCCAAAATGATTCATGAAAAAAAATTCCCTTTTTTAAGAGAAAATGTCTCTATGGTCCTCTCATTTACAACATTACAATTGAAAATAAAGCATTAACACTTGATTTTAAATAAAGCGCAGTTCCCTCCATTTATTTGTCTTCCTTCATTATATTGAAAATATTTTGTGTGTGCAATTTAAGTACAGTACATTGGAAACATCCTATATCACTACTAAAACCAGTGTGATTGAGAACAAAGAATAACTATATTGGACTCTATCCAAGTTGCTTTAGTTCCTGAAAGATTTTTTTCCAGAGTGACAATCTAAAAGGCACTTCCACAGAATAGACCCAGATGCCAAATATGAGATTCTAATGAGACTACTCTCCATTTTAGAAGTTTCAAGAGACTCCCTGAACTAAGAATGTTGACTTTTTAGGTGGCTAAAAGGGAAACTTTTTTATATCTATTTTTGTCACCTAATCTCTCTACTAGGGTCTAATCTTTTAAATTTTTTAAGCTGCTCATCTTGAATGAATTTGTCATTGAACAAGATTATATGCAGTATAAGATGGGAGAAGGATAATAGCTACATGGTAGCTTTTACACTGAAAGAAAATTACCTTAATCTTCATGAAATTTCTGAAGGACCTAGAGAAGAGAGGTTAGTGAATCTTCAAGACTCATAATAATAGGATATCATAAAGTGAATTTTTATTAGAATGGATTGCTCATTAATATGAATTTCATAGAATCTGAAATGGCTCAAATTCTTCAGAAGCATTTAAAATTTAACATTTGGAATACAGATGATATTTCTGTGCAACATATGATTTTAATGGACACTCATGTGTGCTATAAGGTATAAGAGGTGGTGTTAGAGTGAATGACTCCCGTGATCTTTTTTATAAAATTTCATTGGTGTTGCACCCAGTTATAGTGCATGAAATACACTCATTGCAATTCACTGGAACTATTTGTTTACTCAGCAGAAACTTGATGGGACCAAATCTTTAAAATCAACCTTTATTTTAAAAAATGGCTTGCATGAAAGGGCAACAAAGACTGTGCTTTGAATTTGAATTTTCAGAAGTATATTTCAATCATCCTCTTGAGGCTGAACATATTCTTTACAAGTTATTGATTCAGTAGTGTTCTAGGGCACTTTTTTGCACTATAGATACAATTTTTCCTATTTATTACATTAATAAGATGCAAAAACAATTACATTTTCCTTAAATTAAATCAAAACTGTATGTAGTGAATAATGCAAAGAACGATAGAAGAATGGCTTTTAATTCCTATTTAAAAGTTTCCCTTTTTGATGAAAATTAAAAGACTGATGATTAAAAATAGCACCAGTTACTGAAATTTTATATAAAAAAAAGATTGCTTTCGTTCTGTTTAACTGCTTTAAAAAAAAAAAAACATTGAAGCGTTTCTACCTAGTAGAGTGGTTGATTAATGAAGAATAAGAAAAAAATAGGACAGCATTGAATAAGAAAAAGAAAGAAAAGATTTTTTTTTTAAATTCTAGAGAAAAAATAAAATAAGAAAATTTAAAAGATGGACTAGAAATAAAAACATAAATGTAACAGGTTTGATTTTCCTGTTAAATTGATTCTCCATTTATAGTTACTAAAATGAACTATACATAAACAGAAGTTCACAGATTACTATGCAAGCTTCTTTCTTGCTCTTTGATTAGTGAAATGTTAGCATTTTCGACATTAATTTCAGTTAAAATGAACATTTAAACAAAATAACAAATTAATTTGTTTCTTGAAAGAAGTGAAAGGTCAAACATATTCAAACTTTCAAAAAAACTTGTTGATTTTTCCATGTTGATCTCCTTACAAATTGTGTACCTGAGGTTTTTCTAACATTAATATTTTAAGAATTCCATTAAGATGATTTGTGATAATTCAATTAAATGCTAAAATATTGTATAAATATCTACTATAGATCAGATTCTTCTTGATGTTCAATGATAGCCTAGTTGTTGATGTGGACTTTGCCATTTTAAGTGGCATTAACAGAATGTGAAGAACAAATATGAGAAAATTGAGGGAGAGGGACAGATAGGGAGGGAGACTGAGAGGTTACTTTTAGCTATCCTGAGAATAGATGTGGTTTGTAATCAGTTTAAGTCATCTTTGGAGAAAAGATTATAAAAAAATTTGTGGGCATCTACATTTTGAAAATTGCCAAATACTCCAAATACAAACATTATTTATTGCTTTATTGATTGTCTAGATATAAGGATGTAGTGGAGAAAATCTAATAATTTAGATTGAATATTACCTGTATGTAAACTTTCTTAATTGAAATCTGTTGCTAAGCATTTAGAAGTAAACTTCTTGATGATGGGGCAAGATTCATGCAGGCTTTGGTATCAAACCTGTGCCTAAAAGGAATAGAATGATTTAAATATGCACAGAAAAAATAGGAGTGCTTTTCAGTCATAAAGTTAGAGGGAGACAATAGGACAGGTATGGAAAAATGTTAATTTAATGTGTCAGGAACACTAAGTATGAAGTAGAGTAGTATATAGTAAAATTAGACTAGTAGACAGAAGTATTCATTCTTGGCTATGTTTCCTTTCCTGTTACTTTTCAGACATTTGCTAAATGTGTGACCTGGGCAAGTTATTTAGACATGTTTGTCTCACTCAGTTCCTCATCTGTAAAATGAGCCAGAAAAGCAAATGGCAAACCATTTCAGTATCTTTGATGGTGTCATGAAGAGTTGGACATATCTCAAACAACTCATCAACAATTGAAGGTTTGGGGTAGGAGAATGATATATTTCTTCATGAATTAAAAAGATTAATTTTCTTCAACCTTTCTAGGATAATAGTAGGACATTGTATTTGTATAATGTAAGGGGAGGGAGGGATGAATTCAAGGATGAATTCAGAATTATATGAACTGATGCAGAATAAGGTGAACATTTTGAAACTTTTATGAAATTAGGAAGAATGGACCAGAAAAAATTAAATAACAATGTAAAACAAATACAAAATCTTTGTAACCCAGAAGAATTCTGATCAGTTCAATGATCATCCATGATTCCATAGGACACATGCTGAAGCATACTATTCATTTTTCTTTTAGACAGAAGTAGTGGAATCAGGACACAGAATGAGATGTATATTTTTTGAAAATGACTAATGAGGGAATTTGATTCTCTTTTATATGGATATGTTTCTAGACATTATTTACTTTTCCCCAGTTGGGAGGAGGAAGAGAAGAAAATTAGATTTTCCTTAAGTAAAAGAAAGAAAGGAAGGAACAAAGAAATGAAGGAAGGAAGGATGACTGATCATGAAATTGTAGGAAGGATATATTGGAAAAAGAAAAAGATTGGAATCAGGAGAAAAGATTAGGAAAAGCTTGTGACAATCTTGATGAAACATAATGAGTGTTGAAAATAAAATGGGGGCTGTGGAATTTAATGGCAGGACATAGATACAAGCGATATTTTGAGGACAGAATTGATAGGATTTAGCCATCAGTTGGAAGCTGGGAATCAGTGAAAGGGAAGAATCAAAGGTTACTCAGATATTTAGAGGTTAGTAACTAGAAGGATTTTGGTTCACTCCCCCAACCTGCTCCCAAACAATAAAGACACAGAAAAAATGGGGGAAATGATGCAATTTGCAGGAATTTTATTTATATAAATTTATTCATATATGTATATGATTATATTTATTTGTATTTTTATATAATTATATTTGTATAATATATTTACAAAATCTTGAGGGTCAGGATCAGTCCTCTATTTTAGCAGTCCTAATTTCATAAATAAGAAGGGCAAAAACATAGACATCTTTTCCTTTTATTCATATAACTTCGTTATAACAAACTATTGGTCAAAACAAACACAGAAATATAATTTGGAAGTGACACCCACATAAATAACCAGTTGTTTCCTACATGTTGTGCTATTTAATTTCCTTTTTGCTTTGATTTTTTTCAATGTTCTAAATACTTAGCACATACTCCCTAGCTTTTTGAAGAAAGTATTTATTCTGGATAGGTAGCAAAGTTCTATGTATTGCTAGAAGCTTATATATTTCCTCATCCTGATCTGTAATACTGTGTCCGATGACAATGGTGAAAATGTGAGAAGAGTGAAGAGAAGTAGGTAACAATAACGTAGATTTTAGATTTTCTATAAGAATTGAAAACAATAATTAGTACTTTAAATATTAAATCATTTCCAGTGTGGATATAAGCTCTGTAATGCTTGTACTGACTGACTAAATGTGCTAGAGCTTCCCTTTTTCACAGTGAAACCAGACAATGGAGTAGCAAAACTAGCCAATCAAAAGAACTTCTGAAACCCCAAGCATGCTTCACATACTAGTGATCCTTTGAGAAGTGAAGTTCAGCTGAACTCTAAGACACCTACAACTGCTGGAACCAGCCTTGATCAACTCAGAGAAAAGCAAACATCTTGCTTGTCTAAACAGCAGACATCCTTCTGTTTTCTGATTTATTGTGTATACAGATGTCTTATACCTAGACCCCCACTTCCAGCTTGCCTTTCCAGTGTATTTGTTTCTCCCTTAACTCTGACATAGCCATAAATACCTTGAAAATCCTAAATGCCTCAAATAGATATAGATATTTAACCTTTCCCACTCCTCTTTGAATATTATCTCACTGCTCCAGTTTACAGGCAATAAAAGTAGTTACAAACTGTGATCATACTCTAGTTCATCCCAGGTCCCCCTTTTGGATCTGGGGTTTCTTCTGTTTTAACATTTCATAGGTTATTTTTTAATTTAATTTAATTTTTAGTTTCATTATAGACTAAAACATAAGAACACAAATACAGAATAGAAAAAAGAAAAAGTTATCATAAAATTAACTATTAGAACTTAAGTAGAAAGCAAGAGAAAAAACATGCCATGTGCATAATAGAACATAAGAGAGGATTCAAAATATTTGACAATAAGTTTTCATTTCAAGAAAGCCTGTATGATAAATACACATTGTGCTGAGAGCCGTTCATCTTTTCTTTGCTTTCTTGTAAGTTTTCTTTGGTTCTCTGCTGTGCACATTTTTACTTTATCCTTCCCCTGCTTTTCTACCCCCAAACGAGGCAACAATCAATTTTGGATATATTTCTCTATAGCTATAGAGATATAAATACACACATATATTTATATACATACACATATAGACATAACTTTTCCAAACATATTCTACATGTTATCTTTGTCTTTATGCTTATGCATACTCTTGTTTCCTGTCTCTTCTGCCTCCTCTACTTCTACCCAGGACCTTGCCCTCCATTACTTGCCTACTCCCCTTTCATGAATCCCTCCTTTTTCTCCCATTCATCTAAACATCCTTCTGTAATTCCCTTTTAACTATTCCCTCCCCTCCCCTCTGAAGATCCTTGCCTTTTCCTCTCTCCACTCCCTATGCACTTATGATTTTATTTCTTTTGAATTAAGTGAGTTTTATACTTTTCTAAATGTATATGTGTTATTTCCTCTTAAACCTGTTCCAGATGAAAGTAGGTTACTGGAACTATCAGCTCTCCTCTCCCATCTACTCCCACTATATTAATTCTTCTTCTTGCATTTCTTTTGTTAAAATAATTACTCTTTATAAATATTCTTAAATGGTTTTGTTTTCAAATTCATATCACACTCAGGGTTGGCCCAATCTTTCTTATGAGCTACCTAATTATTAAGTTGAATCTGAGACATGCACTCTGCATTTTACATATGTAAAAGGTAAACAGCCTGTACTTATTGAATTCCTTATAACGAGTCTTGGATATATACCTTATGTTTCTTTTGGCTCTGTGCATGTCAAATCTTCTATTAAGTTCAAGTTTTTTTTTTTCTTATTTTTTTTTTTAACAAACTCTTGAAAGTTTGATAGTTGATCAAATATCCACTTTTTCATTCAGTATTATGTTTATTGACCAATCTCCCAGTTCTTTTTCTCTTTGATATATAGTGTTCCAAGACTTATGGTTCTTTAATTTCTCCATTGCTAGGTTTTGGGTGATTCTTGTTGTATCACCATAATATTTAAATTGTTTTATTCTTGTTGCTTTTAATATTTTATCTTTGAGCTGTGGTTTTCAGCACTTGACTATAATTTTTCTATGAGTTTTCCTCAGGGGATCTCTTTTAAATAGTGATGGATGAATTTTTTCTATTTCTACTTTTCTTCCCTTGTTTTAATGCTTCAGGACAATTTTCTTTAATCATTTCTTGTATTATTGTATCAAGATGCTTTTTTTGATCATAGCTTTCAGTTAGTCCAATTATTTTTATGTTTTCTCTTCTTGATCCATTCCCCAGGATCTATTCCTCATTTTTCTTAAGAAATATTTCACTTTTTGTTCTATAATTCCATCATTCATCTTTTATTTCTTGAACTCATAATTTCATTTGCTTCACCTTGCCCAATAATAATTTTCAATGTGTCATTTTTTGCCTTAAGATTTTGGGTCTCCTTTTCTAATTGGTTGACTTTACTTTCCTAGACTTCTTGTTTTTCTTGGATTATCTTCATTTTTTAAACTTTTTTTTCCCTCTCCACTAATTTTGAAAGTTTTTTAAGATCTTCTATGAATTCTTTTTGCACAGGTGGTCATTTGACGTTACTCTTTAGGAGTTTCTTTATTACCCTCCTCTGAAGATGAACCTCAGGCTTCTTTATTCCCTTAATAGTTTTCTGTGGTTGGATTCTTACTCCTTTGGTGTGCATTTGTTAGTGGTAATAGCCTAATTTTTGTAAATACCTCTAACCTTGGGATATGGGAGATGGTGCCTCTTGCCCCAGATCTTCAGTTCCCCTCTCTACCCTGGAAGCAAAGCCAAGCCTCCAACCTCCTGTAAGCGCGCATAGTCAAGGACTTATGCTCTGTCCTTCTGGCCCTTAGCAGTTTTTGCAGGACAGTATCAATAGATGTTACCTCGACTTTCCCTGGCTTAGATTCCCAACTCCCCAATGGATGAGGGGAGTTGCTGTGGCTGGGGCCCAGGCAGCATCTCAAACCAACTAATCCCAAGACATGTTTCTGTTATTTAAGGGGACCCTAGTCTGGAGGTATTTACTCCTCCTTGGGACCAAACCTCTTCCTGTGATTTTTCTTCTGATCTTCTCAAATTGTTCTAGGAAAAACCATCTTTTACCCTTATTTTTATTTATTTTACCTGAACTTTGTTCACCCTAAAGTGCTATTTTATCTCTTTTTTGGGGGTGGGTGGTAGAATCATGAGAGTTTAGAAGTTTCCCACCTACTCATTCATCTTCCCAGAATCCTCTCTCCAACAGTTTTATTTTTAACACCACTAATGAATTAAGTTTTTTAGTGGAATACCAAATTTTATTGAGCATAAAGGAGAAGCAGAATTGTTTTCCTTATTTTTCTGTTGCAAAGGGAATAAGAAACAATCAGGATAGTTGTGGCATATGAACTAATGTCTATTGCAGAGAAAGAAAATATAACAATACTAAGCCAACATTTGCCTTGATGCTTGGTATTCTTACATATTTATAAAATGGATATGTTCTAAAAACAGTTTTCTAGTTATTAATAGTGGCATACCAAACTCCTTATCTACTTGCCCATTTTATGAGATCTTTTAAAAATGATGAAATCAGCTATTTTTCCTTTCTTACTTACCCTAACAGGAGTAATTAGTGGTCCTAGATATTTTAAATTTTTTTAAAATAGTTAATATTTATTTAAAAAGTGTTTATTATATAGGAAGCACTACAATAAGCAGTTGACAATTACCTCATTCAATCCTCATAACAGCTTTATGAGGTACGTGCTATTATTCTTTGCCTTTTACAAATAAAAAGAATTAGGCAAAGAGAGTAACTTGTCCAATATCACACAGGGATTGTCTGAGTATTCATTTGAACTCAGGTATTCTTCAGTCCAGCCCCAGTATTCCGTTTATTCCAGCACCTAGCTGTCTCCTAATATTGAAAAGTCAATGCAGGAGGGAGAAAAGCAGGGACTTTTTGTTATTCAGAATGGAAAAGGTAGTCAAGAGTTGCAATAATTGCAATAATAGAAAACTGTTTCTAATTTAAGTTAAAGTAGAGAATAATTTGAGCAGAAATAATCTGCCCTTTGCTTTAAACTATGTCATACACAAATTAAAAGGAAAGAAAAGCTGACTGGCTTCCACAATTTGTCAAAAATAAAATAAACAAAAACAAATCCAATCAGGGTTAGGTTCAGTGTGCAGCATCTTCATACTACAGATTGGTGCTACAGAAGACAATATCACCTATCTTACATTTATACTTGGAAGGGATCTCAAATGTCATTGAGACTAATCTATTTTTCAGCTGAGGAAACTGAGGCCCATGGAGGCTATGTGAATTGGCTAGAATTGCACAGTATTTTTCTCAATCAGGATTGATTGAGAGAAATTTTGATTCCAGGTCCAACCATGTGAAGAATTCAGCCATTGTTTGTTTTTTCTACTGTCCACTACTAGTCTGAAAAGGGGGGAAAATGAAAGTCCTACCAAAGTTGGCATGGAGGTCAAAGTCTCTGTGATAAACTAGCTAGTGCTTCAACAGCTGTTCAATACTGATTTGGGTAGTTCAGCATATCTATGTTTAATGGATGTGTTCTGCTCCTTTGCACTACCAATCAAAGTTTTCAGCTACTATGACTGAAGGTCAAAACTATTAATTCATCTCGCATGATAAGGGGGTAGAGAAGGGACTTTATTATTTAAAAATATTTTTCATTTTGCTTTCCACTGCTAATCCTCTTTAGAGATCTATCACATCAGATTATTGTTGAGAGTACAAATATGATTCATAGAACTTCATCTTTTCATGGCTTTCCTGAGTCTGGTAGCTTCACTATACTTGATGCCCTGAATAAAAATAAAGTGAGGTACCTCCTATTCAAACAAAACTGCAGACAAGGAGGAAAATAGTAGTTTCCCTTTGAAATAGAAAGGAAGGTAAAAATTCATTGTGTTATTTCATTCAAAAGAATTTAATTATAATGATACTTATCACAATCAGAGTGCAAATAATTACAAAATTCTTCACAAGATTTTAAAAGAAAGAGAATGTTCAATTTTTGAAGATGCTTTCCAGAGTACTGAATCTTAGATGCCTAGGAAAAAAAATGTTACAAGTGAAGCACAAAATATACTGGGAAATGTTTTAATTTCACCCTTGTTTGCACAAATTTAACATCCTAAGCACAAGATGAATGATAATGGCATGGGTTAGAAGCATAAATCAGTAAAGTGAAATGCATGGAATGATTTGGAAATTTCTCCCAATTCTTCCAAATTGCATGACAGTGTTGACTTTCTGTACTTTGTATATGTTATATTTACAAAGAAAGCATGTAACCAGATAGCTCTTTCTTGAGGCAGGAATAATACCTGTAACTGAAGCTAAAAAAGGGAGCAGAACCTTAAAATATCTCAGAATTGTTCAAAAGAATTTTTGCTAAGCTTAACTAATCTTTATTTTCAACAAGTTGGTTAAATAGGGAAAGAACTGGGGACACTTTCGTCTCTCCATCTCTAGTTTGGTGGCAGCTAACGATGAGAAAGAAAGGGCAAGCTATGAGCTCTAAAACAGAGGTGTCAAATAAGTCCAGTGTAACATAGGAGGCAGCACTCCCCAGTGAGACTTAGACCAGATTAAATGAAATTGGGAAATACTTAACAAAATCAATAAAAACCCAAAAGGTACAAATGCTAATATGTAGTTTTCTACAGCAATATTTGCCACTAAGGATCCTTTTCTATTGTTTAATTTGCAGCCCTCCCCACTCATTTGAGTTTGACACCATTGCTCTGGAAAACTGATTACAGTATGCGTAGAGGATGAACTTCTAGGCATAGAAAGTCCCAGACAAATGGAACTGCAAAGGTTATTACCTGAACCTACCATTAATTAACGGGTATATTCAGGGGAGGAGAAACTTTAATAAACCACAAGTTCAGAAGCATCACAAGTTAACTGCACCTGGAATTCAGAAACAACAATTTAGTAAGTAGAAAGTCAGTCTCTGATTGACTATGAGACCTAGGGCATCTCTTCACTTCTTTGTACCTGTTTCTTTGTCTTTGAATTGAGATTGGACTACGTGACTTCTAAAATCTCTTGCAAGTTTGCTGTCTTATTATTTTATGCTGTGTGTTTAATTCCCAACCTTCAGGCCAGAAAAGTGAAGTTCTTGGGATATTTTTCAGAAATTAATTGCAAAGTCCCCCTAGGAAATATTTTTTTCAATCTCAGAAAAGATACTGCATAGGGTTTGTGTTGGGGTAGTTGGATACTTTGAGATGCAATTCATACATGCATGTGTACACACACACATACACACATACATACATACACACACATACACACCTTTGTGCAATGGATTCCTTCTGGTGATGTTGCAAAACTCAGACAACCAAGAGTCAGACCAATGGAGAAAGATAGAAGAGAATGGAGTCTATTAGAAAGGGCTGAGGGCAACAAGGCTCCCTTCTACTCTCCCTCTCCCAACAAGAGTCATTATCCAATGCAGACAGATGGGAGCTACAACCTGAGGAATTTTCCCATTAACCATCTAGGTTGTGAAGTCACACTGTTGATGGGCATCTTTTTTTCTTCCCTTCTTCTCTTCTTATTACTTCTAATTTAAGTTTAAAACATAGAATCCTCCACTTCCTTTCAGCTGATTTTTCACTGTTGCAGTCTTGGTTTTTTATTTTGTTTTGTTTTGGTTTTTTTTATTTGTTTGTTTTGGATACACTTTATTGACTCATGTAAAGAGTTCATTTTCCAATATCATACTGAATATCACCTTAAATGACATTCAAGATAAAGAGATGGATTTCAAGAAGTTTTATAGTTCACAGTATTCATAAGTTAGGGCAACACATCCTGACTCAGTGGTAAAAAAAAAAAATACCACTGGAACAGATAGAATCAAAATTGATTTTAATTTTATTCCTAATGAGGCTACAAAGGCTAAATCCTGTTACAGACAGAGAACTTTAAATGGAGTTTGACGTTTAACACCAATGTGATATCCACAGCAGCCATTATAGATATGGATGTATATTTCCAGGATAAATTCACAAAATATAAAAGACTATCTCCATCAAACATGAAACAAGGACATTTATTCAAACAACAGAAAGTCAGATACATCATAGTAACAAAGAAATCTAAACACATTATCAATACAGAGATCACCACCATACCCAAGACTTCCCCACAAACTAGCTCCCTTAGGCAAAATCACTCCCTCTCTTATTCATACTACTCTGCTTTCATACTACTTACTCATACTAGCTCTACTCTGCTTTGTCTGCTCTCTTTCAGCTCTGCCCTTCCTGCTCCACCCATTAAGCAAACTTCTCCCACCAACAGCTTCATGTGATTCAAGCTGTGGGCTAGACCAAAGCTCAAAATAGATCACATAGGCTCATAAAAGGGCAGGGAAGATTTTTCAAATGCCTTTACCATTACACGAGGTCATTCTTTCCCCTTGGGTTTAAAAGAGCTTAATCATCCGTTATTCTCATAAATCCAGGTGGCACTCATTTGAGGAACATAAAATAAGTCTCTGGGTCAAAGTTTTAGTTTTCTTGAGTTGGAGAAAGATAGATGAAAGGGAGAAGTTGTCATTGTGTAAGTGAGAAGATGTGCTCCCTGAGCCAGGTCCACTAAGCAGCGTTTGGGAGCTCTCACTTCCTCTACTTTCTATTTGAGAATGAGAGTGAATTGACTCAGTGCATGTAAATAACAATTGTTTCTGTTGTAGCCAGAAATCCCAAAGGTTTTACCCTCCCAGGTTGATTTTTTTTGAATAGGTCAAAAGGCCATTTTTTGTTGCATTTCTCACTTAGCCTTGATCCTTGAAAAAATTCTATCTCAGAAAAACTGTGACCTGAGAAAAACCCTAGTTTAGTTCAGGATTGAGATGGAGCCAACATAGTGGAGTAAAAGTAGAGACTTCTCTGAGCTCTGCCCCAAAGCCCTCCAAATACCTGTTAAAATGATTCTAAACAAATTCTAGAACAACAGAACCTACAAACTGACAGAGAAAAAAAATCCCCAGCCCAAGGTAACTTAGAAAGTCGACCAGCAGGGTCTTTTTCACTGGACAGGAAGGGGAGCACAATCCGGAGTGGACTGGACCAGAACAGATGGGTCAAAGCAAGCCTCAGGGAACTGAATCATTGAGAGCTATGGCAGTTTCTAAACTTCTCAAACCACAAACACCAAAAATGGCAGTGGGAAAACTCTTTGGGACCTAGGCAAAATAGGAGTGCACTATTTGGCCAGGTCTGACCCCAGACCCAGGGCAGTAGGGGTGCTGGCAACAGCAGCAGTGGCAAAGACTAATTCCAGAGCTCTTGGCCCACAGAGGGTTTGGAATTCACCTGCTGATAAAAATCTTTAAACCAGGAGCCAGTATAACCACCCACACTCACAGCTCCACTGGAAGCAGACTCCTACCTTTACAAAGGGTTAGAAAGTCTAGTGTTTGACTGGGGAGATGAGTAAACATCATAAAAGAACTCAGACTATAGAATCTTACTTTGGTGACAAGGAAGATACAGCATATAATCAAATAAAGATAGCAGAGTCAAAGTTCCTACATCAAAAACCTCCAAGAGGAATATGAATTGGTTGCAGGCCATGGAAGAGTTCAAAAAGGATTTTCAAAATCAAATAAGAGAAGTAGAGGAAAAATTTGGAACAGAAAGGAGAATGATGCGAGAAAATCATGAAAATGAAGTCAATAGCTTGCTAAAGGAGACCTCTCCAAAAATACTAAAGAAAATAACACCTTAGAAATATACTAACCCAAATGGCAAAAGAAATCCAAAAAAACAATGAGGAGAAGAATGACTTAAAGGACAGAGTTGGACAAATGGAAAGGGAATTCCAAAAGTTCACTGAAGAAAGTAGTTCCTTAAAAATTAGAATGGAGCAAATGGAAGCTAATAACCTTATAAGAAACCATGAAATTATAAAAGAGAACCAAAGGAATGAATAAAACAAGAAGACATGTGAAACATTTCACTGGAAAAACCACTGACCTTGAAAATAGATCCAGGAGAGACGATTTAAAAATTATTGAACTGAATGGAGGAGTAGAAGCAGGGACCTGCTGGAGTTCTCCCCCCAAGTCCCTCAAAAAGCTCTGCAAAATGATTCTAAACAAATTCTAAGACAGCAGAAGTCACAAAATGATAGAATTACAGAAATTTCATCCAAAGACAATCTGAAACATTTTCAAGAAGTGTCTATGATGCCAGACAGGTAGAAGAGCAGTTTCTTGTGGGACATGCTGGTGCAGAGAGAGTTGAAGTAGGACTTGGGGGACCAAATTTGTGGTGGCTACTGTGGTTTCCAGACTTCTCAATAAAGAAATGCCAAGGACAGTTTTGAAAGTCAATGGGAAAGGTCTCTCACCTGACTGAGAGGGGAGAGTGGTCCAGCCCCAGTCCCAGTTCCAACCACAGCTCCAGTCCCAGATGCAACTCCAGTCCCAGTTGTAGCCCCAGCCCTGTCTCCAGCCCAGCCCCTGACTTTTGGCCCTGGCCCCAACCCCAGAACCTGCAGGGCAGCTGCAGCGACTGCTGATGGGGGGGTGGGGGCTGGTTCTGGAGCACTCAAATTAGCAAAGAGATAAAAAAACCAAGTAATTTTCTGGAAAATGACCAAATTGGGAACAAAGAAACAGACTATAGATTCTTACTTTCTCAGTTAAGAGATAATTGCTTATGTCATTGGTGACAAGGAAGATCAAAACATACAACCAGAAACAGACAACAAAGCTTAAGAATCCAAGCAAAAATATGAGTTTGTCAGAAGCCATGAAAGAACTCAGAAAGGATTTTGAAAATCAAGTAAGAGAAGTAGAGGACAACTTAAAAAAAGAAATTAGAGTGATACAAGAAAATCATGAAAAATGAGTCAACAGCTTGTTAAAGGAACTCACTCCAAATGCTGAAGAACATAGCACCTTTAAAATTAGACTAACCTGAATCGCAAAAGAGGTCCACAAAGCAAACAACAAGAATGCCTTAAAAAAAAAGCAAAATTGGCCAAATGGAAAAAGTCGTCCAAAAGTTCACTGAAGAAAGTAATTTCATAAAAATTATATTGGAGCAAATGGAGCTAATGACTTTATGAGAAATTATGAAATTGTAAATTAAAACCAAAATATTGAAAAAATAGAAGACAATATGAAGCATCTCATTGGAAAAACCACTGATCTGGAAAATGAATGTAGGAGAGATAATTTTTAAATTATTGGACTCCCTGAAAGCCATGATCAAAAATAAGAACCTAGATATCATATTTCAAGAAATTATCAAGGTATACTGTCCTGATATTCTAGAACCAGAAGATAAAATAGAAACTGGAAAAATCCACCAATTGCCTCTGGAAAGAGATCCTAACAGGAGAACTTCTAGGAATATTGTAGCCAAATTCCAGAGTTCCCAGGTAAAGAAGAAAATATTGTAAGCAGCCATAAATTTACAATTTGGGTATTCTGGAACTACAATCTATATTACACAAAATCTAGCAACTTTTATATTAAGGAATTGAAGGAATATGATATTTCCACAGTTAGATGAGCTAGGATTAAAACCAAGAATCACCTATCCAGAAAAGCTGAGTATAATACTTCAGGGGGAACAACTGATCATTCAATAAAATAGAGAAATTTCAAGCATTCTTGATGAAAAGACCAGAGCTGAATAGAAAAATTGGATTTCAAAGACAAGAATCAAGAGAAGCATGAAAAGGTAAACAGCAAAGAGAAATCATAAGAGACTGACAAAAGTTTAACTATATACATTCTGCATAGAAAGGTGATATTTGGAACTCATGAGACCTTTCTCAGTATTAGGGTAGTTGGAGGAAATAGACAGATAGATGAAAGACAAATAGATGAGACAGACAGATAAATAGATGATAGATAGATAGATAGATAGATAGATAGATAGATAGATAGATAGATAGATAGATAGATAGATGGCACAAGATGAGTTGAATATGAAAGGATGTTAGCTAAAAATAAAATTAATGGATGAGAGAGGAATATATTGGAGAAGGAGAAAGGGAGACATAAATGGTGTAAATTATCTCACAAAGAAGAGGTAAAAACAAGGTTTCACATTTGATGGGGAATGTGAGAAGTAATGAGTGAACCTTACTCTAATCAGACTTGGTTTAAAGAAGGAATACCATACACATTCAAATGGGTATCTTACTTTACAGGAAAGTAGGAGGGAAGGGGAGGGGGACAGGGAGATAAAAGGGTGAACAGATTGGAGGAGGGGATAGTCAGAAATAAACACTTTAGAAAAAGGATAGGGCCTATGGAGAAAATAGAATAATTGGGAGGTGGGATAAGATGGAGGGAAATTTAGTCTTTCACAACATGATAATTATTGAAGTGTTTTGCATAACTACACACATATAACCAATATTGAATTACTTGTCTTCTCAATGAGGATGGGTGGGGAGAAAAGAAAAAAGAGAATTTGGAACTCAAAGTTTTAAAAACAAATGTTAAAAAATATATTTTTACATGCAACTGGGAAATAAGATATGCAGGAAATTGGGTATAGAAATCTTACCCTTCAAGAAACTAAAGGGGAAGGGAATAAAATGGGGAAATATTAAAACAGGAGGACAAGGAAGGTATAATCAGAATGAATGTCATCTTGAGGTGGAGGGAGGGGAAAGAAGGAGAAAATATTTGCAACTCAAAATCTTGTGGAAATGAATGTTGAAAACTGAAAAGAAATAAATATATGTAAATTTAGAAAATAAAATGAAAAGTCCAGGATCTCCTTTTGCATCAAGGGCTGTCTACAGTTGTTCTGATCTATGGCTTGCCATTGAACTCAGTTGGTTCTGGAAAAGAGAATGAGGTTGGTGACTTTGTATAGCACTGAATCACTTAAATTCAATTCACTTTCAAGTCATCACCTTCCTGATGTCATTGAATCTCTTCAAGAATGAAAGATAAAGAACAACATTTACAATCCCTGAGAGTGAGGAGGGGAGCACAGAGTTTCTCTCCTCAGAAGTACATCCTGAGGTTATATATGAATGCTCTTTCATGTCGTAGTGTGAAAATAATCAAATTTTCCTATTATATTTATCCTTTTTCTAATGTCTAGCAAGAAAATATATGACAATTAGAATATCTGTTTTTTAAAAGGGTCTTTTAAAATGTATATTCTGTGAACCATCTGTGTTGTAGCAGCATTTTTTTTTTTTGAATCTTGATAATGTCAGTGGCAACAAGGAGTCCTTAAGCACTGGATGCCTGGTTGCTAGGACTGAATGGGTTGTCCTGTTATTCTCTTTTTCATACAATTACCAGAGAAGACTGAAATTGACTATGCTTGTGTAATATATGTGAACTTATGGATGGACTACTATAAACAAAAGTTTACAGAACAAGTATGCTATTTTGAGAAGAACACTGAATTTGACATAAGAAATATTGGTACCCATTCCTGTCAGTCATTCCTTCTGTCATCTCTTGAGTTTCTTTTTTCTCACATGTAAAATGTGGAGAAAAATACTGGTTTAAAGGCGGAGTGACGCAGCAAAAAAGTTTGGAACTTCTTAAAGGAAAAGATCTGAATTTTAACTCCTGTCACTAACAAATAATGCTTGCATAAATCAGTGGCAAATATCCTACCTCCAAGTGTCTCCAGGATCTCTAAGTTAGAGCAGAAAAGTCTGCATTTATAGAGTATTTTTCTTGCCAGGGACTTCCCCTTACTGATGAAACCTTAGGATAGAAATGTAGACGTATATCTTGATCCAGAAAGGATAAAAGTATCTTCCTAAGCTGTTCATCTCATATTATAGATGTGCAAATGGACACCTACATAATAAGCATCAGAGATGGGATTGCGAATCCATTTCAGAGAGAGGATGTAGAAACAAATCCCCTGTTCTCAGAGCCAGTGCTTCCATACTGAGAGATAGATGGATATATAAATGATAGATGATGGAAGTATAAGTTGATATTGCATGTTTTACCTAACATATGAAGTTGTGACTATAAAGAGCTCAGTACACGAAAAAATATTACTTGATATTCCTATAGTAATTTAAGTTACTCTTATGCTATAAGATAATACACAATACATACCTTACAAGATATGTGGTAAAAGTTCAATTATCCAGGTGTAACTGCTAGAAACTCAGTGAAGACTTACAGGGGCTAAACGCCCTGCCAGAATTCATTCCAGGGTAAAAACTAGAGTCCAGATCCTCTGACTCTATACTGAGTGCTTTTCAACCATGTGGGTATGTGGGTGTGTGTATGCACATACCTATATGTACATGTGCATGTGTAGGTTTATATGTATACTGCATATGTATGTACATACGCTTATATACATACATGTGTATGTATTTGAATTTGCATGTATTCAGAAATGCTATATGAACTCTGATGCAAAAGTTCTTTGTCATTATTAAATGGATAAGATATATTTTTTTTAATAATTTGTTTTCCATTTTAATATGTACCTAATTAAATGTTTATCTATAGGGATAGAGTAAAGTCAATCACCTAGTCTCTTGAAGGCAAAGAAAATATTTATGCTATATTGAAATGTATATATTATTGACACTGATAACTCAAAAAGTTTGAGTAGTTCACTGCTCAATATAATCAAATTCTGAAGGTAGAAAAATAACACTAAACCCTACTGCGTTCCAACATGAGGTAAATCCCATATACAGAAAATCTAAGAATTATGAGGAATTGAGATATGTTTTTGGTCATTAGATTTATTTTTTCCTGAAAGTGGATTATGTCTTGCATTTAAAGCCAGTGATCGCCTAATAAATTTAAAGAACTCTGGTTGCCTTTTAAAATCTACAGTATTCCTAAAGTTTTCTTTAAATTGGTGGGAATTACAGTACTTTCCCATTAGCCTAGAAGACCTCCCAATGGTAGAGTGCAATTCTGCTATTATAGATTTCATTAACCTAGCATGTAATTAAGGAAAGAAAAATTGTGTGATATTACCTAGAATCCACTTGCCGACCATTAAGATGTGATTTAATATGGATTTTAATCAACGTTAATTCTAGTAGGTGGACATTGCACAAAATGTCAGAGTAAAAAATTGTAGACAGGATTTGGAGCTGGGGATGTTAGTCATAAAACTCATTCACTGACTTTCTAAAGATTACTTTTATTAAATAATTTTTAATCCTACAGGGTTTTTTTGTGTGTATGTATATGTATGTGTGATTCATATATATAGATATTCAATTATTAAAGTTACTATGTTCACAGACACACACATATAAGCTTATATATATATATATATATATATATATAACATGGTTATGTGTGTATTTAATCACACACACGCACGCACACACAAACACTCACATACATAAATATGCATACAGATATATCCATATATTCTATTGGTTAGGCTTTATAATTTACATCCTCAAGTATAATTTCAAACTCTTATTTGGAGTCCGGAAATTAAAAAAAGTAATTAGAATCTGGAAGTCTTATTGACCTGGACAAATCTTTTTCTAGTATATTTAATGAAATTTGGTAGAAGTTGTTAAGTCATAATCCAAGTGAAACTATTCAAATTTTGAGTTTATGAATGATGTTGAGAATCCTAATAAAATATAGGCAGCTCTGATTTTTCATAGAAGTGTAACCTATTAGAGTTCAGCCTATATATATATTTATGTGCATGTATGTATATATACATGTGCATACACATATATGTATATATTTATAAACAATACTCTATGTCATCATAATGTATGATAGTTAATAAAAAATTTAAGCACCTGTTACGTGCCCAGAACTATGCTAAATGCTGAGCATACAAATACAAAAAATCAAACAAACAAAAGAAAGCAGTCTTTACTCTCAAGGAGGTTATTGTTCAATGTAGGGGAAGATTACAAACAAAAGAATGTTGAAAGAGAGAGAAAATTTCTTGGAATTTTGGAGAAGCTCAACTAGATGGAAAACCAAGAGATTACTGCCCTGAGTACCTCCTTAAAATGAAGTTGTGACAGGAACAACCTGCTTTGCTCTCTGATCAGGAAGTTCCCACTGGTAAAGTGCAGTTAGGAAAGTTGAATACCTACTAGAATAATGTCATCTTAAAGGATTAAGAAGTTCCTAGGGACATGATAGACATTTCCAAATGAGTGCAGCCAACAGGTAACGATATATACACATACGTACATGCGTGCATGCGTACACATATACACACATACATATGCATATTTAAATTGGTTTAAAATATTACTGAGAACTTTGTTATAATGAAATGCCTTCCACTTAGTTATCATCTATTCAATTGTTGCTGTTGTTTTGTTTATATTTTGTTTATGGAATTAGTCAGGTCATATTACAAGTCAGTACTCTAGAAGTTAGAGTAATTCAGTTTATTATTTGGAAGTGGAAAAAGAAGCTCCATAGAACAAGTGACAAAGTCATGTGGCTATTTAGAGAACTAAAAACTGACTACTTGATTTTTTTCCCTATGATATGCTTATGTTTTACATCTTTTATGCCATATATAAAATCCCTGATTTCAATTATCATTATGCTTAGTGATTTGTTTATTGATTTCCAGATAAAAACAACAAAATGTGTAAAATTGGATTTTTTATAATGATTCACTTCAAAATATAATATTCCAAATAATATAGGAACAAATATTTTGAGTAGAAAGGAAATTTGGGGTCATCAAGGCTAAGCTTTTTATTTTACATATGGTGAAACTGAGAGCCATCAAAGTTAAAGGATTTGACAAAGGACATACAAGAACTAAGTGGCACAAAACTAAGTTACAACTCCAGGTTTTAGAACTGCAAGTCATAACTCTTTTCATTGAATCATACTGCTTTGTATCTTGCTTAAAATTGGAAACTTTCCAGTGAAGCAAAATAACAGAACTTATTTTTCTTTCTTACTTTCTGTGCGTGTATTTTATTTTTTAAATAGATATTTTATTTCTCCCAAATACACATAAAATCTTTTTAACATTTGTCTTATTTTTTAAGTTTTGAGTTCTAAATTGCATCCTTCCCTCCCTCTGCCCCCCCTTTTGCCTAAGATGGTAGGCAATAATATATAAGCTGTACATGTGGAAATGAATTTTGACTAAATAAATGAATTATTCTTTAAAAGAAACAAAATCGGGGAAAGAGATGAAAATAATGAAAGAGAATCATGAAAAAGTCTACAATGCTGAAAAATAAATGCAAAAGTTGACTGAAGAAAATAATTCCCCCCAAGTTGGAATTGGTCAAATGGAAAAGGAAATATAAAAGCTCACTGAAGAAAACATATTCCTTAAAAATTAGAATTGAGCAAGTAGAAGCTAAAGATTCCATGCAACATCAAGATGTCATAAAACAAAATAAAAAAGCAAAAAAAAAAAGAATAAAATGTGAAATTTCTTATAAAGATCTCACCTAGAAAATACATGAGAGATAATTTAAGAATTATTGGACTACTTGAAAGCCATGTTCAGACAAAAAAAAAAGAAAAGAAAAAGAAATCTTAAACTTCATCTTTTAGGAAATTATAAAGAAAACTTTCACAAAAGACAAAATAGAAATTGAAAGAATTCACAGATCACTATCTGTAAGAAATCCAAAATGAAAACTCCCAAGAACATCATAGCCAAATTTCAGAACTTCCAGATCAAGAAGCAAATTACAGCAGGAAACCAGTAAGAAACAATTCAAATATTGTGGAGCTACAATCAGGATTACACAGGACTTTTCAGTTTCACATTAAAGAAGAGAGGGGAATCTTAGAATATGATCTACTAGAAGTCAAATATCATAGGATTTCAACTAAGAATCACCTACCCAGCAAAGCTCAGTATAATCTTTAGGAAAAAAATAGGAATTTAATGAAACAGAGGACTTTCAAACATTCCTAATTAATAGACAAGAGTTCAATAAAAGAAAAGAAAAAAATGACCTTCAAATACAAGACTCAAGGGAAACATAAAAAGTAAAAAAATGAAGAAAGTGATAACATAAGAGATTCAATAAGGTTAAACTTTATGTTCTATATAACAAGATAATATTTATAACTCTAAATAACTATATTTATATGAAGACAACCAGAAGAAGCATATGTAGACAGAGGTGTGGATATTATGGGTGAGAAGGAAGATTGTATTGGAAGAAGTGTGGGGGAGAGAATGGGGTAAATTATTCCACATAAATGGGCATGAAATAACTACTGTTGGGAAGTGGAAGATACAGAGAGGTGGAGGAGCAAGACTTAAAGCTTTTGCTCCTCAGAATTGTCTCAAACAGGGAAAAACATACACATTCAGTTAGAAACAAATATCTATCTATCCTAAAAGGAATTAAGAAGGGATGGAAGAATAGAAGGAAGGGAACTTATAAAATTGAGAGTGGATTGGGGGAAACAATGATCAGAAGTAAAACACCTGTGAGGAGTGAAAGGGTGTGAGTGAGAGAGAGAGAGAGAGAAAGGGAAAAATATTATAGAGTAGTTATCAAAACTGTAAATGTTAATGAAATTAAATCACCCATAAAATGAGAGCACATAGCAGAATGGATTAAAAACCAGAATCCTACAATATATTGTTAACATGAAACACATTGAAGCAGAGAGACACACATAAAGATAAGGTGCTGGCACAGAATACATTATGCTTCATTTGAAGAAAAGATTGATATCACAATCATGATCTCAGACAAAGCAAAAGCAAAATAGATCTAATTTTAAAAGTTAAATAAAGACATTATATCTGGCTGAAAGGTACCATAGACACTGAAGTAATATTAATATTAAACATTTATGCATCAAATAGTACAGCATCTAAATCTTAGAAGGACAAATCAAATGAGTTATAAGAAGAAATATACAATAAAATTCTACTACTGGGAGACCTCAACTTTTCCCTCCTCAAACTAGATAAATCTAACCAAAAAAGAAAAAATAAGTAAGAAAGAAGTTACTGAAGTGAATGAGATTATGGAAAAGTTAGACATAAATCTCTGGAGAAAGCAGAATGGGAATAGAAAGGATTATACATTTTTCTGCACAATACATGGTACTTAGACAAAAACTGAACATGTATTAGAATATAAAACCCTCACCACCAAATGCAAAATAGCAAAAATAGTAAATGCACCCCTTTCTGATCATGGTGCAGTAGAAATTATATCCAACAATGGACAATACTACAAAAGATAAATTAATTGAAAACTAAATATTCTAATCCTAAAACATAAGTGGGTCAAAGAACAAATAATATAAATGATTCATTATTTCATTAAAGAAAATGACAACAGTGAGACAACATATCAAAATTTATGGAATGTAACCAAAGTTGTACTTTATATTAAATGATGAGCTTATGGGGTGATTGTGGACCCCAAAGTACCACAGACCAGGTTGTGCTTGAATGAATTCGGCTCAAGCCTTCTCAAAGCCAAAGAAAACAAAGTTTATTAAAGATTCACCAAATTGGGTTGTCTCTTAGGGAGCCCAAGCATTTGTAATGCTTGTATTCACAAGTGGGTCAGATAGAATCCCAGTTAGACAGAGTCTGAGCTGGATTGAATCTGAGTGCCTTCATGGAGGCAAGATAGAACTTCAGTACAGAAAAAGAGTAAAGGAGGGATCTGGGGAGTGGTCTGGTAATCCAAGGTGATGGGAGGAGGGGTTTAGGAAGGGTCTTGAGGTCCAAGGAGGGAATCCAAGGAGGGTCAAAGGCTGGAAACAGCTGGAGGCTACCAGGAGACCTCAGAGTAGGGGGCACCTAGGTGGGAAGCAGGTGGGGCAATCAAAAAGTAACAGACAATGGCCACAGGTTTGAGTATGAAAAGTCAGGTTCTGTGGGGAGATACAAGGAGAGCTCAATTTGAGTATGAAAAGCCAGGTTAAATGAAGAGATTCCAGGGGAGGTCAAGGAAGTTCTCAGAGTCTGACCCCATCAGAGACTTATATCTCTACTTGTTTACATCAGTAAAATAGAGGGTGGACAAAAAATTCTGGATGTAATGGTCATGCAACAACAACAACAACCAAAAACAGTAGAACAAAAAATTAAAAATCCTCAGTTAAACAGTGAATTAGAAACCACGAGCATCAAAGAAGAGATTGATAAAACTGAAAGTAAGAAAATCATGAACTAATAAAGTCAGACACTAGTTTTATTAAATATACAAAACAACAAAGTAGATAAAATGTTATTTAATTTGTTTGAAAAAGGAAAGAATAAAACCAAATTACCAGTACTGAAAATGAAAGGAATCAATTTATCACCAATGAATAAGAAATTGACACAACTGTTAGGAGTTATTTTGCTCAATTTTATGCCAATACATTTGACCTGGTAGGATTTATACAAGGAATGCAGGGTTGATTCAATGTTAGAAACTCTATAAATATAATTGACCATTTCAATAAAGACCCCCATATAAATCATGCTTTCATCCCAATAGATGCAAAAAATACCTCTGACAAAATACAGCATCCATTTCTATTAAAATACTAGAACACATAGAAATGAGTGGTATTTGTATTGAAATAAGTAATATTCATCTAAAACTACAAGCAAGCACTATTTGTAACATGAATAAGCTAGAAACCTTCCCAGTTAGATCAGGGGTGAAGGAAGGATGCCTATTTTTGTCTCTATCATTTAATATTGTAATAGAAATATTAGCTATAGCAATAAGAGAAGAAAAAGAAATTAAAGGAAATAGAATAGGCAATAAGAAAATAAAATATCACTTGTTGCATATAATTTGATGTTATACTTAGAAAATTCTAGAGAACCAAATAAAAATAAGAAAAAAAAACTACTTGATATTATAAGCAATTTAATCAATTTCAGTAAAAGTTCAAGATACAAAATAAACCCAAAGAAATCATCAGAATCTCTGTATATTACAAGTCCAGCAGCAAAAGATGGAAAGAAAAATCCCATTTAAAATAGCTAGTCAAAATGAAATACTTGGGATTCTACCTGCCAAGACAAAGCTAGTAACTACATTAATGCAATTATAGAGTCAAATCTAAACCATTAGAAAAGTGTTAATTTAAGTAACTGTTTGTTAGAAATGCAAATTAAAACATCGCTGAAGATACACCTCACACTTATCAAAGTGACTAATATGACAAAAAAGGAAAATGTGAACATTGAAGAGGATGTGGACAAACTGGGACAGTAATGCCCTGCTGTTGGGCATTCTTAAATGCTCCAACCATTCTTAAATACAATTTGAAACTATACTCAAAGGGCTAGGTGCACATGCTTTGATTCAGCAATACCAATGCTAGGTGTATATTTCAAAGTAATTTTTAAAAAGGCTAGGAAAGGACCTATTTATACTAAAAATATTTATAGCAACTCAGATGCCCCATCATTTAGGCAATGGCTAAACAAGCTGAGCTACATGATTGTGATGGAATATCTATTGTACTCCAAGAAATAAATGGCAAACAGAATGGTTTAAAAAACAAACAACCTTAAAATACTTACATAAACTGATGAATAGTGAAGGGAAAAGAACCAGAAAAATATTGTACATAGGAACAGTAATAATGTTCAATGAAGAACTGCAAACCGCTTAGCTATTATAAGCAATACAATGATCAAAGACAATCCAAAAGAATTGATGAATCATTCCATCTCCCTTCAGAGAAAGAATTGATATTGTTTGAAATTTGAGTACATGTTTTCCTTTTATTTGTCTTCTGTATAAAATGACTTACGTAAATTTTTTTTTTACATAACTGAATATGTATAATCTATATATGATTACATCCTATTTCAGGAAGGGAAGTGGAGAGGGAGGGAGAAATGTATGAAATTGGGAATTCAGAATAAATAAATAAAGATTGTGAAAAACGCATTAATTCTAAAATTTTGTGCTCCAAATTCTCTCCTTCTGTCTCCTTCCCCCCACATTGAGAAGGCAAATAATATAATGTCAATTAGCACTCATTATCATTCAAAAATATATTTCCCTATTAGGCATATAATAATAACTTCAAATAATGATTTAGGAGAGTAAACAAATGATGGAAATCATTACTTATGAAATATGAGAGTTAAATGAAAATGAAGCAAGTTATATAAATACATCATACCTGTGTGCTCTAGGACTTGAAGTCACTTGACCTACAATACTCTATATCAAAATCTACCCAATGTGTTCAGTAAGCCAAAAAGGAATATTTCTCTTAAACCTTATGTAAAGTGGAGGAGATCTTGTTTGTGGCTGAACTGTGTTTTATTTAATCTTCACAGCATTCTCCTTAGGAATAAATCAAGAGCCTGAAAAAGAACTAACAAGGTGAGAGTATAAATGTGAAAAGAGTAATTCTGGAAGGACATACATACATACATACACACACACACACACACACATACACACACACACACAGAGATACCTGCTTAGAATCGAGTAAAATTCTTCATATTTGAAAAATTGCTAGTAAAATCAAATTTTCTGGGAGCAGAGCCAAGATGGCAGATTGAGAGCAACAACTCACCTAAGCTCTTGGACAAACTCCTTCGGATACCTCTGAAAGGGGAATCTGACCAAATTTTGGAGGTGCGGAATCCAGTGGGAGACAGACTGTGATGGGTTCCGAGCCCAGGTTGGACTGGAAGGTCCAGGGGAAGGATCTGTTCCACGGGGGTGAGTCCCCAGCACACAACACAGCACGTCCAGTCCAGCAGAGCAGAAGGGGCCCCGGGAAACCTGAGAGAGTGGAATTGGCAGAACAGCACCCAAGGGCCAGAGACAATCCTAGCCCCGTCAGTGAGAGCCTTTGAGTACCAGATATCAACGCAGCAGCTCCTGAGGCCAAAGATTAAATTTCGTTAAGTCACCTACTTGAACTTCTGGGAGCCAGGATGTTGGAGTGAACAGTAAATGCTCTCTCCTTCCCCCTTGATGACCATGAAAGAACCATAAAATATTTGCCCAGAAAAATCCTAGATAAGCGGGAACAGCAAAGGGGCCAATAGTCTCACAACAACTGAGGTTAGGAAAATAGCTAAGGGGGATTCCTCCTACTGTGGTGGAGGCAAACCAGAAGGACAGAGTACCCAGGGCAGAGAAAATTCACACTAGGACCCAGGCAAGCCTCAGCACAAGGAGAGGAGCCCCAGGATGGGTGGGAACATGCATTAGCATCTAGGCATGCCTCAGCACTCCAGGAGAAACAGAAAGACAATACGGAAGCCGGGATCACCATCCCCTGAGCTGGCCTTTGCCACAGTTCAGCTGAGGAGTTCTCCTGTGACCAGGACACCCCTTCCCCACACTTAGCAAGCTAAACCCAGGGCTGATCAGGGAAACAAAAAACAAAAACCTGCTTTTAGCTTTTTCACACATCAGCTCAGCACAAAGTTCTGTAGCTTCTGACTGAAAGAACCAGAAGACACAACACTCAAATCCACATCATGAACAAGAAAAAGCAGAAAGGAGAAAAAAACATAGAATCTTTCTATGGGGATAAACACAAAACACAAACACCAAAAAGGTCAGAGGTGAGACTGTTCTTCCACCTGAAACTTCAGAAGGGACCATGAACTGCTCACAAGGACAAGCAGCTCTCCTGAAACAGCTGAAGAGGGAAAGAGAAGATAAACTGGCCAATGATTTTAAAATTATGAAAAAAAAATTCACAGATGAGAACACTTCTTTGAAAAGGAAAATAGAACAAATGGAAAAGGAAAAATTGGACAGATGGAAAAGGAGATGCAAAAGTTAACTGAAGAAAACAATTTGATAAAGATTAGAATTGGACAAGTAGAAACTAATGACTCAATGAGACAGCAAGAATCAGTCAAACAAAATCTAAAGAATGAAAACAGAAGAAAATGTAAAATATCTAATTGGAAAAACAACTGACCTGGAAAATAGACCCAGGAGAGAAAATTTAAGAATTATTGGTCTGCCAGAAATCCATGATGGAGAAAAGAACCTGGAAAATATCTTCCAGGAAATCATCAAGGAAAACTGACCAGAAGTGCTAGATTCAGAGGGCAAAATAGTCATCGAAAGAATCCATCATTCCCCTCCTGAAAGGGGTCCCAAACTCAAAACCCCAAGAAATGTAGTTGCCAAATTCCAGAGCTATCAAGTGAAGGAGAAAATATTACAAGCAGACAGAAACAATTCAAATATCAAGGAGCTACAGTCAAGATTACACAGGACTTTGCAGCTTCTATATTAAAAGATCAAAATAATTGGAACCCAGTATTCTGTAAGGCAAAAGAGTTGGTACTACAACCAAGGATCAAATATCCAGCAAAGGTCAACATACCTGTTCAGGCAAGGAGAAAGTCATTCAACGAAGTAAGTGATTTCCAGAGCTTCCTGACCAAAACGCCAGAACTTAATACACAATTCGATCTTCAAATGCAGGTCTCAAGAGAATCATAAAAAGGTAAACAAGGGAGGAAAAAAGGGAAAAAACACTTGTTACTCAATTAGGGCAAACTGTTTACCTCCCTATAAGGGAAGATGATACTTACTAATCTTGAGAATTATGGGGCTCTTATGAAATATAAAAGGAATATACAAAGAGGGACCAGGTATAAAGTAAATGATGCCGTGATAAAAGATAAAATATATGATTGAAGTATGAGAAGGCAATGTAATAGGAGGTGTGAAAAAGAGGAAGCAGAAAATAGCAAATGACACCACAAGAAGAAGTACAAAATTATAGTAGAGGGACAGAGGGGAGGGAGATGAGCCTTGTTTGAGAGGTACTGTCATCTGATTTGTTTAAAGGACAGAACACTAAACTTAAGTAGATAATCCTAATTAGCTTTACAGGCAGTAGGAGGTGAAGGAGGAAGAAAGGGGAAGAAGGATAAAAGTGAGGGAAGAAGCAATAAGAGTAAAGGGGAGTAAAAGGGAAGGGGGCTAAAAGAAGGAAGGAAAGGCTGCATGAGGAGGTGGTGAAAAGTGAATACTATTGACAAGGGGAAGGGAGACAGGAGAGCTAAAAGCACAAATGGTGGGAAAGAGGATGGAGGGAAATACACAGATTGTATTCATATCTGTGAATGTGAATGGAATGAATTCTCCCATAAAACGGAAATGGAAAGCAAAATGGATTAAAAGCCATAATCCAACAATATGCTGCTTACAAGAAACGTATTTGAAATGGGGGGATACACGTAGGATAAACGTCAAAGGTTGGAGCACAATATATTGTGCTTCAGTTGATGTAAGAAGGGCAGGAGTAGCAATCCTAATTTCAGACAAAGCAAAAGCAGAAGTAGATCTAATGAAAAGGGATATGGATGGAAACTATATGCTGCTAAAAGGCACCATGCACAATGAAGTGATATCATTACTAAACATGTATGCTCCCAAGTGGTATAGCATCCAATTCTTAGAGGAGAGTTTGGGGGAGTTGGAGAAAGAAATTGACAGCAAAACTATACTAATGGGGGACCTCAACCTCCCCCTTTCTGAACTCAATAAATCTAACCTCAAAATAAACAAGAAAGAGGTTAAGAAGATAAATAAAACTCTAGATCAGGTAGATATAATAGATCTTTGGAGAAAATTCAATTGAAATAGAAAGGAATATACCTTTGTCTCAGTGGTAAATGGAACATTTACAAAAATTGACCATGTACTAGGACATAAAAATCTCACAATCCAGTGCAGAAAGACAGAAGTAATCAATGCATCCTTCTCAGATCATAATGCAATAAAAATTATATGTAATAAAAGACCATGGAAAGATAAGCCAAAAATCAATTGGAAACTAAGTAATCTAATCCTAAAGAAAGAATGAGTTAAAGAAGAAATCATAGATACAATCAACAACTCCATTGAAGAGAATGACAATTATGAGACAACCTACCAAATCTTATGGGATACTGCAAAAGCAGTTTGGAGGGGAAGTTTTATATCTTTGAACGCCTACATAAATAAAATAGAGAAAGAGGAGATCGATGACTTGGGCATGTAGCTGAAAAAGCTAGAAAAATTACAAATTAAAATCCCCAGGAAAACACCAAATTAGGAATACTGAAAGCCAAAGTAGAGATTAATTAAATTTAAATTAAGAAAACTATTGAATTAATAAATAAAGTCAATAGTTGATTTTATGGAAAAACTAATAAAATTGATAAAGCTTTGCTCAATTTGCTTAAAAAAAGGAAGGAGAAAATCAAACTACTAAAATTAAAAATGAAAGGGGTGAACTCACTTCCAATGAGGAGGAAATTAAAATAATAATTAGAAATTACTTTGCCCAAATTTATGCCCACAAATTCCATAATCTAAACGAGATGGGTGAATATTTTAAAAAGTACTAATTGCCGAGATTAACAGAAGAGGAAGTTGAACAGTTAAACAACCCCTTCTCAGAAAAAGAAATTGAACAAGCCATTAATGAACTCCCTAGGAAAAAAATCTCCAGGGCTAGATGAATTCACAAGTGAATTCTATCAAACATTTAAAGAACAGTTAATTCCAATACTATATAGACTATTTTTGAAAATTGGGGAAGAAAGAGTTCTCCCTAATTCTTTCTATGATTCAAATATGGTTTTGATACCCAAAAAAGGAAGAGACAAAACAGAGAAAAAAATTATATACCAATTTCTTTAATGATTAAAGATGCAAAAAAATCAAGGAAGATTTTAGCAAAATGAATACAGCATCTTATCACGAAAATAATACATTAAGATCAGGTAGGATTCATGCCAGGAATGCAAGGCTGGTTCAATATTAGAAAAACTATTTGCATTGTTGATCATATCAACAACAAAACTAACAAAAACCACATGATTATCTCAATAGATGCAGAACAAGCTTTCAAAAATATACACCAGCCATTTCTATTAAAAACACTGGAGAACATAGGAATAAAGGGAACTTTCCATAAAATAATAAGCAGTATATACCTAAAACCTTCAGCAAGCATTTTATGCAATGGGGATAAGCTAGATGCATTTCCAATAAGATCAAGGGTGAAACAAGGATGTCCGTTATCACCACTATTATTTAATATGGTACTAGAAATGTTAGCTGTAGCAATTAGACAAGATAAAGAAATTGAAGGAATAAAAATAGCCAAAGAATAAACTAAGTAATTTCTATTTGCAGATGATATGATGATATACTTATAGAATCCCAGAGATTCAAGTAAAAAAATAGTAATAAACAACTTTGGCAGAGTTTCAGCTTACAAAATAAACCCACACAAATCTTCATCATTCATATATATTAGCAACAAAGTCCAACAGCAAGATATAGAAAGAGAAACCCCAATTAAAGGTCGTGTAGACACTATAAAATGCTTAGGAGTTTACCTGCCAAAACAAGCCCAGGGATTATATGAACAAAATTACAAGACCCTTTTTGTGCAAATAAAGTCAGATTTAAGCAAATTGAAAAACATCAGTTGTTCATGGGTAGGCCGAGTTAATATAATAAAAATGACAATTCTACCTAAATTAATTTACTTGTTTAGTGACATACCAATTAAACTATCAGATAATTATTTTCTAGGGCTGGATAAAATAGTATCAAAATCATTTGGAACAACAAAATGTCCAGAATATCAAAGGGACTAATGAAAAGAAATGCCTGGGAATGTGGCCTAGGACTACCAGACCTCAAATAGTACTATAAAGCAGCAATTATCAGAATCACTTGGTATTGGCTAAGGAACAGAGGGGTAGACAAGTGGAATATACTTGGCACTGAAGACACAGTAGGCAAGGAATATAGCAACCTCATGTTTGATAAAGCCAAAGACCCCAGCTTCTGGGATAAGAACTCACTGTTTGACAAAAATTTCTGGGAAAACTGGCTAACAGTATGGTGGAAATCAGGCATAGACCCATGCCTGACACTGTACACAAGAATAAAGTCCAAATGGGTGCATGATTTAGGCACAAAGATTGATACCAGGAATAAACTGGAGGAGCAAGGAATAGTGTATTTATCAGATTTATGGAGAAGGGAAGAATTTTTTACTAAAGAAGTAATAGAAAGCATTATGAAATGCAAGATGGATAATTTTTTTGATTACATTAAATTGAAAAGTTTTTGCACAACCAAGCACATTGCAACCAAAATTCGGAGGGATGTATTAAATTAGGAAAAAAACAATTATGGCTAAGCTTGGGGATAATGGCCTCATTTCTAGAATATATAGAGAACTGACTCAAATGTATAACCATACAAGTCGTTCCCCAATTGATAAATGATCAAAGGATATGAACAGGCAATTTTCAGAGGAAGAAATTAAAGATATCTATAATCATAAGAAAAAGTGCTCTAAATCACTACTGATTAGAGAGATGCAAATCAAAACAACTCTGAGGTACCACATCACCCTATAAGATTGGCGAACATGACAGAACAAGAAAATGATAAATGCTGGAGAGGATGTGGGAGGGTTGGAACACTAATTCATTGTTGGTGGAACTGTGAGCTCATCCAACCATTCTGGAGAATGGTTTGGAACTATGCCCAAAGGGCTACAAAAATGTGCATACCCTTTGACCCAGCAATATCGCTACTAGGACTGTATCCCCAAGAGATCATAAAAATGGGAAGGGTTCCACATGTACAAAAATATTTATAGCAGGACTCTTTGTAGCTGCCAAGAACTGGAAATCAAGGGGATGCCCATCAATTGGGGAATGGCTGAATAAATTATGGTACATGACTGTAATGGAGTGCTATCACACCATAAGAAATGATGAACAAGAAGACTTCAAAGAGGCCTGGAAGGACTTATATGATCTGATGCTGAGTGAAAGGAGCAGAACCAGGAGAACTTTGTACACAGCAACGACCACAGTGTGGGAGAGTTTTTTTCCTGGTAGACTTGGAAGTTAATAATAACATAAGAACTTTAAAAAAAAAAAATCCCAGTGGTGGTTTTCTAAGGCAAAATGCCTTCCGCACTCCAAGAAAGAAGCAAGGAAGTCAATCGCAGAATGTAGCAGATCATGTTTTTGTGTGTGTGTGTGTGTGTGTGTGTGTGTGTGTGTGTGTGTGTGTGCTTTAGTGTATTATGTTTTTATTTGTTATATGATTTCTTCCATTTATTTTAGTTTGATTATATAGCATGACTATAGTGAAAATGTACTCAATAGGAAAGTATATGTAGAACCTATACAGAATTGTATGCTTTCATGGGGAGGGAGGAGGGTAGTGAGGAGGATAAAATCTTAATTTTTGAGGTAGTGATTGTAGAACATTAAAAAAATAATAAAATTAAACTAAAAAAATAATTTCTAAAATGTTAAATATTGATAAATAAACCCCACAAAAACAAAAACAAAATCAAATTTTCTTTTCACTTAGAAGATGCACTTGGGGATATATAACCTCTGGGGCATCTCTTATTTAATCTTCAAAATGAGAATGATAATACTCACTGACTTCTATGGTCTCTTCTGTTACATAAATTTATGATTTACCTGACCACCACCACCAGCACCACCACTCCTACTGCATGTTGGGCAATCTTCAGTTGTCTTGATCTATATCTGGTCACTGAATTCAGATGACTGTAGAAGGAAATGAGGCTGGTTACTTTGCACAAACCTCCCTTATGTATATCCAATTCACTTGTATATCCTGGAATCACCTCTCTAATGTCATGGTCCCCTTCAAGAAAGAAGGACAAACCTCTTTGAGTACTAGTAGGAGTGGGGATCCAATTGGAACTGTCCAGTTGGGTGACCATAGCTCTTCCCTTCTCCAGATACTCTGCCCAAAGGAAAATTAATTTTGATTGCTGAAACCTCAAAAGATATATTCATGTTTTCAGGATAAATTTCTTTCTTAAGCACCAAGAATTAACCCATAATCACTCTGGCTATCTTTGATTGGTCAACAATAGTTCCCAGACTGTAATGCTAATTTGAATTCGAAAATCTTTCCTATTCATTATTAGGTCCATTATGCCACATGGAGCCTTTGGTGGGAAGATTTTGCTGAATGTGTATCAGAGCTAGAGTAAAGCTGAGAGGAAGTTAGTCTTTTATTTTATTATTGTTATTTTATTTGCTTTCAGTGTTCTGCAATCACTTCCATATATCTTAGATTTTTCCTCTCTCTCCTCCCTCTATGTCCCTACTGCCTCCCTGAGGCAGCATACAATTTTATATAGGTTCTACACATATGTTCTTAATAAATACATTTTCACTTTAGTCATGTTGTATAAAAGAATTAAAATGAATGGGAGAAATCATAAAACAAACCAAAACATAATGCAAAAGAAAACAATTTGCTTCATTCCATGATCAAATTCCATAGTTCTTTCTCTGGATGTGGAAGCATTTTGCTTTAAGAGACCATTGGGAATTATTTTAAGTCCTTGCACTTCAATGAAATAGTAATTTTGCCAGAAAAATTTCTCACACATTGTGGTTGCTGCTGTGCTGCTGGGTACAAAGTTCTCCTGGTTCTGCTTCTTTCACTTATCTTCACTTCATATAAATCTTTCCAGGCCACTTTGAAATCTTCCTGTTCATCATTTCTTGTAGCACAATAGTATTGCATTACATTCATATACCACAATTTATGCAACCATTTCCCAGTTGATGGACATCCCCTTGATTTCCAGTTTTTGGCCACCACAAAGAGAAGCTACTATAAATATTTTTGTACATGTGGGAACCTTTCCCATTTTTATGATCACTTGGGGTACAGTGCTGGAAATAGTGTTGCTGGGTCAACTCTTTGGGCATAGTTCCAAATTGCTCTCCAGAATGGTTGGATCAGCTCACAGCTCCACCAACAAGGAATTGGTGTTCCAACTCTCCCACATCTTCTCCAACATTTATCATCTTCCTCTTTTGTCGTGTTAGCCAATCTTATAGGTATGATGTGGTATCTCAGAGTTGCTTTGATTTGCATCTCTGTAATCAATAGTTATTTAGAGCATTTTTTCATATGACTATAGATATCTTTAATTTATTTCTCTGAAAACTGTTCATATCCTTTGATCATTTGTCAATTGAGGAATGACTGGTATTCTTGTAAATTTGACTCAGTTCTTTATATGTTTTAGTAAAGAGACCTTTATTACAGACATTAGTTGTGAAAATTCTTTCCTAATTTTCTGCTTCCCTTCTAGTCTTGGTTGAACTGGAATTGGTTGTACAAAAACTTTTCAATTTAATGTCACCAAGTTATTCATTCTGCATTTCATAATGTTCTCTATCTCCTGTTTAGTCAAAAACTCTTTCCTTCTTCATAAATCTGACAAACACACTGTTTCTTGCTCTATATATTTGTTTATAGTATCAATCTTTATACCTAGAGCATGTACCCATTGGACTTCATTTTTGTGTGCAGTGTCAGTCATTAGTCTATGCCTAGTTTCCGCCACAACTGCTATCCAGTTTTCCCAGAAATTTTTGTCTAACAGTGAGTTTTTTTATCGCAGAAGCTGTAGTCCTTGAGTTTATCAAACAGTAAATTTCTATATTCATTAACTACTATGTCTTGAGTACATAACCTAACCCACTGATTGACCCTTCTGATTTTTAGCTTAGTACCAAGTGGTTTTGATTATTGCTCCTGTATAATACAATTTCAGATCTGATGGAGCTAGTCCACCTTCCCTAGCATTTCTTTTCATTAGTTGCCTTGATATTCTGGACCTTTTGTTCTTCCAGATGAATTTTGATTTTTTTTTTCCAGCTCTGGAAAATATGAGAGTTTGATTGGTATGGCACTGAAAAATTCAAGTAATTTAGACAGAATTGTCAATTTTATTATGTTGACTTGGCCTAACTATGAGCAACTGATGTTTTTCCACTTTCTTAGATCTGACTTTGTTTGAAAAGTGTTTCATAATTGTATTCATATAGTCCCTGCATTTCTTTTGGCAGGTAAACTCCCAAATATTTTACAGTGTCTATCCTACTTTTAAATGAGATTTCTTCTTTCTATCTCTTGCTGTTGGGCTGTGTTAGTAATATATAGAAATACAGAAGATTTGTGTGGATTTATTATGTAACCTGCAACTTTGCCAAAGTTGTTTATTATTTCAAGTAATATTTTACTTGATTCTCTGGAATTCTATAACTATATCATCATATCATCTGCAAAGAGTGAAAATATAGTTTCTTCCTTGCCTGTTCTAGTTCCTTCATTTTCTTTTGTCTTTTCTTGCTGCAGCTAACATTTCTAGTACCATACTAAATAGTAGTGGTGAGAATAGACATTTTTGTTTCACCTCAATCTTATTAGAAATGCATCTAATTATCCCCATTGCTTATAATCTTTCCTGAGGGTTTTAGGTAAATGCTGCTTATTATTTCATGCAAAGTTCCATTTATTCCTATGTTCTCCAGTGTTTTCGATAGAAATGTATGTTGTATTTTGTCAAAAGCTTTTTCTGCATCCATTGAGATTATCATGAGTTTTCTTAGTTTTGTTGTTGATATGATCAATAATCTGAATAGTTTCCCTAATATTGAACCAGCCCTGCATTCTTGGTATAAATCCTACCTGATCATAATATATTATTCTTGTGACAAGTTGCTGCATTTTTTTTGTTAAAATGTTATTTAAATTTTTTACATCAGGGTTCTGAGTCTTCAAGAGAGCATGGAGCTCTATGTAGGCTCTAGCCAGCTGTATTAGAACACCTACCTCCAGGGCACATGCACACCTACCTAGATTTAATTGACAATTAAACTAGTAGTGGGGGAAAGAAAAAAAAGGCTGGAGGACGAGATGGCTGAGCTAGGCAGTAAGGGAATGACCACAGAGAAGATAACTAGCAACGTGCAGAAGAAACTCACCCAAGTGCAAGAAAAGTTCCTATAGAAGTTAGGGAAGGCAGATGAGTCTAAGGATGAACAATTCGAGCAGTGCATCCAGAAATTCAATAAACAGTTGACGGAAGGGAGCAGGTTGCAAAAGGATCTCCACACTTATTTGGCATCTGTCAAAGCAATGCATGAAGCCTCTAAGAAGCTAACCTTGTGTCTGCAAGAGGTGTATGAACCAGACTGGCCTGGGAAAGAGGAGACAAACAAAATAGCGGAAAACAGTGACCTGCTTTGGATGGATTACCATCAGAAACTGGTAGACCAGGAGCTTCTGACCATGGATATTTATCTAGGCCAGTTTCCTGACATGAAATCACGAATTGCTAAGCATGGAAGGAAGTTGGTGGACTATGACAGTGCCTGCCACCATTATGAGTCTCTTCAGACCGCCAAAAAGAAGGATGAAGCCAAAATTGCCAAGGCTGAGGAGGAGCTCATCAAAGCTCAGAAGGTATTTGAAATGATGAATACTGACTTGCAGGAAGAGTTGACATCTCTGTGGAACAGCCGTGTTGGTTTCTATGTCAACACATTTCAGAACATTGCTGGCCTGGAAGAAAATTTTCACAAACAGATGAGCAAGCTAAATCAACGCCTGAGTGATGTGCTAGTGAGCCTGGAGAAACAGCATGGCAACAACACATTGACTGTCAAGGTCCAGCCAAGTGACAATTCTCCCACGAAAAGGAACAAGAGTCCCTCACCACCACCTGATGGTTCCCCAGTTGATACTCCTGAGATCAAGGTCAACCACGAGCCTGAATCAGCCAGCCTGGACACTCCTGGGGCTGCTATCCCCAAGTCACCATCTCAGCTTCAAAAAGGCCCACCAGTCCCACTGCCTCCCAAACACACTCAGTCCAAGGATATCAAGTAGGAGCACATTATCAGCTTGTTTGATGACAATTTTGTTCCTGAGATAAGCGTGACCACCCCCTCACAACCAGCAGATGTGACAGAGGCTGGCATGATGAATCCAGTGGCCATAGCTGAAGGAGTCAATGAGATGATGGCAAGTGAAGGGGCCTCTAACTCCCTGCCTGCTGTGGTGGTGAAGACCTTCCCAGCAAAGGTGAATGGAATTGTGGAGGGCAGTGCTCCTTCCAAGAGGTCTGACTTGACCCTAGGATTCCTGTTCAAGGTCCAAGCACAGCATGACTTCACAGTCACTGACAGTGATGAATTAGAGATGAAGACTGGTGATGTAGTGCTGGTGATTCCATTTTAGAACTCTGAGGAGCAGGATGAAGGTTGGCTGATAGGTGTGAAGGAGAGTGACTGGCACCAACAGAAGGAACTGAAGAAATGTTGAGATGTTTTGTCTGAGAACTTCATGGAGAAAGTCCAGTGAGAGCTTCTTTTTTTCAAGGGGAGTGAAACCACCTTTTTTTCCCCCCCAAAAAATGTGTCTTTCTGAGTTTTTTCTTTTTTTTTTCTGTTGGGGAAAAATAGAAAGAAAAACAAGGAGAAAGAAGAGGAAGAACAGAAGCCACAAGACATAATGGATGACAGCCAAAATTTGAATTTGTCAAAATGATGTTTTGAAAGTGTGTTTTGCAGCTGATGTATCTCTGTAGTTGAGTTCCAAGGTTGAGATACCCCTGCTCAGTTCTAAGTAGCATGTGAGCCTTAATCAGGGAACACCCTGATTAAGAGTGACCTTGTTGGAGACAGACAATAGGGGATACTCAAGCCATCACAATTGCCAGCCGCTGTGGCTCATCCCTGGGTGAACGCCATATACCCATTACCGTGGCAGCTGCTGTTGGCATGGGTGTTTGCAAGCAGCCTCTCCTCTATAGATCCTTGGCTCTAAAGATCCTTCTCCAGCCTCACTGACCAGGACATTTGTTGTGCTGTTTGACAATAAACCTAGTGTACAGTGTTAAATGAAAACAAAACAAAAAATATCACCATAAAACTACAAGAAAACAAATCAAACCAATTAAACCACCCCCAAAAAAATTTTATATCTATATTCATTAGAGAAATTTGTCTCTAATTTTCTTTCTCTCTTTTGACTCTTCCTGGTTTAGGTATCAAAACCATATTTATATCATAAAGAGAATTTGAGAGACTCCTTCTTCCCCAATTTTCCCATATAGTCTATATAACATTGGAACTAACTGTTCTTTAAATGTTTGAGAGAAGTCACTTGTACATCCATTAGGTCTTGGAGATTTCTTTTCCTAGGGAGTACATTGAAGACGTTCAATATCTTTTTTCTGAGATGAGGTTATTTAAGTATTCAACTGAGGAAGTTAGACTTGAGAGCTGTTAAAACTTGAGAGAATGCAGGCTCTTGGCAATGTGAATAATTTTGTGATTGTTTGTGATTTTGTCTGAAAGAGCCTGCTAGTGATGAGTGCAATGGACCTAGCAGGGGGAATGCTTGGGATGGTTTTGTCCTCTGTATTGCTGTCGTTAATAGATTTTTGTTGCTGTGATGGATTTGGATCTGAATAAATGTTTTGGTTATGTCTTCCACGTGGAGTGTCTTGCGTATTTAATGATTCTGGATTGTGCTTTCATATTCATGGCTACCATGGACACTGTGAGTATTGCATTGGCACAACAAAGGCCAAACCCTACTTGGTCACTGTTTGGGCCCTGATTGGCTCATAATGAGTGTAAATAGCAACTGTTTCTATTTTGTCCAGAAACTCTGAGAGTCTCCCCCTCCCAGACTGATTTTTTTTTTTTACTAGGTAAAAGAGTCTGTTCCATACATCATTTCTTAGCTAGTTTTCATTACTGAGGCTTTATCTATGCCAAAATAAGAAACTTTAAAGACCTCAGCTGACAGAGGTGAGAACGAGAGAGAGAGAGAGAGAGAGAAATAGAGGCAGAGACAGAGACAGAGAGACAGAGAGAGAAGGAGGGAGGGAGGAAAGGAGTAAAGGAGGAGAGGGAGAAGAAGAGAGAGAGAAAAATAACTGTGGATGTGAATGGAATGAGCTCACCCCCAAAAGAGAAGCAAATAACAGAATGGATTAGAAATCAAAGTTCAATATATTGCTTACAAGAGACACACTTGAAGCAGCAAGACATATATAGATGTGTGCATACATACACATATGTATACATATATACATATATCTAAACATGCATGCACACACACATGTGCATACATATTTATCTTTTCTTTCCATTTGAACCAGTTAGTTTTATCCTGGCATTTCATTTTATGGTGCAATGAGAAGACTGAAGGATTAAGACCTATACATATAAACTGATCATGTAGAAACAATATTTCCAAGGAAAATCTTTATTGAGCATATGAATGTTTTAGTCATCTTAAGTTGCATCTCACTTTATGCATTTTTCAGTTATCATTACTAGATCTCCTTTCTGATACCAGAGTAAGGTATCTGTATATGGGGGCAGGAAATATGGACCTAATTAGTTTTCTACATGAATATCTTCTGGATCACTGAAGATGGTTATGTATCTTCTAATTCATCTGTTCTCCAGGTTAAACTCTGTTAGGCCCTTCAAACATCTTCTGAAGATTTGGAAGGCCTTCATTTTTTGCAAATTTTTAGTTCAGGTTTACAGATCTACCCCAATGTAAGAACTTTCTAGTCAAAGAATGTTGAAACAGAATTATCACTCCCCACATTCTGGTAATATACATCTAGTAACACAAATGTTAATCATAATAATGTGGCAGCGATGTCACATAGTTGATTCCTATTGAACAGTCTACCAAAACCCAAAGATGTTATTTGTTTGTTTTTGTTTGGTTTTGCATGAAGGAATATAGACATATTTTAAGTTCTATAATTGCAATGTTGATTTTGGGGTCCAGGATTAGGATTTTGTATTAAGACCTATTAAATTTTGCATTTTATGATTTTGATCATTTTTTATCACAAATTATGGCCAAGGGCTGTTGTTGTGTGGCCTCCAAACTAAGAATGTTTCTTACATTTTTACTTAGAGTTTTTCTTGTATTTCAAAATATTTTAAAAATGTTATTCTTAGTTCCTGTACTACACAAAAACAGACAGCAGGATGGTTTTGGTTTTTCGTTCATAGCTTGCCTACCTCTGTTATATATTGTTGATAAATTGTTGCATTATGACTATCATCCAATATGAGGCTTATTATCTGAATTTTGTATTTCATCTGAAAATTTAATGGTCATGAAATTTATCACTTGATCTAGTTCTTTGATAAAAAATATTGAATTACATAAAACAAAGTTTAGACACATACAAGTTTACATTGAACCAATTTTCCATCTTGCCATTGGAGTAGTTTCAAATCCAAGGAATTGTAGCTTGATCTATCCTTTTCCTTTCCATTTTGCCCTTACAGATAGCAGGGGATATCATGTCAATGTTTTTTCCAAAATCCAGATATGCTATATCTATGACTTTCCCCTTAAGTTTCACTTTTCTGAGAATCAGGCTTCAAAATATATAGAAGAGAGCTATAAAAGTTAGTGCTATGTTTCAGCACTTGTTGAAAACAGGTTACTTTATTAGGTTAACATGTTATAAATATTTCCTAGAAAACTTAGCTTCTGTGGTATGGTCTAAGTATGTTTTCAATTGACCTGCTATATCCTCATAGAAAAAAAGATATAGAAAATGGTAAATAGTTCTCAACTTTCAAATGCCTAAAAGAAATTTCTATAAAGAGTAAGGGGGAAGCACAGGTTTATCCATCCATTGGATAAATATAGTAGGTATTTTATAGGAGAAAAATGAATATGTAAGCAATGAATATCATGTCATCAACATTGTACAGGGATCAGCATCCCAACTGGATCATGGTACTTATAGGCTTTTGATCACAAGAATATGATTTCATTTAAATGTCTCTTTCTCTATTAAGATAAAATGATTAATGGAAATTAAAATTTTCTTCAAGGATGAGAAAATGCATAGATTATCAATGTCAGAAACTTGTGATGAGAGATGATGAAAAAATATGCTAAGTATTAAAATAAGATATATCTTGCTATTATACCAGTCACAGACATTAAAAATGAGTACTGTTTTTGCACTATTATATTCTAATTCTGAACTCCAGTGACACTCTTATGAGTAGATGTAAGAATAACATGCTGAAGGCAAACAAGTCCTATAGAACATTGAGGCAATTGCAGAATAATAAACAAAAAGGAAAAAAAATCAGTGTTTGAACCTCCAATTACACTAAAGCTTTTATATTTCTGAAGAATGAAATATTTTCTCCTTTTCCTACTTTTATTACATAGGGAATGTATAACAACTACGTTCAAAGCTCAATCTAAATGATAACCAAATTCCTTTCTTCATCTTTCTTTGATTAGATATTATTCTAGTTCACAATATTTCTACTTGTTGCTGAGTGTGCTGCATATAAAATATCATGCCTACACAATGCATAATACCTCTCATTTAAAAAAAAAACCTGTAAATTTTCAGTATAACAGATTAAGTTTTGTGACTCAATAAGATTTAGTAAACAACTAAGAATGGTTTAAATAATGTCCGTTGTGTTCCATTTTATTCAAATATAATTTCAAGGCAAGAAAAAATGTCAGAAATTAGAAAAAAAAAAGCAAGTGCTATAGACAAAAAATGATTCAGGAAATTGCAATTCATCAAAGTTGATAAAACAGGAATATATGCTACTTGAAGTATTCGAAGAATTAGACAAAAACAGCATTTAGAATAGCACAAGGAATTTCAGGCATAGAATATACAAACTTTGTTAATTGTCAGTAATAATAGAATAGTCACAATTCCTTCCACTTTCCATTGCTTATCTATGACAAAAACAAGTATTTAATGAATCCTAAACTCAGTAAAGCCTCTGAATTTTTCATTTTAGTAGCTGATAAAGTTTTATATTGTCACTAATTGAACAAATAATTATGTGAATTTCATACCCAAGGGGTAATGTGAGGAAATTCAAGAGTATACAATGAATGTTTTTTCACAAGATTATATCCTGAAGTAACTTTTAATCACAATAATTATTAATAATTTTGAGCAAAAATAAAACACAAGTGTACTCATTTGATTTTCAAAATTGAATTGCTACTGTATATATTCGCAAAAACTACGTATAATTATGCATAGACAAATAAAGAAATGATAGATTAATGAATAAATAAATGAACAAATATATAAATAAATAAGTCACCCTTGAAAAATGATCCTCAAAAACAACTAAATTAAACAAGAACAAATATAAAGTTTTACAATCAGAATATACAAAACCAAAAATATAAATGAAAGACAATATGAGATAGATATTCTGTAAGAATATTTTCTTTTATGAGAAAAAATAGTTCATATTTTGCAAGATAATTAAGATTCAATAATATCTTGCCTTTATTTTAAAAGTATTCATGATAGGAAAATTTTTTTAAAAAATGAACATGACATCATAGCACAGCATAAAGATCTTTAGATCTAAATTCAGAAAATCAAGATTATATAACTACATATATATGTGTACATGGCTTTGGAAAAACAATACATCTGGATCTCCGAACTCATGTGTACAGTGAGACTAGATTACCAATAAGTCCTTTTAGTTATTAATAAATCTAATTTTTTTCTTATCCAATATCACATTTCCAACTACCTATCTAGCACCATGTGAATCATAGATACCATAAACTCAATATGTCAGAATTTAAACACATTATCTTTCCTCAAAAACTCTTTTCATTTCTTTACTACTCTATTATGCCTCACAATGTCACCATGATATCAGTCATCTATGATCACAGTCTAAGTGACATCCTGAAGTACTTTCTCATCCTCCTTCCCATATCTAATATGTAGTCAAGTTATTTCAATTCAGCTTTCATAACACCTCTTAATATAGCTCTATTTTCTTGGATATTATTACCATCCTCCTTCAGGTACTCATCATTTCTGACCTGGACTACTGTAATAATCTTCTGGTTATTTTCTCTATCTGAATTCTCTCTCTACTCCAGTCTATCTTGAATTAGATGTAAAATTTATTTTCTAAAGCACAAGTATATCTATGTAATTATCTCAGCCGAAAAACTCTAGTGACTTATTATTAACTGCAGGATAAAATAAAATAAAAAAATTTCCTTACTACATTTCCAGTTTCTTTACACCTTACTCACTCTATATTCCAGTGATATCAGCCTTGCTGTTTCTCACATAGAACATTCAGTCGCTGATTCCATGCATTTTCCCTTTCTGCAGCAAGTAGCTAGAATCTTTCCTTTATCTTTGTCTCCTGGACTCAATGACATTTCACATTTCATTTTAAGTCTCACGTTCTGCAAGAAATCTTTCCTGCTGAAATCCCTTTATGATGTGTAATCTCTACAAAGATCTCCACTTTATTAGATATCTTTTTTTTTGTTGGTCATTTTTTGCATATTGTCTCTCTGATTAGACTAAGAGCTACTTGAAAGTATAGACTTTTTCTTTTGTTTCCCCAACATAGCACAGTGCTTGGAATCACTCAGGCAATGAAATGGTCAGTATACATTTATTAATGTTTAAATTTCTTTATTAGATTTCTTGATTTATTATATCTTTAGAGAATTTTTGGCATCATAATTTAACCAACTATGTGTCAGTTAAAGTGCTAAGCACTGGGGTTGCAGAGAAAGACAGAAAATAGATAACCCTTTCCCTCAAGGAGCTGACAGTCTGTCCAATGTAGGAGACAACATTATTATGTTCAAATAAGCTCTAAAGAAAATAAATTGAAAATTATCAACAGAGAGAAAGCACTAGCATTAAGAGGAATGAGGAAAGACTTCCTATAGAAAGTGTTTTGCTTTTAACTGAAAGTAGCCAGGAAAGCCAGGAGACAGATGAGGAGAAAGAAAATTCTAGGAATGGAAATAGCCATAGAAAATATGAGAGCCTAGAAATAGAGCAGCTTCTTTGGGGAAAAGCAAGGAGGCCAATGTTACCAGTTCAAAGAGTCCCCAGCTAGTAAGGTGTAAAAAGACTAGATATGTCAAACAGAATTTTGTATATTAAATTTTGGAGGTGATAAGTAGCCATCGGTGTTTGCATTGTGGGTGCACTATAGGGAAATCATTTTGATAGACAAGAGAAGGATGAACTGGAGTAACAAGATACTTAAGACAGAGAGACAAGAAAAAAGCTGTTGGAATAAGGAAGGTATAATGTAATGAAGGACTGAACCAGGTTGGTGGTGATGTCAAAGAAAAGAAAATATGTATTGAAGAGATATTACACAGGTAACACTGATAGGCCTTGGACAAATATTGGACATAGGAAGCAAGCATGGATTGTATATGAAGAGTTAAGGATGACACATTGGTTCTAAGCCTCTGACTGGAAATATGGTGGTACCTTCAAAAATAGTAGAGTGATTAGGAAGATGAGAGCCTTCAAAGGGAAAGACATTGGAAAATACTGGTCAATAAATATTTGCTGTCTTGACTTGATAGCGATTTTTGCTCACAATCTTTCACATGTAGATAGATCTGTTACTACAATTGTGAGGATAATTATGCTGATATAAACCTTCCATTCCTTGGAATTACCTGCTGACTACTAGGAGGAAAATTGCTGACTTTTCCCATTACCATCATAATCAAATGCAGAGTTGATAGCAAAGTGGAAAAGAAAATGTAAAATTATCAAAGAAAAAAATTGTGATTTTTTGGGGGGTAAATTCATTTTGAACACAAAACATTGAGTTTGTTTCCTTTTTGCCTTCAGAAAAAAACACATGGGAGGATATATTCTTCCCAAATCAAAGGACATTAAAATTGTTCATTCACTTAGTGTGAACTATGAAATAAAGAAAGAAATAGTGAAGTACTTACTCAAGTAAGTGTCCCTCTAGAACAGTTAGGTTGCTTAGTGGATAAACTGTTGGACACTGGGTCATCAAGACCTGATTTCAAATCCATTCTCAACCACTTAACTGTGTCACACAAGGCAGGTCATTAAAACTTTCAACTTTAATTCCTCATCTGGAGGTAATAGCAACCCCTATATCCTAGTGTATTTGTGAGGATTGAAATAAGTAATAATTTTTAAATGGTCCATAAATCTTAAAGAGACCATAAAATTTTACCTAGTGTCCTAATTATCATCATCATCATCATCAATATCATCATCATCATCATCAACATCATCATCATCATATATCATAAACTGTGAAGTGTCCACAAAATTGATAAAAGTTGCAGCACTGGCAGAATCCAATATCACACGAAGTTGAGTAAACTTCCTAAAGTTTGGAGCATCATCACAAAAAAAAGATTATTCAGCAAATATTTCTGGTAATTTTTAAGATATAACAATCTCTCCCCTGCCCTTATGAAACCCAGGAGATGTCCACTGGAAGTCAACGATTATGAGTACATAAAGTTCCACTAAAGTTTTTAAGAGAATGATTTTACTCAGCAAACTCAATTACACCCTCACTTGTGCATCTGCAGCATTTCTCGTTTTTTGGGGGGTTTTTTTTCTGCTTTTTTTTTTTTTTGTGGCTAACTAAGTTACAAAGAAGTCAGCTAGAAGTGAATATGCTGATGTGGGAAATTTTCAAATGAGCCAGGATATGCTATCAAAGTAGATGTTTATGAGTTAGATTTTCCAATCATCCGTGTTGCAGAAACTGAATGTGAGCTCTATCCCTAATAGCTATGGTGGAATCTATTTGATGGCAGAATTTCTGGAAACATAGTTTGAGGAATGAGTAGCAAAGACTTATATTAAAAATGCCGTTTACCCTCTAAGCAACTAGAAATTACTGTAAACAAAGAGTTCCAGTTATCCAATTAAGAAGCAAAAAAATGCTTGTAATAAAAACTTAATTAGCAAGCATAAAGCAATTTCCTTTGGAGGAATAATCTAGAATCTAAGTCAGCTTCCATGCAAACATCAGTGGCCCATTTTACTACCTATTTTATGATTACTACAAAAGTTAGGGTATAAGAATGATTTCTTATATGATCTTGGTTACTTAGCCTAACATATTCTAATGTTTCTCTTTTTTCTTTCAGGAAATGAATACCAAATAAGGGACAGAAAATACATTGTATTCCTAAAGTTTGTGGAAACAGCATAGATCATAAGATTTAAGAACACATATAAGTAAGCAATATATGTGTTGAAAAACAAGTGGCTTTGATGAGTCCTTAAAAGTGTGCTTTATAGAGATTAATAACTTTCACAACCTCTGTCCATTAAAAATAACAAGTCAAAGTGGTTTCTAAATGTAGCTGAATAAATTTCATTTAAAAGCTTGAGTGATGACTAGAATAAAAACATAATACTAAAAATTAGGGTACATTCCTTGATGTAAAGGTAACTTTGAAAAGGTAGGAAGGGTGGTATGCTTGAAAGAACACTGCCCTATTGTAAGAGGAGCTGAGTTGAAATATTGCCTTGCTGTTCCTTAAACTATCTTACATAATCTAGCAAATGAAGTTAACCTAGGTTATTAGATTGATTCCAGCTCTAAATCTTGAATCTTTGTAGTATTTTAGAAAAATCACTGAACTGAGAGTTCATGTTCTATGAGGAGGTCTACTCTCAGTACCTGTTTCCTCATCTCTAGAATGAAGCATTTGGACTTGATAATATCTACAATTTCTTCTAGCCCTCATAGTACATGATACAATGGTGCAAGAGTTTGGTACATTTTCTCAACACTTCAAAATGTTCACAAGAGCACTTTTTCATTTTCATCATAAAATGGTAATTATGATTCATTTTGCTTCATTTTAGAGCATTTACATATTTGGTGTTCTAATTTAAATTTGTTCTTCTGCCATCCTCATCCCCAAACTGGCCCAGTTTAAAAAAAAAAAGTTGCCTTTGGCTATTTTTTGAAATCTGTGTTTGTAATACCTACCATAGTACCTGTCACATATTAAGAGATTGAAAAACTCTTCTTCAATCAAATTGGTGAGATAATAGATATTTTAAAGTATTAATCACATTTGCTAAATAGTATTTCTTAACTAAAACATAAATTCTCTTCAATTGTCTCAAAAAGTCTGATACTGTTGTCTTTTAATCATTAAAAGAACTATGTTTTAAAAAGCATTCTAATTCCGTCCCTTACTCTCTGAGTTCCCTTCGAAATCAGAGAATCTATGAATATTAAACTTTCAAACATAGCAACTCAAAAGAACTTAAAATTAAATATTTGCCCTAAGCTCCACTTTGTTTAACTGACAACCCATACATTTCACCATTGCTCATATGTTTCCCAAGAGTAGGAATGCCTGTTGCATGCCAAAGTTTTCTGAGGATGCTTTGAGTTCTACAAAAATTCTTCATTTAGTTTTTTTGCTTTTTTGTTTCATGCATCCATAAATTTCTTCTTCAGTTAAGGTTAACACAATTAATTGGTAATCATACATTTAAATCCTATCATGTTTGTATCTATGGACATGGCACGCAAATATATATATATATATATATATATATATATATATATATATATATATATATGTATGGTTTCTTTTCTGAGATACTCTTTCATATTCCCATAAATTTGGTGGTCTACCTATGTATTCCACAGACTCCTCAAATACAGCCTGTTGAAAACACAACTCATTATTTTCTACCCAAATCCGACTTTTTTAACTTAGTTCAAGATTTCTTTAAATGGTATCAACTAATGGCCCTGTCATCCAAGAGAAAAATTTCAAAATTTTCTTCCTTCTCCTTCATTTCCCTGTCCATATATTCTGATTTATCATCACTTCTACTTCCATAAAGCCTCTGGTATATGTCCAAACCTTTCTTCTCCCCTTGCTACCACCTTGGTTTAGGCATTCATTATTTCTTGCCTGAACTATTGCAACAACTTCCTAACAAATCTCTCAGCCTCCAGAAATGTCAATTTTTTTTAAACTAATTTTTCAAAACATAAAAGTGATGACTTCAATTACATGTAATATATATGTGCATATATATATATATATATATATTCCAACAGGTGTCATAGAATACATTACAAATGCTTTAATCATGGACCTTCATAATCTGGCTTCAATCTATGTTTTCAGTGACTTCTAGAATTTAAAGGAGTCTATTGTGCCATGTTTGTATCAAAATTCTTTGCCTCTCCTTCATACTCATACACAAACTAAAGTGGGAATTAGTTAAAGCATAATTCTCCTTAGAAGCAGTGAGTTTCTCTGACTTATTAAAAAAAAACAAGAATGCATTAAAAGAAAAATAATTGTCTAAATATCACTAGATTGAAAGTACAACTGCAAAATGAATAAAAACACAAATTTATTCATACTTGAGAAATTGATAGGAAAGTGGCTGAATTGAGAGACACGGTACATTAGTATCAGAATTACATAGGCAAAATAATCCGTAGAAATTAAATGCTAATAAATGAAGGGGAACAATACACTTAATAAAAGAAAAATAAAAACTCAAAACATATCACACTAATAGTCAATGGATTAAACTTGCAAATGAAAAAAAAGATAATGTATGAATGGATCCCCCATTTAAAATATTTTTTTAAATTAACAAACATTTTTGTCATCAATTCTAAAATAAACCCTTAAATTCAATATTTATGGTCCACTAAAACTAATTTTCTCATTGAAAACTAGCAAAAATCTCTGTCTTATTTTCTGTATTGAGTCTATTCTTTCTTTGTCAAAATGTTTGTGCCATATTTCATCATAATTACTCAGCAATTGAGGTTGGTCCTTGCATTGATCAAAATTCTTAAGTCTTTCAAAATTGCTTGCTGTTCAAATGTTGTTGTCATTACTTCACTTTGTATCAATTCATGTAAGCTTCTCCAGGTTTCTCTTATGCTATTTGCTTCACCATTTCCTATAGAGCAATAGTATTTCATTATATTCACATAAATTTGTTCTGTCATTTTTCAACTAAGGGTTGCCTTCTTAATTTGAATGGACCCACCGGATTAAGATCTTTCTTTGTTCCCTAGTTCTTGTGGGATAAAATGAAAATTGCTTTGTTTGGTAAGTAAAATCTTGAAATCTGATCCTTGTTTACTTTTCACATTGAAGTCATAATACCTCTCGGTCCTCTACAGCTTTCTATTGCAACCAAGCTAATCAAATTGCTAATTCTTACATATGATATTCTATCACATCATTCCATGAATTTTCTCAAATGTCATCCCCACCCTTCATGCTAGGCAAGAATGAATGGACTGACTATGGAGTATAGGAATTTGAGAAAAAAAATGAATGTTTGCTCCCATGATATTATAGATGTGACAGAGGACTTTTAATTCTCTGACTGCTTTTGGTTTGCAATACTTGATTTAGCTAATATGGTTTATTCTGTCCATATCCTCAGACTTCCAGACCCAGTTCTCTTTTGTCTTTGAAGGGGCATGATATCCTTTGACCATGCTACCTAAGGGTTTTCTGACCAGCCTTGCCATTGCCCATAGACTGTGTCACCAAGATTTGGAGGACCTCCTAGTACCAAAGGTCACCACAGATAGCACTATGTGGATGATATAATGATCAAACGCTCTGCCCCTGACCATGTCTAAGACTAGCTCATGGCTTTGATTAGACACAATCAGTTGTGGTTGGACCATATTGCCCCATAAATAACAAGATCCCTCACACTGTGTAATATTCTTAGGGTGTATATAGACCTATAAGGGCAGAAAACATCCTGCACTCACCTGAGATAAGCAACTCTTCCTCAAAGTCTCCATGCATATTAAGGGATCACAGTAACTACTAGGCATATTTAGTTTTGGAGACAACATATTCCTCAACTTATACACTTATTTACCCTCATCTATGGAATCAGACAAAGTTTTCTACCTTTCATTTGGGTCCAGAGTAAGAGGACATTTTTATTGCAGTCAGTCTGACAGGCCCTCAAGCATTGTCTTTAGTATCACAGATACTAAAGATAAAGACTTTCAGGTAGAGTCTTTGGTCACATCCACTCATGTTTTTTGTAATCTATGGGCCCATCACAACACCAAAAGACTACCAATAGGGTTCTGAAGCAAGAAGCTCCCAGACACTACTACTGGGTATTCATTCCTAGAAATATAGGTGCTAGTTGCTTAAGGGGTTCTGATGGACACAGAGTATTTGAAACACATTGACTTTGGACAAAATTCCTGGATTAACTCCAGGATGGTGTGGCTAATCACTGATGTACCTATGTTAAAATGGAAATGACATTTGTAGGTGAGGGTTAAGCCAGGCTCCCATGGATCTGCGTGAAAAATTTATATGAGCAAATGGCATAAGTTCCAGTACAGTTCTTGTCTCGGGATATGCCCATTCCCTTGATGCAGGACCCACTAGCTAAGTGGGGTCCACAGTGCAAATAGCTGGCAAACACTGATAGAGTTTTGGCTTACTTCTCAAATAGCAATGCTCCTCATTTCAGAAAGACTATCTACTGGATAACTATACACTTCCATCCTACAACTGCCACTTCTTTGATGGCTAATGGCAAAGAGCATTTATTCAGTGGGTAAAGTTGAAGGCTATTCATTTATTCGTGAGTCACTTGCTAAAAGTAAAGGAGCAATTTATGTTGATTCTATATTGATTCCTATGCAACTGCCAATTAACTTGCAGTCTGGCTTTACAAGTGGGTTCAGGATGACTGACAGATCCAATTCTGACCAGTATGTAGTGTTGAACTTTAAAATAACATTGCAGAGTATCTACAAACCTATCTTATTTGTGTCAATTATGTCTCTGCCTATATAGGAAGGTATATTGAGGGAGCAGAGCTCAACCAGGTGATTGATAACTTCATGTGACCACCAACCCACATTACCTCCATTACCACACATAGAATACCCCATAAAAAAATAGAAATTTTGAAATAGGCACACAAGTATTCTGGACACTTAGGGACTTCTGGTCTTACATTCTGGTTGAGAAGGAAAGCTGTGACAGCCTCTGCTGCCCTCATTTTACCAGATCATCAGGGAAGGTAAGCTATGTATTACATTGTGTTGGTTGGTTGTTGTCCTTTGTCTCTGAAGAGGACCAAAATGACATCACCATTGCAAAGTAAAATTCAGTGTGTCCGACTTTGACTGATCAAACAAATATGAGCTCAGAATGCTCTACCACAGGTTGGGCACAGATTGTCCATTTGAATATTTCAGGTGGATATCTCAAATTTGTGCATCCTACATTTACTTTGTGCTGTCTCAATTCTGCTTTGCTCAAAGATCACAGCCCTTTTTCTTATGTGGGCATGCCATGCTGAACAGTCCTGTGCCAGTGTCTCCCATGTTGCATAGTCAAATCCAAAGTTCTTGAGAGAAACCTTGAGAATGTCCTTGTATCATTTCTTCTGGCCACCATGTGGTCGCCTGCCCCATACAAGCTCTCAATAAAATAGTCTTTATGGCAAGCATACAATTTGCATTTGAACAATGGCCAGTCCATCAGAGTTGCACTCTCTGAAGCACAGTTTGAATACTTGGCAGTTCAGCTAGAGCAAGGACTTCAGTGTCTGGTACCTTATCATGCCAGGTGATCTTCAGAATCTACTACTGGAAATGTGAACTTATAGCTAGCATTGTTAAGGGGTAGGTGCCTGATCAAATATAGCAAGTGTCAAGAGTAGTTTATAGGATCTCTACCTTTCTTACTGGAGCCATTAAATATGTCCTCATAAAGGTTAGAGTTAGAGTTTTGCTGTAAAAGGGATCCATAGTCCATAAGATCAACATGCCAAAGGAAATACTTCCACCTTTTAGCTTTCCCACAACCATCCACGGTGAATAAGATAAACATTTCATAGGCTAATCCTTGCACTAATGATCAGAAGACAATGATAGTTTGTGGTCTTTCCACCTGCCCTCTAGGGCCTGGGCTGCTAGACATAATTTTGTGTCATTATAATTATTACTAAATATTATTTATTTTTTAACATTTTAAAAAATGAGATCTAAAATCTCTCCCTCCTTCCAGTCCCTTACCTTTTGAACAGGCAAGCAATATAATCACCATTATACATGTAAAATCCTCTATACATGTAAAAATCCAATTATACATGTAAAACCCTAAAAAACATATTTCCATATTAGCCATGTCATGAAAAGTCAAGAAGAATAAAGTGAGAAAATTATACTTCAATTTGCACTCAAAGTCCATCAATTCTCTTTTGAGGTGGATAGCAGTTTTCATTATGAGTTCTGCTGAGTGTCTTGAATCCTTGTATTGATAAGAATAGCCAAGTTTGTCAGTCATTAACATTACAATATTTCTTTTACTGTGTACAAAGTTCTCCTGTTTCTGCTCACTTCAATTTGTATCAGTTTATGTGTCTTTCACAGTTTTATTTCTAAAATTCACTTGTTCATCCTTTCTTATAGCACAATAGTGTTCCTTCACAATACTACAACTTTTTTATCCATTCCCTAATTCATGGATTTCTCCTCAATTTCCAGTTGTTTACCACTACAGAAAGAACTCTACCCTGATCCTGGACTCTTCCATATCCATCTGGATCCATATGGTGTACTGCTTTCAACTTGAATCCTTGGCTATATGAGTGATTGTCTATATCTCTGTGATTTCTGCCTTCTCCATTCCATTCTCTTGCCCACACTACCTGCCTTCTCCCACCATCCCACCCCATTTCAATACCATCTGCCTCTGTAACCCCACCTTTCTAGAATTATAAAGTAGGGAGGTATGACTGGTATTTTGGGCACTTTCTGGGGAAAGACCACAATGGCATTGAGGAATAATGCTTTGATTACACTTTAATGAGGTATATAGGGTACAGGGCATTTGCACAGAAAGTAAAGAGAGACAATCAGATGTCCAATTTATATCATATAGCATATCATCATAATTAAAAGTAACCCTTTTTGAAAGGAACCAAGAAGTGTTAGAAACTCTTTTATTGGGCATATTCAATAGAAATCAGCATAGCTTAAGTGGGGAAAATAGAAAGAACATGAAAACTGAGAAAGGGGCAAAAAGGAGAAAGTACTTTCTAAGCACATTCATTCTTGGTAAAGAGATTAGGACAGACACATCCAAAGTAGGATTGTTAAAGAAAAGACACATGTTAGTCCATCTGATTGGCCCACTTCCCGTCTATGGCTCCAAGAAGTGGTAGCATCCACTACCCAGTGAATCATTTCAGCAAACAGGCTAAACAGAGTTGAGGTTAACTGAGGAACCTCAAACCTATTAGTGAGTTAGGGAAGTGTCTATGCCAAGCAAATGAAGACTTCCACCAGTGGAAAGATCAAATAATAATTTATTCCAACATCCATGAAGGCAGCTGATGTATGTAGGGTGGAGTGCTTAGAGCTTGATTAGTCATAGAAGACCACAAGGTCATCCTCTGTATCCCAGATACATTACTTGTGTCTTGTAACTAGACTGTGATAATCCAGAAATGAAGAGAGGCTGAGAACATGGCACAACTTGCCTCACCTAAATCCAATTTGTGCATGAATCAAAAGACATCATTTACACCATTTTACTATTTTTACTTACTTCAAAGTCCTGTGGTGGGAGGGAAGTGACAAAGCAGTAAATTCTCATACTAGGAGCTATAATCATAACTTTGCATATGGACAGCCCAGGCCAGAGGGTCATCTTCTAACTGGAAGGAAGCAATAGGGATTCAACATATCTTTGGGTGTCTGAGCAGCCCCTTTTAGGTCTACACTGCTCACTTCCTGGAGTAAGGATGAGACGAGAAAAGATACAGTAAAAATTCGCTGCTTCTGACCAAATTTTCTCTTGTGTTATGTTTTTATTTTGTTTTGTTTCACTTTCATGGTTTCTCCCATTCATTTTAATTCTTCTGTGCAACATTAATGAGGTGAAAATGTATTTAATAAGAATGTATGTGTAGAATATATATAAGATTGCACACCATCTTGGGGGGAAATGGGGGAGGGAGGAAGAAGGTAGAAGAGAGGGGAGGAAAATCTAAGATATGTGAAAGTGATTTTAGACAACTGAAAATAAATAAATTAATTATTTTTTTAAAAAAGTCTGCTTCAACCCTGCCCTGCTTATGGTGGCTGAAAGAGATCCCCTCCTCTGGTTGAAATGTACACTCAAAAAATATACAAAAGCTTTAGTGAAAATGATTCCATTGATGCATGAAACATGTACACACTTGTGGACAACATGAAATGCAGCAGACCAGAAAGATGAAAAACTTTTGTTACAAGAAAACTCAGAAGGTGTCATCCAAATATTAGTGCTCAGTGAAACAGGTCTTACAAATGAAGATTAGTTTACTAAAGCTGGAGCTAGGTACACTTTTTTTTTCTAGAGTGGCCACAATGATAGGGAGCACCAAGAAGCTGTAGTAGACTTTACAATCAAAACTAATCTAGTCAACAAGCTTATATGTCTCCCAAAAGGAATAAACAAGAGGCTCATGACAATGGTATTGTCCCTTGCAACTAAGTGCCACAATATCATCAGATCTCATCATGACAAACCCTGATGAGGTGAAAGAAAACAAAATATGAAAACCTTCATCATTAATGTGCCAAAAGAGGACAAGCTTATACTTCTGAGTGACTTTAATGAAAAAGTAGGCACAGATTATCAATCATGGCAGGGAGTCTTTGGGAGGAATAGAGTCAGAAATAGCAACAGCAGTGATCACTTGCTACTGATTATATGTGCCTCTCATGACTTTCTCTTCACCAACAGTGTCTTCTATTTGCCAAAATGTAATAAAATTCCATAGATACACCCTCATGGAAAATATTGGCATTTAATATATCATTGTAAGAAGAAGAAAGAGATAGAATGTTAAGAGTGATGAAGGTAATATGTGGCACAGAGTGCTAGGTCAATCATAGTTTCTCCAAGCTAAACATTCAAACTCAAAAAAAAAATTCCAAAACAGGACAACTTCAGGAAAACAATGTCTACAGATTAGAGTATATTTCTATGTGTGAATTACTTGTTACAGACCAAGAAAAACTGAACCACTACGTAGCTGTCAACAATGGAGCAGAAAAGAGATTTTTAGAGATTTTAGAGATTTGGTATATAACAACACATATATTTACTTGGGCCAGAACACTCATAAAAATTAAGATTGGTTTTACAAAAATGATGGGGAAATTCAGAAGCTGCTAAACAAAATACATGATGCTCACATGGTTTAGTAGTAGGGTTCTTTGTGTTTTTTTTCTGTCTCTAAGAAGGCAATGTTTAGCTCCATTAAAAGTAAAGTGCAAGAAAAACTCAGAAAGATGTGGGATTCTTGGTTCAGATAGAAGGCAGATGAAATTTGGTTTTACACTGATAATAGCAATTCAAAGCACTTTTATTATGGCTTAAAGGACATTTATGGGCAAAAACCTCTGTTGCATCTCAACTACTCAGTGCTGATGGAGCCACTTTGATTAGTGACAAAAACATGATCTTCAGAAGATGGACTGAACATTTTCATAGAATCCTCAACAAACTGTCATCAACCAATGCTGAAGCCATCAGCAGTATAACTCAAGCTGAAGTCAATCCCTATTTAGTTGAAGTTCCAACTGAAGAAGAGTCTTTGAATGGCATTAGGCTCCTCTCCCAAGGCAAAACACCTGATGTTAATTCTATTCCATTTAAAGTTTACAATGTACGGGGTCCAATGCTCACACAAAAGATGACTAAAATCTGTGAGGCTAAATGGCAAGAGGTCATTATCCCCAAAGAGTTTAAGGATGCCTCCAATGACTGTCTCTATAAAAGAAAGTGAAAGTAGTTGTCTTATGATGTTCTCAAGAGGATTTCTCTCTTGGCCATTGCCACTAAGATTTTTGTCAGAGTCCTTAATAGGCTGATCCTCACTTGGAAGATGGTTACCCAAGAACCAGAATGGCCCCAGAAAGGGATGAGGAATTGTAGATAATGTGTTTGCTGACTGACAACTGCAGGAGAAATGCCAAGAAAACTGAGATCTATATGCAATGTTCATTGATCTGACTGAGGTTTCGATGCAGATAGTCATGGGGCCTTATGGAACATCATGGCAAAATTAGGTTGCCTGGAGAAGTTCATCAATATTGTATGCCACTTTTATGGCAGCATGTTTACATGAGTTCTGGATAATTGATGATGTTGACATCCTCTTCCGGGCATAGATGGAATGAAACAAGCCTGTGTGCTTGCTCCCATGCTTTTTAGCATGATCTTTCCAGTGTTTTGTCAGATGCCTTCAATGGAGGCACAGAGGTCAGCTATTGCATTAACTTGAGAAGGTTACAAGTCAAGACTAAAGTGGAAAGAGATTTGGTACATCACTTTTTGTTCAGAGATACACTTAGTGCAGCCTCTGAGGTAGTGATGCAACAGAGTACATATTGATTCTTTGCAGCTTGTGCTAATTTTGGCCTGACAACTAAAACTGAGAAAACGGGTTCTTTAGACAGCACATGATTCACATGTGGAGACAGAGATTACAACAAATGAAGAAATTTTGAATCCTGCGATAAGTACACTTATCTTGACAATATACTTCTCAGGAATGTACACATAGAAGATAAGGTTTATGCATGCATTGACAATGCTAGCTCAGTATTTGGAAAGCTCCAAAGAAAAGTATGGGAGACAAAATATTAGTTTTATCAAACTGAATATCTACAGAGCTATTCTGCAGACGTCATTGTTGCATGTCTGTGAAACCTGAACAGACTATCATGGTCATGCCAGGTAACTTAATCATTTCCATTTGAATTGTCTTAGGAAGATTTTGATGATCACCGGGCAAGATAGGGTACCAGGCAATGAGGTCCTTTCCTCATGGAATTGCCATGCATTCAAACTCTACTACAGAGAGCAAATTTCTTACGAACTGTTGCTTAGTTGAAATGCCAAACATATGTTTGACTGAAAGAATATTTTATGGAGAACTCAGAAAACACAAGTGCTCATGTAGAAGTCAGAAAAAGCAATAAAGGATATTCTCAATGTCTCTCTGAAGAACTTTGGTATCATTTGTGTGACCTGGGAGACATCATCACTGACTCATTCAGAACAACCCATCACATCAAAGAAGCTCTATGAACAAAGTAGAATTTCAGTAGTTCAAAAGAAATGTGAAACTCACAAATTTAGAGACACCTTCATTCCAAATATTCATATGAATTACCTGTACTCAACCTTTGATAGAGCCCTCTTAGCTGGTACTGATTTAATCAGCCACAGTCAGGCATATTGTATTTTGACCTTGACGTAGTGATGCTATTTGCCTCATCTTTAAATAGAAAGGACAACATCCAAGCTTCCAGCACAGGATTGCAAAAAGATGCTCTCAGGAATTACTGTACTGATATGCCTATCTTTTGCTGAAATTCCTGGTTCTATTTTCATTTGATGACTCAGACCCACTTAGATAATTTCAAGGTGGGGAAGCTTAGTTATTTCACTTGTTCAAGTGTTTTAAATGGGAGAAATAAGTGTCTCCAGTTTGATTTGATAAGTTTTCTATTTTTTAATAACAATGGAACAATCAATTAGGTAGGAAATAGGGAATTTCTAATCTGGGAGCTAAAAAGCTTCAGAACATCTGTATTTGTAGGAGCTAGAGAAGAATAGTATAGCAAAGAGATTGATTCTGGAAGATGAATGTGGTTAGGTTCTAGGTACCATGCTGGATGGAGTAAGAGAAACACAAAAAATATAGATTTTTTTTTTGGTCTGGATTAAAACAAAGGGAATATAAGGATTGTTCATTTTGGGAATGAATGTAATGAAAAGCATAGTGTAGATGCCAATTTCAGGAGCACAATGTAGAAGACTGTGGAAGCATAAAAGGAATGGTAGACATACAAATGTATGTTCAAGGATGATGTTGATAAATATTCATAACAGTGCTCTATTGTGGTTAGGTTCTTTCAGAAATTTGGTGATAAATCATGAAATACCTTCCTTTGAAAGCACTTTTATTGGTGTGTGGTACTCTTCAATTGCTGATGACAGATTTAAAAGAGAGGAGTAAAATACAATGCAGGAATAGAGTACATACAAAATATAGCATTGAAATATAAATTACATATAAAGAAAGTATTGGATAATTTTTAATGCTAAATTATGGTAAATAAGGATTAAGTTACATGGCAATGTTTGCATGTGTACACTTTTGTGTGTGTATGAATAATTTACACACATTAAATATGAATAATTTGCATATACATATTCCAAAAATATGACAAGATTTTGTAAGATAAATATACAAGCTATGAAATATGAAGAGATTAAGAAATACTAAAACACAAGATGCAATTAAGAGAATAGGTATCAAGGAGATGTAAATTATATATATTATATAAATATACACACTGCATGTTTATATGCATATACACATACACACATGTATGTATATATAAACATGTATATATGCAGATACACTCATACACATATGTGTATATACATGTATATGTATATGCATATGTGTGTACACACACATACAAAATAGCACATTTTCATTTATTTGTTTCAAATATGGCAGGGTCTTAAAGTTTTGGAGATAACTAATATAGAAATTAAATATTATAAAGATGAGTTGTTATTGCATAAGTAGCAATAAATCTGGCGAAAACTTACTTATAGAAGAGGAGAGCTCTTATATTCTAAAAATGTGGAAATGAAGAACATTGTTATGTCAGAAACAGCTCATTATTTTCCTCCCAAAATTCATCTCTCTTGAAACTATCCCTTTCCATTGAGGGTGCAACATTTCTTCTAGGCTTATAGGTTTACAGATTAGGATCAATATTCATAACTCTTCACTTTCACTCATTCTTCATATCCATTAAATTGTCAGGTTTTGTCAATTCTAACTCCTCATCATGTCTTTCTCACTACTTTCCTCTCCATTCAGATAGCCACCATTCTCATTCAGGTCCTGTTACTTCTTATCTCAGATATTGTAATAGTCTCCTAATAGAAATCCCTGCATCTAGTCTTCATTTTGCAAAACTCTCCTCATATAATGATCAAATTGATATTTCTAAAGTGTAAGTATTCACATTTTTCTAATTAAAAATCTTCAATGATTCCCAGTTGCCTCCAAAATAAGATATAAACTCTTAAATTTAACATTTCACGTCCTTTACAATGTGGCTTAATCTTGTCTTTCTAGGTTGTATACCCATGACTTCCCCTCATGAACTAAGGCAAATTGATATATTTATTGATTCTAGAAATGAGATTCCATCTCTTGCCTCCATACTTTTGCACAGATCCCTCTGTAATGACCTCTTTCCTCATCTGTGCCTCTTTAAACCCCTTCAAGGCTCAGTTCAAGTGTCAACCTTCATTCCTCCACCCACCACAAACCAAAAAAAATCACAATTTATGCTATTATCTATTTTGCATATTTGAGATAGGCATATAGGGCAGAGTAAGTTTGTTAGAAACCAAAAAAAACTTGAGTTCATGTCTGGCCTTTAAAACATACTGCTTGTGTGACCCTGGAAAAATAACCTCACCTATTAGAGATCTATCAGGAGTTCCTGAAGATGAAATAATAGGTCCAGTCATTATCCATATTTTGTATAGAAACTGTTTACCTGTGTTCATGCTTTACCTGTTCCATTATTCTTATTCCCATTCCACAGAAAAACCACTAGAGACTCACTTTTGCGTATATATATATATATATATATAGTACCTAGCAAACTCCATAGTACATGGTAAGTTTTCATAAAAATCTTGTTGATTAATTATTTGAAATATCACAGATAACTCCTTATGTAATTAAAAATTTCTATCTGTTCAAATTGATAAAGGATTATCAAAATATAAATTTAAAATTATTTTATCCCGAAGGGTGCCCTGAAGTAAATTTTCCATAGTTATACCTAACTAACTCTACTAAAAAAAGGCAAGTTTCCCTTATTTTGGCTCTTTGTTAAATCAGCTTAAGATTTTTATCATCATGATTGGCATGTGAAAGGGATATTAAATAATTATCCATTTTATATTTAAAAAATATAATTTTTTTATAAAATGCACATTTATAAATGTAAAATATATAAGATGTAATTTTTTTAATCGAATGCATATTTATTAAAGTGCATTTTTACAAAATGTAAAAATATATAGAAATATTAAAAGTTACACATTTTGCATGTATATATGTAACAGACTTGTGAATCATAGTGTTTGATTTTTAATATCATAATCACTTATGAATCAATCTGGCATTATATTCAGCTGAGATTACTGTGAATGTGGATGAATGCTTGTTGTGAGTTTTGAAAACATCCTTTGACTTCAACTTGAAACCAAAGCAATATTTTAATATAAATTGAATATAAATATGCAAGGTTATATAATGTGTAATTTTAATTAATAAAAAATGTTGTAATCATAATTAAAACTGAAATAATTTGAGTTATGCTATAATGTAACAATTTCCTAAATGCTAGATTGTTATCAAAGTTCATTGCCTGTTAGCAAAGCAATCATCACTAATCAATGAAAACTGGGCATAAGGTGTACTGTAGTCCCAAGAAATAAATTTGTTTATTCTTTTTGGTTATTAGGAAGTTGTCCTTAGTGTTGTGTCTCATATTATTAGAAAGAGAAATTTAAAAAAAATGAGTCCAGGGGGAAGGTCTTCTTCCTAAGTTAAAACAAGAGCAAAAGAATTCTTGGGAATGGAAGAGTTATACGATGGCTTAGGGAATGAGAAGCAACCTTGTGATGTTGTTGACATATTACCAATTAAAATGACTTATTTTTTATTTCAATCTCACTTTCCTACCAAGAAGAATTAAGGAAGTAATTCAGTGTTGATCAGGCAGGAAAAATCTAACCACTAGTAAAAAAAGATATTGTCTTCCTACTATTATGAATCCCTAAAGGATCACAGTCATAGATCCAAAAAAGAAGATGGTTAAATTCAATCTTGTAAAACATGAAAAAACATAAGTAACAGGACACATATGATCAAATATAGCCAGGTCAAAATATTGAGCTCTTTTCTAATATTAGCATACGCTTGCAAAAAACTAGGAATTGCAAGGATGCCCATCACTAAAGGAAAGGATGAACAAGATGTACTATGCGATCATGATGAAATACTACTATACTTGAAGAAATGATGAGCTCAATGCTCTTAGAAAAACTTCTGTGAAATAATGAAAAGCAAAGTGAGCTGAGCCAAGAGAACATTGATTACAACAGTAATATTGTTCTAACAACAACTTTGAGGAACTGCATCATTTTAACAATTATAAAAACCCAAATCAATGATAAAGGACTTAAGAAGGAAGGTAGTATCACATCCAGAAAAAGAACTGATTAATAGAAGCATTTGTAGAATGATTTTATGCATCTATAGCTGTCTCTCTATCCAAACACATGAATATATATATATATATATATATATACATACACGTGTATACATACATACATAAATACTATCTCTAAATAATATGGTGTATGTGTGTTTGTGTCTACCAGTAGCCATCTCTGGAGTGGGAAAGGAAGAAAAAAGGATAAGAAAACAAAGTTACACAATAACTATTAGACATTTGAAAAGAATAACAAGTTGTTCACAAAAGATTTTCAGTTTCATACGCAGTTAACTTTTCATTTCCTATAGCCCTATGGTATAGAAATGCTTATATTATTTAAGTTCAGAATAAAATCAATATTTTCTTTTTAAAAGAGGTTTATGGAGGGTTGCTCTGGCAATTTGTGCTGAATGATATACTATTTAACTTTTTTTTCAGTACCTTGGATAAAGGAAACGATAGGATGATTATCTGATTTTTGTATGACACAACGATGACAATGAGAGCTAACACAAAAATTGAAAATCATGATCCAAAAAAAGTTTGACAGGTCAGAGTATTGAGCTAAATATAGTAAGACAGAATTCAGTACAGATTAGTTTAAAGCCTTATTCTTGAATTAAGGAACATAAAAAAATGAATCAAAACATTTTCAGAAGTGACAGATAGAGGTGTCGTGATTAAATAGTTGTTTGTGTAAAACAGTCTGAGGGAATTTTATACTGCAAATTCAATATAACTCAGATGTGTAAAATGAAAATCAAAAGAGGTTAGTCAGTTTTGACCTAGATTGTGGTAACATAGTTTTCTTACAGAGAGATAGTTCATTTTTTCTTTGTCCTGAAAAGACTGGTAAAATAATTGTGATAAGCTAGAACGTATTTAAAGGAAGGTAACATGGATGATGAGTTAGTTCCATATGTGGACTGTTAAAGGGGTTGAAAATGTCATCAGCTGGAAGAAGAACTTGTCTAAGTATTTTAAGGTCTGCAAGTTTATTGGACTTATTTTATTTGGTCCCAAATGAAACAACCAAAACTAATAGGTGAGAGTAACAAAGGGTAAGCCTGTCATCAGGAAGAACTATCTAAAAGATTTCTTTTCTTACTTTTTTTTTAAAGACCTGTGACTTCATTGACATAAGGAACTCCTGTTGAGAATATATTTTCTAGAATAGATGGGCATTATCTTCTCAAGTTATAGTCTTTGAAAATGTGATATATTGAGCAATTTTTCCAGGGTCATATAACTAGTGTTTATCAAAGGTATAACTTGAATAAAGTCTTCCAAACCCTAAATCCATCAAGCACATTAGAGTGAAACAAATTAAGCATTAATTGGAAATATTTTTAAATAAGATTAAAATATAGATAATTTTAATTTGTAATTTTCTGAGTTAATCAGCAATATAAAAGCAACTGTTTCTGTTTGATTTTGACACCACTACATTACACCAAACTACTTTTCATTTATCAGTGAGAATCATGCAAAATGGAAACTTGCCCTCTGAGGTAGTAGTAGTTCTCCCTTCATTAGAGAGATTAATCAGATATTAGATAAATACTTCTGGGGTATATGTAGTTGAAAATCATACTTCCGAAACTTTGAGAAATGAGAGAATCCAGAATTAGAGGCAACAGATTTCTTCATCTTTACCTAGGAATTTGGCTAAAAGAAAAGAAGAAAGATATAAGAAAATAGCTTAAGTCATAGAAGTCTGGTAAGTATTTTAGAATTATTTTCTTTTTAAGGATGGAGAGATACTCCTATTTGAAGGCAGTATTCAGTCATTAAAGAAGATTTTTATACTTTTACTATATACCAGGTGCTCTGCTAAACACTGGGGATACAAAGCAGATCCAAAAATTAAAAAAAAAAAAAAAAACTAACAAGGAAGGAGCTGTTTGAAGAAAAGAGACTGGCAATTAGAGGGGGCATGAAGATAAGATATCTTGACATGAAAAGAAGAGGAGAAAAGGTGGCACGTACTGAACAGCCTTTATTAGTTAAGTATGAGGTGAAGTTGTCAGATGAAAGGATGGGTAAAAGGGTAGGTGTAAACCATTTGAGTACTGAAGATAAGTTTTATAATGGTGTCTGTGGGGAGAGGGATAAAACATCATTTAGGGAGGAATAAAATAAATGCCTCACTTTAGTGAGGATCCACGTAAAGTTAGAGAATGTAAATTTGTAGGAGACTTCATCAGTTTGCAACACATTTAGAATCATTTAGCAACACATGAGTAGAAACAGAGTGGAGGATTAAGAAAGGCCTGGGGTTTAACAAGGCATCAGTAGAAATAGGGCAAGGGAGTAATGGATTTGAGAATAGAGAACAGTGCGGAGTTGAACTAGTTATCTAAAACATCAGGTTATAAAAAGCAGAAAGTCAGGTTATTGTGGGATTAGTAGCCTGAGAAAATATTGAGAGGCTGAGGGATTAGAGAACAAAATAAAGATGAATGATAAGTTACTAGTGGCAAGGCATAGAGATATGTTTCATCAGATAGAGGAATGTCAGAGATTCTTTTTAAGGAAGTAGAATATCTATGTAGAGTAGTGAGATTTAGACTATAAGTATTTTCATGTGAGGTTGAATACAGCATGAGATTTAAGAAAATTATGCAATGGGGAAGTTAAGTAACTTGAATGACCATCAGCATACATGCTGAAGTTCCCTAGTCTCAGGATAGATCTTGGGAAGGAGAAAAAGACAGTGAACTAGGGAGTGACTTTCTTGAAAAAAGAAAGAGAAAGACCTGGGACCTGGTCACCAACTGGCCCCATTATCTGAGTTTTGATAACATAGCTTTAAATCTAGAAAAGAAACTTGCAATCATTTTTAGCCCTCATTTTAAAGATGAGGAAATCAAAGCCCAAAAAGAAGGGGCATTGCTCAAAGCCATACGGATAAGCATTGGTCAATATTTGAAAACAGAATCTGAAAGGATGAATCTGGTGCTTTTTCCACTATCTCAAATTTTCTCTTTGGTAACAATAAAAAGTGCCTACCTTTGCAATATCTCCATGTCATCAAAAGTTCAAAATACCTTGTAATAGCTTTAATAATATTGCACGTTCCATCAAAAAGCACAGAAAAAAACTACACATTTATTAAGCACCAACTACATGCTAGTCATTATGCAATGCACTGGGAATACAAAAAACAGGCAAAAATAATCTCTTCCTTCAATGAGGTAACCTTCTGATGGGAGAGACAGGATGCCAATAACTCCACATAAGGAAGCCAAATACGTAATATGTGTACTGAAAATTTTTAAAGTTTCCTTACTCTATAAAAATCAAATACTTAAATGTTCATAAATGGTCATTTAAAACACAGCATTTACTTGGAGCTGCAATAGTATTTTTATAGGTTTGAAAGTAAGACAACCTTTAGAAATGGTAATGAGTATTTTAGATAAATCATTATCAGTTCTTGAGGTTAAAATGTCTTATACTCCTTTAAACAAAAGCAAGGAAAGGAAAGGACTCTACTAGAGCTATTTTGGCAGAAGTCTTTTCCTCCTAAGAATAACTAAAATAAATTCTTAAAATACCTAAGTGTCAAAATAATTGGCTTCCAGAGGAGAAGAAGCTGAGATGACAGAGTAATGGCATAAGGGACTTAATAAGTTTAAATTGTTTCATATATGGGAAGATGATACTTAAAGCCCCTAAGGACCTTCTCATAATAAGGGCAAATAGAAGCAATATGTGCACATATGTACGTACGTACATACATACATATTTTTGTGTATGTATGTATAAATGTATACATATATGTGTTTGTACATACCCATATCCATGTATATATGTGTGGGCATACATATGGTATATTTGTGTGTATGTATGTATATATGAGACTAAATATATATAATATAATATATTAATATGTAATCAATAATCGATAAAAATAAATATATTATATGTAATATAAAATATATTACATATAATATGCATATATATTCAATCTCATATATACATATATGAGACATATATGTATGTATGTATGTATGTATGTATGTATGTATGAAAGAGACAGAGCACAGGTGTGAGTTGAATATCAAAGAATATCAAAGAATCTAAAAAAATAAAAGTAAGGAATGATAGAGGAATGTATTGGGAGAAAGGGAAAGAAGAGGAAGAATGGGATAAATTATCTCACATAGCAGAGGCAAGAAAAAGATTTTGCCATGGAGGGGAAGATGGGGGAATTTTGAATGGGGGAGGGGAGGAGAAGTGAGTGAATCTTATTCTTATTAGAATTGGCCCAAAGAGGGAAAAATACACATACTTAATTGGATATAGAAATCTATCTCACCCTAAGGGAAGGTAGGAAAGGAAGGGGATAAGAGAAGGGAGAGAGTTGATAGAAAGGAGGGCAGATTGAGGGAGGGGATAGTCAGCAGCAAAACGTTTATGAGTTAGGTCGGAGTGAAAGAATAGAGATAATAGATTAATCCGCATTTGGTGGAGTTGTGAACTAATTCAGTCATTCTGTAGAGCAATTTGAAACGTGCTCAAAGGACTATAAAACGATGCATACTGTTTGAACTAGCAGTACCACCACTAAGTCTGAATCCCAAAAGAGGTTTTAAAAAAGGACAGGATCAATAAGTACAAAAAATATTTATAGCACCTCTCTGGTGGCAAAGAATTGGAAATTGAGGGGATGCCCATCAATTGTGGAATAGCTGAACAAATTGTAGCATGTGATTAAAAGGGAACATTATTGTGTATAAGAAATTATGACAGGGATGTTCTTTAAAAGCCTGCAGAAACTTGCCTGAGTCAATGAAAAGTGGCATGTACTGTGTGCGAAGTATCAGCAACGTTGTGTGATAATCAGTTGTGAATGATAACTGTTATCAGTAGCTAAATGATCCAAGGACTTATGATAAAAAAAATTTTATCCATCCCTAGAGCAAAAAAAAAAATGATAATATCTGAACACAGATTGAAGGATATTTGTTTTTCTTGTTTTTTTTAATCTTTTTTTTTTTTTACAACATAACTATCGTGGAAATGTTTTGCATGACTACACATTTATAACCTGTATTAAATTGCTTGCCATATCAATGAGGAAGCAGTGCAGAGGGAGGAAGGGAAAGAATTTGGAGCGTAATCTTTTAAAAATGAATATTAAATATTGTTTTTACACATAATTGGAAAAAAAGTAAAATGCTAAATAAACTGAGTTGGAGAAAAAAAAAGGAGAAAAATGAATGTATATTCCCTGCTTCATTTCAGAAAAGAAAAGTTGACTTCCTAACAAAGGTAGACTAAAATAGAATTGTGTCAACTTACACAGTCCTTCAGAATATGTTTGATATGATTATCATAAAGGAATAGAAACAATGCACAACATAAAATTTAGTATTATGTTCTATGTTTTATGTCATTTCCTATCTACTATGTTATGATAATATAGCATATTTAACTCTTTTGTCAGAGAGCCAAGTGATGAAAACTTCTCTAATATACTTTCATAGGTTTTGTCAACTTTTTGGTAAAGATGACATTATTAGGGAAACTTTGGAAAATATGTACATGGGACCTATCATGCATTATACCAAAAGAAATCCCTCACTTGTAAGCAAGTCACTCATAACATAACAGAACAAAGTTTTATTGAACAAAATTCAATAAACTGAAATAAACTTTTGAATGGATAACCAATATCTCAAAAGTCCTGGTACTATAGAAATTTCAGTGACGAATAGGAAAAGAACAAGTTACAAATTCTACAACAGAGGATACATTTGACTTTGGAAAGATCAACCAATAATCCACGTCAGGTGTCAGACTCATGGTTTGGCTTTCTTCCCATATTCCTTAATCAAGTATGTTTTTAGGATAATACCACTCTCTTAAATCAGTGAAAAGAAAAGGAAAAAGGAAGGGAAGGAATATGTTAGTATATACAATTTTCTATAATATGAAAGTATCTTCTGATATATTCAAGATAAATGTACAGTCTACAGATATTTAGTGATAAAAATAATATAATATTTGAAAGTGCTCATTCAGCAAAATATAAGAAACCTTTATTTCAGGGAACCCAATTAAATTACTTATAAAAGAGCCTGTAAAGTAAAATATCACTGAAAATACAAAATTCAGTGGAAGTTTATCAAATTTCTGTTTTCACTTACAAATCCCTTAGGATGTCTAGTGCAGGGAAGCATTATCAATTATGACAAGTCAATAAAAATAGAAGGTGAACTACATTGTATTAACTGAAACATTTCACAGATTGCATGAGTACAGTATCTTCTCTGAGCTACTCTTAAATACATAAAGAAAAAATAGATTATTTCTTCTTTTCACATTTCAGACTCAAGAACCTTCTATGACATTATCAATCTTGACGAGAATTACTCTAAAGTGAAGTTAAAAAGTCAGGAAAATATAGATCGTAATCAAGCAAACTATCTACTAAAATTCCAGATTTATGGAAAGAGGGGAAACACAAAATGATTAATAGTTCACATTCATATTGATCATTAAAAAATAGGCTTATATATATATATATATATACATATATATATATATATCCCTTGAATGATTTCTTTGCTTACTGAAAATGTTATTATACATTAAAAAATTAATTTCGCAAGGAATTGGCAAAATGTTGTTGTAGATCTTTTAAACAACTTCCTTGACCAAAATGGTTTTTATGAACTATTATAAACAATTATATAAGATGAACTTAAAAAGGTTTATTTAGTAATTCACAGTTAATTATTTATATGTAAACCTGATGAATATTTAATGAATGAATTTTATGTGGTTATATAAACTATTTAAATTGCTTTTTATTCCTTCTACTCACATTGAGAGAGAGAGAGAGAGAGAGAGTGTGTGTGTGTGTGTGTGTGTATGTGTGTGTGTGTGTGCATGTGTGTGTAGCAGTACCTTAAAGGGGAAAAATAAATGAAAAGCTTTTAAAAACTAATATATTTTATTTTCTTTAGGAAAAAAATTAAATTTACTTTTTTACTTTAAAAATTATAAGCTTTTTTTTCTCTGAAAATAATAAATAATGAAAACATGATTCATGCCTCTATTATAGCTAATTAAAACAGGTAAAAAGGGGAAAATTGAAGGAAAGGAGGAAGGAATGGAAAGGAGGGGAATAAGAAAGAAGGAAATACAAAAAGTAAATTAAATGAGTTATACAGAAAAAACATTTCTAAAGAAAAAGACAAAGTTAAGAATAAACATATATAGATAGTGTGGAAAATGGAAACACAGATACAAGGACAAAAATCTTTAAGAAATATAAATGTTATTTGTTGCTTGCAGAATATCATAATATGTATTTTTTGGGTTCTTTTGTCATATAATAGTTAAAATAAACTTCTTCTGCTAGGTCCTAGTATATAGAAATAGAAGGGATGTGTGGAATATATGAAATGGCAAATGTAGCTGCATGCATCATTCCTTTAAAAAATGGGTCAGACACTTTACAAAGTGATCCTGACAACAACCCTGGGGAGGAAGTGCTACTATCATTTTAATTCACAGTTGAGGAAATTGAGTCACTAAAGCTTGAAACTGTACTGACTCATGACATGTTCTGTAGTTAGCTGGTGATTGTATTTTTAATAAATGAGATAATTCCTCAAAAAAAAAAAAAACAGAGTCAACCAAAAGTAAGAAGGCTTCCTTCAACTAAAATTGGTCCCCCCCTCACTGTAGGTCTTCAAACAAAGATTGACAAACACTGGTAATGTATTCTGTTGAATAGATGTTTGTTCAAATAGTTCAATCTGGATAGGTTCCTTTTCAACTCTGATATTTTATGATTCTGTAATTTTATGTCAAAAAGCATCCTTTTTCACATCCTTAATCCATCTGGCCAGGGAATTGGTTAAAGGTTTATATTTAATTACAAAATGGTGTGCCCCATTTTTGGCTTAGATTATAAAGTAAATTTTATATGTATTTGAGGGAGTTATAAAGATGAGATGAACTATACACATATAGCATAGACATATATATGTGCACATAAATATATATACATGTGCACATACATACACATATGCATACATACATATATATTTATACATACATATACAATTTTTGTTTGTTTGATGAGGCAATTGAAGTATAGAACTACGAAGTGTCTCAGGCAGGATTTGAACTATGACCTTCTTACCTCCAAATCCTGCAATGTATCTGCTCTGCAATTGTCTGGGTTCCACCTCCCAGAAATACCTTAGAAGAGTCTATCCTCTCCAATCAGATTGCCTATGGTGATTTATTTTTTTTTAATTATCAATGGTTTATTTTTCTTCTTCCCACTTTTGTAAACACACTCCCAAATAGAAGAGGTAGGAAAGGAAAAAGAAAAAGCTCTCGAATCAATAAGCATATTCAAGCAGAACAAGTTTCCAAATGGGACGTATCCAACAATATACACTTTAGTCCATTACCTCATTGTCAGGAAGAGGAGTCACAGGTGTTCTAATTCCATAACTGATCATTGCTATGATCTGAGTTCTTAGGTCTTTCAATAGTGTTCATTTTTACAATGTTGATATCACAGTACAATTGTTCTTATATTTCTCCTCACTGCACTCTGCATCAGTTCACACAAATCTTCCGAAATTTCTCTGAAATCATCTTTCTTCATTTTTATAGAACTTTTCCTTAAATTCATATACCATAATTAGCCCAGTTATTCTCCAGTTGATTGGCAGTCCCTTAATTTCTAATCCTTTTCCATGTTAAAAAAGTTAAAAGATGCCACAAATATTTTTTGTACATATAGGAGCTTCTTTCTTTTGTCCTTGTTGGGCACAAACTTAATAATGGCACCTATTGTTGATTTGAAGGGAATGTATATTTTACAACATTTACAATATCCTGATTGCTTTCCCCAATGATTATATAAATTCACAGTTCCACCAACAGTACACTAATGTGCTTATTTTCCCATTGTTCCTTCCCTTTCAAAGTTTTTAACTTACCATTCAATAATAAAATGACTCATTGAATTTTAGAACAGGCAGGAACTTGAAGGCCTAATCTGTATTGCCAGAACAAGTTTCCTCATCTAGATTCCTCCAGAAGCAACAAGGTGACACAGTATAAATGGTGGCGCCTGGAATGAGACAGGTTTTAATTCAATATGGCTTCAGACACATGTTAGCTGTGTCATCCTGCTCAAGTCATTTAACTATTGTCTGCCACAGTTTCTTCAACTATAAAAGAGAAATATCAATTTCACCTACTTTTAGGGGTTGTAGTGAGGATGAAATGAGATAATATTTGTTAAGTATTTAATATAGTCCATCACACATATAATCATATACTTAATAAATTCTTCTTTTCTTCCTTCTGAAACCAGTAGGTCCAATCAAAAGGGGAAAAATGATCTAGCATGTGTTCTTTTTTCTGATTGCTGGATTGATAGATAAAGGAAGTACCATAAGTATAGCATACCTGAAATTCAGAAAGGTATTGGCAAAGATTTTTTTTTATTTCTTTGTTTGTTTTAATATCATTGCTCACAAGGTGGTGATAATATGGACAAAATGATAGTCCAGTTAGATTCAATACTAGGCAAACAAGCAGACTCAAAATAAAATTAATGTACTGATGTCAATCATCAATGTATAGAGAGTGGTTTTTAATGGTTTGAAAGAGGACAGTTCTTAAACCTGTTCTTTTAGAAAATATTTTCCTTTTCTACTCTTAGAATTAAAAACAAGAAAAAACTGACTCAAAACTGAGATTTTCTGTTTTATATGATAAATAACAAGAAGTTTCACTTCTCTTTGTAGCTGATTATACAAAATCATATGTAAATCATGGATTATGTGGTAGAAGCAGTATCTTAATCCCTCTAACCTTTCTATGAAATATCCTTACAACTTGGTTGATCAAAATAGTAAAGGATCAGTCCATTGATGTTATTTCTTAATCACTTGAGAACAAAATTTTGAAAAGCTCCAGGCATGCTTTGCCTCTTGACACATGCCTGACATTGGATATCTAAGGAAAAAGAAATCTACTCAGCTGAATCAATGTGAGGCATCTGCAAAACCTCTCCTTGTATGGAATACACAGACATTAGTATATCTAAGAATTTGACTTTATTAAAGGAAAATGAATCTAAAATTAATTGGCAGATGTAAGTTTTCCCAAATTGTCAGATATTTTGGCTGTTCTTAGATTACCCTTTAATGACAAATACTAGAATCAAGCTTACTCTGGAGAAGAGAGTTTGCATTATGTCATTTCTCTGATGGGAAAAAAAGATGCCTCATAGTTTTCATTTTATCTAAAATGCCATTCATTTTAAACAAACATAAAACCCTTGTGTTCAACTTTTATCATTTAGCATTTTCCTTACATAAAGTCTATAAAATTCTCAGTTATTCATTATTTCTTTAAGAAATGGCCAAGGAGGGAATTATGTGCTGCTTTGCAAACCTTTAACAGTTAAAGGAGAAAGGATGGTTTGTTTTTGATCATGAAAGTGTGCCCAGAGCATTCCAAGTTGTCAGCTTATGAAGTCAAGCTTTTAGGAATTGTGTTGTCTTTGAATGCTCCCACTAGACCAAAATGTAGTGAATCTTTGACTGTCAGGTTCATTTTTCTCCTTTGGAGTCCCAACAGAGAGTTTCTCTGAAACAAGATTCAACAGTGAGCCAATCAGTATCCTATTGGGAAATCATCCTTGGCTGACTTGAGAATACAAAGGCAAAGGCAATAACCCTTTGTAGTTTTGAACACTGAAGAAATATATAAGTTCTAGTGTTACAGACAATTAGTGTAGAATACTCTAATAGGACTCATTTCTATGGTGTCTCAGAGGTAATTAGAAAGCAGATCTTACTTTAAATATATTGGGATTGCAACTTTACACTTACTTAAGTTCTACTTTACTTTTAAGGAAAATAACGTAGTATGAAATAGCGAAGTTCCCAATAGTCCAGCAGACAGCTCTCTACATTTGCTCCTATGACTTCCTCTGTACTTACACACTCCTAAAACCTTTGCAGTCTGGCTTTTGATCTTGCTGCTCAACTTTACTTCTCTCTCCAGTGATCTTAACTGATAAATCTGATGGTCTTTTCTCAGTTCTCAGGATTTTTGATCTATCTGCTACATTTGCCACTACTGACCACCCTTTCCTCTTGGATATGATCTTATCTCTGGCTTTTCATGACACTACTTTCTACTGCTTCCCCTCCTAACCAGATACGTCTTCTTTCTTTTGTTATTTCTAAATGATATTCTGATTTTTCAAGTATGATAAATTGTTTTGCTTGCTTCTTCATATATTTCCTTCATTCAAAGATCTATGATTCTATTACTGAAAGAAAAAATATTTTTAAAGACTATTTAAACATTATTACTTCAAGAAGCATTTATTAAACTCAGTTTGCAGTTGAAGACACCACAGATGTGTTTAAGAGAGTACTAAATCTCAGTTATATAGGGAAAAAATATTGAATTGATTCTGGAAAACACGGGAAGCATGTACTACCTTTGTTTTTGATCTCTCATACTGTTTTATTCAGATCATCAGTTGTTTAGGTTGATAGATAAGTGAAGCTAAACACCAATATGGACAGCTCCTTGCAAGTAGTTGATGGCTATGTAAAACATGAATTAACATCCTGGTAATTGTACTTGAGTGAGGCAAGACTACTCATCCAATAACATTTTCTACCATAATGCTGGTTTTGTTGCTATTGTGCAGATGTATATCAAAACAGAGCAAAAAACAAAAAAAAAACATGGGTTGGTAGACTGTTTAAGTTAATGACTGGTTAACTTAAATGAGAAACACAGGAAAAGCAGAAACACAGGAAAATCTAAGTAGATGATTCAATTTTTCTGGTCTCTCAAATTAATAACAGTTGAGGTAAATGATATCAGCTTTTTTTTGAAATGCAGATCATAGCATAAAGTGTCAAGTCACATAGACTCTTACATATGTGTGTGAATATGTGTATATACATATGTGCATGTGTGTATATAGGTATATATGAATATATTTGCTCTTTTTGTATATTATATGTATATACTAAATATGATATTCATTTACATAGGAATATACATTCACACACATACATACATATGTGCTCACACATCATCCAACTGTATTTATTTCTACTTCATTTACTTCATCTACTTCATTTATTCACTGAATAAATGCATTTTATACCAAAACCAAGGCAATTCATTAAAGTTAACTCCAATCATGAGAAGAAAATATCATAATATGTAGGCCATTCATTTTTTTCAAACAAACTCTGTTGAGATATTGATTATTAAGTTTTCCAGGGTTCTATAAACCTTTAAAAGTGACTCCAAAAAAGCAAGAGCAATGCATTAAGAACTCTGAACTATTTCCATTAGTAAATATCCACTTTGGAAACTTCTAATGCTTAGCTATGAGCTGAATGTTTTAAAGATGCAATTATCATTTGACCACAATAATACTTTAATAAATGGTTGAATTGAAAAGAATTGAATTGCTTTATGAACATCACTCACTGTCTATTAATATCAGTATCAATTGTTAACTGTTTATAGCTAGGTTGAACTAATTCCTAATGAGAAAACGTAACAGCGCAATTAAACAGTCAGAAACATATTTTAAATTATGTTACCTTCCTGCTACATACATCAAGTTGGACCAGTCACATCGATAAATGTGTATGTTTTCATTTAGGAGAAGCATAGTACATAGATAGGTTTACCTAGAGATAGATATGTTTATTTCTAATTTCCTTGTGCTTTATAATTGCACATACTCTTCAGAACAAGTTCATTTTTTAATCCCACCAGATTATTTGGCTTTCAGTAGCTAATGGAGCTGTTTTTTCAAAAAAATCTCTGCTTCTGATGGTCTACAGAAAATGAAATTCGCCCTATATATCCTCTAACATGCCCTGATAGTAATCAGGGGAAAAAAAATGGTACTGTCATGGGATGCCTTATCCTTTTTTAAAGTGAGAGAATAGATTCAATTTGACTGCAACTGCCAAAATACTTTAAAATGGGATTTAAGCCTACCTAATCTTTACTACTTTCTGTTTTTCTTTGCATTCTTTAGTGCAGCACTTCTAGGAAAAGCTGGGATAACATTTGTTGTTTCTTTACTTTAAGTTTCTTTTGGGAGTCACTATTCCCTTGCTCCTTCTTGAACATGCAGCACACAGTTCATTACCTGATCATCTAAATGGTATGTTGTTAGCTTCTAAGTACCATTCTTCCTATTACTATTGACTGTATTTTTATTTTAATTCTTTTCAAAAATTTGGCCTGGTTTGTATACTTATCTACTTTTCTTTTGAAAGTTCTAACCTTGCAGGCAGTAATTGCTCCTTCAGGAGAGCAAAGGATACCCTGTTGCCTGCTAACAAAACATCATTTTTGAAATAGTCCAAGACTGTTAAAGCTTGTTGAATTTAAGAAATACTATTTTTTTCTTTAAAAATGTAAATAGAAGAACTTTGGGGAGAAGATACTGGGAAGATGACAGAGTAGGTCAGAAAATTTCAAGCTCTCAAGATTTTCCTCCATAAAAGAGATAAAATAGTGCCTCTGGGCAAACATAGAGTAGTTAAACAAATACGATTAGGGGTAAAATAAGGGTCCTCTTGGGACAAACAGAAAAAAACTTCCTGTGAAAAGTAAACACCTCCAGGCTAGGTTCCCTCTAACAATTATCACCAAGCTGCTTAAACAAATGGCAAGCCTTAGGGTTAGCTATGTTGGAAGGCTGCCTCAGCCACACTACAGGAACTTTTAACCCCCACTCCCCACCCCCTGCTCTCCCCCCACATATAGTGACTAGAATTGAGTATCTGACTTGGGGAAGATCTGTGGAACTTCTACTGACAAGGAATACCAGACACATCTGTGCTGCAAGAACAGCAGCACTAAGAAGGAACTAGCACATGCATGATGAGTGCATCATCTGTGGGGCAGAAGACTCCTGCCTTGTGGGAACTTACAGGAGGCTGGAGATCTTGATTTGAGTTTAATGTCAGAGGGGACAACTGAAAGGGATCAGAGGCGAGAGGCACCAACCCCCCCATACTCCAGGACAAGAGGTGATTATAAAAGCTAAATTTTTACAGAAAAAAAAAAAATAAAAACAAGCAAAAGAAAAAAAATCCAACCACAGAGAGATACCACGGCGATAGAGAAAACCAGGGTTTGTCTTCAGAGGAGGATACTGAAGCAAAGTGCTGAGGGCCAGGGTGGAGTGCTATTGATAAGATCAGAAAAAACCTTTGGGGAAACAGTTCTTGGAGACTGTGCTCATTATCATCCGGAATGGCTCTCCATGCCCTCCATATGTTGCTGTGTCCATGAGACAAACGTGGGAACCACAGAAAACAAGGGATATGTAAAATAGATGTCCACTAGGCTAATAGCCTTTAAAGACAGTAAGTCTGGCCAAATCACTGGGACAGGAGATGAGCAGACTGTCACGTAGACTTGCAGATTCTGTCTATATAAACCCTAACCCTCAGATCAATAAATGGAACTGGTCTATCTTTTCCCGCCTCCCGTTGACTCACTTCTTTAAACCACATCACCGAGCAGTGTAGGGACACGGGCCGTCCGCTACAGCAAAGAAACCTTGTTCTACTCTAAATTCTAATGTCAAATGGTCACCTGCTTGATTCACTGAAGAACTTAAGAAACACTTTAAAACTCAAATGAGGTCGAGGAAAAATTAAAAAGAACAATAAGAATAATACAAGAAAAAGAAGACGATTACATATATACATATATGTGTATATTATGTGTACAATATATGTATATTACATATACATATGTGTTTACAAATGTATATATGTGTACATATGTATATATAAAATGAAAATATGGAGGAGAATTTGAAAAATTTCATAAGAAAAACATCAGATCTGGAAAACAGATCAAGAAGAGATAACCGAAGAATAATAGGAACCTGAAAGTTCTGATCACAAAAAGAATCTTGATGTAGTAGTACAAGAAATAATAAAAGAAAATTGTCTTAAAGCATTAGAACAATAGGGTAAAGTAGAACTGGAAAAAAAATCCATCTATCACCATCTGAAAGAGATCCTATGAGGAAAACTCATAGAAATACTATACTTAAATTCCAAAACCCCCAGATGAATTAAAAAATATTATGTTCCACAAGACAAACACAGTTTACATATGATGTTGCCACAATTGGAATCACACAACACCTAGCATTGGCAACATGAGAAGATCTCAGATCTTGGAACACTATATATGTGTATATTTATATGTCTAAATAATATATAATTTAGCACAGATAGCTATAATTGAGCACAGATTATGCATATATACATACATATACACACATATATATGTATAAGTGCATGTGTGTATGTATGCATATATGTGTGTATGTATGCATGTATGTATAATCTGTGCTCGATTATACCTATACTGAGACAAATAGCAATTGAGAAATAACTAATAGAAAGATAGGGGGCTTATAGCTCAGGCCATGCATAGACATTCTGGGTAGTGAGACTACTTATTATTTGTAACAAGCATGCTGCAAAGGTAGAAAAGAATGGGTTTATAGGTGGTTATACACACTGACTAAAAGAATGCCATCTTCTTAAAAAAAAAAAAAAACAACTTAACAAGACCCTGTAAGTTAAGACAAATGATGGCATTCTGGATAACTAGCATTCAATAAAACATTTCATGACAGTGGAAATAACATTCAATGAAGTAAGTTCTGGAACAGAATGTTTTTGTGTGGTGGGGGGTTTGGGCCATATTAAATTAGGAGTATGGGAGGTAACCATCCTCCATAAAATATACTAATTTCAGTCACTACCTTTAATTAGTTAAGACACTCAATCATTTTGCACCCACCATGTGAAGATGATGAAAATTCGAGTATCCATTGCTTAATTTTAAGACAATCTTTTTCAAAAGGTATAGTACATTATTAAAGTGTTCAGAGGAAAAAGGGTACTATTTAGAATACTGGGGTAATAATAATAAAAATGATTTCTTTTCCCCCTAAGGATTTTAAAACATGGGAATTAATTTAACTGAAAATTCATTTCAATAAAAATCATGAGGTTTTCCCATCCAATAACTATAGAAATATTGCAAATGGTTTAATTACATTATTTAATAGTACAAACAGTGGTGGCAGGAAAAATGTCTAAAAAGTGTAAAAGAAAGGAGGATATTATGTCTTAAAGGACACTATTTAAATTCAAGATCCTCTAAAATCAGAAATGCATGATTTATACAGAATAATATGATTATACAGAATAATAAAATTAAACAGATCATTTTTAAAAATATTTTCCCCAAAGAATGATTATGTTCTGACCTCTTGAACAATAACAATATGCCTTGAAGAATAAAATGTGAATTTTGGTTATTTTCTACATAATTCTCTTTATCATAACAGTCTTTTAGTAGCCTGGATTTTTTGACCAAAAGAATAACTCATCTTATATTCAGCAATACTTCATGTAGTAAATGTACTTGATACCAGAGTGATTTTTTATCCTGCTGAACTTTACTTATTTATTTGTTTTTAGATTTCGACATTCGTTTCCACAAAGTTTTGAGTTCCAATTTTTCTCCCCATCTCTCCCCTCCCCCCAACTCATAATACCTTGCATTCTGATTACCTTTTCACTCAAGGTATCCTCCCTTCAATCACACCCCACCCTTCCCTTATCCCCATCTTCTCTTTTTTCTTGGAGGGCAAGATAAAGTTATATACCCCATTACCTGTATTTCTATATGCAATAATAATTCTCAACATTCATTTCTAATACTTTGAATTCCAACTTCTCTCCCTCCCTCCTTCCTTCTCCATCCCCACTGAGAAGGCAAGCAGCTCAATACAAGCTATATGTATTTTTCTCATTTTGCAAAGGACTTTCATAATAGTCATGTTGTGTAAGACTAACTATATTGTCCTCCATCCTACCCTGTCCCCCCCTATTATTTCTATTCTCTCATTTGACCTTGTCCCTTCCCAAAAGTGTTTATTTCTAGTTACTCCCTTCACCCATTTGCCCTCCCTTCTATCCTTCCCTCACCCCACTTGTCCCCTTCTCCCCTATTTTCCTGTAGTGTAAGATAGATTTTCATACCAAATTTAGTGAGTATATTCTTCCCTCCTTAAGTCATATGTGAAGAGAGTCAGCTTCACTTTTCCCCTCACCTCATCCTTTTTCTCCTCCATTGAACAAGATTTTTCTTATCTCTTTTATAAGCCTACTCCATTCTATTTCTCGCTTTTTCCTCCCAATATTTTCCTCCCTCACCCCTATCATCTCTTCTGATTCAACTCAACATGTACTCTCTGTCTATACGTAGGTGTGCATGTGTATGTGTGTATAATCCCTCCACCTACCCAAATACTGAGAAGAGTCTCAAGAGTTACAAATATTATCTTTCCATGTAAGAATGTAAACAGTACAGCTTTAGAAAGTACTTTATGATTTTTCTTTCCTGTTTACCTTTTCATGCTTCTCTTGATTCTTGTGTTTGAAAGTCAAATTTTCTATTCAGTTCTGATCTTTTCATCATGAATGCTTAAAAGTTCTCTATATCATTGAATGACCATTTATTCTATTGAGGTATTATGCTCAGTTTTGCTGAGTAGGTGATTCTTGCTTTTAATCCCAGTTCCTTGACATCTGGAATATCCTATTCCAAGTCCTTCGATCGCTTAAGGTAGAAGCTGCCAGATCCTGTGTTATCCTGATTAAGTTTCCACAATACTCAAATTGTTCCTTTCTAGTTGTTTGAAATCTTTTCTACTTGACTTTGGAACTCTGAAATTTGGCCACAATATCCCTAGGGATTTCTCTTTTAAGGTCTCTTTCAGGTGATTGGTGGATTCTTTTAATATTTGTTTTGCCCTCTGGTTCTAGAATATCAGGGCAATTTTCCTTGATAATTTCATGAAAGGTGATATCTAGGATCTTTTTATGATCATGGCTTTCAGGTAGTCCCATAATTTTCAAACTGTCTCTCTTAGATCTATTTTCCAGGTCAGTTGTTTTTCCAATGACATGTTTCACATTATCTTCTAGTTTTTCAATCTTTTGGTTTTGTTTGTAACTTCTTAGTTTATCTCATAGTCATCATATATGTGAAAGAGGTTTCCAGCCAATGGAAAACTTGAAGGCCAACAGGAAAGGTCTATCTCATGGGACACTGAGCAGAGTGGAGCCCAGCTCTGATCATGGGACACTGGGAGGAACAGTGCTTCCCTGAACTCCACTCTCTCTTTCAAAGAACTGTTTTTTTCAGTGAGCTTTTGAACCTTATTTTGCATTTGGCTTATTCTGCTCTGTAAAGCCTTCTTCTCCTCATTGGCTTTTGGGACCTCTTTTTCCAATTGAGTTGGCCTATTTTTAAAAGTTTTATTTTCCTCAACATTTTTTTAGTTCTCCTTTAGCAAAGCAGTTGCCTTACTTTTCAAGCTCTTCTATGGCCTGGGCCAATTTCATATTCATTTTGATGATACTGGAGGCAGAAGACTTGACTTACTCTGACAGAATGCCTTGTTCTTCTTCATCCTAAAGGATGGAAGGAGACATCTGTTTACTGAGAAAGTAACCTTCCACAGTCTTAGTATTTTTCCCTTTTTGGGGCATTTTCCCAGCCAGTTACTTGACTTCTGAATCTTTGTCAAGAGGAGGGTGCTAGTGCTCTTCCTACCCCCAATACTGTGCTCAAGGCTGAGATTCAGGTCAGCTGCTCAATTCCCCCAGAGGTTTTAAACTGAGCTGCCTGGACAATAGACCCAGGCTGCTTCTGTGGTTACCATAACCACCCATCACCTCCTGCTGCTGTTGCTGCGATCTCTGCCACCGCCTGGGGACAGTGCTGGGGGGATTCAGTTCCTCTGTGGCCCATCTGGGAAAGCCTTCCCACACTGACCTTTGGAGCTTTCTTTGGTGCTTGTGGGTTGGGAGATCTGGGGCCCTCCCTGCTGAGAATTCTGCCTGGAGGTCTGTTCAGATACTCTTCTTTCCAGTGCCTGGTGGCTTTGACTGAGCTCTACTCTGCTCAGCATCCCATGAGATAGACCTTTCCTGTCAGTCTTCAAGGTTACCTTAGGCTGGAAACCTCTTTCACTCTGTTGTTCTGTTCTTCTGTTGCTCTAGAATTTGTTGAGGGTCATTTTTTACAGGTATTTTGTGGGCTGTGGGGGAAGCATTAGAATATATATGTCTTTCTACTCCACCATCTTAACTCCACCCCCAGTCCTGCCCAATCTCAACTCAATTTGTTTTGAGTAACTTCAACTTACTGTGGCAAGATAAGCCAGGTACCAAATGGTTTCTATATTTGACTTAAGCAATACATTGATTGTCATACTTATAGATTCATAATTTGGGAGAAATCAAATTCAGTAAGATAAAAGTATGAAAATAACTATTGAAAATTCAGGATTAGAAACTTCGTTAAAATGTCATCTTTATTGTATTTAGAATTATGAGACCTAAAAATCTCAATAAGTATCTGAGTTCTATCTATCCCATCCCTTTATGAAGCAAAAGTTTCCTCCATAGTCCTGAGGAAACGTCATTCAGATTTTGCTGGAAGCCCCCTACAATGGAGAAATCATTAACTTTTTAGGCAGCCCACTTTATTATTGGATATCTCTAATAAGGAATGTGTTTCCTTTACTTTATGAATATGTGTGTGTTGCTTCAATATAAATTTGACATTTTTTTCCTAAATTTCCTAATTTTCTTTGAGACTAAACAGAAATCTAATTCCTTTTGCAAATGAAACTCATCCAATGTACAAAGACAAAAATTATATGTCTTATGCTATTTATTTTTCATATTAAACATGCTGTGTTCCCCAGTGATGCCTCCAATCCTGCTAATTTATCTGATTCATTTGGTTAATGTATTTTCTGAAATATTTTGTTAGCTCTGCTAATCCAGATGTGATGTGATCAGTTCTAAACAAAGTACAGAAGAGCTACATGTTTTCTTATTCTTGATAATATTTATCTGCCAGTATCAGTTCTAAACAAAGTACAGAAGAGCTACATGTTTTCTTATTCTTGATAATATTTATCTGCCAGTATCTTCTAAAACTGCATTATAATTGTTAAATTATTATTTACTAACCTCATATTTTTTAAGTATGCTAAAAATTAAAATATTCCCCCCATTTGAACTTCTAACAATTATATCTTTTTATCCTTTATTTGCGTAGGGAATTTTTTTGGATCGAGGAAGAGACTTTAATGTTTCTCTCTATTAATTTTCATGTTATTTGTCTGAATTAGGACATCCTTACGTACTTCCAAGATCTCTTTCAGCTTCAATACTGCTATACAGTTAGTTTCTTAACAATCTCAATTCTATTCTCAGTTTGCATAGGCATGATCCATCCATACCTTTGCCCTACATCATGAAAAATGTGGAAAAGCACAAAGTTTAAACTAGACCTGGTGATATTCCATCATAATGTCTAAATTTCAGGACCTCCTTAAATCTAACAGTATGGTGTTCACTTCACATGCTGGTTTTCATCACTACAATTGTTTTAATTCCATGATCAAAAATGTTGATAATCTCCTATCTAATCAAACGTCCTATTGTCCCACATTTTTCTATGCACAGTTCTCCTAAACCCATTCCTCATCCTCATTGTAATTTGCAGTCCTTCCACTGCTCAGGACTTCCTCAGACAATTAAGGTGATTCTGATTTCATTTTCTTCCCTTTGTCATTACTACATTCTAGCTAACCAGTTCAATTTTATACTTAATTCTCTTGTCTCCTTGTCCTATTGCTACTCAAACTTTGACAAACTCCAAACCTGTATCATTCAAACCAACTTCGTCTGGCACTAAATTTCATATACTATGGTAAGTATGAGAAGAGAGACCACACAAATAACAGAAACCCGATATGATATACTTAGGGAAGTTGTTCATGCCAACAAATTAAAGACTAAGAGTCATTCATATGTACTATTACCATTTCTCATGTATGTTTAAATATATAAAGTAATTCAACAATGATTTGGTCCAAGAAACCTAGCAATAATCTAATATATCAAACAATATGCTTGTCAAACAGAGAGACATGGCAGTCAAAGGTAAAACTCATTTAGAAAGTCAAATCATTTGGAAATTGCATAGTGCAAATTCTGAAAAGTATTATTGCATAAAACTTAAACAAGAATTGAAGGGAAAAATGAATTTTCAGAAAACTTAGCATGATTTCCAATTAAGCCAGATAATCCAAAAAACTAAAGAATTAAAGGATAAAGCTATAATTCTGCCAAAACTAGATAAAAATAGAAAAGGTACATTAAGACTTTCAAAATAAAAGATATATTTGGCCAATGATAGTAGAACTACAGCATTTGAAATCTTAATGTTCCAGTCTGTGTATGTTTCATGAGGAAGTTTAAATGGCGTGTAAAAAAAAAATTAGAAGTCTTAAAACTCACCCCTATATTCACATAGATGTTCCATTATAAAGACAATAGAATTTTGAAGGTTTTGAGGAATCCATTCACATGATATTTAAAAGAAGAGGGAATTTCAAATGGTTGGAGAAAATGTCAGTAGTTATTACTAAAAAATACAGATGAATAAGAGAATATCAGTAGGTAACATCTCATATGTTTACTTTCCTATCTCTAAAGACATTGTATATATTGATGAAATCCTTGATGAAAATGTAAGAAAACAGACAGGTCTGTTTTAAAGAACGATGTCCTATACCAAAGCACAGTTTTGCAATCACACAAGAACCCACCTTCCAATTTTTGGTTAACTATATAAAAACACTTTACTCGTTACAAAATTGTTATCACAAAGACTCCCCTGTATACATACTAAGTGTGTGGTTGTTTCCTTTGATATAGTGAGGTAATAGATTCCTTGATAGGTGCAACAGCAGTGTAATTTTCTCTGATGATGCTCTGATTTGTAACATCAAGTGAGGCATAATGTCATTAGACTCACTGAGAGTATTTGTTGCTCTCTTGGCATAGGTCCAGGTCAGAACTGAAATAAAAGAATTATTCCCATAAAACAATGAAATTGTCCAGGTACTCCTCTTGGGGATAATAAGTGGAGGTTACATCAAACATGGGAATACGTCCATGAATCCTCTAGTTAATCATATTTTTGAAAATGCAAAAGAGTTCAAACTAACTGTACACAAAAGGAAAATCAATGGAATATTAAATAGAATGGGCACTTGCTGTTGCTACTACTACACTATAATGATAATGAAATAGCATTAAATACTCTTGGGAGTTAGATTACTATCCCTGATTTTTCTTCTTTTTCGGTGTGGGGGGAGGCTTTAAATATGGTTTATATTTAGTTTTCAACATTCAGTTTGACAAGATTTGGGATTATAAATTGTCTTTCCAACTCTCCCCTTCCCCTACCCAGGACAGCATGCACCCAAACCACCCTTTTCCCCCAATCTGCCCTCCATTATTTCACACACCCCCTTCTTCCATCACCTTCCCCTCTATTATCCAGTAGGGCAAGATAGAATTCTATACTCCATTGCCTGTGCAACTTATTTCTCGGGTGCATGAAACGACACTTTTAGCATTCACTTTTGAGTTCCATATTCTCCCTCTTCCTCTCTCCCTACCCACTCTCAATAAGAAAGCAAGCTATTTAATAAAGTTCATATATGTGTAACCATGCAAAACACTACCATAACAGTCATATTGCAAAGTACTAATCACATTTCCCTCTATTTTGTTCTGCCCTCCATTTATTCCATTCTCTCCCTTCACCTGTCCTTCCACAATAGTATTTGTTTCTTATTACTGCTACAGCCAATCTACCCTCCCTTCTATTATCCCACCTCTCCTATCCCCTTCCCACTTTGTCTTACTGCAGGATAAGATAGATTTCCATACCCAACTGAATGTGTGTTATCCCCTCCTTAAGTTAAATCCCATAAGAGTAAGACTCACTTATTCCATTTCATCTTCCCCCCTTCCCCTTCATTGTAAAAGCTCTTTCTTGCTTCTTTTATATGAGATGATTTACTACATTCCACCTATACCTTTTTCTTTTTCCTAGTACATTCCTCTCAACACTCAATTTCAATTTTTAGGTATCCTCCTTTCATATTAAGTTTACCCTATGCATTCTATCTATATATATACATATATACATACACACATACATATATACACATACATATATACATTTGTACACATATTATATGTATACAGACTTACACATCCATAATATACACATACATACAGATGTGTGTTTACACACATTGTTGCATATGTATATATGTGGATATGTGTATATGTGTGTATGTGTCTGTGTGTGTGTATTTGAAATTCCATTTTTTTCCCTGAAGGATTATAGCCAATTTTGTGGGTTTTAATCCTAGCTCTTTTGACCTCTGAAATATCATATTCTGAGCTCCCTGATCCCTTAGTGTAGAAGATACTAAATCTTGTGTTATCCCGATAGTCTTTCCACAATACTTGAATTGTTTCTTTCTGACTACCTGTAATATTTTCTCCTCTACCTGGGAACTCTGGAATTTCACTTTTTCTAGGAGTTTGGATATACCTATGAGTTTTCCTTTAGGGATCTCTTTCAGGAGGTGAACAGTGGATTCTTTCCATTTCTATTTTACCCTTTAGTTCTGGAATGTCAGGGTAGTTTTACTTGATAATTTCTTCAAAGATAATGTATTAATCATGATTTGCAGGTAGACCAATAATTTTTAAATTATCTCTCTTGGTTCTATTTTCCAGGTCAGTTGTTTTTCCATTGAGATATTTTACATTGTCTTTTATTTTTTCATTCTTTCGGTTTTATTTTAGAATTTCTTGATTTCTCATACTCATAAAATCATTAGCTTCCATTTACTCTATTCTAATTTTGAAGGAATTACTTTTTTCAGTGAGTTTTTGGACCTCCTTTTCCATTTTACCAGTTTTCCTTTTTAAGGCATTCTTCTCCTCATTGACTTTATGGATCTCTTTTGCCATTTGTGCTAGTCTATTTTTAAATGTGCTATTTTCTTCAGCATTTTTGGAGGTCTCCTTTAGGAAGCTATTGACTTGTTTTTCATGATTTTCTTGCATTACTATAATTTTTCTTCCCAATTTTTCCTCTACTTCTCTTACTTGATTTTCAAAATCCTTTTTGTGTTCTTTTATGACCTGAGCACATTTCTTATTTTTCTTGGAGGTTTTGGATGCACAACTTTAGACTTTGCTGTCTTCTGGTTGTTTGTTTTGTTCTTCCTCCATTTGCATGCTTTGATTTTCCTCATCATAAGAAAATACCTTTTCACCAAGAAAATAATCTTCTATCATCTTATTTTTCCTCTGTTTGGTCAATTCCTTGACATTTACTTGACTTGTGAGCTCTTTGTTAAGAGTTGGGTGTAATGCCCCAAGTTTCAGGGGTTTTGTGTAGCTGTTTTCAGAAATATCTCTAGATACCTGTAAATTCTCAGTTCCAACAAAGTTGTATGATCATGGGAAAGATGTTTACTCTTCTCCTAGCCTGCACTCTGATCTGTGAGCAACTGCAAGCACTCTTTTCTGCCCAGGAACTGCGAGTAGGATTCCCTTTCCACAGTGGCCACCAGCTCTGCCCCACCAATACTCCTCCTTGACCCAGGACCACCACCCAGAACTGCAATATAGATTAACAGCTTGATTTCTCCATTGTCTGTAGGCTGAGAGCTCCAGCAGCAGTTGCTACTGTGGCAAGGGCTGTGACACTCTGGAGCTGGGGCTTAACCAAGTTCCTCTTTCACTCAATGAGAGAGGTTTCCCACTGACATGTGAAGCTGTCTGGCATTTGTGGGTTGAGAAGCCTGGAATCCACTATAGGTGCCAGTGATTCAGTGCACTAAACCCTGTTCCAGTCCTATTTGTGCCAGCCCAGCCCACACTGGATTGTGTTTCATTCTGAAAATATGTTTCACTCTGTCATTTTTTGGCTTCTGTTGCTCTAGAATTTGTTTAGAGTCATTTTTACAGGTATGTTGAGTACTTGTAGGGAGAACTCAGGCAGGTCTCTGCTTCTACTCCATCATCTTGGCTCTGCCTCCTATCCCTTTTTCTTTCATTGAGGAAACTGAAACAAGCAGAGGTTAAAGGACTTGCCTAAAGTCAAAGCATGTGTCTGAGGAAACATTTGAATTCAAGTCTTCTTGACTCCATTTCCAATACTGTATCCACTGTACCATCTATGCATCTGTAGATAAATAGCTGTCAGATAATAAAGATGTGCAATAAACTAAGCAAAACCTGAAATGATGAAAGCAATGGAACTAGACTGCATTTGAAAAGTTGTGTTATTCTTTTGACAACCCTTAATACCCTATATCCCTGAAATGTCACAGTGTTTGGAATTTCAAAATATTTGGTAACTCAAATAGGCAATGAAAATGGAAAATACAACCATATAATTTACAAACTATAGTAGCTACTCTTATAGGTACTGGTGAGTATGTGGAAAAGTAAGGGTTTGTTTTTATTTTAACAAATATGAATGATCCAGTACCCCACACAAATCTAGAGAGTTGTTTCCTTACTGCTGTCATCCACTTTATAAATGATGGGCATAAACAGATTGCAACACATTATCCATCAGGAATTGACTGTAAGTGTTGTATCATGGTATCAATAAATAATTGCCTACAAGGGAGTATAAATGATATTCTAAAAGATATTTAAGATTTCTTAAGTACTTGGATGAGATATGAAACAGAAAAAAATGGTAGGGAGGAGACAACAAAAGTGCTCTCCTGATATCTATGCAATTTTTGGATACATTAAAAAAAAGCTTTATCATATTTGACTGAACCTCCGAGAAGTATTTGGGGGACAATGCAGGTAAGAGTTTCATAAGACATTATACTTAATTCTGATTTGATCTCTTATTAAATTCACATTGCAATAAAATATGCATGCAATTCTAATAATTACATTAGATTTGTTTTTAAAAATCTTTTTTTTTTCAAATGTTATATGTTAAACATTACACATTTAATTTTTATGACCCTCTGCATCTCCTGTTGGGAATAAATTTTCCCCAGCACCATTCATAGATCTGAAAGGTGACAACTTCTGTGCTCCTCCAATCTGTTTACGATGTTGCTCTACTTGTGTAAACCATGTATCTCCTGAAGTTTATCTTGATGTAGTGATATGACACATTATTCTACTTCTAATTTTTGACAGACTGAATTGTAATTTTTCTATCAGGTTTAGGTTTGCATTTTTTTTTGTTGTAGATGATGATGATGATGATGATGATGTCAAATACTCTATTCTTACCCCAATAAATGGGATGTCTGGATTTTTCAGACATTATGCTATCAGCTTCATTTTCTTCTATAGGTTATAAAAAGGCTAATGAGACTTTCTATTTCTAACATAATTTCAAATCATTTAGTGTTTATTGCTTTGTTTATTATATTTTGAGATATGGGCTGGTTGCATTTCTTCTTTTCTTCTTTCTCCCCTTTGCCCCATCATTTTGCTTGAAATTCTTGACCTTTATTAGTAGTTGGATGACACAGTAAAAAGTATGCTGAACTTAGAATTAGAAAGGCTTGAATTCAAATTTGGCCTCAGGAACTTGGTAACCACCTGAACCTGGGCAAATCTTTTCATAGTTGTGTGTCTCAGTTTTCTTACTGTAAAAAAGTTATAATAGCACATACCTACCTAGGTTGATCCTTATGGATTGTCATATATATTCTAGTCGAGATTGTTCTTATTCCTGTATGTAAATCATTTTACGTATTTGTCTGTAATGTCAGGGATTGCCTTTTTTGTCCAAGCCCTTGGAACAGTGACTGACACATCATGGGTTCTTAACAAATGTTTCTTGAATGTCTGACTCCCTAGATGGTGGCCTTTCCTCTGCTCTTAGCAAAACTCATAGTAGATATTTGTACAATGATTAAGAGCTGATTGACTATATAAAGGGTTACAGAGGCCAGCTGCTGAGGCCATTTTCTGTTTCTGCACTTCTCTCAGTATTTCTCATTTTTCCATTAGAATCAAAGCAAAGCCTATAATTTATAGGAATAATTTGATGCTGAAAGTAGTTCTGAGAAGAACTTGATGAGGTTAATCTGGAATGAAATTTTCTTAATGAAATCATTCTGTTTGTTGTTTGTTTGGGGAAAGATTACTGCTGCTTTTTCCTGCAGCTCACTCTTTCCTAATAAAATATATTAAATTATATTAAAAAGGTTTTGTGCAAATATAACAAATGTAGCCAAGATCAGAAAGAAAGTAGAAAATTCAGAGGAAAATTATGGACAATTAATTTCTCAGATAAAGATGTCATATCTCAAAAATATAAAGAACTTTGTCAAATTTACAAGAATATAAGTCATTCTATAATTCCTAAGTGGTCAAATGAAAGGAAGAGCTGATTTTCTGATGAAGATATCAAAACAATTTGTAATCATATAAAAATACTCTCAATCATTATTGATTAGAGAAACACAAGGAAAAATAATCTTATGATATCGTTTTGCACCAAACAGATTACCTAAACGATTGAAAGGGAAAGTGACAAAAGTTGAAGAGAAAGTAGAAAAATTCAGACACTAAATTACTGTTGGTGGAACTGTGAACTGAACCAACTAGTTTGGAAAGCAATCTGGAATTAAGCCCAAAGTGCTATTAAGCTACTTTCAGCCTTTGACATAACAATATCACTACTAGGCCTGTTTCCAAAAATGATTAGGGGAAAAAAAGGGAAAAGAACCTACATGTTCTAAAATATTTATAACAGCTCTTTGTGTCATGGAAAAGAACTGGAAATTTCTGGGATTCTCATCAATTGGAGAATGGCTGAACAAATTTTGGCATATGATTATGATGGAATACTACTGTCTTTTAAGAAATGGTGAGATCAATGACCTTAGAAGAACATGGATAGACTTGGATGAAATAATGAAGAACAAAATGAGTAGAAAAAGGGAATGTTGTATATACTAACAGCAATATTGTTTGAAGTACAAATTTGAGCAATTAAGTCATTTTAGCTACTATAAATCCCCAAATTAATAACAGAGGATCAATGAAGGAATATATGTTCTGCATCCAGAAAAAGTACTAAAAAATAGATGTATATGTAGAATGATTTTATATGCACACACATATATGTATACATGTACACTCATATACTTATAGTAACCATCTCTAGGAGGATGGGAGAAGGTAAAAGGAAAAGAAGGCACATGATAACTTTATCATATATTTAAAAGGAATAGCTATTTGTACACAATAAATGTGGAATTTCATGTGTAAACATCTTTTTTCCCTATTCTATTATGTTATGGAAATGCTCATTTTATTTCTTAAGTTCAAAGTATGTATGTGTGTGTACATATGTATATGCATGTATATATGTGCATATGTATGTATACAAGTACATATATTTATATACACACATATATATATACACACATACCTGTATGTTATATATGAATGTGTGAAAAAAACATCCTAATAACTTTTTTTTCAAAGAATTAGAGTCAAATGCATTGGTCCATAGGTTGAATATTCTGTTTTCTTTCTTGTTTAGAAAATCTAAAGAATTCTCTACTTTTCTAGCCATATGACACCTCCTTCAGAGTGCCAAGTACTTTTCTGATCACTTACAGAACATGAAACAGTATTTGAACTCAGGTTTTATTTTATTTTGCTTCATCTTACTCCAAATTGTATTATTTCCATTATACTTCTTTCTGTCTTTCCTTTGTTGTTATTTTCCCCTAGAATTCCTCTTATATACAAAATAATCAATTTTAAATATCTTTCTTCCACATAAATCAAATGTTAACTCTTAACTCATTTCCCAAAGATGATTCTTTCTATTTCTCTTATCTCCTCAGTAAATGTAAATTAAGTAATTATCTAGATAAATTCTGAAGATGCTGTATTCATTTGAGAAATCAATTGTAGTACAAAGGAAACATTCCCACCACCCCCACCTTTGGCACTTTTAGAATAAACCCATTTCAATGTAAATTGATTGCTCTGTAATTATTTTAAAGTCATTAAAATGTTGCTGTATTGACATTCACTAATATCTTTTAGTGAATAATTTCAAATTCTAACATTTGATGCTAAATATGCTCTGACATTATTTTCATATCCATATAACAGTTCACTTTTTTACGTTTGTGCTTCCACTTAGTATATTAAATACTTGTTTATTTTGTTCTTTATTCAAGCTTTTGATTTTTCTAAACGTCTTCTTAGATTACCTTACCTGTATTTCCCATGACTGGGAAGAAGCTGACATCTGGACCTTGGACATGTCCTCACTGCCATACAAGTACACTAGAGAATTTGGGGAATTTTCTCTTCGGGTAAATTCCTGAACTCTCTCTCTCTCATCTCCTCTCTCTCTCCTCTCTCTCTCTCTCTCTCTCTCTCTCTCTCTCTCTCTCTCTCTCTCTCTCTCTCTCTCTCTCTCTCTCTCTCTCTCTCTCTCTCTCTCTCTCTCTCTCTCCCCCCTCTTTACCCTCTCCCGCTCCCTTTCTCTCAAATACTTCAATTGAAATGGGAGAGTGTGTTCATTCTGTATTGTCTGTTGCATATTCTCATATGTATACTATCTCTGATTTTTGTTTTTTCATCATTTCAGATCGATGATCTTTTTTGGTATTTTCCATGTATGTTCATTATTGAAGAGATATTTAGTGAGAAAAGACTCAGTTCTTGTATATTAAGCTTCAACTCTCCCTTGTCCTTTAAGTAATGGCAATCAAGTATTTACTTTGAACCTGAAAACTACATATCTAGGTTAATAATATCTAAGGGAAAATATAGATACATTTCTAGCCTGGCACCCTTTATCTGAGGAAAAAAGAGTGATCAGCCACTGATTCCAACATTCTCCTCCTGGCAGGAATCAGACTCCACTGGAGAAGTACAGAAAGAGGACATGTTAAAGATATACCCATTCTCATATCCCTTCAGACCATGTCAGATATCCCTGTGCTATATGTAGGAGATGATAGCCTAATTACATATAACTATTTCCAGGTATAGTTTCTGTTAGGAAAATCTAAACAAATCATCCTATCAGAGTTATAGTTATATTCTAAGAAGTCAGTTCCAATGTACTTGACTAGGCAGTAATATTCAAACTTCACCCCAATAGTTATAATTTGGAGAAATTAATGGATCACTAACTTTCAAAAGAAATTTGTATTACAGTTTTAGATCTCCAGTCTCTGTGTTCCAGCTTAATATTGCTTAGTTTATGTACTCTAAAAAAAAGAAAAACAGGGTGGAGATGTTACATACAGGTCAGTATGACTATTATAAGAACTAATAACTATATTTTAATAAAATGAAACTTACCAGGTCAAATTCATGAACTAGAGAAATGAATGGGATTTTTCATGTTGTAATTTAATAACATCAAATGACCTCTATAATCATTTTCCATATGAAGTATCAAAAATGACTTACCTGGGCTTATGCAGCTAGTTAAAAATATACTCAGATGGATAATGTGAAAGTACAGCAATTTTTAAAAATAAAATTGCATTTTGTTGCACTTCTGCTGAAAAAATTAAATGGGTTATTTGACATTTAGTTTTTCCACCTAGAGTGACAAAAAACAATGCCTAGGTCATGGAGGTACACAGTTATAGGGCTAGAGGACACTTATGTGGCTTAGTCCAACCTTTCTCAAAGCAGGATGGCACCTAAATCACAGAGGAAAAAAATAATCAACAATACTTGCCCTAGCCTATCTTCAGGGAAGAGATTTTATGGTATTCACTGACTGATCAGTTTTAGTGGAAAAATAAGAAATACTACTCAGAGTATTCTTTATAATTTTATTAATAGACAGTCCTAGAAATAAAATAGAATAAATTCTATAGATGAATGCTATTAAAAAATGAACAGTCAGATGAACCCAGAGAAGAGTCTCAATTCTTTGCACAGACCACCTTCACAAATCCTGCTTCCCTGAAATATATTTCCCTCATCCCTTCTTCCTCCTGATACTCCCACAAGTGCCAGCTCCTACCCATTGAAATATTTTATACTTATTTTCTATATGTTATCTGGGTACATGGTAACTCCCCATACCTCTTATTTCCTTATAAGCTCCTTGAGAGCAAGAACTGTTTTCTTTCTGTTTGTATTTCCAGAACCTAGCACTGCTCTTTGCATAAAGTAGGTGCTTAATAAATCTTTGTTTAATTGGATTATATTTGCTTGAATGGAATTGGATTACATTCATAATCTGTAGCTTCTTAAATTTACCAGATTTTTTGGGGAGAGGGGTGACTAACCAAAAAATCCCCTAAAAGTAAAAACTAAACAAAAGGCCAAACCCTAATTTTCCCCACTTCCTCATGTTAACAGCACTGAAAACTTTCACTTAAAACGTTAATAGGGTTGTTAAAACAAACTAAGGCTATGAAAAAATATTTACACTACCAACATTCCTCTTTCCTTTTGTGCAAGAAAAATGTCCTTCTCTGAATCTGCTTGTTTCTGAACTAATGTCCTGAGGTGAAAGCACTTATTTTACTCAAAGAAGGCACATTTATTTATTAAACCAATAGGGTCTTTAAACAAGCTCAAAAGAGAAAAGTATAAGAGTAACATTGGGCAATACTTATAGTCAGCCAGGGAGAGAAAGCCCTGCCTCAAATTCTCCAGTCTTCACAATACCTTTCGAGGTCACCATATCCTGAATTGATTTCCCGCTCCCCTACACCCCAATATCTGAAAAACTGTAACACTCCAAATAAAAACACAACAACCCCTTCCTTGCAAAGTTTTTATTGGTGCCTTTTGTTCTTATATCACACTTATTTCTACCCAGTGAGCCTTCTCTTATAACAAAGCTTAACAAGGAAATAGAGTTCAGCAAAACCAACCAATAAGCTGTCTACATATAACATTAGCATCATTTCACATCCATAGTCTCATCTCTTTTCTGAGGCCAAGACTGGTTATTAATTAACTGGTTAATTATACAGAATTCAGTTTTGGTTTTAATATTTTTTTTCCATTTAAATAGCTGTTTTTACTGGATATATTGTGTATATATTGTGTATATTGCTGGGTCATCTCCAGTCTTTCTGATGAATATCTGGTCACTGGATTCAGATGCTCTGAAGGAGAAGTGAGATTGGTGAACCTCCCTTACTCAAAACAAAGTCAAGTGCAAGTCATGTCATCATTTTTCTGATGACATGATCTTCTTCATCAATGAAGGATGAACACAGTCCTGTGAATAGATGCAGCTGGCTGAATGGGGGCCCAGCTAGCTGGGTAGTTCAGCTCCTCCTCTCCTATCTGCCTCTCCCTCCCCTTCCTTCTCCTCTCCAAAGGAAGGTAAATTTGGATGGCCAAAAATGCCAGTTGACTTGAGTTTTACTGATTGTTTCTTTTCCTTCTCTGCCCTGCCCTTCCTTTCACTTCTCTGCCCTGTTTCTCTCCCAGACAGATGTCTTTCTTTTTCTTGGCCTCATTAAATGGGTCATGCCCTGGCTACTTCTTAAACAGACCTAGTGAGTACCTGCAAAGACTTTGACCTAAAGAACCCAAAGTCTCCCAGTGCATCGTGGGTCATCTCCAGTCATCCTGATGAATATCTGGTCACTGGATTCAGATAGCTCTGGAGGAGAAGTGAGTCCGGTGACCTGCACAGACCTCCCTCATTTGAAGCAAAGTTAGATGCACATCATGTCATCATTTCTCTGAGGGCATGATCTTCTTCAGCAATGAAGGATGAGCATAAAAATTATTCTCCCTAGCCACATGGGAGCTGCAGTGTACCGACTATTATTTCTATTCTCCTCTGGTCCATACTTGTACCTTTGGGGATTTTTGAGCACTGTAACTGGTGAAAAGGGGCAAAAGAAGGACACCAGAAGTGTGGAGAGAATGTGTTTGATTAGAGCGGTCTGTAGCAGGTTGTTCTGGGAGAAAATAGTTCATTATACTGAAAAAACATACAAGGTTAATATTAATTAATGAATGTTAGTAGCCTGTGGAGGAAAAAAGTGTGTTCTTATAATAATAGAACAGGTCATATTCACTGATGTCCTAGTAAATGGACAATATTTAGCAATATAGAGAATACAAGAATAGTATTAAGAGTGGTTCTGTCCTCAGAGCCATACAGCCTTTCAAGTGAAATCTTAAGATGATTAAAAATAAATAGAAAACAACCAAAAAAAGTCAAGAAGTAAACAAAACCCTTCCTATTTCACATATCAACCATGTCTCACACACACATACACACACACACACGCATAAATATGCTCGAGTTTACCACTCTGTGAAAAGTTTAGTGACTCATTATCTATAAGATAATTTAGAGAAAATACATTCAAGATCCTTAACAATCACATTCCAATCTGCCAGTCTTTTTCTTTCTCTTTCTTCCTCCCAGTGCTCCATTTCACCTGCTCTTATTCAGTAAAATGGTGCTAATATTGCTTCTGTACTCTGTCTCTCTGTGCATACACACATATGTGTGTGTGTGTGTATATATATATATATATATATATAAATGTATGTATATATATACACCTATATATGTATATGTATATAGCTTTTTACAGGGTGTGTGCATGTATGTGTGAAAGCGATGTAGAATTTCCTCTTTATCACATTAAAAATCTTCTTCCTTCAAACAGATTAGATGTTACTGCCTACAATAATAATAATAACAATTATATTTATGTAGTGCTTCCTGCGTTACACATCCTGTACTAAGCACATTATAGTTATTAACTTATTTGATTCTCACAACAACCCTGAGATGTGGATGCTATGAGTATACCTACTTTTATATTTGAGAAACCTCAGACGAACAGAGGTTAAGTGATTTGCACAAGAACGCACAGCTAGTGTTTGAGGCTAGATTTGAACAGCAGTCCTGGGGCTCTATCTACTCACTCCATGAAGTTTTCCTTGCCCCACTCTTATTAAAGTATTCTATCCCTCACCATATTCTCAAAAAAAAAAAAGCCTGTGATTTGAAGCCAGTAAAGATAGGGATTTAAATAACACCTATGCAGGATTAGCCTAATAGAGGTAAAGAGCAGATCATTCAATATGAAGGGAATACAAAAAGTAAAGGTATACAAATACAAATACAAAAAGCCAGGGTACAGATATATATATATATATACATATATATACATATACATATGTACATATATATACATATATATGTATATATATATGTATAGATAGATATAGATAGATAGATAAAGATATACATATACAGACAGTCTTTAAAAATTGTTAAGCACCTGTTATATGCTACATACTGTGCTTAAGCACTGGCAATAAGTGTGGCATAAAGAAGAATTTAAATTCCACACCCAAGGATTAATAACTCTAAGACCCTGGACAAGTGATTTCATTGCTCTGGACCTTGGGTTGTCTTTTTTTGTTTGTTTGATTTTGCTTGTTTCTTTTGTTGTTATTTGTTTGTTTTTCAATATACAAAATGATTTCTAAGGTCCCTTATACTTCTAAAATCTGATGATTTTATTTTCCTAAGGTCACAGGAAACTGGTATTATGATATGTAGATATATCTATATATATAGGATTTAAAGTCCTTTAATACATATCTAATGATCTTAAAAACAAAATAAAACAGTTCTGTCACAATTACTTCGTTTTCCCTCTTTTTTCTAGGTCTGTGATTTTATTAAGATGGAGTACTCCCTGATGTGAAAAATTTCTCTGTTGGAACGCATTGGCAGTTTCTGGGTAAAATACCTCGAGGGGAAATTCTAGCTCTTAATTAATGGAAACAGAAATTTGTGGGAAGTGCAGCAATAACATCAGGTAGGAACAGAGAAAGGGATAGAATAAAGGAAGAATTTCTTAGATAACTTTAATTTTTAAAAATGGGAGGTACTATATATACCTGAGACACACCTACTCATTGAATTGATTGTGGTCAATAAGCCAGTGTATGTCAGAGGTCAATTTGAATCAAGGTCTTCCTCCCAGGGTAGTGCTCTCCCTATTGTGCAAAGTTTCCTCTTAGTCATAAACATTCCTAGTTCACAATGAAGATACTTACTTAGATGGAGTTTAGGGTAGTGTGACTGAGATGATACCTGAAACAACATCTGAACCAAACACTTCTGTCTCAAACCTTATATGCCATCCCTATGCTGCCTATCTTCTGCAAATTACATGAGACATGGAAGCTGTCATGAGCAGATTTCTTTTGAACTATCCTTTCCTATTCACTTATCATAACCTCTCTGTTCCAGAGAAATCTCAAGGAAGATAAGAAAGACTGAGAAGGGATTGTCACCTTTGCCTTATTTCCCATTAACAACAAAAACTAGCTTTTCCCCTTAATTTTATTTATTTATTTATGTTTATCTATTTATTTGTTTGTTCATTTATCTATTCATTTATTAATTTGTATTCGTACGTTTCTAATCATTTGCTATACTGGGTTAAAAGTGTATGAACAGAGCCACTCAAGGCTTCAGCTCATACATTTGCTTAGTTTCAGGCATTTAATAGAGTGAAAAAGCCAAGTCAAGGTTTGGGGCTTAATTCCTATGTGGAGGCAGAGAAACCAAAGATAGCCTATTCTACTTTAGCTGTTTTCAGGCCTTGACCATAGCTATTCAAGCCAATGTTGTCTGTTTGTACACAAGGGACTTCTATCACTCATTAATTTTGCACATTTTCCCATAACCTCCTCTGCCAGCTTCATAGTCCTTTCAATAATCATCTGGAACCTGGCCCCAAGATGGTCCTCATCCATACTATTCACCTTCTTTGAAGTCCTAGTCTCAATCTGTTTGGATAATGAGATCGTCCAGGCAGCTGCCATTAATGTAGTACATGACGTTTTCAGCATCTGCTATGAAGTACTGTATTCCAAAAAGCAGAACCTACATACTATTTTATTCACTTTATCTAGGCCCATGGTAATATTCTTGATTACACCGATTTTGCTGAGGAACACATTCATCTGCTAGTTGGTGGTGTAAAAAAGACAGGTTCTAAAAGTACAAACTACAGCTTTTCTTCAATAATTTCTCTTTGATCCTTCTTGTAACCCTAGAAGTGCTGATCATGGTACTGGTTCAGCTGCCCATAGGAGTCACTGTCCAGCTGTGAAGATCTGAAGCAGAGAGGCCAGGAGTCTGGGAATGGCCTGGCTGGAATTCCAGGGAGGGTCTGAAACCTCTCCTTCATTTTAGAAAGCAACAAAACTGCTGACTTCCCTACATGGATATTGCATTTACCTCCATGACAATAGTTCATAAGAGTAGAGACAGTTCAGTGGATTATGTAAGGACAAATCTGCTGGAGAAGGGTGATACAGTGGACTTTGCCAGAGAAACTACCCCACAGCCCCTTATATGGCAGGTCTCTTTGTGAACTACACCTTTCTAGAGAATTGTAACTGAACCTCAGAATTATTGTGGGATAGTATGGGATTTGGATTACTGTGATTTACCAATTGTTTTATCTCAATAGTTGCTGTTTTTCAATTTCAATAAAATACCATCTTTATATAGTATTTCAGTTCTGTTTCCGAGTGGAAGAGAGCTAGTTTTAGTTTATTCTCTTGCAAAAGGGATAGATTTTTTCTGGATTTGGAGGTGGATACTCAGACAACATCAAATACAGAACCTTCAAAGGAGGGATTTTACTCTGGAGCTCATGAACTTCTATATACATGCACAACTATATACACATATATGTGTACATGCACACACATATATGTGTACATGCACACACATAGCACATGTATGTATAGGTGCATGCATAACACATTTGTATGCACACAGCATATGTTTATATCTACATATATATCTACATAAATACAATACTTTATTTCCATATAATTGACTTTGTATCTTATTGTATATATTTAAAAATATTCTGAAAAGTGGTTAAAGTATTTCACTAAACTATCAAAGGGGTTCATAACACGAGAGAAAAGGCCAAGCATTCCGTATCTAAATTATTCTAGGCACTTTAGTAGATGGATGCTAGGATTCTGTGATTACAAGTTCCATTTGAATGGGAAAATTTGCAGATCTTAATAAATTACTAAAAAAAATTTCTTGGAGGCACATCCAGTAACATGAGGTATACAGTGAGAAAGGGGTAGAATGAAGTCAGAAATGCTTAGATAACTTTCATTTTTAAACTTCTAGAGAATTATTATATATGACTGAGAACACTGGAACCTTAATTAAATGCTTTTAGTGATAATAAGACCTGTCCCATTCCCTCAAAAAATTGTCATGAACCAAGGTGAGTGTGAAACTGACACGTGTTCAGTAATGTATCACTGAGTCTAGAGAAGTCCTGGTATTTTTAAAAAACTCAGAGTCAAATGCTGAGCACACCATGTTCCAGACCGTTGCAGATGCAGTCAGATCAGATCCTATTACTAGGGTAATTGTGTGGGATGTTGAAGTGATGGACCAACAAACATGACGGGACATTTCAATGGTTTACATGCTGGTTAAAAGGAAAATCACATAGCTAAATCTGATTGTAAGGAAGCAAAAAAAAAGTCTCTCAGGAAAAGCTGGGAATAAATTGAAATTGAATTTCACGGTGCCTCTCTGAATTTGATCTTTCTCCTTTAATAATTGCCATGTGTGTGACTAAAGCAAGGGACATATTTTAAATATTAACTGACTTACCTTCCAATACAAATGAAATACCTTTTATTTCCAAATGAAATTTCATGGCCCTTTGAATATAACTTCGCCTGCTCCAAAGTTTTTGAACTGTTATAGATTAATCACAGCATTTTCAGGTAGACAACATACATTTATCAACTGCTGATTATGTGTCAGGTGCCATGCTGAGACTTGGGAATATGAAGGCAAGCAAAATGAAAGATACTTCCTTCTCCTCTGAAGTCCACATGGATATAGTACCAAGGTGGGAAAGTCCAGAGAATTGGAAACACATCCAAGTGAAGAAGGAACCCAAGTCCATTTTCAAAATGGAGAATCTGGTAAAGAACTCACCAATGGGAGAATGGCATATCACCACTACAGAGAAGATGTCTATCATATGACTGTCCTGGGGTATCTTCCTATTTTTAATGAGTTGCTCTCCTACTTTACCTCAAGGAAATTTGAAAAATTTCTCCAGTAAAGCATTTCGGCTAGTGTATAATATCCATTCTAAAAGCAGTAGGCAAAACTTCACCTCTTAGCTTTCTTTTCCTGACATCTAGGGTCAGGAATAATTGAGCCATGTAAAATAAGCCAACATCAAGAGGGACACATGAAAGATAGGTGTTGGCATTCTCTCCCCTACTCAGGATATTTAACATTGCCATGTGACATGAATAGCAGTGTCTCTTGCTTGGTGAGGGCACAGTTTCCTTTCTTCCTTTAATAAGGAAAGACATCTTAATGCATAAGAAGACTTGGCTGGAGTTAATGTATAAGATTTAAATGTCCTGAAAAAAAAAAACAAAATAAAAATAAAAGATGGACTCTGAACAGGACTTTACAGAAGACTAAGGAAGATTCAAGTAGGGAATTCATATAACAAGTATGGGATCAAGCTATGAAAAGACATGGGTGTAAGAAACTGAAAGATGAGTTTAGGAAAAGCATGGAGGCAAGATTGACTGGAATATCAAATGTGTAAAGAGATGTAATGTAAAATGAATATAGAAAGGTAGACAAGAGACAGGTTGGAAAAATTATAAATGTCAGACTAAGGAATTTGAAGATGTTAAGAGACAAGAGAGACCAAGGGTTTTGATTAGGGAGTAACAGAAGAAAATATATGATTTTGAGAAATTGTTTTGACATTTGTGTGGAGTGTATCTAAGCAATAGGGAGACTAGAGTAAGTGGGGCAAGAGTCTACATAAGAGGTTACGAGATTCTGAAGTAGAATAGTGGCTCCTGAAATGCCTCCCACATCCATTCATTCTTCTTTATTTTGACTGACATCATCTGAATCTCATATTTTATCAATGAGAGACAATATGAAGTAGGGTGTAGAGGACAGAATGATAGACCAGCTGATAAGAAGAAAAATAAATTCTTTACCTCAGACACTTACTAGTTATTTGATTCTGGACAAATCAATTTAATTCTTTGAACCTCAATTTTCCTCAAGAGGGATAACAGTAATATCTTCCTCACAGGGTTGTTGTGAAAATCAAATAAGATTCCATATGGAAGATTCTTTGAGAGACATTAACTCATCTATGTTCTTTACTTGTTTGAAAATGATTCTGGACTTCCTGGTTACAAGACCAATAAGTCAGAGAAAGATATTTTCTCCTATCTTTGCAACTTTTCAAAACTCTCCAAAATAAGACATGTGCAAAAAGATAGAGAAATTGTAGCTGTCTTCACAGACTAGTACCCCAAGAATCTAAATAGGTAACAGCCTAATGAGCCAACAATAAAGAAGGCTAATACCTAAGCATCAGCAGACTCCCTTTTCAATCTACCCCCAAATGCTTCCATGCATACATGATAGGATGCATGGACTTGTTGACGGGCATCCAGTCAGAAAGCTCCTTATTTTTGCTATGGTCTTTGACAGAAATCTCTCCCCCTCCCCCAACTCCCTACCATGCATCTAGAAACAAATATTGAAAAGCAAAAGAAAATGGATGAACACATAATAAGAAACATAACCCTATGAGATTTCAAGTCTCACAATCAAGACAACAAGTCTCTTCAATCTTACGATAAGAATTGTAAACAAGAATTCATGGCTTGAATATTAGAAATAATTGGCAGAATTGAAAAATAAATGTATACTAGCAAGTATATGACAAACAAAAAGAAAGAATAACAAACTGGAAGAAAGGGAAAAAGAATCACTAATATCAAAGTAAAAATATTTAAATACAAACAAATAATGTTGATCTCAGAGATAAGATATTGAGGAAAAATAAAAATGAAAGGCCTCCCAATAGAGCATGACAAAAATATCTGTATATCATAATGTAAGAAATAAAATGAGAAAACTGTCCAAACTTCTGAACAGAGAAAAATAGACTGATGATTAAAATAATCCTCAGATTACCTAAAATAAGAAAATTTTCAAAAGTCCTATACTAACAATTTCAAAACAAATGGTTCTTAAATTTAACAACTGCAATTACCAATAATTTCTAGAAGTTGCCAGGAGGAAGATCTGCAAATAGAAAGGATAATTTGAATAATATAAGATTATTCAGCAGCCACCAGAAACTACAATAATTTATTCCTTTTAAAAATATATTTATTTTATTCTGAACCTTAAAAAATGTGAATAATATAGAATAGAAAACATGATTGTACATGAAACAGCAAATCTATTATGGACTACTTGCTACTCCTTTTAAATATATAATAATTATCATTCAGCTTTCTTTTTTTAATACTTTTTTCTTTTCTCCTCTCCCTTCATTATAGAGATTACTACCATTAGACATAAATATTTTACATATATTTATGTAAATCAATTCTATACATATTTCTATTTATCAGTTCTTTTCTTGGCTACAGATAGAGTCTTTTTTCACATGTTCTTTGTAGTTAATAGATATTTTGAATAGATAAGATGATTTAGTCACTGGAAAAGCAAAGGAGCTTAAAACCAAGCAATCCAAAGTGACAAATAAGCTTGAAAATCTATGCCTAATTCTGAATAAAAATACAGACATTCATAAAAGAAATGCATTTGAAATACTCAGGGAGGAGAAATGAACCAATTATTTGCTTTGCCAACAACAAAAAAAAGAAATACCAAATAGTTTAGCAAATACAACAACTAAGAAAACTACTGGTAACAAAATAGCATACCACAGAAAAATGGAAAAAAAACTAGAAATACACCTTTGAGATTAAAAGCAACAATAACATCAATGTAACAATCAAAACAATAGAGAAACCACTAAGAAACCTCTTTCTAAATGTAAAAAAAGTGATGAGTAAAAGTCCAACTGAAATAGAAAAAAAAAGGTTATGATGGTAAAGGAATGTTCCTTAAACCCTATAGGAACAGGAAGGTGTATAAAGGATAGAGTAGTAAGAAAACAGAGGGAAACATATATATATATATATATATATATATATATATATATATATTATATCTTTATCAAGTCTGTGATTAACAATGCAGAACCAATAACTCCTACATTGTGTCAGCAAGAAGAACACCTATAGTAAGATGGATGAGATAGCAAAGGGAGGAATGAAAACCTGAGGTAATAAAGAGGAAATTTCAAATCAGTATTGGGAAGGAGTCCCATTGACCAGTAATCTCATGGTGAATATTTGAAGACTCTTCAAATGGGGAAAGAAAATGTTTGCAATAATGATAATCTGCAGAGAATTGGTGTTTAGGAATACCTCTATAGCTGAGAGAAATCTATGCCTCTGTGGACACAACACTGCATTAATGAAGAGGAATCAGAGGTCATGAGGACAACTGACATCCAGAAGAGTGGAAAGCCTTAGATTCAGAGAGAAAATTTCTTGGGAAATAAGAAATATCTTCATGCACAGGACAAGGGAAAGTAATGAAACACATGATCAAAGCATAGATAAAACTTTTACCACGGGGTAATATTTCTATCATCTGTAACTCTTGCAAGACATAATAGTTCTTTGCTCAGAACAGGAAAACAGAAGAGTCAATATTTGAAAAGCAATTACAATGAAACCAAATAAGTGCCTTAGCAACTTTAATTCCTTGAAGAATACAGAAAATAAAGAAAAAATCAGTAGCCATAAGAACCATTAGTCAAAAAGTAAAAGTCTAGAATACACAAAAGGGGAAGAAAATTGGTGGAAAGCAACAGAATAATCACAAAAAAAGAAAATACAATAAAATGGCAACAAAAAAATAACAAAAGAAGTTTAAAGGGAGGAAAAAAGGATTTACTTAACTGAAAGGAAAGAGGAAAAGAATTGGATGTACACATAAAATACTGGCAAAAAAAAGTATTACTAAGACACTAAGACTATAAAACTAGAGAAAAGGATGACAAGTAACAAATAGAAGGAGGATGCATTTAAAGGTGAGACAATTACCAATTCATCAGTGACCCTTTCTTTTGAGGGGAGGGGTATTTTGGCAAAGATACTAGAGTGCCATTTCATTCTTGGCCTCATTTTAAAGATGAGAAAATAAGCTAGGTTAGGTGACTTGCCAAGGGTCACACAGTTAGTTAGCATCTGAAGCCATATTTAAATTCACATCTTAGTCGAGATGCGCCACTCTATTCACTAAGCCAGCCCAGCGCCCCCTATGGGAATAAGGTAACAACTAAAATTCTGCCTCCTACAAGAAGACTTAATGAACCCCTCTTAATTTTAGTTCTTTTCCTCTGTTAATTATTTTCTATTGATCCTGCATATTCCTTGCTTTGTATATATTTGTTTGCATGCCCCATTACCTTCCCAAGATTGTAAGTTCCTGTGGAACAGGGACTGTCTTCTGCTTTTTTTTTTTTTGTATACCTTTCACAGTGTAGTGCCTGAAACATGGTACTCATTTAATAAATGTTTTTGAATTAAACTGAATTATAGTAGATTAAGGAAAAGTAACCGAAGACATTTTTTTTTCTCTTTGCAAAGGAAGAGTAACCACAGACAAAAGATCCTAACTAAGAGGGAAAAAAATAAGAAAGAAATGGAAGGAACTATAAACCTCACTTTCAAAATTTTAAATATGAATGGGTTTAAACCACCCAGTAAATCAAGAGAATGACAAATTGGATAAGAAAACAAAATCCCACAAGTTGTCACTTACAAGAAACACTAAAAACAAAGATATATGCAGAATAAAAGTAAGAAGCTGAAATAAAATTTATTATACATCAACCAGGAAATGAAGTCATGCTATTACACAAAGTTAGATCCCCTTCATATATAGTCCTCCCTCATTAGAATGTAACTACATAGGGGTAGGGATTATTTTGCTTGCTTATATTTGTATTCCTAGAACTTATAGTAAGTGCACATTGAATGTTTTGCCTATGTACCCACTGCCTGTAAAAGATATTGCACAAAACTAATTCTTTTCATGAAATAAACTCTTAGTACTGATTCTTTTTTTCTCTACTTACGTTTAAACCACAAAATCTGGAACACTTTTAGAAAGTGAGTTATTAGGTTATTTGGTAGAGGAAAGCAAGCCAGAAAGGACTGGTTTCATCTCTTCCAGCCTCTGGAAGGTTTATATTATGTAAGATATTATAAAAGGGAAGCTTCATATGAACCACACTAAGGCAGTACACAATTTTGTTGAGAGGGCAATTCAAAAGCAAGGAAGACTGAGTTGAACGTTAGTAAATTTAAAAATACTTTATCTATCTATCTATCCATCTATCTATCTATCTGTCTATCTATCTATCTACCTGTCTATAGCATTCAGTGAAATTTAGGTGAAGCCAAAACAGAAGGGAACTCAAACACAAGCTTGGGGGAACCCAGAACAAGAATATTTTGGGTGGACCAAAGACTTAGAGGAACCCAAAATTCTTTCTAGTTATATCAAGAATTACTGGAGAGCTATTGAGGTCAGAATGACAATCTGAGTTGAAAAAATTTCTCATTAGATTTAAATAATATAACAGTAAGTGTGTTGTTGAGGTGTTTTTCAGTCATGTCCAGCTCTTCGTGAACCCATTTGGGGTTTTCTTAGCAAAGATACCAAAGTGGTTTGCCATTTCCTTCTCTAGCTCATTTTACAAAACAGGAAACTGAGGCAAACAGTGTTTAGATACTTTGGTTATACAGCTGGTATGTGAGCCAAGATTTGAACTTAACGCCTTACTGACTCCAGGCCTGGTACTCTATCAACTATGCTGCCTGACTGCTAAAAACAAGTTTTCATAAGAAAATAATAAACCATTTTCCCTACTACCATGACCAAGTGTAGTGCTTGCCTGACTTTACTCCATATGATCTGACTTGGAGCTTTTCTGTTCTATCAATTTCACATTTTTTGCTTATCTTTGTGGATCAGTTGTTTGTGGGAATTATTACATATGACCATGTTGTAGATCTGCACTAACTCTGATCTTGACTCAGATCACTATCTCTTCTTCAGATGCATTCTCTTCTTGAAGGCCTTAATGTTGTTAACATTCAATGTTTAATTGCCTAAACACTGCATTTGCTCTTCCTAGGGGTAGCACCAACATCATATTCACAGTGCCTCCGGCACCCATGCTGGCTCAGTTCTGAATTGCAAAATACATCAGACTCTCACATGGAAGACAGAATCAAAACATTTATTCAAACACCAGAAAGCTGAATCCCAACACCAGAAAATCAAATCAATCACAACAACAAAGAAATCCATACACGATAACAATGCAGGGGGTACTAACAGCCCCAAGCCTTTCCTTTGTTAGGCTTCCCACAAACCAACTCACTTAAAGCAATCACACACAAGCTCTCCTACTCAAACTAACTGCTGCCTCTCCCAGCTCTGATTGCTCTCTGACTAACTTTCTCATAGCTCTGCTATAGCTCTGCCTCTTCCTATTCTACCCTTCCTATTCCATATGACTTGAAACATGTGACTCAGACCTCCATGTAACCTAAGCAAGTCACAAGGCCCTATTAAGATTAACACATTAAGAAGCAAAATTACATTAATAATAAGCAAAAATGCATGATCAGTACATATGGCCTCATGCATCCAAATATATTCCTTTGACTATCTATACTGAGAAGGGATCTCTTTCAGGAGGTGATCAGTGGATTCTTTCCATTGCTATTTTATACTATGGTTCTCGAATGTCAGGGAAATTATCCTTTATACTTTCTTGAAAGATCATGTCTAGAACCATTTTTTGATCATGGACTTCAGGTAGTCCAATAATGGTAATAGTTTTAAAATTCTCCTGGATTTATTTTTCAGATCAGTGTAAAGATAATTTGAATTGGAAAATATTTCCTATTCTTTTAAATAGAGAGGGTCTGTGGTGGGAGGAGTTTGCTAGATGAGTGGGAAACAAGAGGCAGAACTAGAGCACAGCTGAGAGAAAGTTAGTCTTGGCAAGAGTCAGAGCTAGGATATATGCAGGCTTCTGAATAGCATGAGTGATTTAGTGATTGTGTATGATTTTGTTTAAGAGACACTGCTTGTGATGAGTGAGATGGACCTGGTTAGGGGGAAGGCTTGGGAATGGTGTTGCCTTCTGCATTATTATTGTGTGTGTAGATTTTTGTTGCTGCGATGGATATGGGTCTGAATAAATGTTTGGGTTTTGCCTTCCACATGGAGAGTCTGGCATTTCATGATTCTGAATTGTGATTCTGATATTCATGTTGCCATGGGTGCTTTGAACATTGCATTGCTTCTAGAAATTGCAACAAGGATGAGGTCACAAAATATGAGACCTCTATTTGGTGACAGAAAAGCAGAGAAGACCGGGGAAGAAATAGACAGCCCAGGATGGCAAGTTTTTTGTTTGGCCAGTACTAAGAGAAAAGCAGGGAAATCAGGAGGCCCCCACAGTGTTTGGGGAAGTGATTGATGATTTTGCTCAGCAGGAGGTCACATAAGTTTTGAGTTGGTTCACCCAGAAGATGGAAGAATCATTGGTACTTTGGATGGTGAGAATTAGTGAAAAAGATAAATTTTCTCTACAGAGAAGAAAGAAGAGCCAGTGGATTCAGGTTCAGAGTTGTTCATTTCTCTGTTGAGAGCAGGGGTAGATTGTGAAAGAATGGATGGCATTGCAACTAATGAACTATATAAAATGCGTGAGGAAAGAGACTTGATTTTAGACTGAGCTGGGAGATAGGAGCTGCCCCTGCAGATCGTTCTGAAACATTGTATCCAGGTTCATCACACCTGCAGAGAGAAAGGGGTGGAGGGTGGCCAGGCCTCAGCTCAAATGAAAGAGGATTTACCTCTAGCCAGAGCAATTACCCCAGGACTACAAACTGGAAAACAGTAAACAAGGGAATGAAGCTATAATGGGTTCATCAACTCCAGAAACATGGTTGCTCCTACATCTACCCTGCTTCCGGTGATTATCTCCTTGTTTCTTTTTGGTTTTTTGTCTGTTAACCTTGTCTGTCAGATTTGTTTTCTGCAGCCTCAATACCCTCCACCTGCAGATGCCTGATCATTTAAGTCACATGTCACCTCCTATCCATGTCGTCTCTGAACCTGAAGTCAACCAAACTCTGGATGCCAGCTAAAGAACTAATCTTTCAAATTGGACCTGCTGGGGCAGAGACAGCATTGCATACTATCTCAGAAAGAAGTAGCTATGGAAGAAGAGGTCTTTGCCCCTCACCCCAAGATTTTGGGCCCCATTTGTTTGAGCGGGGAGAGATAGGGTGCTTGTACTCAAACTCCACCCTAAGATATTGTTTTATGCGATCATTTTATGTGATCTTTGTTATGTTGTTGTAAAGTTCTGTTAACAACAGTCGCCTCACCAACTTATGTAATGAATATGAAAGATCTTGGGGCCAAATGTAATGGTAATTTGAATTGGAAAATATTTCCTATTTATTAATAGACCCATTAAATCGCATCGAGCCTGTGGTGGGAGGAGTTCGCTGAATGGGTGGGGCAGGAAGATGCAGAGCTAGAGCAGAGCTGAGAGGAGGTTATTCTTGGGAGTAGTCAGAACTATGAAGGATAAAGGCTCCTGGGTAGCATGAGTGATTTTGTGCTTTTTGTGATTGTGTTTAAGAGAACCTGCTTGTGATGAGTGCAGTGGACCTAGTTTGTAGGAAACCTAGAAGAGAGAAGTCTTGAGGATGGTATTGTCTTTTGCACTCTTATTATAAACATATGTTTGCTGCTGTGTTGGATTTGGGTCTGAATAAATGTTTTGGTTTTGCCTTCCATGTGGAGAGTCTGTGGTATTTTGTGATTCTGAATTGTTCAGTGATATTCATGGCTGTTTTGGGTGCTGAGACACTTGTTCTTCAAATGAAATACTTGACATTGTCTTCCATTTTTTCATTCTTTTGACTTTGTTTCATAATTTATTGATTTCTCGTAAAGTCATTAGCTTCTCTTTGCTCCCTTCTAATTTTAAGTAATTATTTTCTTCATTGAACTTTTGGACCTCTTTTTCAATTTGGCCCATTCTGCTTTTTAAGGCATTCTTCTTCTCATTAGCTTTTTGGATCTCTGTTGCCTTTTGGATTAGTCTAATTTTAAAGCTATTATTTTCTTCAGCATTTTTTTTTGGGGGGGGATTCATTTAGCAAGCTGTTAACTCATTTTTCATGACTTCCTTGCATCATTCTCATTCTATTCCCAATTTTTCCTCTACTTTTCCTATTGATTTTAAAAATTCTTTTTGAGCTCCTCCATGGCCTGAGACAAATTCATATTATCCTTGTAGGCTTTGGATGCAGGAGCTTTGACTTTGATGCCTTCTCTTGGTTTTATGTTTTGATCTTCCTTGTCGCCAATGACATAAGAAAATAACTCTTCACTAAGAAGACAGGAATGTATAATCTGTTTCTTTTCCCCCATTTGCTCCTTTTCCCAGTCAATTACTTGACTTTTGAGTTCTTTGTTAAATGTAGGGCTTCATAAGCAGCTTTTGCTTCAGCAGTGGATGCCACCACCTTGGATCTGAGGCAGGTGTTGAGACCAGGGGTTGGGCTGGGCCAGACCATGCTCCCCTCTCAGCTAGATGAGAGACCTCTCCTATTGATCTTCAAAGCTGTCTTTGTCACATGTGGTTTGAAAAGTCTGGAAAACACAGCAGTCACCAGTGATTCAGTCCTATAAGGTCTCCTCCAGCTCTATACATGCCCAACATTGCCCACATTGAACTACACTCCACTCCCACCCCAGTGCAATAATGTCTTTCCGTTGGTCTTCCATATTGTTGTGGGCTGAAAATTTTCTTCAGTCTGTTCTTTTGTGGCTTCTGCTGCTCTAGAATTTGTTGAGTCATTTTTGTAGTTTTTGAGGGGTTGAGGGGTGGGGGAAGCTCTAACAGGTCCCTGCCTATATACTGACATTTTGGCTCTGCCACTAGCTTGCTTTTCTAATGGAGAGTTGGAATGCTGCAGAATAAAATTTATCATGCAAACCTGTCAACTGCCTTTCCATATGAGCTTTCTCTTCCAGCAGTTTGTCTCTGCTTTTACATGTAAGGTGATAAATTGTTAGCAAGACTCAGCCTCTACTACATACCCCTGCCAGTTCTTTCCCTGGTCCTATCATTTTTTTTCTTACAAACATCTTTCTAATGCTCTGGATCCTCCCTGTTTCTAGTTTTCGTAATCTTATCCTTTTAGCCCATTCCCCTGCTAGGGAGGAATAAAGTAAATCCTCTCATCCTGGCATATCCATTTCTCTCTCTAAAGACTTTCTGCTTCTGATATTTCACAATCCCACCCTCTTTGCCATTTATAGCACAGATGTGATACTCATAGTACTCACAGTAGCTATGAACATGGTGGCAGAGTTCTGAATTGCAAAATACAACACACTTGGAAGACAGAATCAAAACATTTATTCAAACATCTGAAAGCAAAATCCTACACTAGAAAGATAAATTTCATTTGACTTGACTCATGTGACTCAGGAACTCCACCAATCATCCATATGTGGAACCATTGGTTATTGCAAATGGAGTATTTTTGAATAATGTGGATAAGTTCACTCACAATGTACACATTGAAAATGAGCTTGACACACACGTATTGCTAGAGTTAGTTCTGTTTGGCAGACTCTGAAGGAAAGTGTGGGAGAGAGGAGGTATTAGACTGACTACCAAATTGAAGGTCTTCAGAGTCACTGTTCTGACTCGTTATTGTGTACCTATTAAATCTGGACATTATGTCAGTACCACACCAGGAACCTGAATTGTTTACATTTGAACTTAGGAGAATTCTGCAGATCACTTGGCAGGATAAGATACCAGACACTGAGGTACTTGCTTGAACTAAGCTGCTAACATTCACACTTTAGAGGAGAAAACACAACTCTGATGGGTTGACTACTTGTTTGACGGACAAATGTAATCTTGCCAAGATGACTATTTTATGCTCACACAGGACAAGAGCTCACATTGTGCTCAGAAAAAAAAAAAAATTGTACACGGGTACTCTCAAGGTCTCTCTTAAGAACTTTGAAATTGATTGTGTGACATGGAAGACTCTGACACAGGACCAGTCAGCATGACATGCCCTCATGACAGAAGGTGTTGTGCTCTATGAGCAAAGTAGAATTCAAGTAGCTCAAAATAAACATGAGATGTGCAAATTTAGAGATTCCACCCCAAATGTTCATGTGGACTATTTGTGCCCAACCTGTGGCAGAACATTCTAAGCTAATATTGGTCTGATTAGCCACAGTGACACACACTGTAACTTGATTCCTACATGGCAATGTCATTTTAGTTCTCTTCAAGAACAAAGGAAAACAACCAACCCATTTTTTCCAGTCCATTCTTTCATCCCTGCAGATCAGTGTTTTTAAGAATGATAATGCAATATGAGAGAGAGAGAGCCTCAAACCAGGAAGACCTAGTTCAAGTTCCAACTATGCGACATATTTCCTTTATAATTATGGACAACTTATTTAAATACTCAGTATTCTAAGCAACCCTCTAATAACTAGAATTCACAGAGGCATTGTTCATGTGTGTTGGTAGAGAAAGTTTCCCTATCTAAGAGAGCCTTGGGTCAATGAAATCATAAACTTACTTTTTATTCCTATGAATTTGTCAACCTCAAAAATCTTTAGTAGCTCATTTTCTCATCTAAGTCAAATTCAAATACTTTTATTTTTTCTTCAGACTTCCATATTCTGGCACTACATTACTTTTTCAATTTTATCATATATTATTCACCTTTACATTTACCAGGAAACACAAACTACTTTCTATCACCTGAATCTGTTCTGTGTTCTCTCACTATTATGTTTTTGCTTATGCTAAAAACTCCCCTTTCTTTATCTTCATGAATTTTAATACACCATTAAAACCTAATCCAAATGATACTTCCTCCAGGTTGCCTTCCTTAATTCCCTCATTTCTTAACAACTCTCCTCTCCTCCATCCTCCACACATCTTATTTCAATTTTTTTTGTGCCTCTCGGTTGCTCTTCTGTCATATTGAAATATAATAACCTGTATAGTTTCTATATCTCATTAGCCTCCATGTAGACAGTGACAGAATCTTAACTAATTTTATGTTTCTCCTAAGACATAGCAAAGTGCTTGGCATATAACAGGTACTTCAAATCATGAAATTAGTTGAAGCACATTGCTCTCCATCTTTTAAGTATGGTTTCTATCTTATATGTCCCTCAGTAGTTATATTTTTAATGGCTTCAGTCATTTTAAACTTCTTTTTTCCTTTTCTGTTATTCTAGTTTCATGTATTTGTAAGTTCAAAGAAGAGGTTTAATGATACATTATACATCTCTCAAAATGTTAATTTAGAACAACCAAGAAGCATAGAAAATGCTGTTTTATGTCATCATTATATTTTTGCAGATAGTTCATTAGTTGGTACCTGTTTTTATTGTCTTAATAATTCTGTGACTTCTTGGAAGATCAAACTCTCACTTTAAATGCATACAAACTAAACATGAAAAATTTCTATCTTATGCCTAAATACTACAGGAAGGATTATGAATTATCTGGAGTCTCCCTGGCACAAGGTTTGTAAAAAAAAAAGCAATAAATTATTTAAAAAGCTCTATATGGTATATACTTATTGAAGTTATTGAAAACTTTTCTATTAATTTTTAACAGGCCTAGATTTGATTCCTTTGTTTGCCAAAAAATTAACACCTTTGCAATTGACACAGTTCAAGTTCTTAGCTAGTCCTGAAAATGGTTGTTTTTAAGGCAGCAATGAGGACACCAACTTGCTCTATAATTACTGTTAGATATCTGCTTCATTGCCTTACTTACAAATAGAATGAGGAGTGAGATAAGTCTGAGATCTCTACATAGAAGGGGAGGAAGGGGCAGGGACTAGTAGAGGAGGGTAGAGAACAATCATTTAAATAATGTCTACTATACCAGACATTGTGTTAAGTATGTTTAAAAATACTATCTCATCCAACCCTGCAAGGTAGGTGCTGCTATTTTACATATAAGGAAACTGAGGCAAACAAAGGTTAAATGACTTTCCAATGGTCACATGGCTAGTAACTGTCTGAGGCTGGATTTAAATTAAAGTATTACTGATTCTAGGATCAGTGCTCTCTCCACTGTGCCACTTGAATGCATTTGAATAAAAGATGACTCAGAAAATTTTCAGGGGATAGTTAAGCAATTCTCATTAGAATACAGCATGTACAACTTCAATACAGAAAAGAATGAGCCTAGGGAATTGTACCTGTTATGGAACGGGGGTGAAAGAAACAAGCTGCAACAGTGTAAAGAATAGCTACAAACAAAAATGTACTAATATTTGAGGTTGCTGACCCCTGCATACTCATTCTAAACCCATCCCAGCAAAGACAGAGGCCTAGTGTAATATCAGAGTCTCCTTTAATGACTTTTCACACAAATAGGTGAATTCCTTCATGAAGATACACAACCAAGATCAACCAACAATATATAGAATAGCTGCTAATGGGATATAACTTGAAGCATAATTTGCAGGACTTCTGACCCCAAATATCTTTTTTATTACTCCTTTATTACTATTTCTGTTAGAATTCCTGAAATTTCAGCAATTAGAAAAGTAACATAAAGGAGAAATCCCTGCATCCCAAATCAGATCTCTAGGATGAAACTATATAAGATTGAATCCATTCTGTCTGTTAGTATCCAGCTAAAGTAAATCATGAGCCCCTCCCTCCCTGCATTTGTTTCTTTGTGGTAGTCAGCTAGAAAACATAATTAGTTCAAGGAAATGGTGTTTAATGAAATGGCACAGCAAGAAAAAAAAGAATCATAACATCTCTTTTGTAAATCTGAGACGCAACCTCCCACAAGTACATAACATATGAATGGGAAAGTTGTATATCTATAGGAAACATCTGTGACTAGGACCCTTGGGAGAATGGGAACATATACAGCAAAGATATGTGACTCAAAGAAGGTCAGGGATCTGCCACTGAAGAGCTTTTGATGTCCTCCAGTCATTTCATCTTTGCCTTTTCCCAATTTATCTTTTGCTCTTCTGTTCTGTACTAAATTCCTTGTCTCCAAAAGACAGTCTTATAATGGATGTCCTTACTAGAAGCCACTCCACTATACATCTTATCTTTTCTGAATGCTGCCCCTGTGTATTTACTGTCTCTTCCAGATGCTGCCTTGCTGTATTCATAGCCTGTCCTGGATATTTATCCACTGGATAAATGGTGTTTGCTAATGACTTTCCCCCTATTGGATACATAGCTAAGAAGCAACTCTGCTTCCACCTTCAATTAGTTTCTTCGAATAGAGTGCTATCTCTTCTTGTCTATAAAAAGAAATAGTGACCTATGCCATGCTGAACTCATTTAAAGTCCTCAGGTGTTTCTTTAGAGCTTTCAGGAAAAAAAATGGTTTCCTTTATAGTTGACCATGAACTTGAACCTTCAGAAGGAAAAGGAAAGGGGAAAAACAAATAAGCAAGCAAACAAACAAAAACCATGAAATTTCAATTCAAGGAGCAATCTCTTACCTCTTTCAGAGACTTGACCTTGGTCTTATCACTGCTTAACCTTTTTAGACTCTATTAGTGAACTGTTCCCACCTTTCCTTTTCTCTTTTTATCCTGTTTACTTTACATGTTTCAAAGAGAAGCTAGAGTAAATCATGAAATCATTCTGATTACGTTCCCTATAATTTTACACTAACCAGTCTCAACTGGTCATGACTCGAGCAAGATAATTACTTTATGCCTTAATGGATCTCTTATAATACTCTCCACAACTGTTCCATACCTTTCTCTCTCTTCACATTTCCCAAGACTCTCCTTCTTCTCACCCTCTCAGCTCAGAATATCATCTCTTATTTCACTAAAACAAAACAAGCTAATAAAGCCCAAGGCCATACATTAAACCTCTTCTCCCCTGCTCTTCATATTGTTGAACTCATTAGCTTCAACTAATTTAGGTATCATTCATTAGCATCTATTTGGTGAGGATTGCATTTCTTTTCCTAATCTTTCTACTGAGCTTCAATCTCACATCATAGATTTCAAACCTAGGATATCTAAAACAGAATTGATTATGTTACTTCAAAACACTACTAGCTGCCAAAATTTTGCACTATCTGGCACATATTTAGCACTTAATAAATGCTTGCTACAGTTTGTAAGATAAAATACAGATGTATGTTTGCTATTTAAGGTTCTTCTCAATCTTTTTTTCCCTATGTTTCCAGGATGATGTCAAATTATTTTTTCCAGGATGATGTCAAATTATTTCTCCTCACATATTCTATGTTCTATCAAAACTGCCACATTTGCTGTTTCTTATCCTCTACATTCCATTTTCTGTCCTGTTCCTCTGTCTGCTTTATGCAGGTCTTCTTTGCAACAGGGCTTTTCTTCCTTATTTCTCCTTGGTAGAATTCCTAATAAAGTTTTGGTGTCATGTCCTACAGGAGGGGTTTTTGTTTTTTTTATTTCCACAATTTTTGTTTCCCCACATCCTTATGCCATAAATCATTTGCATTTGTATTTCCTCTGTATATATGTTTTGTGTGTATTTATCATTTCTTTTGGCCCAGTAAGCTTATTGAGGATAGAAACTATTGAATACTTTTTCTGTGTGTCCCTAGCACTTAGCTAAGTAGCTAAAACATTGTAGGTCTTCAATTATTGGTGTTCTATTAAAATAAATGAAAAATTCTAACTGAAAGGTAAATTTGTCATTTCAAATAATTGAATGCTTTATTTTAAAGTCATTCTAATTGGTTAAATTTCAGGGTTTAAAAATCAGTTTCCAAATCCAGAACTTACATTTGACTATGTCAGTGATGAATTTTTTTTTCACTTGAAACTACTTTCTCTCAAGTTTCTTGCTACATGAAATAAGAAAAAAAATGAAACAAATGTGTTGGTGTTCAAATATAGCCTCTATACACAAATAAACTCCATTGATTAGAGACTTCGTGCTTTATTGCTATATTGCCCTTCAACACAGAAAGTGCCCACAAATTTTAACTTCTTTATGCAGTCTTCCCTTATTCCCATGCAGTTGCAACATGATCTTTGAAATATAATCGCCTTTAAAAATGTAGTTTTTGAAATCTAATGACTTGGTTACATCAAAAGGATACACACACATATCTATGTGTGCATGTATACATCCATGTATGTGCATGTATATATCATGTGTGCATATTTATGTGTATATGTCTTAAATATAAAATGTACCTTAAATAATTTCAGAGACCTTAACAAAAGCCATGTTACACTCACAGCTACTTTTAAAAATAAAACGTTTTCCTGGTCATTTATTTTGAGTGGAATTTTGTGTATTCTACTAAAGCAAGATCAATTTTTCCTGAAGCCTTAATATTTTTTTCAAACTTTGTCTATTTTTTAGTAAATGTCCCTAAATATTGTGCTTGTTCAGTTGGCATCAACCAACTGACCTACTCTCCATAATATTTACTTTAAATTTTTCCAAATTAAATTTAAATGATGACCCTGTAGGTCCTGGATTTTTTTCACTCTTTTGGCAGACTACTGGGTTCCTACTCAAGTCTAACACCTCACTGAAAACTACTCATCTGTTACTTAAAAGCCTTTTGTTTCTAGGTTAAATGCTTCCAGAAGAGGGGAGTAGTAAGAGTCAAGAATCATGAGTAAGAGAATATTATCTTTCCTCACTTGCAGTTTAAATTCTACTTTTAAGGCTTTGTGAAAGAAATAGGACAATAGCGTCCTTTTCTTATTTGCCAGGAATGTATTTGTCTTTTTTGTAAAGTTGATATTCTATTTCTGCTTTAGTTTCATTCAAAGTACTTGCCTGCCTGACTTTCTTACCTTAGTTTATTTAAATTTAATTTAAAGATCTGTATCTGTCTGACTCTTATGTCCATGAAAGAATAATCAATATCACTGGCCAACTGTCTTTATTTATTGTCTTGGTACAGAAAGGTAGTTTAGACAGTGGTAGGCTACAGTCTAAAAATGAGATAAGCTTGCCAAAAGAGGGCAGGTGATTTGGGAAGATTCAAACATTAAGTACTAAAAGGTCATTTGGCAAAGTCAGGGTAGACAAAAAGTTGGAAATCTGAGCAATGCTGATAAAACAAAGTAAAGAAGTAGGCTAACCAGCATATTGACCTATGGCAATGTCAGACTGTGGAGGAAGGAGAGGGCAATTCTAGCATAGCTTTTACAAAAAAGATCTCATGGAGAAAAAAGCTATGAAAATAAACCATCATTTTACCAATGCATAATATTCCTTGATGTAACACTTTAGTTCTGGAATATTCTGCTTATTACTTTGGCTTTCAATATTCTGCTTATTGTTTCCTGTCTAGAACCTTGGTATGTTGGTGACTTTAGCTTGACCTGTCATGGTTACCTCTTTTAATTCTCAAGTTACTGCTCTGGTCTACCATACCACTCTCATTTTCATGACTCTCCTGGAGTAACTCATAAATTATGTATTTTGTGGGTTGATGTTCTTAAAACTCAAATTCACAAGCCCACATCAAAATACTTGTTTATATTTCACTAGTCATCAATAATATCCAATGAACTTAAAACAAAGACTTTAACTGAAATAGTATAGTATAGTAAGATTTGGGGACAGTTAACGTGGAGCAGAAGATATAGTCTTGGCCCTGGACAGGATGACATCTTCCTGAGTTCAAATCAGGCCTTCAATACTTACAAGCTTTGAGACTCTGGGAAAATCACTGAATTTGTTTTTCCTTATTTTTCTCATCTGTAAAATAAGCTGGAGAAGAAAATGTCAAATCACTCCAGTATCTTTGCTAGAAAATGTCCAAATAGGATCGCAAAGCATTAGATATTATTAGAAGACTAAACAAGCAAAATAATAACATTTATATTGGAATATCATAACTCCAGGGTACTTTGTTGCAAAAATGAATACCATCTATAGAGAGAGAAAGTATAGTGATTGGGCATGAAGGGCCTCCATGGGGAAGGGTTCAAAATTTCAAAAATGAACAAATTTTGCTTCCAGTGATATAAGGCACTTGTTATACTCTTGTAGCTACTCTTACCTAAATGAGATGCCTTGTGTAGGTGAGCTGAGCTCAGTAGACCACCTCTGAGTGGAACATATTTTCTTGATTCATGTTATTCTCTGCTTCCTCCAGCTTATGCTTCAACTGAAAGCCTTGACATAGGTATTGTTGGCTTTTTCAAAAAGAGATAGAATCCTCCTCCAATAATGGAGTCTCCTCTGTTCTGCTCCCATGGAGTCTTGAATCTGAAGCCTATCCTGTCTCCAGCAGAGGGGTGTCAATCACATATAACAAGCTCTCTTCTCACCAAATATTTTCACAAGTAGTTGGAGTTCAGAAAGCAAAGTCCTTTTTTATTTTATTCTCAGTTTGAATGTGCTTTTGAAGAAAGACACCATTGCTAATGGGTGATAAGAAGGGAAGAGAGAGAAATAAATTCCTTCACCTCCACTCAACTCTGCCAAAAGCAAAATTAAGTCTTTTTTAAAAATTTTCACATTAATCATATTGTAAGGAAGCATTACAACCAATGGGATGAGCCACGAGAAAGAAGAAACAAAACAAAAATTAAAAAAAAAGAGAGCAAATATTATGCTTTAATCTACATTAAGACCCCATAGTTCTTTTTCTCCATGTGGATTGCATTTTCTGAGTCCTTTGCAGTTGCCTTAGATTCTTACATTGCTGAGAAGATCTAAGCCTATCAAAGTTACTCATCACAAAATTTTGTTACTGTGTATGATGTTCTCCTGGTTTTGCTCACTTCACTCAGCATCAATTCATATATCTGCCCAGGTTTTTCTGAATTCTGCCTATCCATCATTTCTTATAGTATTATACATATATATATAATATATAACATATATACTATATAGTATTATAGTATAGTCTTATAATATTCCATTACATTCATATACAACAAATTTTTCAGCCATTTCCCGATTGATAATTATCTCCTCAATTTCAAAATCTTAACCATGAGAAAAGAGTTACTATAAATATATTTGTACGTAGAGATTTTTTCTGTTTTTTAAAGATCACTTTTGAGATACAACACTAGTAATGCTATTGATAGGTCAAAGGGTATGTTTGGTTTCATAGCCCTTTGGGCATAATTCCAAATTGCTCTACAGAATGGTTGAACCAGTTCACAACTCCACCAACAATACATTAACACCCCATTTTTCGTGTATCCCTACGTTGTTTGTAATTTTCCATTTCTGGTCTATTAGCCAATTTAAAAACGATGAAGTAGTACTTCAGAATTTTTTTTTCAATTTGCATTTTTCTAATCAATAGCGAGGTAGAGCATTTTTCCATATATGCATAGATATAGCTTTGCTTATTTCACCTGAAAACTGTTCATATATTTCAATTGTTTATCAATTAGGGAATGACTCTTACTTTTATAAATTTGGCCCAGTTATCCATATGTTTGAGAAATGAGATCTTTATCAGAGAAACCTGCTTCATTTTCTTTTATAGTTATAACTAACTGTATTTCCTTTCATCTTCTTCCACCTATTAATTCTATTGTTTTTCTCCTTTCACCCTGTCCCTCCTCATAAGTGTTTTGCTTCTAACTACTTATCTCCAAATATGTCTTCCTTTCTATCACACCTCACCCCCTTCTCTGATCCCCTTCCCCTCCAATTTTACCGTAGGGTGAGAAATATTTCTATACCCACTTGAATGTGTATGTTATTCCCTCTTCAAGTCAATTCCTATGAGCATAAGGTTCATTCACTGTCCCTCATCTTCCTCCAAAATATCATATTCTAAGCACTCTGATCCATTAATGCAGAAGTTTACCTTGACTGTAGCCCCATCATACTTTAACTGTTTCTTTCTGGCTGCTTGCAATATTTTCTCCTTGACCTGGGAGTTCTGGAATTTGGTTATAATGTTCCTGGGAGTTTTCATTTTGAGATTAGATCTCTTTCAGAAAGTAATTGGTGAATAATTTCCATTTCTATTTTACCCTCTAGTATTAGAATATCAGGGCAATTTTCCCTGGTAATTTCTCGAAAGATGATGTCTAGGGCTCTTTTTCTGCTCATAGCTTTCAAGTAGTCCAATAATTTTTAAATTATCTCTTCAAGATCTATTTTCTAAGATAGCTGTATTTCCAGTGAGATAGTTTACATTAGATTCTATTTTTTTTCATGCCTTTGGTTTTGTTTTATTGCTTCTTGATTTCTCATAAAGTCATTTGCTTCCATTTTCTTACTTATTTAAGAATTATTTTTTCCAATGAACTTTGCTACCTCCTTTTTCATTTGACCAATTATACTTTTTAAGGAGAGTTTTCTTCAGTGAATTTTGTGCTTTTTCCATTTGGTGAAGTATGCTTTTTAAGACATTGCTCTCCTTATTGGTTTGTTGTTGTTTTTTTTTTACCTCTTCTACCATTTGACCTTATCTCTTTTTTAAGGTGCTATTTTCCTCAATATGTTTTGTGTCTGCTACCAAGTTGTTGACTCATTTTTCATGATTTTCTTGCATCACTTTCATGTATCTTCCCATTTTCCCTTTTACCTAACTTAGTTGATTTTAAAAATCTTTTTGAGTAGTTCCACGGCCTAAGACCAATTCATATTTTTCTTGTGGGCTACGTTCTATCTATCTATCTATCTATCTATCTATCTATCTATCTATCTATCTATCTATCTATCTATCTGTTTGTCTGTCTGTCTGTCTGTCTATCTATCTATCTATCTGTCTATCTATCTGTCTGTCTGTCTGTCTGTTGTCTGTCTATCTGTCTATAGCATTTCATCATTTATTGATTCTACAGCAAGATAATGCTTCAAGAAATTAGAAACATAGCATTAGAGGGAACAATGGTAACAATGATTAAGATTTCTGGGTGGGAAATAAAAGTTAAAAATGTATTGACAAGTTAGTAACATAAAAACAGTAATATCCAGTGGGGCAGAGTCAAAATGTCAGAGTAGAAGCATGTACCTGCTTGACTTCTTCCCTCAGTATCCTTAAAATACCTGTAAAAATGACTCTAAACAAATTCTAGGGCAGTAGAAGTCACAGAGTGATAGAGTAAAACAGATTTCCAGCCCAAAACAACCTAAACGGCTGACAGGAAGGGTCTATTCCACCAGGCTCAGAGCAGAGTACAGCCCAACATGGGCTGTGCCAGCATAGACAGTACCAGAGCAGTTTCAGAGTGCCGAATCACAATCACCTGCTGTGTTTTGCAGATTTCTCAACACAGAAATGCCAAAGCTTGCTTCTCCTCTAGCTCAGCTGAGGAGATCTCCAGTGACCAGATGACTCCTTCTCCACACTTAGCAAGCTAGCCTCAGGGCTAATCTGAGAAAAGAAAAAAACAAAAGGAAAAAAAGGCATCTGTCCTTTGCTTTCTCATACCAGGAAGCTCAACATCAGGTCCTCCAGCTTCTAACTGAAAGACCCAGAGGCCACAACACACAAAGCCCCACCATCATGAGGAAGAAGCAAAGGAGGAAGGAAAAGACCGCAGAATTTTTCTATGGGCACATGGACCAAAACACGAATACCAAAGAGGTCAATATTGAGACTGTACTCCCATATGAAACTTCAGAAGGGACAATGAACTGCTCACATGCACAAATACTTCTCCTGGAACAGCTGAAGAAAGAAATAGAATAAAAAACTGGCCAATGATTTTAAAAGTATGAAAAAAGAATTCTATGATAGAACAGCTTTTTAAAAAGTAAAATTGAACAAATGGAAAAGGAAACACAAAATCTAACTGAGAAAATTAGACAAATGGAAATGGAAGTACAAAAACTAAATGGAGAAAATAATTCCTTAAAAGGAATAATTGGACAGATGGAAAAGGAGATGCAAATGTTAACTGAAGAAAACAATTTGATAAAAATTAGAATTGGGAAAGTAGAAACTAATGACTCTTTGAGACATCAAGAATGAGTCAAACAAAATCTGAAGAATGAAAAGATAGAAGAAAATGTAAAATATCAAATTGGAAAAACAACTGATCTGAAAAAGTGATCCAGGAGAGAAAATTTAAGAATTATTGGCCTACCAGAAATCCATGATTAAAAAAAAAAGGAGTCTGGACAATATTTTCCAAGAAATCATCAAGAAAAACTGCCCAGAAGTGCTAGATACAGAGGGCAAAATAGTCATGGAAAGAATCCACCAATCACCTCCTGAAAGGGATCCCAAAATAAAAACATCAAGAAATATTGTTGCCAAATTCAAGAACTATCAGATGAAGGAGAAAATATTATAGGTAGCCAGAAAGAAATCATTTGAATATAGAGGAGCTACAGTCAGAATCACACTGGACCTTGCAGTTTGTACGTTAAAAGCATGGAAGAATTGGAATATGATTTTCCGTAAGGCAAAGGAGCTGGGATTACAACCAAAGTTCAATTGCCCTGAGAAGTTCAGCATAATATTTCAAGCAAGGTGATGGGTATTCAATGAAATAAGGGATTTCCAGACCTTCCTGACAAAAAGGCCAGAACTCAATAGAAAATTTCATCTTCCAACATAGGTCTCAAGAGAGACATGAAAATGTAAAGAGGGGAAAAGAAAAATTTGTTGTTCTATTTGGGCAACCTGTTTATCTCCCTATAAGGGAAAATGATACTTGTTAATATTGAGAGTTGTACATCTATTATGAAATATAGAAGGGATATATGTAGACAGAGGGAATGGATAGAAAGTGAATGAGGGGATGATAAACTGTGACTCAAGCAAGTCAAGCTATTGTAACAGGAGATGTGAAATGGAAGAAGCAGAAAAGGATGAAATACATCACAGGAAGAAGTACAAAATTATATTATATCAGAGGGAAAGAGGGGAGGGAGATGCGAATTGTTTGAGAAGTACTCTCATCTAATGTGGTTGAAGGAGGAAACAACAAACTTAATTAGGTATATAAATCTAACTAGCACTGTAGGCAGTAGGAGGGGAAGGAAGAAGAAAGGGGAAGGGAATCTAAAAAGGAGGAAAGAAGTAGTAAGGGTAAAGGGGAGTAATAAGGAGGAGGGATGAAAGAAGGAAGGGAAGACTATGGGAGGTGGTGGTCAAAAGTGAAAACCCTATTGAAGAGGGTAAGGGACAAAGAAGAAATAAAAGCACAAATGGTGGGAAAGTGGATGGAGGGAAAGACACCGATTGTAACCATAACTGTGCATATGAATGGAATGAACTCTCCCATAAAATGGAGCCAGATAGTAGAATGGATTAAAAACCATAATCCAACAATATGTTGCTTACAAGAAACACATTTGAAACCAGGGGATGCACAAAGGGTAAAGGTTGAAGGTTGGTTCTGAATACATTGTGCTTCAGTCAATGTAAGAAAAGTAGGGGTACAAATCCTAATCTCAGACAAAGCAAAAGCAGAAATGGATCTAATCAAAAGAGATAAGGAGGGAAACTATATCTTGCTAAAAGGCACCGTAAATAATGAAGCAATATCATTACTAAACATGTATGTTTTAAGTGGTATGGCATCCAGATTCTTAGAGGAGAAGTTGGGGGAGTTGCAGGAAGAAATACATAGCAAAACTATAGTAGTGGGGGACCTCAACTTCCCCTTCTCTGAACTTGATAAATATAACCTTAAAATAAACAATAAAGAAGTTAATGAGGTGAATAAATCTCTGGCTGAAGTAGATATGATAGACCTCTGGAAAAAATTGGATGGGGAAAAAAAGGAATATTCATTTTTTCTCAGCAGTAAATGTCACATATACAAAATTTGACCATCTTCTAGGGAATAAAAGCTTAACAATCCATTGCAGAAAGGCAGATATAGTCAATCAATGTTTCTCAAATCATAATGCAGTAAAAATTACTTGTAATAAAAGGTCATGGAAAGATAAAACAAAAATCATTTGAAATTACTCTAATCCTAAAGAAAGAGTGGGTTAAACAACAAATCATAGAAACAGTCAACAACTTCATTCAAGAGAATAACAGCAATAAGACAACTTACCAAATCTTATGGGATACTGCAAAAGCAGTTCTTAGGGGAAGTTTTATATCTTTGAATGCCTACATGAATAAAACAGAGGAAGAAGACATCAATGACTTGGGCATACAACTGAAAAAGCCAGAAAGGGAACAAATTTAAACAAGCAAAAAACAAATTAGAAATACTGAAAATCAGATATTAATAAAATTGAAATTAAGAAATCTATTGAAATAATGAATAAAACAAATAGTTGGTTTCATGAAAAAACTAATAAAATTGATAAATCTTTGATCAATTTGATTAAGAAAGAAAGAAGTAAACCAAATTACCAATATCAAAAATGAAAGAGGTGAACTCCTCCTGTATGGAGGATATTAAAACAGTAATTAGAAATTACTTTGCCCAACTCTATGCCCATAAATTTTACAATCCTAATGAGATGAGTGAGTATTTAAAAAAAATATAAATTGCCCATATTAACAGAAAAGGAAGTTCAATACTTAAACAACCCCATCTCAGAAAAATAAATTGAACAAGGCATCAATGAACTCCCTAGGAAAAAATCTTGAGGGTCAGATAAATTTACAAGTGAATTCTATCAAACATTTAAAGAACAGTTAATTCCAATATTATATAGACTGTTTGGTAAAATTGGGGAAGAAGTCCTCCAGAATTGTTTTTATGATATAAATATGGTTTTGATACCTAAACCAGAAAGAGACAAAACAGAGAAAGAAAATTATAGACCAATATCTCTAATTAATACTGATGGAAAAATATTAAATAAGATTTTAGAAAAACGAATACAGCAAGTTATCATGAGAATAATACATTATGACTATGTAGGATTCATACCAGGAATGTAGTGTTGGTTCAATATTAAGAAAATTGTTAGTATTATTTATCATATGAACAAAAAAAACTAACAGAAACAACATGACTATCATAATAAATGCAGAAAAAGCTTCTGACAAAAAGCAACACCCATTCCTACTAAAAACACTTAGAGCATAGGAATACAGGGAATTGTCCATAAAATAATAAGCAGTATCGAGCTAAAAAGTTTCAGTGAGCATTATGTGCAACAGAGATAAGCTAGATGCATTTCCAATAAGATCAGGTGTGAAACAAGGATGTCCATTATCTCCACTGTTATTCAATATGATACTAGAAATGTTAGCTGCAACAATTAGAGGAGATAAAGAATTTGAAGGAATTAGTATAGGCAAAGAAGAAACTCAGTTATCACTCTTTGAAAATGATATGATGATATACTTAAGAGAATCCCAGAGATTCAAGTAAAAAACTACTTTAAATAAGAAATAACTTTGGCAAAGTTGCAGGTTACAAAATAAACCCATCCAAATCTTCTACATTTCTATATATTAGTGACAAAGCCGAATAGCAATAAATAGAAAGAGAAATTCCATTTAAAGCTAGGGTAGACACTATAAAATAGTTGGGAGTTTACCTGCCAAAATAAAACCAGGAACTATATGAACACAATTACAAGACACTTTTTGCACAAATAAAGTCACATGGAAATAAGTGAAAAACTTCAGTTGCTCATGGGTAGGCCAAGGCAAAACAATAAAAATGACAATTCTATCAAAATTTATTTACTTATTTAGTGTGATATCAATCAAGCTATCAGAAAATTATTTTTTAGAGCTGGAAAAAAAACAATATCAAATTCATCTGGAAGAACAAAAAGTTCATCAGGGGGACTAATGAAAAATGTTAGGGAATGTGGACTAGCTCAATCAGATCTCAAATTGTATCATAGTAGCAATTATCAAAATCCATTGGTACTGGCTAAGAAACAGAAGGGTAGACAGGTGGAAACTAGGCATAGACCAATGCCTGACACCTTACACAAGAATAAAGTCCAAATGGGTACAAGACCTAGCTATAAAGATTGATACTATAGACAAATTGGTGGAGCAAAAAGTAGTGTATTTATCATATTTGTGGAGAAAAGAAGAATTTTTGATAAACAGGAGAGAGAACATTATAAAATGCAAAATGAATAATTTTATTACTTTAAATTGAAAAGTTTTTGGACAACCAAATCCAACACAATCAAGACTTGGAGGGATGCAGAAAACTGGGAAAGAATTTTTGCATCTAGTGTCTGTGTTAAATGCCTCATTTCTAAAATATAGAGAACTGAATCAAATGTACAAAAGTGCTATTCGTTCCGCAATTGATAAATGGCCAAAGCATAATCCGCAATTGATAAATGGCCAAAGCATATGCACAGGCAGTTTTCAGAGGAAGAAATTAAAGGTATCTATAGTCATATGAAAAAAAATGCTCTTTATCACTATTGATTAGAGAAATGCAAGTCAAAACAACTCTGAGATACTACATCACACCTATCAGATTGGAAAACATGATAGAACAGGAAGATGATCAATATTGGAGAGGATGTGGGAGAGCTGGAACACTAGTTCATTGTTGGTGGAGCTGTGAGCTGATCCAACCATTTTGGAGAGCAATTTGCAACTATTCCCAAAGGGCTACAAAAAATATGCATACCCTTTGACCCAGCAATATCACTTCTAGGACTGTATCCTCAAGACATCATAAAAATGGGAAAGGGTCCCACATGTACAAAAATATTTATAGCAGCACTCTTTGTGGTGGCCAAAAACTGGAAAACAAGGGGATGGCCATCAACTGGGGAATGGTTGAATAAATTATGGTATATGAATTTAATGGAATACTTTTGTGCTATAATAAATGATGAACAAGAAGACCTCAGAAAGGCCTCGAAAAACTTTTATGACCTGATGCTGAGTGAAAGGTGCAGAACCAGGGGAATTTTGTGCACAGCAACAACCACAGTGTGCTAGAGATTTTTCTGGTAGACTTGGAACTTCATTGCAATGCAAGGACTTAAAAAAAATTCCTAACAATCTTCTAAGGAAAAATGCCTTCCACATCCAGAGGAAGAACAAGAACTATAGAATTCAATTGCAGAATATAGCAGATTATTTTCTTTTGTATTACGTTTTGGTTTGTTATATGATTTCTCCCATTCATTTTTATTCTACACAGCATGACTATAGTGAAAATGTATATAATAGGAATGTATGTGTAGAACCTATATGAAATTGTATGCCATCTCAGGGAGGGAGGGGGATAAATCTAAGTTATATGGTAGTGATTATAGAACACTGAAAATAAATTAAATTAAAACAAAAGAAAGACTACTTCAAGAAAAAAATAAAAGAGTACCTAAAATGGCAAAAGAGATCCAAAAAGCCAATCAGGAGAAAACTGTCTTAAAAAGCAGAATTGGTCAAATGGAAAAGGAGGTCCAAAAGTTCACTGGAAAAAATAGTTCTTTAAAATTAGAATGGAACAGATGGAAGCTAATGCCTTCATGAGAAATCAAGAAACTGTAAAACACAGCAAAATGAATAAAGGACAGTGTGAAATATCTCATGGAAAAACAACTGACCTGGAATACATTTCCAGGAGAGATAATTTAAAAATTATTTCTCTACCTCAAAACCATGATCAAAAAAAAGAGCCCAGACTTCTTCTTCCAAGTAATTATCAGGAGAAACTTCCCTGATATTCTAGAACCAGCAGATAAAATAGAAATAGAAAGAATTTATCAATCACTTCCTGAAAGAGATACTAAAAGGAAAACTCCTAAAAATATTGTAGTCAAGTTCCAGAGTTTCCAGATCATGGAGAAAATATTGCAAGCAGCCATGAAGAAACAATTTATGTGTTGTGGATGTACAATCAGGATAACAGGAATTAGTAGCTTCTACACGAAGCAATCAAAGGACTTGGAATGTGATATTCCAAAGTTCAAAGGAGGTAGTATCAAACCAAGGATCACCTTCCCTGTGAAACTGAGTATAATACTTCAGAGGAAATAAATGGTCATTCAGTGAAATAGAGGACTTCCAAGCATTGTTATTGGAAAAGCCAGCGCTGAATATAAAATTTTGTTTTCAAATATAAGAATCAAGAGAAATATAAAAAGGTTAAAAGGAAAGAGAAACCATGAGGAACTTATTAAAGTTGAACTGCTTACATCCCTATATTGAGAGATGATATTTGTAATCCATGAGACCTTTTTCAATGTTAGGGTAGTTTGTGGGAATGTATGTGTGTATAGGTATGCATGTGTATTCATGCATGTGTATATTATATCATATATGTAGTTATGAGTGTGCATATATGTATGCATACATGTAGATGCATATATTTGCATGTATATATACACACATTGTGCAGATGCACATGCACATATGCAGCTACACACAGGCATATATATGTATAAAAGTATAAACACATACATATTATATACACACATGTACACATACATATACATACGTAAACAAATATACATATAGGTGTGTAGATAGATAGATAGATAGATAGATAGATAGATAGATAGATATAGACAGAGGGGGCAGAGTGAACTGAATATGAAGAGAGAGTACCTAAAAAACTACTGTTTAGTGGAATGTACTGGGATAAGAAAAAGGATGAGGTAGATCTCACATAAAAGGGGCAAAAAAGTGCTTTTACAATGGAAGGGAAATGGGAGGAGATTAAAGGGAATAAGTGAGTCTTACTCTCATGGAATTTGGCTTAAGGAGTGAATAACCCACACTCAATTCAGTATGAAAATCTATTTTACGCTTCAGGGAGGCAGGAGGAAGGGGATAGGAGAGGGAAGAAAATAGAAGAGACAGCAAATTGGGGAAAGAGATAATCAGAAGAAATTCTATTATGGTAGGACAGGTAAAGGGAGAGAATGGAATAAATGGATAGCAGGACGAAATAGAGGGAAATGTGTTTAGTCTTTTGCCACATAACTGTTATGGCAATGTTTTGCATGACTGCATGTATATAAACTATACCACATTGCATGCTTTCTCACTTAGGGTGGGTAGGGAGGGAAGAAGGGATAGAATATGGAAATCAAAACTTTAAAATGAATGTTAAAAGTTGTGTTTGCATGCAATTGGAGAATAAGATGTACAATGGACTGTAGATGTCTATTTTACACTACAGGAAAATGAGGGAAAGGAGATAGAAGAGAAGTGATAGAAAAGAAGGCAGACCAATGGATGGGAGTGGATGCGATGTATACTGTCCTAATGTGGGGGGTGGAGAGAAATGGGGAAAGAATTTGGAATTCAGATTCCTGTGAATGTGAATTTTGAAAAATAAATAATTGGATATTAAAATAAAATTTAAAATGTAAGCTCAATAAAAAAGAACATTTGCTGATTCTCTGACATTGCATGACTTCAGCTTTTTGATATCATTCCTCCTTCCTCATCTCCCTCTAAATTCCTTATTGTGCAATAGATAAAATAGAAACTTTTAATCTTCTATACTGTATCTTCCACATATCCTTTTCCAATCTCCCTATTCTCTTTTTCTGGATTTTTTTTTACTGTTTAATTTTCCCCAGTTACATCTAAACAACAACTTTTAACATTTGGTTTTAAAACTTTGATTTCCAAATTTTCTCCCTTTCTCCCTCTCAATCCACCACTACTGAGAAGTAATTTCATATAGGTTATGTGTGTGTGTGTGTGTGTGTGTGTGTGTGTGCTTGTCCTTCATTACCAAAGAAGATCATGCCATCAGACAAATAATGATGACTTGCACTTGACTTTGTTTTGAGTAAGGGAGGGCTGAGCAGGTCATGAGCCTCACTTCTCCTCCAGAGCCATCTGAATCCAGTGACAAGATATTCATCAGGATGACTGGAGATGACTCGGGATGAGGCAATTGGGGTTAAGTGACTTGCTCACACAGCTAGTGAGTGTCAAATGTCTGGGGTGAGATTTGAACTTAGTTCCTCTTAATTCCTGTACTGGTGCTCTATCCACTGCACCACCAAGCTGCCCTAGGTTATATATGTATAGTCATGCAAAACATATCCATTCAGTCATATTGTGAATGCTTATTCTCTCTACCTCCATGTATTCTATTCTCTCTCTTTTTTCACCCTGACCCTCCTCAAAAAGAGTTTTGTTTCTAACTGCCCTTTCACCCATTCTGCCCTCCCTTTTATCTTCCTCTTTCTCTTTTCTCCTCCTTTTATTTTTCTGTCGGGTGAGATATATTTCTATACTCCATTGGCTGTATATCTTATTTCCCAGTTAAAAGTAAAAACAATTTGAACACTCCTTTTTTATGACTTTGAGTTTCAAATTCTTATCCTTTCTCCCTTCTCACCCACCTTCATTGAGAAGGCAAGCAATTTGATATTGGTTTTACATGTATAGTCATGAAAACAATTTCATAGTAGTCATGTTGTTTCCTTTGACCCTGTACCTCCTCAAAAGTGTTTGCTTCTGATTACCCCCTCCCCATATCTACCCTGTCTTCTATCCCACTACCCTCCTTATTCCTCCCTCCAACTTTCCTGCAGGGTAAGATGCATTTTCCTACCCAATTGACTGTATATGTTGCGAACTTTTAAACCAATTCTGATTAGAGCAAGGTTCACTCATTCTTTCTCACCTTCCCCTTCTTCCCCTCCACTGTTAAAATATTTTCTTGACTCTTTTATGTGAGATAATTTATCCAATTCTACCTCTCCCCTTTTCCTTTTTTCACTACATTCCTCTCTCACATTTTAATTTTATTTTTTTCAGATATCATCCCTCCATATTCAACTCACTTTGTGCTCTCTGTCTATATATTTCCTCCAGCTACTCTAATAAAGAGGCAGGTCTTGTGAGTTACAAATATCCTCTTTCTATTAGGAAGGTAAACCGTTCAGCTTTAGTAAGTCCCTTATGATATCTCCTTCCTGTTTACCTTTCATGCTTCAATTGAGTCTTGTATTTGAACATCAAATTTTCTTTCCAGCTCTGGTCTTTTCATCAAGAATGCTTAAAAGCCCTCTGTTTCACTGAATATCTGTTTTCCCCCTGAGGTATTATACTCAGTTTTGCCAAGTACATGATTCTTTGTTGTAATCTTGGCTCCTTTGACTTCTGGAATATCACATTCCAAGCCCTCCAATCTCTTAATGCAGAAGGTGCTAAATTGTCTGATTTCCTGACTATGATGCCAGGATGTTTGACTTGTTTCTTTCTGGATGCTAGCAGTATTTTCTCCTTGACCTGGGAATTCTGAAATTCAATTTTTGATCTCTTTTAGAAGGTGACTGTGAATTCTTTTTATTTTTATTTTGCCCTTCAGTTCTAGAATATTAGGGCAGTTTCTCTTGCTAATATTTTGAAAGGTTCTTTTTTTGTATCATAGCCTTTAGGTAGTCTAACAATTTTAATTTTTTTTCTCCTGGATCTCTTTTCCAGGAGTTGTTTTGTGTTGTCTTCTATGTTTTCTTTCTTTTAGCTCTGTTTTATAATCCCTTGACTTCTCATAGAATCATTACTATCTATTTGCTCCATTCTAATTGTTTTTTTTAAAAAAAATATTTTTTCATTGAGCTTTCAGAAGTCGTTTTCCATTTGGCAAATTCCTTTTAAGACATTCTTCACCTCATTGAGTTTTTGAACCTGTTTTCCACCTGGTTTAGTCTATTTTTTTATAATTTTGGGGGGTGGGTCCCCTTTACTAAACTGTTGACTCAACTTTCATGATTTTCTTGCAACACTATCATTTCTCTTGCCGATTTTTCCTTCTCCTCTAGAGCTTATTTGATTTTCAAAATCATTTTTGAACCGTTTTGTGGTCTGAAACCAATCCATATTTTTTCCTTGGGGGCTTTGGATGTAGGATCTTTGACTTTGTAATCTTCTTTTGATCTTCCTTGTCACCATAGTAACTTTCTATTGTCAGACTTTTTTTCTTTTTCTTGCTCATTTTCCCAGATCAATACTTTACTTTAAACTCTTTGTTAATGTAGAGGTCTGCTTCCAGGGAGGACAGTGCACTGTCCTAAGCTTCAGGGGTTTTGTGCAACTGTTTTCAGAGATACTTCTAGGAACTTGTAAGTTTTCAGTTCTTCCAACATAGTATTATTGAAGGAGAAGTGTTTACTGGCTTCCCTGGAGTCTCATCTGACACATAAACCTTCTTTCAAATGATAAGTGTCAAAGTAACACCTCACCTCAGAGTATTTATGAACCTTTCAGAACTGGAGGGTAGGATTCTCTGACCCAGTAGCTCAATAAAAATTAACAAAAGGCACTTGAAGTTTATTAATGGGTGGGGAATATCTAATTAATATTGCTGCTATAACTTCTCTGCTTTTAAAATTCCACAATATAGTGAAGATACCCCAAATTGGATCACTTGACATTTTTTAACATAGTATTTTTGTAGATGACAAAAAAGTGGGAGTGATAGCTAACATAGTACATAACAGAAAAAGGGTACAATTGTATAAGCTCCTCCTTACATTTGAATACTACACTTTTGCTCTGATAGAGTAGAGGCTACTGCTATAAAAAAATATAGGCAGTTTAACATATGACTCCTGATTAATTATGAGTGTCTCCCATTACAAACAGGATATGATTTCCACTATTCAATGCCTTTGATGGGAAGGTCATTAAGTAGGAGTCTACTCTATACATTAATTAACTATTCCAATGAAGAAATATCTAGAGTTGGGAGAAGGTATTATGGATGAAGATAATTCATAGGAGTTGGGAACTGAAAAGTTGATTTCTGTGCCTGAAAATGTGGCTATCTTTCATAACATTACCATGGAAATGAACTATAACCAAAATAAAGGGGGCACAATCTAAGGGTCAGAAAGATTCTTTAGAGAATTTCCTTGGTGACATTCAGAAAGAAATTATAATCCTCTATAAATTAAAATACTAGGTTTGCCATGAACTATACTTCTAGTGTATGGTCATCTAGCTAAAGATAACCTGTGGTTAAAGGTTAGGAACTCTAGAATAAGATAATTAACAGTATTATTTATATAGTAGCTAGCATTTACATAGAATTTTATGGTTTGCAAAGACTTTGGAGTCTAGAGCAGTAATGTCTAATTAAGATTTCCTGAAAAAAGTTTGCAAATTATGGTCACCTGCATATTCCTTCAGGTTCCTAAAATATTTCTTTCGACCTTACCCTCCTAATGTTACCTTACACCTCTTCTGGGGTTACAGGTTATAGGTGTTGACAAATGTTTAACAACTAGCTCTCATGATAATTTTATATATACATGTAATTATATATATAATTTTATTATCTACAATATAAAAATATAGCAGATAGATATCTATACTTACATATATACATAAATATAAATTTCTATACATATTTACATACACAAAGGTTCATGTGTGTATACATGTATAGATGTATATCTATCTATATCTATATCTATATATACATACATACCCTCAAGTGAATGTGTGTGTTTGAAATAGGCTTTACCAATGCCCAGGTGTCATAAATATTTAGTGAGCATAATGAAAATGAAAATGGTTATGAATTGAGTTGAAAATTCTTCTACTGAATTTTTTTTTTTTACTTACTCTCTAAAAGCACACAGCAGCATACCCATTGTACTGGATATGTCTTCCCTATTCCCGATGATTACAATCACACCCCTAGGCCATAAGCTTTGAAGGAAATGACAGAACCCTTGCGAATCTTTGCTTTCTGGCCAAAATCATCAAAGACAATCTCACTAGCTAGCCACCAGTTCATACGGGTCTTAGTCCTTGGAGAAAGAGAGTAAAGAAAATATTTTCTCATCCACAGGTGACCAAAAACAAGAAATTGTCAGTTACCTAGAAGCAGCCCCATTATGGGCAGCTAATGGAATAGTGGATAAAGTAATAGGGTTGGAATAAGGAACACTCATCTTCATGAATAGAAATCTGACCTTAGGCACTTAATAGCTACGTGAATCTGGGCAAATGACAACCCTGTTTGCCTCAGTTCTTCACTTATAAAATGAGAAGAAATGACAACCTATTCTGGTCTCTTTGCCGTGAAAACCCTAAATGGGGCCACAATGAGTTGAATGTGACTGAAACTACTGTGTAGCAGCAATCCCAGCCAGCAAGCTCATTAATCAGTATTTTCTGTTGAAACCATCATGTCTTTGCAGACAAATATGCACTGCCCTAATTATCTGTTGCAGTCAGCTGGAAGGAGTCAAATGTGTGAAGTTTCTACATAAGATGGAATGCACCAATAAGTCTTCAACATCACTATCATCAGTGGTATTGTTGGAGGATTCAGATAACAGAGAATTATAATACAATAGCTATTTATTACCTTATTTTATAATCCCTGTCTTCCAAACTCACACCCCATCACCCTCCTCTACATCTGTATGTTTTTCTACCACCACTCCTGCTTACACTAGTCAATCTACAACTCCACCTACCCCTCAGTCATACCTTGACAACTGACTAGTGAAGGTAGATAGGGATAGGTGACCTACCAAGCACCTTCTTTTGAATGTTGTTCAATACAGCAGAATTAGTGGGTATATATTTTCCCTAAATAATGGGGTACAAACCATTCATAGCATTGTAATACTTAAAAATCTGGAACTGGGATCACAATACATTAACTCTAATTCGTATTCCTGGCTCAATTGATTTGAATGAGGGAACTATCTTAGATTTCTGTTAGAAGGGATAGTAATCATTTTTAATTTTATCAGGCCACAAATTATCCATGATGCCTGGGCATAGATAAATTGAATTCCTTTAATTTCCCCTAATTAAAATTGGCACTAATAGGTTCCTGGGGATAGAGTGTAGAGTTTCTTGAGTTTTTAAAGGGCCCAGTATGAAGCTAGGAGAGCTAGACCATGATTCCTCATTTAACACTAGCAAGTGGTCACAATTACTCATTCACAGCCAGGAATTACTTTGCATCCATGTTCTAATTAGATCAAGTGGCAAACCAGATGAGAGACCCTCTAAATATAGGTGCTGAATTGTCTAAGTAGCTCTGTTCCATTCCATAAACCCTACTTGCAGCTAAGTAAAAATAATGACACCTTCACCACTCCACTCCCATGTGCATTTATAAGTATAACTGGAAAATAAAGTTTATTTGTTTGAATTGCTTCAGGTTTATGTTTCCTTCTTGATATCTTTGGAACTCATTTCAAAATAGATCTTTTCTTTCTCTTTTCCCTTCTTCTACTCCTAATTTCATTTATTCTGCCAGAGTAATCTCTTATTCTGTGTAGGAAGCAGAAGAGCAGATATATGGATGGCTGAAACAGGTATGACCTAAATCAAAACCTAGAAAAGCCAGATCAGTCCTTCAGACAGAGGTATGGATCAACTAAATGATGTAACTCAATGCAAATGACAATGAGGGTAGATACCTCAATGGCTTCCTTTCCGCTGAAACATGAAAAAAAGTTCTCCGAATTCTCTGTTGAAAGCAAAGACAAAGGATATAGGGAAACTCACTGAGTCTCAATGTCCACCAAGTTATTTTTTTATTTGTTTGTTTCCTAGTGTCTTTTGGGGGGATATATAGAAATCTCTCAGCTTGCCAAAGAGATAAGATGTACTTCTCAAGAATAATACACATTTAAAAAAAGAGAATATTTATTTACTTACTGTCATCTTATGACTTCTCTTTCATTTTTCACTATCTTGAAAGATGACTAAATTTGTCTGAAATTACATCTGTATTTCTTCTGCTATTCTATAATATAATTGGGAAGGGATAAGCTTTTATATAGTTCCTTTGTTGTCAGCATTTTGCTAAACAGTTTACAATTATTATCTCATTTGATTTTTACAACAACCTGTGAATTAGGCACTATTATTTTTCCCATTTTACAATTGACACTGAGGTAAATAAAAGTTAAGTCACTTTTGTCATATCTCACAGCTAGTAAGTGTTCGAGGGAAGAATTGAACTCGAGTCTTTCAGATTCTATGACCAGTATTCTATACATTGCATCAATAGCTGCCATTATTTATATGGGTATGAATTTATTTAATATAACTAATATTCCTTTGTTGTCTCCTCACATACCCATGCCTTCAATTTAACTCTCAATGTTTCTTATTCCTTTTTCACTTTTGTGACCATTATTCAAAGTAGAGTTGCTTAAAGCAAAATAAAATAAAATAAAAGCAACAACAAAAACACTCCAAAGCACTGAGTAGTTTTGCTGTCTCCTTGTTACCTCTAAAAAACTATGTGATGTGTTACTAGTAAAGATTCTTTGAGGAGGGCAGAAGAAAATGAGAAGAAATGACTGTGAAGTAAGTCAAAAAGCTCCTCCTCCAAAAAACACATACATTAAAATATTTTCTTCCTTCTTTTACTTCCTTCTGAGGTCAGTGATGTGTGTAGTTTATCATACCAGAGAATAGTGAAGGAGGAATGAGGAGTTTAATGTTAGGGCAGGATATCCAAGTGGCAATGAACTCTGAGGTTTCTTCCCATTCTGAAATTATATTGTTTGAGAAAAAAAATTCTGCAGAAGACAAATGAAATACAGTAGAACAAATATTAGCAATATCTTTTATCAGATTTACAGAAGGGGCCACCACTATGTTGATACATATTTCCTGGATACTATAAAGTAACAGGATATCTAATTACTTTAATCTTAAGTCATTTCACTGGCAAGCTTAAATTTAAATTCCAATTAATCACCTTCTCAGTGCTCAAGACTTTCTTCTTGCCTTCCAAATCACATTTACTAGGAGCCTGCTCAGAAAAAAAAATATATATTTACCAATATTTTAGGCTCAATCTACTATGTTCTATTTCCCAAGTTTCCCTTAAGGATGAATGAAAGTTCAAAATGGCACTGTCTTCACTTATTTGTCACAGTTGCTGACTACTTTTCCTATATCGATTAACCTCTAAAAGCCTCTGATGATGATGACAAAATTGATGATGGTCACTAGACAAGATTATCTGTCATTTAATGCTCATAACATCTTTCTTTCATCATTACCAAGTCTAAGATTGCATGCTACCACTTTCTGAAGGTTTTCTTTTCTTCCTACCAGTATATCTATATCTCAAGGCATATCAAAACCAAACAAATTCATTTTACATTATTTTTAAATTCTAAGTATGTGTGTATGTATTCCTTACTAAGGGGTTAGTAAACTCTCAGTTCCATAGACATTTAGCAGGGAAGAACAAGCAGAAATCATTCAAGTACTGAGGCCCAACTCTATAGGGTGAAGTAATTTATTCATAATAAGAAAAAGAGTAGTAATAGAAAATTGGCCTGGAAGCAAGACCCAGCTTTGTGACTCTGAGAAAGTCATTTTATCTCTTGGCCCCAAAGGCAAATATACAAGAGTATTAAGTTGCCTAGTATGTACCAATAGGAATTGGTAAGTAGATGTGCTTTTCTTTGGAGTTTCATATATCTAGGAAACCATTGTTGCAGTCTCCATCTATCTATCTATCTATCTATCTATCTATCTATCTATCTATCTATCTATCTATCTATCTATCTTTCTGTAATTTTAGGACATGAAATGAAAAAAATAACATTTTTTAGATCTCATTTGGTTTTGTACAATGCTACCACAGTGAAATGATGTAGGATTTCTTACAGGAACCATTAATCCTTACATTTACTAAGTTTAAGAAATTCAAGTACAACATATTTAAGACACTCAATAAATGTTTACCATGCACAGAACGCTATGCAATGAGTTGGCATGTATGAAAAGTTTAGTTAAGACTTGATCCCTGATTGTAGAACTGTCTCAATGTTGTCCATAGAGTATCAAAATTATGGATATATATATATATATACATTTATATAGGCATATATAATGTGTATGTATACTATATATGCATAAATATGCTAATATACATATATAGTATGCACATAGAGAGAGATATACAGTCTTAAAATCTTGTAAAACCAGTTTTAAAACACTTGTTTGCAGCAGAATCTAATAGCTCATAGACATTTGCTCAGAGAGGATGGAATATGCAGCCATTTGAATCACAGATGTACAACTGCACATTCACAAAATATAATACTTTGAAAATGAGAAAAAATAATGCAACAATGAAAGAATAGAAGAAAATAAATAAATCCACTACTTTAGTGACCATTTAAGAAATGTTCTTCTATTCCAAGAACCTATGGCTATTTCATTTTTCCTATATTTTTGCTATAGTGTTTTAGATAAAAGAAAAATATCATCACCTCTAATCTGCTTTATTGTGTTGATTTACTCTCTTGAAAGAAATAGTGATATGTGGTGGTCTGTTTGGCAGTCAGCTAACTCCTAGAAATCATAGAGAGTGTCAGAAAACTTTGGAGAGAAAACTGAGGGAGGGAGGGGCACAAGAATTTTCAGAAACAAGGGGAGGGAGACAGAAGACATGAGTTGGAATAGGAAAAGAAAAATAAAACCAAACATCAGTAAGACTGGAGATGGCAGGAGATGAAGAGGTGGAAGTTTCTTTCACTGCTCTCTGAACAATGTGAGCAGAGCTGTAAGGCACCAGGAGAAGAGGAAACAAGAAAAAAGAGTGGAGAAAAGCAATTTGCAACACCCCTCCCCCAACAATGGACTAAATCTCTAGGTGTGTTACAGTTCAAGTAGCTTGATTCTTCCTCTACTGCTGTTTTTTTCCATGGTTTGGGCCTTTTAAAGTGAGGGAGATTCTCCATTCAAAATATTTTTTTGGCAACACAGTCAAGAATCCTTGATGTCCTAGTGCTATCCAGCTCAAGTAAAGGAGAGATTGTGACACTGCCACTGAGTTATCAGTGGTCTGCTCTATCTCTATTATAAAGAATGAAAAGAGAAAGTGAAGGAATACAGGGTATAGTCTCTAGTCATTTTTGGAAACACTACTTACTGTAATTCCACATTTCATATTAAAATCTTTGACACTTCAGATTCTACATAGGCTTTAAGAAAATATATTATTCTTGGAAGCCACACATCTAGAAACCAATCCTTCTTATTAATGAAGCACAACAGCAGGAAACGTTGATTCACAGGGAATATAAATTATACTGGAAAGCATGTTGCGAAGGAATAACAGCTTATCATGATGAGACTACTTAGATTGTGTCTATAGGAATTCATTCCTTAGAAATATGGACAATTATAGTGGGATCAACATGATCACTGAGGTGTATGTAAATCCAGAGGGAATATGGGGGCCACTTAGAACTATACACTTTTAGAGCCAGATGATTTAGTCAAGTCTATTCATTTCACAGAAGAGGAACTAGTATTATTGACCAATATTTATACAATACTATAAAGCTTGTGAAGCAGTTTTACATATGTTTTCACATTTGAGCCCCACAATGACACTATTATATTTCATATTTTACAAAAGAGGCTAATGAAACTAAGAGATCAATGAGAGGCCTTTGGTCTCAAAGCTAGTATGAGATGGGACCCGAAGGCAAGACCTCCTGAGTCACAATCCAATTCTCTATGCACTGTGTTAGAGTGTCTGAGAAAACAATAAACTGATTTACCCATGATCACACAATGAGGCAGATAGAGACAGAGCAGAAGTGAGAATTCAAGACTCGTCAGTCAGGAAACTAATCAGTTACCATAACTATAGCTCACCTTTATGGAGTAATTTATTCACATTTGTGCTGAGGGAAGGGACTAAAATAATTTTCTTAATTTTATTGTAGTGAAAATTGAGTCTCTGGTAAATTTAGCAATAACCCAATCTATCTAGGCCAGTCTGTCTATTAATTTTGAATTGTTTATGCATATGCTTTCTCCTTATTTCAGATACTGAGTATGTTTTTGGAGACCTATTTAAAAACTGAATTGTTTGTCTTATAATTTGAAAGATTTTTTTTTAACCCTTCACATGGTTATCTCAGTAAATGCTTGTTAACTGATGGACATTACACAATATAGAGAGATGATAGTGAAATAGAGACATAAGATGTGCTACTAATAAAGCAGAGTTAATAGTTGCATAAACTCAGATCACGTTGTTGGTCACTAAATGTTATTTGGGAGAAACAGGGAACAGAGTGGAAAAGAAGAGACTTTTCCCCCTATTTACTAGTGAAGCAAATTCCTCTTGTTTCATTGTCTTTAATGACCTGGATTAATTATAAACCTGTCATTATAATTTTTTTTTCTCAAGTGAGAAACTCAAATAAGCGAATTATTTGGTATTTTCTCATGTAAGTGTTCTTTCCTGTTGAAATCAGAGAATGCACACACACACACATATACACACAACCTGTTTTCTGCTTTTAAATGACTTTGTAATCTTAGCAATAAGTACATTTTCCAGTATATTACAAATACTTAATAAATTTTTGTTAGATTGGATTTTCTTGCATCATTTTTTGCTAAAAGGCATTATTTGAAGACTTTAACATTCTTATTTAGTCCAACCTCATATCCTTTTATCACAATCACTGAGACCTGGCATAAATTCAAAGATACTCCATGCCAGTGATCCATATATACGTGTGTGTGTGTATATATATATATATATATATGTATGTATATGTATATATGTATGTATGTATAGGTATATATGTATGTATAGGTATATATGTATGCATATATATATATATACGTATATACACACACACACACACATATATATATATATATATATATATATATATATATATATATATATATATGTATTTTTTCCCTATTACCTAACACTTAGGACAGCTAAATGGCACAGTGGAGAGTGTGCCAAGCCTTAAGTCGGGAAGACTCCTCTTTTTGAGTTCAAAGCAGGTCTCAGGTACTAGCTATGTAACCCTGGGTAACTAATTTAACACTGCTTACCTCAGTTTCCTTTTCTCCTCATCTGTGAAATACACTGGAGAAGGAAATGGCAAACCACTTAAGTATTGTTGCCAAGAAAACTCCAGTGGGGTTCTGAAGAGTCAGACAGGACTGAAAAATGACTAAAAATAGCAAATTGCCTAAAAGAATGCTTTGCTGTTAGCAGGAATTTACTAAATTTTCATTGGATGAATCTACTCACTTACACTGGTTAATTCACTTTCACTGAATTCTTAATTTTTATAGTTTAATTATATAATCTATATTGAACAGACTTTAAATACATGAGCTAAGTTTCACAGATTGAATTATGTTTGAAATTAAAGTCAGCAACAAAAAGCAATAATAGTGTAAGAAAACCTGACTTTTTATTACAAACCGCCTATGAATTTTAAGCTTATACCCAACTCTTGATAACTTTGGTTACTTTTTTGATTACTTATTTAGTTCTCTTCACAGGAAGGACTCATTTCTATAGACTTTAAGTAATTTTAGCAGGAGAAATAAAAGGAAGAGTCCCAAGTGTGAGATGTTAGTTCATATCCAAGTTTGACTTTGATTTAATGGTTCTTTGCTTCCCCTCTACTTGTGCAGGCCTCTTTAACTTCTTTCTACAATAAATGCACAGGATAAAACCATATAAACTATTAAGCATATCAAGAAGCATATTAGAAACAAAACAAATCAAACAAATTTTTAAAAGATAATCTTACCCTTGCATGAAACCATGGTGATTTGGAAATTCAATTTTCTTTCCATTGTGGTTGGCACATTAAAAAAAAGTAAAAACATAAGGTGAAGGATGAATACATTTATTAAGTTGAATTCTATTTTTGAAGGTTATGGCATCATAGATTTAGGGCTGGAAAAGAACACAGAGATCTAGTCCATAGGTTTGCCCAATGGGCTCTAAATCCCTGGGAGGCACTGTAATGATGGGGGAGCGGTAGTAGCCTAGGAGAAATTGGTGAGTATTGAATAAAAATAAAGGAGGATCAGAAGCACAAGGAAGGAATAGAAGTTTGAAAAATTGTTTGTACACGGTTCATGTACTGTGTCAAAATTTTAGCAATTACATTATTTTCTAAATAAACACACAAAATGCAAGTTATGACTGGTTAATGGCCATGTCTGCCAATAGGTCTAAAGAAGTAAGCCTTGGCATTGTTGAGAAGTCCAGCATGTACCTGCATTAGTATTTTCATGTAAATACTTGTTCAAAATATGATACTCTATGGTTGCGTGACACAATATTGCATCATCAAAATTTCAATGCAAGAAAATCCCACAAATTTACAATGAATTATTAAATTAAAATGTGTCATTTAAAGAAAATATTTGTTTTAAAATTAGGCAAATTTCCAAAAAAATGTTAAAGGGTTAAAGAAAATAGATTTCCAGAGGGGAAGTGAATAATATTTTTAAAGGAGGCAGTAGGTCAAATAAGTTTGGAGATGTCTGATCTAGTCCAATATCTTCATTTTACAAATACTGAAATTGGAGCTCAAAGGTGTTAAAGGACTTATCAGAATTTACTCTGGTAGCAAGTGGTAGAATCAGTATTTAAATCTACATCATCTGGCTCCAAATTCAGGACTATTTCAACTATACTATGCTGCCAGGAAGACATTGGTTTCAAAGCAGTTTATGGGTACTAAAGAAATCAGAGAGGGTAGTTTTGAGTAGTGACAACAGCATGAGGAACCAGCAGGTAACAAGTCTGGAAGATCTGAACATGTCAAAGCAGCAAAATCAAACAGTCCCCTCAAAAAGGAGAGGTTCTACAAAAACAAACTTCCACTAATTCATAACTTTGCATAGTTCATCAAAGAGAGTGACATTTTTTCAATTACTAGACATTGGCGTAGCTGTCACACATAAAATGATAGGGAGGATAGTAAAACAAACAAAAATAACAACACTTGTCATTTCCAAGAGGTTCTTTTTAATGTTTTTAAGCCTACTATAGATTTACAAATTGAGTTATATTAAGTATTTTGTGACCATTTCAGTATTTCATAATTTTATATGTGTGTCTCTATGTATGTGTCTATATATAAATACATACATAATATGCATTATGTTATATATTAAATAAGAATTTTGTCATCTATCTTTCTCTACTATATTGTCTTTCCCTTCCTTCTCCCAATAGACCTCCATCATTTCTTTAGCCTATCTTATGTTAACGGAGAATGCTGTGATAAATAACAGTTCACATTAATGATTGTCTCATGATCTTCTAAGGAAGTATATTTCCTTCCTCCATCACTACAGAATTGATTTCTCCCTACTTGATGTGATTTTCATTCTTGTTCTCCTATAATACTCCACAGAGTACCCACCCAATTCATAAGAGTGGGATAGGGAAAGTCTTCTAGATGTTTTAAAATCTTTTGCAAATAAGGTAACATTTTTACTAATCATAAATAAACTCTAGCTTCTGACACTTGGCTGATACATATAATTTCCTGGAACATGGTTTCTTTAAATGTGCCTTTTAAAAATCACTTTGTGACAAAGGTAGACAACATCAGGAAGTGCAAAATGGATAATTTTGATTACATTAAGTTGAAAACTTTCATTATTTTTTTTTCACAAAGCCAATGGAGCCAACATTAGAAGGGAAACAGAAAAATGGGAAAAAATTTTACAACTGATATCTCTGACAAAGGTCCCATTTCTAAAATATACAGAGTCAAATTTACAAGAATACAAGTCATTCCTCAAATGATAAATGGTCTAAGAATATGAATAGGCAATTTTCAGAGGAAGAAATTAAAGCTATCTATAGCCATGTGAGAAAATGCTCCAAATCACTATTGATTAGAGAGATGCAAATCAAAACAATTCTGAGGTACCATATCACACCTCTCAGATTGGTTAACATGACAAAACAAGAAGATGATAAAGGTTGGAGAAGACATGGGAGAGTTTGAACACTAAATCATTTTTGATGGAGCAACGAGTTGATCCAACCATTCTGGAGAGAAATTTGAATTATGCCCAAAGGGCTATAAAATTGTGCATACCATTTGACCCAATAATACCACTTCTAGGGCTGTTTCCCAAAGAGATCATAAAAATGGGAAAAAGGACTCACATATTCAAAAATATTTGTAGCAACTCTTTTTGTGGTGGCCAAGGACTGGAAATAAAGAGAATGCCCATAAATTGGGTAATGCCTGAACAGATTGAGGTATATGAATATAATGGAATATTATTATTCTATTAGAAATAATGAACAGGTTGACTTCAGAAAAACCTGGAAAGATTAATATGAACTGATGGTGAGTGAAATAAGCAGAGCCAGGAGAGCATTACACACAGTAATAACCACAGTGTATGAGGACTGTTTCTAATAGGTAACCCTTTGCAGCAATGCAAGGACCTAAAATATTTCCAAAAGACTATTTGTTGCAAAATGTTATCCATATCCAGAGAAATAATTATAGAATCAGAATGAAGAATGAAGAGACTATATGTTTTGTTTTGCTTTTCTCAAGGTTTCTTTCATCTTTTTAATTCTTCTATACAACATGACTAATATGAAAATGTGCTTAATAAGAATGTATGTGTAGAACCCATAAAAGATTGCATACTGCCTTGGATAGGGAGGGGAATGGAAGGAGGAGTAAATATGAAACATGAAAATGATAGCTGAAAACTGACAATAAATTAATAAAGAAGAAAGAAAATTTTAAAGAAATCATTTTGTGGGCAACTTATCATTGTCAATGTTACAGTCCCCACACCCCACTTAACACTCTATTTTCCTTTGTTCCTTTGAAATTTTGATATTTTAATGTTTGATTATTTACCATATAAGATTACTGAAAGACATTAAAAATGCTGTCAGAAGAATGGTTTGGGGAACAGAGAGGAACATGCAATAATTAAAACCTTTTATTATTTTTCACATGCAATATAGTCTGTTCTCTTTCACTAATTTATTATAGTAAAATAATTACTGTATGAAAGATGTGTTATTCTTCTGAAGATTTTATTAGAAAAAAAAAACTTTCAACACTCATAAGTGAAATTGAACCATAGTCCTTTTTATCTGATTACTTTTGCCCCCTGGTTTGGTTATCTCTGTTATACTTATCTCATAAAATCATATTGGTAGTGTGTCTTTGATTTATATTTTTGAGAAAAATATTTCTACTTTTTTTCAGTTGATCAGTTGTGTCCAACTATCCATGACCCCATTATCTGGTTTTCTTGACAAAGAAACTGGAGTGGTTCTCCATTGCCATCTCCAGAAGATTAAGAGGTTAAATATCTTGTTCAGTTGTCATACAACTAATATGTGCCTCAAGCCAGATTTGAACTCAGGTTATTCTGAGTCTAGGAGCATTACCTTATCCACTGAAAGACATATTTATCTCATAAACTATCATAGAATACTTTTAATAATGTGCCTTCTGTTTATAGTTTTGAAAAAAAGGAACTATTTGTGGTGTAGGTAGTAATTATGTAAATGTGTGAACTAACTCATTTATAAATCAGGATGGTCCAGAGAAGTATGGAGACAGAGAAGAAGGAAAAGTCAGAAGTTATTTTGTGGGTTTTTTTAATCTGTAATGGGATTAAGATCTTTTATTCTTTTTTTATTATATACATATATATACATACACATATATATATGTGTGTGTGTGTGTGTGTGTATATATATATATATATATATATAGTCCTAGTATTTTTATATTAGAAAGATTCTAATAAATCTTAATAAGATCTTTGTAGTGAAGCAATATTCTTTCTTTTTAAATTGCAAATTCTTTTTATATTATTACTTGATAAAATTAGCAAGAGTCTTCTATACTTTGCTGTTCTTCCATTAATTTCTTTTTGTTTTACTGGTTCAGTGGTTTTCATTTCTGATTTCTCTATTTCCCAGATTTTTCTTTTGCATTTTCACCTTGGATTAAAAATCTCTAAATTTTCTCGTACTTTTAGTTGCATGGATGGTTCGTTATCTTACATTTTAATTTAATTTTAAAATAATCTTGATTCATGTAAATCTACTTTAAATATAGTCTAAACTTGAACCCATACACTTTAATAGATTGTTTCACTTTGATCATCATCTGTAATAAAATGATTTATTTCCATGATTTCTTCGATTTGTTTATTATATAGGACTCTGCTACTTAGTCTCATTTCGTTCTGTACTTTTTACTCATTTCATATTCTTTAATATTATTTGTTGGCCTATAAATGATGCTTTACATACATATATATGTATATATGTATATATATGTACAAACATAGACATTTTTGGAGCTCTTTAGATCCTTTTATGCACCAAAACATGGGAAATCTTTGCGGAGAAATGTGTGAAATAATATGTTATTTCAGAAGTTGACAAAAATAATCCGTTTGTTTGTTTTTTTTTAAATAATTGCTTTGGTGTACCTTTTCTTTCTTTACCTTTCCTTTAGCTTTTCTAGTGCTGATGCAAACATATTAAAGTTTCCTTCATTTATAGTTTTTCTATCAATACACTTTTGACAACTGTATGTTTTCTTGATGTAAGTTCTTTATATAAATAAAAAAAGGTTCATAAAAATCGCCTGTGTTGTTACATATTTCAATGGATCTTGTGTAAATTTTATATATGAATTGGAGACATCTTTTGGAGGACATCCATTAAGGTATTATTTTGCTTTATTGATTCAAATCTTTTGTTGTTGTTATTGTCATTTTTTTGTTAATAAGTAAGCACAATAAGATTTGATATTCTTTGCGACAGCTATGTGTGTGTGAGTGTCCACATGCGTGTGTGTGTGTGTGTGTGTGTGTGTGTGTGCTTAATGGGTTTACTTACTTATTGATTATCTTAGGAAAGGAATAGATAAACTTGGGGTTGTTTTTGTTTTGTTTTGTTTTTGGAAAGGGAGTTCTCAGAGAGGAATTTCTCACTGAATACAGATCAGTACCTACTCTGAAATTTATGATCTTAAAGAGCTATCTGGGATAATAATAGAATAACCTGCCCAGGGTCAAACAACCAATAAGTTAAAATGATAAGTTAAAACTTGAAACTTAGGTACTCCTTATTAAAATGTCATATCTTACCACCAGATATGAAAAGTATAGAATAAAAAAAAATTATTACCAAATATGGGTTGTTCAAATTCAGCAAGTAAGGTTATTCTGAGGTAATCTTCCCTTTGCAAGGGAGACATTTATTTTCCATTCAGTATAACCAGCACTTAACCTTGAACTATTTTAGAAGTTGGTGTATACCTTTCTTTATTTTTGTTAAAGTGTCCTTTGATATCACTGGGTCTTTATGAATCATATTAGCTTTTGAGAGAAAATCTCCATTTCTCTGCATGCAAGTATGAAAATCAATCCCTTCCTCCATCAAGATGAGGCTTATGGAGCCAAATATTACCAAAGAAACTCAATTAGAATTATCATTTGCGCTAATCAGCATAAGGGCATTGATAGGGAAATATTTCCTTGGTCATTTTAAATGGAAAAAAAATCGAAACTTCTTTGTGGCTGTTTGAATGTTTTATCTACAAAATGTAATAAACAATTTCAAGCTATAAAGTGGCTTATTTCAACAATATGTCTTAATAACTGAACTAACGTAAATTAACAATGATATTTTTCTCTGAAAGGCTACTGGATTTTGCCATCATTGCCATTATTTTAGAATACCTGACAGTGCTTATTTAAATTCTGAAAACAACTTGAATCTTTTTCCCCTGTCTGAAGTTTTTCATTGCACTGAATTGACCCTTATTTGCCTGATGGACAGGTAAGTCAAATCTGTGAAATATGGCTACACTTTCCTTTTTGCAGGATGATCAATATCTTTCTCCAATCATTGTTTGGAGAGGCATCCTGTCTCCTCTCACTTTCTCTTAAGACAAGATTACCTAGATCCTATGAAGTTTTCTGTTTTCCCAGCTGGATAAATCAAATGGTAATTCTAGCTCCTACAAATAAGGCAAGTAAGATTATACAAGAATGAACCATTTACAATTTGTTCTTTTTTGTCATGAAATATATTATAAAATATTTAAATACCAAAGGTATTAGTACCACAGATAAATAAAAATCTTGCACATCATCACAAAATACAGATTCTTCTGTCTCTGTACCCATCTTCTTAACATTGACTTAATCCATCGTTCTAACTTGTAGCATATTATGAACATTCCTTATATCTAATATATTACATCCAAATTAAATAAAAGTACTTGAAGTCTCCAAATACAGATGGATAATACTTATAACTCTTGCTCTCTATGAATGGACTCACCTCATATTATGGTAAGAAAATTAGGATGCCATTACAGACTTCAGGAGAGTATCATATAGATATTCCTGAAACACAAAGAGTCAATAGGACAGAAAACTACCAAGAAATATATCAACAGTAGAGTCCCATGAGGGAGGCAGATATTTTTTGATAATTTTTTTTCTTCCTGTGAATCAGCTTCTGTTTCCTTCTATTTTTTGTAAAAAATATCAGAATCATGCAAATGACTATTTTAAAATTATATTAGCAAAGTGCATCATGCTGACCTGAGAAACTGAAATGTATTTGAACAACAATTCTTACCGAAAGGCACCCAGAGTCTGAGCATCAGTGCAGCATAGACCTACTGTAGAAGAACAGAAGAAAATATGCTAAGGGAAAAAATAAAGGGATTAACCCAGATATATTATCTGGTATTATTACACTTCTGTAAAAATCCTATATGACACAGTGAATTTCACACTGGACTTAAAATCATGAACATTTCTATTAAAATCCTGTCTCAGAAAGTCATTAGTTGTGTGACCCTGGGCACGTTAGTTTATCTTTTTCAATACCAATTTTGTGATTTATAAAAAACAAATGAGTGCATTTGCTGGATTTTAAGATCACTTCAAGCTCTAAATCTGTTATTCTCTGATTTTTCCTTGTTTTTATTATTCTCAACTATTTAATTTCCTTCTCTGATCAACAAATCACACCTGCAACTGGAGTTGCTTCTGCTCAGTGGCTTGAAAATCCCTACCTTGTGATACTCTAGTCCTTGTGATTTACTATCTACTTATTCAAATGCAAAATGTCATTTCATTTGCTCTGTTTTTTTGCCAATGTATTTCTTTTCTGGCTCAGCATGTTCTCATTCTGGGCCCTGTTCTCTTTTGCCTTTACTTGTAATGTCTGGAATCCTGTTTCATTTCACTCATTTTCTTTTTTTAGAAGTCTTTTTCTCCAACTCTTTTCATCCTCTTACACTCAATAAAAGTTGACTTCCTTTAGATAACATGAAAGTGCTGCCTATATTCTCTAGGGATTGTTGATCCTTCTCTCATGAACCCTCACAAATTGAGGCCAGGAGGGGAATTGGATGTATTCTGTATGATTTACTGCCATTTCCAGGCCTTACCTCTGCCATCCTTACTTCTCTTTTTAGATTCATCAAATCTATCTGAAACAGCTTTCCTTGTCCTTGTTGAGGGCATCTATTGACCCTTCTATTTCATAGTGGCTTTGGACCTGGTTGACATTTTTCATTTCTACTTCAATCCCTGGCATAACACCTTGAAAACTTTTCATGTTGCTATGCTGTCAAACACCTTAATATCTAAATTAAAATTCCTCAGCCCCAATGACATATCTCTCATTCTAATATCTATCTATCTATCTATCTATCTATCTATCTATCTATCTATCTATCTATCTATCTATCTATCTATCTGTCCCCTAGAACTAATTATTACCCAAAACTTCCTTTTGCTGAACTTGATCTCTATAAATCATCCCTTTCCAGATAAAAATCTCCTGTCCTTCCATGTATTCCTCTACCTAACACTAGTCTTGGAGTGTAGAGTCATAAAGGTAGAGAAAAGGTAGGAATTTGCCAGAGTTCTCTCCAGTTTTCCTCATTAAATCAAGCCAATAAATAGATGCTGGAGTGACAGAATGTACAAAAAAGGTAGAGTGGAACAATTTTCTGGCTTAAGATAACTTAGAATGACTTCAGGAAAGTTCTATTTCATTTGGGTAGAGGGGAGCACAGCCCAGTGCAATGATGTCAAGAAAAACCAGTAGGAGGAATTTAGCCACAGTACAGATAAGCAACCAAGATCCCTCCAATATAGCACAGTAACATAATTGTGAAGCCTTCAGCCCCATAGCAGAAGGCAAATTGTCAGTTATGGAACCTGGTAGAACAGGTGTGACTAGTTCAGGCCATCCCAGCAAAGAGGGCAAGCTGCTAGCACCTGAGACCAGATGCTGTGGAAAGCCAATGACCAGGCCCCTGGTCATAAGAAGCTTGAGATAGTGCTCCCTGGGTCCCAGGAGAAGAAGTCAATTTTAAAAGTCATGTAATAGATTAAAATATGAGAAGAAAAGTACTAGAAAAGAGCCATGATCATAGAAAGCTAATGTACTGACAGGGAAGGTAAAATCACAAATTCAAAAGAGGACAGCAAGGTCAAAATGCTGACATGTGAAACCTCAAAGCAGATTATGAATTGGTCTCAAAACCAAAAAGCCTTCTTGGGAGAAGTCAAAAAGGATAATAAAAGCCAAATAAGAGAGGTAGAAGAAACATTGGAAAAAGAAATGACAGTTATACAAAAGAAAGTCAACACCTTGAAAAAGGATGGGCCAAAATTGACTGAAGAAACCAATTCCTTAAAACACAAAATTGGACAAATGGGAACAAAAATCCACCAAAGAAAACAGTACCTTAAAAAGTGGAATTGACCAAATGGAAAAGGAGGTACAAAAGCTAAATGGAGAAAACAATTCATTAAAAATTAGAATTGGGCAAGTGCAAGCTAATGACTCTATGACACATAGAGAATCAGTCAAACAAAACCAAAAGAATGAAAACATAGAAGATGAAAAGTATCTCATTGGAAAAATGACTAACCTATAAAATAGATCCAAGACACATAATTTTAGAATTACTGGACTACCTGAAGGTGATGATTAGAAAGAGACAGAGAGAGACAGAGACAGAGAGACTGGGCAACATCTTTGAAGAAATAATCAATTATCAAGGAAAACTGAGGTCCTAGAATCAGGGGAAAAATGGCCATTGAAAGAATCTTCCAATCACCCGAGCACCAAGAATATTGTATCCATTCCAGAATTGTCAGGCCAAGGAGAAAATACTTCAAGCAGTCATAAAGAGATAATTCCGATATTAAGGAGCCAGAATAGGGATTACAAAGGACTTAGCCACTTCTATATTAAGGGATCCGAAAACTTGGAATACTATATTCTGGAAGGCAAAGGAACTTGGATTACAACTAAGAAGCACCTATCAAGCAAAACTGAGTACAATCTTTCAGGGTGAAAGATGGACATTCAATGAAATAGGGGATTTTCAAACTTTTCTGATGAAAAGACCAGAGCCAAACAGAAAATTCAACTGTCAAATACAAGATTCAAAAAAAAACATTAAAAGGTAAACAGGAAAGAAAAATAAAAACAGCAACATCATGGTGTTCAATGGGGTTAAACAACTTAGGAACATGATACCTGTAACTCTTATAAACTGTTTCTCTTATTATGGCAGTTAGACAAAATACACCTAAAGAGAAGGTGTAGGGTAGAAGTTGTCTTTGATGTGATGTTATAAAAAAGGGAAAAAAGAAGGATAGTACTTGGAGAACAGTATAAGAGGAGACAGAATAAGGCAAATTTCATAGCATGAAGAGGCACAGGAGATCTGTTACAGTACAGGGAAAGAAAGGAAGGGATGAGCATTGTTTGAGCCTTGCTCTCATCTGATTTAGATCAAAGAGGAAATAACATACACACTCAGTTGGATGTAGAAATTGTTTTTCTTACTCTATAGGGATGGAAGACTATAAAAGGGAAATAAAAAGAGGGGCTGATAGTACAGAGGGTAGATTGAGGGAGGCATGGTTAGAAGTAAGAGAGGGACAGGATGAAAGGAAAAAGAAAAGTATAAAGAGGGGGAAAATAGGATGGAAGGAAATACACATAATCATAACTGTGAATGTGAATGGGATGATGAAGTCACCCTATAAAATGGAAGCAGATAGTAGGTTGGATTCGAAACCATAATCCTACAATTTATTTATTGTTTATAAGAAACACTTTTGAAGCAGAGAGATGCAAAGTAAAGGGTAGGAGATATAATATACTATGCTTCAATTGAAGTAAAATAGCAACAACAAACAGGGCAACAATTCTAATTTCAAAGCAAAAGCAAAAAAATAGATTTAATTAAAGGAGATAGGTAAGAAAACCACATATTACAAAATGGTACCATGAACGATTAAGAAATATCAATATTAAACATATATGTGCTAAATGGTATAGCATAAATTCTTAAATGATAAGTTAAGTAAGTTACAGGAAGAAATAGCAAAACTATACTTAGCAGAGATCTCAACCTTCCCCTCTTAAAATTAGATTTTTTTTATACATATACATTTAAATATTAAACAAATTTCCACAACTTGGAGGAATCTATAACATCTATCAGATTGACTAAGAAAGTGGGAAAATGATAAATGTTGGAGATAATGGGAAAATTGGGACACAATTTCATTGTTGGTGGAGTTGTGAACAGATCCAACCATTTTGGAGAGCAACTTGGAACTAGGCCTAAAGGGCTATAAAACTGTGCATACTTTTTGCCCCGGAATGCCACCTTTAGGTCTGTAACCCAAAGAAATCAGAAAAAGGGATCCACATGTACAAAAATATGACATCTCTTTTAGTGGTGGCCAAGAATCAGAAGTTGAGGTGATACCCATCTATTGGGAAATGGCTGAAAACATTGGGACATATAAACATTATAGAGTATTACGTACTATAAAAATGATGAGCAGGCAGATTTCAGAAAAACCTGGAAAGACTTACATGAACTGATGCTGAAGGAATAAGCAGAACCAGGAAAACATTTTACACAGTAGCAGCAACATTGTGCAATGACCAACTTTGATAAACTTTGTTCTTCTCAGCAATGCAATAACCTAAGACAATTCCAAAAGACTGATGATGGAAAATGTTATCCACATTCAGAGAAAGAACTATGAAGTCCAAATACAGATCAAAGAATACTACTTTTTCTCTCTTTTCTTTCTAATGTTTTTCCTCTTTTTGTGATTCTTCTTTTCACAAGATGAATAATGTGAAAACATGTTTAAAATAACTTTTAAAAGAAAAGATGATGCTTTTATCAGAGAAACTTGCTTCAAAATTCTTTTCACAGATACTATTTCTAATTGTATTACCCTCCATCCAATCTCTGCTTTTTACTCTTTTTTCCTCTCTCCTTTTACCTTGTCTCTCCTCAAATGTGTTTTTCTTCTGGCTACCCCCTATTCCAATCTGCATTCCTTCCTATCAGCCCCCTCCCCTTTGCCTATACCTTTGCTATCCTACCATCCTGTAGGATAAGATAGATTTCTGTATCCAGTTTGAACTTTAAATCTTATAAAATGAATGTTGAAAATTTTCTTTACATGTAATTTGAAAAAATAAAATGTATTATATGCAAAATTAAACATTTTCCACTGTATAGAATATATGCAAACATACTTCTGCAATTTTTTTATATTAATAATCTTTTTTTCTAGAAATTTCAAATTGCCCTTCTTAGATCTGTGTTCTTTCTTAATCATACGTATATTGTCAAATCCATTCAATATATTGTTTCATGTATAGGGTGTTGTATTAAATGTTCAACGTAAAAAGTAAGAAAAATAAGTGTCTACTCTCAAGAAGTTCAGTCTAATGAATGAGGGAGATTTAAGAAAGTTCTGGAAGCCAAGATGTGAAAGTGATGAGGAGAGAATTCCAGGCATTGTAGACAGTCAATGAAAATGCAAAGTCTTGGGAGATGTAATATCACAATTTATTATCTCATAATCCCTTTATACATGACATACATGAACCTCAAAATTTATTTGTTTTAGGAAACCAATCTAGAAATCCCAGAAACCCACATACACACACATACACATACACACACACACATACACACACACACATACACACACCTCAGTGACAAAAGGACATTGAGTCTAGGTGTATTTCTGTCATTAGCTAATTAAAATAATAATAGTAATAATAACAGTTAAGCACTTTGCAAATATTATCTCATTTGATTCTCACAACAATCCTGGAAAGAAAACACTATATCTTGTCCCCATTTTATGAATAAACAACCGGCAGATAAAGGGTGATTCGCTGAGAATTTCATAGCTAGTGATTATCTGACAAAATACTTAAATTCATGTTTTTCTGACTCCAGGCTAGGACAATCCACTGTGCTACCATGGATCAGTTACTGAAAACCTAACTTAGACTCAATTTTTATTATTCTTCTTTGTTTTGTTTTCATCTCTAAATGAAAATTTCCTTTCAACTCAAAGTTACTTTTTCCTTTTTCATTGAATTTTGGGTAATATGTATGCCAATGTATCATCGCAATATCGTTTCAGGAAGACTGGAGTTCAAATTCCACCTCAGAAAAGGCCCAGTTTTGTTATGAAAATCAAAAGAGATCCCAGTTGTAAAATTCTTACTACAGTGTCTGGCACAGAGTCACTGCTTAATAAACTCAGAGGAAACTGTGGAAATAAGGTAATTTATCTCATTGTTTGGACTAGACCTGTGATTAATTGGGGTTAAGAAACACCAGTCAAGAATTTCCCTAGTCCAATGCAGATCTACATCTGCTACATAATTTATAGTCTCATAATTTCCTGGGGCTTAAATGTCTTTCTTTTGTCCCCCAGTCAATGGCTCACAAACCTGTATCTTCCTAATTGATCCAACCTCTACGTCAGTTTGCCTCTCTAGCCTTCTCTGTAGTCTATTTTTTTTTCCTTGTGAGTTCTACTATCTACTTAAAAGGAAAAGCCCACGGAAGAGTTGTTAACAGCTCAGTCATGTTTGTGGCTGAAATTAATTATCAGTCTACTTTCTTTGCATTTGTTTTCCCAGTACAATAACCTTTTCAAGACAATTGGTTTTCTTTCTTACTAAGCCATTGCTTACCTCATCATTTCTTATAACAGAAAGCATTATATATATATAATATATTATATATATATATAAAATGTGTGTGTATGTGTGTTTGTATGTTTTCCTCAACTATTATGTCATTACCTTTGCTCATAAAAACACTCCTTTTCCTTTGATTTGGTAAAAATTACTTTGTCCATGTATACCTGCACTGCTTTTTCTATAGATAAGTTAGTTGAAAATCTGAATAAAAGCAAAAATATTTATATTGCTGCCAAAACCACTGATAGAGCAGTTATGTATATAGCCTAGCTTTTGTTTTTAAAATAATTTCCAAATATGGGAATATTTCTTCCTTGAGCCTGAGAGAGTGATGATAAATCTGAAGAGAGTATGGGATAAATACACAATTCATGAATCAAGATTCCACAAGAAAGGGGACACCATTAAGTGATTAGTTCTGGAGACATCTAGAAACAGAAAAAAAAAAAAATTAGTGCTTGAAATCTATAGGATTTGAAAACATCAGTATATTTCTGGCTACCTCTAGTCTTATGAAAATGACAATAATCAATGTTATGTTAAGACATGGTTAAAGAAATTCTACAGGAGCACAATTAGTCATCATTAGAGATAGACTACCATTTTATACTTACTGGAAACATTTCTTTTGCAAAGCCTTAAAGTAAGTGGCAACAGGATACAAAAGTTACCATAAAGAAGTTTTTTGCTTTTCATTTTTGTGGTTATGCCCATTCTCTGCCTCTGTCTCTCTCTTCATTTGACTTCTCTTATAAGCATTTTATTTACTTTTATATTCTTTTAAGGGACTTTATAAACTTTATAGCTTGTACATTGTTGCACAAGGTGAGAAAAAAGGCACAAAGTCATCATGTGTATCTTCTATCACACACAAGAATAGAGGGCAATACTGATTTGTGAATAAAGATGTATATTTTAATAAAAATACTGATCTAGCATTTACAATAAATTCTGTATCCTCTGGGGAATATAGTGCAAGGGGAATGATTCTTTATTATTATCTCTAGGTGAGAGCACCAGATGCAATCATGTTATAAAAGAAACTACTCTTTCCAAACTCTATACCACCACTGTACACTTTCAGGACCACCTATATATAGCTGGAACCTCAGAAAGGGATAGAGATTGTGGCTTTTCTTAAAGGTGGTCATGGCTAAAACAAACGGCTCAATGATGGGAACACACAATGATTTCAGGATCCTTGGGGAAACATCAAGATATCTAGAAAGAACCATAACAAATCATATATGTAACTTAATAAAATTTGAAAATTGGAGTCGTTCTATATCACTTAAGGCCATAATTCTAGAGAAAGAAGGGCTTTTAAATGTTATTTATTACAAGCTCCTCATTTTATATTTGAGATGACTGAGGCCCCAAAGAGTCAGGCCTAGATTATATATAGCTTATGGTCATACAAATCTTAAAAGACTGAGGCAGGATTTGAACCAAATTTTCACTTTCCCACCGCATTGCCTACCTTTGTCCACTTAAAAATGTGCCCTCTCTGCCTTGACTCACCACAAAATAAATTCATGTCACAGGAAACTCAATTATGCCATTAAAAAGATGAGTACTTGTGAAAAGCTGTATTCACATTTTTCTCTCACTGAATCATCACGTGTGTTAAAGCTTAAGAGGCTGCCTACATTGCACATATTTAGTGTATCCTCCAGGTATATACTTCATATTCCCAAAGAAACTCCTACAATGTGAATTGAAATTGAAGGTAGTCCTAGAAATTACTTCCTTGCCATATCAGGGATTAAGAACAAATGTGGACATCAACACTATCTCCCTGATCACCATTATATTTCATTGATCCAATCCAGGGTCTTCACAGTTATTTAAGCTATTTTTTCAATTTGCTCCACACTACAGGATGACCTAAAACATAGCCAAGAAAAAAATGCAACAGTCATGATTTTATCTTATATTTAAAATGTATGAGAGTTTCCTTCCATTTTGGTGCTTTTACTCAAATCTCTCATTATGAATCCTGTCCTGAGACAAATTTTCCCTTACTAATGAGTCTGATGGATGCATCTGAGTTGCTCAGTGGATACAGCACTGGTAATGGAGTCAGGAAGACCTGAGTTCCATTCCCTAGGTAAGTCACTTACTCTTGTTTGCCTTAATGCACTGGAAAAGGAAATGGTAAACTATTCAAGTATCTCTGCCAAAAACTTCATGGCATTACTAGTGTTTTATGGTCTGTGGCATCAGGAAGAGTCAGACATGACTGAACAACAATGAATGAATTCTCTCAGACATACCAGAATAAATTCTGAAATTCAGAGAAAACAGAAACTCTACCATTTTAATTATTTTCTTCACTTTCAAAGATCAAAAATTACTATTCAAAAAGAGTAGAAGTTGACACCTTTTCTATTGTTGTAAATTAGACATATTAAGAATGATCATTTTTACCACTTCTAGGACCTTCTTCGGATTTTTTTGGGCTGGGATTGATGAAATTCATGTTATTTATCTATAGACCACTTAGGTTGACAATGGAAAAGCAATACTGACTTCAAAATACATAGATGTACAAGTACGTGTATATATATATATATATATATATATATGTATATATGTATATATGTATGTATATATGTATATATGTATATATGTATATATGTATGTATGTATGTATATAATACACATATACACTCCAAAGAAGTAACTCATTCAATTTAATTCAGGAATATTTTATAGAATGTCATTTTGACAAATTTCTAGTCTAAAGCAAACATTATTTAGATGCTTTCTCTAACTTTATTTTATGTCATTTCATGCATTTTAACTAAGGCTTCTGAAGTTTTTAGTGGAGTCACATGAGTCTAGTTCCATTAGATTTTTGGCCTGTGTCAATTAATTTTCTTTTTTTATATAATAAATTTAAACTCCTATTTCTCCACTGAACAGTTAGACATTTTCAATATAGAGCATCCCATTAAAATGAAGTGACAAATGGCTCTGTAGAACACAAATTTTAAAAAGCTGTTTGGTCTAGTAATATAATTCTTAGTGGTTTCTTTTCAAGATGATACACAGGAGGTGTGTGAACAAAGGGCATTATTAATTTTGTACATTTACAAACTCTGCATAATTTAAAAGTGATGTCATGGGTGCACATGCATATCTAGGTCCTTTCAGATTGATTGATAATGTTCTGTGTGAAACTGAGAATAGAAGTAGAGTATATAATCACATTTTAAAATCCTTTTTGCAGTCCCTGGTTTTCTAAATCAGACACCATTGTCATGGATATGTTCATCATCCTCCCTGAACACATTGACTGAAAAATAAGACCAAGTCTGCACATTTGGAGATATAAATTTTTGAGATTGCTACAGCTGAGGCATATATTCATCTCATACTGGTATCTTTTAATCTTGTGGCTTTCAATTCTCTTTTTTCTGTCTTTAGGTGACTGCACATTTCAGGTTATATTCATTAATACCAAACCTGGAATCATTTGTCATCCCTTAATTAATGACTTGCCAGTGACAAACTTGTGTGATATCATATGTTAATTATTTCAAGTCCTCCTATGCATTTCTCAAAATGTGTAAGCTAGAAACTACTGCAAAAATGTAAATGAATGTGCTTATGAGCAGTATTTGAATTTGTCATGGACTACCTATCCAGAAAAGGGGTTGTAATTCAAAACAAAACAAGTTAAATTTGATTTTCCTTTAGAAACTAAGATTTTATAACTCTCTTTTTATTTAAATGCCCATAGTGAAAAATTTAATAAAATACAATCACCTATAAATAATGGGCCTATATATTTTGTGGTAGAACATTTTTGACATAAATTTTGGGGTTTTGAGGAAGTCAAAATTTCTGAATTTCAATTCTCTCAATTTTAAGAGATGACTAAATGTTCTCTAAGGTTTTTTTTAATTCTACAGGTGCTCTTGAAAATAAATAAATAAAAAGAAATCTTGGAATAAAGGAAACAATTACTCACACACATACACACATGCACACTCACAAAGTACATGCTGGGTGACATATCATATGCAACATTGAACCTGGAAACAGGAAGATTTGAGATCACATTTGGCCCCAGAAACTTGCAAGATGTGTAACCACGGTCAAATCACTGAAACACAGTTTTCTTGTCTTTAAAATGTGGATAAAAATAAAACTTACCTCCCAAGGTATTTTTAAGAATACAATTGGAAAATATTTATAAAGTATTTTGCAAATCTTAAAGTGTTATAAAAACATCAGATATTGTTATTGACTCAGATGGTTTTATATATGTATATACATATATATGTATGTATACACACACACATATATATATACATATATATATAACTATATATATACTTGAATAAATGTTGCCATTAAGTAATTAATTAAGTAAATGATTATTTTTTCCTTTAAATAAAGTAAACCATTATTTATTTCATTAAATAGGGGCCTACTTTGATGCATTATGAGGGTTTAGAGATCATATCAAATTCTCTTTTCCTCATTTCCGTATCAAACCTGTTGGTAAGTTTCAATTCTACATCCACATCTCTCACATTTCTCCTTATCTCTCCACTCACATGATCACCACTCTTATTCTAGCTCATATTAACTTTCTCCTTGACTATGGGAATAATCTCATGATTGGTTCCTCTATTTACATTCTCTCTCTTTTATAACATATCTTCCACACAGTTTTATAAACAATCTTCCTAAAACATGAACATTAAACTGTGTGATTTCCCTGCCACTAAATCCCCAAAAGTTTATTGACTATTTTTTAACACCAAGGATCAAATGCAACTTTCTCCATCCTAGTTTTTGTCAACTGCCACAATCTGATCAAAACTATTTTATTTCTCAACTTGCTCATTATAATCCTCTTCTAGATAGTTTGTCTTCCAGTGAAACCAAACTACTAGTTGCTTCCTGAGCTTAGGATACTGTTTCACCTCCAATAGCTCTTCTCAGGCTATCACTTAAAATATTTTTGTTGAATTCAATTTTCTCTTCAAATAAATAAAATGAAATTGTGGAATATTCAATGAACTGGAAAGAGATTCATGGTGAGCACAGATGGATTGAAATATATTGTCAATAATGCCATGTAGACAAGAAGTGGATCAATAGTTATCATTCTGGAAGCTTAAGATCAGAAAAGGAGTTGACCTTGTCTTGTAATGAGAATAATGGATAAAAGTTGACTGAACATTTCACTGGTATTCAACAACCTGTTAGTTATGGACCCAGGCTTTGAGGAGAGGAGAGGGGTGTATAGAGGGTGAATTAATTTTATGCAAAGGGTACATCTAATTAAATGACAGAATAATCAGTAAGCAAATATAATTTTTGTAGACTGGATGAATAATAGATTCCATATAATATATTACCATTGTTTTCAAATATATGTTTATTGTCTTTTAATTGTTCAAATTCAAATCCATTTCAAAATGTTATTAAAATTGATATTAGTGTTTTATTAAAGTTATGTACTTTGCTAATCAGTGGATTATAATACTAGGGTTATGGACCAAGAATTGGAGGGTATTTCAAAAGACATTTTGTTCAGCTGCTGGAAAATCTGGAAAGTTCTGTGACAGAAGCTGGGTATAGACAATACTTGACACCTTTTAACAGAATGAAGTCCAAATAGATCATGATGTAGGTATAAAGACTGATACTATAAACAAACTAGGCAAGGAAGAAATAGGTTAATTGTAATATTTATGGAGAATGGAGGAATTTGTGATCAAACAAGAGATAGAGAATATTATGAAATGCAAAACGGGTAACTTTAATTACATTAAATTGAAAAGTTTTTGCACAAAGCCAATGCAAGCAATATTAGGAAGGAAGCAGAAAACTGGGAATTTTTACAACTAGTGCCTGTGATAAAAGCCTCATTTCTATATTATATAGAGAACTGAGTCAAATTTACAAGAATATAAGCCACTGCTCAATTAATAAATGGTCAGAGGATATGAACAGGCAGTTTTCAGAGGAAAAAATTAAAGTTATCTTTTGTCATATGAAAAAAAATTGCTCTAAATCACTATTGGTTAGAGAGATGCAAATCAAAACAACTCTGAGTTAAGACATCACACCTATCAGATTGACTAACATGACAAAACAGGAAAATGATAAATGTTGAAAAATATGTAGGAGAGTTGGACACTAATTCATTGCTGTTGGAACTGGTTGTTGATCCAACCATTCTGGAGAGAAGTTTGAAACTATGCCCAAAGGGTTACAAAAATGTGCATACCCTTTCACCCCACAATGCCATTTCTAGGACTGTATCTCAAAGGGATCATTAAACGGGGGAAAAGACACACATGTATAGAAGTATTTATAGCCACCCTTCTTGTGATGGCCATGAACTGGAAATTGAGGAGATACTCATCAATTGGGGAATGGCTGAACAAGTTGTGGTATATGAATATAAATGGAATACTACTTTGCTACAAGAAATGAACAGGCAGAACTTCAGACAAACCTGGAAAGACTTGTGTGAACTGATACTGAATGAAATGAATAGAGCCAGGAGAGCATTATACCCAGTAACAGCCTAACAGCCTAACAGCCACATGTGTGAAGATTATTTTTGATAGACTTAGCCCTTCAGAATAATGTAAAGACCCAAAACATTTCTAAAGGTCTCATGAAGCAAAATGCCATCCACATCCAGAGAAAAAAGTATGGAGCTGGAAGATAGAATGGAGGGACTATTTTCTCCTTTGTTTTGTTTTGTTTTTCTCACAGTTTCTCCCATTTGTTTTAATTCTTCCACACAACATGACTAATGGGAAAATGTGGTTAATAGGAATGTATGTGTAGAACCCATATAAGATTGCATGCCATCTTGGGGAAGGGGAGGGGGAATTTGTAATTTTTGGAAGTTATTTTTGAAAACTGAAAACAAGTAAATTAATAAATTTTTTTGGGAAAGCTCATTTTGTGCAAACCAAATCTTTTCATGAAGAAAAGAAGCTCAAAAGTTGTGACTTTCACCCAAGGTCACATGGGTAACATATGGCAGAACTAGTATTTAAACCAAAGTCCTCTGACACCAAATCCAGATTTCTTTCTCATATCAAGAGTAGTGATACAACACTTATCATGTATGAATTAAATAAAAAAGAAACAATTTTAAAATGTACTATGCAACTTGAAAAGGTTCAACTCATCCAGATGAAGGACTCCAGGAAGTTACAGTTTCCTTTGTTGCATTTATAAGAGATCATACAAAAAAATCACACAGTATGAAAAAATATAGTTGAATTTCTAGGTGCATCTATACTTTGAAAAGCATATTCTTTCTGATAATATCATTGATCCTGTTACTTTCCATGAATTAAAATTTATTGAAAGCCACTTGGGTAAAAAGTAAACAAACAAGAGCAACCTTATTAAGGGCATTAAAGGAGCACATAATATTGTGTATACAAGACCAAAAAGAAATTGAAAAGGAACATAAGGAAATATATCTAACAAAAGACTCCAAAACAAATACTAAAATACACAATTTGTCAATAATGTTCATTACTGTCATTTTGTAGTGCTTTAAGTTTTTAAAATGTTTTATGTATTATTTCATTTAAGCCTCATAATAATGCTTTGTGGAAAGGTTATACAGATGAAGAAAATGAATCATTGACACTTTAGATGATCTGCCTGTGGTCAGTGTTTAGATGGATGGGAATGGATTTCTTCATGACTCAAAAGCCATCTCCTGCATTGCTTCTCTGTAACCTATACTCTGTGAAAATAATCATTACTTTATTGTACTCAAGGTATTTTACCATTATTGAAGAAAAGCCACTGAACTATAATCTGACACTGAAGGAATAAAAGCAAATGATGTTATTCATAGGGCACAGAGTTCGTGTTATTGTGTACAGAAAGTCAAAGTCTGAATCATAAGAAGCTGATTCCTGTTTTTTGTGATGGAACATTGAGAAACTTTCTACAGTTTCTCAAGCCCAACTAAGCTAGGCTCATTACCATGAAGTACTGAAGAACTAATCATAACTTGTCTACAAATGTATCTCTGATTATGTTCTCCAATGCCAATCACTCTTGGTAAGAAGCTTTTTGATTGTTCATTTTGTTTTTGAAAAGCATTATTCCCAAGAAACCCTCATTATCCTTTAGAAGATGTAGAATATCAGTTGCTTATCTCCTTAATGGTCATTTGATAGCAAAAAGAAAAAAAAATATTCAAATGACAATTTCTGGACAAAATCCCTAAAAAGGCAAGAAATAATAATTTCTATCTCCATATAAGCACAGTTTAAAAGCTTCAGGAAAAATACTAAACTCTTTTTTTCTTACATGAATTAGGGAAGCTGGTAAATAAATTTGCAGTTTGAAAGGCTTGTTTTGTAATTCATCCAATAATTCAATGATGTCTGTTTGCTCTACAGAAATAGTAATAGTGTTTAGGAGAAGCTGTGGTGTGATCTAAATAACAATAGATAACATTTCCATAGCCCTCCAAGCCTTGGAAATTGCCTTACTCACACAAATTAAGTCAAGAAGGAAATGCATGAAATAGTATCCTCATGTTTTTGAAGGATAAGAAAACTTAGGTTCAGATCTTTATTGATTTACCAAAACTGTCACAAATGACTGTTCAGATAATTTAACTGGTTTACCTCTCCTTTTCCTTTTTTTAACAGATAAAGAAATTAAGGTCACATAAACACTGATCAAGTTTGCCTAAGTATTAATTGAGTAACAAGTTGGGATTTGTTGCCAGGTATTTTGATTCCAGGTCCACCATTCTTTCTGCTGTACTATATAATTCAAATTACTTGCATCTGCATTCATGAACACACATAAACAAGTGTTGTACTAAGAGTCGAAAAGTGGATTACATATATTTTCTCATTTGATCCTCAGAGAAACCCTGTAAGATACATGTTATTATTCACATTTTAAAGATGAGGAAAGAAAAGCAGGCAGAGGGTAGGTGACTTTTCTTCAGACTATCGCAACTAGTCCCTTAGGAGGCAGTATTCAAACTTAGGCCTTTCTGACTCTAGATCCAATGTTCTATCTTCTGTTTTATTTTCCTGTATTTAGGCAGGGAATGTCCAGCAAGAATAAGAGAATCTCCAGATGTGGAGTTAGTTTTAGTAACTATGGGACCTATTCTGACTTGATAAGGTACTTGATAAGGTACTAGAGAGAATAGAGAAAGAAAGAAATGTACTTATTAAAATCTTTATGAATCTAAAACATTGATTGGGCTCATTACTTGAAAAGCTAGTTTTCTGGATGATAGTGAATTGAATATTTTCTCAATGATTTCCAAAGGAAATGTTTTTATGTATTGTCACAAGATCATAAAATGGCATTCCAGAACTTAGAATAATATGGTGGGGATTCCAGGAGGCAGGGGCAAGAGAAGAATAAATGCTACTAATATTTCTATCCTGTCCCTTAGGTCTGGACCTTACAGGCCGACTGACTAACAATGCCTGTCTTCTCAGTCCCCCAACTATTTGCATTCCCAAAGAGAACTACTCAGTTAAACCCCAGTAGTTGACTATCTCATACTGAAATGTTAAGTACCATATTAACTGAGTTCCCAGGGCTTAGTTCAGAGTCACAAGGAGGTAACTAAATAATTTTGTCTTTATTACATTTACCCCTGAATTACCCAAACAAATATCATTAGATTCTTTTTTTAGCTAGAAAGGAAGTCAGTTTTAGAAAAATTTTTCAGATTGCAACATTTTGTTTCATTTCTTTATCTGTTTTTAAGGTTGTAATTGAATTAGTAGGAAAATGGTATTATCTCTGGAAGAGTGTTGTCCAGAATACTCCCACACTGACTAAGGACTGAATAGCATGGCTTAAGAACCTTAGAGTGCTTTATGATCAGTAAATATGAGTTCAAAATATCTTAACTAATATAGGAAGCTTCAAAAGTTTAAGCAATTACCAACATGATAAAGAAATAAAGAATATCTACTTTCTGGAGGTGAGAGTGTCACTGTTCTCAAAATATTTCTAAAACAGCACTTTTGCCTCATTTAATTTAGTAGAATCACTCTGTTGTGCATAATTCAAATTCTTTTTTTTTTTTTTTGCCCATAGGAATGGTAAGACAGGTATGTATTAACTCATGTCTTCTTACATGAATAGATAGTAATAAAACATTGGCATTTTCCAAATTGCCAGTATAAAAAATTGTCAAGAGAACAAAGATATAAGCTTTAGATTCTCTAAGGGGTTAACCTTTATGTTATCTGTTTAATATGAATTATGTATTAGCCTCTCATATTTTCAAATGTAAAATTGCTTGGCTTGGTCCTGTTCCTCAAGATGACCTTGATGCAATCAGAGATAATACTGTACTTTCCCAAAGATATTAATCAATAACTTTATAATATGAAGAAAATGAATATTTAATAGTCCTACACTGAATAATTCAAAATTTTTTATCACTAAAAAGTAAAGCCAATGTCAGGACAATGATTACATAGTATGGTTTCCCTGTTTTTTCTGGTGCCCATTGCTTAAGAAAGGCATGAAATTATGTAATTTCAGTCAAGTTAGAATAGTTTCCTGCTGCTCATTCTACTCTTGTCTGTAATACTTCCTAGCGTTCACAGTTCATTAGTTTGCAATTCTGTTACTGAATATCAGCTTTCTTTTTGGTTTACTACCATTTCAAATGGTAGTTCACATGGCAATCACTAAAATTAAGATAGTCATAACTAATCTGCTAACAATTACCTAGGGATTGTTTGTTTTTTTTTTTTTAAGGAATATTCATCAAAAGAAGACTTCAATTCAGAAGTGGAGAAAGGCGAAAGACTCATTCAAATAAAAAATAATGTTCATGCTACCATCCAAAGTTTGGAAGGAAAAACAACCAAAAAAAAAATAGCCCGGTTGAGATTGAGTATTTACCTCTCTTAGTAAACTAAGAGAAAGCACCGATTAACTTTCATAATTCATTAAAATGCAATAAAAAAACCAACTACATACACATACAAATAATATGGCACAATAAATAAACATGAATTTTCCTCTCTTTCAAGTATCAACTATCCCTCCTACAAATATGTTGGATAATGTATTAATGTTTGAATCTTCTGAGTGCTTCGCATTATTTTTTCACAATACCATAAGTAGTAAATTTGTATAAGTGTCTGCCTTTATAGTTGGACAAATAGGATCTGCCATTTTTTTTTTCGGCATGGAAAACTCCTTCCATGGCAACCATTTTCACCAGTGTAACCATCAGTAATTTGAGAGAGAAGTCCTAGGCATTTGTTAGGATAACACAAGTAGCAAGTTCTAGGTATGACTCCAGGCTATGCCTTCCTGTTTGAGCCTATCCAATATGTCATCTGTGTTATGTATGCTCTAGTAATCCTCCTTAAGATTCTTTGCAGGTAATCAATATCTTTTCTGAAATCTGGAAGCAGAACTGAATTAAAACAAAACAAATCAAAACTGTACAGGTAGACTGGTCATGGCAAAATATGGTAGGGTAGTTACCTTATTTCTGTAGCTATACCTTTCTTTACCCCTAGTTCGCATCAATTTTCTTGGTTGCCATATTATAATGTTGGGACCTCTTGAGTGTACCTTAAATTTCTATATTTTTTAATTTTTGTTCAACTAACATGATATCAGTATGACTATACTTAATTTACTGAATATATACATATATGTATACATTATTGTGTGTATGTGTGCATATGTGTATATATAATACATATATGTGAATGTATGTGCATATTACAAAAAAATCTATATTTAGAAAGAATTTTAAGTACAATTACTAATATCTTTATGTCATCTTTGGAAGGAACTTGCTTAGGCAGTTTAAAATTTCTCCTTTATAATTTTTAGGGAATCTCTTTAATTTGAGATTTTTTATGATAAATTATTTAAGGTTTCATCTTTCAAGTAGATTCTTTTATTTTCAAATGATGTGGCCAGGATTACAGAATATTAAGTAATTATGGTTTGAATGTGGGATATAGATGTGTAATGGTCATGGTTCATTTCATAAAATCAGACATTTCTTAACTATGTAATGTATTGATTTATGATACAAGTATTAAAATTTATTAATAAAGTATTCTTATTCTACAGAATTGACAAGATTGAGATTTGCTGCCACAGAACTCATTGTCTTTAATGCCATTATTTTCCTAAATCATGCAATATATCTATTTCATATTTTGTGTTTCATATGAAACACAAAAATATGAGAAGAATCACACATTATTAAATTCGAGTCAACATATTATTTATTGAAAGTTTTGAAAAAAGAAGTTATACTAGTACTTATCAGTTGTGTAAACAAAGGGACCATATTCTTAGGCATACTGCACTAAATGGTCACTGAATTCCCTTCTGATTCTTGGATTTTGTCTTATTTCTATAATTTTTAAATCAAATATAATATACTATATTTTGTGAGTAAGCTGATTTTGCCATTTCAGTTCTCTTATATGGAATCTCAGTCGAACTGTGATTTAAATGAATATTTTAAGGCTAATGAGAGCAAAAAAAAAAACATGCACATACATACATACAAACAGCAGACAGACATATGACCTAAAGTTCTGTCTCAATCAGCAAAAAAATATTTTCATTGTATTACGTAGCTTCTCAGTATCATCACCTTTCATAATAATCTGTTCTTGAAAGGAAAAGACCCACTCCAAGAAGATAACTGCTTAACTGTCTGGAATCAAGAAAAAGAAAATGAACAGCATACAGAAAAAAACATTTGGCCTAGATTCTGTGGGTACTTCTGGTTGTGTACTCTCGCCATTTGGTGGTGATGGGCAGGCATACATTTAAAGTCAGTGTACAGCTGTTACAAAATGTGCTCCTTCAATCAGAACCTCCACTGCAGATTATGATTTGATTCATGGTGAATATATTCATGGCTGAAAAATAGACCAACTCTGAGAACAGATTTCCCAGCCAGCCTTTACTTCTTCCGCCATATTTCCTCTCACTAAAGAAGTGAACTAGTTTCATTATCTAAATTTTGGGTTTTATAATATGAGGAAGGTTTCCAGCTGAAGATAAAAAATGAGTACATTAATATGGAAGAAGAAAGGCATACTAATCTCAATAATATTGCCTTTATAGAGAGGAAGACAAGATCAAATACGTGACTTTCAAGGATGTGAATCAGTAAAGACAAAACTAAACCTTTGTTATGAATAATGATAAGCATATTCATCTGAGGGTTTATCTCTTTTTAGTTGGTTTGGGATAAATAGAGTATTTTGTTGGAATCATAACTGTCATACATTGCCCTAAACAAGTGAATTAAAAACCTGCTCAGTGTGGCCTAAAATCATTTCATTTATTGCAAACAGCAATGCCTGCAGCAAGTCCTGTGGTGAAAACAGATTTACTGCCAGTGATATTCACCTCTGTTATTTCTCCATATATCAACAGCGATATAGCCTATATGTTCTTCCAAGCAATGCCTTTTTCTTGTTAAATTAAAGATCTCATTTTGCCTTTCCTGTTCCCCTTTCATAGGCAGGTTTGTGACCAGACTTTTATTGTACTATACTGAAATATAGCAAAACATTAAATGAGAGCAGTGACATAATTTCCTACTGAAGCTGAATCCTAGGCTTTCTTGTAATGGATAAACATAATTATTTATCTTTAAGTGTAATTTAGTATTATCTTTTGTTTTAAAGTAAGCATCTTAAATCCTAATATGTACATTAGTGCTACATTTTTAACAAGTTAAAGTTTATCTTCTAACTTGCCACAAATGAGAACTACAAAATATTAGTATAGAGAGTTTAAATGTTGACATATATTTTAAATGTTGCATATCTATATATATGTACATACACACATGTGTGTATGTATGTAGGTATGCATGCATATATGTATGTATGCATAAAGTCAAAATGTCTTCAAGCACTTATTAAGTGCTAAGCACTGTGAAAAGACTTAAAAAGGTAAAAGAAAGCTCATGGAACTCACAATTTACGGAAGAGAAAACATGAAAACCAGTAAGTACATGCATGATAAATAACATAACTGGTAGGCAGTCTTAGAGAGAGGGTACTGAGGATGCTGGGAAAGTGTCTTGCAGAGGATGGAACATGAACTGATTCTTGAAGGAATTCAGGGAAGCTAGGAATTAGAGGTGAAGAGGAAGAGCATTCCAAACAGGGGGGACAATCCGTAATAATTCACACAGTGAGGAGATGTTGTGATGCACATGATAAACAGCAAATAGGCCAGTGTGGTGTGATTGTAGATTTCATTGAGGAGAATAGCCTGTACAAAAACTGGAATTGTAGGAAGGAGTCAGTTTACTAAAGCATTTAAATGGCATATGGAGGAGATTCTGTTTGGTTGTGGAGGTAATAAGGAGTCACTAGAGTTTATTAAGTAATAGGGTGAGAGGTAAGTTACATGATGAGACATGAGTTTTTAAAAAATACAGTTTGACAGCTAAGTGGAGAATTGTTTGGAGTCGGGAAGACTTGAGGAAGGAAGACAAACCAGCACATTACAGTAATAGTTCATGTTTGCAGTAAGGACAGTTTGTACCACCAGAGTGAGAGCTATGTGAGTGAAAGAAGGGAATAGAGAGGAAATACGTTGAGAAGAAATAAATAACAGGACTTGACAACGGATGTATGCAATGGGATTTCAAGTGAGAAGTTGAGAAGGATAATGAGATTGTAAGTTCAGTCTCTGGGAAGGATAGTCTAGGGGAAGGTTCCTTTTTCTTTCCATGATTAGTATCTCCTTTTCATGAGATTACCATAATGTAATATGGAGACCACATGTTGACACAATACCAAGTCATTCTTACTTTCATTTTTCAGTGTACCTCTGATTTCACTGATGTGGGAACTCCTGCCAGTGATGTATATTAGTGCCACCATCATTTGTCATGGACTGTCATGGGCCAAGAATTCATCACCAAATGCCCAGATTCTTTGTGTTGAGCCTTTCCATATTTATCTAGGCTAGTTCTCAGAAAGCATGAATTGTCTGCTCCCAGGACTATACACTCAAAATTAAATGGACTTTTCAAATATTCCTTTATCTCTTATGTGTAATTTAATTTTCTTGGAGAAGAGGGAATAAAGTTTGACCAATGAGGTAATGGATGATGTTGGAGTCAACAAATCCAATGAATACAAATAAATCTGAAATAATAATTCCCATCAGAGATGGATGGGAATGTAGATCGATTCTATAAAAGATATGGTTCCTAAAACCCATATCCATAAGCTGAAAGGACGTATATGTTGACACATTAAGTAAGAAGACAGAAATATATGTATTTGTTGCAATGCTCAACTTGAAGTACTAAACATACTGTAAGAAACTCTTTAATCACATTTCAGTAGAACTTATATCTTTATTCTCTGGCATTAATAGATGGGTTTTAAATTTCTTCTTGTTAAAATTGGGATAAAAATAGCTGAGTAAGAAACATTTCTTTTAAGTTTTGGGAAATTCTAATGGAAAAATTTTAAAGGATATTTTTTTTTAATGATGTACAGTATACAAAGACTTCCCAAAGTCAAGATCATCCTTGGATATTTAAAAGTTTTATATACTGGGATTTGCAAGCTTTCCTAATAGATGTCAAGAAACATCAAAACTCACTATTCATTTATACAACTTCACATTGAATATTCAGAGTATCCATTGTGATGAAAAAGAAAGGAATAATAAATAAATAGCTCAATAAAATATTCTATAAATCTGAAACATGATCAAATAAAAATGGGATGACCTGATTGCATGAGACAAAAAAGACCAAATAACAAACCCTTACATGGATATCAGAATGTCTCTGTACTGATTTTGAATGTCATAGTTGAACCATAATGTCCTATAGAAATACCAACTATTATGTTCAAGAATTCAAATCAATTTTGATGAAATTTTATTAAGTACTTCCTGCATGTGAAACAATCTGCTGGATGGTAAAGAAACAGCTTTTTAATAATTGCCTAACCCCAGAAAAAATGCAAATATCACACACATACATACATACATACTCACATGTATTATATAAGTGGGTATGTGTGTATATATGTTTGTGTATATATAAATGCTTACATACATATATAATCACATTTATAGGTTATATTAAGTAATTTTAGGAGGGAGAAGGTTCTAAAAAAGGCTAAGAAGAAAATACTGTAAATACTGTTTACCTAGATACTAGTGAATGATCTCTTAAGGTATTCTTATAAACAAGATAAGAAGGTGTGCTTTAGAAACTATTTAAATTGATGACAGGTTGAATGGTGATATCCAAAGAGTAACCATAAGCAAATTTATGACAGCTTAGAACAGAAATGCCAAGCACTGCAGTTATAACTCTCCTGAGTGTAGCCAGAATGTGATGAAAATGAAATTGGAAAATATTAAAAAAATAAATTAAAACAGAATAGAACATAAATAATATAACTATATGGTTTTCTATGTCAATATATACTACCAGGGATCCTAATACATGCTTCAGTAGCCCTCATTTTTATTTGAGTTATGACAACACTGGCTTAGATTGTGTCAAGAAGAGTACACCAGAGATTAGTGTTGGAGCCCATGCTGACCATCATTTGTATAAATGCACAGATGACATGCTTACCAACTTTGTACATGACATAAAGCTGAGAGGACTAATGCACTGGATAACAGGCAGTGATCCAAATGATACTGACAGGTCAGACCATTGGATTAAGGCCTTTAAGATGAAATTTACTAAGGAAAATGTAAAATATCATACTTTGGTTAAGAACAAGTTGATTTGGTAAAAAATAAAATAAGCATAAGATGGACTTGTGGGACTAAACCACAGTGCAACTTAAAAGAAAAGTATTGCCAAGATGATGGAGTAAAAAGATGCCCAGCAGAGTACAAAGACACCCATACTCTAGCTCTTCCCCCACAGCCCATAAAATACCTGTAAAAAATGGCTCTAAAGAAATTATAGAGCAACAGAAGTCACAAAACAGCACAGTGAAAAAGATTTCCAGCTTAAGGTAGCCTAGAAAACTGACAGGAAAGGCCTATCACACAGGGCACTGAACAAAGTGTAGCCCCTGGAGCCCAACCCAGCTCTGACTGCTTGGAAAGTGGCAGGAACAGGACTGGAACAGTGTTGGGGGTGGAACTCCCAGCAACAGCACCAGCAGCAGCAGACATTAACAGATTCCTTTTCCCACAAATGCCAAAGATACTTCAAAGGCCAGTGAAAAGGCATCCATTTTTGGAGTTCCCAACCTAAAGCCCTTGGGGGAACTGAGTAGCTGATCTGAATCTCAGGCCTGAGAGGCTGCACTGCCCTCAGTCTAAAGCCCCTTGGGGAATTGAGCTGTTGATATGATTCTCAACCCTGAGTCCAGCCCTGAGGTGAAGAGGAAGAGGAGGAGCACTGGCAGAGCTGGAGATGCCTGTAGAGAGGGAATTCTAGTATCCTTATTGGGCAGAAAAATTTTTGGTTGCTCCCAGACCAGTGTGCAGGCTGGGAGAGGAGTTTGATTGTGCCACCTTGGAGGAACTGAGAACTTATAGGTCCCCAAGATATATCCTCCTCTTGACAAGGACTCAAAAGTCAAGTAACTGACTGGGAAAATGCCCCCAAGAAAGAAAAAGAATAAGACAATGTGTGCTCCTTCCTTCCCACTCAGCAGTGACTTCATAGCACAGCTGCATTTGATATTCCTTGGCAACAGAGGTTGCCTCTATCATTTGTGTTTCAAATGTTAAATTCCCCTCATGGTCCTATCATTTTCCACCCGAAGGTAGCCTGGAAAGCTGATAGGAAAGGCCCATCGCACAGCACTTGAACAAAGTGTAGCCCATGGAGCCCAACCCAGTTCTGACTGCTTGGAAAGTTGCAGGAACAGGACTGGAACAGGGTTTGGGGGTGGAACTCCCAGCAACAGCAGCAGCAGCAGCAGACGGGGTAAAAGTTGCTAAACCTTGGCACAAGGCAGCCTCGTAAGCCAGATAAGCCCAGGGACTTTCACTTATTTTTTAAGTGGTCCTAGCTTGGAAGTGTTTACTCTTTCCAGGAATCAAATGGCACCCTAAGATTTTTCTTCACAACTTCTCTAGTTGTCCCAAGAAGAGCAAGGTTCTGTTCCTACTTCTACTTATTTTTCCTCTACCATGTTTGCCCTGAGGTGTCATTATTATCTAATTTATGAGGCAAATATGGAAAGCTTGCAATTCTCTGAACTCTTCCACCATCCTTACAGAATCTTCTCCCAAGAAGGTTTAATACAAGTCAAAATTTGAGACTGTAATCCAAAATGCTAACTTTATCTTTAGCTGAGTTATGAAAAATATTAGTATGCATCATCAGACAGTCAACAATTTTGCATTACACTGCTTAGATAGATTATTTTATTCACTCCTGGTTGTCCCATATTAAGAATGACATTAATATGTGAAAGACCATATAAGAAGGGGAAAAAAATTGCAAGAATTTGCATGCTTAGTCTGGAGAAATCTTGAGTGAGTAGGAATGACCTTCCTCTTTGGGTTGGGGGCCTTGGCCAATAAGACCTTATGCTGTTCTCAGGACACAATGAATGAGGCGGGAGGCTGGGTGTAAGGCAACTCCATTTATTATCAGTGAAGCAGCATTATGTATACCATAATAGCCTCACGAATTATGCCCTTCAGCCAATCCCTTTGAAGGTAAAATCTACTCCTCCAACCCTTGCTCTGCATTTTCCTCATGTCCAGCTCGTGATTACCCACTTTCCCCAAACTCCAGGAGAAAAACAAGGGCAAGAGTCCTGCATCAGATGCCATTAGTTCCAGGCACCTTGGGTGCAGTCCTACAATGGCATCTGAGAATTCCTAACCCCATTACAGGTAGGAGTTTGTATGGAATGATGTCTTTTCAAATGTTTGAAGAAAGATCACATCAATGGGGTATCAAATGTGTCCTGATTGAACTAAGAGGGTAGAAGTACATGTGCTGTTGCAACTTATACAGAGATGGATCTTTTTAATTATTAGAGTATATAAATTGGAATCGACAACCTCAAGAAACAATTGATGTTTTAACCTCACTGGAGGTCTTAATCAAATGCTGAATGCTCTCACTGAGTACGGCATGGAAGAGAAACATATTAAGATATAGCTTAAACTAGATGAACTATGAAATCCCTTATAATGCTAAGATTCTGATTTTATGAAGATAGGTACATGGGAGGCCTTATATCTCTTATTAAGAATGAAAAACAATTGCATCAAACCTTTAATATCAGGTCTCCACTTTTGGTGGAAAAATTTTTAGCAAAAATGTAAAAAAGAAGGAATGACTGGGGGGAGGGTTTTGAGCCAAGATGGAGGAGTGAAAGTAGGGACCCATGTGTGCTTATCCACAAGTTCTCTCAGAAACCTTCAAGAAGTGAATCCGACCAAATTTTAGAGTGGCAGAATCCACTGGAAGGGAAAGTGTGTTGAGATATTCAGCCCAGGTCAGCCTTAAAGACTGACAGGAAGGATCTGGTACAGAGAAGTATGGAGCATACAGGAGGCACCAGCACAGGCATGGCCATAGTGCATCAGGAATAACCCAGACGGCTTGAATCTCTAGTGGCAATTCTGATTTCCAATCTGCTCAATACAGGATGGACATTCAGAAGAAATGAGTGAGAGAGAAGCACAGAGCCCATGGCAGCTGCAGCAACTACTCCTGGGGCTTTCAGCCCACTGAATAAATTTTTAAGTCATGTACTTGAACTTCTAGGAGCCATGATGGCAGAGTAAACTGTAAGTGCTCTCACTTTCCTGACTGTCCTTGAAAAACTAAGAGAATATTGCCCCAGTAAAAATCCTGGAATAGTGGACCAGCAGAAGCAGTAAACATTTTTTTTTTTTTAATCTCTGGTGGCTAAGGAGATGCCTGGGAAGGGTCCCTCTTGCTTTGGCTGAAGGGAAAGGGAAAAATTGCAGGACCAGAAGCATCCAGGCAAGCCCACCTGACTGGATCAGCAGGAGATCCTGAGCCCAAAGGGGGTGGAAACTGGTTAGTGCCAACACCAGGACCCCAGTTGTGCCTTACCACAGCTGGGGGAATTGGGCATACACTAGTTGCAGATGGGGTTATTGCAGCCCTAGGGGAGGAGACCTTCCAACAGCCAGAGTCCCCCTCCCCTACACCTCATGCCATGAGCTATAATGGCAAGCAAAGAAGGATCTTTACTGTTTTTGTATTAGTATAATCAAATGACTCTGATGGAATAATGTTGTTAAAAAAGATCTTCCATGAAGGGGACCAATGGAAAGAAATGCTAGGGAAGGTGGCCTAGCATTACCAGATCTCAAATTGTATTATAAGGCAACAATTATCAAAACCACTTGGTACTGGTTAAGAAACAGAAGGGTAGACAAGTGGAATATTGTAGGTACTCAAAACACATTAGTTAATGAATATAGTCATCTAATGTTTGATAAATCCAAGGACCCCAGCTTCTGGCATAAGAACTCACTGTTTGACAAAAATTGCTGGAAAAACTGGATAAAAGTGTGGTAGAAACTAGTCACAGACAAATATCTGACACCATACAAAAGAATAAAATCCAAATGGGTACATGATCTAGGTATAAAGATTGATAGGTCAGACAAATTGACAGAGAAAGGAAAAGTATGTTTATCAGATTTGTGGAGAAGGGAACAATTTTTGATTAAAGAGATATAAAGCATTATGAAGTACAAGATAAATAATTTTGATTACATTAAAATGAAAAGATCTTGCACAATGAAACCCAATGCAACCAAAATTCAGAGGGAGGTAGAAAACAGGGAAAGAATTTTTAGAGCTAATGTTGGTGATAATGGCCTCATTTCTAGCATATATAGAGAACTGAGTCAAATGTACAAAAATACAAGTCATCCCCCAATTGATAAATGGTCAAAGGATATAAACAGGCAATCTCCAGAGGAAGAAATTGAAGATAACTTGAAGATAGTCATATGAAAAAATGCTGTAAATCACTTCTGATTAGAGAGATGCAAATCAAAATAACTCTGAGGCACCACATCACACCTATCAGTTTGATAAACATGACAGAACAAGAAGATGATAAATGTTGGAGAGGATGTGAAAGAGGAGGAAAACTTATACATTGTTGGTGGAACTGTGAGCTGATCCAACCATTTTGGAGAGCAATTTGAACTATGCCCAAAGGGCTATAAAAATATGCATATTCTTTGACCCAGAAACAGCACTTCTAGGACTGAATTCCCAAGATATCATAAAAATGGAAAAGGGTTCTACGTGTACAAAAATATTTTTAGCAGTACTCTTTGTGGTGGTCAAAAACTGGAAAACAATGGATGCCCATCAATTGCTGAATAAATTATGGTATATGAATGTAATAGAATACTATTGTGCTATAAGAAATGAAGAACAGGAAGACTTACATGATCTGATGCTGAGTGAAAAAGAGCAGAACCAGGAGAACTTTGTGCACAGCAGTGACCACAGTTTGGGAGATTTTTTTCTGGTAGACTTGGAACTTTGTAGGAATTCAAGAGCTTAAAAAAAATTCCCAGTGATATTCTAAGTCAAAATGCCTTCAGAATCCAGAGAAAGATCTATGGAATTCAACCATAGAATGTAGCAGATCATTTGTGCGTGCGTGCGTGCATGCGTGTGTGTGTGTGTGTGTGTGTGTGTGTGTGTGTGTGTGTGTATTGCGTTTTGGTTTGTTGGATGATTTCTCCTATTCACTTTACTTCTTCTACACAGCATGACTATAGTGAAAGTGTATTTAATAGGATTGTATGTGTAGAACCTAAATAAGATTGTATGCCATCTCGGGAAGGGAGGACAGAGGTAGGGAGGAGGGAGGGAAAATAATAATCTAAGTTGTATGATAGTGATTGTGGAATACTGAAAATAAATAAAATTAATTTTAAAAAAATGGTCTTCCCCACCAATTAATGGGCAAAGAAAGATATGTAGGAAGACCCACATGTTTCCTTAATGAAACACTGATTCTCAAGTGTTGTGACATCCTCTGACTCGAAAAAGTGTATAAAGATTCTGAGGTGTGGTTTTCACTTTGAGGTTTAGTTTTTGGAAGAAGCCTTGTGTATCAGATGGGAAAACAGATGAGGGAAACTTTTAAGCAGTTGCCCAGCTTTGAAAACCCAAATGTTGATTCTTCCCTCTCTGGTAACTATGTATGTATGTAATAGTCAGGCAGTTGGATCTGTCTGTTGATTTATAATGTGTGTATTCCTTATGTCAGAGAGTTGGAAGCAAGTTTTAATTTTTCTGTATTTTCTCTGAATTTCAGGATGCTGACATTTTTACCCTGAAGTAAGTGGATTATGTGCTTGATTGAAGGGATTGCTAACTCCTCAAAACTTCTTTTCCTTTTCTAAATGTATATCTAAGAACATTTGATAGTAGGCCCCCCAGATGTATGCTGGGGTGCTTACTATTATGTGAGTTTAAGTGTAACCTGAGGGAAACTTAGACTTCACCTTTCCTGAGCTTTGGCACACACCAGCCAGCTCAGTACCAGATAAGCCGCAGGATTATATAGCTTCTTGTTGAAAGAACCAGAAGTCACAGAACACAAAGCCAGTATGTCAGATCCTAGATTCTAGCACAAGAATCTTGGAAAATGCCTGCTGTACCACAAAAGCAGATATCCACTTTAAAAGCAAGGAAAAAAAGCAATCATCACGAGCAAGAAGTAATTTAGAAAACCAAAGACCATATTATCTTGTTACAAGGTCAGGGAAGAGCAAAACTCGAATTTGGAAGAGTACAGCATTGACACTGTACTCAAATCTGAAACCTCAAAAGAGAAAAACTTGTCTCAAGACTAAATATCATTCTTGGAAAAGCTCAAGATGGATTTTAAAAGCCAAATTAAAGAAGTAGAAGACAAATTAAGCGATGATATAAAAAAATACATTCAATTTCTTGAAAAGTAAAGTTAGATGAATGAATAAGGAGACACAAAAACCGAACTGAAGAAAATAACTCTTTAAAAAAGTAGCTAAAAAGCAAACTGAAGAAAATGACTCATTAAAATTAGATGTGGGCAAATAGAAACTAATGACCATTATGCAACAAGAATCAGTCAAATAAAATTTAAAGAATGAAGAAGAAAATGTAAAATATCTCATTGGAAAAAGCAACTGACATAGAAAATAGATCCAGGACAAAAAAAAATCTGAGATTTATTGGTCTCCCAAAAATCCATGATGAAAAGAAGAGCCAAGACAATATCTTCCAGGAAATCATTCAGGAATACCACCCTGATATCCTAGGTCCAGAGGGCAAAATAGTAATTGAAAGAATCCATCAGTCACCTCCTGAAAGAGATCCCAAATTGAAAACACCAAGGACGTTTTGCCAAATTCCAGAATAATCAAGTCAGGGAGAAAGTACTGTAAGCAAATAGAAAGAAATAATTCAAATACTGAAGAACCATGTAAGGATCACATAGGACCTTGCAGCTTCTACATTAAAAGAGCAGAGGGACTGGAATATAATATTCCTAAGGCAAAGAAGTTTAGACTACAACCGATGGTCAACTATCCAGCAAAACTGAGCATAAGCTTTCAGGCAAGAAGGTGGATATTCAGTGAAATAAGGAATTTCCAAACCTTCCTGATGAAAAGGCCAGAGCTCAAGAGAAAATTTGATCCTCAAGTACAATACTCAAGGCAGACATACAAAGGTAAACAGGGAGGAAAAATAGTTGTTATTCAATTTGGGAATACTGTTTACATTCATATATGAGAGGGTAATACTTAATAATCATGAGAACTTCATATTTATTACAACATTTAAAAAGGATGTGCATAGATAGGGGATGTGGATATGAATTAACTGATGTGATGATAAAAAAAAAAAACTAATTAAGGGATTCAGAGTGACAAGAGGAAAGGAGGAGGAAGGAAAGGGCAAATTACATCCCTAGAAGATGTACAACAACATATTATAGTAGAAGGAAAGAAGAAAGATGAGGATTGATTGAATTTTACTCCCATTTGATTTGATTCTTGGAGAGAATAACATTCTCATTTAAGTATAGAAATGTAACTTGCACTACAGACAGTAGGAGGAAAATAGGGAGGGGATGGTTAGAAGAGAGGAAAAGGTGGTAAGGAAAAGAGGAAAGAAAAGGAAGGCAGGCTGATAGAGGGGAGGGAAGACTGAGGGATACGGTGGTCAGATGCAAAACTCTTGAGGAGAGGAAGAAACAACGGAAAAATAAAAGCATAAATGGGGAAAGCAGGAACAGAATGGAAAGAAAGACAGAGATAGTATAATAACTGTGAATGTGAATGGGATGAACTCTTTCATAAGACGGGTATATAGCAGAATGCATTAAATGTATAGTCCTACAATATGTTATTTGCAAGAAACACATTTGAAACAGGGGGTAACACAAGGTAAAGAATGAAGCAGAACAGAATAAATTATGCTTCAGCTGAAGTAAAAAAAGTAAAGAAAAATAGCGGGGATATCAAACATAATATCACAGAAAGCAAACACAAAAAATACATCTACTCAAAAGAGATAAGGAAGGAAACTATATCTTGCTAGAAGGAACCATAGACAATGAAGTAATGCCATTACTAAACATATATGCACCAAGAGGCATAGCATTCAAATTCTTAGAGGGGAAGTTGAGGGAATTACAGGAAGAAATAGCAAAATGATACTAATGAAGGACTTCAGTCCCCCACTCTCAGAACTTGATGAACCTAACCTCAAAATATGAAGAAAGAAGTTAAGGAGGTAAGAGAATTTTGGAAAAAGTAGACATGATAGACCTCTGGAGAAAACTGGATGGGGATGGAAGGGAATATACACTTTTCTCATTATGTACATGGCACAGACACAAAAATTGACTATATACCTGGGCACAAAAACCTCACAATCCAGTGCAGAAAGGCAGAGATAGTCAATACATCCTTTTCAAATCATGGTGCAATAAATATTATATGTTGTAATATGCCATGTAAAGATAGATGAAAAATTAATTGGAAATTAAATAATAGAATCCTAAAGAATGAGTGGGTCAAACAGCAAATCATAGAAACAAGTAATAACTTCATTCAAGAGAATGACAGTAATGAGACAACCTACCAAATCTTATGGGATGCAGCAAAGGCAGTCCTTCGGGGAGATTTTATATCTCTGAATGTTCACATGAATAAAACAGAGAAATAGGAGATCAATAAATTGGGCATGCAAGTGAAAAAGCTAGAAAAAGAACAAATTTAAAATCGCCAATTAAATACCAAATTAGAAATACTGAAAACCAAAAGAGAGATGGATAAAATTGAAATTAAGAAAACTATTGACCTAGTAAATAAAGTTAACAGCTGATTTTATGAAAAAAGCAATAAAATTAATAAACCATTGGTCAACCTGATTAAAAAAGAAGAAAATTGAACTACCAGTATCAAAAATGAAAAGGGTGAAATCATCTCCAGTGAAGAGGAAATTAAAACAATAATTAGAAATTATTTTGCCTGAGAGTATGCCCATAAATTTGAGAGTCTTAATGAAACAGATGAATATTTACAAAAATATAAATTGTCCATATTAATATAAGAAGAAGTGAAATACCACCATCTCAGAAACAGAAATAATCAAGCCATGAATGAAGTCCTTAGGAAAAAATATCTCCAGGGTTGAATGGATTCATCAACCTTCAAAGAACAGCTAATTCCAATATTTACATAGATTATTTAGAGAAAGGAGGAGCCCTACCAAACTCTTTTTATGATATAAATATGGTCCTGGTACCTAAACCTGGAAGAGAAAGAAAATAATAGACCAATTTCGCTAAAGAATATAGACACAATTTTTTTAAATAAGATACTAGCAAAAATATTACAGTAACTTATCTTGAGAATTATTTACTTTGATCAGGTAGGATTTACACAAGGAATGAAGGGCTAGTTCAATATTAGGAAAACTGTCAGAATAATTGATCACATCAACAACAACATGATTATCTCAATAGATGCAGAAAAAAGCTCTTAAAAAAATGCAACATGCATTCCTATTGAAAACATTGGAGAGCAAAGGAATAAATGGAGCCTTCCTTAACATAATAACTTGTATTTACCTAATACCATCAGCAAACATTATATGAAATAGGGAACAGCTAGATGAATTTTCAATAAAATTGAGGGTGAAAGAAGAATTCTCTCTTTTGTTACTTGGTTTTGTTTGGTTTTACTCATACTTTCTCCCATTCATTTTATTTCTTTTATGTAACATGACTAATGTGAAAATGTGTTTAATAAGAATGTATGTGTAGAGCCTATATAAGATTTCATTCCATCTTGATGAGGCAGTGGGGTAAGAAGGGGAGAAAAATCAAAACTTACAGAAGTGATTGCTGAAAATTTAGATCACATAAATAAATTTGAAAAAATAAAAATAAAAGCCAACCATGAAGAAAAAAAAAAAAAGAAGGAATGACTGTGGGAGTGTTAGGGACCCCAGGAGTCTGGGCCTGATCTCTCAGGTCCACAGGCTTATCTGACCAGCAGAGGCCTGTAGACCTTGGTGGAGTGTAGCTGTAAGAAATGACTGAGGTGGGAGATAAGATAGTAAGAACTCCGTTTATTCAAGCAGTGAGCTGCACTTTTATCTCTTTTCTGACACCAGTGCTCTAAGTGAACCTATCACCAATTAGTTTGCCCTTATAAGGAAGTAATTTACCTTAAACCAGGACTGTCCAGTGTGGACACGTAGCCCCAAGAAAGAAAAACATTTCTGACTTCTTTGTTCTCTGAACAGCCCGGGAAAATAGCTTTGAGCAAAACAGGGGTGGAACCCTTCCTCCCAGTGCTATCTTGTTCATGCCTTACCAGTCTCCCCTCAGTTTACCTGAATCATGACTAGTGAATGCCATCCAAGAGGCTTGGAGTTGGCAATTCCCTTACAATTCCCCCTTTTTGTTTTGACTCAGTCTTTCCCTGAGGATGATGATGTTCTGTATGCTGGATATTAGAGAGTCCTGGACACTACACAAAGCAAATTTGATACATATTGGCACAAGCAGCAGTACTAACAATACTACTACAAAACCTATCAATAAAAGTGAAAACCATGTCTTTTTATGACCCCATGAACTTAAACTATCAAAGAACTGAGTTATGTTTGTAGCCATTTTTTTCAGGTGCAAAATCAACATCTGCTTCCTCATCTAATTCTTCTGCCAATTCAATTAACCTTTGAATTTCCAAGGTGACATTATCTGGAATCAGTCCATGCAATTGAGGTATAATTTCTTCCCATTGGACTTGTGACTCATTATACCATTTCTTAGTCAAACAAAAGGCACTATATCTATAATCACATTGCAATTTGTGTTGTAACTGTAACATAGACACTTCTTCACCAATGAATTCAGTTACCTTTTGGAGTGTATGAATGGCTTCATAAAATTCATTGTCTATTTTTGCTTGTTGCTTAAAGCCTGCAGATACATATTTCATAAGAGCGTGCAGTTCAGAAGCTTGAACTATTGTGTTTTGTGTATTAGAGATAGATACAGCTAATGCTAAAATAGCTTCTACTAATAAACTGATTCCTAACACAACACAGGAAACACATCTACATACCCTAGAAGTTATAGGAGTTAAATGCTTGTCTATAATATGTAGAACTTCATCACTTGGTGTTCTGTACCACCCATTAGCCTTAATCACTGTCAGGGCATATCGAGGTCTTGTTAGGATAAACACTCTCCCTATGGTCTTTGGTCCAATACATGCTTGCATAGAACAATTCTGGCATGTAAAATCGAAAATTCTTGTCATGTTCTGATATGCCTCCAATTTAGATCTGTTGTCTCTATCCCATAGAAATATGTTTGTTCCCTAGACATACTTCACCCATTAAAGTAATGTTGTTGGATTTACTTGGTGATACTACAGTAGGCATTCCCTGCACTGTTTGTCCTCCCATTGCTAAGATAACTTTGTCTAGTCTCTGAACATGTCTTCCAACCTCAGGAGACCCTTTATAATTGATGTGCATTTGTCTAGGAAAATTTGGTGCATATTTTTCCTCAGGTAAGTATGTAAAATTGTGACATGAATACAACATTTCAGTGTAGTTTCCCATAATCAAGTTTGTCTCCTGACAAGTATGTGTGTGACAATTCTCAAATAGTTAAAACCCTATGTACAGATGCCAAAGGGTTACATTTCTCCTCTTTTGTAAGTTGCAAAATGGCCTATATTTCATCCCATGAACAAGTCCCACAAAGTCCTTGTTTGACCAAACTACTATTGTCCCATTTATCCTCCGAGTGAATAGATTATAAGAGTGTCGTGTATCTTTCTCATCCAGTGTCTCTTGCCTGTCCACAATAGTGGCACACCAAGGATACCCCTCTATTCCATTCACCTGTGTGTAATTAAAACTAAACCCATTCCAATTCCCAGAAATACCCTTCTGTAGACAAAGTAGGAAACCTGCAACTAGTCCTGAAAAGTTAAAATATCTCTGAAAGAGAGTTCCATTATTATCATAGTCTAGTCCATCATCTTTAAACATGTGAGAAATATTGCCTTGGGTCATAAATTTAGGCATTGTCTCACTCCATGACATCACCCTTAACCATGGTGGATTCATGACGAATGCCCATCTCTGTTGTTGCTTCGGTGCTGGGTTGATGGACACAGTGTTACTGAGTGTCATGATGAGTACAAGAAGAATGAGAGGAGTCATCGTGACCTAGTTGAGTGAATTTCTCCAGAAGTTTTTTCATTCACAGCTGATAACGTCTCTTTGCTCCCTGTGACTGCTTCACCTTGGCGGTTGTCCTCTATCACTCTTATCCTTTTCACTGGAACCCACACTTCTCTGTTATCATCTGTTAAAACACAAACGTACCCTTTTCCCCACGTTAACACTGTATAAAGACCAAACCAATTTTTTTTTTTTTTCTCATCGTGCCACATTACTGGCTGCTTTCAGGGCACTTGTTATTGCTGATTCAGTCTTTGCAGACTCCTTATTAGGAAATGTTAAGAATTTCATAGCAGCTGATAAGCCATCATTATCAAATTTTAAATAATTTAGAGTATAAAGAGCCAATTGTAATTTATCAACTCCTGGTCCAAGTCCCCCTTTTTGTTTTTGCAAGTAAGTTTTCAAGGAGCGATTTGCTCGTTCCACTATAGCTTGACCAGTGGGATTATGGGGGATCCCAGTGACATGTAAAATTGAAAATTCTGACATGAATTGTACAATGGCTTTGCTGATATAAGCTGAACCATTGTCTGTTTTAATGCATTTTGGTACTCCATGATGTGCGGAGCAATGTAAGAGATGTGCTCTCACATCTTTAAAAGCTTCTCCGCACCTGGCTGTAGCCATTATAAAACCTGAAAATGTGTCAACAGTAACACGAATATATTTTGCTCTTCCAAATGATGGATAATGAGTAATATCCATTTGCCATATAGAATTTGGACCATCACCCTTAGGGTTTGCAGGGTGACAAGAAGGTGGGGGTAAGAATGGAACACATTGTACACACTGCTTAACTATAGCTCTAGCTTCTTGTCTGAAAATACCATAAAGGTATCTTAAAGACCATGCAGACAAATGTAATTTGGAATGTGCTTGTTTTGCCAATTCAGTAGAGTAGAATGTTTGAAGTACATTGTCTGCCATCTCATTACCCTCAGTCAGTGGTCCAGGTAATTTAGAATGTGACCGAATGTGTGTGATATAAAATATTGTTGTTTTGGCCCTTATTGCCTGCTGAACTTCCATAGTTATCTGTGTAATACTATCTCCCTATCAGGAATATATGCTGACTCTAATCTAGGTATCAATAGTGCTGTATACTTGCTGTCTGTGATGATATTGCAAGGTTCTTTTACATATAATAATGCTTGCAGTACTGCATAGAACTCATTTTGTTGTGTAGAAGTAAATGTTGTTTTAAATTTATGCATCTCCTTTTTAGATGGAATATACATAGATGCCCTAAAATTTTTTGTTGCATCTGTAAAAACATCAACTCCCTCTACTGGTGAGGAAGAGCATTTTTCAGCCCAAGACCATGGCCACACGGCAAATTGCTAGCCAAAAGGAATTGGGAGGCCATGTTGAAAATTCTGATTAATCAATATCTGCCATTCCACAAACTCCTGTATGCAGTTCTCTTTTTTTTGACTTATATACATAGTATATATCATGTGAGGTTCCTGTCCTATTGACATCCTGACTCTCTTCACTGCCTTATGTATTACTTGGTCTACCAGTACAGCATAAGGCACACAAGATCTGTTCTTTATCTGAGCCAAATGTACCCACTCAATAATTCCTTGTTTCTGATGTAAAACTCCAGCGGGTATTTTCTCAGTAAATAAGCCTGATACTTCCAAATCCTGTGATTCTAATATCCTGCTAGTAGTGCACTCCATAATCTTTTTTTGCACTAATTTCAAACAATCCAAGGCTTCATCGGTCCATTCTCTGTGTGAGTTTAACTGAGAGGGACCTTTCAATGAATCATATAATGGTTTCATTTGATCTGTTGTAATCCCCAACTGTGGCCTACACCACTGAATTTCTCCTATAAATTTTTGAAAGTCATTTAAAGTTGTAACCTTTGTAGAATCTAAGATAGGTGACTTCAAACTTAAACCTTACCACTGAATGCATCATTGTTTCACAGGCTAGGTTCTCCTTCTCTGATTACATTTACTCTGGAAGAAAAACTTTTTAGAAATTAAGTTGCTAATAAGTTCAAACACTAAATTTAACTTTTGCTTAGGCCAAGGAATGACTACAAGTTCAGATTAAAAGAGCAAGATCTTTTCTGCTTCATAGAGCATTACATATTAATTTATCAGTACATTGTCTTGAAAATGAAAATTTGAAAGTGTTTAAAATTTGTCCTGTTGTTAACAGTCACTGAATTTTTATAAAGAAAATTAGTTGAAACCCTTCAAAATGGTAGTTCTCTTCCTTTGATCTAATGTGGAATGATAAGAGTTACAATACACTCTAGACCCAGATGAATGATGATTTGGGACTACAGGGCAAAAAAATCTTAATGGTTCCAACCTCTACTCAAGTAAATTTTACTTCTGTGTCCACTCCTTAAGAACTTCTTTGAATGAGAGGGTTTTTGAATTCCTCAGCTGAAGGGAGGGAGACTTTGCCCCAAGTCTCCTCCATTCTACAGGAGAGTTCACAAACTTTATCTCTGCTGAGGTGTGTTTTTAAGATTTATGCATATTTCAAATTTGCCTTAGTGCCAAATAATATAACAAATCCTGATCTGTTTTAAATATCTAATTAGGAGTGACATGTTTCACTTAAAATATAACGAGAAAACTTTTTGGTTATTTCTCATTATACTAAAAACTTTTCTTTTAGGTGAGGCATGAGATAATGAAAATGCTAATCAGCCTGCCTTTGATCTGAGGGAAAAAGTTCCCTGATCTCCTCTTGTCTTTCTCGCCACTTTCACAACCTGGCCACAGTTAGAAAGTAGAAAGAGAGAGAGAGTTTTATCAACAACTTTCCGATAATTTCCAAAACTTTTATGCTTTCCTTAAACTTCATATCCATGTTGTTATCCTAGTGGGCTTTGATTAAAGCCCTTTCAAAACTGCACATATATTATTTCCTTGCATTTCTTATCTAAAACTGCATTTAGCAATCATATAAACTAAATAATAGTAAGATTGGTTCCTCTCTTTCTCTCTCCCATACTTCTCCCTGAGGCTGCAGCCATCAGAGAGAAGGGAGGAGGGGGAGGAAAAGAGATAAAATTCCAAATTCCAGCTACAATGGAGCTGACTGTAATAACTCACAAACATATGTACACAGAACATGTAAAGACAGAACACATATACAGACAATGAAAAAAATCCAAAAACTGAGAAAAAATTGTCAGAAATTCTCTGCACTATGCAAAACTACCACTTGTCAGTGGATCTCATTGTGGCTAATTGCTGGTACCTTTGTCTGAAACACTGAGTCTCTTTGTTTGGGTATTCTCCTCAGGTATACCTGAGGTATACCCCTCAGTTTACCTGAGTCGTGACCAGTGAATGCCATCCAAGTGGCTGGGGGTTGGAAATTCCCTTACATGGGAGTACTTAGAATTACTTAAGAAACTTAACCAAAGGAAGATGGTAGGAAACACTGTGTACCATTTGGAAAGACACTGTAAATATTTCACTTAGTCAAACTATTATCACATAAACTTTTCTAAGTCAGACCCAACAAAGAACATTGAAATAGTAGATGCCCATTTTGTTTTTCAGTACACAGGAGTAAGTTAGAAAAGGTAAATAAAATCAAAATCCATAAAAATAAGCAGGAATTTCCCATATTACATTGACTAAGAGAGGGAGGATAGGCTTTGGATGGAGATAGATGCTGTAGCACCAATACAATATCCACAGCACCTATGGTACTCATGAATATGTCAGTGAAATTCTGAATTTCGAAATACAACACACCCTCCATAAGGAACTAAAGCATTTATTCAAACACTGGAAAGCCAAATCCAACTTAGGGACAACGACATTAGTACATAAGAACAATGCAGAGGGCAGCACCAGCCTCAAGTCTTCCCCTTGCTAGGCTTCCAACAAACCTATTCCCTTAATCAAATCATAAGCAGACTCCTTTAAACAAAATCACAAACAAGCTCTCTCACTCATCCTAGCCAGTTACCTGTTTTCCTCTAACCTTCCTAGGTCTGACTAGTCTCTGATTAACTTCCTCCCAGCTCTTCCCTAGCTCCACCTCTTCCTGTTCTACCCTCCCTTCTCCACCCATCTAGCAAACTCCTCCCAACACATGTGACTTAAAGTTCTATGTGATTTAGGCAGGTCACATAGGCCTATTAATAGATGGGAAATATCTTCAAATTATGCAAAAAAATTACATTAATAATAAGCAACATGCATTATCACTACAGATATTGACAGAAATTGGTGTATTAGAACGATACCCACAGAGGTATTGTTGCTTTTGCAGGAAGATTTCTCTCTAACTTTAATTGTAGGAGGAGTGGTTACCCAGGAAACTGGTAACTTGAAATACTATGGGTATAATTTATGAGCATTAACATATAAGAAGATAGCTGGAATGTCATTTTGAGGTTTGTGGAAGATGGTCTGATATGCGTTCACTGTGAGAGCAAAGGAAATTACAAAGATGAAACACCTCTGCTCTCTTGAGCTTGCCATAGAATTCCTCTCCATGAATAGTAATGCTTCATGTGTATCTTTAAGGTGATTGTGAACAACAGAATAAGAGGTAGGAATCCAGACTTTTTTTCTGGTACTGTCCTTCATCCTCTAGACTATCCTTCAATAGAGCAATAAAGAATGAAATCTTTAACATTGTATATTCTTTAATTTTCTGTTTATACCATTCCTTTCAGTCATATCTGCTTGCACCTTCATTTGGGGTTTTCTTGGCAAAGATAATGGAATGCTTTGCTATTTCCTTCTCAAGTTTGTTTCAGAAATTAGGAACTGAGACCATCAGGGTTAAGTGACATTCCCAACATCACCCAGCTAGTAAGTATCTGAGGCCAGATTTGAAATCAGAAAGATGAGCCTTCCTGACTTCAGGTTTAACAGTGTATCCACTTTGCCGCCTAGCTATCTGTTCTTTAATAAAACTACACCAATGAAAAGTGATGCAGATGAAGTGAATAGTAGTGAATGAAGTGATTAGAATGATTCTTTTGGGGTGCATGAGGGCATTCAGGAAGGTCTGGTATCTCTGATATGAGAGTCTGCTGAGACTTTTCAAGGCTTCTTATCTACTCCTGGTGTCTACCTAACACACTACTCTCACCTGTGGTTTCAAGAAGCTGTAGCAGGCACACTCTGGTAAAAATTTTCTTGGCAGACAGGGTAAATCAGGTTAAGGGTGATTGATGGACCTCAAACCCATAAGTAAGTTAGGGAGGTCTCTACTACAAGTATTGGAGGCTTCCCCTGACAGGATGGGCAGATGGGAACAATCTGTTCCAGTGGTCATGAAGGTGGATGAAGAAAGTGTTGTGTAACTTTTAGAGCTGGTCAGACACCAATGACCCCAAAGTCATGTGCTGTATCTTAGTCTTGACTATTTTCTTGCCACTGGCCTTCAATGACTCTGGAAGACAGAATGAATGAAACTGATGACTTTGTGCAACTCAGTTTAATTTCAATCCAGTTCATAGGTGAGTCACAGTATCACCCTGTGATATCACTTTTCCTCTTCAAAAATGTAGAGCACCCAACAACTGATGATATGAATTTCAGAAGTAGGAAGTTCATAAGTGGAAATAGATTTTGTTGGGAAAGGAAAAAAATTCCTTACTTAATGAATTTATGCAATATTAGTATAATACCCAAATTATTCACAGGAAGATTGTGTCTTAAATTGGCAATATTTTGCTTTTAAATTTTTACTTTGTATCTCTGCATAATTAAAGAGTTGATTGACGTAAATAAAATCTTCGTTTACTCCATCTCAGGGAACAGTTGAAAGAAAAGACCAATACAACTGCTTCCCTACAGAGAAGGAGGGGATAAAAAGTTAAAGAAGGCCTTTTGCATCAGGCTAAGGAGTATTAGAGTTCAATTCCTTCAAGGGAGGAAGAACTAAGCATGTGCTGAGGAGAGAATAGAAAGGAGAGCTAGATGTTCGAAATGCTTTATGTTTTTATTATTCTAGTTGAATTGTTATGAGCTCTTATGAATATCATTGATATGCATACTAATGTCTAAGTTTAAATTGCAAGTTATTAAAATGCAGATAGTCTGTCTTTAACTCTAGTTGCTTATTAGTTGTGTTTTATTTTTCCATTGTGGAAAACTGGTTAATATAGATGCATTATTTTATTCATACATCTTCATTTCCACAATAAAATGAGAAAATAAAAAGAAGCCTAGAGGGCTTAGCAGGATTCAGAGAAAACCACTGGCAAAAATTAATCTTCCTCTTAATATTCTTAATAATTCTCTGTTATATAGATTAAAAATAAATAATCTCACACTATTCAGTGATCAATGTATAAATGCAGGAATGATCCCTGACTTCAAGGAACTTATATTCTAATGAGGAACCAACATGTAAAGTGTATTGGATCATAGATTTAGAACTGGAAAGAATTTTAAAATGTGACTAAATATAACCCCTTCATTTTTAAAGATCATTAGAGCATAGATTTATAGCTGAAAAGAAGCTTAGAAGAAATTGTGTCCAATAGTTTCATTTTAAAATTTTATTAATATTTCATTTTCCCTAATTATATGTAAAAAGTGAAATTTAATATTTTAGGTTTTTTGAGTTCTCAATTATCTTCCTGGCTCCTCCCCCTATTCCCTTTCTGGGATGGTAAATAATTAGAAATAGATTATACACGTGTAGCAATGCAAAACCTATTACCATATTAGTAATTTTGTGGAGGAAAATACAAAACAAATGAATAGGAATGAAAGAAAGTGAAAAGTTACATGCTTCAATCTGCATTCAGACTTCATCATTTCTTTTTCTGTAGCAGTTTTCATAATGAGTCCTTTGGGATTATCTTAGACCATTAAAGTACCTATAATAACTAAAGCATTCACAGTTGCCCATTATATAATATTGTTTTTACTGTGTACAATGATCTTATTATGCTTATTTTACTCATTATCTCTTCAGAGAAGTCTTTCCAGCTTTTTCTGAAATCATCCTGCTCATCATTTTTTTACACTGCAATAGTTTTCCATTACACTCATCTAACACAATTTCTTCAGCCATTCCCCGATTGATGGGCATTCTCTCAATTCCCAATGCTTTGCCACCACAAAACAGCTGTTATGAATATTTTTACACAAATAGATGTTTTCCCCTATTTTAATCTCTTTGAGATACAGGCTTAGTAGTGGTATTTACTGGATCAAAGTGTATAAATAGTTTGATTGCCCTTCGGGCATAGTTCCAAATTGCTTTCTAGAACTCTTGGATGGGTTCAAATCTCCACCAACAATCCATTCCTGCCCCATTTTTCCTACATCTCTTCCAACATTTTTAATTGCATTTGTAATTTATAGAATGAAATAAGAATTTTCATAACATACAATAATTTTTAAAATATGATTGCATGTGAAACTACAAATCTAATATACACAAATTATTTTTCCTTTTAAATATCCAATATATTTATCATGAAATTTATTTTTTTCTTTTCTCCCCCACCCTAAAATAGCTACCATAAGACACAAATAGGTAGATATGTGAAAATTATTCTATACATCCTTCTATTTATTTATTTATCTTTTTTTCTGGGTGCACATAGTGACATTCTTCATTTTCTTTCATGGTTAATTTGAGTAGTTAAAATAGTTAAAATTAAAAGAATTCTGAGGTACTAATTCATAGCTATTAGATTACATAATAGGACAGAAAAGACACATGACAAATGTTGGAGGGGACGTGGGAAAAATGAGACATTAATATATTGTTGTGATTGATTAAGCTGTTCTATAGTCCTTACAAAATGCAAAATGGATAATTTCGATTGTATTAAACTGAAAGGTTTTGCATAAGTAAAACCATTCTATGTGTCCTAAAAATTTGAAACAGTGCCCTTTGGTGTAGCAACATCAATACTAGATCTGTCTGTATCCCAAAAGAGATAAAAAAAAGGAAAATGCTCTTTTCTAGGGTAAAGAATTGGAAATTGACGGGATGTACATCAATTGAGGGATGGTTGAATAAATTGTGTAACGTAATTGTGTCAGAATACTATTGTACTATAAGAAATAATGGAGAGGATGCTCTCAGAAAAATCTAGAAAGACTTAACATAGGTTGATGCAAACTGAAATATGTACAAAGTAACAGAAATATTGTAGGATGATCAGCTGTGAATGACTTATTCTCAATAATGTGACAATCCATGACAACTCAGAAAGATTTAAGATTAAAAATACTATCCATCCTCAGAGAAAGAACTGATAATGCTTGAATACAGATTGAAGCAATTTTAGTTTTTTATTTAACTTTCATTACTTTTTAAAGGATTTTTCATCTATGTTTTCTTTCACAAAATGAATATTATGGATATGGTTTGTATGACTACTCATATATAATCTACATGGAATTGCTTGCCTTCTCATTTGGTGGGGGGGAGGAGGAAAGGATGGGATTTGGAACAGAAAGTTTTAAAAACAAACGAGAAAACTGTTGTTTAAGTATAACAGGGGAAAATAAATAGTAAGTAGCTGCAAAAATAGTTTAAAGAACTTATTTACTCAAAGTCATTCTTAAAACAATATTGCTGTTATGGTATACAATTTTTTTTCCATTTTGCTCTTCCTTATTTCTTTGAAGTCTTTCCATATTTTCCCTCTAAAATCATTGAACTCACTAGCACAGTATTATTCCATCACCATCATGTACCACAAATTGGTTAGCCATTTCCCAGTTGATGGACATCCCTGCAATTTACAATTCTTTGCCACCCAAAGAGAGTTGCTGCATTTTAGAATATATATGTTCTTTTCCTTTTGCTCCAAATATTTTCAGAAATAGACCAAGTAGTGTAATTGCAATGTCAAAGGGTATAAACATTTTAATAGCTCTTGGGTGTAATTCCACATTGCTCTCCAAAATGGAGAGATCATAAAATCAATCTGTTCATAATTCCATCAAAAATGAATTAATGTCCCAATTTTTCCATGTCCCCTCCAAAATTTGTCCTTTGTCTTTCTATCATTTTAACCAATATAGCAGATGTAAAATGATACTTTAGAACTATTTTAAATGAGCATTTCTCTAATCAATAATGATTTAGAATATTTTTGTGTGAGTATAAATTGTTTTTATTTCTTCTTCAGAAAACTGTTTTTCATATCATTTGACCAGTTGGGGAATGATATGTATTCTTATAGGTTTGACATAATTGTTTATATATTTTAGATGTTTCTTTTATATGACAACTGTCAATAAATTTCCCTCAAAATTTCTACTTTTCTTTTGATCTTGTCTAGATGTGAATTTTTATTCAAAAACATATTTTTTAATTTCATGTAATCAAAATTATCCATCTTACACCTAACTTTACTCTCTATCACTTGCCCATTCATAAATTGCCTATCCATAAGTCTGATAAATACTATGTTCCATGTTCTTCAATTTTCTTCTAAAATTTCTATTTATATCTGGGTCATATATCCATTTTGACCATATCTTGGTAAATGGTTTAAGATGGTTTATATTTGTTTCTGCCATACTGATTTCCAGTTTTCCCAGCTTTTTATACCAAATAATGTACTCTTCTCCCAAAATCTTAAGTCTTTACACTAGTCATATAAAAGGTTATTATGTTTATTTGATGCTGTAAATTGTATATCTACTTTATTCCATTTAGTTATCTACTTCTTTGCCAGGACCAAATGGTTTTAATAATTACTGGCTTATAATTTAAAATCTTGTCCTACAAAACCTTCTTCCTTTACACTTTTCATTCTTTCTTTTGATAGTCTTGATTTTTAAATGATTTTTTAAAAATTCAGTTAAAAAAGTTAACTTAACTGAAATGGTATTGAATATGTAAATTGATTTGGGTAAAATTGTCCTTTTATTGTATTGGCCTTGCCTACCCAAGAATAACTAACATTTATCCAATTATTTAAATCTGATTTTATATGTATAAGAAAGTTTTATGTAATTGTTTATATAGTTTCTGAGTTTGTTTTGGCAGGTGTACTCCCAGATAGTTTATGTTACCTAGAGTTATTTTAAATGGGATATTTTTTACTATCTCTACTTGTAGAGTTTTGTTTGTAATATATAGGAATGTTGCCTTCCAGCACTTAGCATTTTTCTGCCATATTAGCCATCTGATAGACATGAAGTAGTACCACAGACACGTTTGAATTTGCATTTCCTAATTAGTGACTTAGAGCATTTTATATGAACACAGATAGCTTTGATTTCTTCATCTATAAACCACCTATTCATATCCTTTGACCATTTATCAATTGGAGAATGACTGCAAACATAAGTTGGACTCAATTCTCTATATATTTGAGAAATGAAGCCTCTGAGAAACTTGCTGTAATTCCCCCCTCCTCAGTTTTCTCCTTTCATTTCCTTGTTTTTTGGAAGCGAACAAGGGTTTAATAATTACCGACTATGTGCCAGGTACTATGTTAAGCACTTTACAAATAATCTCTCATTTGATACCTATAGCAGCTCTGTGACGAAGGTTCTATTATCCTCACTTTAAAGTTGAAGAAACCAAGGCAGACATGATGATGATGATTTAGCTCTTACAATGCACCAGGATTTCTGTTAAGTATATTTTCCCCCTTTTTTCCCACCTCCCTCTCACCCTAAAGATGACTAGCATTAGATACAAACATGTGTTTTTTGTGTGTGTGTGTGTGTGTGTGTGTGTCTGTATGTGAAATTATTCTCCACATACTTCTATTTATCACTTCTTTCTCTGCATGAAGATAGATTCTCTTCATATGTTTTTTGTGTTTCACTTGGGTATTTATAATAGTCCAAATGACTTTGTCATTCAAGGTTCTTCTTAAAAGACTATTGTTGTTCCTGTATAGTATATTTTCTTGAATTTGCAAATTTTTGCCCTTCATTATTTCATTCAAATTTAACCATATTTTCTAAGATCATGGAGCTCATCACTTCTTATTGCACAGTAGTATTCCATCACAATCATATACAACAACTTGTTCAATCATTCCCCAAATGATGGACCTCCATGAATTTTCCAATTCTTTGTCACCACTGTGAGAGCTGCTGTAAATATTTTTAGAACACAGAAAGGCTTTGTTTGCAAAACTTTTCAATTTAACATAATGAAAATTACCCATTTTACATTGTGTAATGTTCTCTATCTCTTATTTGATCACAGATTCTTCCCTTATCTGTATATCTGACAGGTAAACTATTCCAAACTGCCCTAATTTATTTATGATATCACTTTTTATATAGTCATTTTAATCTCATTTTGATATATACTAGGGTTGGAAACCTGTTGCCTCAAGGCCACATGTGACTTTATAGGTGCTTAGGTGAAGCCTTGTGACTGAGTTCAAGTTTTACAAAACATATCCTTTTATCAAGGGAATTTGCTCTGCAAAGTTTAGATTCAGTCAAAAGGCCACACTTGAGGACCTAGAGGGCCACATGTGGCCTTGAGATGCAGGTTCCCCACCCCTGGATAGCTTCAATACTGTTTTCAAGTTTTCCCAGTAGATTTTGACAAATAGAGAGCTCTTGCCCCCGCCAAAATTAAGATCTTTGGGTTTATCAAACATTAAAGTGCTATAATAATTTAGTACTATGTCTTGTGTGCCTAATCTATTCCTCTGATTCACCAGTTTATTTCTTAGTATCAGACTGTTTTAATGATTGCCTTTTTATGATATAGTCTAAGTTCTGCTATAATTAGGCCAACTTCCTTTGTATTTTTTTCATTGAATCTCTTGATATTATTTACTTTTTATTCTAAATGAGACCTACATAACTTGGTAGTAGTTAGGGGGCGAAATTAACATAGGCTAAACATCTTCATGCCACAGATAGGTTGGACTAGAGACAGATTGATGATGGTTGGCTGGATTGGGTCACGTGACAAACAGAAGAGAATGCAGAGGCAGCGCTACAGTTTTCCCAGGCCACCAAAATCCTTTTGTTTTCCATGTTGGGTAGGACTTACCTAGATGAATTTTATTATACTTTTTTCTAGCTTTATCAAACAATTTTGGTAGTTTGGCTTGGTAGTGAATAAGTAGAACAAGTTAGGTAGAATTATAAATGTTTATTATATTGGTTTAGTCTACCTATAAGTATTTTCCCAGTTGTTTATATCTGACTTTATTTGTGAAAAGTGTTTTGTTATTGTTTTTATGGTTTCTGTCAGGTAGACTCCCAAACATTTTATATTGTCTACAGTCATTTTAAATTGAATTTCCCTTTCTCCCTCTTGCTGCTGGACTTTGTTAGTAATATATAGAAACACTGTATATGGAATTATTTTATATCCTTCATCTTTGCTAAAGATGTTAATTATTTCAACTTGTTTTTATCTTAGGTGATTCTCTAAAATTCTCTAAGTATACCATCATATTATTTGCAAAGAGTAATAATTGCATGTCCTTATTGCATATTCTAATTTTTACAATTTCTTTTTTCTTTTCTTATTGCTATACCTAGCATTTCTAGCGCAATAATGAATAATAGTGGCGATAACGGGCATCCTTCCTTCACCCCTGATCTTAGAAAAAGTTTCTAGCTTATCCGCACTACTGATAATGCTTGGTGATGGTTTTAGGTAGAAAATAGCTATAATTTTAAGGAAAGTTCCATTTATTCCTATGTTCTCTAATATTTTAAAGAGGATTTTTCCTCCTTTCACAAAGGCTTTTTTCTGCATCTCTTGAGATAACCATAAATTTCTGAAGATTTTTTTAATTGACTTGTGAATTATGCTCAACAACTTCAATAGACCAGTGAAGAAACTGAGGCACAAGAATATTAAACATCTTTTCTTGAGTCACACTGCTACTGTCTGAAGTGAGAGTTATATCTGGTCATTCCTGAGTCCAGGATGAATACATATGCATATGCATATATACATACACACACATGTGCATATATACGACTATCTAAATATACTCACACCCACAGACATATATATGTGTATATATATATAAAACATATATATATATATATACACATATATATGCATGCATCTATATACACATTCACATATGCAACAGGTATAGTTAGATGATAGATTGGTTTTGTATATGTATGCACATGAGAGATGAGAATGGTTTTCTGTAATATTACTAGCCCATTATTATATTAGTATTAAGGGTTTTTACTTTCTATTATGTTATTTGAGGACCAGACCCTATAAGTCAGACTCTGAAGGACATTGTTATTAGATGAGATTGCCCAAATCCCTCAATCTTAGGGAAGACCCTACACCACTAAAAGACCTTTCTTTTGTCTAGAGTGTAAGCAAAATATAATGTCCTTGCATTCCAGTCCTAAAACATTAAACTCAGGTTCTCAGATCACTGAAGCTTGGAGTGACCCTCTAAGGTCATGAAAAGGAAAATCAACCAGAGTGGTCTAGGTAGAGATGGATTCCTTTGTCCAGATTGCTGAAAGCATTTGAGTCTCATGAGCAAGTCTAATCCTCAGCAGGAGGAGAGGAAGACTTTTAGCTTACTTCCTCATTAATATGTCTACCTCCTCATTAATTGTTCACCAGTCAGGTTTTATACCTCTTGTCATGAGCATTCCCTTTTCTAAAGTAGTTAAGGCATTGAGTACCACCATTAGGTGTCTTTTTTTTTTTTTACTATGATAAACCACTTATCATTACTTTATTTATTATCAGCTAGCCTAATTTAAAAAATTGATAATTACCCAGAAGCTCCACCTCTTGGATTTTTCATTCTTCTCATACGGGTGCATGTTTGTGTATGTGTATATGTATGTATATTCCATGATTTCCATATCTGACAATAAAAAAGCTTGAATACAAAAAAACATTAAAGAAAGGAGAGGAAATTATGCATGCATATGTATGCATACATGTATATATATAAATGCATATATAAATACATACATATAGATATGCACATGTGTGTATCCTCTTTGGCTTTATTTCTGAGAGTAGAAAGGCCTTCTTTAAAAGAAAAAAAAAAGGAGCCAAAACTAAATAATTTCAAGGCGAGGCATTCTATACATATGTGTGTCTAGACAATTCTATGTTTATTTGCATAATGTGTGTATCTATATCTGTCTATCTATCTATATTGTTACTACACCTCTTCAAAACAGTTTTGCTGTTATGTGGAGGTCAGTGCCTCTTGCAGTAGAGATTGCAGCTTAGCTTTGACTTCTACTTCTTTCAAAATTACAGATTAAAAAGAGTCACAGCAAGGGATTCATTTAAGAAAAGAAGGTGACTCAGAAAGGTACAACTGCATTTATCACCACTATACCTAAATTTTGTGTTTCACAAGACTTCCACAGGGATTGCTATCAAGAATGGTATATTAGGTTCTTTTTCTCTTCAGAAGGCATTTCTACTGTAAGATATGGGCAAAATAGAGGACAAAGAAATGGAACCTCTATGCCACTAATGAGAAAAGCAAGTACAACAAAGAATGAAATCTTGATGGTGATAATTCAACAGGTTTATTTAAAATTCAACTGTTTCCTGAATCTTAAAGAATTACCAGTATATTATTTTCTATTGTAAGGTATAGAAGGCAGTCCAGAGGATGCTAGTCTGCCTTCTGTTTTTCATTTTAAAGGCCTAAGTATAATATTTTCCAACCACAGGGGCAGATGGTTAGAGTTTTCCAGCAGTAATTCTGTAAGTAGTTCACACAGCAAGACAAGCAATGCAAAATAGTCTATACAAAGTCACATACAAAGTCACAAACAAAGTCACTGTGCTGCAGCTTGTCATCTTCATAATAGACTGTCATTTATGAGTTCCTTTTAATATCTCTACTGAAATACTTTTACCTGAGCCATCATGGAAGGTGCAACATTGTAAGAATAAATTTGCCACTGTGTTCCAAGTACTACAACTGATTGTCTAAGGATGAGAAGTCTGAGAAAAGCATGGTCACTACGATGTGTTTGTGACTGTGTTGTGTATTTAAGACTGAATATGTGTTTCTTTGAGAGAGAGAGAGAGAGATAATGAGACACACAGAGAGACAGAGAAAAAGGCTGAGACAGAGATAGAGAAACAGAGAGGAGGACAGAGGTAGAGATAGAGGGAAAGAGAGAAACAAACACAGAGACTACTTCAAAATGAAAAAGAAGAAACTATTTTGGTGTGCAGTATTATTCATAGAATTTTTCATTCAAAAGCTGATCATTACTTCACCTTTACCTTTGCCTAAAGGAAAATACCATCAGTAATAGACAGCTGAGTCACCAAGGCAATATTTGCAGCACTGGCTGCGACTATGAATATGCCAGCATAGTTCTCTGTCTCAAACTGTAGCAGACTCTCTATATAGAAGTCAGAAGAAGAACATTTATTTAAACACCAGAAAGCCAAATCCCAGAACAGAAAGTTAAATCTGTCATGGTAGCCAAAAAGTCAATAGACATGATCACCACAGGGGCAAAGCCACCCCCCCCAAAACCGCTCCCCCCCACCCCTGGGGTCTTCTCACTAGCAAACACTCACAAACCTGAGCCTTGCCTTGCCTGCCTGTCTGAATCCTCTCTCTTCTGCCCAGACCATTCTCATTCACTTCCTCCTGTTTTGTTTCACCCGTCCTGTTCCACCTGTTCAGCAAACTCTTCCCACCATATGTGACATAGGCCTTCAGGTAATTTAAGCAGGTCACGTAGACCTATCAATGAATGAGAAACATTTTCAGAACATTCTCATTTACCTTCAGAAAAAAGTCAGAAGAAGAAGAAAAATCACCTCTAAATTTATTAAATTAAATTAAAGAAAAATTAAAGATTCTTCTTTTTTGTTTAAACCTGGCAAAGGTTGTTATTATATGTTGGTGGTAGTTTTTAATGTCACGGGAAATTATTTTTGATCAACCATTATAGTAAATTTTTTGATGTCAAAATTCCACAGATCATTGGAGAGGGCAATCTCTCTAATCACTTCTGTTGCAGGATCATACATTTTTGGGATCCACAAGTAAAAGAAACATATTTTGAAAGGAATCTGCAAGGTAATTTTTTAATGTTTCTTTGTTCTATTTTGATTTTGTTTAAAAAAGACAAATATTTTCCTATAATAAATACTAAAGTTCTACTTTGGTCCTTTATTGTGACAATGAGCTGACTTTGTGTTTTAGAAAGTCGTGTAAGTACAACAAAAGTTACAAGTATAGGCCTGAAATCTTATTTTTTCATTTGTCTGAATACAGTCCTGAATTCTGAATAAAATCTGATACGAATGAAAATTTAACAACAAAAATGGCAAAGCAACTATGATACTGCTGCTGCTGCTGATCATACTGATAAAAATGAATAACCCCAACAAATCTCAAATCACCAACCCTGAACAGACAGAAACAACAAATTAATGGAAGGCCTCAGAGTGTGATCTATGGCAGGGACTCTACATGTACTGTGACTGTTGTGATAGCTCTGAAGTACTCTGTTGCAGTAAAAAGAACACTAGATTTGTAATCAGAGAGCCTGAGATCAAGTGGATTTTCAACTTACAATAGTCTTGGCCTCGGACAAAACTCAAAAAATGGAATTTATAGAACTGAGTTCCAATTCCAGCCCTGCCACTACTGTCCATATCTAAGCATACAATTTATATTAACTTTCTGACTCTCATTTCTTCTGTAAAGTGAGGACTTCGGCTTAATAAAATACATTATCTCTTCCCTTTCTAAGTCTATAATCCTATGATCACAATTCCTGTCAGCAACCATGAAATGCTGGTTGGTGGACTCTGACTTTACAACTGCTGGAGTTAACACTATGATCAGGGTGATAAAACTGTTCCAATGAATCAAATAAATATTTAGGAGGCACTCAAAACCATTAGCATGATCAGCTTGATATGGAAGAAAGCTGAGCAAGTTATATTCACAGATCCTATCAACAGAAGGAGGCAATATACGTCAGAAAAAAAAAAAAAACAGAAATGCTTCTACATAGATGACACTGTGCTCTAAGGGAAAAATCCTTATGAAATAGATTGAAGGTTTGAATCCTCTATTGTGGACCCATAATAGAATATAATGAAATAAGTAAGAGATATTACCAGTTATAGTCATAGATTGCATGTCTTTTTTTGTGCGTATGACTGATAACCACAATTTTATGTAAAACACTAGCATGTTGCTTAGCAGTGCCGGTCAAATATAAGAAGGAACTTTATTCCTGAATCCAGATTAGATGAAATCAGAGTCTAAATTGAAGGTTAAATTGAATCTGAAGAGGAAAAATCTGAATAACTTTCAGGAATTAACACAAACTCTGGAAGAAATAGAAATGACTGGGAAAAAATAATGTCAAGACCTGTAATGATTTTTAAAAGAGATAGACATAAATAGAATGGATGCTGAAAAATGCTTTTTGTATTTGATGGTGTATATTCCAATAATAGACTAGCTAAATCTAAAGAGAGTAATTAAAAATACCAATATTTGCTATTGCATCATAAACAGATGTATTATCCTCAAATATTTGGCAAAACATATAATGAAGCTGTCTAGAAATATTCCAAAAGACAGAGATTATATACCACAATGGAAGAAACTACTAAAAAAGTTTGAAAAGCCAGGCAATAACATTAGGCAATTATGTTACTTCCTAACCAATGTGTACACTATAAAATTTGAATAGAATAACTACCAAATGAAGGAAATAACAAAAGTAGTGATAATTCCTTATATAATTAGTGAATGTTATACTTAACCAAAGGTTTCACAGCTTATTTTGCTCAAAATAATCTGTAAGCAATTATTAAAAAATAATATAATGTTTTAAGAGGTGGGAAAGGTGTGAAAAAATGTCATAATTATAAAGAAAAACTCATCATAGATTTACTGATTGTTGACTATCTAAAAACTTTATAAAAATTGCCCTACCTTTATCAAGGATTAAAAAGTCTTGACACAGTTTTGAATTCGGGTCTTAGTTATGAGTTGCATACACTATTAAATAATTCCAAAGAGAGTAAGAATGCAAAAGCATTTGATGTGTACATAGATAATTACTTCTATGCTTCCAGCACAGTAATGTTGGTATAATATTTGGCAAATTTCCAGGAGTCAATTTAAAGTCTATAGTGTTCTTGCTAGCCTTAAATATATGAACACTCCTGAATAAAAAGTGAATATTACTACAAGTCAAAGGGGAGGAATCATATCAAATCACTATATTAATCATTTGATGTATGTGGATGATAATGGAAAAAAATAAAAGCTGTTTCACCTCATGAAAACTTGATTCAGTGACAGTAAAATATCACTTGAACTTAGTAAGTAATATTTGCCAAGGATGAAATAGGGAATGAAGGACCTAGACTTTTCTTTCTTTTTTTTTTTTTTGGTATCAGCAGTAGACTCCCTGCCTTGTACAACTCAACTGGAATAGAATCACTGCCTGGTACTTTGCCGTAGGAAAGCAACCTAATGGCATTCAAAACCTCTTCTTCAATCAGAAGTTTGTCTAGAGAAGAATTGACTTTAACTTGAGGCAGATAGCCAATGGTTCCTTTAAGCATTGATTGATAATGATCTGTGAGAACATTATGAAAATATTCAGTCCATTTTTCCAAGATCATGTTTTTATCACTATTTAATATGACTCAATCAGCACTGAGTACTTGAGATGCAGCATAGGTCTTTGGCCCATAAATAGCTTTCAGTGCATCAGGAAAGCTCTTCAGATTGTTACAATCAGCATAAAACTGAATTTCATCTGCCTTTTTACTGAACCAAAGATCCTACATCTTTCTCAGCTTTAGTTGGAGTTAAACATTGCCTTCTTAGAGCCTGACGAAGTACCCTTCTGGTAAACCCTATGGAGTTATTTTTTTTTTTTAAATTCATACGCTCCTTTGCTTCTCCACTGTTAATATCCTTATGTTGACTCAGTTTTCCTTCCAAGTTAGCAATGAAGTATTGTTGCTTAGAAAAATGCTCTATTCTGTTCTAATAGTTGGCTTGCCTTGGGATTGTTGCTTTTGTTGAATGAGAATGTTAAGTTTGAGGAGGATAAGCCTATGATCAGTCCAGCAAGCTGTACTACACATCACCTTTGTCATTCTCATATACTGTCTGTCTCTTCTCACAATGACATAGATTTTTAAATGCCTATCTTTGCTGTGAAGGTGCATCCATGAAGTTTAATTGCATTTTGATAAATAGAAGACAGTGTTGTTGATGAGAAAGATATGAAATGCATTAGTCATCAGTAGGAAGTGCTTACTGATGTTTCCATTTCTGACTCCATTCATCCCAACCATTCATCCCAAGGACTCTGCCATTTGTGGTAGTCTGCATGTACTGTTGCATTAAAGCCTCCCAGAATTATAAGCTTGTCTTCTTTTGGTATATTGATAAGGAGGATCTTCATGTATTCACAATTTTTTTCTTTGTCCTTGTCAATGTTCTTCATGGTGGGACCATAGATACTGACTGTGGCTCTGTGGAGATTTTTATAAGTTGTAATCACATTATCATATGCCTGATGATCACTTCTTTTGGTATGCATACAAGCTTGTTAATGGAATTATTTCTGATTGCAAAGCCTACACTGGCTTCACTCACTGTGGCCACTTTAGGAAAAACAAACAAACAAACCTGTATCTAGCTCCAACTTCAATAAGTTAGTTTTCATTTGTCATCCTTGTTTTACTCAGGACTGATATTTGGATGTGAAAACTGCTGAGTTCTCTTGCAAGAAAACCTGTTTATCTTTCAGGTATACTGATTTTCATGTTGTTCATAAGCATGCATATGTTCCATGTACCAAAGGTGTGTGGAAACGTTTTTGCAAAATCAAAAAAATAAATTCCTGTTTTTTTGCAAGGCAATCTGAGTGAAGTGACTTACCCAGGGTCACACAACTAGCAAGTGTTAAGAATCTGAGGCTGGATGTGAATTCAGATCCTGCTGATTGTAGAGTCAGTGCTCTATTCATTTTGCCACCTATCTGCCCCTGTACATGTATGTGTGCTCATGTGTGTGCATGTGTGTGTGTTTCCTCTCGAAAGGGATCCCCAAATTAAAACCCCAAGAAATATCGTTGCCAAATTACAGAACTATCAAGTGAAGGAGAAAATACCACAGGCAGCCAGAAAGAAACAATTCAAATATCAAGGAGCTACAGTCAGGATCACACAGGACCTTGTAGCTTCTACATTAAAAGATCGAAGGAACTGGAATCCAACATTACATAAGGCAAAGGAGTTGGGACTACAACCAAGGATAAACTACCCAGCAAACTTCAGCATAACATTTCAGGCAAGGAGGTGGTCATTCAACGAAGTAAAGAATTTCCAGACCTTCCTGACAAAAATGCCAGAACTTAATAGACAATTCAATCTTCAAATGAAGCTCTCAAGAGAAGCATAAAAAGGTAAACGGGGGCAGAGAAGGTGGGGGAACAACCTTGTTATTCAATTTGGGCAAACTGTTTACTTCTCTATAAGGGAAGATGATACCTGTTAATCTTGAAAATGGTGCATCTATCATGAGACATAAAAGGGATATACATAAAGGGAACAGGTATAAAGTAAATGATGTCATGTTAAAAATATGATTTAAGTATGCAAAGGGATTGTAACAGGAGGCATGAAAAGGAGAAAGCAGAAAATGGTAAATTACCTCACAGGAAGAAGTACAAAATTATAGTAGAGGGAAAGAGGGGAGAGAGATGAGCGCTGTTTGAGAGATTCAAGGAGGGAACAATAAACTTAAGTAGATAATCTTAACTAGCTCTATAGGCAGTAAGAGGTGAAGGGCAAAGAAAGGGGAGGAAAGCTAAAAGGGAGGGAAGAAGCAGTAAGGGTAAAGGGGAGTAAAAGGGAGTGGGACTAAAAGAAGAAAGGGAAGGCTTCAGGAGGAGGGAGTGAAAAGTGAACACTATTGAGGAGGGGAAGGGAGATGGGAGAGCTAAAAGCACAAATGGTGGGAAAGAGGAAAGAGGAAAATACACAGATTGTAATCATAACTGTGAATGGAATGAACTCTCCCATAAAACAGAGACAGATAGCAGAACGGAAACCATAATAAAACAATATGTAGTTTACAAGAAACACATTTGAAATGGAGGATACACACAGGATAAAGGTAAAAGTTGGAGCAGAATATATTGTGCTTCAGCAGATGTAAGAAAAGCAGGAATAGTAATCCTAATCTCAGACAAAGCAAAAGCAGAAATAGATCTAATCAAAAGAGAGAAGGATGGAAACTATATCCTGCTAAAAGGCACCATAGCCAATGAAGCAATATCATTACTAGATAAGTATGCTCCAAGTAGTATAGCATCCAGATTCTTAGAGGAGAGGTTGGGGGAGTTGGAGGAAGAAATTGACAGCAAAACTATACTAGTGGGGGACCTCAACCTCCTCCTCTCTGAACTTAATAAATCTAACCTCAAAATAAACAAGAAAGAGGTTAAGGAGGTAAATAAAACTCTGGATAAGGTAGATATGATAGATCTCCTGAGAAAATTTAAAGAAAATAGAAAGGAATATGCCTTTTCTCAGCAGTACATGGCGCATTTACAAAAAATTGACAATATGCTAGGACACAAAACCTCACAATCCAGTGCAGAAAGGCAGAGAAAATCAATGCATCCTTCTCAGATCTTAATGCAATAAAAATTACATGTAATAAAAGGCCACAGAAAGATAAACCAAAAATCAATTGGAAACTAAATAATCTAATCTAAAAGAAGGAGTGGGTTAAAGAAGAAATCATAGAAACAATCAACAACTTCATTGAAGAGAATGACAATAATGAGACAACCTACCAAATCTTATGGGATACTGCAAAAACAGTTCTTAGGGGAAGTATTATATCTTTGAAGGCCTACATAAATAAAAGAGAGAAAGAGTAGATCAATGACTTGGGCATGCAGCTGAAAAAGCTAGAAAAAGAACACATTGAAGCTCCCCAAGTAAATACCAAATTAGAAATACTGAAAACCAAAGGAGAGATTAACAAAATTTAAATTAAGAAAACTGTTGAATTAATAAATGAAACCAATAGTTGATTTTACGAAAAAAAAACTAATAAAATTGATAAAGCTTGGGTCAATTTGATTAAAAAAAAGAAAGAAGAAAGTCAAATTACCAATATTAAAAATGAAAGAGGTGAACTCACTTCCAAAGAGGAGGAAATTAAAACAATAATTAGAAATTACTTTGCCCAACTTTATGCCCACAAATTTCATAATCTAAACGAGATAGATGAGTATTTTAAAAAATACAAATTGCCCAGATTAACAGAAGAGGAAGTTGAATACTTAAACAACCGCATCTTAGAAAAGGAAATTGAACAAGCCATCTATGAACTCCCTAGGAAAAAAATCTCCAGGGCCAGATGGATTTACAAGTGAATTCTATCAACCATAGAAAGAAAAGTTAATTCCAATACTGTATATACAATTTTTGAAAATTGGAGAAGAAGGAGTCCTCCCAAATTCTTTCTATGATGCAAATATGTCTTTGATACCTAAACCAGGAAGACAGAAAACAGAGAAAGAAAATCATAGACCAATTTCTCTAATGAATCTAGATGCAAAAATTTTAAATACGATTTTAGCAAAACGAATACAGCATCTTATCATGAGAATAATACATTATGATCAGGTAGAATTCATACCAGGAATGCAAGGCTGGTTCAACATTCGGAAAACTATTAGCATTATCCATCATACCTACAACAAAATTAACAAAAACCACATAATTATCTCAATAGATGCAGAAAAAGCTTTCGACAAAATACAACACCCATTCCTATTAAAAACATTGGAGAACATAGGAATAAAGGGAATTATCCATAAAATAATAAGCAGTATCTACCTAAAACCTTCAGCAAGCATTATATGCAATGGGGATAAGCTAGATGCATTTTCAATAAAATCAGGGATGAAACAAGGATGTCCATTATCACCAGTATTATTCAGTATGGTACTATAAATGTTACTGTATCAATTAGACAAGAGAAAGAAATGGAAGAACTTAAAAAAAACAAATTCCCAGTGGTTTTCTAAGGTAAAATGCCTTCTACACTCAGAGAAAGAACTATGGAATTCATTCGCAGAATGTAGCAGATCATGTGTGTGTATGTGGGTGTGTGTGTATGTGTGTGTGTGTATTATGTTTTCATTTGTTATATGATTTCTTCCATTTATTTCAGTTCATCTACACAGCATGACTGTAGTGAAAACGTATTCAATAGGAAAGAATCTGTAGAACCTATATAGAATTTTATGCCATCTTCGGGAGGGAGGGGAATGGTGGGGGTGTAGATGGGGGGTAAAAATCTAAGTTTTATGGTAGTAATTGTAGAACGTTAAAAAAATAAATAAAATTTAAAAAAAAAGACTACTCAGATACTGAGGGAGGTGTTTCAGTCTAGTAAGAACTTAACTCTATGATCTGGGCCATATGTATGCATGGTTGTGACTACTGATATCATTGTATTCAAACCTGCTGCTTCATCATTTACCTGTGCCAACAGGACTCTGAGTTAGGAAAACATGGCATAATGGGTGTTGTGTTTGTATTTAAGTAAGGCAGAGTTGCATGAAGTCATGGGCCTCACTCTCTCTTCCAGAGTTATCAAAGTCCAGTGGCAAGACAAAATCATTTCTGGCTATAATTTGGGATGCATCTTTGATAACTAATCAAGGTGTAAGCCCTTCACACTGACTATTTCAGCTATCTTTTTGGCCATTGGAACACATTGCTCTTGTCCAACAGGGGAAGTCTCTACATGGTTAGGATAAGCACTCTACTGACTCACCAAAGGATTTGAGATCCCTTAGTTACCTTCAACCTAGTTTAGCCCATCTACTGAAAGACTTTACTGGGGTGTGGCCATCACACATGCTACAGCTTCTTGGAGCCATAGGTGAGATTTGGGTGATTTGAGGGAATAACAGAGGCAGAAATCAGCCATCACCTCAGAAGTACTAGTCTGCCCTGAACACGTTCTAGACCCCTTGGCTACAAATACTGAGCAATTCAAAGTTCAAAATACAACTTGGGACTTTTGTCCTACTTGGGGAATTTAAAAATACAGGGAAAGGGCACTGGACTGGTGATGTGTCCTTGAAGGAAACAAATCAAACACTAAGAAAAGTTGTTTACTGTGACACTAAACCTTAGAAGAAAAGCAAAATTCAAGATATAAATACATTATTATTATAATTAATAATGAGGTATGTATAGAATTTTGCTTTTTTAGAGTGAAACATGATCACTGGTAAAACATGGTCACTCTTTCTTCTAGGATGAAATATAAAATCCTCTATTTAAAGTCTTTTATCACTCGAAATCTTTTGACTATTTCCATTCTTCTTACACCTTAATTCCCTCCACGTACTCTGTCATTCAATGATTGTGGCCTTGTTGTTGTTCCTCAGACAAAACATAACTCTGAATATATTGACTCTTAGTGATTTGCTGTCTTCATTCATTGATCTCTCTTTCTCTCCCTCTCTCCCTCTTTCCCTCTCTCCCTCTCTCCCTCCCTCTCTCTCTCTGTCTCTCTCTCTTTCTGTCTCTGTCCCTCTGTCTCTCTCTGTGTGTGTCTGTGTTTCTCTCTCTCTCTGTCTCTCTCTGTCTCTGTCTCTTTCTCTCTCTCCTCAACTCAGCCTCCTGGCTTCACTCAGGTTTTAGCTAAAGTTCCACATTGTGTAACAAATTCTTTCTGCCTTTCCCTGACCTTGGTACCTATCCTCTGACACTACTTTCAATTTATCCTTTATATATCTTGTTTGCATATAGTTGTTACCATGTTTTCTCCCAATTAGACTGTAAGCTTCTTGAGAACAAGGACTATATTATTTGTGGGTTTGTTTTGTTTCAAGCAATCATTACTTTCTATCTCCTGCACTTTGAAAAGTACCTGGCATATAGTTCTTTAACAAATGCTTGTGGGCTGCCTTGTAATTCTTCTTCTGTCATTATCATCATCATCATCATTATCACTATTGTCATCGTCATCATAATAGATTTTATTTTACTTTTGTTACCTCAGCTACAACGCCTCAAATATCAATTTTTGTACCTTTGAGTTTTACATTAGATCTCAGTGGCAACTGCTTTCAAATATTAAGAAATTTAACTGATTAGACAACACAAATCCCTGATCATTTCCCAACAACCAAAAAAGCTCTGACTTTCTGAAAATCTTATGATGCATTGAGGTTGGGGATTATGAGGATCCTGCTGACAATGCAAGTGGGGACAAGAACAATCACAGTGAAGGCGAGAACTGGGAACAATTTTTAGGTAAGCTTCTTTCCCCAGTGGGAATTCCTTGTGAAGTACAGGTAAGAGTTCTAAATATATTGTCCAGCTTTTATAAGTATATTGGGGATTCCATGTGTAACATAAATAATTCAAAATGTTGAAACACTTCTGATTTAGTTAAGTAGTTTAAATTCAATTGTGCACTTCATAGGTCTACATAGAAATATATTTGTGTACACACATACATATATGCATATCTTATGCATACAAAATTACATATATTTGTGCTTATGTATGTAGGCATGAATGCATATATATATATATATATATATACATATACATATATATATATAATTAGACACAGAAAGGACCTTAGTTGATATCTAGCCCAGCATCACCATTGTATAGATAAGGAAACTAAGGCTCATACAAATAAATTGCCTTGTCAAAAGCCAAAAAGCTAGGTAGTGGCAGAATTAGGAATGCAACCCAAAGTTTCCTGACTCCAATTCCAGCATATGTATCTCTGTATCATACAATATCATTTTATGATTTCTGAAATATTTTACTTTTTATGAGAATTTTCTAGGAAAAATTTTCTTGATATTATTTGTAGGAAACAATTGCATGAAGAAATACTGTTTTCTGTTTCCTTAATATATGAATAGAAATGAGCTAGAAATTGGACCTATGTTTCTAGTGATATAAGAAACTTTATGTTGAGGAAGTTCCCTGTACCAATTCTGGTGGATAGATGCTCTGTTACTTAGGATATTAGACACTTACCTAGAGCTCTGACAGATCAAAAGACTTGCCCAGGGTCATACAATTAGTATGTGTCACAAGTAGAACTTTAACCTAAGTTTTCCATACTAAAGGGGGAGCTCTCTGTTCCCACATTTAAAACACTAATAGAATCTATAAAAAGAATTATGCAATAGTGAAGAAGGAAAGGTGATAGAGGAGCAAGGAATCACTGGAAAGCAAGAAGTGTTAATGGGAATAAACTCAATTTACTGCAGAAGTTCTTTTAGGTACAGGCATATTATCTACCAGGGGCAACTAAGTTGCGCAATGGATAGAGAGCTTGGTCTAGAGTAAGAAAAAACTGAGTTCAACTATGGCCTCAGATATGTAATGGTAATTTAGATGGGTTGATTTTTCCCATTCATTAACAGGCCCATGTGACCTGTGTGGATTCCATGGAGTCTGTGGTGGGGGGAGCCTGCTGAATGGGTGATACAGGAAGAAACAGAGCTAGAGCAGAGTTGAGAGGAAATTAATGAGAGTAGTCAGAACTGAAGGATGCAGGCAAGCCCACAGCTGACTGTGAGTGTGAGAAGGGCATGTTGATAAGGGAAGGCTATTTGTGATTTGTTTAAGGGACTTGCTTTGTAGAAGCCTAACAGGGGGAAGATTTGGGAATGGTGTTGTTTTCTGTGTTGTTATAATGTATAAATTTTTGCTGCTGTGATGGATTTGGTTTTCTGGTGTCTGAACAGATGTTTTGGTTCTGTTTTCCATATGGAGAGTCTGTTGTATTTTGTGCTTCAGAATTGTGCTGGGATATTCATGGCTGCCGAAGACACTGTGAATATTGCATTGGCACTACAGGATGCTAGCTCTGTGACCCTGGACAGGTCACTTCATTTCCCTAAATTTCCTCATTTGAAAAATGAACTGAAAAAGGAAATGGTAAACTATTCCAGTGTCTTTGACAAGAAAGTCCCAAATGAGGTCACAGAATCAGATACAACTAAAAAATGGCTAAATATTTTCTATAATAATAAAATATGCATTTCTGGAATATTTTAACATTTAATCGTCTCCTTTTTCATCATTTTCAATCTAACAATAATCCTATGAACAATCAGATAAGAAATCTGAAGCTCTGGAAAGTTAAATGATTTCTCAAAATCATACTGGATCAGAAATGGCAGAACAGGATATAAAATTTAGGTCTTCTGAATTCAAAATATCCCTATGGAATTCTCACAATTATTATTTTGTGTTTGAGAAATATTTCTGAACATTAGAGAAAATACTCCAGTCTATTTCTTGTTTTCCTTTGTTCAGTCATATCAGTCATATCTGAGGCCATATTTGAACTCAAAAAGATGAGTCTTCTTGACTTGAGACCAGGCACTCTATCCACTGAACTGCTTGTAAATCCTGTCAAAAAGGATATTGCAAACTGAGGCCAAAAATATTCCCACAATAAGTTCATGAAGGAAAAATTACACAATGTACAATATGAAGTCACTATTCAGACAAAATTCTCCCCTTTCTGATTGCTTAGGGAGACATAGCTCACTCACCAGTTACAGATGCCTTTCTACCATGCCTGAAGCAATCATATACCTCTCTCCCATACCAAATAAAATTGCAGGGTGTGTTTTTTCTTCTAAATATTTTAAACCAAACTCCTCTCTGAAACACAGATTGGAGCTAGGAACTGACTTTTTTTAAGGACTATAAAATCAATTGCGTAAATCAATACCCAAAAATGTAAGCATGAAGAAAAGAAGAAAATGAATACAAGAAGGGGGTCCATTGGCCACTATACATTTGTTGCCATTATAAGAGTCAACCAATGCTAACAGATATTTCTGGCAACAGGAAATCATTGAGTAATGTTGTAATTGAGTGCTTTTGGCTTTCTCTCTGCCTGAAATTGAAACACTGGGGCACAGGAGTATAACTATAGACTAATGAAGCAAGCTGTGATCACCCTACCACATCTTGCTGTTTAATTTACTCTGCTCTCCTAGAAAGCTTACCCTGGAGTCAAATGAAAACAAAAACTGACAGGAAGAAGTTCACCAAATGTTTTCCCAACCTGATCCATTGTTCCCCACTTAGGGACTCTCAGCAGGTAAAAATCTACAATCCCTCTTGGCTGTTGTTTGACACCAGTGATTTGCAGCAGGTCTTTCTCAGCAGTTGCTTTTATGGCTCCAGTCTGGAAATATAAAATGGGATGGATTATCTGAGAAGAGAAATAGCAGCACAGAGTCTAGATTTCTCAGTCAGACTTAAGCAGAAGACTATTGGCCTTGGAAGCAAAAGCCTTAAAAATTTTCCTGAGCAAGTTCCTTAACCTCTATGACTCAGTTTCCTCCTTCTCATTATGGATAACCTTTTATAGGACTTTATGAGGCTTATAAAGTTTACCCCCCCGCAAAAAATCGCATTTTTTCCTCACAACAACCCTGAAAGGAAAGGGCTATTATAATTATCATTTCCCAGGTGAAGAAACTGAGGAAGAGAGCTACTGGGACTCGCTCAAGGGAAAACAGTTAACATCTTCTATCTACTGTACCACCCACTTGACAAAAAACTTTCATCAGGAAGGACTATACTATTGTTCAGCCATTTCAGTTACATCTAACACTTCATGACCATATTTGAGATTTTCTTTGCACAGATACTGGAGTGCTTTGCCATCTTTTTCTCCAGCTCATTTTGCAGATGAGGAAACTAAGGCAAATAGGGCTAAATGTCTTGCTGAGGGTCACACAGTTATATAAATGTCTGAGGCTGAATTTGAACTCATATCTTCCTCACTCCAGACCTGGTACTCTATGCACTATACCTGTTACCTACCACAATGTGGTCTATATCTATCTGTCTGTCTACCTATCTGTCTGTCTGATTTATCTATCTATCTATCTATCTATCTATCTATCTATCTATCTATCTATCTATCTATCTATCTATCTATCTACCTATCTGCTTAACTACCTATATTTATAAATTTATATTTACACTTACACCTATGTCTACATCTGCATCTTTATTCACATCTATATCTATATCTATGGGGCAGCTAGATAGTGGAGTAGATAGAGCAGGAGTCAGGAGGACCTGAGTTCAATCTCACCTCAGACCCTGGACACTCACTAGCTGTGTGACCTTAGGCAAGTCACTTAAATCCACTTCCCTCATCCTGGATCATCTTCAGTCATTGTGATGAATATTTGGTCACTAGATTCAGATGGCTCTGGAGGAGAAGTGAGGCTAGTGACCGGCACAGCCCTGACTCACTCAAAAAAAAAAAAAGCTAAGTTCAAGTCATGTCATTATTTCTCTGATGGCATGTTCTTCCTTGGCAATGAAGGATGGGCCCACTCACATTTATATCTATGACTGTGAGGGATATACATTTTAAATTTTAAAGCATTATGAAAATCTTTTTTTTAAACTATAAGTCACTTAACCTGTCAATGTCCCAGATAACTAAGATTATAAATTTAGAACAATTGCCAAACTGAAACAATGGAAGAAATTTCCTCATTTCCAATGAAAAACACATATAAAAATCACTTGCATAATTAATATAACCCTTTAAGGATACCAAAAGAAGAGGGTAATTCAAAGAGTTTAGAATTTTAATTTTTAAAAAAATACCAATTTGCTTATTATTTTTTAAAGAGCTAACCTTTTGCTTTTAAATTTGAGAATGATATCCATGAATGAAAGCACATTGAGAATAGGATATATTCCATTTTCATCACATTTTTATTCCATTCTATTTTTATCCTGTATACTTCACACAGTGCCTAACATCTAGAGATCACAGGGAATCTATGATTTCATTTATATCTGAAATGTTTAAAAAGGAAATTTCCTGTACCAATGTAAGTCTACACTTTCACTTCAATGCATAATCCAAGAGTTGCCTAGAACACAAAGGGATTTAGTAACTTGCCTAGAATTACACAGCAATAGCGTCAGGACTGAATCATTGGTCACTGTGACCTTGAGGATAGCCCTTTATCAAGTCCAACAAGATCTTTCTTTTATGGCACATAACAAGTACTAAATAAGCACTTGTTGAGTGATGGCTTATACTTGGATAAACTGCAGGACATGAAGAGAGGGAAATCTGGACTCAACAATTGTCATTCCTAAGATCTCCTAGTTGCATGAACCTTAGCAAAGCACTTAATGTCTCTGAACCTCAATTTCTTTATCTGCAAAATGGTGACCATTATTGTAATTCCTAATTTATAGGATTATTATGAAACTGGTTCCAATGAGATCATGGACTTTTTGAACTCTGAAAACTGTAAAGTACTTTGTAAGTGACAATTAGCATCATATTCAACTTCCACAGTGAAGAATCCTTGTAACTGCTCTTTAATATCAAGTGGAAATGGTTTTCAGAGTAAGCATAACTACACAATAAAAGTAATATTGTCAAGTTTACAGGATGTAATCAAGGTAATAAAAGCATACTCTTCCAGAAATAAATCTTTACAATGACCTTTTCTTACTGAAATAACACATTAATAAAATCTGTCAGTTAAGGAGATGTAACTTAAATCTCAAAATATAGGATGAGAAGATTCATTGCTATCTTGGTAGTGAAAAGTATCTTTGTTGGCTAAAGTGGGACAACTCTTAAGAGTAGATTAGATTTTTTTATATTTTATTGTGATATGATATATGTAGCAACAACACATTGCCCTGTGACTAAATATTGACATATTTCAGCTATGTCACCACCCTAATCAAACAGAAGGTTTAGGTGTTGGGTAGTTAAAGTTTCTGGTTAATCCAATTCAATCAAACATATATTAAATACATTCCATTATCACATACTATGTTACATATCCCAAACTAAGGATGAAACCCTTTAAGCAAGATGATTGATATCTAATGGCATTTTCAGAAACAATTTCAAGTCAAAAATTCATTTCTGATCTTTTATTGAGACTCAGAGATAGCAGATTGCACTCTGCAAAAGGACCAGAATAGATACCTATTGAGAATTTCCTCAACAGAATGTTGGTTAATAAATGATTAACATTTTTGAACAGGTTAACCCATGAAATGGAAAAATATAACATGAGGGCTCACTTCTTGTAGTGCCAATGTGATATTCATAGCACCTATGGCCATGAATATCCCAATGCAATTCTGAATCGCAAAAAACAACACACTCTCCATATAGAAGAGAGAACCAAAACGTTTATTCAGATGCCAGAAAGCCAAGTCCATCACACCAAAAAAATCTATACACAGTAACAATGCAGAGGGTAACATCATCCCTAAGTCTTCACCTTACTAAGCTTCCTGCAAACTAACTCCCTTAAACAAATCACAAGCAATCTATCTCACTCACACTAGCAGGTTACCTGCTTGCCTGCATGTTTCCTAGCTCCAACTGCTCTCTGACCAACTTTTTGTCTCAGTTCTACTCTAGTTCTGCCTCTTCTTGTTCTACCCTTCTCATTCTCCCATTCGGTAAACTCCTCCCACCATGCACAACATGTGACTCAGACTTCCATGTGACCCTTAGGTCACACGGGCCAATAAATGAATGGGAAAGATCTTTCCCTTAAATGATCATAACACTGTTATGTGGCCACCTTCCATTTCTGTAATGATGGAAGGAAGGAAGGAAAGAAGGAAGGAAGGAAGGAAGGAAGGAAGGAAGGAAGGAAGGAAGGAAGGAAGGAAGGAAGGAAGGAAGGAAGGAAGGAAGGAAGGAAGGAAGGAAGGAAGGAAAAAAGTATTTAAGTTCCTATTCCATTCCAGTAACTATGCTGAACTCTTTCTCATTTGGTCATCGTAACAACTTTGGGAAGTAGGGGTTATTATTGAATCCATTTTACACTTGAAGAAACTGGAAGGTACAGATTAAGTGTCTTTTCTGGGTCACACAGTAGACCAGTGTCTGAGTCACATTTGAACTCAGTTCTTTTAGACTCCAGCTCCAGTGCTATATCCATTGTGTATCCTAGTTGGCTATGGTTGACTAGGTGGCAGAAAAGAAAGAGGTTATTTTAAAATCACAGCTTTTATTAAAAAATAAAATAAAATTACTGTGTTTGTGAGTTCTGTGGGCAATAATTATCCAAAAGCTGATGCAATGATATGCTATAAGAGAGAGCAAACATTTCTATATTGGTATTATCTGTGACAAATGGAACAAAATATGTATTGGGAAAGGAGTTCACAGATTCTCTTTGGAGAGCTGAAAAAGGAATTGGCATTTTTTTTTTCTTTAGGCTTTGCCAAAGTAGGTGGGAGGACTCATTTTGTTTCAAAATATCTAAAGAAATTTGGTAATTTACCTTCTATATACATAGACGGCACAGTTCTAAGAATGGAAGATACGAAGTCACAGATGCTGCTTTCGGGAAACTTACAATTTAAGAAGAGTAATATAACATATACAAATGAAATGATTTGTGAAAGAACACTGTGATTGGAGTCTGATGAATTGGGTTCAAATTAGTACCTGTGACTCAAGGGTACCAATGTGGCTTTGAGAAAATCATCTAACATTCACCTTCCTCATTTGTCAGAAAAGGGAGTTAGACTACATTGTCTCTGTATCTGTATTGCTGTAAGAAATGTCCAAATATGCACAAAATTACATATCAGACTAACCATTTCATATTACAATAGGGGTGCAATAGATGGATGTAAACAAGAGTCTGAAAATTATTTTTAAATATTTATTTTGACTATTACCTATATAACGCAGAATATTTAAGACCAGTTCTTATTTTAAAAAGCATTCTTTGCTTATTGTGATGTTGGAGGTTGGGGTGGGAGGAAGATGGCAAGTCTCTTCTTCTAATTTTCTTGATAAAGGAACTCTTAGTGAGCAAATCTTTCCCCCCTAGTCTAAGTATCATCAATTACTCAAACCAATATTTATATGATAATTTGAGTCCCATTAATATCCTGAGCAACCTCGTGTCATGTTGTCAAAGCTTAACTATGCCCTCCTTAGAATGATCAGAAATAAGAGTAATAGTTTAGATATCTACCAAAGACAAATCTCTCTCTCTCTCTCTTTCTCTCTCTCTCTCTCTCCACATACATATAATTATATATGTGCTCATATATATATATATATATACACACACACATATGTATATATATACAAATATTTTTCTTTCTGAGACTTATTTCACTATATCGTCCCATCTTCTCTTTGATCAGAGCTTTTTGAAACCTGATTCAGACTGTATAACCGTTACATTTCATTTTGTCACATGCTTTTCAATGCATCCTATTAATATATTTTTTTGCTCTAAATGTTATTATGTAGTATCTTAACAATAAGTCACTCTAAGGTCTGTGTTGTCTCCAAATTGCATAATGACAATATGTGTCTTCTTCCAAGTCATTGAGAAAAATTCATAGGATCATAGATGTAAAGCTGGATGAGACTTCAGGGGTCAAATAGATCATCCTTGAGATTTTAGATTTAAGGAAATTGAGATCCCGAGAAGTTAGGTGAATTTCTCTGGGTTATATATTTAGAGAGGTAGCAGAACTGGGACTAGAATTTTATTTCAATGACTCCATTTTCTGTACTACAAGTTCATGGATCTTTGGAGTGCAGACAAATATTCAATAACTCATACTTAGGAAAAAGGAGTATCTGATTAGCTCCTCAGCTAGAATTAGGTGTGCACATAAAAGGCCTTTATGGCCAAGCCAACATGGTTTTTTGCTTGTTTTTGCTCACAGTCCTGACTTCAAGTGAGGATGACAAACATGGGCCCCTGGGTATTTGATGAACTTAGGGCTTTGTCTCACCCAGAGCTGCCAAGCCAGAGAGCACATATTGTGATTTCTACATCTAGATGGGCCTGTTCCTTTTTCATACCTTTTTTCTTTGTTATAAGACCTTGTAAGATCTCAAAAATGTCAGAAATCCATGCCAGAGTTTTGGCAGCAGGGGATGAGGCAAAAGTGCAGCTTTAAGGAGTAGGCACCAATCTAACAGCACTAACCTGGTTCCAAAGAGAAATTCAGTTTGGTTTAGTTTTAGCTACTTCACATTATCAACTTTCAATCATTTCCTTCTCCAGAAACTGTCAGCAGTTCATTCCAAGTCTTGTTCTGGGATTAACCTCCAATATAATGTTCTATACTTCTAATTTCTTCCCTTCCCCCTAAAAAAATGAAAACAGATTTTACATGTACAAACTAATATCTCCTCTGAGGGATTTTAGCTTGGCAGTAGTTTAAATTAGAAAAAAAGGCATTTTTTAAAGAAAAAAAACCTAAAACATTGAAAAATCATATAACTTGTTCAGGCACTGGTAAGATAGAACAAATTTCCTTATTCATCTATGATATGTTACTCTTTCAATTAGACTACCCATTTTGTTTTATTATCATATTCATATATATTTTATATTTTTAGTTGATACATTTTCTTTCATATGTTCTCAAATTGGAGAAAAGTCTGCAGATTTTCATTATTCAAAATATTCAATTATTTATAAAAATATAGAGTTGGTTGGGAACTTTTTAAAACTTATTTTATTTTTTTCATTTGTGGAATAAAACAAGTCTTTCCGTAACATAGTACAATAAAAAGATGACTATGTATGAAACTAGAAATTTACTATGCACGGCTTGCTATTCCTTTCAAATATATAATGAAATTATTATGGACAGGAAGTTAAAGATCATTAACTTAACTCTCTTGCTTTAGAAAAAAGGATAGTTAAGGCCTCAAGTTAATTGAGCAATTATAGTGAGGTTATAATAGAAACACAATAATTATAGTGAGGTTATAATAGAAACACAATGAAAAATCAGTTCTCCTGGCCCACTACACCGCATTCTACACTTGAGCTTTCATATACAACCATCGGATGTCACAGACATCACACTCACCTTCTGGCCATAGCAGACATTACCAATGACATTTCTTCAAGGTTTAAGATTGTGTATTAAATGCCAGTTTGGCATTGCTTTGGAATGAATAGTCCTTTCCACACCATGTGCCTATCTATGAATGCCATTCTTTGGTTTGAAGTTACAGCTATTGTTTGCAAAACCTTTAGCCATTTTACAAGTGCCTTTTTCATTCAGGTTGTATAAGATTGCCTCTCCAAAACACGAAATATGACAAGACATAACTCTTTTCTCTGGAACTTAAAAGTAAAAGTAAAATAAAACAAAAATGAAATCAAGGTAGGTTTAACGGGCCAGACATAGAATTAAGCAGAATTTAAAAACTGCAACCATTCCTTTATATCATATGCTACCTGCCTACCTTAAGATTTGACAGAAATTATTCCTGGAAAAAGAGATATGAATAAAATTGTTTCTTTTAGCAAAGTGAGAGAAAGGAATTGAAGAGTCTGATGGGAACTTTGCCATACGTTAAAACTTTACTTCCTCCCAAGGGAGCAGTACAATGAGAGTGCATAACAATCAATCAATTAAAAAGATTTCTGATGTTCAGATCTGCTTAAAAAATACCAGTGATCCTTTGTGAGTGAATGCTAGACAAATCTGGAGATGTCTAGAGATGCCAGAAACCACGGAACCAATCTTGACTAGTTCAAGAGTCGCCTTGAGCAGAAGCTACAGACTCAAAACCTTGCTCGGGACTTTCTCAACATCCTGAATTATTTTGTCTATTGACATCTCCTCTCCTTAACATCCCACCCCCAAACTTGAAAGCCTCTAGAAGCACTATTATTGCACCATTTTTTCATTTCTCTATAAGCAGTTGAAAACTCTCCCCCTCTGTGTTTCTTTGTAAGTTCTTCTTCTCAGACAATATACACTTTTATAAACTGTGATTTAATTCTTTTTCTGTTCAAGAACCTTTATGGGTCTAGAGGTCTTTTGTTAACAGTACAAAGAAAGCAATGAAAAGTTGTCTGTAAGTTATGGAGTTTATTAAACTTTAGTGAGTTTCTATGTATATTTTTAATATAGGAGTGATACTTGGTCATACCATTATCATAGGAACACAGTAAAATACTTCAGCATCAGCTTGTCTTAATAAAAAAACAAACAGAATATAGTAGAGAAATAGGTACAAAATGGATACAGTGCTAGATTTGGAGTCAAGACATGAATCCTATTTCTAAAATGAGTATAAGGAAGTCATTCAAAATTTCTGAGGCTAAGTTTACTCAAAGGGAAAAGTGAAATGACATTATTTGTAGATCTCATCAGTTCTCATGGATTCAATTACAGTTTCTATGTAAATAAAGTTCAGGTCTCTCTCTCTCTACACAGTCCTCTCATTATTCTGCATTCTATTCAACTTTCCTCTGGACATTTTTAATTGATATATTATAGTCATAACAATTTCAATATGTTTAAAGTAAGGACTGATTATCTTTTCCAATATAACCTTCCCTTACTCAATTTCTCTATGCATATTAATGACACTACCATCCTCCCTCTCACCCAGATCCATAACCTCCCCATCACCTTTTTTTCCGCAGTTTTACTTACTTTACAATTCCAATCAGCTGCTAAGTCTTGCAGATTCAGATTCTACCTCCACATCTCTCATATTTTTATCTTTCTCTCCAGTTTTAAGATTACCACTTTAACTCAGGCCTTCATCCACTCTCCTGGACTGTTACAATAGTGTCTTAGTTGTCTTTGTTTTCCTGCTCTTCTTTCTAATCTCCATATATGGTAACAAGTTGATACTTCTTAAGAACAGATCTAACCATTCTGTGCCCAGCCCAAGAAGTTCTGGTTATCCCTTATTATCTCTAGGATTTAAAAAAAAAACACAACTCTGCCATTTGTCATAACCTAGTTTAACACTTAGTAAAGGTGATCAAAAACTTCACAACTGGTTCACAGCTTTCTTGGTTTATCGCACATTCGTATTTCTCACCAATTTTCAATTTCAAACAAACTAATTTTCTTATTCTTCTTCATATAGTTTTCTCATTCCATATACATGTGCTTGTACATCATATCTTCTATGACTGTAATACTTTCATTTCTCATCTCTGACTCTTAGCATCCTAAGTTTCCTACAAAGTTAGGATCAAGTGTCATGTCTATATAAGATCTTTGCAGACTTCTCTACCCTATCACTCAAGATTAATCCATAAATGTTTTAGGTGCCTACTGTGTGCCAGGCACTCTGCTAAGCAATGGGCATAGAAAAAGAGGCAAAAGATAGTCCCTGACCACAGGGAGCTTACATTCTAATGAGGGAGATGACATGTAAACAAATATATATGGAGAAGCTATAGGCAGGATAAATGGAAAATAATTAACTGAGAAATCCACTGGCCTAGGGAAGGATCCCTGTAGAAGGTAAGATTTTATCTGGGACTTAATGGATGCCAAGGAAGTCAGCATTTCGAATGGACAAGGGCATGTCTTTCAGACTTGGAGGACAATAACAAAAAAATTTCTAGAGCTGAGAGATAGAATGCCTTTTTTGTGAACATAGCCAAGAGGCCAGTGTCACTGGATCAGCAAGTATGTGTTGGGTAGTAAAGGTGTAAGAAGATTGGAAAAATGGGCAGAGATTTTGTTACAAGGAGGTTTGAATGTCAAAAAAAGAATTTTGTATTTGCCCTTGAAGGCAATATGAAACGACTAAAGTTTACTGGGGGTGGTGGGTGGTTCATATGATTAAATGGTGTTTTAGGAAAATAACTTTTCCTGAATGACATTTCCTGAATGACAGACATATCTGTGATAGATCTTTGTCCATTTCTGGGAAAGGAAATGTGCAAGTGCTCAAGAGTTAATCATCCCTGCATCCTCTCCCATAAAAGGATGCAAACAACTTTATTTTTAGATGGGTCTGTTACCAAGAAAATGTTTTCCTACCATGTATTTAAAGCTTCATTAACTACAGTAATTTACTGTTGCTGTTTGTAGACATTTGTTCAGGTGTTCATTTACTTGGCTTGTTAGTCACAAAGAAAGCTAGACTCAGAATTACACTTGACTTCACCTTACATCCATCAGAAAAAGTTAAAAAAGAAAAATAAATAGCTTGAAAGAAATTTTAAGATGCTTTCATATGAATCAAGTATATATGTTTATTAAGATATGATTCTAGAAAAGCACTATATTCAGTTTAAAGAAACAAAATAGAAGATAAGGATTTAAAGGAAAGAAAGAGGAAGAGAGATAGAAAGAATAAATGAAGATATGTGAACAGATACAGAAAGAAAGAGGGAAGGAAAGAAGGAAGGAAGGAAAGAGGGAAGGAAAGATAGACAACCAAAAGAAGGAAAGAAAGAGAGAAGAAAGGAGGGAAGGGGAAGGAAGAAAGGAAAGAAGGAAGGAAGGAAGGAAGGAAGGAAGGAAGGAAGGAAGGAAGGAAGGAAGGAAGGAAGGAAGGAAGGAAGGAAGGAAGGAAGGAAGGAGGAAAAGGCAAATTTAGCAGTGATGTTCTAGGTAAATCTGTTATCATTACACTGCTAAAAGAGAAGCTCTAGGGAAGAGATTTTAAATACTATCTAGTCCAATGTTAATTTGCTTACTGGGAAAGTGAGGCATAAAGAGGTTAAATAACTAGCTCAGCTCAGAGTCACCACAAGTAAGTAGAAGAGACAAGTTTCAAATCCATGTTTTCTTTTCCTTTACCAATGACCTCATTCATTTAGCCTGTGATTCCTAATGACAACTAAAGGTCAGATTTGATGATCATCCTAGTTCAGGCCAAAAGACTGATTCCCTTTGCTCTCCTGAAGTCTCCAGGTGATTTATCAATGGACTTTCCATTTATTTTCTCTTCATTCTATTTCTTTTCATTTGCTAATTTAATATAGCAACTAGATCTTATTCTTCCCATAAGCTATCTTCCCTGCATCTATTTTTTGAAAAGGAGTTAAATTAGAGATGAAATCTAATTTATGCCCTTACCTAGTCTGTCTCATAGGGAGCATATATTCCTTGACTAGTCAAGATCTAGTCACTGGGATTTCACACAATGTCTTCCTTGTATATTTTGCTGATATATTTTCATTAATTAGGTCAGGTAAGTCCTTTAGTGAATAATTCATTTGGACACATGTCATTTTTAATATAGTTTCTCTCACTTCTTTTCAAGGCTCTTTCAAAGTCAGCCTTCAAATTCTTTGAAGTTTAACAAACGTTAGTGGCTGCCTCCATTCTTTTAATTGGCTGAGAAGTGAGCTCATCTCTCTGATATACTACACACATTTTTTCCCATAGTGGATATGTGCCTTGGCATATGCCTCAGGGAGGTCTCTAGGAAATACATTCCTGTAAATTATCTGATTGGCTACTGGATGTTCCAGTATTGTTCCAGCTGGGAAAGTCATAGCTCATTAGAATGCTGATGGAGGCATACTAGAAAGTCAGGTTCAGATTGTTGGGATCATTCAAGTACTCTGATTATTACCTATCATTTGAAAAAATAAAAATAAGCAGAAAAAAACCCAAAAATACTTTTATTATCATAACTTCCCTCCAAATTGGAGAAATACTTTATTTTGATTTTATTTTTGTTCTTAATACATTAAACTTGCTGTCATATTATGTCAATACATAGAATACTTCTTGTTATAAAGGAAATGACATTAAATTTGAATGGAGAGCAGGGAGAGACAACAGGATCTTAGTGATCATTTGGATATATTTGAATTTCCATGGGAGACAGGGATCAGCCATGGGAATATAGATGACTCAAGGCAAACCATAACTACTACTCAATGCGTGTAAACTTGAAAAAGAAAAAAAGTAAAGTTGTAACTGAGACATTCTTAGTAAGAAAAGTTGCAATTAAGAGGCATTCTTTAGGGAAGAGATGAATAAGATAAAAAGGTACACATAAGGTTAACTAGTAAATAGCATAGCAAACTATTTTAATAGAATCAAAGGAACTAAGAGGAAAGAAATCTTGCTATTAACTCCCCAAATGAGCTTGATATTCCATTGTGTGTGCCTCATTTTCCTCACCAGGACTTAGTGCAATATTTATAAATTACATGTGTTTAATATTTGTGTAACTGACTTTTAGTAATTAAAAATTTCATCATTCGATACTAGAGGAAAATTCATATACCAAACTTGCATGTCAAAAGATTTTATTGTCTCTTTTAATTGCCACAGAAAATTTAATTGTTAACTATTATGGAGTCAACTTAAAATCAACAGAGTCTGGTTCTGCTCTGGCTCTGACACAACCTCACATGACCCTTACTCCTAATTGATTAAAAGCATTTATACCATCTGTCATAGTGTTCCTCTTCTCCTACTGCTGATATCACGTTTTTATCATTCCTCTCCTCTCAAAACATGAAGAAGCTTCTTTCTTCCCAAGGCAAATTATAACATTTTGCCCCTTATTCCCTCTTCTCCTTCAGATCTTGTTTTCTCAATGATCTCTTTTTTAAATTAATTTTCAACCTCTCCCTTTCTATTTTTATATTTCCTTTCCTATTGCCTAAAACATACTCAGTTTCCTTTTATCATTAAAAAACAACAGCAAACTTCTTTCACTTACTTGTCCTTCAAGATTTTATACTATGTGTCTCTTGTCTTTCAGTGTTAATTTCTGTATGGAATAACCCACATCACTTTACAGAACTTGTTATCCTTAAGATCACCAAAATTAATTGTCAAAGACAATGAGTGTTTTTCTTTGACTCATCTCCTATTACATTTTGGAAACTTTACCTCTGTGACACACAGCATAGAACTCTGGACCATTAGTCAGGAAAATGAGTTCAAATTTGGCCTCAAGCATTTATTATTCTAACCTGGGCAAATTACTTAACTTAAGTCTGCCTCAGTTTCCTCAAATGTAAAATGGAGATGATGCCACCAACTTCGCAGTCTTATTTTGCCAATCAAATAAGATGTTATTCATAAATTTTCTAGCAGAATGCCTCTGCGCCTGGCACATAATGGTTGCTTAATAAATGCTTGTGTTCTTTCTTCCATTTCTTCTTCCATCCCACTGCCCCTCTTTCCTTTTTCCTTCTTCTCTACCGCTTCTTACAGCTTCCTTCCTTTCTTCCTTCTCCCTCCTCTTGATTTCCACAGTAATGTTCTCTCAATTCTATTAATAACTGATAGATGTTTATCCATCTCTGTCAATGGCTTGTCATCCTAATCCCCAAATGCTCACAAAAACTACATCCATAGTCCCCTTCTACCCTCTTCTCTTCTCCTCTATGCTCTTTCTTTTGAAAACATAATTCACTCTGATGACTTCATCATCATCTACCCTGTGCAAATGAGTTTAATCCAGCTCTAATTTCAGTGTCAGTTCTGTATTTCAAAATCTTTCCTTCTTCCTCACTTTGCTATCCCTCCTGAGGTCAGTAACTGATTACAAAGGCTCAAAATCTTATAACTATCTTAAATATTTCTTTCCCCATTCCTTAGAATCCAATAAATTGCCAAATCCTATTAAATTTATTTCTAAATGTATTTGCATTTTTACTATCTATTTATATTATGTAGTATAAATACTATATACTATAGTATATAATATTATTACTTTTGTTTCACTCACACTTTCACCACACCACTTAAGGTGTCATCTAATCTTGCCTGAAATACTTAAATAGCATCTGGAATGATATCCATGTGTCTCTTTGTTTCTCTATCCAATCTGACCACAGTGTTGCCAAATTAGTGTTTCTAATGAGGAGACATAATGCCAACTAGACAATTTAATTTGGAATCAGAAAAAAATGGTTTAAAATTCCACCTCTGACATCCACTACTTGTACGACCAATGGCAAATCATTTCACCTCTCTAAAATTCATTGTCCTCATCCATGAAATGGTAACAGATATGAAAGGCAATTTCATATAGTAACTATAGAGAATCAACTTCAGAGACAAAAAGACTTGAGTTCATGTTCTATTTCTTCCACATCATGACTATATGAACTTGGATAAGTCACTTAACTTCTCATTGGCCCGAGGCAAAACTTAGCACCATACTTCAGAGCAAGCACTGACCTATACTGATGAAGAATAATTTTACTATTTATCTCTTAAGATTTTTATAAAAAGCTAAAATAAAGTATGTAATATGTTTTAAAAAACCTAAATTTGACTGCAACTTAGGGTTTACAAAGGGGAATAATATGAAGCAAATCCAAAAGAGTAAACTGGAAAAACTTTGACATGTGCTCAATATGTTTTAAAGTGCTATATAATTTGATATACAATTATCACAATCACCATTAATACCCTATCATTTTACATATTGTTAAATACTAAATTAAGGTCAGATAGATTTAAGAGCCCTGCTGGAGTCACAAAACTAGTAAGTGTCTGAGGCAGGATCTGAACTAAGGAAATTTGAGTTTTCCTGACTCTAGACCTTGTGCTCCATCCACTGTACCATCTAGTAGCCCATCTGATATTTAAACAGCATTGTAAAGTTTATTCAGACAATGCTAAATACCATTCAAACACATCTTTACAGTTGTATTTTATTTAACTCCTTATCATGTACTCTAGGTTCCAAACAAATCTCTTTTTTTGTCTTTCTCTGCCTTCTCTAGACCATAAGTCCACGCCTGGAACATGACCCCTTCTCATCTTAATGAAATCTTTCTTTTTCTTCCAGGTCCAATTCATATTGTATATATTAAACATAGTATTTTCATAAGCAATTCTTCTCAAAGCTATCTGTCCGTTGTCAGATTTTCCTATAGGATTCTGAATCTTAGTTTTGCTCTGATCAGATTATGCTTTATTTCTTTATTAATCATATCTCCGAGGTAGATGTTAATTTTTTTTTTTAAAAGAGACCGTATATGTGTCATCTGTCCACATCTAATAGCTAGGATTTGTTCCTTATATATAAAATGAGTGTTTGATAAATTTTTGTTTAATTTATTGAAATCACTTTGTTAATTCAGAATGCCTTTAAGAAATTCCATCTCAATGAGGAAGATAGCTATTTTGACACATATTTTGACCAATAAGGGGGAGGTGTATCATCAGATCATAGAGCGAAAGTCAGAAGACACATTTTTGTCCATTCAGTTATACATCCATACTTTATTTATGATGAAACTGAGACGCAGGGACATCAAATGACTCACCCGAAGTCACTAGGTTTGTAATATCAGATTCCAACTCATACTCAGTTCTTCCAAATTCAGCATTATTTTTACCGAACTATGTTGCCTTCCTGCTTGAAAGTGACTGTGTTAGTTTAGATAATGGATGTATAAAGCATATTTTATGAGTACAGTGAAGGGAAAAGGAATAGTATTTTAAGTTCTGAACCGGTCATTGGAGACAGCTGTGTTCAAATCCTCTGTCTGATACATTATTTATAGGTGGTAGTGATGACTAAGAAACAACTCTCAACTTCAGACATATCTCCAAAGTTAAAGGATGTATGAAGTGCTGTATATTGAAATCTCATATCAACACATTGCAAGCACATCTTCAAGGTATAGTTATATGTACAAGGCATCATAGTATCAGACTGAAGTGAGAAATGCATAGAACAATGTGTTATGATTCCTATATCTGGATAAAGTAGATTTTACATAATTTTGTGGAGTAAAATTATACATGGAAAGTTAACCCAAGATAATGTAGTCTCAAGAATGAAAATCTGAAGAGGTAAAAAGTAAATTCCCAGTTTCTATTTCTTACCCAGAGAAATAAAATTATCTATTAGAATGAAGTGTTTAGCCAGATTTGAAGTGTATCTTGTGCTTTGAATGGATTCTGAAGAGCTATTAAGAATGAGAAGAGCAAGGACTGAGAAAAGATGGTGGAATAGATTCAGAAATTCTCCTAACTCTTCCAATATTTCCCTCTAAATAGCTTTAATATAATGCCCCAAATTGAATTATAGAGCAGAAGAAACAACAAAAGACTGGGGTGGAATAATTTTCTAGCCCAAGACAATTTAGGAAGTCTTCAGAAAAGCCCTTTAACATTCGGGTGGTGGTCAGGCCAGGGAGTTGGACACGTGGTAAGAAAGAGATTATAAGGGAAATTTTGCTGGTACTAGGTTCAAGACCCTGATGCAGTTCCCACATGTAGTTCTAGGTCACAGTTGCAAGGGAAAATAAGTGCCAGCACTTGCAGCCATAGAGGAGAAGAGACCTTGATGTCAGTTTCAGGACAGAGAAGAGAGTTACTGGCTGCTGACAAGGGACCAGGGATCCTGTTCTCAACTCTAAGACTTAAAGGAGTACTACCACTTATGGCTGCAGGAAAGTAGGCAACTGGAGAAGTTCCAGGGCCAAGAAGAATAAGAGAACTTGTGGCTACACTGGCTCTTTCTTGGTAAAGACTATAGCAAAAGTCAGAACTGTAGTCACACCTCTTCTTAGACATATCACTATAGAAACCCTAAAAACTTACAGAATCCTAGAATTAGCACTGAAAACAGTACCATTCAAAAAAAAAAGCTTGTAATAGTACCCTACCCAACCCAGGAGCTGAGTTCAAATTTAAGGTCTTCTATTGCCTGAGCCCAATTTAAGTTCCCTTTGGAGACCCTGGAGGCAGAGGCCTTGACTTATTCTGATAGTAGGCCTTGTTCTTCCTCATTCGAAAGGATGGGTGAATACACCTGTTCCCCAAGAAAGTAAACTTCTATGTTCTTATTTTGTTTCCCTTTTTAAGCATTTTCCCAGCCAGTTACTTGACTTCTGAGTTTCTTCTCCACAACCACCACACCTCCAGTTCCCCCAAGCCAACACTGGGGGCTGAGATTCAGATGAGCTGCTCCAAACCCTCAGGAGCTTTAGGCAGGTGCAGGGTGCTATTCAGTGATTCAGTGTGAGATTAAGATCAGTTGCTGGGGGCAGGGCTATCACACTGGGCTTAGTTCCCTCATGGGGTTTGCAATGAGACCTTCAACAGTAGATGCAGATTACTGCCTGCTTTGGGAGCCCTGACTGCTGCCTCTACTGTTCTCACCTGAGGAGGCCCGAGTTATGGGTCCTCCTGCTCCCTTCTCAGTCAGCTGAAAAGACTCTCTCACTGACCTTCGGTGCCTGTGAATTGAGGATCTGCACCGCCGCTGGAGATTCTGTCCCTGAATTCTGCTTGGATCTGCTCCTCCTGGCACCACATAGTCAAGCCTGGGCTGGGCTCTACTCCTTGTGTGGTGTAACAGACCTTTCCTGTGGGTCTTTCAGGTCACTCTGATCTAGAAATCTCCTCTACTCCGTTGTTCTGTGGCTTCTGCTGCTTTAGAATTTGTTGAGAGTTCTTCTTTACAGGTATTTTGTGGACTGTAGAGTAAGAGTTAGTGTATGGGTGTCTTTCTACTCTGTCATCTTGGCTCCGCCCCCCTCTGAGTTCAAATTTAAGATAAAGCAAAAAGTCAAGAAAAAGATTAAATAAATTAGCAAACAACAACAACAGCAAATCAATTATTTAAAAAAATGTCAAATTAAGAAAAAGGTAACAATATTAAAACAACTATAATCATAGACTCAAGAAGAATATGTGAATTGGACACAAAGCCAATAAGAATTTCTGAAAGAGTTCAAAAAGGATTTTGAAAATCAAATAAGAAAGCAGAAGAAAAACTATGAAAATAAAAGAGAGTGATACAAGAAAATAATGAAAATAGAGTCAATAACTTGACCAAAAGTACATAAAATAAAGGAATGAAGAAAATAACAATTAAACAAATAGAATTGTCCAGATGATAAAAGAGGAACAAGAGAACAATTTCTTCAGAAGAAGAGTTGTTCAAATTGGGGGAAAAAAACATAAAAATCACTGAAGGAAATACTATTTACTAAATTAGAATTGGGCAAGGGAAAACTTAAGATTCCGTGAGACATCAAGAAAAAAAAAACATAAAATGATATCACAAGAATGAAAAAAATACAAGATAATGTGAAATATCTCCTTAAGGAAACAGTTGACGTGGACAAGAGATGGAGGAGAGATAATTGTAAAAGTATGGAGCCATTTGAAAGTCATGATAAAGAAAAATAACCTAGACACCATCTTTCAAGAATTTATGAAGGAAAGTTGCATTAATACCATACACCTAAAGGTGAAATAGAAATTGAAAGAATCCACCAATCATCTTCTAAAAGAGATCATCAAATGAAAACTCCCAGGAATATTATAGCCAAATTCAAGAACTCCCAGATCAAGGAGAAAAAATGCAAGCAAACAGAGAAAAACAATGCAAGTATCATGGAACCATAGTCAGGATTACACAAGATTTAGTAGCTTCCACATTAAAAGACTTGGAACATGATATTTCAGAAGACAAAGAGCTAGGATTAAAATCAAGAGTAAATAAAAGTGAATACAATGCCTCATGGGTAAAAATGGATAATTAATGAAATAAAGGATTTTTTATCATTACTGATGAGATTAGAGCTGAATAGAAAATTTTTTTTCAAATACAAGACTTAAGAGAAACCTACAAAAGTGAACATAAAGACAGAAATCATAAGGGGCATATAACAAATTTAAACTGTTTTTGTTACTATGTGGAAAAAATACATACATATATGTATATATCATATGTATATATAATGTTTATATAAATATACATGCACACACATATGCATGTGCCCATCTTAAGAAGCATATTGATATTAAGGGAGTTGACAGGAGTATATACAGACAGAGGGCATGATGGTGAGTTCACAATGACAGGATAATTCAAAAAAGATAGGGTGATAAAGTGAGACACACTGGAAGAAGGAAGAAGGGAGAGGAAAAATGAAAAAAAATTAAAATTATCTTACACAAAAAAGGTGTGAAAGTGTTTTTACAGTTGTGGGGAAAATAGGTGGTGGCATGCAGTGGCTGAAACTTACTCTCATGGTAATTCACTCAAAGAGTTAAAAAAACATACACACTGAGTTTGGTATAGAAATCTATGTTACTCTCTAATGAAGGTAAAAGGGAAAAGTAATGAGAGAAGAGAGGTTCTGATAAAAGAATAGGTAGATTAAGTGAGAAAATAGAAAAAAAGACAGACTTTTGAGGAGGGGCAAAGGGGAGAGAGAGAGAAAGAGAGAGAGAGACAGACAGACAGAAGGACAGACAGATGGACAGACAGAAAGACAGAGAGAGAGACAGAGAGACAGAAAGAGACAGAGAGAAAGATCAAGAGAGGCAAACAGAAAACAGGCAAAGAAATAGAGAGAAAAGCAGAGGTTCAACAGGGAAAAATAAGATGTAAGGAAATACAAAAAGGTTGTAACTGTGTTAGTTGAATGAAGTCATCCATTAAATGGAGTCAGATAGAAGAATGGATTAGAAACTGGAATCCAACAATACATTGTTTGCAAGAAATACAGGGACACACAGAGAATAAACATAAGGGACTAGAGCATGTTTCTGCTAAAACAAAAAAGTCAGGAGTAATGACCATTATCTTGGACAAGAAAAAGAAAAGAAAAAAAGCCTTAATTAAAAGAGAGAAGCAGGGAAACTATATTTTTATTAAAAGGTATTACAGGGTAATGAGGTAATATCAATACTAAACATACAATCACCAAATAGTATGTCCTCCAAATTTTTAAGGCAAATATTAAATGTGGTACAGAAGGAAATAGTAAAATTATATTAGTGGGGGACCTAAACTTTCCCTTCTCAGAACTAGATAAGTTTAAAACTAAAACAGAAAAGAAAGAAATTAAGGAAATGAATGGAATGTTTGGAAAACTAGATCTGATAGATCTCTATAGAAAACTAAGTGGGACTAGACAGGCATATACCGTATTTTCTTAGTCAATACTTTCACAATAACTGGCCATTTGTTAAGGCATAAAAACCTTAAAATCAAAAGCAAAAAAGAAGACATGTTAAGTGTATCTTTTTTTCAAGGCAGAACATAATAAAAATTTCATTTGATAAAAGGTCATGAAACCATAGATTAAAATTAATTGGAAACTAAGCAAACTAATGTGAAAGGGTCAATGAGTTAAAGACCCAATCATAGAAATGATAAATAAAAGAAAATGATTACAATGAAGAGACATACAAAAATTTATGAGATGCAACAAAAGAAATACTTGGAAGAATTTTTTTTATCTCTAAATAAGCAAATCAATAAAAGATAAAAAAAGGAGAGCAATGAAATGGGCATGAAACTTTAAAAAAATGAATTAAGTTCCCAATTAAACACCAAATTAGAAATTCTACAAAGCAGAGACTAGTAAAATTGAAAGTAAGAACAATATTGAATTAATAAATAAAATTGGGAGTTGTTTTATGGTGGAAAAACCATTGGGTAATTTGAGTTTAAAAAAGTGAAGAAAGCCAAATTACCAAGATGGAAATTGAAATGGTGAATTCACTGCCAATGAAGATGAAATTAAAACAGTTAGGAGATATTGTCCTTAACTGTTCCAAAAGATCAAAAAATCTAAGTGAAATAGATCAATATTTACAAAAAAAAAATGTAGATCACACAAATAAAAAGAAGAAATTGAATACTGAAATAGCCCTATCTTAGAAAAAGATATTGAAAAAGCCTTCGATGAATTACCTAAGAAAAAAGTCCCCAAGACCAGATGGATTCACAAGTTTATTCCACCAAATATTTAAAGAAAAAGTAATTCCAATTCTGCACGAAGTACTTTTAAAAAATGGACAAAGGAGTTCCAGCAAATCCTTTTAATGAAATAAATATGATTCTGATAATTAAACCAGGAAGAGCAGAAACAGGGAAAGAAAATAATACACCAATGCCTAATGAATATTTATGTTTATGGGTATGTATGTATGTGTACATTATATATATGTAGGTATGTATATGTACATGGGTGAATATGCGTGTATATTTATATGTATGGATACATATATATGTATCTATAAATATATATGTATATATACATATACACATACACATGTATACATATATGTATACATATATATCTATACACACATACATAGAAAAAGGGCACAGGGTAAGCTGAATATTAAGAAAGAATACCTCAAAAATAAAATTTACTGTTGAGTAGAATGTACTAGAAATTAAAAAAAGGAAGAGGTAGAATGTAGCAAATCTTCTCACACAAAACAGGCAGGAAAGAGCTCTTGGGAGAGAGAGGAGATAAAAGGAAGTAAATGAGCCTTGCTCTCATGGGATTTGGCTTAAGGAGGAAGTAACACACATTCAGTTGGATAAGGAAATCTATTTTACTCTACAGGAAGTCGGGGGGGGAAGGGATAGGAGAGGGAAGATAATAGAAGGGACAGCAAATTAGGGACAGAGATAATCAGAAACAAACTTTATTATGGGAAGACAAGTCAAGGGAGACAATGTAATAAATAGAGTACAGGGTAGGACAGAAGGAAATGCGATTAGTCTTTTGCAACATAATTATTATAGAACTGTTTTGCATGGCTACACATGTATAACCCATATTGTATTGCTTGTTTTCTCAGTGTGGGTGGGTGGAGAATGACAATGGGAGAGAATATGGAACTCAAAGTTTTAATAATGAATGTTAAAAATTGTTTTAGCATGCAGCTGGAAAATAAGATGTAAAGGCAATGGGATATAGAAATCTATTTTAGCCTACAGGAAAATAGAGGGGAGGGGGATGGAAGAAGGGGGGGGCTAATAAAAAGTAGGACAGCCTGGAGGAAGGGGTGGATGGGGTGCATTCTGTCCTGGGGTGGGTGTAGGGAGAGATGGGCAGAAAATTTTGAATTCAAATTCTTGTGGAAGCAAATGTTGAGAACTGAAAAAAAAAAAATAAATTGTATATATTAAAAAAAAATACGCTATTGCAACATCACAAAGATTATGCATTATGACAAAGTGGAATTTAGACCAAGAATGCAGGCCTAATTCAATATGAGAGAAACAGCCCAATTAACTATATAAATATCAAAATCAACAAAAATATGATTATTTCAATAAATGAAGAAAAAGATTTTGATAAAATAAAAAAAAAAAAACTTATTCCTATAAAATACCATAAAAAGAATAAGGAGAAGTTTCCTGAAAATGAAATATTGTGTGAGAAATACAAGCAATAGCAATGAGAAAAGAAAAAAAAATTGAAGAAATTAGAATAGACAATGGGAAAAGAATTACTCTTTGTAAGTGATGTGAATGCATATTTAGAAAATCCTAGAGAATCAACCCAAAACTAGCTGAAATAATTAACAACTTCAGCAATATTTTAAAATATAAATCAAATCCATATAAATCTTTAACATTCCTTTATATTACCAGCAAAGCCAAGCAAGATAAAATAGAAAGAAAAATCCCATTTAAAATGACTAGACAATACAAAATATTTAAAAATCTACTTGCCAAGACAAACCCAGGAATTGTATGAATACAATTAAAAAAAAGAACACTTTTTCATACAAATAAAGTGAGATCTAAAAAATGGAGAAAAATTAATAACTTGTGAGTTGACTGAGCCAATATAATAAAAATGACAATTCTACCTAAACTAATTTAATTATTCATTGACACACCAAACTGCTGAAAAGTTTTAGAAAGCTAGAAAAAAATAAGTATTCTATAAAACTACTATAAAATCAGCAGGAATAGAGCTTGCTCAGCCAGACCATTATGAGATCTATTTCCCAAAGAGATCAAAGAAAAAAATACTTATAAGTAGAAACATATTTATAGCACTTTTTTGTGGTTGGAAAAATTACAAAGTGGAGAGGATATCCATCAATTGGGCAATAGGTGAAGAAGCTGTGGTATGTAATTGAGATAGAATACTATTTTTCTTTAAGAAATGACAAGAAGAATGATTTCAGAAAAAGCTGAGAAAAGTTTTGTGAACAGATGCAAAGTTAAATGAGAAAATTCAGGAGAATATTATACACAATTAAAGGAATATTGTACATCGACCAAATGTAAATGACCTAACTATTCTGGTCAATATGATGACCTAAGACAATTGTGTAGCACTTACAATGAAATATACTATTAATTTCCAAAGAAAGAGCTGTTAGAGTCTGAGTGCATATGGAAGCATTCTTCCTTTTAATCTTTTTTTGTTTATTTTCTTTTGCAATATGGCTAATATAAAAAACATATTATTCAGTTTCACATCTATGAGTTGTATCAAATTTCTTACCTTCACAAGAAGAGGTCGTGAAGAGAAAGAGAGAATTTGGAACTCAATTGTTTTTAAAAGAATGTTATTTTTTAGTACTTGTAATGGAGAAATATTAATGAAATAAATTTAAAAATGTCATGTGAATAAAAGAAGAAAAATGGTAAGAAAAATATATTATGAAAGTGAAATCTACATATGACAAAATAGCAATTCTAGATTTACATCCTTATAAATATATTTTTGTTTGGGAATTTGAATCAATTTTTTTTTATTTGTTTTCAAGAGGGGGAGAGAGAGAAAGAGAGAGAGACAGAGACAGAGAGAGATAGACAGAGACAGACAGAGAGACAGAGACAGAGACAGAGAGAGAGAGAGAGAGAGAGAGAGAGAGAGAGAGAGAGAGTGTATAGGAAAATAGGAGAGTATGAATTAGTGCTACAACTGGTTAGTTGCCATTAATCCACAAAGCATATCTTAATCCTTCAAATCAATCTTTCTGAAAAGTAGGGAAATTGGAAGATAGGTTCTGAGACTGGTAGAGGTTATTATGGTTCACTGACATGTCAAGGATAGAGTACCTATGTGTTACATTTCAATGCTTCCCACAGAGTATCTCAGGATTTTCATGAACTGTGTTGATGATTAACTTCAGGCAGATCTGACATCTGGTATGACAGGTTTAGAGCCATTCCCTCTGGAGGGAACAGAGCATACTAAGGGAGAAACCAGGAGTCTCAGAGCATGAAAAGTTCTCACTGACTGGTGTGCATTCTAGGCCAGAAGTAAGGAGAAACTCTTCAAAGAAACCAACGCAAATACCAGTGACTCTTATTTGCCAATTTAGACTTCATTTCTTTTTTTCAATATATACTGGATGCCTTTTTTCTCATTGCATCATATTAATTCCTGAAAATGCCACCTCTCTTCTCATTGAATTCTATCTTTTAAAGTGGAAAAAAATTATGAAAAACACCCAATACAATGATCACATGTGACAGTCTGTGTGCAACTCTGCTCTTGTAAATTTCAATCCAAACATACACTCTTCTCTGCAGTGAGTAAGAAGCTTTATTTTATTTATTGTCCCCTTAGACTATAATTTTTTTCATATCTTCAAAGTTTTGCTTCCTTTCACTGATTTTTTTATTAACACTATCAATAATTTTTATTATTTATTGACTATTACTTATGCAAAGCTTTACACATTTGTTTCACCTCCTCATACACAGTCATTTAAATAACAATCAATAAACACTTATTAAAAGCAACAACTATATGATGAACATTGTATTAAGAATTGGAAATGCAAAGAAATGCAAATGACAATCCATGTCCTCAAGGGGTTCACAATCTAATGGAGGAAAATGCCACATTAAAAGGGAAGAAAGAGGGTTCCTTTAACAAGTCTTATGTTGAAGTAATTTAAACTTAATGCAGTCCTTGGTCCCTTCTTTAAGTGGAGGAACAAAGGGTACCAAGGGGAAAGAATTTCAGAGCTAATTCCATCTTCAACAAAGTTGAGTTTCCAGAGACAATGACCAACACCAGGAGAGTATTTGGGTGGAAAATGATGAGCTGGTTTCCATTCATTGTCCCAGAACTCAGAGCAAGAATCCTAGAAAGGCTCTCTGATGTCTACCCTCTCTAATCAAAAGGATGGAGTGTATAAGATTCGAAGGTAGAAATGATAAAACTTGGAAACTGATTGGATAAATGGGGTGAGTACAAGAGAGGATTCAAGGATGACACTAAGATTATCACTCAGAATGCATGGGAGGATATTGATGACAAGATAACAGTAGTGATATTCGGAAAAAAGTAGTGAGAGTGGGGTATAGATAATGAATTGCTTGGGACATGCTGAATTTGAGATGCCCATGAAACATTCTGGACTGAAGCATCCAAAACTGGTGATATGAGACAGAACAGAGGTAAGTGTTGAATATATAAATCTAGAAATTATGTGCATAGAGGTGACAATTGAAACAATGGGAAATATGTGATTACTGAGTGAAACAGAGGGGAAGAAAAGAAAGCAAAAGAGAAAGATCTTGGGAGATAGCCACTGAAAATCATCAGAACTGGGAGATACAATATCATTTGAGAAGAATAGCAAAGAGATTAGTGTCACTGAATCACAGAGGCTGTAGAAAGAAGTAAGGAGTAATAATACTGGAAAGGTAAGAAGGAGACGTGTTTCAAAGCCAAGGGACCAACCAGAAGACTCTGGTAATGTATGACTGTGAGAGTGGGACTATAAGGAAAGCTGAATTCTGCAGAATAAACACTTTTGAACTATAGTGTTAAAGAAGAATTTTGAGAATACCTTGGACAACAAGGAGAAAAAAATCAGTAAATACTTAAATGATTGGTCACATAATGAGAAAATGAACCTTATTGAAAATACCTTGATGTTGGGAAAAATTAAAGGCAAAAGGAAAAAGTGATGGCAGAGGATGAGATGGATAGACAGTGTCATTAAATCAAATGTTCTTTGAACAGGAACTTGGAGATATTTTGAGAAATAGTAGGATGAAAAGGCCTGGTGCTCCATGGTACATGGAGTTACAGTCATCCTTGACTGAATGACAGAGCAGCAATAGCTAGGTTGGTTGTGAGTAGATGAATAGCCTGATATCCTTCCTTAAATAAAGGTTTTGAGGGGAGAACTCTATTGTCCATCTTCTACCCTGTATAATCATAGGGATTGAGGGGAGCAAGGGATTTTGAAGGGTCATGAGATTCAGTGTTGTTTCTATCTTATAGAAAAAATGAGAGAGTAATGGAGACAGTAATGAAGCTCTAGAGAATACACAAGTGGGAAATGATGAAATGGTTTCATTAAGTCTCCTTAAAGGAAAGATCTGGCATGTTCATCCAAATCCTTTCCATTCAAAATGAGGGAGGGTCATCAGGGGCAAAAAGAGGCATCATTTCTTATTGCACTACCTGTAATAACAGTATGGATCACATGCTCTGACATCCAGGGAATTAAGAGATACTCTGTCCTCTTACTGAACAACATGCTCTTGGATGATGAACCAGGGGTCTTAGCCAAAGTGGACCAGGAAGAGCACTGACTGTTCCACTCTCTTTGTGAAAGCCTGAGGGAAAAAACTATCTGAATTCAAACCACATTCTCCAAAAGGAGAAATAAAAAAATAAAGTCAAGTCACTATTCAAAGTTTTTTGAGTGGGCAGCTCCACATGAATCAATAGTCATTTAAACTATTTAGGAAGAAGAAAGTGCACATATGTCATTGAGAGTGGACAAAACGCATACTCAGCCCTTCACACCAATTCCATGAGCACCAAGGGACCAACCAGAAGACTCTGGTAATACATCTTCCTTAAAAAGAGACTATATTGGGAGGCAGAGACAGAGACAAGACAGCAGAGTAAAAGCAGGAAATTGTTATAGCTTACACCTCAAACCCAGCCAAATACCTGTAAAAATGGCTCTAAAGAAATTCTGGAGCTGCAGAATACACAGAATAATGTTGTGAAGCAAATTTCCTGACAAATGCAGCCTGCAAGGTCAATGGGACATATCTATCACCAGACTGGGAGGAGATCACAGTCCAGTGTGGGCTGTGCCTGCACAGACAGGACATGAGAAGTTCTTGGGAGGAATGAATCACTGGCACCTCTTGTAGTTTCCAAATTTCATGACCCCAATCACAGAGGACTAATTGGAAAGTCAGTGGAAAAATCATGTCAGATCTGTGTGAGAAACTATAGTGGCTGGGCACCAGCCCTAGGGTGGTGGAGGCAGTGGAGGAGACCATAAAAGCCTCTATAGAAGCAAGGGCAGAGGTAAAGACTGTTTCAGGAGCTCTAGGCCCACAGATTGTTGGGTAATGTAACGCCTGACAACACACCCCTCACTCCCACTGGATGCTGAGGACTACATTGAGAAAGAGCTCAAAAGTTAAGTAACTGGTTGGGAAAATGAGGAAAAACAGGAAAAAATGAGGCTATAGAATCTTATTTGTGTGACAAGGAAGATCAAAACATGTAACCAGAAAGAGGCAACAGAAGTCAAAATTCCTATATTCAAAGCCTCGAAGAAAAATGTGAATTAGTCTCCGGCCAAGGAAAAGCTAAAAAAACACTTTGAAAGTCAATTAAGAGAGGTAGAGGAAAAATTGGGAAAAAAATGAAAGTTATGAAAGAAAGTAAAGAAAAATAAGTCACTTACTTGCTAAATAGGACCCCCAAAATGCTGAAGAAAATAACAACTTAAAAATAGCCTAAATGGGGGTGGGGGGGGTGGAACCAAGATGGTGGAGTAGAAGAATGGACCTGTAGAAATTTTCTCCCCACAGCCCACAAAATACTTGTAAAAAATGACTCTAAATATATTCTAGAGTAGCAGAAGTCAAAAAATGACAGAGAGAAAGAGATTTCTAGTCCAAGGCAGCCTGGAAGGCCAACAGGGAAGGTCTATTGTACCAGACTTGGAGTGGAACACAGCTAATCTGTATCCACAGGACTGGAGTAGATTTCTGAGCACAGAATCCTGGGTGTCAGCTGTGGTTCCCAGATCCCCTCAAACACCAAAAACAACTTCAAAGGTCAAAGAGAAAGCTCTTTCACCTGGATGAGAAGGGAGCAAGGTCCTCCCCAGGACCCAACCCCAGGCAGCAACAGCATCATCCTCTATTTTTGGAGTCCTCTGCCTAAACATCGTAGGGGGATTGAATAGCTGATTTGGATCTCAGTTCTGAGTGGTGGTCCTGGGGTGAGGAGGAGCACGGGTGTGGTGGAGCCGGAGACAGTTGTGGAGAGGGAATCCTTCTTGCAGTTCCAGGGCAGAAAAGTTTGTGGTTGCTCCCAGACTAGAGCACAGGCCACGAGAGGAATAAAGTTCTTTCCCTGGATTTTGCCACCTTGATAGACCTGAGAACTTACAGGTCCCTAGAGTGTATGTTCCTCTTAACAAAGGACTCAAAAATCAAGTAACCCATTGGGAAAATGCCCCCAAAATGGAAAAAAAAAGAAGACATTACAAGGTTACATTCTTGCTGAATAGGTATTTTTTTCCATGATTTCTGATGAGAAAGAACAATGCATACTAACAGAGGAAGACATAAAAGTCAAGGCTTCTGTATTCAAAACCTTCAAAATAAATATGCCATGGTCTCAGGCCATGGAAGAGCTCAAAAAGGATTTTTCTTTTTTGAAAATCAAGTAAGACAGGTGTAGGAAAACTGGAAAGAGAAATGAGAGCAATGAAAGAAAATAATGAAAAGAAAATTAACAGCTTGCTAAAGGAGATCCAAAAGAATTGCTGAAGAAAATAACACTTTTAAAAATAGACTAACTCAAATGGCAAAAGAGGTTCAAAAGCCAATGAGGAGAAGAATGCCTTAGAAAGCAGAATTAGCCAAATGGAGAAGGAGATTCAAAAGCTCACTGAAGAAAGCAGTTTTTTCTTTTTAATTTGAATGGAGCAGATGCAAGCTAATGAATTTATGACAAACCAAGAAATTACCAAAAAAAAAAAAAAATAGAAGACAATTTGAAATATCCCATTGGAAAAACAACTGACCTGGAAAATAGGTCAAGAAGAGACAACTTAAAAATTATGGGACTACCTGAACACCATGATCAGCAAAAAGAGCCTAGACATCATCTTTCAAGAAATTATCAAGGAAAACTACCCTGATAATCTAGAAGAAGATGGCAAAATGGATCCTGATAGAATCCACTGATCATTTCCTAAAAGAGATCTGAAAAGAAAAACTCCTAGGAACATTGTAACCAAATTCCAGAGAAAATATTGCAAGCAGCCTGAAAGAAACAATTGGAATATTGTGGACATACAATCAGGATAACACAAGATCTAGCAGCTTCTACATTAAGGGATCAAAGGGCTTGGAATATAATATTTCAGAAGTCAAGGGACTAGGATTAAAACCAAGAATAACCCACCCAGGAAAACTGAGCATAATACTTCAGGGGAAAAAATGGTCATTAAACAAAATAGAAGACTTTCAAGCATTTTTGATGAAAAAAAAAAAAAACAGAGCTGAATAAAAAATTTGACTTTCAATCATAATAATCAAGAGGATTAAAAGGTAAATATGAAAGAGAAATCAAAAAGTACTTACTAAAGTTGGACTGTTTACATTTCTATATGGAAAGATAATATTTGCAACTCTTGAAACTTGTCTCAGTATTTGGGTAGCTGGAGGGATTATACACACACATACACACACACTATGTCTATGTATATATACATACACACATACACAAGTGTGTGCATGAGTGTGTGTGTGTGTGTGTGTGTGTGTGTGTGAGTGTGTGTGTGTATAGACAGAGAGCACAGACTGAGTTGAATAGGAAGGGATGATATCTAAAAAATTAAGAGGTGAAAGAGGAATATATTGGGAGGAGAAAGGAAGAAATGGAATGAGACAAATTATCTCTCATAAAGGAGGCAAGAAAAAGCTTTTTCAATGGAGTGGAAAAGGGGGGAGATGAGAGGCAAAAAGTGAAGCTTACTCTCATATTTGACTTAAGGAGGGAATAACACACACACTTAATTTGGTATAAAAATCTATCTTAAATACAAGATAGTAGGGGACAAGGGGATAAGTTGGATTGGGGGTCATGATAGAAGGGAGGTAAAATGGGATGAGGGCATAATTAGAAGTAAACAGTTTAGGAGAGAGACAAAGTCAAAAAAGAGAATAGAATAAATTGAGGGGAAGCATGGGACAGAGAGAAATATAGTTAGTCTGTCACAACATGACTATTATGGAAGTCTTTTATAAAGCTATACATATAGAGCCTATATTAAATTGCTTGCATTCTCAGTGGGGATGGGTGATGAAGGAGGAAGGAAGAGAAGTTGGGACACAAAGTTTTAGGAAAGAATGTTGAGAATTGTTTTTATATGCAATTAGGAAATAAGAAAACAGGTAATGGGATATACCAATCTATCTTACCCTACAAGAAAAGAAAGAAGATGGGGATAATGGAAACAAGGGGAGTAATAGAAGGGAGGGCAAATTGGGGGAAGGGAAAATAAGAATGTAAGGTGTTTTAGGGTGGGGGGAAGGGAGAGATGTGGAGAAAATTTGGAACTCAAAATGTCATGGAAATGAATGTTGAAAACTGAAATTAATAATTTAATTTTAAAAAAATTCAACAAAAAAGAAATTAAAAAATAGAGTAAACCAAACAGCAAAAAAAAAAAAAAAAAAAAAATCCAAAAAGCCAGTGAGAAGAATAACTTAAAAAGCAGAACTAGCCAAATATGAAAGGAGGTCCACAGGTTCACTGAAACAAATAATTCCATAAAAAATAAAATAGAGCCAATGGAAGCTAATGATTTTATGAAAAAATTAAGAAACTATAAAATAAAATCTTAACAGCGAAAAAACAGAAGACATTGTGAAATACCTCATTGGAAAAACAAGTGACATGGAAATAATTTTTTTCCAGGTGAGACAATTTAAAAGTTATCGTACTACCTGAGAGCCATGAACAAAAAAAAGGGCCTAGGCATCATCTTTCATGAAATTATCAAGGAAAACTGCCCTGATAGTCTATAAGAAAAAGGTAAAATAAATCTTGCTAGAATCCACGGATCACCTCCTGAAAACAATCCCAAAAGAAAAACTCCTAGGAATATAATAGATAAATTTCAGACCTGCCAGGTCAAGGAGAAAAAATATTGTAAACAGCTAGAAAGAAATAGTCTGAATATTGCAAAAATGCAATTCAGATAACATAATATCTAGCAGCTTCTACATTAAGGTAACAAGGGGTGAGGAGCCAAGATGGCAGAATGTGGCAGAGTAGAAAGACTCACGTATGCTAGCTCCGAACCCACAGCCCATGAATTACGTGTAAAAAGAACTCCTCACAAATTCTGGAGCAGTGCAATCTGCACAGCAACGTAGTAGAGAAGATTTCCGTTCCAGACAGCCCTGAAAAACAAGCAGCAAAGGTCTGTCGCACACTGGACACGGAGCAGAGCCCCTGCCCTGTCCGTGCAGCCCAAGAGGAGCAGATCCGAGCAGCTTCAGGGACAGAACCTCCGGCAGCCACGAAGGTCCCTCCACCCACAGGCGCTACAGGTCAGTGAGAGAGACTTTTAGGCTGGCCAAGAAGGGAGCAGGGTGTCTCCATAACTCAGGCCCCCTCGGGAGGCAGCGGCAGAGGCAGCGGCGCTCGTGGAGCAAGCAGAACCTCAGATCCATTACTGAAGGTCTCCTCATAAAGCCCCTGAGGGAACTGAGCCAGGGAGGCACCCCTGCCCCCACCTGAGCAGCAGAATTTAAGCTCACATTTAATAGCAGCCCTGAGTCTGGGGAGCAGCATTTGAATCTCAGACCACAAGCACTAGCTGGGCAGATCAAGGCGAGGCTGGAGAGGAATCACAGAAGTCAAGTAACTGGTTGGGAAAATGACCAGAAAAGGGAAGAAAAATAAGACCATAGAAGGCTACTTACTTGGTGAACATTTGTTTCCACCTTTCCTTTCTGACGATGAAGTACAATGCTTACCATTAGTGAAAGACATAGAAGCCAAGGTCTCTGTAACCCAAACATCCAAAATAGATATCCAATGGGCTCAGGCCATAGAAGAGCTCAAAAAGGATTTTGAAAATCAAGTTAAACAGGGGGAGGGAAAACTGGGAAGGGAAATGGGAGAGATGCAAGAAAAGCATGAAAAATGGGTCAATACCTTGCTACAGGAGACCCAAAAAAATGCTGAAGAAAATAACACTTTGAAAAATAGGCTCACTCAATTGGCAAAAGAGGTTCAAAAAGCCAATGAGGAGAAGAATGCTTTCCAAAGCAGAATTAGCCAAATGGAAAAAGAGGTTCAAAAGCTCACTGAAGAAAATAGTTCTCTCAAAATTAGAATGGAACAGATGGAGGCTAACGACTTTATGAGAAACCAAGAAATCACAAAACAAAACCAAAAGAATGAAAAAATGGAAGATAATGTGAAATATCTCATGGGAAAAACAACTTACCTGGAAAATAGATCCAGGAGAGGCAACTTAAAAATGATGGGACTACCTGAAAGCCATGATCAAAAAAAGAGCCTAGACATCATCTTTCATGAAATTATCAAGGAAAACTGCCCTGGTATTCTAAAACCAGAGGGCAAAATAAGTATTGAAGGAATCCATTGATCACCACCTGAAAGAGATCCAAAACGAGAAACTCCTAGGAACATTGTGGCCAAATTCCAGAATTCCCAGGTCAAGGAGAAAATATTGCCAGCAACTAGAAAGAAACAATTGCAGTCTTGTGAAAATACAATGAGGATAACACAAGATCTAGCAGCTTCCACACTAAGGGATCAAAGGGCATGGAATAAGATATTCCAGAAGTCAAAGGAACTAGGACTGAAACCAAGAATCACCTACTCGGCAAAACTGAGTATAATACTTCAGGAGAAAATATGGTTTTTCAATGAAACAGAGTACTTTCAAGCATTCTTGATGAAAAGACCAGAGCTGAAAAGAAAATTTGACTTTGAAACACAAGAATGAGAAGAAGCATGAAAAAGTAAACAGCAAAGAGAAGCCATAAGGGACTTACCAAAGGTGAACTGTTTACATTCCTACATGGAAAGACTATATTTGTAACTCTTAAAACTTTTCAGTATCTGGGTAGTTGGTGGGACCACACACACACATACACACACACATGTACACACATGCACACACACATACAGAGACAGAGAGAACAGAGTGAATTGAATAGGATGTTATATTTTAAAAGAAATTAAGGTGAATGGTGAGAGAGAAATGTAGTGGGAGGAGAGAGGGTGAAATGGAATGGGGTAAATTATATCTCATTCAAGAGGCAAGCAGGAGACTTTTTAGTGGAGGGAAAAAGAGGAGAGCTGAGAAAAAAACTTGAAGTTCACCCTCATCACATTTGACTAAAGAAAGGAATAAAATGCACACTCATTTTGGAATGAAAACCTATCTTACAACACAGGAAAGTAGGGGAGAAGGAGATAAGCAGGGTGGGGGGATGATGGAAGGGAGGGCAATGAGAGGAGGGAGCAATTTGAATTCAACACTCTTGGTGAGGAACAGGATCAAAAGACAGAATTGAAACAATGGGGGGCAGGACAGGATGGAGGGAAATACAGTTAGTCTTATACAACATGAATATTATCGAAGTCATTTGCAAAACTACACAGATAAGGCCTATATTGAATTGCCTGCCTTCCCAAAGGGAATGGGTGGGGAGGGAGGGATGGGGAGAATTTATAACTCAAAGTTTTAGGAACAACTGTTGAGTATTGTTGTTGCTACTAGGAAATAACAAATACAGTTAGTGGGGAATACAAAGTCATCTGGCCGTACAGGGCAAAAGAGAAGATGGGGTCAAGGGAAGGGAGGGATGATAGAAGAGAGGACAGATTGGTGATAGGTGAAATTAGAATGCTCTGAGTATTGGGGTGGGGGAGGGGATAAATGGGGAGAAAATTTGGAACCCCAAATTTTGTGAAAATGAATGTAAAAAGTTAAATAAATAAATTTATATTAAGAAAAAAATACATTGAGGGAACAAAGGACTTGGCATATGATATTATAGAAGTCAAAGGAGCTAGGATTAAAACCAAGGATCCTCTACTCAGCAAAACTGAGCATAATCCTTCTGGGGAAAATGTGGATGTTCAGTGAAACAGAGGACTTTCAAGCATTCTTGATGAACGAAGTAGAGGTGAATAGAATATTTGACTTTCAAAAATCAAGAGAAGCATGAAAAGGTAAACAGAAAAGAAAAATCATAAGGGACTTACTAAAGTTGAGCTGTTTACATTCCTACACGGAAAGATAATATTGGTAGCTCTTGAAACTTTTCTCAGTATTTGAATTGAGTAAATTGCAGGCACTGAGAGATCAGAGTATTTGAGCAACAAAAATATGCATGATGTAGTCCACTAATATGAATGCAGAAGTTTGTTTGGAGAGGGAGACTAGACTTACTGAAAAAGGATCAAGAGTGTGTCAGTGTTCAGTAGATAAGAATTTCCAGGATGTGGTTTGTATGAAAAATTAAGATTGATCCTCAAGACAGGTTGCAGAATGTTGGGATAGTAGTAGAGGCTTGAAGAGGAAATGGGGAGCAAGGAGTACTATGATGCTTACTTTAAAACTATTGAAGCATGTTTCAGCGGGCGTAGACATGATGTGTAATAAATTTTGGAAAGCATGGCCAGGGAAGTATCATCATCTTGGGCAGGGGTGGGGTGATCCTCTAGGTCCTCAAGTGTGGCACTTTGCCTGAATCCAAACTTCACAGAAAAATCCTCTTAATAAAAGGACTTGTTCTGTAAAACTTGAATTCAGCCAAGGTCTCCACCCAAGGACACAGAAGGCCACATGTGGCCTCTAGGCTATAGGATCCCCACCCTGAATATACAAAGTGATTGGTCTTTATGAATACAATAAGTGTAGTATAAGGAGAATATTTTGAAGGAGAATGAATTAGAAAGATGGGGGCGAGAAAGAGAAAGAGAGACAGAGAAAGAGGGAGAGAGAGAGAGAGAGAGAGAGAGAGAGAGAGAGAGAGAGAGAGAGAGAGAGAGGAGGGAGACAGGGAGAGGGAGAGGGAGAGAGAGCCAGACAGTGGAGATTGGAGAGAGTTTTTCACTTTTTCACTCTTAAATGAGTCCTGGAAGACACTCAGTGGAAGGGATGAAGTCTCTGATGAAAAGCAGGATGTTCATGATTCTAAGTCCACCATTAAGATCAATGGATGTAATCCAATCTTTTTGCCTGGGAATTTGAGTCAGCTTTTAATGGCCTATAATAAGATCACTACACTTTAGGTGAAAAGGTGAGTAAAATAGTTATTAAAGGTATTTATGATTAGATTACGTTTATTTATGAATTTTTATTGTACTCTGTATCGTGCATATTCTATTTGAACCAAAACATCTATTTTTTCAAAGAATGAGATGGATTCCCAATACAATCATCTGTACAGGATGGGAGGAAAAGCCATAAAGTGCAAATTGCCATCACTCTCAGTGGGGGAATTTTTCACAAAACTTTAAAAAAATGCATCTTTATATAAATAAAAAGTACAAAGTACATGTTATTAGGTAAGAAATGAACTACCATCTGTAACCAGTTTCCTCCTGTATAAAAGGAAAGGTTGTACTATGTATTCTTCAACATTTCTTTCTGTTCATTCTATTGTGCAATAATTCCTTTGTGTTTTTTTGTTCAAATTCTTTGCACACTTGTATCTTCAAAACTGCAGAACAGCCACTGACAATGCAGCTCACATACAGTCAAAAGCATGAAACAGCAACACATCAAAAGAAATGTGAAATACAACATATGCAAGGAATTTATGGAGCATGGATGTCTAAATAGCACTTTAAAAATCATTATCCATGAGAACACAAAGTGATCTCTGGCTGCCCTTTTTATGGGTTCCCCAAACTAGATTTGAGAGAAGGGGCAGTTGATAATATGAAGTTCTCTAAATTATAAAGAGACTTTGGGGTGGATTTTTCCATCTCTTAAAAAAATGTAAGACTGTGTTCTTATTTGTACGAGATTCCTATCTTTCTTTGTACCTGCATGAATTGTTCATAGAAAGGTACCCTTCATGCTGAGATTCTCCATGGATGAAAAATAAATAAGTATAGACAAATGAGGAATGAATCACTGGTTCATAAACTGTATCTTGTTCCTGTCTCCCCCTCTGTCATTTCAACAAATAAGAAGTAATCTCAACTGCAATTAAACACAAATTAGCTACCCATATTAATATATTATGTCAAAGATTAAAACGCCCAGTATAAATGATGCTTTTAGATGGATACTGCTACTACCTTCTTTCATACTTAACTATACTGACTCACTCAGAATAGTGGAACACACAGTTTATACTAGAATAAATATGCTCTGATTCTTTATTCTTTAACATTCATTCATTTTTGGCTAACTAGTATTTAGCAACTTTATTAAATGTTTTATTGCCCAACTTTCTCTTTCCTGGCTGGTTTTACACTTACTTAATTACTATCCTAACAGACAAGCTAATTGCTCTGCATTAATATTGTCAGAAACACTGGATTGTGTTGTATTGTTTAGATCAACTGCTATTCAAAAACATAATTACAGTGTATTTTACAGAGTTTGTGACTCAGGTTAGGGCAGTAAAAGCACTTTTGTTTGTAATATAATAGATGGATTCTTTATCCCTCTGTATTTTACTGGGGCTGAGGAGGGTAGGGGAGTTTGGAACCATTCATGCATTTCTTTTCAGTGGCTGAGTTAATGTTAATGATCTGCTTATTAGCTAAAATGCTTTGCTTCCTTCTGACAAATTTCCTTCATCGTTTTGAACTTTTAAAGAAATATGCATGCTGCTTTTTGAATTTATGGATAAAGACTAGAACCTTGAGTAGGTAATCAAATGAGGGTAAAGAGTAGTTTCAGCTATCCAGATCCTTTCATTTTATCTCTATTGTAAAGAATCACGTGCAAATTTGCACAGCTGGTTAAGTATTGGTATCAAACAAAGGTGATGTATTCTCACCATTAATTTATCTAAAGTGGTTTCCCCAGTTCCACTCTTCCCTAAAGAACCTCTTGCTACAGCCAAAAGTTGTTAATTACCTGTTCCCATCTTCAATCTTAGACCCCCTCCACTGGGATTGACTATTGTATTAGAAGAAGTAAAGAACAACCCAGGGGTTTGCCATCCTGATGATTTTCTGGTTACTTCTAGTTTTGCTGATTCTCTGACCTTAGATTGCTCCTAACTCTACAGTTATATACTCTTTCTGTTTTATTTTTTTCTATTATATAGGGATATTTCTATTTTTATGCTCCCTTCTATGTATTTCTATCTGCCATGGCTCATTGTAGACCTCTGACTCTAATGGTTATGTTTTGCATGCTGGCTATATGAATTCAGTGTTGACTCTTGCTGCGTTGATATCCCTAAATCCCTAACCTGCTGCTTCTCATGCCCCAGATCTATCTACCACCGATTTTATATACAATGAACTTGCTCATTTGGCCTTATTTGAACCACAGAATCTGAGTCTAACAAGATCATACAAAGGAGGAGGTATTGTTTTTTCCCCAGACACTTTTCTGGTCAATGGGAGGAGAGGGGAATAATTTTTGTTCACAAGAGGATTTTTATAGTAAAATTTTCTACCCTAAGGAAAAATACATCATTTTCTTTTTAGCCCTGCATTGTTAGGAACAGTATTTCTTTCTTTTTCTAGACTCATTAGTGTAACATTTTCAATTTATTTACTTTCTTTTTCCCTCTCTCAACAGAGCTAGTGATAGATCTTTTTTTGATAGATTTATAATGGTGTTCTCATTACAATTAGCCTCCTTGAGTTTAAGCCTCCAACATCAATAGGTCATTGCTATATGTTTAAGTTTATCCATCTGAATATTGAATATAATTTATTTAATGAGGATTAACTTTCTTAAAAACTGGATAACTAGAAATCTTTGTGTTGTTTACTATTATTTCTTTATCCCTATGCTTATCAGTTATTTTTTGTGTGTTTCAATTTTTGTCTGTGACCATGAGGAACATGATCATATGAGGTAAAGAATATGACTGTTTCTCTATGACAACTGTCAATCTTCACCTGAAGTATGACTTCAATCTACAAATTAATCTTTCCAAAGACTTATTGAAAAGCTTCAACTTCACAGCATCTTTTTACTCCTTGTATTTTCACAGGACAATGCCAAAATATAGTCAGTTTCTAACTATGTAAGATATTTTAAAGCTTCCATCTGACCTCTTCTGTCTTTTCTGTATTATGCTTTAGCAATCACATTTCTCTTCAGCATATCTGAAGGTACTCTTACAATTCAGGTGTCTGTTATTCAGTACTTTGAGTTTAATTCTTTAGGCACAAAGGTTAAATTAACTTAGCCTACTTAGAGGATAAGAGATAAAATGACTTAGTATTTCCTGACTTAGATTTTCATGCTTGTTCTATTTAAAAAATCATAAAATAATGTCATTAGAATATAAATATTTAAAAGTATTACTAGCTATATTTAATAAAAAAAGTACAGAATAGTCAAATTGATAAAGAACAAGATTTAAGGAAACATGCCTAGACAAAAATTGATTCCTAATTAAACTACTGTCAATCATTACTTAACTGAACATTGACTTTCCTTTCCACTCTGAGGAAAATCTTGACCTTTTCTTGCCTAGCTGGATTCCAAGCTTTGAAAGACTACAAGAACTTTTTGCCAGACTAACTGCTTATAACTGGTATTTAAGTGACTTCACAAACTTTATCTTAGCAACTATTTTACTTGGTAGTTACTGTTAGCCCAGCTGTTTCTTGCTGGTCAGTTCTCATTTAAAAAATAAGTCCCTCTTGATAAAAAGCTTTTTCTCGCTATTATCAGGGAAGGATATGAGTTTCTTTCTGAATCTTTTATCTAGACACATTTTTTTCCTCCTGGGTCAGAATTAGAAAGCTGCCAACATGTAAGAAACATTTGTCTTGCCCTCTCACTTTCTCTGTCATCAAATGATTCTCTAATGGGGGAAAAGGTATCGTAACAACCAAGGCACTGGCTAGTTCCCTCTGCAATTAGCATCTTTCAACTTCATCTCTTACTTAACCAGTATCCAATTTATAAAGCAAAACAATTTTATTTTCCTTAATTCTGTAATATTTACTGTTTTCTTTTTTTCTTTTGAGTTAGATAAGCCTTTGTAAATGGCATTGACATCACCAATTCCTATCTAAGAATTAAAACATAATTTATACATAATACATACTTATTCGGAAGTTTGAATGACTTTTCCTCTGCTGTGCTTGAGGTATTTTCATTATAACACTTATTGTAGTGATACACCTTAAGAATGAGAAGTAATCATTCTCCTTTCATAATTCTTTTTTTAATGTGTTTTATTCAGTGGGGATATTGGGACAAGCCAATGCACTCAAACAGAAATATGGCTGAATGGAGAGAATGAATTTGTTTACACTGTCTAAAATGACTTTCTTTTTATTGTTGGCAATTCATTCACAAAAGTATTTTGAAGAAAATACATTGAAAATGTTGGATACTTTTTTCCCCCTCAAAGTTTTATTTTTGGTCTACAGAGTCTTTAAATAATTAATGTGAGATTTATACTGAGGAATCCAATCTCATTAAGTAAATACTGTCTATCTTTCCTTCCTTGATGCACTTAATTATCAGGCAAAGATGGCTAAAATAGTGATATTGAACTCAAGTAAAGATGGGGGGTACAGACAAACATAAGGATTCTTCTAGTTTGCATACTGACTGATTTATTTTTAGTGTTACCTGTTTTACTATTTTTTATTTTTTTAATATTTCTCAATTATGTTTTAATCTGATTTGGGCTACACAAGGCAGTACAGGGACCTATGAGCCATGTGTTTGGCACCTCCAAGAATTCTACTCAACTTAATCACTAAATTGGGAGTGATAGTGTACTCAGAGGGAGATAGGTACTATCTCTCCTACAAAGTGTAAAATAAGTAATCTCTGCATGAATTTTAGATATATTACCTTTTAATTGAATAAGCACAATTTTGTTGAAAGAATATATTCATATGATTTAAAAACACATTTTTTTTGCATTATTGCCCTCCATCAATCACTCCCTCTTTAGTTTAATGTTGATAACAGAGCCCACAGAGAGTTGCCTTTTCCTACTGACTTCATATGTCCTTTGTGGGTTACCTGTCCCGAATGTTAAGCTTGGTTGAACAAATGAGAGATATTCTGGGGTCCTGTTGAATTCAGACAACCATGGTTGCTTGGTAAAGTGACTAAGGCTAGAGGGGCAACTTTCCTGACTTATGCAACCGCTTTACTCTGGAGCTGGGTAATACGGACACAGTAAAAACAAACACACAATAAAAACTTGGTGGGGGTGAGGGTAGCTTGTTTTGGCTTTATACAATGGACTATTTTGTTGCGGGTTAAATAGATTGATTATGTGAGATTAGATAGAACCTGAATGTAGGTTTGCTTTATCTCACTGGTTTCTTTGAAGAATTTTTTTTTTTTTTTATGTGTCAGGCTGTAAATTCAAATGAGAATTCAGATGCTACAATCGCTTAAGAGAACAGAAGAAAGGTTCAAAGAGATAACTCGTTGGTCTAATTTTAGACCAGTCCTTTCACTCATTTTCATTTAGTTTCATGTCATTTTCTCCAAGCCTAGAGACCAGTTCCTTACTATTCCAATTGCTGCTTCTACCAGATTGTGACAAAAGAGCTATTTTGCCCCAGGTCCCTTCAACACTGTCCTCATTTCACCACTGCAGGTAATAGCCATCTGGCAGGCTGAGGCTAAATAGTGCCAGTGCATAGTTTGTCACATCACCAGGGAACATCTTGAATAATTGCTTATCCTAAGCAGTAATAACACTACTTGAGGCTCCAAGAGCAAGGCTTTAATATGTCTGTACTGCCCCCAGCACACTCTGGGCATTTAATGCTGATAAAACTAATAATGATACTACTAGCAATAATGACCACTCACTTTGACAGGAATGCTGTCCAAATAACTAGGTCAGAATAGCCTATGGCAAAACAAAAATATCCAATGTTGTAATTTCTTAGAACTTTGTTGTATTGAATATTGCTTCAAATGAGTAGGTTGCTATGTTGAAACTGTCCTGATTTATTGAACATCTGCCACATTGCCTAGCATGGTGTTGTAGGTTGGTTAAATGGATTTTAATTGGGTATTTTGACTATAATTATGCTTCTGAAATGTTCCATATATTGTGTGGTTTCTTCTGTATTCCACCTATGAAGAACCCATACTAGATGCTAAAACAGAGGTTGATTATTTAGTATTTCACCATTAAAGATATAAGATTTGGTGAACTGGCCTTGTACCTACATTTAGTAGTCTCCATTTCCCCACCTATAGAATAAGATTAATAGCAATTACACTGTCTGTTTTATTCTCTGTCAAGAGCTGCTTGACAACTTTGTAAAGTATATTACAAGTGGAATTTATTGAATGTCAGAGAGGTTTAAGTCCTTATAGAGTACTGACTAACAAAATAACAAGTAGAAATTTAATAAAAAAAAGTAATTGAAATAGAAAAGAAAAGTAAGTAGGGGAAACTCAAGCAATAAAATCCTTCATTTTTTGGCCCTTTATTCAAATGAAAATTTCCTACAGATTTACATAGGTTGGCTTAGAACCTTTCACCTGTGTAAATTTGCAAAGGAGGGAAACCTAGACTTTTCCTGTGTTTTCTTTTTTTTATCTCAATTTATTTTAAATACATAATAAGAAAAAAGAGAGATACTACAAACCTAAATACAAAATAGGAAAAGAAAAATTAAAGTCTTGTTATATGCACAGCAGAACATGAGAGGATTCAAATTATACAGCAAATGAATTTCCATTTCAAGAAAGACTATATAATAAATATTATATATTATGTTCTGAGTTGTCCCTTTCCTCAGACCTCTTACCTAACATGGCTACAATTAAGTGTGTGTATACGTGTGTGTGTATACATACCCATATACATATATACACATCTATACACATACACACAGAGAAATTTGTGTCTCTATTCAATCACACATGTATATACATACACTTACATATGCATACATATACTTAATATCTATAATCATACTCATATATAGACATGCACATTCGTATGCATCTATGTAACACTGTACTATGATTTTTTTGTCCTCTATTTCTCTGAGGGTGAATAACCTCTGCCTTCATCAACTTGAGTCTTCCCATATTTTTCTAAGTCCACCAACTCACCATTTCCTACACTACAGCAATCTTCTAGTCCTACACTATTTAGCTGTTTTAAAGTCTAAAACAGTATTGATTGATAGGGCTGTCATATAATGTAATTTCCCTATTTTTCTCTTTTGTTTAAATATATTTTAGCATTAACTTAGTTTAGTTCATGATTAATAAACCCTGCTTTTTTTCACCTAATAAATATTCCTGATATTTATTTTAAGTTTGTGTAGAAAGGCTTTTTTCTTCTTCATTATATGCTTCTGAAGATGAATTCCCATCTTCTCTATTCCCATTGTAACTTTCTATAGCTGAATTCATTCTCCTTTGCCTATTCAATTTTTTGTAAAATTTGTTAAAAGCTCATTTTTTTTTTTTTTTTAAATCACCTCTAGTCCTGAGGTATGGGGGAATGATCCTTTTGGCCTCAGACTCTCCTTCATTTCTTCACTCTGGCCTGGAAATTTACTCCACCCTCCTATAAATACACATAGCCAACAGTGTCCCCATTCCACAGTTGTTGCACTCATTAGGCATGTGCTTCTTCTCGGCAGCATATATGGGTCTGATGCCCCTTATTGGCAGAGCCTCCCTCAGTTTTCCCTTGCTTGTACTCCTGATTCTCCTCACAATCCAGAAGGTGAAAGTTCCTATGGCAGGGCCACAGGTTTCCTCCCAACCTAGCTAGCCTCAGGGCTCAAATTTAGCTGTTTCAGCAGCACTTGTCTGGAGATGTTAACTCTTCACAAACCTCATTCCTGGGAATTTTCTTTAGATCTTATACTTGCCCCAGGAAGACCACTGTTCTTCCCTAATTCTTGCTTATTTTTACCATTCCACATTTGTCCTGAGATGTTATTTTATCTTGTTTGTGGCAGAAATCTGGAGAGCCTCAATTTTTGTGACCTCCTTTGCCACCTTCCCAGAATCCTCTCCTTGTTTATGTCTTCATAACTCCATTCTCTCTTAATGTTCACATAGACTATTTCTGCCTTATCTGTCATAGAGTACTATGAGTTCATGTTGATGTTATCAGCCACAGTTAGATGCGTTGTAACTTGACTCTAATATAATAATGTCATCTTGGTCCTTATTGAGAATGAAGAACTGCTAATCAGCCAACCATAGCCCAACATCCAGTTGTCCCTTAGAGAATCTGTTTTCATAATGTTCCTTGATTCAGTCTAAGAATTCCCTTGATACAGCTGTTCTGCTTCATTAGAAGGTCCCCAATCTGCTACTATTGTACTAGTTTCTCTGCTCTATTATTTCTCTTAAGATGCTTAATTATTGCTACTGCTCTCTACCTTCATAGCACCTATTCGCTAAAGTTCTTTCTGTCCTACAGCTACTGTAGCCAGTATAGTTACTTCACTCTCATTTAGAATAATTCTTCGGTCTAAATGCCTGGGAGCTACTCTACAAATCGGCAGCCTTTTCCTTACTTGTCTTCACAGCTTCATCCATTTACCATGCAAAAGAGTTCCTAAAGCAACTTTGAGTATTGTAGATTCTTCCTTCTCAAAGAAGTCCTTAGTTAAGATGTGACAGTTCTATTTCATTTGTCTTTTCCTTGCCTCAGGATAAAGTGTTCCTCTCCTAGCAAGAGTTAACCAGCTGAGGTTAAGCACTAATACCCCAGACACATTGCCTTGAGCATCCAGAAGGAGAAAGTATGAGGCAAAGACAACAAATCTACTACTAAGACTAAGGCATGACAATAGCCATGTGGTCTTTGGTTGTGCAAGTCTGTAGGATTATTAAATGGCAGCTTTGCCATTCTCTTGAAATTATACCACAGTGAATATGAATAACGGATTAACTAGCAAAACCCTCCTAGCGCTGATGTATAGGCTGTCAGCTACATCTCATTTTATGTGTGTAAATGTGCCTTCACATATTTATAGAACTTCTTAGGTGCCATTCTAGAGACAATAACATTAGATAACTGATTTTATTGGGACAGAGTATTCCCCTTAAGGCATGCAGAGTAGATGCTTTAATTTTTAGTCATGTTATTAGTTGCCTAGATCATTCAAAAGTAGTGACTTCTTTATGGTCATACAGTCCATATGGGTCAATCAAAGGCACGATTTAAGCTCAGAAGTTCCTCACCTCAAGACTGTATGGGGAGTTAATGGAGGACTATCACCTGTGTGCTCATAGCTTCCCTAGTTGTTTTCAGGGCTGCTCACAAACCGTTAGTGTTCACCTTAACCCAACCCTGTAGCAGCCAAAACATCTTGGTAGATGGGCAAAACCAGGTTGTGGAAAACCAACAGGTTTCAAACCTACTGTGAGTTAGGGGGACACCTTGCCCAAACATATGAAGACTTTGGGATGAGAACAACTTTTGCCAGCAACAATGAAGTTACTAAAGCAGGTACTGTGTAACACTTGAAGCTTGGTCAAATACCTAAAATGCCAAGATCATCCACTGTATCCTGGGCTATCATTAGTCATCTTGACTTTTGTCTTGCCACTGGACTTTGATGACTCTAGAAGAGAGAGTGAAGCTGACTTCTTTGTGCAACTCTCCCTTAAACCCAATTCACACCCAAGTCAAGATATTACTCCTTGGTATCACTGGACCTCTTTGAAAGTGAAAGACAAACAAGAACAAGTGATAAAATAGAATCATTAAAAAACGTATGACTTAAAATACTAAATTTTTGGATTTGGACAATAGCAAAATCCATATGGTATGTTCAGTTTCACATATCAAAAAAAAATATTTTTTTTTGTTTCCTTACAAGGATGTAGATTATATTTCATCTATAACTTTAGTCCAAATTGCTTAAGGTTCAGAAGGATAAAGCAAGTAACTCATAGCCATAGCACTACTTAGGAAGTGACAAATACAGTTGACTATGGACTGACTGAAGCAGAACTTTTCCCTGAACTGTCCAATGAACTGTCATTCCCTCTGCCTTAGTAGCCAGTATAAATCTTGAGACTAAAGCCAGGTCCTCCTCAGGTACTGCAAGGCTTGTGTGGTGCTCCAACCTATAACACACTTGCCCTAATTAAAGACTTCAGTCTTTAACTGTTTTATCTTGAATTCATATTGAGATAAGTGTCAGACAGAATTACTACTCTATCTATGGCTTCAAAATACCTCTGTTGGTGAAGCTAATTAATATCAAATTAGATCCTCAATTCCAAATCTTTCTCTCAAGCTACTGAAGCAATATTTCCCAATATGGATTTGGAACTTCTTCTTTGAAGATATTTTGTTCACTGGCATTATTGCAGTTGTCAATGCACACTTATGGCCTTACAAATGAGCTAAAATTTACTGAACATTCTAAAATTGTTGAAAGTTTTCTCAATATTTATGGCAGAAAGGAATCAGGAGCAACACAAAATAAGGACTGAGAAAGAGGCTTCATTATTTATAGAGATAAGGCCTTGCAAAGACCCCAAGCATACATTGTTTTGTGGGTAACACTTGTGAGACCTTGATTTTTATTATTCTTGTACACCATATTTTGTTGGTATGCATCATTGCTAAGATGAACTGTTTTGAAACCTCCTAATATGTTTCTTTCTTTTATTTTTCCTGTGTAATGAATCTGAACAATATAATTTTTCATTCATGGATATGTGCTCCCAGCATTGACTGGGCACTCAGATTAAAAAAAATAATATTTACCATAAAGTATAAAATATAATAAAAATCATAAGAAGGTGATCTGAGCCTCCCTTATCAAGTTATCAAGTGGTGACACTGGGCTTGTAACAACTAGAGACGTATTTCAGGATTTCATGATTTAAGGGGAAGGATGGAGATTAATTAAGTTAACTATTTTTCTCCTTAATACAAATACTGCAGTTTGATCATAGCATGCAACTTACAGTTGAGAATGGCTTATGATTTGGGAGGGTATTATTAACTCCTACAGGGAACCTTGGAAGTGAGTTCTGAAGATGCTTCTCCTGTTGTTTATCAATACAGTATAAAAAACAAAACTTCCCAGTTTTAGTCCTGAGAACTTAAATCTCCTTCGTGTCTTTCTTTATATTATTTGGTTATTTTTTATTTCTTCTAATAAAGGAGCTTCTTTTATCTAAACTATACCATCATGAGCATGGCTGATCTGAAAAGGTAAGAAGGGTGGGATCTAGTAAATACTTCAATGGGATACTGACTAAGAATATCTCATGCTGTTTTGAACTAGGACTGGTCTTAGAGTTAGAAACACCTGAATTTGTGTCCTGTCTCAGGAACTCACCAGTTCTTTGACCCTGGACAAATCATTTAATCCTCCTGGGCTTCAATTTCTTCCTCTAATGTAATATGTTTAAACACAATAACCTCTATTGCCTTGACTGCGTCTATGTAAACATGTCCGATCATCTAGTATAATTCCTTCCTTTTCATATATATTTATATAACCTGGATTCTATGATCCAGTAGACTAAAACTGTCTTCATCCGTTATTATATCTCCTAATGTAGTACATTGCGCATGGTAGAATTTAAACTGTTTATTATTACAAGAAGAATTTGGTTTTAAAAATCATTTTTTTCTTCCATGAAATTTGAATTTGATAGCATTTATCATTTCCAACACTAGGCTTGAATGATATAGACTGTAGAGAGAAAAACAATAAGCACAATATTTTGAATGGATTTACTTTCTTCTTGTTTTCTTGGTATATTTTTAAAGTTAATGTGACCACTGATAGAATCAACATATGTAGAAACAGTCTACAAAAATTGATCCCTCACCATTACCAAAATTAGTTATAGCATTGGGTATTGAAGTATTTATTCTTAGTTATTTCATTCATTTCAACATTTTATTATCTATTATATGAAGAACACTGTTAAATGATAAAGATTTTAATTTTAGACTCAATACATCCCTGGCTAAAAAAAATAAAAATATGTTCATAGGTTTTTGGCTTTTTGGCTGCTAGGATGAGTTCAGGGTCTAACAGCCTCACTTGTTCCATTCTCTTATAAATTAAACAAACTCTTAGAAAATGGAGTAATAAATGCAGTGAACAGGAAGTAATATCTGAATTCCCCATGCATATTGCTTGAGGATCAAATTAGAATTTGATCCACTTTTTTTCAGATGTGTCCCAAATGTCTGTGTAACTATTTGATACCTACAATATAAAAAATGTAGATTGCTCGTACTTTAAACTGAAAGCTCTCTATCACAGTTATGACTATGCAAATCAGTGCCTTCTCAGCCAAAGCACAGTAATACTAGAAGCCTGCTAAAACTAGAGAGTAGAAAACTACTGAGAAATTCAATACCTAAAACTTTATTTTGGACTTTAAAATCAAAAGAGCAGACCCAGAACAAGATTATCCTAAGCTGGCTATCAGTATTATAAAGCACTGGATTACTCTTTTCATAATACATTGGAGTAAATATGGCATACAAAAAGTAGTGTGGGGTTAGAAATATGGATTCCTTGCCTCCAATTTCAGTTACAAAAATACCACAACTGTGACCATGAATAAAGTACTTCATTTGTCTGAACTGAAGTTCTATCAGGAAAAAAGGAATAACATTACCTGAGAAGTCAGCATGGACAGTAAAAATAACATATCCCCTATTTCCAAATGAAGTCAGAGAAAATAAACTCTATTACCAGCTCTGCAACCAAAATCCTGTGTGACCTTTGTCATGTCACATCTTCTCTGAGCATCAGTTCCCTCTTCTGTAAACTGGAGTTGTGGTACTCAATCTCTAAATTAGTTTTATGTGACATTGTGGGTTGCTGGTATGCAGTGCCTTGACCTATCCAGGAGTCATACTGTCAAGTGCTCAGTCCCTCTGCCACTGACACAATACAATACCAGATTTCTTGGTGTTAATTATTAGGCCGAAATTAGCACAGGCAGCAGAGTATTCATCCACACTTTTTTGAATCTCAACTTCAGAGGCTGTGTTGAGTGTACAAACATCTGCTAACAGAAAATCATTCACCAGAACTCCTTCCACTTTGGTCTTGTCTTGTATCCTTTTCAAATTGATGAATTTAGCATCAGGATGGTAGCTGACCTTGATGCTGTGTTCATCCTCATTAAAAGCATTTGATAACAAATTTGAAAACATCATGATAAAAAACATGGGAGCAAGTACATAGCCCTGTTTCACTCCACTGGTGACTGGGAAGGCATGAGATCATTGTCCATTATCCAGAATTAGGGCAAGTATATCCTATGGAATTCCCATTTTTCACTTAGCAGCTTCTGAATTTCCCCTTCATTTTTATCAGACCTGTTTTGGTGTTCACAAGTGTTCTGACCTTGATGAGCAAACACAGTGCATTACACCAAATCTGTGAAAGCTGCTGCACTATTGCCAACTGTGTGTGGCTCATCTTTCCCTCCAAGTTAGGAACAAACTGTTCATGCTCAGAGAAGAGCTCTAATTTGTTGATATTAATTCTTCTAGTAGTCATTTATCCTTGGGGGCACTTTTGATGAATGTAAGTATTTATCTAGGAAAGGATAAGTCTATGATCAGTCCAGCACCACATATTGCCTTCATCACTTTCACATCTTGTCCATATTTCCTCGTACAAACACATAGTCTATTAAATGCAGATGTTTGCTGTGAGGGTGCATCCATGAAGTTTTAATGCATTTAGGTAAATGGAAAACACAGTTGGTAATTAGGTCATGAGATGCACAAGTCTTCAGCAGTAAATGACCATTGCTGTTGCTGTTTCCAGCTCCATTTCTCCCTAGAATTCCCTGAGACGTGCTCTATCTGCCACCACTACACCATCCATACGTGAAACCATCAGTTACAACAAATGGAGAAGTTTTGAATGCTGTGAATAAGTTCACTTACCTTGGTAGTGTACTTCCAGGGGTGTACACATTGACAATGAGATTGACCCATGCATTGCCAGAGCTAGTTCAGTGTTTGAGAGGCTCTGAAGAAAAGCCTGGAACAGAAGAGATATTAAATTGACTACCACACTGAAAGTCTATAGAGCCATTGTGCTGACCACATTGTTGTATGTCTGTGAAACATTGACAGTCTATTGGTGCCATGCCAGGAAATTGAATTGCTTCCATTTGAACTGTTTTTGGAAGATTCTGAAGATCGTCTGGCAGGATAAGATACCAGACATTGAGGTCCTTGCTTGAACCAAACTGCCAAGCATTCAAACAATACTTCAGTGAGTGCAACTCCTATGGGTTGGCCATGTTGTTCTAATGCAAAATGTAAGCTTATCAAAAAGACTATTTTATGAACATCTTGCATGGGGCAGGTGATTACATAGTGGTCAGAAGAAATGATACAAGAACACTCTCAAAGTCTCTCTCAAGAACTTTGGATTTGCTTGTGCGATGTGGGAGACACTGGCATAAGACTGCTCAGCATGGCATTCCCACATCAGAAAGGGTGATGTGCTCTGTGAACAAAGTAGACTTGAAACAGCACAAAGGAAATATAACATGCACAAATTTGGAGTATCCACCCCAGAAACTCACAGGAATTATTTGTGCCCAATCCATGGTAGAGCATTCTGCTCTTGTATTCATCTGATCAGCCACAGTCAGACACATTGAGACTTGACTTTATCATGGTGATATAATTTTGGTCCTCTTTGAGAACAAAGGACAGCAATTAACCGACCAACTATACCAGAGAATCTTCGGCTGTAACCACAAGCTTCTAGGAGTCTCTGTGTTAGCTACCTCTCCTCTTTTTATCCTTGTGTGTGTGGGAATGTTCCTTTCACATGGTTAAAGCATTAGTGAGGATTATCCAATCAAATCAAAAGCTGAGGGAGGCTACCATTCTAAAAAAATTCCTCTCTTCACCTTACCCTGCTGTTACCTATTAGAGAGACCTCTTCAGCAAGGACATAATTATTTGATGGAATTAAATAAAGTCAACAATAGAAGCATTAGTGCTACACAATATAAACCACACCATTCAGTTCCAGGCACAAGCCTTTCCAAAAAAGGAAGCACCAACTAGGATAAAATCAGGCTCATCTCTCAACCTCAGTGCAATCCATAGTTTCCCTCAGTCAGGACATCAGTAAAATGTTTTCATTCATTCATGTAAATCTGCTGTGTCTTTCAGTAGAAGTTCATTTGTTGCTTTAATGATGGCAATATCCCCAGATCCTTCATCATAGCCTCAATTTTTCTGGATATTAATGTTATATGCTGTCTTGAAGTCTGAAACTCAGCTCAGCTAACGTCAGTTCTTACACAAATGCCCTGTCCTTCATTATATGTAGGTAATGGGAGTGAGGCTCTTCCCACAGAGTAGCAGCCTGATAATCATAAATTCAGCATCTCATAATTATTTAAAAACTGACTATCCCCACCCCCACCAATAAACAAATACATAAAATATTGTAAATTTAATGTCTTATTGACATTTTTCTCCATCACTTTTCAGTCTAGACAATCAATAAAGCAGTAATTCAAGCTTTGATTTGCTGATTTCTGAGATCACACTAAAAATGAAATGTTTAGCTCACTTTGAGCTGACTTTATTTTAGTACACCTTATTTGGATGCTTTTTAAGTTGCTTCCTGATTTCACCTCTAAAATATCATCCTTTTCCTAGCATAACAATAAGATCTCTGGCCCATTTCTTTCTATTCTATCCTAACCTCTTTCATCAGAACATGTGGCCAATAATACAGCCAGATATGTTGGCTTCTGGACTGTGGCGTGAAAGTGCTCCATTAAACAAAGTGCTATTGAAAAGTCCGTTAAGTAAGGTGGGCTGTACAATGACATTGTGACATAATAATGAGTAATAGTTCAAATTTATAAAGCATTCTAAGTGTTCTACTTTTCAGACTTCACACACATCATTGAACTGTGCTTCTCAAGTGGATTTTGTTTAGTGAGTATACAGTTTCAGTGACCTACATTTAGAAATGGGCTTTATATTGGCTTGTTTATGGCTAGTTGGCAATGTCAAGCTGCTTCTGCCATGCAGTCCATATTAGCTATCATTTAAAGGTTTTTATAGGCATGGTAACTCATACCAGACAGTTTTTGACATGTACCTATGGGTCTAGGAAAATTATATAGAACTTATTAGATAGAAATTATATAGAAATACATATATAGAATTTTACATAGAGAGAATTATATATAGTGAGAATATCTATTTATATGTTTATAGTTATATAGAAATTATGTAGGATTTATTAAAGTTGAAGAATTGTTGAAGAATTCTACAGAAGATTCAAAGAAACTTAGGGATTTACATCTCAAGTTATATATAGTAGACCACTGGAAAAGTGGTCTTAACCTGCTATGACTTGGTGTTTACAAAATCAGCAGCAAACATGATTTACAAACTTGTGGTAATCTTATAATTTTAGTTTCAGGGAGCCACAAAGAGATTTTGCTATCCTGTTTACCCAAGTCCTTTATCATTGGGACATTAATTTATTGCTAAATTGACTGATAAAGGCTCATGGCTACAAGTCTCACATCTGGTCAAGTAGTATAGTTTGGGAAGAGTCTGGAGTTGGATGAACTGAAACTGAATTTTGACTTACCTGAATGACAGTGAGTGAGGCAATTAAATCCCTTAGTTCTCAGATTCCTCGCCTGTAAAATCATTGTTTTGGATGAGGTGGGACCTCATGCTCCTTTTAGGATATCTCTAGATCCCAAACAAAAAAGTAGGAACAGATTGTGATTTATATTTGTGGTAGAAATACACAAATAAATGACTCTACAGAGCTATTATGAAGTTAGACAGTTGCAAAATTCTTTAGTCAGTCTGAATTACAGCTAATGTTTGGTGTCCTAGTGCCATCAGGACTTTAATCAAACAATTCCAAAGTTGCCAGTCTCTGAAATTATGGCATCTGACTTCATAATGTTTATGACCATCAAATATCTTTATTGGAGGTTCCAGTTACCCTATCATTATAACTTGTCTTGTTCTTAATTTATATGAGCATCAACATGAGTACCTGTGACATTTCTGCTGCATAAGCAACTTCACGTTCAAACCCATATGAGTCAATCTGTTTGACATGCTCAAGTTTTAAAAACAACTTTATTTTAATGTAAACTTTCAAACTGAAATATTGTAGTCCAGCTTCTAGAAGATTTGACCCTCCTGATATGCCTATTAGTGGTGCCCTGATCCTGTCAATCCTTTTTACTACACATGTAAAATAGCTAATGTCACTCTTGTGCCTATCATGCCATTTGTGAAATCAAATATTCACTGAAATGATGAAATCAGTATTCTGGTTTGGGTTCCAAGACTAATTATTTCATTTTTTAGAGACTTGAGGTAATTTCCACCTTAAGTCTGATCTTAGTCTATCTGTCTTGGTTTATCTGAGATATTGTATTACCCACAGAGGAACTCATGTGTCTATGTGTTTTAGGTTCTATATTAATATGCATAGCTTTTCTGAATTCGGTTTGCTAGCTGCTTTAATAAATGGGTTTATTCACACTTCATTAATTCTGATGGTCTTTTGTTCAACTAACATTAGGTGGAAAGGTGCTAAGGCTACAGATGTAAGCTTGTAAGGGAGTACAAACTAGGAGAATAGCATAAATCTCATACATATATTCAGTTAGGTTAGCAATATTTAGTTGGGAATTGGGTGGGTTAGGGATAGACATAGCTATCATCTATTATCCTCTTTCCTTTAGGAGAGCAGTAGAACTAAATTCATGGGCCCCTTATGCAGCCTTTTTTTTCCAGAAAGGAATCTCCATTAGAAAAGAGTGGGTATGATTTTAGTAGTAACTATCTATATCTCCATGCAAGCTAGTTAGATAACCCATGTTGATATATGCATAACTTTCATGGACATAAAACAAACTTTTATTATTTTTGGTCCTTTCAATAATACAGAAAATACTTTCCAAAATGCACTATGCTTGTCAATTTTTCATTAATTTTTCCCCAAATTTTCTTTATATCAAATCCATCATAAAAATTGATGAGGAAAAACCTTTCTCTCAGTCTTCACAGATTCCTTTTAGATTACAGATAAAGCATACTATTTTTTTGGCTTTTTATTGGCGGAATAATGTTAACACATGATACCTTTCAACTGTCATTTCATAGTTGCCCACATAAATAAGTTTCCTCAACATTCCATTGGATTTCTATTCTCTTAAAAAGATAATAATAGTTTTCAGTTATGAGAGAGAGACATTATAAGAGGAGTTAGAAAAGAATAAGAATTAATCAAGTTTTCCTTGATCATGTACTAAATTTTTTGTGGCATAGTAGACTTTAAAAAATTACAATGCAATATTCCTGCCCTCCAAAAATTAACAATATAATTTCATTAACTGAGCTTTTATTTTTAACATATTCAAAGTAAATGTTCATTTATTTATTTGCTTGTTTGTTTGTTTATTTGTAGTGCTAAGACAATATGTTTATAAACCAATCAGTTCAGTCAATGACAATTTCTGGACCATGAGTTTCAGTCTCAAAGGTTGCAAGTGAAAGTGTCCTCAGCAAAATGCATAGCTAGAAAATAACATATTGGCCAAAGAATGTAGCACAAGGCAAATATAGCCAAAAATCAAGTTTTAGAATTTCATTGGTATCTTCAGGGTCAGGGAAACATGAGGTAGAATATTTATGGTAGATTTATTGGAGGATATAGACAAGTTATTTGCATGAGTTTTGATCTGCACCATTGGAGGGGATACACATAGTGAGATCATATTGGCATATGTCAGTTAAGAATAATTCACTGGGTTAAAGAATATATACGAATATGTTTAAGGCAGAGAGTGCTACATATAATGAGCATCTAAATAAGAGATGAGGTGTCAAGTCAGGTTTCCTTTTAGTCAATCTTCAGTGAATACAGATGATTGACAGTTAATATAGCTGATCTGAAGTCATTTGGTGGTAGTCAGTGTCAAGTTAAATGGAGGTTAATTTAGCGTAAAATATATTGGAAGTTTATAGGTGGTAAATAAGAGCTGAAATTGTGCAAAAAAAATTTTAGGAGCTCAATGCTTCATCATTAAAATCACTATAATTTTCTACAATCTTGCAACTAAGCTGAATAGCTGATTTAGTTACTATTTTATATTATGAGTAGATGTTAAAAAGCTGTTAGCCTAGAAAGTAAAATTTTTTGCAGCATTTTAAAAGACAAATTTATATCAAAAGTGGTTTAGTTTCTTATTCCTTGAAAGCATGAAATTAAGCTGAATTTTCACCTAGTAAATTTGTGTGGGTTGTGGGGTGAAGGGCGACAAGAATTAAAATGTGAAAATCTCTTTCCCATTTTAAACATAACTTTCCATCTTGTCCATTTATGCAATAGGATATTTTATTCAATCAATTATGTCTCACTTGAATTTTCTTCATCTGTCTCTGATTTGCAGAAATCTGACCCTTCACTCTGAATAAATTCTCTGCCATCCACAACTCATTTTTCTCATATTGCATCATACACACACACACAGATATAGATATAGATTTACAATCAAGAGCTACAGTCAATACACCATTTTAAATTAGCTTTAAATTTTTTTTTTCTAAATGGTAGATTTCGAAGGAGTTAACTTTTAAAATAAATTCTACCCTTTTCCTGGTTTGTATGTCACTTGCTGTATTTTTCAAAGACTGTACTCTAACATATGACTGAGAATTTTTCCACATGCATTTTGTTCCCACATCTAACTCTGCAAAGCCTGATTTCTAATATGATAGTTACTAGTGCTATATGAATTGCCTGATTCATATATTTACAGCTAACTTTAATGATGTATGAATAGAGTTTTTCAGGTTATATTAGATGGAAGAAAAATTAATTTTCTCTTTCCCTACTTTTTAAAAAATGAGTAATTATGTGCTTGAGGTAGAGCAATTACAACTCTTCTCAAAAGACAAGTGCAGGGCTTACAACAGATAATAGCCTTAGGAATAGATAGAAAATGTTAATCTCTAATTCTACTACTTAACTTCCATGTTCTGAGATGACACATAAACCCATTGTGATTTGGGACCCACTCAAACATTTCATTACTGGTTATGCCTCGGCCGGGTTTTCACATTTGTTCCCTTCCCTAAGCCCCCTTTTGCAAAAGCATGGGGCCTCAAGGTTATATAGCCACATATGGGGAGAAGATGGAAGGACCAATCAACTCTCTTACTACCTGCAGTGCCCCTTATATTACAAAATACTAAGGTAGCAGAATATTCATCCTTGCATCTCTCAGCTCTATGAAAAGTGGAAGATACTAGTTCATTCCAATTAAAAAATTAAATATTGGAGAAAAAAATGTGGATTTGGGCTACTCCACATGAATTCACAAGGCCTGAAGAAAAAGTGGATGGTATTTCACAACTGGTATTTATGCTATCCCCCTGGACATTACTTGGAATAGGATCTGAGGACAATAAAAAATGAATTCACCAATGTAGCAGACATTTTTCAGGTCCATCTCTAGGTCCATCTATCAAAGGAGGAAGAATCAGGAAAGTGACAATAGAAGAAGATAAGGGGAAGAGTGGTTAAAAAAACAAAGATTTCAGAAGGTAGAAAATTCAATTAAAAATGTACATTACATATGAAACTATACATACCATTTGATCTAATAAAAGAGGAAATAGAATAGTTTAGTATCCCTATTTTAGAAAAGCAAATGAAACAAGTCATCCATGAGTGACCTAAGAAAAAAATCTCCAGATTCAGATGGATCTATAAATGAACACAATCAAGCATTTAAAGATGAATTAATCCCAATACTATACAAAAATTTTGAAAAAAAATAGGTACAGGAGTCCTACCTAATCACTTTTATAGCACAAATGTAGTTTTGATATCTAAACCAGAGAAAGCAAAACCAGAGAAAGAAAACAATAGTACACATCCTTAAAGAAAATTGTTTCATACATTTTAAAAGAAATATAAAATAATAGCCAGAAGAGTATACCCATAAGTTAGAAAGATCACATAATATGATTAAGAGGGATTTATGCCAAGAATTAAAGATGGGCTCAATATTTTTAAAAAATCAGAATAATTGACCCTGTCAACAAAAATAGCAAAAATTGTATGATTAACTCAATAATTTCAGAAAAAAAAATTTGACAAATTACTTCTATTCCTATTTACTTTTAATTAAATTAATCTATTTTCACTTTTCAATGTTCAATTCCAAAAAATTTTGAATTTCAAATTTTCTCCTTATTACCTGCTCCCTCCACCCAGGACAATTGTCTCTCCAGACCCCCTCCCCACACCCTCACCCTACTCATTGAGAAGGCAAGGAACTCAATATAAATGATGCATGTGAAGTCATGCAAAACACTTCCATGACAGCAGCGTTGTGAAAGATTAAGTATATTTCTCTCTTTCCTGTCCTGCCCTTATTCTTTGACCTGTCCCTCTACAGATGTGTTTGCTTCTGATTAGCAATTCCCCTAATAACCATCCTTTCCATCATCCCTCCTCTTTTATCCTCTGCTTCCCCTGGTTTCATGTAGGGTAAGATAAACTTTCATACTCAATTAATGTATGTCATGCCCTCCTGAAGCCAAATCCAATGAAAATAAGACTTGGTTATTCCATCTTATCTTCCTTTTCTTCCCCTCCAAGGTAAAAGCTCTTTCTTGACTCTTCTATGTGAGATTTACTACATTGTATCTCTCCCTTTTTCTTTCTTCCAGTACATTCCTCTCAGCACTTCAATTTACATTTTCGATATTATCTCTTTATATTCAGCTCACCCTCTGCCCCCTCCTTTCTCTCTCTCTCTCTCTTTTCACATATGTATTCACACACATATATATATATACGTACACATATAAATGTATGCATTCACATATATGTATATATGTGTGTATATATATACATACACATACATATACACACAAATATGTTTGTGTATGTTCATATATTTCCTCCAACTAGCCTAATAATGAGAGAGGTTTCATGAGTTAAGTTTGATATGATTTCTCTTTTCTGTCTACTTTTTCATGCTTTTCTTGATTCTAGTATTTGAAAGTCAAATTTCTATTCAGCTCTGATATATTCAACAAGAATGCTTTGAGGTCCTCTGTTTCATTGAAACCCTTTTTTTCCCCTGAAGTATTATATTCAGTTTTGCTGGGTAGGTTATTCTTGGTTTAATCCTATCTCCTTTGACCTCTGGAATATCATATTCCAAACTCTTTGATCCCTTAGTGTAGAAGCTGCTAAATCTTGTGTTATCTTGATTGTATTTTGATAATACTTGAATTGTTTCTTTTGACTTTGTCTACAGTATTCCTGGAAGTTTTTCTTTTAGGATCACTTTCAGGAGGTGATCAGTGGATTCTTTCCATTTCTATTTTACCCTATGGTTCTAAAATATCAGAAAAATTTTCCTGGTTAATTTCTTGAAAAATGATGACTAGGCCTTTTTTGATTGTGGCTTTCAGGCAGTCCAATAATTTTTAAGTGATTTCTCATAGCTCCATTTTCCAGGTCAATTGTTTTTCCAATGAGCTATTTCATAATGTATTTTTCTATTGTTTTATAATTTCTTGATTTTTTATAAGGTTATTAGCTTCCATTTGCTCCATTCTAATTTTTAAGGTATTATTTTCTTCAGTGAGCTATTGGACATTTTTCCTATTTGATCTATTCTGATTTTTAAGACTGATCTTCTCCCCATTGAGTTTTTGGACCTCTTATGCCACTTGGCTTAGTATAATTTTAAAGCTGTTATGTTTTTCAGTAGTTTTGGGGGTCTTCTTAAGCAAGCTGTTGATTTATTTTTCATGATTTTCTGGCATAATTCTCATTTCTCTTACCAATTTTACATCTCCTCTTACCTGATTTTCAAAACCCTTTTTGAACTCTTTCATGATCTGAGAGAAATTCATAATTTCCTTGGAGCCTTTGGATGCAGAGTTTGAGTTTGCTGTATGTTTTGATCTTCCCTATCACCAAGGACATAATAAAATACCTTTTTACTTCGGAAGTAAGAGTCTACATTTCTTTTCCTCCTGTGTGCTTATTTTCCCCAACAGTTACTTGACTTTTAAGTCTTTTGTTAAGTAGAGGGCTCCAGAATCAGTTGCACCTTTATGGTGTCTACTGCTATTCTGGTGCTGGGGGCAGGGTTGTGGCTGGGACTAGGACTGCTCCACATTCCCCTCTCAGGCAGGTGAGACATTCTCCCCACTTACCTTTGAAACTGTATTTGTCATTTGTGGGTTGAGAAGTCTAGAAACTGCCACAGCTTTCAGTGATAAAGTATCCTAAAGTCTGTTCCAGCTGTGTTCTGCCAGGACACTCTATGCTGAACTGTGTTGTGCTGACAGCCTAGTGAGATATACTCTTTCCGTCAACATGCCAAATTGTCTTGGGCTGGAAATTTGCTTCAGTCTGTCATTTTGTTTGAAGTCATTTCCAGGGGTTTTGAGGGAGAGCTCAAATAAGTCTCTGCTCTTACCTCACCATCTTGACTCTAACACAACAATTTTCTTCCATTCCTATTTATAACACTGGAAAGCTTAGTAATAAACGGAGTCTTTCTTTAAAAGGATAAATAGTATTTTTCTAAAATCATAAGCAAGGATTATCTAAGATAAGGATAAACTTGAAGCTTTGCCAATAAAAACTTATCTTTTGCTGTTGTTAAGTAGTTTTCAGTCATGTCTACCTCTTTGTGACTTTATTTGGAATTGATTGGCAAGGATACTCTAATGATTTGGAATTGCCTTTTCCAACTAATTTTATAGGTGAGAAACTGAGAAAAAAAGAGTTAAATGACTTTCTCAGGATTATGCAGCTATTCAATGTCAGATCAGATTTGAACTTATGAAGACGAGTCTTACTGATTTCAAGTCCAGTGCTCTATCCATTGGATTACCTAGCTCCCTGCCAATAATGTTAGAGTTGAAGTAAAAATATGTATTATCATCACTAAGAGCAGCTAGGTGGCCTAGTGAATAGTTTGCTGGATTTGGAATCAGGATGACTCATCTTCCTGAGTTGAAGTCTGGTCTCAGTTACTTACTAGCTATGTGACCTTAAACAAATCACTTAATCCTGTTTACCTCAGTTTCCTCATGACAAAACACTGTATACAGTAACAGCAACATTGTGTGATGACTGACTTTGATAGATTTAGCTCTTCTCAGCAATTCAAGAATCTAAGGCAATACCAAATGACTCATGATTGAAAATACTATCCTCATTTAGGTAAAGAACTATGGAGTGTGAATGTAGAACCAAGCATACTATTTTCACTTGTTTTTGTTTTGTTTTTTTCTTTGTCATGTTTTTCCTTCATGTTCTGATTCTTCATTCACAACATGACTAATGTGGAAATATATTTAATATGATTGTATATGAGTAACTTCTATCATATTTTTTTTCCATCTGGGGGAAGGGAGAAAAGAGCGTGAAAGCCAAAATCTTACAAGTGTGAATGGTAAAAATATGTAAATATATATATATATATATATATATATATGTAAAGGAAAAATATTATTAAAATAAATGTAAACAACATAAAATACTTGAAAGTCTACCTGCAAAAGCAAATCCAGGTATTTTATGAACATAATTACAAAATCCTTTTCACAAAATGTACATACATACATACATACATATACATGTATATATACACATATTTATGTATAGATATGTATGTATGTGTGTATACATACAATTGGAGAAATATTAATTGCAAATGGGTAGGCTGAGCCAATATAATACAAATAATAATTTTATTGTTCAATTTATTTATTCATTGCCATATAAAATACCAAATATTTTATAGAGCTAGAAATGAACAGTAATAAAATTTATTTGGAAGGCAAAAATGTCAAGAAAATCAAAGGAATCAAGGGGAAATTTTTGAACAAGGCAATTTGGAAGTTTGTGATGGCAAGCAAAGTTGGATTTTTGCTGTCTTTGTTTTAGTATAATCAAGTGCCTTGGATTGAATCTTACTTTTATCAAACAAGAGTCTTTAATGGGAGTAAAGTACAGAAATAAGAGTTTCTTTAACTAGAAGCAGTATATGTATTTGTTTTGTTAATTATTTTAATGAGATAAAAGCTCTTCCCTACCCATTAATGGGCCTGCCCTTTAAGGGAAGTTCGATTAGGGAATATTTGCGAGATAGACCATGCATTTTTTTTTTTTTTTTTTAATGAGGCACTGGTTCTCAAGGGTTGTGATGCCCTCTGGCTCTAAAAAATGTATAAAAATTCTGAGGGTGAGGTTTTACTTTGGAGCTTACTGACTGGAAATGTTTGTTTAACCAGATAGGAATCTGGGAAGTCACTAAGAAGCCTTGTCTTTGAAAATGCAGATTTTGGTCCTTCCCTCTCTAGTACCTATGGTCAGACAGTTGCATCTGTCTGTTGATCTCTCATGTATATATTGCTTATGTCAGACATTTGGAAGCATGTCTGATGATTTTTATTTCTCTGTATTTTTTCTGAAATCAAGGTTCTGACTTTTCCCCATGAACTGAGTGAATGATACATGTGCTTGATTAAAGTGATTGTTGTCCCTTCAAAAGTTTCCTTTCCTTTTATAAATGCAGATATAAGAACCTGTGATAACAGCCACCCCCGTGTATGTTAGGGTGCTTACTGTTACACAGTTTAAGATTTCAAACTATATAACAAAGGAGTACTTATCAAAACAATTTGATAAGAGCCAACGAATGGATTGGTATGTCAGTGAAATTAATTCGATTGCTATGATCATCTAATACCTTTTATTGTGTACTATTCTTTGATAAATTAAAATATCCAAGTTTGTGGCATAAGAACTCACCTTTTGACAGAATTTGTTAGGAAAACTGGAAAGCAGTTTGAGAAAAACTAGGTGTATAGACCAACATGTGACACTGTAACCATAACATGGTCAAAACAGATGATTTAGCAGGAAGACTGTCATAAGTAAATTATGGGAGCATGGGAAAAATATACCTATTGGATGTATGGATAAGGTGGAGAATTTAAAATCAAAGGAAAGATTGTGAGTATCACTGGAAGTAAAATGGATAATATTGATTCAATTTCATTAAATAAGCACACACAAACAAAACTAATGCAGCCAAAATTGTAAGGAAAGCAGCAAATGGATAAATTACAGCACATTGGTCTGATAAAGTTCTCATTTCTCAAATACATAGTAAACTGAGCCAGGTATATACAAATAAGGAACATTCGCTAGTTGATAAATGGTCAAAGGATACGAAAAGGCAACTTTCAGAAGAAATTGAAGTGATCAATTATCACATTAAAATGTGCTAATTCACTACCAATTAGAGAGTACAAATTAAAACAACTCTCAGACACCTCTTCACAGCTATCAAATTGCACAGCTATCAAATTGGCTAACATGACAGAAAAGAAAAATAACAAATGCTGGAGGGAATGTGGAAAAGTTGGGAAACAAATGCAATGGAAAACTGTGAAATAATTGAACTATTCTGGAGAACAGTTTGAAACTATGCCCAAAGGACAATGACCCAACAGTATCACTATTAGTTTTGTATCCTAAAGAGGTCAAAGAAAAGGGAAAAGGACTTATGGGTACAAACATATTTATATATTTTTTTGTTTGAACAGATTCATAAGTCAAGTGATGCCTATCAATTGGGGAACAGTTGAACAAGTTATGGTATGTGATTACCACGGAATACCACTGTGCTAAAAGATATCACAAATAGGATGGCTTCAGAAAAAAAAAAAAATGAACTGATTCAAAGTAAAGTGAGCAGAACTAGGAAAATATTGTACACAGAAATAGCAATTTTGTCAGGATTATAAAACTGTTGAAGACTTTTCTTTTGTGATGAAAGTGATCCAAGACAATTCAAAAATATCCATAATGAAAAATGCAAACCACCTCCATAGAGAGAAATGATGCATTCTTTTTTAAACTTTATTTTTTCTTGTTTTGTGTATGTGTATTTTCTTTTGTAACATGGAAATATATTTTGGAAGATTTCACACATATAATCCAATATCACATTGTCTACTTTGTCAAAACACAAAGTGGAGTTTGTTGGAGATAGAATTATATATTCAAAATATTTTAAGCATATATTATTGAATTTTAACATATATTTGAAGGTTGAAGTATATTTTTCCACTTTATTTTTCTTTTTGTGTAGCATGACTAATGTGTAAATATGCTTTTCATTTAACCTGTATAATTGGTACTATCTTATTTTGCTTCTCAAAGAATGGGAGAGATACTGAGGAGAGGGTGACAATTCAGAACTCAAAATTTTAAACAAATTAATATTTAATATGAATAAATAAGGTTAAGAAATAAGATTATTTACAACTACTAAAAAAGTATTTTAAACACACACACACACAAAGTTTAAGGTTTAAAAAAGATGTAGCATTGAAGTATTTCTTCTTAAAATTACATAGATGAGTTGTGGATTTGGTAGTGGAGAGGAAAAGAAAAGTTTTATAAAGAGAAAGAGGTGACATTGGAAGAATAAGACTGTAGTAATATACAATAAACTCTGAAACATCATTTAAAGTTAACTGATGTGATGTAAAAGGTTATCGACTCCCAAGAAAGAACTATAGTGTCTGAAGGTATATCAACCATATTAGTTTCACTTTTTTGTAGCTTTTTCCCTTTTGTTCTGTTTCTTCTATCACAACAGGACTAATGTGGAAACATATTTCAGTGATTGCATATGTATGGCCTCTATCAGATTATTCACTTGTCTTGGGAAGAGAAGGGAAGGAGAACAATTTGAACCTCAAAAATCTTTAAAAAAATCAATGCTGAAAACTAGATTTACACATAATTGGAAAAAATGAAATACCACTAACAAAAAGCAAGTTAAATGAGTTAGATTGTCAAAACAAAATATGAAACAAGAATGTTTTCAAAAGAGGAAAGAGATGGAATGTGATTTACATTACTCAAGCCACTGAAAAAACAGTGAAGAGAAAATCCCTTTTGTTTTTCACTAAGAGGATATAAAAGAATGATTGAGGCTGAATTCAAAGGTATTAAAAGAGAGAGAACTGAAGTTGAGGGTTTTAACCTAAAAGAGAAAATGAGAATATTACAACATGTGAAATTTGTAAGAGTTTGTATACTAAAAGAACTCTTTCTCCAGGCATGTTATGTCTCTATCAGTACCTGCTTCAGAAGAATGGAAATCAGAGCTCTTAGAGAAAAGTGGCATCTAGAAAGGTGGGAGGACTTGGGCAGGAAAGGAAAAAAATCAGGGTAAATGGAAATGATAACAATCTTGTGAAACTCATGCATAGAATTGGACTGAAGGATGTGGAGCATAAAATAATTTCTACTATGGAACAAAGTTTTTTTTTTCTTCCTTTAAGTTATTATTATTTCCCTGAGGAAGTGATGCTTCCAAGAATGAGACAGAGACAGAGAGACAGAGAGAGAGACAGAGACAGAGAGACAGAGAGGGAGACAGAGAGACAGAGGAAAGGGAAAGGAGAGGTAAAGAAACAAAAAATACAAGGCAATGACAGAAATTTCTTGGAACAGTGAATTCAAAATATTTTGGAAGCATTAGAGTCACAAAATACAAAGACTAAAGAATTAATAAGTATAAAAACCGTGAATCAAGAATACAATTTAAACAGACATGGAAAAGAATTAATGATAGCAGCAAAGAATAGAAATCCTCCTGGGAGAAAAGAAAAAAAATGCCAAGGAAAGCAAGGAAGGGAGATTTTGAATTAACCATTGAGGGAGGGAAAAAAAAGAAAATAAAAAAGGAGAAGAATTTGAAAACTGAAGAGAAGAAAGAAAAGTTAAAGGCATATTCAAGTCCAGGGAAAGTGATGAGAAATTGGGGGTGGGTAATTGGGAACGAAGGGAAGAGAATCTACAACATTAGTATTGATTTTATAGTGTATTAAGTAAAACTGAATGAAAATTCAGTTAGTCATTAAGAAGAGGAAGTGTGAAGAAACAATAAAAACCAAAAAATATTAGAGACAAAGTTGAAGAAAAATAGAAAACCAAACTGTCTTTATTTTAAATCACTTTTTAAAAATAAAATCATGTAAAAGATTGATAGATCATCTCAGAAAACAAAGCACCAAACTTACAATTTAAAGGAAAAATGTCTAAAATGAAAAGATGAATTTAGATCCAAAATGGAAGAGTAAGGAAAAATACTGTGCATCAAGTGAATACAAAAAATGAGTTGAAATTATAATATCAGATAAACCAAAAATAAATTCAAATAGAAATAAGAATAGAGAAAGAAATTATATTATCTTGAAGATACCATAGACAACCAACTAAAATTACCATAAGAGTTGAATATTTCAAATGTCATAGTAACTAAATTCATAGGAGGAACATCACATTTCCAGACAAGATAGATATTAATAATAAACTTTAATATGTCTCTTTAAGTTTGAGAAATGCATGAAAGATAAATGTTAAAAATATAAGATTCACTTAATTTCTTGAAAACATAGATTGAATAATAGAATCTATCAAGTCTTCTTAAAGATATCAATAAAAATAAACATCGTTCTCAGCACTACATAAGACTTTTTCCAAAAATATAATTTACAGCTCCTTAGGGAGTAAAGATGTAAATAAAAGTAAAAAGGCAGAAGTACTAAACACATCGGTTACTGAATAAAACATAATAAAAATATTCTAGTGAGGATGCTATGGCTTACTCTCTGAAATTCACATAAATCACCCCCTCCAATTTTTCCAGTACTCTGAGGAACTTGATAAAGATCCTTCTCATCAGTCTGCCCGAGGTCCTACTTGCTGTATCTTTCCTGGCAACTCAAACTCTTGCTGTTCAGTGATGGTGATTGATAAGAGCATCAGTTCCATTTTGCCACTGGATATCAGTCGATAAATATTTATTAATCAGTTACTGTGTACAAAAGCTATGCAAAGTTCTGGGCATACAAAGGAAGGGGAAACCTTCAGCAAAACAGAAAATGGTCATTATTCTCAAGGACCTTCCATTCTAATGGCAGAAAATATGCAAACATATCTTTAAAATGATATCAAAAGAATAAATTGGGGGAAACCACAGAAGCAAGGAAGAGACAACTTTAAGGAGGATAAGGGAATATTATTGATTAGCTTCCAAATTAAAAAAACTATATATATTCAAAAATATTGCAAGAACAAAAGAACAGATGTATCCCTCCTCCAACACTTTTTGTAAGAACTCTTCCTTATCTCACCTCAGTTTCTGTGACAAATGAGTTGATTCTTCATTTAAATTTTAGATGTTGTTGGTCCCACCAAGTTTTCATCCATGTGTGGCATGATGGACAGAAGAGTCATAATTTCAATCATTACTGAGCTCGGTACTGAAGGTTAGTCTCAAAATTTATTCTTTCCAAATCAAAGGATTTTAAAAACCAACTACCTGACATGAATAGAGGCTACTCTCATTTAAAATGTACAAAAAATGATAAGTAATAACCAACATCTTGGGGAGATTCATTCAAATCTATGTGACGTGGGCAAGTCACTTAAGCCTGTTTACCTTGGTTCCTTATGTATAAAATTAGCTGGAAAAGGAAATTGCAAATCTTTCCAATATCTTTGCTAATCAGTAATTAGAAATTGGAAAAGTGTCAATTTAGTTTTGATATAAACAAACTTTTTTTTTTAATAATAGGGGATATCCATAAGTGAAAAAGTTTTCCTCATAATATAATGAGTTTTCCTTTGCTTTGGGGCCTTCATATAAAAGCTGGATGCCTCTAGTCATATATGGAGTACTTCAGCTTCAAGTGGGAATAGATCTTTTCTGAAGTATCTCCAAATGTTAAAATTTGCAGTGTTAATTGGACTTGGTTGCCTCTTACAGAAGCTGAGATAGTTATTCTATTCCTACCTGTACTTCCAAACTCTTTTCTCTTGCCTGGTTTGAAACCCAAACTTGACAACAAAACTTGGATTCTGCTCCTCCCTATGTGATACTAGTCCGCTGGGACATTTAGAGGCCATTTTTTCTACACTTTAAAGGTAAGAAACTTGATAGTTTATACAAAATCCATTCATTTGCTCCAGATGCTCCTTTCCTACTGCATGAATCTCTCAGCTCCTCTAAAATCACTGAGCTCTTAATATATTTCTGGAACTTCTGGTTGGTTCCTAGCCCCAACCTTGCAAAAGAAACAGGTAAACTCCTTTTCAATAACCTAATTCTTTCATTCTAATCCCACCTTGTCCTGTACATTTTGAATAATGGTCAAATAATTCATTCAAACTGCCAATAAATATGAAAGGAATATTTCACCTGCACAAAAAATACATTGCCAATGATCAAATTTTAGATTGTTATGGAGAAAATTTTGGACAGGACCTTGAAGGTATCTGTAAAACCATCAAGTTCCCCATTGCCACTTACTTAGGCAGCAGGTGCTAGCCTGAATGATGTTGCCCATTTGTGGGTGTGGGGGTACACAATACTCTTGTTTTTAGATTGCTGTCTAAAATTCCTTCATTGGTTATCTAAAGTTCTGAGGATAGAAGTCTGGTCACAGACATTTTATTTAGTACAATGATTAAGCTGTCACAAACACATCTACATAAGTAACCATGATAAATAAGTGATAGATAATTCTTTAAAATAAATTATATTCTTGTGCAGCACTAGAATACAGGATATAAATGCTGCAGTAAAAAAAAAAACAAATAGTTTATCGGCAAGTTTTCAGGTCTCATTTGTCATCAAGGGTTGACATTAACAAATACACCTTCAGAATAAGGAGCAAGTTATGAGGGAAAAGGCGGAATAGAGAGATAATGTGGAAAGGAAGCTGCCTGTTACCTAATGATATCCATGCAAGTACACAAAAAAAGATCCAGTTCTGAAATTTCAGTGATATTTCCTTATTTATGTACTTTAAAAGATCCATAATTCAATCAATGTCAAATGACAAAGTTTATTCTAATGCCAATAAGGCTGACAAGATTCATAGAAATCTGCAACTTAGTGGGAGTGAAACTAATGCTCATAAACAAAAGGACAGTGAAAGGAACTAGATGGGATTAAGGACTGGTAAGTAGTCTGGGGTGGGCCAGATACAGTGAAAGGAATATCAAGTAGGCTAGTTAGGTGATCTAGGTGGGCTGGGGTGGGTCAATTGTTTAGAGCAGAACCATCAGTGATCTGAGCTGCTGAAATCTAAGAAAATTCAGGTACTATGTTGCTTTCAAAGACATGGTTTTTGCTTTTAGGGGTCCATCATCCCATTATAACTACTTTTTCAAATAATATGGATTACAATTCAATGCAATAAGTATTTACTAAAATCCTACAGTGGGCCAGTGCTAACTTTCAGTTACCAACACTGAAAAATCACTAAACATTTATAAAGCATATTTCAAGTGCCAAATACTGTAATAAGCTCTAGGAATACAAAGAAAATGAGAAAAAAACCAACAACAATGAATTCTCTTAAGAAACTTAAAGTTTAATAGAGGTGAAAACATATAAACATGGATGTATAAATAAGTATGGGAGATCTTGGAGGAAAACCACTAAGATTAGGACAAAGTGGGAAAACCTTGCAGAAAGTCAAACTTTAGGTGAGCCCTGAAGATTGATGGAGAAGCCAGGAGGTATAGCTGAGGAGGTAAAGAGTTCCAGACCTAGGGGACAGCCTTCACGAATGCCTAGAGTCAGGACATGGATGTAGTATCATGTTGGAGGAAAGCAATGGGAAAACATAAAGGGAGGCTCTGAAAACTGCTCATGTCGGAAGCAGTACTTGAACTAACCTTTAAACTGTGTTAAGGATTACAAGAGACTGACTTAAGTAGAGAGAATCTTCTATTCAAGAGGTGACAGTCTGTAAAAGGATGCAAAGGAGAGCAAAATAGCCCAGTTTGCTTGGAATACATGAAAGAGAATAATGGTAAATTACTCTGGAAAGCTAGGTTAAAGTCAAATTGTTTAGAGCTTTAAGTGTCAAATAGAGGAGCTTACAAATGTTCATGTCAACATTTTGTGTGGATTTGATGGAGTGATTAGATCTGTTTCCCTGAAAGGAAAATACCATGTCTTAACTTTCCCACACTGGAGTTTCTCCTGACTTGTCACAGCCCACCTAGATACTTAATATTCCTTTTACCTGACCTTTCACTGTGCTTCTCACACCACTAACTCCTTTTATTGTCTGGACCTTGCCCAGCCTAGGCTACTTGCAACACTTTAATCCCATCTGGATCCCTTCTCTGTAGCCCCAGACCACCCCAGGCTATTTATAACTCCTTAATCCCATTCAGATCATATATATATATATATATATAGGCTTCGTTCCCATCCTCATCAAATTTCACTGATTTACTAGGAATCTTGCCTGCCAGATTGGTGTTATATAACAAAACCTGGCTACTTTGACTGAAAGAAGGTTTGAATGGTCAAATTCTTTTGAGGCAGACTCACCCTGCACTCCTATATTTTGGGATTTCCATCACCACAAACCACAACAGATTCACTAAATTTGTACATCTCATGTTTCTTTTGAACTACTTCAATTATGCTTTGCTCATAGGGCGAAACACCTTCTTTGCCATGCTGGGTAATCCCATGACAGTGTCTCCCATGTCACACAATCAATTCCAAAATTCTTAAGGAAGACTGTGAAATTGTGCTTATATTGCTTCTTCTGGCCACTAGGTATGAAATAATAAAGTGAATTCATGTCTTCATATTTTAATACCCTTTGGATTAAAGTACTTAATGTTTTAGGAACTCCCCCACCTCTCTAAGTTTACAAATTTGACAGTTTCTAAGTTTCTGATCTCCTCTGGTAAGGTGAATTTCCCTTATTAGGAGTTTTCAATCAACATGTAAATATGTCTTAAGCACCAGCTACACGTTTTTTAGCTGGGATGGGATAAACTCTGGGGATATAACCCTTCGCTTGGTTGGGAGGTAGAAGAAGACAATTCCTGCTCTCTAGGAGTTTACAAGGTAACGGGGACTGACAATAGCACTTGCAAGGAATGAGAGGAAGGAAAGGAGCTTGTTTTGGCCTTAGGGCATATTGAAGAATTACTTTGTACCACAATCAGGAAAGAACTGAAGAAACAACAAACTTGGAAACACTCCATAAATGGATATTTTGGAAGAAGCTCTTTCCTTCATCCTCTTTTCAAATCATTCCCAGGGGTAGTAAATACTGATGTGGTGTTGTAAGACTTTGAAATAATATACACTTCCCTACTTCCTTTGCTTACTTCCTTTTTTTCTTCTTCCCCCTATAGAATAAAATGAACCTTACTACTTATCTTTTCAATGCAAGTGCATATTAAACCAATCTGAGTGACTCTCAAAATTTAACTTCCTTGGCCCCACTGCAAATTTATTTTTTCTGTCCAAATATGGGACTTCACAACTTCATAAAAGTCATTTTTGGTCATCTCTTGACTCAATCATTGCCCGCAGTAGCTGTTCAAAAACCTTCTTCTTAAGACTGGTAACTACAGTACAATCTGAAGAAAACAGTATCTTTATTCCTCAACACAAAACTTGAGCAAATGAACTAGCCTCCTACTTTATGGAGTATTTTGAAAACATCCATTATAAGCTACTTAATCTCCCTTTTTGTTTGGCATGCAGACCTCAAATATTTTTTGTCTGTCTTGGAGATTTGAGATCCATCTCTTTATAATGTCCCTACTTCTCATCAGTCTTCAAAAAAAAAAAAAATTCCTATACTCGCATATTTCATCCTAGTTACTTTCTCCATCTCTCATGGGACTTTCATCCTTCCTTTCCCTTTCCTTAAAATGCTTAAGGACTATTCAACTTAGGATTTTGTTGTTGTTTTTTTTTAAATTCTCTTTTTATTATGGGGCCAAAGTCATGCGCTCCTCTAAATTCCAAAAATCCTGTGAGTACTAGTAATCCAGGCTCACAGTCTGTTATGCCCAAATCTTCACTTCTAACCCTTTATCCCTTTTCACATCAAATTATTTGCCAAATCATTTCAATCCTTCTCACATATGTAGAGCATATATCTCATTCTCTCCAAATGACTAGTAACCTAGTCTTGAGATTTAATAGTCATTTATGTCACCAAGGACAAGGCATTTGCTCTAGATATCAGTTATATTTAGTTTTAAGGGGATGGTAGTTGATAAAACATAACCAATCATACCCATATTGTAGAGTTGCCCATGTCAGTTTAAAAATATTTCTTAAGTGGCAACTTTTGTGCCACCTACTAAGACTATAAAATGCAAATCTCTGCCTATCTCAATTATTGCTATAATTTAGTGATTATTGGTCCAAATTCCAGTATCTTTACTCTTCTTATCCCTATGACCTCCATTAGTTGTCTTCCACACAGACAATAAAGAGAAATCTAAAAAAAAAAGGTCTGAACCTTGATTAATTCAGAGAATGTGAACTCAACCTGTATTCTATGGTCTCATGTTTTAAAATGTATGTACATATATTTTATGTATATATTTATATGCATGTGTATACATATACATACATATATACATACATACATTTGAGTATTGGAAATAAAGCAGTTTCTAGGACCTGACTGTACTCTGTCTCACTTGTCAAAATTTTCTGGGCATGTAAAGGAATCAAACCCTGACTTGTACATCTGCATTTAGATGGAGTCAGCACACCCTGTCGTAATGAACTGATGCATTTCCATGTGGAAATAAAGATGCACACCTCTAGAAGTAAAGTGCCATTGAATTCTTATTACATACCCTTGATATGTTTAGCGCTAAGTAATTTTTTTTTGTTAACCCTTCAATGCCTTATTTTTGCCTATTTTTATCCTAGAACCCAACTTTAATTAAGAAGATGAAAGCATAAGGCTGTTCCATTTTCTGCCCAAAATTCTCTAATGCTGAGAAAGAATTAATGTAGTCTAAAAGCAAATTGAAGCATAATGTCTTCACTTTTTGGGTTTTTTTTGCATGTCTATTTCTTCTCTTACATCTTGACTAACATATATGTTTACATGACTGCACATATATGATCTATATCAAATTGCTTACCATTTTAGGGAGGAGAAAAAGAGAGAGAGGGAGAAAATTTTTAACTCAATTTTAAAACTGAAATAAATGTTAAAAATTGCCTTTGCATGTAATTAGAAAAAATACTTTAAAAATATATGTAATGCCTTTCAAAATCAACTCATGTCATCTCCTTCATGTAGCCTTTCCTAATTACCTAGCCCAATTACATTGCATGGTCTTTGGTTTGTGTGTGTATGTGTGTGTGTGTGTGTGTGTGTGTGTGTCTATGTGTATTTTGTATTCTGTGTCCATTTATCTCTATTGTATAAAGAGAGGGAAAACTGATCTGAGACCTCAATAATTAAAATGGAACATAAATTTAGAACACACTTCAAATATTTGTCAGTATAAATAAGCTTGAATAAACATTAAAAAAAATACTTACAGCATGAACTGAAGGAAACTGAGCTGAATACAACAAATACTGATACATTTCTGCTTGCAGAGCAGCAGGTCAAAGGCATGTCTGGTAGTGAAGGGATTCATTTAGTAAACATAATTCATGCCCTCAGGGAGCTTCTGGTCTAATTGAAGGGTATGCCACATTCATAAATAACAACAGTAAGCCCATTAGAGGGGTATAGTGTGTTATGATTGAGGTCCACAGAGGAATAGATAATTACTGACTGGAAATCAGAGAAGACTTCATGAACAAAGCAACATATTTGAACTGTTAAGAAGCTAGTTCAAGTCAATTGCAAGGAAGGCCTGCAGTGGGGAGTAGCAGTGAAAATAGAAAGGAAATAGACATGATAGTTATTGTGGTTAATAGCATTCTACTATATATAACTTAGCATTTTTTTTTGTATTTCCTTAGGTATATGTTTCACCTAGTAGAATATTAGAGGGTTTGTGGGGTGAGTTATTGAAGGTTTGGACTATTTTATTTGTATCTTTATAACCCTAGTATCTGGGGAAAAGTTGACATTTAAGAAATATTTCTTAAACTGCATTGAGCAACCCTATAAGGTGAATATGATTGATTATCTATTTCCAAGTGTCAGTCACTTGAAGCTAATGGAGTTGATATCTAGGGCAAATGGCTTGTTCCCAATGAAAACAAATTACTATGAGATCTCAGATTGAGTATCTTCTCCTTTTAAAGTCATCATCATTTCTATAGTACTGACCTGTTTCAGAGTATTAAGAATTGATGACATAGAAGGATATAGGGTAAAAGGAAACTTTTTAGAAGTTTGACAGGGAAAAGGAGAAGAAAGAGATGGGACAGTAACTGATGGGGGTAAAAAGAATTATAGGATGAGAGCATAGTGACCTTCTTAAGTTTTCAGCCATATGTAAGGGGGACTACTGGAAAATAAATGGTATGAAAATATAGGAAGGGGACTGTTGGGACATGGTCATGGAATTAATGGAATTAATGAGGTGTGTGTCATCAACAGCTTGCTGAAAGGGAGAATGTTTAGCCATAGCAAATAGTGAGTGATTACCCATGGGAAAAAATGATGAATCCTTGAAATGTTGAAGTACATATTAAAGGCAACCTACAAGTTCCTTGGGATGTAAAGAATAGTTCCCTGAGGCCAGGAACTTAGGCTATAATGGGCATTATCCATTGTTATTGAAGTAAAATTTAGACGTCATGGAAATGGGACTACTGATAATTATGGGTAAAAGGTAGATGTGGACAGAATATGAAGTCTTGCCTACAGAGACTTATAATCTTAACCCCAAAGATTATTTTTCGTTGTTTTAATCTTATCATTTGAGGCTAACTAGACACATTACTTAATGTCATTCTCAGATGGAAACCCCAGTTCTTGCCATTAAAGTCCTTGATAAAGTTAGGTAGAAAAGTGAATAATGTACCAGGTCTGAAATCTGGAAGACTTCTGGGCAAATCACATAAAATGATATTTCCACAACTGTAAAAAAAGTGATAAAAACAGTAATTACCTTCATGGGTTGTGGGAGAATAAAAAGAAACAACTTTCATAAAGCACTAAGAATTGTGCCTAGCAGTTATTAAGTGCTTAAAAAATCATTCCTCCCTCCTTCTCTTCCTCCCTCACTCCCTTCTTCTCTTCTTTTTCTCCCTTCCATTCTCCCTTCTCTCCTTCCCTCCCTCCATCCCTCCATTCCTTCCTTCCTTCCTTCCTTCCTTCCTTCCTTCCTTCCTTCCTTCCTTCCTTCCTTCCTTCCTTCCTTCCTTCCTTCCTTCCTTCCTTCCTTCCTTCCCTCAACAGCTATGGTTTTGTCAAAATAAAACTAAAGAAAAATTTGGTAAATCAATGTTATTTTCCTTCTACTTCCAACAAAACTGGATTTTGACAAGTGAACCTTTTTGTCTGTTCACTGGTTATGCAATCCCATCTTGTTTTGTCTCCTAATATTAGAATATTAGCTCCTTTAGAGCAACAACAAGAAAACAACAAGCATTTGTTAAATACTTACAGTAAAAAAAAAAAATTACTGGAGATACAAAGAGGGGCAAAAATTTTGTCTCTGATGTCAAAGAACTCATAGTCTAATGAGAGAGATAGCATGAACAAAAACTATTTACATACAAGTTATCTACAATGAAGGTGATATCAGAAGGAAGATATTATCAGTACCAGGGAATAGGGAAGGAGAGGAAAATGTCTCAATATTTTATTTGTATTATTGGCACATCTTACCCATAGGACCTTAAGCATAGTAAGCCTTAATTATTGAAAGAAAAAGGAAAAGAGAAACAAATAAACATTTATAGAGCACCACATGTGCTAAAAAGAGTGTTAAGTGCTTTCTAAACAGTATCTTATTTGATGCAATAACCTTCTAGTAGGTACTGTTGCCATCTTGATTTTATAGTTTATAGCTTTGGAATCTATATAATTATATAATTTGGAGTTGAGGAAATTGAGCCAAATGGACATTAAGGGAATCACTCAGGGTCCCATAGCTGATAAGCTTCTGTAGCCAGATTTGAGTACTCTACCTGCTATCCTATTTAACTACTCATGCATTATTATTTGAGGTTAAAATCATCATAGAATTGTATTTCCACTCTTCTGATCAATTTTCTAAACATGATAGAGATACCTATTTGTGGAGGATAAAAGTGGCATGGCATGAGAACTTCTTGGGGGAGTCTGAAGCAATGACCATGCCTTTTAGATACAAAATTCCATTGATTTATTCTTTCAATGAAAACAAAGCATGAATAATTCAACAAAAGTATGACTACCACGCTGTGCTCATTACAACTTATAGTAAATTCATACAGTATGTGTAAAGGAGGTAAACATTAAGTCAAATCTTGACTTGAAATAATCTGCTCAATCTACCTACCACCAGTAGGTCTAATGACATAGATGACCTGCAATAAATAGCAATCTTTTTAATAAAATATAATCCAAGAAAATAATTTGCATATGCTATTTAAGAAATTATTGGGGAAGAATTTTTTCTTTCTCAAGTTAAAAGTAGTAAGGGAGAGGGGCTGAGCCCAGATGCTGGGTAGAAGCCAGGAAATTGCCCAAGCTCTCCCCAGTTTCCCTCAGACACAACATTAAAGCAATCCTCTAAATTGATATGTTAGCAACAGAATCTACAAAAAGACACAGTGAAACAATTTTCCAACTTAAGATAACTTAGAAGAACTTCAGAAAAGATCTGTCTCATTTGGATAACAGGGGAGTGCAGTCAAGCACATTTGGTTTTTGGTCAAGTAAGTGAGATGCTCTTAGCCACAGAATAAATCAGTACCTGAGGCCCCATGGTGCTAGCTTAGTGGGCCAGTGGGACAACAAGCCAGTGACAAGGCTTGCAGATCCAGCACCCCAGAAATGAAACCACAATGAGTGTGACTAGGTGAGGCCACCCCAGAACAGTAAGCAAGAGCACCTAAAGCTTGAGACAGTGCTCTTTTCTCCCCAGGAACAGAGTTTAACTTTAAAAGCTAGAGAATAGGCAAAAAACAAAAATTAGCAAGAAACAAAACAAATGAGAAAAGAACCTTGACTATGGAAAGTTACTATACTGATGGGGAAAATTGAAACACAATCTCAGAAGAGGACAACATAAAAATGCATACATGTGAAACCTAAAACAATAATATGAATTGGTCTCAAGCCCAAAAAGCCTCTTAGGAAGACCTCAAAAAGGATTTTAAAAGTCAAATAAAATAGGTAGAAGAAAAATTGGGAAAATAAATGTTATTAAAAAGATAGTCACAGTTTAGAAAAGGGAAGAAAAAAGTGACTTGAGATAATAATTCTTTAAAAATACAATAGGTCAAAAGCATCAAAAAATCGATTGAAGAAAACAACTCCTAAGTAGAATTGGCCAAATTGAAAAACAGAGGTACAAAACTCCCTGAAGCAAATAATTCCTTACAAATTAGATCTGTGTAAGTTGAGTTAATGATTCTATGAGACATCAAGAATCACTGAAACAAAATCAAAAGAATGAAAGAGATAGAAGAAAATATAAACTACCTCAACTGACTTAGAAAACAGGTCCAAGAGAGATAATTTAAGAATTATTGGACTACCTAAAAACCAAGGGAATAAAAGATACTCAACAATATCTTTCAAGTATTTACCAAGGATAACTGTCCTGATATCTTAGAACAAGAAAGTAAATTAGTCATTGTAAGAATCCACCAATCACCTTCTAAAAGAGATCTCAAATTGAAAACTCTAAGGAATATTGTTGCCAAATTCCAGAATTATCAGGACAAGAAAAAATGCTGCTAGGAGCCACAAATAAACAAGTCAAATATCAAGGAGCCAGGATAACACAGGACATAGCAACCTTTACATGAAATGATCAGAGGGCTTGGGATGTGATATTCCAGAAGGTAAAGGAGTTTTGATTAAAACCAAGAATTAACTACCGTGTAAAATTGAGCATATTTTTTTGAGGGAGGAGATGGACATGCAATGAAATAATGGACTTCCAAGAATTCATGTTGAAAAGTCCAGATCTGATCAGAAAATGTAATTTTCAAATACACGACTCAAGAGAAGCATAAAAAAGGCTAATAGAGAAGAAAAAAAAACAACACTTTATTCAATAAGGTTAAACTGTTTACCTTGCTACATGGAAAGATGATACGTCTATCCCCTGAGAATTATATTTTTATTATGGCACTTAGAATAGACAGAGGGTGTGGGTATAAATTGACTTTAATGTGAGGATACAAAACCAATAAAAGGATGGGATAAAAGGAATTGTACTAGGAGAAAAGCAAAGGAGGATGCGGAATAGGGTAAAGTATGTCATGTGATGAGGTGCAAAAGACCTATTATAGTAGGGGGAAAGAAGGATGAGTGTGTGTGAGAATTGTTTCAACTTTACTAGTCTTAGATTCAGGTCAACCTATACAATCCTTTGGTTATAGAAATTTATCTCACCCTATGGGGAAGTAAAGAAGAAAAGGGAGAGGGTGGACAAAAGGGAGGGCAGAAGACAGGGTAAAAGTAGGAGCAAAAGGGGGAAACAATGGAGTGGAGGTGATAAAAGGGAGGGTAGATTGAGGGAGACTGTAGTCAGAAGCAAAACACTGGGGAGGAAGGACAGGGTGAAAGGTGAGAGAAAAGTATAAATGAGGAACCATTGGATCATGGAAAATGTACAGTTAAACATAACTGTGAATATGAATATAAGAATTAATGACCAAAAAGAGAGAATATATTATGAAATGTAAAATGAATAACTTTTATTATATTGAACTAAAAAGGTTTTACACAATCAAAGCCAATACAACCAAGATTAGAAGGGTAGCAGAAAGCTAGGAATTGTCTTTTTTTTTTTTTTTTTTGATAGCTTGTATATTTGACAAAGGTCTCATTTGTAAAATGCAAAGAAAACTGAGTCAAATTTGTTAGAACATAAGTCAATCCCTAATTGATAAATGGTCAAAGGATATAAAATGGCAGTTTTCAGTGAAGAAATTAAAACTATGTATTTTCATATGAAAAAAAGTTCTAAGTCAATATTCATTAGAGAAATGAAAATTAAAACAACTCTGATGTACTACATCACATTGACATGATAGAAAAGGAAAATGATAATTTTTGGAAAGGACGTGGGAAAATTGGAACACCAATGAACTGTTGGTGGAATTGCAAACTGATCCAACCATTTTGAAGAGCAATTTGAAACTATGACCAAAGGGCTATAAAATGTATGACCCAGCAATATCACTAGAAGCTCTGCATCCGAAAGAAATTGTAAAAAGGGTAAAGGACTCATATATGCAAAAATATTTATAACAGATCTTCTTGTTGTGGCAAAGATTTGGAAGTTAAGGAGATGCCCATCAACTGGGGAATGACTGAGCAAGCAGAATATGAATGTAATAGAATACTGTTGTGTTATAAGAAATGATGAGCAGGCAGATTACAGAAAAAAACCGGACTTACATAAGTGGATGTTGATTGAAGTCAGCAGAAACAGGAGAACATTATACACAGTGATAGCAACATTGTGTGATGATAAATTTTGACTTGGTTCTTCTTTTATTTTTATTTTTTATTTTTTTAAATTGTTTTAAATATAAATTTAACTTTTTACATTCATTTTCACAAAATTTTGGGTTCCAAATTTTCTCCCCATTTCTCCCCTCCCCCAAACCCAATACACCAAGCATTCTAATTTTCCCTATCACCAATCTGCCCTCTCTTCTATCATCCCTCCCTTCCCTTGTCCCTATTTTCTCTTTTGTCCTGTAGGGCCAGATGACTTTCTATTCCCCAATAACTGTACTTCTTATTTCCTAGTAGCAAGAACAATACTAAACAGCTGTTCCTAAAACTTTGAGTTCCAAATTCTCCCCATCTCTCCCTCCCCACCCATTCCCTTTGGGAAGGCAGGTAATTCAATATAGGCCAGATATGTGTAATTTTGCAAATGACGTCGATAATAGTCGTGTTGTGTAAGACTAACTGTATTTCCCTCCATCCTATCCTGCATCCCATTGTTCCTATTCTGTCTTTTGATCCTGTCCCTCCCTGAGTATTGACTTCAAATTTCTCCCTCCTCCCATTGCCCTCCCTTCCATCATCCCCCCTCCACCCTGCTTATCTCCTTCTCCCCCACTTTCCTGTGTTGTAAGATAGATTTTCATACCGAAATGAGTGTGTATTTTATTCCTTCCTTTAGTCGAATGTGATGAGGGTAAACTTCATGCTTTTTTCTCAGCTCTCCTCTTTTTCCCTCCACTATAAAGTCTCCTGCTTGCCTCTTGAATAAGAGATAATTTACACCATTCCATTTCTCCCTCTCTCCTCCCATTACATTTCTCTCTCATCGTTTACCTTAATTTCTTTTAAGATATGGTCCCATTCTATTCAATTCACTCTGTGCTCTCTGTCTCTGTATGTGCATGTATGTGTGTATGTGTGTGTGCATGCATGCATGTACATGTGTGTGTGTATGTATGTGTGTGTGTGGTCCCACCAACTACCCAGATACAGAAAAGTTTTAAGAGTTACAAATATTGTCTTTCCATGTAGGAATGTAAACAGTTCACCTTTGGTAAGTCCCTTATGAGTTCTCTTTGCTGTTTTCTTTTTCATGCTTCTTCTCATTCTTGTGTTTGAAAGTAAAATTTTCTTTTCGGCTCTGGTCTTTTCATCAAGAATGCTTGAAAGTCCTCTATTTCATTGAAAGACTGTATTTTCCCCTGAAGTATTATACTCAGTTTTGCTGGGTAGGTGATTCTTGGTTTTAGTCCTAGTTCCTTTGATTTCTGGGATATCCTATTCCATGCCCTTTGATCCCTTAATGTAGAAGTTGCTAGATCTTGTGTTATCCTGATTGTATTTCCACAATACTCAAATTGCTTCTTTCTATCTGCTTGCAGTATTTTCTCCTTGATCTGGGAACTCTGCAATTTGAACACAATATTCCTAGGAGTTTCTCTCTTCAGGTCTCTTTCAGGAGGTGATATGTGTATTCTTTCAATATTTATTTTGCTCTCTGGATCTAAAACATCAGAGAAATTTTCCTTAATAATTTCATGGAAGGTAATGTGTAGGCTCTTTTTTTGATCATGGCTTTCAGGTAGTTCCATAATTTTTAAATTGTTTCCCCTGGATCTATTTTCCAGGTCAGTTGTTTTTCCAATGAGATATTTCACATTATCTTCCATTTTTTCATTCTTTTGCTTTTGTTTTGTGATTTCTTGGTTTCTCAGAAAGTCATTAGCCTCCATCTGTTCCACTCTAATTTTGAGAGAACTATTTCCTTCAGTGAGCTTTTGAACCTCGTTTTCCATTTGGCTAATTTTTCTTTTGAAAGGCTTCTTCTCCTCATTGGCTTTTTGAACCTCTTTTGCCAATTGAGTTGGCCTATTTTTCAAGGTGTTATTTTCTTCAGTATTTTTTTGGGTCTCCTTTAGCAAGGTATTGACCCGTTTTTTCCTGCTTTTCTTGCATCTCTCTCATTTCTCTTGCCAGTTTTTTCTCCACCTGTCTAACTTGATTTTTAAAATCCTTTTTGAGCTCTTCCATGGCCTGAGCCCACCGGACATCCACCTCGGATGTCTGGGATACAGAGGCCCCGACCTCCGCGTGTTTCACTGATGGCAAGCATTGTTCCTCCCCATCGGAAGAGAAAGGAGGAAACATCATCTGTTCCCCAGGAAAGTAGTTTTCTATGGTCTTTTTTTTCTCCCCTTTTCTGGGCATTTTCCCAGCCAGTTGCTTGACTTCTGAGATTCCTCTCCACCCCAGCCTAGATCCACCCAGCTGGTGTTTGGGGTCTGAGATTCAAATGCTGCTCCCCAGCCTCAGGGCTTTCAGTGGTGTTTGTGGCTGCTATTCAATGTGAGCTTAAGTTCTGGTGCTCAGGTGGGGGCAGGGCCACCTCCCAGCCTCAGTTCCCTTAGGGGGTTTATATGGAGATCTTCAGTAATGGAGCAGAGCTCCTGTCTGCTCCGGGAGCACCTTGCCACCACTGCCTCTGCTGCTGCCTCTCAAGGGGGCCCGAGTCACAGAGACACCCTGCTCCCCTCTCTGCCAGCCCAGACATCTCTCCAACTCACCTGTAGTGCCTGTGGGTGGAGGGACCTTCGCAGCTGCCACAGATTCCATCCCTGAATCCTGCTTGGATCTGTTCCTCTCGGTGCTGTGTGGCCAGGGCAGCACAGGGGTGGGCTCTGCTGTCCGGTGCATGATGGACCTTTGCGGTCAGTTTTTCATGGCTCTCTGGAATGGAAATCTCTTCCACTGTGTTTCTGCATGGCTTGCACTACTCCAGAATTTGTGGGGAGTTCTTTTTACAGAAAATTTATGGGCTGTGGGTTCAGAGCTAGCATACCTGAGTCTTTCTACTCCACCATCTTGGCTCCTCCCTGACTTGGTTCTTTTTAGTAATACAATGATCTAAGAAAATTCTGAAAGACTCATGGTGGAAATGTTATCCATATCCAGAGAACAAACTGTGGAATCTGAATCAGATAAAAACATACTATTTTCATATTTTTTGTTGCTTTCTTTTTCTGCTCATGGTTTTTCCTTCTTGTTCTGATTCCTCATTCACAACATGATGAATGTAGAAATATTGTTAATATGGTTGTACCTATTTCAGGTTGCTTGCTGACTTAGTTGGGGTGTGGGATGGAGGGAGGGGGAAAAAATTGGAACTCGAAATCTTATAGGAGTGAATGCTGCAAACTACATTTATATGCAATTGGAAAAAAGTAAAATACAATTGGGTGGGAAAAGGTGTTAGGGACCACACATAGGACTTAAAAAAAATTGTAAATCTTTAATACAGTGGAAAAATATTATATAATTGGCATTTTTCCACCTTTACGAAAAATCTGGATAGAATTATTTTTAGATTAGGAAGGAAGAAAAAATGCAAAAGAAAAATAGAAATAAGTAAATAAAATATAAAAATAAGAGTAAGATAATGGCATAGTTCAGGTGAATATACCTATGCTAATGTTATTAATTCCCATTTTGTAGTTGCTTTATATTATTTGGTATATGTTTATCATTTCATTCGTTAACTACTTTGAAATAGCCTTGTGCATGTGTCTGTCTCTTCCCTGATATTCCTTATATGCCTACTTCTTTTTTGAACTTGAGTTCATCATTTTAGGGAACTTTCAGCGCAATAACTATTTCTACTAGTGTGGATCAGAAATCTGTGTGTAGTGAGTAATCAGAGTCACCTGAAAATTAATTTTAAATGAGCTTTACCTACATCCAAATAGCTACTGTGTGTCAGAAGTAGAAGATGAATTGAGATTTTGGTGGTTGAAAGTCTCTTCTTTTCTCCTCTGTATCATGCTGCCTTAGACATGGTTGGTTAATAAAATTTGTTCAATTGAATTGAGAGAAATAGGTAAATAGAAGCACTCTCTCACTCCTATCTTCATTGATATGCAATGAATGCTGCATAAAAGGTAATTCAGTGGTTTAGGAGAACCCTGATGAAAGAACCAATGTATATATATCTCTTCCCACACTCACAACAAAGTATCACTTTCTTTGTGCAAACATCTGAGTATACATGTGTGTATAAGTACATAAATGTACATATATAAAGCCTAAATATTAAATTAATTATATTAATATGTATGGAATAATGAAGGGGAATTTCTCTTACATGTGCTAATTAACTTATAATTCAAGCATATCAATTGGTGTTTCCTTCGCTTTAGGCTATGTGATCTGCTTTGGGTGTTAAAATTACAATTAGGTCCAAGAGTAAATAGAACCAGGGTAGAGAGATCAACTATTATACTCATATGTAGAAAGATATGTATTTTAAAAGTAATTAATTAATGAGTATTTTGCATTAGAAAAGTTGGAAGGCAGTCTTTGCCACCACATTTTAAAAAATCAACTTTTCTGTTTATTTCATGCAGTTTTAAAGAGTTAACATGCACTGTGGTTTAAAGTACATATATATATATATATATATATATATATATATATATATATATATATATATATATATATATATATATATATATATATATGTATATGCAGTTTTGCCACCATAGGCTGAAATGACTTGGATTTTGGAAAAGCACTTAAGATCAGCAAATTACTGTGGATTCTTTATATCTTCTTCAGCAGTATTACTACAATGTTAATTATGCCAACTGTTCTTTTTGAGCAAATTGTGTATAGTTGTATATCACCAAAGGGAATTCCCTTTGTGGTTAATAGTGTGATACCATATCAAGAGTTTTCTTTATGAGAGCTGTTCACACAGCCTCTTTCTTAGTCAATGAGCCATAGCAAGAAAGCTTTGTTTCTCTACTTGAAGTAAGTTCTCTTCAAAGAATATATTACAACAAATGTTTTCTTCACAGATAATGTATCAGACATTCTCTGAGAAAATACCTGGTTACATGCTGTTTGTAACTGGAAAATTGACCTATTTCTCTCAATTCAATTAAGGACAAATGATTGTCATAATTTCTTTCTTTCTTTTTTTTTGGTAATTCATTCAGTAAAGGTTTATCGACTATCATATATAAAATGTGTTAGACAACTGTGGGAAAATACAAGACTATTATGAGATATATTCCCCATTTTCAAGGAGTTTATAATCAAGTAAGGCAGAAACATGATTCCATAAAAACTCGTATTTATAGAGAGAGTGTTGGAAGCCTTAGAAACTTCTTCATATACAATATGTCATTTGACCCTGACATAATTGGAGATAGATTTTGTTATCATCATTTTCTAAATGAGGGATCTGAGATCCAGAGAAAATTATTAGCCAGCTAATGGTCACAGAAAGTATATAATCGAAGGCTGAATATCAATACAGTTCTTCCTGTTCAAGTCATGTGCTCTTTCTGTTCTGCCATGTTGCCTCTTAGACACTCTTAGACACAGCAAGATAGACCTATAAATGAATAGCAGGAAGAAAATTTTCAGGAGTTTTAAAGTACTTTCAATCAATCAAACATTCTTAATTTTTCATAAATAATTAAATTTTAGGTTTCAACATTCACTCCCATAAAATTTGGAGTTTTAAATAATTTTCTCCCCCTCTCTCCTCCTACTCTGCTGTATGTTGTGCAATCTAATATAGACTCTACTTAAACGTTCATATTAAATGTATTTTCACATTTGTCCTTAGGCAAAGAAAAATTAGAACTAATGGGAGGAACCACGAGAAGGAAGAAATAAAACAAAACAGAAATAGGAAAAGGGAGTAGATAGTATGATTCCAACTGCATTCAATCTCCAAAGCTCTTTCTCTCAATTAGTATGGAATTTTCCATCATTAGTCTTTTGGAGTGTTTTAGATCCATGCATTGCTGAGAAGAGCTAAGTCTATCAAAGTCAGTCATCCTACAATGTAGCTGTTATTGTGCGCAATGTTATCTTGATTCTGCTCATTTCACTCAGCATCAGTTCATATAAGTCTTTCCAGTTTTTTCTGAAGTTTACCTGCTCATCATTTCTTATAGAACAACAGTATCCCATTACATGAATATACCACAGCTTGTTCAGGAACTCAACAGCTAATGGACATCAATTCTCCATTTTTGCCACTACAAAAAGAACTGTTATAAATATTTTGTACGTGTGGGTCCTTTCCCCATTTTTATAATCTTTCTGGGATACAGTCCTAGAAGTAGTATTGCTGGGTCAAAGGGTATGAACAGTTTTATAGCCCTCTGGGCATAGTTCCAAATTGCTCTTCCAAATGGTTGGATCAGTTCATAACTCCACCAACAATGCATTAGTGTTCCAATTTTCTCACAACTTCTCTAACATTTATCATTTTCCTCTTTTGTCATGTCAGCCAGTCTGATAGTTGTGATGTGGTACCTCAGAGTTTCAATAAAAAAATTTTAAGTACCAGGCATTGTACTATGTGTAGGGGATACAAAGACAAAAGTGACAAAATCCTCTGCCCTAAGTAGAGTATAGAATATATCTGTAGGTTCATGTATGTGTATAAGAGAAAATAGACCAGCACTGCTAGATCACAGAGTGGGAGGAGTGTAATATTTCATATGGCTATGAAATTAGAAAGGAGCCAAGTTGTGAAGAGTTTTAAATGGCATACAAAGGAGTTTATAATTTCCCCTAAAATGGACAAACACTAGAGTATAAGTAGGAGATGACATAGATACACACTTCAGGAAAATCATTTGATGGTTGTGTGGAGGATGAAGTGAAGAATGGAGATATTTGAGGCAAAGAGACCAAAGAGCAGGCTATTGCAATAATTGAGGCAAGAGGTGATGAGAGCTTGAATAACAGAGCTAACTGTGAGTGAAAAAGAAGGAACATATGCAAAAATTATTGCAAAATCAGAAGTAACAAAGTTTGATGTAAAGTGGTTAAGAATGGGGAGCTGCAAATTATTCAATGGTTTCAAATCTTGGTGACTAAGTGATGGTACCTTCAGTGTTTCGAAGTTGTGTGAGTTTGGGAGATTTATGTATTCTGTTTTAGGCATGATGAGGTTGACATTGATATGCATCAGACATTGACTTGGAAAGGTACAGTAGGCATCTCATGATGTGAGACTGGGGTTCAAGAGAGTAGAGCAAACTACATTAATCTTGGAGTCGTATCCATAGAACTGATAATTGAATTCAGGGGAGATAAGATTACACATATTTTATATATAATACATATATTTTTTAAAAAATTGTCCTTAAAACCCCATTACATAATATAAGTTTACAAACTTCCATACTGAAAGCCAAGTCTATCACAATTAAAAAACAATGGCGACAAAAAAAACCCCCCAAAAAACAAATAAACAACACAGTGAAACATAACTGAAATTATTCCAGGATTAGATGTGTAATACGAAGAAGTGAGGTTAGGGGACTGGTTGAAGGCCCAGAAAGATCTGTGTTCAAGTTCTATTTCTAAAATATAGTGGCTATATGAACACAGGCAGTCTCTAAGCCTGTAGTTTTTCTAGGCATTTTTTAAAATTATTAATTACAGATAGGGTGCCAATCTGCATTACTAGACAGATTAATCATATATAAATTTCTAAAATCAATTAAACCCCAGTACTATCTCATTTAGGTAATTAGAATCTTAAAAATCAAACAGATTTGGTCCCCATTATGATTGTGAAACTCAGTGTGCATGCATGTCTTTTAGTTTTTGAGTTCCTACTTGTTGCATGCAACCTATTTTTGGCCCTTTTTATTTCATGCTCATTATACCTCTACTCATGGACTACATTAATTTGCTTGCTGATTTTTCAGGGTATATTCTCAGTACAATAATCATTATTTTTAAAGGCCATGGGAACATTGTAATTTACTTTTCTCTTCAGCAATGTGCTAAGAAAGGCATTTGATAGTTTGATTTTATAGATAATAAAACTGAGGCCCAGTGAAGCTGTTACTTTCCAGAAGAGTCACAATTCATGTCAAGATTTTTACTTCAAATCTGATCAGTGCTTTTCAATTCACTATATCATTCTATCTTCACAAGCTTTTCAAATGACTTAATGGCAACTCACAGGACACTTTCTGGAATATAAATAGAAAATATTTCAAGAGAAGGAGGTCCAAGAAACAATTTTATCTTCTTTCATAGAGTGAGTCAAATCAAGTGTGAGCTTGATGTGGTGTCAAGTGTTTTGAATTTTTTTAGATTGCCATGAGGAAAATGCATTGTAAACCACAAAATTCTACATAAATTTGAGCTGATGTTTGGTATTATTTTCACATAAAGAAGAGTCCATAAAAAAAGGACTACTAAAGATTTTTTCTTTTTTTTCTTTTTTATTTATTTATTTAGCTTTTTACATTCATTTTCACAAATTTTTGGTTTCCAAATTTTCTCCCCTTTTCTCCCCTCCCCTCACCCCAATACCCCAAGCAGTCTAATTTTCCCTATCTCCAATCTGTCCTCTCTTCTGTCATCCCTCCCTTCCCTTGTCTCCATCTTCTCTTTTCTCCTGTAGGGCCAGATGACTTTCTATTCCTCATTAACTGTAAGTCTTCTTTCCTAGTTGCAACAACAATACTAAACAATTGTTCCTAAAACTTTGAGTTCCAAATTCTCCCCAACCCTCCCTCCCCATCCATTCCCTTTGGTACGGCAGGCAATTCATTATAGGCCCTATCTGTGTAGCTTTGCAAATGACCTTCCTGATAGTCGTGTTGTGTAAGACTAACTGAATTGCCATCCCTCCTAACCTGCCCCTCATTGTTTCTCTTCTGTCTTTTGATCCTGTCCGTCCCCAAGTGTTGACTTTCAATTACTCCCTCCTCCCTTTGCCCTCCCTTCCATCATCCCCCCCCAATATCTCCTTCTCCCCCACTTTCTTATACTGTAAGATAGGTTTTCATACCAAAATGAGTGTGCATTTCACTCCTTCGTTTAGTCAAATGTGATGAGGGTAAACTTCTTGTTTGTTTGTTTGTTTTTTTTCCCTCAGCTCTCCTCTTTTTCCCTCCACTAAAAAAATCTCCTACTTGCCTCTTAAATGACATATAGTTACCCCCTTCCATTTCCCCCTCTTTCCTCTCACTACATTTCTCTCTCACCATTTACCTTAATTTCTTTTAAGGTATGGTCCCATCCTATTCAGTTCAATCTGTGCTCTCTGTCTCTGTATGTGAATGCATGTGTGTATGTGTGTGCATGCGTGTACATGTGTATGTGTGGTCCCACCAACTACCCAGATACTGAAAAGTTTTAAGAGTTAGAAATATTGTCTTTCCCTGTATGAATGTAAACAGTTCATTTCTGGTAAGTCCCTTAATACTTCTCTTTGCTGTTTACTTTTTCATGCTTCTTCTCATTCTTGTGTTTGAAAGTCAAATTTTCTTTTCAGCTCTGGTCTTTTCATTAAGAATGATTGAAAGTCCTCTGTTTCATTGAAAGACCATATTTTCCCTTGAAGTATTATACTCAGTTTAGCTGGGTAGGTGATTCTTGGTTTCAGTCCTAGTTCCTTTGCCTTCTGGAATATCCTATTCCACGCCCTTCGATCCCTTAATGTAGAAGCTGCTAGATCTTGAGTTATCCTGATTGTATTTCCACAGTACTGGAATTGTTTCTTTCTAGCTGCTTGCAAGATTTTTTCCTTGAGCTGGGAGTTCTGGAATTTGGCCACAATGTTCCTAGGAGTTTCTCTTTTTGGATCTCTTTCAGGTGGTGATCGATGGATTCTTTCAATACTTATTTTGCCCTCTGGTCCTAGAATGTCAGGGCAGTTTTCCTTGATAATTTTATGCAAGATGATGTCTAGGCTCTTTTTTTGATCATGGCTTTCAGGTAGTCCAATAATTTTTAAATTGTCTCTCCTTGATCTATTTTCCAGGTCAGTTGTTTTTCCCATGAGATATTTCACATTCTCTTCCATTTTTTCGTTCTTTTGGTTTTGTTTGGTGATTTCTTGGTTTCTCATAAAGTCATTAGACTCCATCTGTTCCATTCTAATTTTGAGAGAACTATTAAATTCAGTGAGCTTTTGAGCCTCTTTTTCCATTTGGCTCATTCTGCTTTTGAATGCATTCTTCTCCTCATTGGCTTTTTGAACCTCTTTTGCCAATTGAGTGAGCCTATTTTTCAAGGTGTTAATTTCCTCAGCATTTTTTTGGGTCTCTTTTACCTAGATATTAACCTTTTTTTCATACTCTTCTTGCATCTTTGTCATTTCTCTTCCCAGTCTTTCCTCCACCTGTCTACCTTGCTTTTCAAAATCCTTTTTAAGCTCTTCCAAGGCCTGAGCCCACCCAACACCCCCCTGGGGTGTCTGGGTTACTGAGGCCCCGCCCTCCACATCTTTCCCTGATGGGAAAAATATGTTCTCGTCCTCGCCATCAGATCCGAAGGTCGGGATCATTTGCATTTGTTGGAAAAAACTCTCTAAAGTCTTATTTTTCTTCCCCTTTCTAGGCATTTTCCCAGCCAGTTACTTGACTTCTGAGATTCCTTTCCACCCCCGCCTGGATCCGCCCAGCTAGTGCTTGGCCTCTGAGATCCAAATGCGCTTTCCGGAGGCAAGCTTTCGTTCTGGCGCAGGGGTGGGGACAGGGCCGCCTCCTAAGTTCAGTCCCTCAGGGGCTTTCTGCAGAGACTTTTAGGAACGGAGCGGGTGAGGGCGGGGTGGGGGGCCCCGCCTCCTATGCTCAGCTCCCTTGGGGGTTTTATTCAGAGGCGTTCAGCAGTAGAGCAGGGTGGGGGCAGGGCCGTCTCCCTGGCTCAGCTCCCTCAGGTTGGAAAGACCTTCAGTATTGAAGATCCTACCTGCTGCTGGGGGATTCCTGAGTCCCGGGCACTGCCGCCTGAGCCGCCAGCCCACGCCTCTGCCTCTGCCGCTTCCTCCCGAGGGGGCCCGAGTCACGGAGACGCTCCGCTCCCCTCCCCTAGCGCAGCCTTCTTTCTTACTGACCTGTAGTTTCTGTGGGCGGAGGGACTTTCCCGGCTGCCAGAGCTTCCCCCGGAGCTTCCCTCTCTGAAGCCTGCTCGGGTCAGCTTCTCTGGGGCCGCGGCCAGGGGTGGGGGTGGGGTCCGCTTTCCGGGGTGCGATGGACCCCGGGGACGGCTCTCCAGGGTTCAGTGGAACGGAAACCTCTTCCCCTATGTTTATGCACCCCCTGCAGAGATTCAGAATTTATGGGGATCTCCTTTTACCTCAATTCCTTGGGTTGTGGGCTCGGAGCTCGTAAATGTGCGTCCTTCTACTCCGCCATCTTGGCTCCGCCCCATGTTTCCTACTAAAGATTTTTGATGAAGTTTAACTCAATAGCCAGTGTTTCTCCCTCACTCTCTCTCTCCCCCCATGCGCACACACACGCACACACACACACATATACACACACACACAATTTTCCCAGTTACAAATAAAATTATTTTTAACATTTTTTTTAAATTTTTGAGATCTAAACTCTCTGCTCTTACCTCAGTGAGAAGACAAGCAATCAGTTTCACATGTGCAGCACTGAAAAGCATATTTCCAAATCAGTAATTTTGTAAAACAACAAAAAGTATGCTTTGATCTGCATTCAAACTCCATTAGTTGATGGTGGAAAGGCTTTTTCATCATAGATCCTTTGGACTTCTCTTGACTCACTGTATTGCCAAGAAAACTAGGCACTTTGTAGTTGATTATTGTACAATATTGCTATTATTCTGTACAATAGTTTCCTGGCTCTGCTCATTTCACTTTGCATCTGCTCATTTAAGTTTTTACAGGTTTTTCTGAGAACATCCTTTTTGTCATTCCGCACAATTGTATTCCATGACTATTACATACCACAGCTTGGTCAGCCATTCCCCAATTGATGGACATCTCAAGTTCCAATTATTTGAATGACAAAAAAGGGCCTCTTGATGTATTTTTTTTTAAATGCAATGTAGGTACTTTTCCTTTTTTTTTTATCTCTTTTTGATACAGTCCTAGTAGTACTATTACTATATCAAAGGGTATGCACAGCTTTGTAGCCCTTTGGGCGTAGTTCTAAATTGCTTTCTAGAATGATTGAATTAGTTCACAATTCTACTGAATAGGATCTCAATTTTCCCATATCATTGACAATGTTTGTCATTTTCTTTTTCTTTAATATTTGCAAATGATAGATGTGGAGTGGTACCTTAGAGTTGATTTAGTTTACATTTCTCTAACTAATAGTGATTTAGAACATTTTTATATGACTATAGGTAACTTTGATAACTTTCTCTGAAAACTACCTATTTATATCCTTTGACTATTAATCAGCTAGGGAGTGCCTTTAAAAAAAAAATCACTCAGTTCTCTATATATTTGAGAAATGAGGCATTTATCAGAGAAACTTACTTTTTATGTTACTCTTGAATCTTGATTTAAAGTCATTTTCTCTTCAGCTCAGGTCTTTTCATCAGAAATTCTTGAAAGTTCTCTATTTCAGTGAATATCTATTGCCCACCCTGCAGAATTTCATATTCAAAATCCTCTGATGTTTTAAGGTAGAAACTACTAAGTCTTAGGTTATATAGACTGTGGCTCTATGATATTTCAATTGTTTCTTTCTGGCTAATTGCAATATTATCTCATTAACCTGGGAGCTCTGGAGTTTGACTGTAATATTCTTGGGAGTTTAATTTTGGGGATCTCTTTCAGGAAATGATTGTTGCATTCTTTCAGTTTCAATTTTATCCTATAGTTCTAGAATATCAGGACAGTTTTCCATGACAATTTCTTTAAAACGTCCTTTAAGAAATTTCTTTCATTGTGACATTCAGGTAATCCAACAACTCTTAAGTTGTCTTCCTTCTCAATCTATTTTGAGGTCAATGGTTATTCTTTTTTTTTTTTTTTTTAAACTTTAGAGACTATCGGGGTTAATTGGCTAGCCCAAGGTCACAGAGTTACTAAGTGTCAGGTGCTTGGGGACAGATTTGAACTCAGATCCTGTGACTCCAAGGTTAGTGCTCTATGTGCCACCTAGCCACCCCCAAGTTCAATTGTTTTTTCCTATGAAGCATTCACATTTTCTTCTTTTTCTTCCATTCTTATGATTTTGCTTATTTTTATTTTTTCTTAATGTTTCATGAAATCATTAGTTTCCACTTGTCCAATTCTAATTTTTAGGCAATTATTTTCTTCATTGAGCTTTTATATCTTCTTTTCCATTTGGAGAATTTTACATTTGAAGGAGTTCTTTAATTAAGTGAATTTTTGTACATCTTTTTTCCTCCATGTGCCCAATTCTGGTATTTTTTTAAGGAGGTCTTCTCTTTAGATAATTTTTATGCCTCTTTTACTAGTGGGTCTATTCTATTTTTAAGGAGTTATTTTCTTTGTTATTTCTTGTTTGTGCCTCCTTTACCAAACTGTTAATTCTTTTGGAAAGTTATTTTTCTTAAGTTAGTCTCATTTTCCCCCAGTTTTCTCTCTTATCCTCTTATTTACTTTTAAAAGTCTTTTTTGAACTTTTACAAGGATTCTTTTTGGACCTGAAAGCAATTCAAATTTTTCTTTGAAGCTTTGAATGTAGCAGTTTTGACGTTGTCTTCTTCTGAGTTTGTGTTTTGATCTCCCCTGCCACTATAGCAGCTTTCTATGGTCAAAACCTTTTCTTGTTGTTGTTGATGTTATTTGCTCATTTTCCTGGACTACTTCTCCACTTTAAACTTTTTGTTAAGGTTTGCCTCTAATCTTTTTTTGGAGGGAACACTGTGCAAAGCCTTGTGTAGGTGTTCTCAGAGTTAGATCTGGGGATATGTAAGTTTTTAGTTCTTCCAAGGTAGTATGGTATAAGGAGAGGTTTATTTAATACTACTTGACCTGTACTCTGGTCTGTGAACAATCACACATATTCTTTTCCACCTTAGGATTGTGACCAGGGTCTCTGCTCTACCCCTCAAGTCAAATATATTAGTGTTCCTCCTCATGTAGGTACTATGATTAAGGTCTGTAATTCTGATCTATGTATGAGCAATGTATCAGAATCTTGAACCCAGTTGCAGAAAAGGTATCCCTGTAATCTCCTGCTGACCATTTGCTCAAAATCCTTTACCATATGTGAGTTGAGAGCTCAACAAGCTACGCTGCACAATCACACACACACACACAAGCACGCATTCACACACGGTGTGCTAAAGTATAAAAATATTTTACATATATAATCTCCTTCAGTCCTCACAACAGCCCCATGAAGTAGGTGTTATTATTGCCTTCATTTTAAAATGGAAATATCTGAAACTTATAAAGGTTAAATCACTTACTAATATAATAAAATAGATATGTGTCTAAGGCAAGATGTATCTCCAGGTCTTGTAGATTTCCCCCAGCTTTCCAAATTTCACAGATATTACACAAGGATATTTGCATAATTTATTTCAATATTATTCAATCTAAGATTACTAGCCTTATCTTAAACAATATTTTTGCTCACTTCTCAAATCCTTAGACAGTTATAAAATAGTACTTCATTTGCTCCAATGGTGTTTCTCCAAGGCTTTGTGATTGAAAATATGTAAGTAAAAGTTTTTTTCTATAATTGTTAGAAAAAATGCAATTTTATATAATTTCTTTAACAGTCATTTTTTGTATGACATGCTGAGATGGTGGGAAAAAGCACAGTTTGGGAAAATTAAGTTATTTTACATTAGTCCTTTTGAGGAGAAAGTACTATAGTAAGATACTAAGCAAGTAATAGCTTGGCAGATCTCTGTAACCCTAGGAAAGTGAAAGAAATAAAATTTAAAAAAAAAACATGAACAGGCAAACATCCTCCTGATGGGGATAGCACAGTTAGACTTCCTAACACCAGCACAACAAAAAAGAAGTTGTTTTTAATGGAGTGGAAATAGTGATACTTGACATTGTCTATTTTGTTGGGGAGGAGTAAAGCTCCTCCTCTAAAAGGGATCATCATAGTTAGTAAATTTTATATTCAAGGCATCCAACTGAGGTAAGACCTTTAAGATGCAGTAGGCAGTGGAAAAAAGTGAATTATCCCACAAGATGTCAAAGGAGAAAGAGTCATTATCAGCAGGAAAATAGGAGAATGTATTTGTAACACCAGGACATTCTAGTTATAAATTTAATCAATTTATTCTTTTTCAGGGCAGTTAGGACATCTAATTACCAAAATGAAGTCAGAAAGATGTGAATAGATATCTATAGTTTCAACAGAGAAGGCTACAAATCTTGCCTAAAGGCTTAAAATAGCAATGACAAAGAATATTGTTCTGGGATTATGTGAATGTACTGAGTGTGGTATAAGGCTTTGAACGTAAAGAACAAATTTAGAAAAAATAAGGTTTGATCAGCCAAAACTACTTTACATTCAACAAAACCTTACACTCATACCTAATCTGGGGATTATGTCTTTGAATGAGAAATAATTAAGTCCAAAAAGGTGTGTATCAAGCATAGTAGTATAAACAAGAATAAGCTGAATCCTAAGAATGTATAAATCAGAAACAATGCAGAATAAAATAAAAAAGTCTATTAATTCTCTAAATCTCAAATGAGAAATACATAATTTCTGCTAAAGTGATCATTTAAAAAATGTGAACCTCTCCCCATGTGAAGAATATATTAAGGAATAATCTGAGGAAATTTCAAGTTTGCTTATGTGGATTTCATCTTCAGGAAAGATTAAAAAACAGAGAAAAGCTGAACCACTTCAAAATAACTCACAGAATAAAATGCTTCAAAAGGGAGAAGATTGGCCTCACACCCAGGAATCCTACCCTTTCCTTAATGCCTCCCTATCTTTCTACACATACAGACATTATAAGAACCTGGTGCAGCAGCATGAGACTGAAAACTTACAAATCATACACACACACACACACATACACACACACACACACCCCATACATATGCATGTGTGTTTGTATGTGCATATATATATATACATACATATATACATATATATACACATTTACTTACTATTTAACATGTACAAATGCAGTCTCAGTTTTTCAATACCTATTTTTATTAGGGACCTATTTTTTCTATAGGTGTATCATTGATTAAGCTTTTATATATTATGCCCCTAAACCCATTAGCCTCATAAACCTTTCTGTGTTTGTAGTGTGATTTTTGCAAAGCTCAGTGAGTTTTAGGACCATATATTGCATTAGAGCAAAAAACACTATAATCTCATTTTTTCTCCCTTGACTAAGCTACCTTTCTTTGTGTCCCTGACACTTGTGTACTTGACACAACTGTTATCTCAACAAATTTGTGTTAACTCATTCTAGATTTTAGGAAAGGAATTTTCTTTAGTTTGGTTGGCAAAGTATATCTATGTTATTTTTCCATTGTCCAATCAAGTTCAATTGTGCAGCACTCAGGAAAATGTATTCCATAGAAAAGTTGTAAGTTGATCATTTAAGAGGTTTTAATTGCTAGATGTAAATGCACTAGTTGGCTTTTGATTACATTGTCCTAATTTTTTCCCCTTTCTATCCATATTAAAAATTGATTCAATAGAAGTTGCATGCATTTGTGTTTGTGTGTGTGTGTGTATGTGTGTGTGTGTGTTTTCTTATCAGAAGCATAAGCAAAGAGCTGGTCATATGAGCAACAGACCCCTTAACTGGAAAACTTTCCCAATTTTCCTCTTGCTGAGAGAGAGAGAGAGAGAGAGGGAGAGAGAGAGAGAGAGAGAGAGAGAGAGAGAGAGAGAGAGAGAGAGAGAGAGAGAGAGAGAGAAGAGGAAATTACACACTAGTAGTAGAGCAATCAGTGCTGTATCTGAAGGATAGCAAAGTAAGAAGCAGAACAAGTTAAGGGCTTGAACTCCAAGACAACAGAGGCAACTCACAGAATCTCTTCTCCATTGACCTCCAACACCAGAAAAACTGATTCAATTCAGTCAGATTCTTGGATGAACTAAGGAAGAAGATCAATGTTTATGGCTGTCTAGATTGAAGAAAAGAACCCTGAAATTAGGTCTGGTTGGTCCTATTCTCCCAGAAATAACTTGAGAGAAAAGCAAGGCTTGCAAAAAGTAAATTCCCATCCAGAGGAGAAAGTTGGGGAGTCAGAAAATAAAAGCTAAAACCATGAATATTTCAAGAGGTTGATCATTTAATTAAAATCTAGAACAAAAGAAAATAAATCAACATTGAGAAAACTAAAATTAGAAGGAAGGGAATAAAATTCAATCTGAAATATTACAACCTCTAAATATTACAGGCTGAAAAAAATGGAACCAATACCTGACAAAATGCAGGATTCTCTGGAAAAATCCCGGATAACACGGGACAATAACAAAATGATACAGAGTGGTTCGAAAGAGAAATGCAAAGAAAAATTAAAAGAAGAAACTGGGTTACAAATGCTAGAATTCATGGCCTGGAGAATAAAAATATAGCAAGCAGAATAGGAAAAAAATATAAGTCCATAGTAGTCTCTTCAAAGAAAAACAAAATATACTAGATTTACAACAGTAATATATCAATTGAAAGTAAACCTGGACAAAAAGAAGCAAAAGGCAATAATGCAAAAGAATCACTCAAAGAAAAATTATTGATTTGAGAGGGAGGATATATATAAAAAAAAAAACAACTTTAAAGAATGTTAGGCCTCCAGAACAAAAAGATCCTGTAAAATGAATATAATAATCCCAGAAATGTCCATGAGAATACATCCTGGAATTTCTAGTTGTGAAATACAAAGAACCAATCAAAACAACAATTAATCGACTCCTTTGGAGACAAGGAAGACAAGAGATAATGCTTTAAACTCCAAGACACAGAATTTTGAAATTTTTGAAAATTCAAATAGTAGACAAGAAATTCTTCAAGTAGTCAGTAAGAATATATTCATATATAAAGGAAAAGAAATTCAAATATCAGACTTCTGTGCCCACTAGAAAACACAGAACAGACTAAAATCATATATCCTAAAAGACAAAGGAACTCAAGATAAAACCTAAAACTTCCGTGGAAACCTGAGCTTAATTGATAATTAAAAGAGGGAAAGTGAACAAAACAGACATTTGAGGTATTCCTAATTTTTTTTTTAAAGTTGTGAGCGGTTATTCAACTTCTAAAAATAAATATAAATTTAAATAGATGGAAATATTAAGGGAATGAAAATTAATAAAATTACTCATCTCTAGAGAAAATTTGAAAACAAAACAAAACAAAAAACCTTTTTACAGTGGTTTAGAAAAGACAAAAGAAAATGTCCCATGCATCACTCCCCAGTCTTTTCCTTTCCAGTCTGAGTACTCTTAGTCTATCAATTGATTTATACAATACAAAAACCATTTATTAAGTGTCTACTATGTGTCTGGCACTATGCTAAATACTGGGAATTCAAAATGAGGCAAAAGACAATACCTACCCACAAGAAGTGTATATCTAATAGGTGAGATAACATGCAAACAGATATATACAAAGGAAGTTATAAACAGGATAATTAGGAAATAATTAAAAGATGGAAGGCATTGAAATTAAGAGGTGTTAGGGCAAGCTACCAATTTAGTTGAAATTTAAAGGAATCCTGGAAGGTCAGTAGTTTGAGTGGAGGAGGGAGAGTATCACAGGCAAGGAAGAGAGATAGAGAAAATGCCCTAAGTTAAGATATTGTTGGAGGAACAGCCAGTAGGCCAGTGCCACTGATTCAAAGTGTACTTTTTAGGGAGCAAGTATAAGAAGCTTGGAAAATGGGAGGGTACTAGGTTATAAAACCCTTTGAATGGCAAATAAAGCAATTTGTATTTTTTCCTGGATGAAATGTAAAATCACTGGAGTTTATTTTTTGTGGGGTGAGGAGAGGGGTTTCACATGATCTGATTTCTCTTTTAGGAAAATTGCTTTAGTAACTAAGTAGAAAATGGATTGGAGGGGGGAGAAATTTGATTCAGGCCATTTCATATATCCAGGTGTGAGATGCTGTGAGCTTCACTACAGTACTGATAGTGTCAGAGGAGAGAATGAGATGTATTTGAGAATTGTTGCAAAGATGAAGTTGGTAGACCTTGGCAACAGTCTGGATATGGGGGATGAGAGACAATGAGAAATCCAATATGACTCCTAGGTTGCAAGCCTGAGGATCAGGGAGAATGGTGTTACCCTATACAACAACATACAAGGTGGAAGTGGTGATTTAGGTGGAAAAGATGATGAGCTCTGTTTTGATCATATTGAGTTGGAAATGTCTACTGGATATTCAGTTCTAGATGTCTAAAAGTTACAGATGCAAGACTGGAGGTCAACAGGGATAGTAGAGCAAGAAAGAGATTGGATTATCATCAGCATAGGACGGAATTCAAATCCCTGAGTCTTGATAAGATCACCAAGTTGAAGTAGTATCAAAGGAGTAGAAAAGAGGGACAAGGATAGAACCCTGAGGGACATCTATATTAGTACATGGGATGTTGAATAGGATGTCACAAAGGAGACAAGGATGAAAGTCAGATTGGTAGGAGGAAAACCAAGGGAAAGTCCTGTCTCAGAAATCTAGAGGAAAGGGGGTATTTAAGGAGAAGGTGATCAACACTGTCAATGCAAATGAGGATTGAGAAAAAGATCATTGGATTTGGTGACTAAAAGGTCATTAGTAATATGGACAGAGTAGTTTCAGTGGAATGTAATTTTTTTCCAATTTTTAATAACCTTTGAGTTTCTTTTTTTACCAAAATAGGTAAAATACTGATTTGTGCTTTCTTTATCCGGTTAGAAAACTCCTGGTATGAGAACTTCCTGTGGCAAATCATATTTCTTTAAGGTCATATAACTCAGATGTGCCAGGCATTGAATTTGAACTCTAATATTCCAGATGGTAGGCACAATACTAGGCTAAATTTATGGATTAATGCTATAATGAGAGAAACTATATGAGAAAAATCCCATCCACTATCACCTCTTAAAAATAGTTATTTTAAAAAAAAATAAGATAGCTCTTATATGAGGGAGAAAAATCTGGACAAAATATGCATTTACAGAGGGAATTGGGAAAGTGGTTTCTGCTAAGCATTTTACACAAGAAATCTACCTAGCCACAACATAGCAAGGATATTCAACAAGGTTACAGAATTAATTTATTTGGGTAGAGCTTACTCGCCTTTTTTTTTTCTTTTTTTTTTTTTTTGGCCAACAGATATCTGAAAGGGAAGCTTTCGACTCATTCAATCTTGGTTTTTATACTGAACCACCAGGAGCTTATGTTAATAGCCTCATCTTTAGTCCCAAGGGAACAATTAAGTTCTAAAGATGATTTCAATGCCACATAAGGAAAGATGACAAAATATCTGGGATAGGGTTCTTTGATATTGTTGCTACCATAATCTTTATATCTCTAGCACCAGATATTGAACACTGTACTATGTGTATGCGTGCATGTATGTATATGTATATGGTATGTTTATCTGTACATATATATGTGTGTTTATATGTACACATGTATGTATGTAGATAGACAGACAGACAGACAAATAGATAGATGTCTTTTATAAGTGTGCTTTGCAGATTTAATTATTTAGCCACACAAGCAGAGGGAATAGTCTCACCCTAAAAAACACCATAGTCAATTGAATTGGTAGCCTCTAGGTGGTGAAATTTCTTTGTTATCATATTTCTGAACCTTCATAGATAGCCATTAACTGAATTATTGAAGCATCAGTTCAAATAGTCATGGGCATTCTTTGTGGAGATTCCATAATCAATAGTATATTGCTTCAAGAAAACTAAAAGCAAAGCCTAAATCTAGTCTTTTTTGCTTATTCTCCTATTCATTCGTCTCCATTGGAGCTACATTTCCATTGTTCTCCTAGGTATGTTATAATTCGCATTGACTTCTCTAACTTTAACTTATATGTATCTTATAATACAGGGTACAGGGTATTCAGGGTAGCCTAGTAACTCTGGTGTGAGAGCTTTTGAGCCCTTTTCTGGGTTGTTTTCCATCTTAGGTGTCCACTTCATTCACCGAACTCCTACCTGTGACTCAAAGAAGCTGCAGCATGCACAACGGCTACACATCAGTAAGCTATTTAGACCAATGGTCTAAACCAGATCGAGGGTAAACCAGGAGTCTCAAACTCATTGGTGAGTTAGAGGAATGTCTACCCAAAGCAGGTGAAAACTTCCCCCAGTGGAATGGGTGGTTAAGAACTATTTGTTTCAAAAGCCATAAAGGTGACTGAAGTAGGTCTATGGACTTAGAGCTAGGTTAGACATTGAAGATGTCAAGGTTATCCACTGCACCCCAACTAGACAGTCATCCTGTCTTTTGTCTTGCCACTGTACTTTGATGACTTTGGAAGACACAACAAAACAGACAGCTTGTGTTACTCTGCTTCATTTAATTCCAATTTATCCATAAGTCAAAAGACATCATTCATACCATTTTACCATTTTTACTTACCTCAAAGTCTTGAGGTAAGATGGAAGTGATTAAGTAGCAGCTGTGGATACACTGGGTGCTGTAGTTAGAACCTTGTACATAGAAGACCTAAGCAATAAAGTCATATTCTCATTGGATTGAAGTAACAGGGGTATTTAGTAGTCCCCTTGGTGTCTTAGCAGTCTTTTCTAAGGACCATACAGCATATCGCCTGGTGTGAGAAAGGGAATAGAAAAGGTGCCCTAAAAATTGTCTGCATTACCCAACCCTGACAGACAGGGATCCCACCCTGTGGTCAAACCACATAAAAATTGTACAAAACTTTTACCAAGGTGGTTCCATTCACCACTGGTAAATGGAATGTGCACAAGCTTATAAACAGTACAAAATCCAGTAGAACTTTAACATGAACAGTTTTTGGTGTGAGAGTACTCAGCAGGTATTACTTCTAAATAGCAACCCTGAGTGAAACAAAGATATCAAACAAAGGTCAGCTTTCTGAAGTTGGAGAGGGATATACCTTTTTCTGGAATGGTGACAGTGATGGAGAGCACTTTAAAGCTGGGGTAGGTTTTGCAATCAAAACTAACCTAGTCAAGAAGCTTGTATGACTCTCCAAAAGAGTGAATGACAGGTCCATAACAATGCAATTGTCACTCACAGGCAAGTGCCATGACACCCTCATCAGTGCATATGTTCCTACCATGATGAATCCTGATGAGGTGAAAGAGAGAGTTTATGGAGACCTTCATCAACAATGTGTAAAAAGAAGACAAGCTTATAATTTTGGGTGACTTCAATGAAAGATGTGGCACAGACTACTAGATGTAGCAGGGAGTCCTTGGTAGGAATAGAGTTGAAAACAACAACAGCAAAAGTCACTATTAAAGACTTATACCTTTCACAGTTTTCTCATCACTAGCACTCTTTTGTTTACCTAAATTTCATGGATGCATCCTCACAGAAACATTGGCCTTTAACAGACTGCATTGTAAGGACAAGAGACAGATGGGATGTGAGAGTGACCACTATGGTGTATGGTGAAGAGTGCTGGACTAATCATAGACCTAGCCTCTCCACACTAAACATTCACATTCCACTAATGTTGTGGCTCCATGGCAAGCCAACCACCAATGTCAACAGATTAGAGTGCTTCTCTGGATATGAGGAATTCATTATTAACTTGGAGGAAAAACTTAACTGACACATGGCTTGCAACCATGAAGCAGAAAAGTAATGGGCAGCTTTCAGAAAACTGGTGTACAGTACCACATATACTCATCTGGGTCAGAACACACACACATAAAGATTAGTTTGAAAAAATGATGCAGAAATACAGAAGTCGCTAAACAAAAATTGCCAGCTCCACAAAGTTTACAAGCAGGATAGTTGCTCCAACTCTAAGAAGTCAGCATTTAAGTCTCTCAAAAGTAAAGTGCAAGAGAAATTGAGAGAGATTCTAGAATCTTTACTCCATAACAAGGCAGATGAAATTCATCTTTGTGCTGATAGTAACAATCTAAAGTCCTTTTATAATGCCCTGAAGGGTATTTATGGGCCAAAGACCTATGGTGCATTTCAAGCACTCAGTGCTGGTGGAGCCATAAGTGATCAGTGATGAGATACGGTTTGAAGACAATATGCCTTACATTAAAGTCAGTCCTCAGTAGCTAAACTTCCAGCTGAAGAAGATGTTTTTAATTCGACTGGGCTCCTCTCATGTGATAAAATGCCCGGTGCTGATGCTATTCCAACTCAGATTTACAGAGTAGGGTGTCCAATGTTCATATAAAAGCTGACAAATTTTCTGGATTATATGAGAAGAGGTTATCCTCTAAGAATTCAAAAATGCCTACATTCTCTATCTCTATAACAGAAAAAGAAATAAGTTGTCCTGTGATCATTAGAGTGGAGTCTCTGTCATAGTTATTGTTGGCAAGATTCTTGTCAGAATTATCCTTAGTAGACTGATCCTTCAAATGGAAAATAGTCATCTACCAGAGAGCCAGTGTGCCTTCAGAAAGGGCAGAGGAACAGTCAATATGGTATTTGCTACTCAATAGCTCCAGCAGAAATGCAAAGAGCAGAACTGAGATTTGCACACATTTTTTTTTTTTAATTTAATGAAAGCCTTTGATACTATCAGTTGTGAGGGCTTTTGGACAATCATGGCAAAATTTAGTTGTCTGAAGAAGTTCACCAATATTGTAAACCACTTTTGTGACTGAATGTTTGCAAAAGTTCTGGATAATGGACAGTGCTCTCACACTTTCCCAAGTAACCAATTTAGTGAAACAGGACTGTGCACTTGCTCTCATGCTTTTTAGTATGATATTGTCTTGTGATGTTGTTGGACACTTTCAATAAGGATAAAGACAGCATCAAGGTCAGTTACCACACTTATGGCAAATTATCTAACTTGAAAAGGCTACAAACCAAGACTAAAGTTTAACTTTTTATTTGAAGATGACTGGATTCATTGAAGTCTCTGAAGATGAGATGCAACACAGTGTGGATCAATTTGTTGCTGCTTGCCCTAATTTTACCCCAACAATTAACACCATAAAAACAGAAGTTTTCCACCAGCCAGTACCACCATCCACACAGGAAACCATCAGGTATTAAGCAAGGCTATGGAATGCTGTGGATAAGTTCACTTACCCAGGCAAAGTACTTTCTATGAATGTCCACATACAATGATGAGCTCGACACATACATTGCCAGAGCTAGCTCAGTGTTTAGGTGACTCTGAAGGAAAATGTTGGAGAGAAGAGATATCAGACTGCCTAGTAAAACAAAGGTCTGTAGAACCATTGTACACATCACTGTTGCATGCCTGTGAAACCTAGACCATTACAGGAAATTGAACTGCCTTAGGAAGATTCTCAAGATTACCTGGCAAATTACATGATACTGAGCACTATGATCCTTTTCAAGTTGAACTGCCAAATATTCAAACTCTATTGCATCCCAACTGAACTTCACTCTGACTACTCCTTGGTTTATTTTACTGGTTCACCATCCCCATTTTCATTCTGGGTCAACCTATCTTCTTTCCTTAAAACTTTTCCATTTGTTGGTAGCCTTATTGTATTTCATGGATTTAACTATACTCTCTTTGCATAAGACTTCCAGATCTAATGACTGCACTGATCTTAGTCCATCAATGTCAATAAACAATTCATTTTGATGCTCCAGAGAAATCAGCTCCTCCCAAAGAGAATTCATTATATTTCCCCCTGAATTTTCCTCTTGAAATTTCCCTAATAACTTTCTTCCAAAATCACCACAAGATTTCTGATCTCCCAAATTCATAACCTCAGAATTACCCTGGGATTATCACACTTTGTCATTTCATATTCAATCAGTTACCACATTTTGCATTTTTGGACTTCTCATCTTTCTAATCCAGCCCCTTATCTCTAGTCACACGTGTACTTTCCTAGTTTATGCACTCATGATCACTTACTTAAGCTAATACAGCAACATCCTCATTGATTTTTCTGCCTCAAGTTACCATTTCAGTCCATCCTATACACTAAAAGTATATCTTTTATAATATAAAGTATAATCCCGAAGTACTTTTCCTTAAACACACATCTTATAATGAAATTCTCCTACTTAATTAATGCCAATTACTTCCAATTCCCTTTAATATAAAATACAAACAACATTTTCCTGCTTTTAAAGCCTTATGCAATCTGTCCCCTATTAATCATTACAGCTTTCTTGAATATTAATCCCTATTGCCATACTCTGAGATTCAACAAAACTGTCCTCTCAGTTCCTCAGAGATGACCTCCTATTTTCCCATCTTTGACTTGAACTTTGTGAAATGAGAACCATTAATGAAGAATTATGCATTCAGAAAGTTAAACGAATATATATTAAAAATCTTTTTTTAAAAATATATTTATTTTTAGTTTACAACATTCAGTTCCACAAGCTTTTCAGTTTCCAATTTTCTCTTCCTCCCTCCTCTCTCCACAAAACAGCATGCAATCTGATACAGTCTCTATATAAACTCATATTAAACATATTTTCACATTAGTTATATTGTGAAGAAGAATTATAACCAATGGAATGAATCATTAGAAGAAGAAACAAAAAAAGAGTAAATAGTATGATTCAATCTTCACTTAGACTGTGTAATTCTTTCTCTAGATGTGATAGCATTTTCTTTCATGAGCCTTTTGGCATTGTTTTAGATTCTAGCATTGCTGAGAAAAACCAAATCTATTAAAGTTAGTCATCACACAATATGGCTGTAACTGTGTACAATGTTCTCCTGGTCCTGTTTCCCTCCCTCAGCATAAGTTCATATAAGATTTTCCAGGTTTTTTCTGAAGTCTGCCTACTCATCATTTCTTATAGCCAATAGTATCTTATTACATTCATATACTACTATTTGTTCAACCATTCCCCAACTAATGGATATTCCCTCAATTTCCAGTTCTTAGCCACTACACAAAATAACTGCTATAAATATTTTTGTACATGTAGGTCCTTTTCCCATTTGTATGAACTCTTTGGAATACAGCCCTAGAAGGGCTAGGTCAAAGGGTACACACATTTTTATAGCCCTTTGGGCATAGGTCCCAATTGATCTACAGATTGGGTGGTTTACAATTCCATCAACAATGTGTTAGTATTCCAATTTTCCCACCTCTTCTCCAGAATTTATAGTGACCTTGTTTTGTCATATTAACCAATCTGACAAAGTGGGATGTGGTAGCTCAGAGTTGTTTTGATTTGCATTTCTCTAATCAGTAGGGATTTGGAGCATTTTTTTCATGTGACTAGGTGATTTCAGTTTTTTCCTCTTAAAACTGCCTTTTCATATGCTTTGACGATTTATCTATTGGGGAATGACTTGTATTCTTATAAATTTGACTCAATTCTCTAGAAATTTTAGAAATAAGGCCTTTATAATCATTTCCCAGTTTTTTGTTTCCTTCCTAATTTTGGTTGAATTGGCATTGTTTGTATAAAAACCTTTCAATTTTATGTAATCAAATTCATCGATTTTGCATTTCATAATGTTCTTTATCTCTTCTTTGGTCATAAAGTTTTCCATTCTCCAAATCTGACAAATAAACTATTCCTTGGTCCCCTAATTTGTTTATGATTTTGGTCTTCATACCTGGGCTATGTATCCATTTGGACTTTATTCTGGCATATGGTGTCAGATATTAGTCTATATCCAGTTTCTGCCACACTATTTTCCAGTTTTCCCAGCAGTTTTTTGTCAAATGGTGAGTACTTATCCTAGTGACTGGAGTCTCTGGGTAAGTCAAGCAATAGATTTCTATAGCCACTGACTACTGTGTCTCATGTACCTAATCTATTCCACTGATCCACCATTCTATTTCTTAAGCAATACCAAATATTTTTGATTACTGCCACTTTAAATATAATTCAAGATCTGTTCACCTCCCCTAGCCTTTCTTTTCATGGATTCCTTTGCCATCCTCTACCTTTTGTTCTTTTTGATGTTATTGTTGCTATTTTTTCTAGCTCTATAAAATAACCTTTTGGTAGTTTGGTAGGGCACTGAGTAAGTAATTTATTTTAGGTAGAATTGTCATTTTTATTATGTTACTTCAGCCTACCCATGAGCAGGTGATGTTTTCCCAATTATTTAAATCTGACTTTATTTTTGTGAAAAGTGCTTTGTAATTGCATTCATCTAGTTCCTCAGTTTGTTTTGGGACTATTCTATAATGTTTATAGTAACTTTTAAATTAAATTTCTCTTTCTTTCTCATTTGTTAGTAATATACAGAAATGCAGATGATTTATGTGGGTTTATTTTGCATTTTGTCAAAGTTATTATCCTTTCAAATATATTTTTTTTACTAGATTCTCTAGGATTTTCTAAGTAGTCATCATATCACCTGAAAAGTGTGATAACTTTATTTCTTCTTTGTTTTTTCTAATTCCTTCCATTTGTTTATCTTCTCTTATTGCTAAAGCTAACATTACTAGTACCATACTGAATTACAGTGATGACAATGGACATCATTGTTTTACCTCTGATCTTATTAAAAATGCTTCTACCTTATCCTCATTACATATAATATTTGCTGATGGTTTTAGGTAGGTGATGCTTATCATTTCAAGGAAGGCTTCACTTATTCCTATGCTCTCTGGTGTTTTCATTAGAAATAGGTGTTGTTAAAATCTTTCTTCACAACTAATGAAATAATAATGCAGTTTCTGTTAGTTTTGCTGTTTATGTGATCAATTATGCTAATATTTTCCTAATATTGAACTAGTCCTACATTCCTGAAATAAATTCTACCTGTATTCCCCTGATAAGTTGCTGTAACCTCCTTGATTATATATATTTTTTAAATTTTTGCAACTATATTCATTAGGGAAATTGGTCTATAATTTTCTTTCTTTGTTTTGACTCTTCCCAGTTGAAGTATATTTACTATGTGCATATGATAAAAAGAACTATGTAGAACTCCTTTACCTGCTTCCCCAAATAGCCTACGTAGCACTGGAATTAAATGTTCTTTAAATATCTGGCATAATTAGTTTGTAGATCCATCTGGCCCTGGTGAATTTTTCTCAGGGAATTCATTGATGGCTTGTTTAATTTCTTTTGCTGAGATGGGGTTATTTAAGTATTTTATCTCCTCTTCTCTTAAACTGAGAAATTTATATATATATACATATATATATATATACATATACATATATATATATATATATATATATATATATATATATATATATTTTAAATTCATCTGTTTCCCAAAGATTGTCAAACTCATGGGAATATAATTGGGCAAAATAGTTCCTAATGATGGAAATCATCTTTAAAGAAGTAGTTGTTGTAAGAGAGAGGATAAGAGTTTTGGAACACACAAATACACACACACACAAACAAACCCGAAAACCTGAAGTAGAGTTAAATGTGACAGAAGTGAAAAGCAACACAACTAAAATTATAACACAATTATAATTAAAATAAGACATGAATGTTACACATGTGAGGGTGACTGAGTTTGAGATATAATAAATAAATATAAGGGGAAGAAATTAGTTATTAAGTTTGAATTCGATGAATCCCTCACCCCTTTTGGTGAGTGGATAGATACATTTATTTATATAATATGAATGAAGGAATAAGCATAGCTACATTTTCACAACTGTGGTAAAATTTGGGTAAATGGTATAGAAGAGCAAGTGATGCAACCTTAGCAAGTTCATAGTAATACAGTAATAGGATTGTAATCACTTTACTGTTTAAAATATAAGGCATGAGAGAATAAAATAAAAGAAAAAGAAGGAATGCACTGAGATAAAAATCAGTAGAGGGAAACTGTAACAAACTCAAATTGTATCTGAAATGATTAAACAATAAAATAGAACAAGAGAATAAGCAAATAAAATGTAACAATCTTTTGTATATAAGAAATAAATCAAAAATGAGATATGTAGAATTAAAATGAGGTGTTATCATAGTTATTCCCCAAACTTAAAATATTCCAATAAAACTCAGTATTCATCATAGTTACCCTCCCTAGGACAATCCTCAGTGACAACTGAAATAAATAGGAAAACTTGTTAGGCTATAACCATAGACAATGAACGTATAACAATATTAAACATTATATCTGTCTCTCTCTCTCTCTCTCTCTCTCTCTCTCTCTCTCTCTCTATCTATCTATCTATCTATTTCTGTGACTATGGCAAATTGCACTGCTTCAAATTCATAAAAAATAATCAATAAAATGCAGGGAAGTTTTAAATATAGTAGAAATAATAATTCTGGCAAATTCTGACTACAAACATAAATAATTTTTTTTTTTCAGAAAGGCATGATGAACATTAAGGGTAAGTAAAGTCTTGCTTTTGCTTTTATATCTCTAGAGACCAAACCAATCCGTAGAAAAAATATAGGCACATATTAAGGGCTTTTTCATTCATTTATCCCTTTATGAATTTCTCTCTCTGGACACATGAAGAAATACATGTCTACTTTTCTTTTGGGCTCCTATAAGAACTAGTGATACTCTATCATTTTTGTCATTTCTTAGTCTGAACAAATTCATTATCATATCTCTAGTATCTAATTTTTCTTTCTTTAAAGCTAAGTAGTACCTACTAAAGAATGAATGACTTTCTTAACCTCTCAGTTTTTACTATTCTGGCAAGTTGTTTTGTAATTTACTTTTTGTTGTGTGTGTGAGCATGCACGTGTGCATGTCTGTGTGTATGTGTGTGTGTATCAGTGTGTAATGCAAAGTGGGATCTTTTGCTGTTTTTGTTGTAGTGTAATCAAGAAGTACAATGCCTCTATTTATTCCAGGATCCATGGCCATTTAGATTGTAAGGCCAAGGATCCTAGAAGGGTGGAGTGTGATGGCAAGCAAAGTGGAATCTTTTGCTGTTTTTGTTTTAGTATAATCAAATGCCTCTGATTGAACCTTGCTTTTATCAATCAAGAGTTGTTACTAGGAGTAAAGTAGATAAATTCTTTAACTAGAAACAGTATATGTATTTGTATTGTTAATGAGGTTAAAGATCTTCCCTACCCATTAATGGGCCTACCCATTAAAGGGAGTATGATTAGGGGAGATTTGCGGGAAGGCCTACACCTTTTGTTAATCAGACATTGCTTCTCAAGGGTTAGGATGCTCTTTGACTCTAAATAAAGGTATAAACACTCTGACTGTGAGATTTTACTTTGGACCTCACTAGAAGTGTTTGGCCATATAAGGACTCTGGGAAGCCACTAAGGAGTCCCCCAGCTTGGAAAGCCCAGATGTTGGTATTTTTCTCTCTTGTAACTTTGGTCAGACAGTTGGACTTGTCTGTTGATGGTCAGGCAAAGGAAGCCATGTCTGTTGATCTTTGATTTCTCTGTATTTTCTTTGAAGTTCAGGGTGCTGACTCCTCTGAACTAGGTGAATGATGTATTTGCTTGGTTTAAGGGATGATATATGTTCTTGATTAAAGTGATTGTTAGCCCCTAAAAAGTTGCCTTTCCGTTTATGAGTGCAGATCTAAGAATCTTTGGTAGTAGGGTCCCCTGTGTATGTTGGGGTGCTTAGTGTTACAGTGTGTTTCTCTAAAGTTCAGATTTGAATATGTCACATGAATCCATATAATCTTCAGGATAAAATACAAAATCTCATGTTCAAAGCCTGTGAAAGACTAACTCCCTTTCCATCTTTTCTTTCTCCTTACAACTCACTCCCTAGTATATACCCTTTGATCCAATGACACAGGCCTCCTTGTGATTCCTTGAACTAAACATTATATTTCATGACTTCCCCCATCCCTAGAATACTCTCCCTCCTCATCTCTCCCTCTTAACTTGCCTGGTTTCCTTCAAGTCCCAATTAAAACTCTCTACAGGAAGCCTCTCCCAATCCCTGTTAATTCTAGTCCCTTCTCTCTCCAAATTATTTCCCATTTATCCTACATATAGCTTATTTGTACATATTTGCTTATTGTGTGTCCTATTAGATTGTGACTTCCTTGAGGGCAAGATTTATAATTTGCCTCTTTTTCTATTTGCTATGCTAAGCAAAATGCATAGTATGTGTTTGATTAATATTTATTGGATTACAGAGAAATTAAAATAGTTAAAACTTCCAAATAGAGCTTCATAGCTGTGTAAGCTCATCAAAATTCTATAAAGCTTAAATATCCAACTTGTTCCAGCATTGCTGTTTTGTTGTAATTATGTGTAATGCTGGCATGAAAACTTTCTTATGTATAATTGTTTTTATATATAGCAATTTTGGATTACATTTCCACAATAGAATTATTGGGCAAAAAGTTATGATTATTTTCTCAACAATTAATGTACCATATATGTAACAATGCCTGTCATATTATAAGTACTCAATAAAAGATTCTTGATTGATCAAATTACAAGGTTACTTTCCAAAGAATTCAATAAGCTTGCTACTTCACTTTTGATGATTGTGTACTTATGATTTCCTAATGCTAACAGCTTTGAGTTTCATTGTTTGTAATTATTTTTCCCAACGTTATTGGTGTATATATGGAGGGAAGAGGCAGTTTCCCAAAACTGGCTTAATTTCATTTCTTTGATTATAAGAGAGGTTGAACATTTTTAAGTGATTATTAATTACTACTCTGAAAATGCACTTGATATCATCAAGTCACTTTATATTTATTTTCTTGTTCTTAAAAAAAAGCTTACAAGGCAAGTGCAATAGGCATAATTAGAGTGATTTTTATAGATGGTGAACTTAAGTTCAGAGAATGGAAATAGCTTGCATAAGCTTATATTGGTAGTGAGTCTCAGGCAGGTATTGAGCCCTGACCTTCATGGCTTCATATTCAGCATTATTCAATAGCTTTTATCCTGTCTCCTCTTCATTTATATTTAACTGACATTTTAAAAGTTAAAAACACACAAATAAGCAAAAAGTATGGTTCTTTAAAAAGAAATTCATATCTTTATTAAAAAAATAAGTTGGGAAAGAATGAGGCATTTTCTGTGTTTTTTCAATGAAGGCCTATATCCTGTTTTTACAATAAGTAGCTATAAGAACAAAATTTTTTAAAAAAAGTACTTTGTGCCAGAGAAAATAACTGGTGTTCTGTTTTAAAATCAGGCTGTGATAGGTAGCCTTACATTAAGAAGGCAGAGATGGATCTGACAATGGGAGTCTTGAAAATAATAATACATAATTAAAGCAACTTTGAGCTACTCTCTCACACGTGTCAGAATGGCTAATATGACAGAAAAGGAAAGTGACAAATGCTGGATGGAATGTGGGAAAATTAAAACACTGATGTACTATTGGTGAAATTGCATACTGATTCAACTATGCTGGAGAGCAAATTGGGACTATGCCCGAAGAGCTATAAAACCATGAATTAAACCTTTTGATTAAACAGTATCACTACGAGGTCTGTATCCCAAAGAGAGAAAAAAAGAAGAACCTATGTGTACAATAGCATATAACAACTCTTTTAGTGATGACAAAGAATTGGAAATTGAGGGTATATCCATTAATTGGGGAATGGTTGAAAAAAATGCTGTATATGATTGTGATGAAATAGTATTGTGCTTTAGGAAATTATGGGCATGAGTGAAGTGAGGAGAACTAGGAGAATATTATACAGAGTGTAAGTCACAGTGTTCAATGAATGTTTTTTGATAGACTCAGCCTTTCACAGCAATGCAATTAGCTAAAACATTTCCAAAGGACTCATGTAACATGCCATCCACCTCCAGAAAAAGAACTATGCAGTCAGAATACAGAATAAAACAGACTATTTTCTCTTTTGTTATGTGTTATTTTGTTTTTCTTATGGTTTCTCTCATTCATTTTAATTCTTCTATGCAACATGACTTTTGTGAAAATGTATTTAATCGGAATGTATATGTAGAGCCCATATAAGCCTGCATGCTGTCCTGGGAAAGGAGGGGAGAAAGAGGAGGAAAAGTTTGGAATTTATGGAAGTGATTGTTGAAAACTGGAAAACAAATAAGTGAATTTTGAAAAAAAATTCTGAACTAGGGACAATAATAATAAACAAAAGAGACAGAAAAGACTTATCTTTTAAAATCAAACACCAAAAAAGAAGTTATGAGCTTGGAAAGCCTTACATGCACTGAGAGAAAGTAAAATGAACAGAACCAGGAGAAAACTGTACACAGTAAAAGTAACTTTGTATCATGATCTGCTATGAATCACTTAAGCTATTCTCAGCAACACAATGATCCAAGACAATTCTGTAGGTTATAGGATGAAAAGTTCTGTCTATTTCCAGCAAAAGAACTTGCAGAATCTGAATGCAAATCAAAGATAAGTTTTCTTTATTTTTCTGGTTTGCTTTTTTTGTGTTTTCTTTCACCAAATGACTTATATGGATATGTTTCCCATGACTATACATTTATAATCTATGTCAAATTGTTTGCCTTCTTAATGAGGGGGGAGAAAATTTGGAACTCAAAAACTGAGAAAAATATAAAAAAATACTTTTACATGTAATGAAATATAATACTAAATAAGAAATGATTGGGGGAAGAGAGGGAGGGAGAGAGACAGAAAGACAGAGAGACAGAGAGAGAGAATAAAGCTGTATATTTATAAAAACTTAGGAGAATTTTATAGGTTTACAAATAACTTGGAATGCAAAAGGATGACATTCATCTAATTGTATTCCTTCTGAGCCAAAGTCCTGTCACATAATTTCTTTTCTCCTGTATAAACATTATTTATATACTTGATAATATACTTGATTTGCTATGAAGTGGACCCAATACAAGGCTTAGAAAAAAGAATATTAGATTTCTCAGTTTGTGTGTGTGTGTGTGTGTGTGTTTGTATGTGTGTATGTGTGAGGGGATAGTTCAAAATAGAGAAAATAATTATGTGCACCTCTTAATAAAAATAGCTATTTTAAAATTACAACTGTCATATTAATAATAATTATAAAGATAGCTTGCATGTATTAACCTGGTCCCGATCCATCATGATTGAGGAAAATATTGACTCTCTAATGAGCTTTGACTAAACTCCAGGTCTATTGTAGTTTGTGAATTAAATGGTGAATTTAGGAATCAGGCAAATTATAAGTCTAGTACATAGGCTTGACAGGGTTTGTGAATATTTTGATTTAACTTCTTACTTTCCACTCTAAAATTTGCTTTTACACAATTTATTTTCTAACTACAGTTAATTCATTATTCATCTAGTTAGATATCATATTATTAATGAAAAAGCATTTTACCTTGTCTTAGACTGAAAGTTCCCTGAGTTTATAAAATACTTCCATGTTAGAATCCAAATTAATGTCTCTTTTTTTAGATAAAATTTTAAAAAATCCTATTTTTTTTTGTCTCAACTAGTTATGAAAACAGGAACCAGATAAATTAAAAAAAAATCATGAATACAAATTGCTTTTTTGTTTTAATTTCACATGAATTGAAATGCACGACAACATTAGCCTTTTATTGTATATGTTTCATGAAATAGCATTTATATATTTTATTATAAGGCTATAATTGCTTAGATATCTGGAAGGGGGTGGTGAAATCATTTTCTTGTGAATTTTTGAGACCTAGCTGCTTCTTCATTGATTAATGAAACCATCATAAGCAGAAATGATTCACTGCAAAACTATCAATGTAAAATGCAATATGTAAAATGTAAATGTAAAAGATAAAATTGGATGAGAACCCACAGATATACCTGGGTCATGAATAAGGGAAAGGGTCATCTTTCTGCTGAAGTTAGAGCTTCACCATTTCACTGGTAGCTTCCCCAGGACCTAACATAGGATGTACTCTGTTAAAAAAAAAAAAAATCAAACACAAAAATCACATTAGATATTATGAATGATGCAATTTCAATTCCTACCTCCAAGCATGTCTCAGGGACAACAGTCAATAGAGAAATTAATGAAGAGAAGGCATTGCAAGTAACTTCTGGATATACTAGATAAAAAATTCTTACTGTTCATTTTTTTTCTCTGTCAGAACAATTCTGAACAAAAGATGCTGGCCCCAGACAATCAGAAAGAAAGTTGAGCAATGCTGTTAGTCTCACAGAGAGAAATGGAAAAAAGGCATGAGTTGAAAGCAACTGAATTTTTCATGAGATCCTTTCATAACGAATGAATTTATTTCTATATAGAACTTTTGAAACAATCTATTAACTGCCTTTGTTTTCCATAATGGGTGTAGATAAAACCTCATTCAGGAGGTTTTATTGGAGGCAACTTAGCCTCCAATAGAAAAAAAAAAAGTCACTTGCCATAAGGACTAGCAATATAAACTACCAAGAAGAATCATCAAATATGCTAAATTTAACTTTCCAGGTATATGTGGAAAAGGAAAATATATATATATACATATAGTCAATGTTAGGGTTTGCTAGGGTTCATCCCAACAAACATTTATTGAATACAAACTGAATTATGGCAATCTTTGGAGTACCAAAGATACAAAATAACCACACACAAAAAAATCAAACCTCAAGTCATGGAACTTACATTAAAAAAAAAAAAAAAAAAAATCTTCCTTCTCCTTTACTTCATTTCCAGGGAAAATAACAGACATTTTAGTACCAAGTTGTCTCTCTAGCAGAGAAATTAAATAAGCTCAAATATCTGTAATTTCTGCTTTATCAAGGAAGGAAAATGAAATATTCTTGGCAATTAACTAAGATAAAATTCAAGGAACAAATGAATAAGAGAAAAATATTGAAAAGGACAGAGAGAAGTCATAACATGAGTAGGGAGGCTAGAGGTAGAGGGTAAAAGACAAACAAAAAAATAGAACAATTATTGAACATTTAGATTCATTTAGTCGACTGTGCCAATTGTTTTACAATGAGGCAATTGGACAAGCTGATATTGAATATTTGTGGGTGCCATCAGAGAAGATGTCATGCTGTAAGGATAAGAGGATAAGGAGACAAGTTAGTTTGTCACTCCCGAATGAGTCAGAGATTCTGAGACATCTATTTATGTTAAACTGATAAGAATGATAACTCTCCAGGGTACATATCAGGAGAGATGATAAAACTTAGCTCTCACAAGACTTGTTAAAAATGGAAACCACTGGCCAGACTCCTCTTCCCAAACATGGGAAACACGGTGGTACCCAAGGTCTTGGCGTCTGCATTCCTCCGCATCCATCTCAGGACTGCACCACGTGCGCCCGCCTGTAGTTGCCTCCCTGGGCCAGGTACCTTCCAGATGCCCCCCAAGTCCGTCATTGTGTACTAGAGACAGGAGCCTGAGCAGAAGCACAGGTTCTTGAGTCCCGAGTCCGCCCGTCTGGTGGGCGGACAAACCTGCTCAAGTTCCAGCTTGAGCACCAGGACAGTTCTCTACATCACCGAGGACTTTGTGGGGAACATGCTGGTCGTCACCCCCTCGGACCCCAACCCCAATGTGAAAACCAACCTCTTTCTGGGCATCTGCACCCAGAGATCGGGCAGGGGCCTAGGGGCCATCTTTGTGCTGCGCAACACCATCGAGAGCCAGGGTGTCTAGCTTTCCTTCCACCTGTACAACTCCCACAATGCAGGAAAAACAGGTACTCACACTGTAGAGGCATCTGCACCACAACCTGATGTAGCTCCGCGACGCCCTGTTGGAATACGGTACTTTCGATGTGGACATGAAGCCCGTGGAACACTCACCTCCCCACTCCACCACCCAACCTTCTCCCGCCACTCCCCTCCCCAGCCCGGAGATGCACATGAACGAGTTCGAGGTCAAGATAAAGTCCCAGCGGTTGGAACGTCCCAAGTTCAACATCAAGGACATCTGCTTTGTCCTGTGACTGACTGAGGACCAGCTGAAGACGCCTAGAAGTAGAGCCGGCCCTGGCTCGAGTATGACCTAAAAAGGAAGTTCAATGTGTTCAAGATCGAGGCGGAGATATGGGAGGAGATGGAGGCATATTGGAGGTCCTTTGGCACAAGGTGCCCAGGGCTAGACCCTCCAGGGTCCGCTGCTCCCACTCTATTCATCTGATGCAGGGCCATCATCTGGTCGTCTCATATAATGTGAGGAAAGCTTTTTGCTGACCAAGATGTCCATCCAGATTCTTAAGCAGTAAGACCCTCCCAGTCCAGAGCCTTGTGCCCTCTGGGGCCTGGGAAAGTGAGAGCTTGGGCTCACTGTGAATAAACCCAGCTTTCTGACTGACGCTCCCTACTCCCTGATGAATCTTTGGTGAGCATAGAGGCAGTACCATAAACGTTTATTAAGCACAATTTTTTTTAATTAAAAAGAAATAAAAACAATTGCCAACTGCTGATGATTCATGTGAGAACAAAAAATAGCTCCAGAAACAGACTAACTAATATTACTAGAGATCACGAAGCCTTTTGGAACAAACCAAAAATGATAACTGAATGTAGGAATTTCAGAAGAGTGAAACTGATTAAGAAGGCAATGAAAGAAATGCGTGTTTATGCACCTTGTCTTGACTTAGTGGATTAGTGGGTCCGGGATTAAGTATGGAGTGCACTTATTATAGTTCAAAACATCTACTTGCTTGTTTTTGTTTGTTTGGGGAGACATGAAGAAGTACCTGCATTTCTTACTTTCTTTTCTAGATACTTTCATGCCCCATTAATTTTGCAGTAAGGAATCCTTTGGCCATAAATATGTTGTCTCTCTGAAATTACAAAATTAGACTGAAAGAAAATAGAACATTTAACTGTGAGTAAATTGACAGTGGATAGTGAGAATAGGGAATATATGAAGGGATTTTAAGTACATATATGTATGTATATAACTTGAGCAAATGGACCAAAATTCAATTTTACATACTTCTTGTGTATGTTTGCATGAGATGGACACATAGGAAAAATACATTTCAAATAGGAATATTTACATAGATTTGCTCTTATTTCTATTAAGTTAAATACTGTGTGGTTTTTAATCATTACTTTTTTATAGTTTTAAAATTACATTTTTAGGGAGTATAGCCAAGATGGTGGAGTAGAACGGTGCATATGCCCTACCGCTTCCACAGCAATCCATAAATTTCCTGTAAAAAATGACCCTCAACAAATTCTAGAGAAGCAGAAGCTGCAGAACAAGGGAGCAAAAGAGGTTTCCAGACAAAGGTAACCTGGAAGGTTGACAGGAAAGGTCTATCTCATAGAACTCTAAGCTGAGTTGGTCCAGTCCTGGCCACACTTCACTGGGAGGAACAGGACCTGAACATACTTCAGGGCAGAGTTCCCAGCAGGGAGGGTCCCAGATCCCTGAACCACAAGTGACAAAGAAAGTTCCAAAGATCAGTGTGGGAGGGCTTTCCCAGCTGGGAGAGAGGGGAACAGGAGCAATAGCCGCAGGCAACAGCAGCAACAGTGGCAACAGACTGCAGGCAGCTATGGTGGCCTGGAAGCAACCTGGGTCCATTGTCCAAATAGCTCATCTTAAAGCCTCTGGCAGTAGGAAGCAGCTGATCTAAACCTCAGCCCTGAGTGATGGCCCTGCTCTCACCCAAAGCCCTGGAAAATCGAACTGTTGAGCCAAGTCTCAGCTTTGGGGAGAGGAGGGACAGTAGGATGATCCTCTTGACAAAGGATTCAGAAGGGGCAGGGAAAATGCCCAAAAGAAGGGAAAAATAAGACCATAGAAGCTTACTTTCTTGGTGAACAGATGTCTCCTCCCATCCGTTCAGATGAGGAGAAACAAGGTATACTGTTACAGGAAGTCAAGGCCTCTGCCTCCGGGTCCTCCAAAGGGAACTTAAATTGGATTCAGGCAATAATAGAGCTTGAAAAGCAAGTTAGCAGCTTGCTAAAGGAGAACCAAAAAAAAAAAAAAAAAAACTGCTGAGGAAAATAACACCTTTAAAAAGGGGCTAACTCAGTTGGAAAAAGAGGTCCAAAAAGCCAATGAGAAGAAGGAGGCTTTAAAAAGCAGAATTAGCCAAATGGAGGAGAAGGTTGCAAAGCTCACTGAACAAAATAGCTCTTTGAAAGAGAGAATTGAGTTCAGGGAAGCTAATGACTGACATAAACCAAGTAGTTAAAAAAGAAAACCAAAAGTTTGAAAAAATAGAAGATAACGTGAAACATCTCATTGGAAAAAGAACTGACCTGGAAAATAGATGTAGGAGAGACAATTTAAAATTTATGGGAATACCCGAAAGCCATGATCAAAAAAACAGCCTAGACATGATCTTCCATGAAGTTATCAAAGAAAATTGTTCTGATATTCTAGAACCAGATGGCAAAATAAATATTGAAAGAATCCACCAGTCACCTCTTGAAAGAGACCTAAAATAAGAAACTCCTAGGAATATTGTGGTCAAATTTCAGAGTTCCCAGGTCAAGGTTAAAATACTACAAGCAGCTAGAAAGAAACAATTCAAATATTGTGGAAATAAAATCAGGATAACACAGGCTTCATAGGATTTAGAGTTTTCTATTTATCTTTCTTCTTTGAAACCAAACATTTCATTTGTAATTTCACATTATTCGTGTTTGATTCTTTGTTTTGTAGTGGTTGTTCTTTCCATTCATAGTGCTGTAGTTACTGTAAATATCTTCTTTTTGACTTTGCTTAATTCATTTTGCATCTACTTACTTAAGATTTTCTGTCGTTTTCTGTATTCTTTACATTCTTATTTTCTTATAATGCAGTAATGATATTCCATTGCATTTATATATAACATTTTCTTTAGACATACCTCAATCAATTGACATCTCTTTTATTTGCAGGTCTCTTTTTTTTTACTACAAAACTTACTGCTTAAATGTTTTGGTGTACATGAATCATGTATTTTAGGGAATAACTGTCATAGTTGTACCTATCAAAGCAATCTCTGGATCAAAGCGACACTTTAGTAACTTCATTTGCATCATTTCTTTTGTCTTTCTTTTTCTCTTTTTTTCAGAGGCTAAATCAGGACTGTCTTTTACCTTTTCCCAGGGGCACAGCATTACCACACAGTCAACAAAGGGAGGCTCTTTCTTTCTTCTGAGTAAATATGCATTCCCCTTAATTATGTATTGGACATTTTACTTTCACCTTGTTTTTAGAAATCAAGGCATCTAGTAATAATACAATCTTTTGCTTCCAAAGCCCATACTAAGGAGTTGCCCAAACAATCCTCCAGAGCATATGCATGTTGCTGATTGAGAGAGACTTGGAGAATTAATTCAGAATCAGAGGAAAAGGAACTCATCCCTTAACTATCATGGAGTTGCTTCAGCCATAAGGAAGGGCCAGATGAGATTAGTAAGGACTGTGCTGAAAAGGAGTCCATTCTTATCAAGTAAGTCTTCATAAAGAATAGATCCAAGAAACTGTTAGACTGAAAAGTCAGTTCCCCACCTAGAATGGGATTTATTAGTTATGGACCTTATTTTCATGTTGCCAAACTCTTGCAATTGACTATCAAGTTTATTAATGAAACAGCTATGCAATTTCCAGTCTGGGTGCATGTCCTCCCATCCTTGCTGTGTACTTCTCCAAAGAGGTCTGATTTCTTCTCAGGCAAGAAGTTTCTGTAAATATCACAGGAAATGGTCTCACTATGTAACAAAACCCTATGATTTAGACTCAATATAATATCCCTATCTCCATTTAGAGGCTACATATCTTCAGTGTTATTCCTTCTCATTAAATAACCAAGATTTTCCTCTTCCCCCCTCCCTCTTTCAACTTTCTCATCTTTTCCCACCTATTTTCTTATAATCGCTATTATTTCTGAGAGACTATAGTAAGTATTTTAATCAACCACCTCAATACTCCGTCTTCCCTCTAGCTTTGATGTACCATCTTCCTATTTTTCAATTCAGTTCCACAAAATTCATTGATTTGTGGGGGTGGGCATATGAACTTAATTCAATAGTATTCCCATTCATCTTTGTCTTTCTTCATTTATTTCAATTGTGGCCAAACATCTGTGACCTCATTTGGTTGTTGTTGTTTTTTTTTTTTTTTTTTTTAAAAGATACTGGAGAAGTTTTGCCATTTCCTTCTCCAATTCATTTTATGAATGAAGAACTGAGGAAAACAGGGTTAAGTGACTTGCCCAGATACACATAGCTGGTAAGTGCCTAAGTCAGATTTCAATTCAGATCTCAACTAGGAAGATAAATCTTCCTGACTTTAAGCCCAGCAATATCCATTGTGTCACCTGATTGTCCTTGCCAATTCCTTTACTATCTCTTATTTCTTTAAATTCTGCTTCAATTTTTGTCCCCTTAGGCAATTTTAGATAAAAATTCTATTATTTCACTTTTAAATTAATCTTTGCCTCTCTAGATTTTTGTTTCAATAATTCCTAGATATTAAACTAAGTTATGTAATTAAATTTGATCTCCTTGTTCATTGCATTTATTACATTTCTTGTATTTCTAATGTTTAGTGTGTTTACCAATTGAGTTATCTGTTCAGTTTAAAAAATTCAGGGATATCTCATATGCATCTTTTATTGAAGTTCATGTTTGTTTGTTTTTTTCATTCACTATTAGACTCAGGTTTGTACCATGTATCATTTTGGGTTATATCTTGATCTCCTTTGTTTTGTAGACTATCCAATTGTATTCCCCTGTATGGATTCTGACGGGTAGAGATTAGTCTTGTATTGTTTGAAATTCCTTTCCTTTGTATTTGGAGATCTTTTTCCTTGTCACTTGGACAATTTGTTATTTGTCAGTGGGATTGTTAACTTCAAATATGATTTCTCTTGGAGTTTGAAATACAGAATTTTTCTAAGTTTTCTTTTGAAAGTGATTGTTGCTTCTTTATATTCAAAACTTTTGGAAGATTTTTTATATTGTTACTTTTATTTAGGTACTTAGATTTTTTTTTAATTGTCATGTTCTTCTTTTGAGTATATAATGCTAAATTTATTCCTATTCATCTGGTCTTCATGAATAATGTATGGAGATAATATATTATTTTTAACATTATAGATATTTTTTACTTCTCTTCTTGACTTTCACTTCAGCATATTTGCATTTCCAATCTCTTATTTTCTCTTTCACATCATTGGAGAGACCATTCACCAGTGATTCAACTCTTTCTGTTTTCATAATTACTTCTGTGGTGCTGGCCAAAAATTATGCCATTTATATTCTGTTTTAATATTATTTTTTTTTTCTTGAATCACTGAACCATACAGTTCTTTCATGCACTCTTAGGAATCTATATCATCTCATGTTTCATTAACTGGTGACTTAATTTCCTTTATTTTTCAATGCTTATTTACATACATTTGTAATATTTTATTTCTCTTTTATTCATCTTCCCTCCTGACTTTATAATCTTATCTATTGATTTATCTGTTTGTGCTCTGTGTTTTTAATTCAACGTTCCTGCACTGGAGATCTTTATTAGTTTTAGTTTTTCCCTTTATCATTCTTTTCCATTTTTTCTTTCACTTTCCACTTTGATTCATTTACCACTGGGCCCAAAACTCAAACTAATTTCAGCCCCCTCTTATATTGGAGAATTCACTTTTAAGTGGCTGGTCCCTACCTGAAGTAACTTGTGTGGGAGTAGGACTGAAAACCAGCAACCTTTTAAACCCAATATAACTCCACAAATTAGGTCCCTGTCCCTGTTCTGTCTTTTTTGATATATATACTACTATTGTGAGTCAAGATCTTCCAATTTGGGGGGAAAGTTGAAATACTAATTTTGAAATACTAAAATACTAAACCAAAAGATGTGTTGGGTATACAGTGTCTTGACTTCTTATGCCTGTTCCACTGAAGTGCACTGAAATTGTAGCAGTGCTATAGGGCAAGACAAATGGGTAGAGACTGCAGTAGCACAAATTATCCTTCACTGATAACAGAGCAGAAGCCTTTGAATCATTTTGTGCCCTGTGTGAGGATGGAGGATGATAGTGACATGGTGCTGAGTGACTATTAGAAATATTCACTACAATTAATTCAAAGGCTGTTCTAGCCCTTCAGATTCAACCATAATTGCTCTGCCTATGAAGCATAACCCTAGTAAAAATTTAATGAGGCCTGGAGGAAAATGCCCAATCCTCTATTTTTTGTTCATATCACTTCACTGCATTTATTGATTTTGTTTCTGAGTAATCAGAGTTGAGTGACTAACCCAGAGTCACAGAGCTAGTAAGTTTCCAGTGTCTGAGACTGGATTTGGAGTCAGATTTTCCTAACTCAGGAGCAGGTCCTCTATCTACTGTACCATCTAGCTACCCCACATATGACTGTTTTAAATGAAATGTGCATGTATTCTTGATTCATTTGGGAGATTTAACATGTTATAGTAATAGGAGTATTATTCTGTAGTCAGAGGGCTGGAATTTGAATATTGGCTCTTATACTTACTATTCATGTAATGTTTGGTAAATCACTTAACCTCACTAATCAATGGTTAGTTTCTGAATTTTTCTTCCTACTATAAACGCTTATGAAAACTATTTCAGTACAGAACACTGGAAAGGATAACACAAGATAGATAGCAGATCATCTACTCTAAGAAAGCTGAGATTGCAAATATAGCTTCATATATTATATTTTTTATAGATGAACAACATCTATGGTGATGACAGTGATAATTACAACTTTTGTATTGGTTTGGTCCTTAGGAGATGTTGAAAATGAGGCCTCCTCTATAGAATATTTTTTGTCATAAAGCAAATGAATAAGTGGGTTTCAAAAACCTTCCCTGGTGCTGATGGAGAGCAAATGTACAGGATAAGATCCATGAAAGAACATTAAGCTTAATACATCTTCAATTAAGTAGAAATCACTGAGCTGCACACAACTTGGGCATGGAGAGAAATGTCAATGTCAGCTTTCAAAAGTAATCCCTTCTGTGATACTCACGTCATCCAGATTTGCTTGAAGGCTTTCAATGAAAGTGAATCAACTATTTCCCAAAATGTCCTATTCCAGTCAAATAACTCAAATTGTTAGGGATGATTTTCACATATCAGAACTGTTCGACTATTTATTAAAATAATCTAGTATCTTTTCCACATAGCAGATGTTTAAATACATGGATAGCGTTATCCAAAACAAATTGTCTTCCCAAGATTCCATCAAACTGAGAAACAAGATATATAGAAGATAATCCACTATTGGAAAACTGAGTTTTGATTGCATGTATACTATTGTATATAGTATTTTCTTTATAGATGACAAACATGTATCATTGTAATATTGATGATTACAACTTCTGTATTAGTCTAAGCCTTGCAAAAATAAGTAAGTAAGCAAAAGTTTTATTTGAAAAGTTCCCACACAGAATTTGTTAGCCCCCTCTTTTTTCCCTTTGGCAATCAGTTCTCATTCTGCTACTTAGCTGCAGAGGCTTTTCAACTCCAAATGTTCATTGAACATTTTTCTTCTGTTACAGTTCCCCATTTTCTCTATCTCTTTTTCAAATCTACTTCTACCCCCCTCAAGGCCTGCTCAGGGTCAGTGAGTAGTTGGAAAGTATCTGATAAACTAATTAAGACAAAGTAGTGAACTGCACCTCTGAAACCAAACTGAAACTATTTCTCTTTCCCATTAGTCACATATCAATTGTACCAGGGGAATAGTACATTAAAAGAGAAGAAAATAAGTAGTCACCAGTGCCACATATATGTTAGAAAATTTTCCTTTTTTATCTACTATGTTTATGGTTGTCTGACTTCTGGTTGAAATAACCGAATCCCTCTAAGTAACATTCACCAGACCAATGAAGAGAATCAAAGTTTTCCTGAGGTTGCTGGAAACTTTGCATATTGAGATAACTTGACACTAATGCTACACTTATATATCACGATTATTTTAATAATTTCTGGTTCGGTATTTTTCTTTCCCTGATTATCTTCATTTCTTCTGGCAGTTGGTGGCACAGTGGATAGAATGATGCAGAGCCTGGAAACCTGAATTCAAATCCATCCTGAAACACTTACCAGCTGTGTGACCTTGGAAAATTACTTGATGTCTGCCTGCCTAAGTTTCCTCAATCTGAAACAGAGATAATAAAAGCTACCTCACATATGTGTTGTGAGGATGAAATGTGATATCCATAAAAAGTGCTTATCATAGTGCCTTGCACATAGTAGGCACCATGTAAATGCTGAGTCTCTTCTTTTACTTTTCTACTAAAGTCATGTTCCAATGATTCCATCTGGCATGAATCTTCAGTGTTTGAAAGTAATGCTCTGTGGTTAGTTCTGGTAAATTGTTAGCATTGGTTCAGTTATAAGCTCTGTTGTTCAACAATTACCATAACTAGGTTATTAGATCATTGCAATGTAAATTACCAATCAATAGGATTTTTCAGTTATGAAATCCCTCTAAGGCCTTCTGAGTTAATGTATTTCATTAAAGTGTTTTAATCAGAGAAATAAAACCAGAGATCCTTGTAATAATGTTTACAAAACTCAAATTTCTTAAATTAGTTTGCATTTAGATTGGATTGACCATGAAATAGATTCACTATGATGATGAATCTGTTTGAAAATAACTATTTCAATAATTATTTTACCATGTGTATATGGTTCAATTTTGACATATTAAATCATCAATGAAATTAATTTCCTGTGGTAAATCTACCCTAGAGAAGTGAATGTATTCTATATTTTAGCAAAGTGTCTACTTCATCTGTGCGTGTGTGTGTGTGTGTGTGTGTGTGTAGGAGAGGATGCCAGCACATCATTGTAGATGTGACTAGGTAGATAAATAGATAGATAGAAAGATAGATAGATAGATAGATAGATAGATAGATAGATAGATAGATAGAGATAGATATATGGATATGTAGATATGTATAAAATTCAGATAAACCCTGAGGCCAATGATGGAGGTCAGTGTCAAAAATCATCCTCTTGGAGACTGGAAAAATTCTAGATCCAAATCCTTTTGATTGGAAAATCTTATCTAGGAATTCCATAGGGTGAAATTAAGAAATGAATACTACAAGATGAGGTTTGGTTTGACATGTTTTACTGCTTCAACACGAGATGGTCCAAACAATTCTGAGAGTAGTGTAGAGAATGAAAAAATTCTACAAAGTATTTTCAAAGGTCTTGGATTAAGCAAGTAGCTATTTAGGAGAGAATATATCTTCTCTATTAATGATCCATGTCAAATGGCTTTTCCAAGAACTTCAGAGACTTTGGTAAGGTTGGGTGATTTATAGCTGACAGCATTGAAATGATGAATATTCAAAGTATAAAAATGGGAACTTTTTCTCCTTTTATTAGTTAATAATATAATCTGTCTGTTCTTTTAATTGCCTTGATTTCCTTTAAATTTCTATCTATTGGTTTTCTCATTAATTCTGCAAGATCTAGCCAGTTTCTTTAGAGTATAATTAGTGAAATCTTTTTTTTTATCCTTCTTTTTCTTTATGAGTCATTTGGTACCATCAAGTGAAATGATGTAATTGTAAAACATGAAAGGTAGAGCAGAGCTGAAGTATAATCTTTCATCTGGATAAACAGCCACTTATTTTTAACACATAAGTAATAATCTTGATTCAGATTATTTTGCTGTGGTTCTTAAGGTTACAAGCTAAATTAAACTTATGTAATGCTAGAGCAGGAATATGCCTCTGCCTGATCATCTAGACCAACTATACATTTTATAGATGAGTAGTGAGAGTGTAAACTTTCCTAAGAATTTAAATCTATTAACAAAAGAACGACTAGATTCCAAATTTTTTGACTCATTGGTCATTTTGATTTCCAGTATCACACATTCAAACTAATACTATTCTTACTCATTGTAAAGATAATAAATAATACACAGTGATAGGTACAAGATGTGTAATTTCATCAATTAAAGGGAACTCCCAGGTAAAGAAACTTCCTCTAAAAATGCAGATGAGCACCTTCTCTGCAATTTTCTGTGCTACTGTAAGATTAAATGGTTTGCCAAAGTCAAACAGCTAATATATGTTAGAATCTATACTTAAGTCTAGGAAGACCTGAGTTCAAAGCCAACTCTCTCTCCACTCTCCTGGTCTATCAAATTCACCACAGCTCTTTATAATTTGAAAGCTGTTTTTTTTTTCTTCTCACAACCACTTTGTGCCATAGGAATTGAAAATATTACATTTTATTCAAAAAGGACCTCTACCCTTTTTCAAAGGATGGCCCTTCCTTCTACTAGAAATGCTTATTGAGATTCATATCATCTTCACATACACTTTACGATAATAAATAAGAAAACTTGAATGATGCTGGAAGATTGTATCACAGTATACCAACTGGTGGTTTAATAAAGTCTACAATTTATCTAACATGTTTTTGGTGTTGTCATGTCTGAAACTTTTTTATTTTTTTCTAGATGGAAAATAAGGCAAAGGCTTATGTCTACTTACAAACATGATTCCAAGCAGGGCTGTAATCTAACTCTTCTCCAAGTCAATCCAAATCCATGGCTGTCATCCCACACATACACCTGTGAAATTGAATTATGTGAATTATTTTAAGTTAATGGACTCTAAGCAACTTTCTAATTTAGTGCAGTGACTCAGTAGTAAAGGACTAAGTAAAAGAGACTATGTGAGACATAAAACTCCTTCATTGCAATGACTTAGAAATTTTAGATAAGAAAAGAATTGCTTAGCTTTTTGCCTCTGAAGTTGGTTTGTAGTGGCAGAATCAATTACAGAATTTTCTAGTAAGACCTCTGGCTATAGAAGAACAATTATCTTCATGAATGGACATAAGAATTGAAGTACGGAATGAACAAGAGGAACAAAGGAAAAATTTTCTCCTCTAAAAGTTTTCTAGGGGTTACTTCTAGAAGTTAACCCCCACTTCTAGTAACAAGAGTAATTATGCTGAATAAACCTAAAATAATCCTCATTATATAATTTCCCTTTCTTTGGGAAAATGAAGTATCAGAACTTCTCAGATGACCTAAGAATCTGAGCTCAGTCTTTTTAGTTTTCTTTAATTCCATCTCTTGAATGCTAAAATATATTATTTTCTTTTAAAATGATGTTTCACATAAGTATGCAATATACTAATTCAATATTAATAAGACTCAGTAATCTTTATAAGAACTTATTGATAAACCATTCCTCTTCTTAATAAAGTATAAGGCAAAGGTAGTCATGGAAGGAAGAAAGTCTGACTAAAAATGGTAAGAAGAAGGACAATTGGAATATCACAAATTATAAATCTAGGCACCCTATACCCATCACAAGTTAGTAGGTAAATTCAATCATTCTCTGGAACTGAAGAATCTACTTATAACCACTGGCTTCATATAGTATTTCTACTTCTATCTGAGCTGAACATGAACCTGGTTAATTATCTATTTGTTGTTCTGTCATCTAGACTAATAGGGAAACCACTGTGTTAGAAATCAGAGACACTGACATTGCTTAGGGGCTGAACAAATTTGGATGACTACTCACCTGATTAGCTTCATGGTGAACAGTAGGGGGGAAAGAATACTTCGCAATATATCCTGTGAGTAACTGATGAAAGCTGTCAGTGACTTACTGAATTTTTTTTAAAAAAAGCTTGTCAACTAACACAGGATTTCACAGTGCTATTTATGGAAGAAAAAAGAAGTTAGAAACGTGTGTATATCTTCCCAGAGCTTGCCAAGACAGTGTAACATTAGAGACCAGACCAAGATAATGGTAAATAGGTGATACTGTCTATGTCTCAAGCTTCTGTGGCCATGAGTCATGGAACTTCTATGAAGTAACCTACAGTTTATTTAGTATTTTCAGTGTCACTGTGGGCCATTATTTTCACTAAAACTGGCTAGAATCTATTTTGGATGAACTGGGGATATAGAGAGGGTAGATAATAGCAAGTAGTCAGAAACTTCTCTCCAATAAACTATAAGATGTTAAACAGAAAAAAAAAAAATACTCTTAAGAATGTACCAAAGTGTGCATTCAAGAAAGATAACAAATCTGGGAAATGTGGTAGCAAACTAAGAAATGGAAAAATTTTAGGAGTGTGGTCCATTTTGAGCAGAACTGAAAAAGACATGTTCCTGAACTCTACTCCAGTAATGAAATGTTGACAATTGGTTCCCACATCCATAACACAAATGTAACAATGATGTGTCTTGGAAAAGCAAAGCATGATGTCTTGTCCTGTTATTAAATAAGGAAGACTATATAGCCAAAGAATTCATGCCAATGCATCAACAATCTGAACTTATTTTTCATAATCCTGATATTTCAGCTATACTTTTTATAAAAAAGTCCAGAATTATAATGAAATCAGAAGTCCAGTCCCTACTCTCCATACTGAAAGTGAAAGTTTCAAATATAAAGATGAGATCTCTGACTTGGGGGCAAGAATGCCTCCCTTTGATTCCAAATTCTGAATTCTAAGATCATTTCTAGCACCAATAATCACTTATTCAATTAATTGAGCAAACATGTAGATTAGTATGCATATTAAATACTCAAGCAACACCAAGCCAAAAGGGATAGTTAGCTTATTAAAAGAAATATTCAGGCTCCAAAGAGACCAAAACAGATATGCAAGCTTTTTTAAAGGTGAATTTTAATAAGGAAAGTCTATAATTGCTTAAAAATAAAACTTCATGATACAAGATGGGGAAGACATTGCTAGAAAACAATTTATGTGAGGGGAAAACATATTAGGATAAACTAGTATACTACCAGTTTAATAATAATCCACAGTGGAACATGGTTCTTCCTCCAAAGTCAAATCAAATCAAATAATTAAAAATTATCATTTTAGGCTTTAAAATTCATGAGTAGAAAGGGATCTTATAGCTATTTCAGGTACCACCAGAGTCTAATATCCTACCTTGGGTTGCTATTGATTTATACCTTGGCTTGCTTGTTTTGCAAGACCTGTGGTTTCATTAACTTAGGACTCTTTTGGTGTGGAAACTCATTCCTTAGTGACCAATTGCTTATTAATCTGTAATTTAGTGTATTCAGGTTGCTTGAACAATTGACAGGTTGAGTGACTCGCCTATGGTCATAGTGCTATTGCATATTGTAAACAGAGCTCAAACTCTTAGCCTTCCCTGTCTTATCTCTACAATGAGATAATACCTATGATACTGACCTCATTGGATTACTTTTGTGCTCAAATGAAATATTATATATAATGAGCTTTGTAAACCTCCATGTAAATATCAAGTAGTACTGAGATTTCTCCTGAAGATAATAACCAGAGTCCTAAAAATATTTCTAGAAATCTGATATGTACAATTTCAAAAAGTAGCCCTCTCCCGCCCCCAAACTGAAGCAAATCAAATAAGAATAGCGATTTTTGGAAAATGAAGTTATTTCATGTTTTAAAGAGTATATCCTCCACTCCCTTCTGATGATACCATTGGATATTAGGTTCATAAAATATGTTAAGTAATGAGGCAACCTAAGCAATTGAAGCTATTTTAAGCATTAGTCATCTTCATCAGACTTTATCACATAATCACAAAGCCAGAAGGGAGATGAGATCAACTTGTGTATACCTCTCACTTTACATTCAGATGCAATTTTTGTAACTCCCACTTCATAAATATTAATATTATTAGGTTTTAATAGTTACAAAATGTGTCATAGCAATATAGTTCCCATGATATCTCTAAAGTATAAAGACATTGCTCTTGAATCAGTTATAAATTCCTGACATAAGCTACGTCTAGACTGCATTGGGATATTTGTGTTTGAGTTAACAGTGAGAGGAAGAGGGAGGAATGAAAGAAATGGGAAAATAGCAGATATATTTGCTAAATGCAGATAAAATATAAAGTCAAAGGTTATGTACCAACATGGAGTTAACTGGGAAAAAAATCTAAAATCAAAGATTGAAATGGATAAGAAAACAGGTGTTAGCCTTTCCTATGAATCATCAGGGAACATTCATGTTTACCTGAAATAATTACGGAGAAATCTGCTTTTAAAGAAAATTTGGTACATCAGTTTTCCAAACTCCTGCCACAATTGTTTGCCATCTTGACAAAATGTTTAAGTAATTTCAAGAATGCTTTAAGTATCCTCCCTACAAAATCTCTTTTATGATGCTTCATTATGATGTAGGAGTGATCTGGCATCTCTGAAGGTGATGGCATCAGAATTTGAAGTACGCTGTGCCCTACCAGGGTAGAAAGACTTCTAATATAGGCTAAGTGAAGTCCTGTGTATTTCCCATCTGAGAATTAGCCAATTCAATTTGCACATCAAGAGTTCATTGACAGAAGGTATATAAGTAAGTGATACATTTTTTTTTGTCCTAAGCAATATGGGAGGGCCAAAGATTGATTATGCTCAGGGTCACACATCCTTGAAATATTGTGGTTTAACAACATCTCTGAATAGCTACATGCCTGGAAAAATCATTTGCAGTAGACTTAGAAAGAAGAAATTAAGTTGTAGACTTCACATCCCTTGACTTTCCTTTAGGTTTTGTTTTTTGTTCTTATTTCAAAAAAAATACAAAGGGTCCCTGAGATCTTCCTATTCTTCTTCTTGTGGAACATTGAATGCATAGTGACAGAGAAGGGGATGGGAATGGGGAGCAGAGAATGCTAGGAATAACATAGAAATATAAATAATTCATCTAGTGGAAAAACATGTTTATAAAACTATCAAATATGTGGGTTCTTCCTGATCATTTGATTATTATGGAAAGCTCAGCATACTACTTAATGTAAGAGAGTTCTCCTGATTTTGTTCCTTTCTCCAGGCTGGTTCCTTCCCTCTGAGGTTACCATTTGTTTATGCTGTGTATATTTTGTATGTATACTTTTGGTATATTGTCTCTTATATTAGAGTATAAACTCCTTGAAGGTAGCATTTCTGAATTAGGACTTATTGTGGGAACTCTGAGTAGTACTGATTAGAGTCTTTATTGATTACAACTAAGTGGGGAAGTCGGAGGAAAATTCTAGGAAAAGTGAAAGCAGATATTGCTGGGAAGGGGACTAAGTCAGAATTCAAAATAAGGTTTTAGAAGAGTCATAGATTTTCAGAAGCTGTGGTATCAAACTCAAATAGAAACCTGGGCTACTAATCTTCAGATAGGGCTGTCTATAGACCTCATAATGACTTAATTTTTCAAAATAGAATATCTATGTTTTATTGTATACCTTTTATTTAAAAATATTTCCCACTTATATTTTAATCTAGTTCAGGCCACTTTCAGGCTACACAGGCAACTTGGAAGTGTTGCTGACTGCATGAAAGGGGTGTGTTTGAATTTCCTGATCTAGGACTTGCTTCTACTTTTATCTTAAGACTGTTTTTTTTTTTTTTTTTTTTTGCTTTCCTTCTTACCTCTGGTATTTAGCATAGTGTCTGTCATAGATAAAGTAGAGTTGTTGACTGATGGAACCCCTTTCATATAATATTCAAGAAGCCATTGTCACAGCTAGGTAAATTTTAGAGCAGGGAACCTGTGATGCTCTCCTATTTCAGAGATTCTATGGTTCAGTGGAATGACTAAGGTGATGTTAAGACACTCTTATGGGATATATGATACCTATCTATAACTCTGCCTTTGATTGTTTTAATTTACATTGTGTAACTTTAATTCAGGTTGACAGATAGGATTTTAAACCTGTTAAGTTTAACTTTCTATGGTAGGGGTGAAGGAAAATAAACTCAAAATTCATCAGAGGAAAAGCTTAAGAAATATTTGTTGAAGTGAATGTAGACAAACAACATAGTAGAAGCAGATTCTGAGAAGTAAATGGGAGAGGTCCAAAGAAAGTATGCTGGAAGACTGAAGGAGAGAAATATCAACAATAACTACAGAAGAAAATGAGAACGGGTTCCTCTCTGGGAATTGTTTAAGGCTTATTTACATCAGGGACTGTATTAATACAAAATGAATGATATTATTTCTACTGGTGTTCCATGTGGTTAGCAGATTCTGGCTTTATGCATTGATGATGTTTATTTTACCTCCTGTCATTTTTGCTATTGTTTTCCATTTCCCAGAGAACTTCTTTCATCAGAAGCAGAAGTTTTTAACTGAAGATCCTTGAACTTGTTTTTGTTTTCTTTTGTTGTTAATAGTTTGATGCCTGTATTTCAGTAAACTTGTTTTCTTTGTAATCAAAAAAATATCGTTAATAATATTCATTAACTATTTGGACGAGGGATCTACTTGTTTCATCAGACTACCAAATGTGTGTAACACACACACACACAAATTAAGAAAACCACTAGACACTTTATTTTGTAAAGTATATCTATCTTATGTCCATGACTTTTTTTGTAAATTATGCCTATGTCATCTCTTCATAAATCAGTTTAGTTATTCTTTCTTTTTATAGTGTTTTGCTTCCTCCCACAATTACATGTCAAGATAAATTGTAGGGTTCATCTTTACAAGACTTTGAGTTCCAAATTTTTCTCTGTAACTCCCCTCCCCTTTACTGAAGATGGTAGACAATTTGATATAGGTTATGTATGTACTATTATGTAAAACATATTTACATACTAGTTGTAGTTGTGAAAGAAGAAACAGATCAAAAGAAAAAAAAATAGAAAAAAAAAAAGTGAAAAAAAATGTGCTTCTATATGCATTCAGAGCCCATGAATAGCATTTTCCTTTGTGAGTTCTTTATACTTTTCTTCAATCATCATATTGATGAGAAGATCTGAGTCATTCATAGTTGGTCATAACAAAATGTTTCTGATACTGTGTACAATGTTTTCTTCATTTTGCTTATTTCATTTTGCATCAGTTCATACAAACCTTTCCAAATTTTTCTGTAATCTACCTGTTCAGCATTTCTTATTTTGCAATTTTATTGAATTACTTTCTTATACTGCATCTTGTTTAGTCATTCCTCCACTGATGAAAATCCCCTCAATTTCCAATATTTTGCCACCACAAAAAATGTCTGCTAAATATTTTTGCTCATGTTGGTATTTTTCCATTATTTATAAGAATCTCTTTGGAATACAGACCTAGTATTGCTATTGCTGAATCAAAGGATGTGCACAGATTTGCTGTGCTTTGGGCATAGTTTCAAATTGTTCTCCAGAATGATAAGATTCGAATTTATTCTTTTAATGATGTGGCCAATAGTGCATTGGTGTCCCACCCTTCCCACATCATCTCCAACATTTACAATTTTCCTTTTTTGTCAATTACCTAATTTGATAGATGTGAGGTGTTATCTCATAGTTGTTTTAACTTGCATTTCTCTAATCAAAAGTGTGTTAGAGCATTTCTTCATGTGCCTACAGATAGCTTTTGTTTCTTCATCCAAAAACTACCTCTTAAGAAGCCTCAGCTGCTTATCAATCGGGCAATCTCCTGCATTCTTATAAATTTAACTCATTCTTTATATATTTGATGAATGAAGCTTTTATCAAACACACTTTCTATAAAGATTGTTTCTCACCTTTCTGTTTTCCTTCTAATCTTGGTTGTATTGGTATTGTTTGCACAAAAACTTTTTATTTTAATATAATCAAATTTACCTATTTTCAATTTTTCAATGTTCTGTATTGATTATCTGGTCATGGATTTTTCCCTTCCCCATATATCTAAAGGGCAGACTTTTCCTTGATCTTCAAATTTGCTCATATCTTACCTTATATCTTACTCATTGACTCATTCTGACTTTATCTTGGTCTATTTTTTGGTATATATCTATTGCGTGTCCTATTGATTTACAGTTTTTCAAGCAGTTTCTGTCAAATAGTTCTTATCTTAAAGGCTGGCATCTTTGGGTTTATCAAACATTAGGTTATTACGTACCTAACCTACTCCACTCTCCACTTCTCCATCACTATGTTTCATAGACAGCACCAGATAGTTTTGATAATTAATGTTTTATAATATAGTTTTAAGGTCTGGCATTTCTAGGCTACTTTCCTTTGTATGTTTTTCATTAATTCCCTTGACATTCTTGACTTTCTGTTCTTCCAGATGAATATTGTTGTTACTTTTTCTAGTTATATCATTTTTTTGATAATTTGATTGATGTGGCACTGAATAAGTAAATTAACTTAAGTAGAATGTTCCTTTTTGTAATATTGCCTTAGACTACTCATGAGCAATTGATATTTTTCTAATTATTTAGATCTGAGGTTACTTGTGTGAAAAGTGTTTTGTAATTGTGTTCATATACTTTGTGGGTTTGTCTTGGCAGGTAGACTTTCAAATATTTTAAGCTGTTTGCCGTTATTTTAAATGGAATTTCTCTTTCTGTCTCATGCTGTGGGACTTTCTTGGTTGTATAAAGAAATGCCAATGATTTAAATAAGTTTATCTTGTATCCTTCAGCTTTTCTAAAGTTCTTAATTATTTCAAGATTTTTTTGTTGATTCTCTAGGGTTCTCTCTAAGTATACATACCATCATATCATCTTCAAAGAGCAATAGTTTTGTTTCCTCATTGCCTATTCTAATCTCTTCAATTTCTTTTTGTTCTCTTATTACTATATCTGGTATGTCTAGTACTATATTAAACAAAAGTGATAATAATAGACATTCTTGCTATACCTCTCATCTCCTTGGGAAGACATTTATGTTATCACCATTAAACATAATACTTGCTGATGGTTTTAGGTAATGATTATCCTTTTAAGAAAAGTTCCACTTATTCCTACACTCATCAATGTTTTTAATAGTAGTGAGTGTTGTGTCTTGACAAAAGTTTTTTTTTCTGCATTTTATTGAGATAGTCATATAATTTCTATTGGTTTTGTTAATGATATGGTACATTATGTTGATCAGTTTTCTAATATTGAACCAGCCCTGAATTACTGGTGTAAATCCCACTTGGTTATCATGTATAATCCTGTGATATCTAACGGTAATCACCATGTTAATATTTTATTCAACATTTCACATCAATAATTATTAGGGAAATCAGAATAAGATTTTCTTTCTCTATTTTAGCTCTTCTTGATCTAGGTATCAGCAACATATCTGTGTCACAAAAGGAATTTGGTAGGACTCTTTCCTTGCCTATTTTCCCAAATAGTTCATACAGTATTATAATTATTTTTTTTTTCACTGTTTGGGAGAATTCACTTGTGAAAACGTCTTACCTATGAGACTTTTTCTTAGAGGGTTCATTAATGACTTGCTCAATTTATTTTTCTTTTTTAATCTATGGAAATTTTTTTCTAATTTATTTATTTACTTTTACTTTTCAACCTTCATTTCCATAAGATTTTGAGTTTCAAATTTTCTCCCCATCTCTCCCTCCTCCCACCCCAAGAGAACATGCATTCTGATTATCTCTTCCTCCAATCTGTTCTCTCTTCTACCACACTCCAACCTTCTCTTATCCCTATCCCCTCTATTTTCTTGGAGGACAACACAGACTTCTATACCCCATTGCTGTGTTTTTTTTTTTCCCAGTTGCATTCAAAAACAATTTTTAAAATTCATTTTTAAAAGTTTGAGTTCCAACATCTCTCCCTTTCACCCATCCCCACAGAAAAAGCAAGCAATTTGATATATCTAACACATGTGTAGTTATGCAAAAGACTTCCATAAAAGTCACGTTGTGGAAGTCTATACTTCCCTCCATCCTATCCTGCCCCCCTCATTTATTTTATTCTCTGTTTTGTCTCTATCCCTCCTCAAAAGTATTTATTTATAATTGCTCCTCCCTCCCATTTGCTCTCCCTTCTATCACCCTGTCACCACCCACTTATTCCCTTCTCCCCTACTTTCCTGTAGTGTAAGGTAGAGTTCATAGCAAATTGAATGTTCATGTTATTCCATCCTTAAGCCAAATGTATTAGAGTAAACTTCACTTTTTTTTATCTCTCTCTTCCCCTCCCTTCCCTTCCATTGAAAAAACTTTTTCTTGCCTCTTTTATGTGAGAGATACAATTGCCCCATTTTATTTTTCCTTTCTCATCCCAATATATTCCTCTTTCACCACTTAATTTTATTTTTTTAGATATCATCCCTTCTTATTCAATCTATATGTATATAATCCTTTCAGTTACCCTAACACTGAGAAATGTCTCAAGAATTATAAATATCATCTTTTCATGTAAGAATGTAAACAGTTCAACTTTACTACGTGTCTTATAATTTCTCTTTTGTGTTTACCTTTTCATGCTTCTCTTGATTCTTGTGTTTGATAATCAAATTTTCTATTCAGCTCTGGTCTTTGCATCAAGAATTCTTGAAAATACTCTATTTCATTGAATGACCATTATTTCACCTGAAGTATTACACTCAGTTTTGTTGGGTAGGAATTCTTGGTTTTCATCCTAGTTCCTTTGACTTCTGGAAAATCATAGCCCAAGCCCTGAGATCCTTTAATGTAGAATTTGATAAATCTCACGTTATCCTGATTCTATTTCGACAATATTCAAATTGCTTCTTTCTGACCGCTTGCAATATTTTCTCCTTGACCTGGGAGCTCTGGAAATTGGCTACAATATTCTTAGTAGTTTGCATTTTGTGATCTCTTTCAGGAGATGATTAGTACATTCTTTGAGTATTTAGTTTACCCTCTGATTCTAGAATACCAGGGCAGTTTTCCTTGATACTTTCTCTAAAGACAATGTCTAGGCTCTTTTTTGATCATGGCTTTCTGGTAGCTCCATAATTTTTCCATTGTCTCTCCTGGATCTATTTTCCAGGCCAGTTGTTTTTCAATGAGATATTCCACATTGTATGCTACTTTTTTTTTATTTTTTTAGTTTTGTTGTACAATTTCTTGATTTTTTTTCATAAAGTCATTAGCTTCCATCTGCTCCATTCTAATCTTCAAGGAAATATTTTCTTCAGTGAGCTTTTGGACCTCTTCCATCTGGTCAATTCTGCTTTTTTCGGGCATTGTTCTCTTCATTGGCTTTTTGGATCTTTAATTTTATTTGAGTTAGTCTATTTTTTTTTATTTTACAGTGTTATTTTATTCAGCCATTTTTAGGTCTTCTTTAGGAAGCAGTTGACTCATTTTTCATAATTTTCTTGCATCACTCTCATTTGTCTTCCCAACTTTTGCTTTACTTCTCTTATTTGATTTGCAAAATCCATTTTAAGATCTTCCATGGCCTGAGACCAATTCATATTTTTCTTGGAGGCTTGAATGGAGTAGCTTCAACTTTGTTTTCTTTTGTTTTCATGTTTTGGTCTTCCTTATCACCAAAGTAAGATTCTATAGTCTTATTCTTCTTCAAGTTTTTCCTCATTTCCCCAGCCATTAACTTAACTTTTGAGCTCTTTGTCAAGGTAGATCTCAGCTTCCAGTGGGGGTGGGGGAGTGTACTTTCAGCTGTTCAATCTCTATGCAATTTATGGGCTTAGAGCTCCAGAAACAGTTCCTGTCTGTACCCCTGTTGTTGTGGCTGCTGCAAGTTCCTCCAGCCCCCTTCCCCCTCTGCTGCTCTGAGGCTGTGATTAGATCACTCCACTTTCTCACACTGGTCCCACAGACTTTTTCCACTGACCTTCCACTTTGTCCTTGACATTTTGGGATCCTGAAGTCTGTAAACTGCCACAGGTAAGAGAGATTCAGTTTACCCAAGATCTGCACAGGTCCTCTCTGTGCCATCATAGCCCACAATACTCAAATTGTTTCTCTCTGGCTGCTTACAATATTTTCTACTTGACCTGGGAGCTCTGGAAATTGGCTACAATATTCCTAGGAGTTTTCTTTTTGGGATCTCTTTCAGGAGGTGATCAGTACATTCTTTCAATATTAGTTTACCCACTGATCAGGGCAGTTTTCCTTGATATTTGTTAATTTTCTAATGAGGCATTGGTTCTCAAAGGCTATGATGCCCTCTGGCTCTAAAAAGTATATAAAAACTCTGAGGTGAGGTTTCGCTTTGGGTCATACTCTTTGAAAGTGTTTGCTTGGCCAAAAGAGACTCTGAAAAGCCGCTAAGGATGCCCCATCCTTTGAAAAGCCAGATATTGGTACTACTTTCTTTGGCAACTATGTATATATGTAATGTTCAGACAATTGGATCTGTCTGTTGATTTATGATGTATGTATGTCAAGCCATGTCTCTTGATTTGTATTTCTCTGTATTTTCTCTGATTGACGTTTCCCCCTGAACTAAGTGAATGATGCATGTGTTTGATTAAAATGGTTGTTGAACCTCCTTCCTCTTTAGAAAAGCAAATATGAGAACTTGTGTTTGCAGCCACCCCCTCCACCCTGTGTGTGGTGAGGTACTTTCAGTTACATTCTGAAATATGGCTATAATGTCCCTTGGACTTTTTTATTTTGATATCTCTTACCCACAGTGATCAATAGATAAAGTCAATGCCTATTTTGCCCTCTATTTCCAGGATATCAGGACAAATTTCCTTCATGATTTCTTGAAAGATGCTGTCCAAGTCCTCCTTTTGATTGTGGTTTTCAAGCAGTCCAATGATTTTGATATTGTTTTTCCTAGATCTATTTTCCAGGTCAGCTCTTTTTTTGCTTGTTTTTATGAATTGTTTGATTGATTTTTGATGCCTCCTAGAGTTGTTAGCCTTTATTTGCCCAATTCTAAATTTTAAGGAGTTGCTTTCCTCAATTATCTTTTGTACTTCCTTTTCTTTATAGGCATTGTACATTTCAAGGAATTGTTTTCTTCAGTGGATTTTTGTTTTCCCTTTTTCATTTGGCCAATTCTATTTTTAGGCAGTTGTTTTCCTTTCCCAACCTGTTGAATCTTTTTTTTTTTCATTATTCTCTTCCATCACTTTCTTTTCTTTTTCCAATTTTTTCTTCCTTTCCTATGGGATTTTTAAGTTTCTTTTTGAGATGTCCCATGAGTTCTTTCTGAGCTTGAGACCACTTCTGTTTTTCTTTGGGGTTTTTCCCATAGGTGTTTTGATGTCATCTTCTGATTTTGTGCCTTAATCATCCCTCTCTCTATTATAACTTTCTATGGTCATATTATGTTATTATTGTTTTTGTTAGTTTTTTTTTTTTTGTTCATTGTTTTTGACCTTTATCCTTTCTTTTAAATTTGAACTCTTCTCCTGTGGTGGAAGGGGCACTGTCTCAGGCTTCTTGTGATAGTGCCTCCAAGCCCTGTTTGTTTACTTGGTGCTGCACTATTATTGTTCTGAGGCCCACAGGGGATCCTTGTATCTGGTGCTGTGCTAAGACAGTGTGATGAGGGTAGGGGGTGTGGTGATGCTGCTGGAGACCATAGTAGTCTGGCAGCTTACCTGGTGCTAAGATCAGGTCCTAGTGGTGGTGTCTGGTGTGTGCTGAGGCCAGAGGGGTTTTTCTGTGTGTCTCAGCAGTTAAACTAAAGCATATGGTGGTTTGGCTACTGTCAGGTGACTGTTTTCCCAGGCTTATGCTGAAGCAAGTAGAGGTCTGGCCACTGAAATTTGACTATTTGCCTTGGGCTACACTGAAGCATGTGACTGTTGTTGGAGATGGAGCTTTCCAATTTCCAGAAGTGGGGGTAGAAATTATTATTGGCTTAGTGGGATGCTTCCTGTTCTGGACTGTGCTCCCTTTCTATCCAAGTGAGATAGACCTTTTCTATCAATCTTCCAAGTTTCTTTGACTCAAAACTTGTTTCATGCTTACTTTTTGCTGGTTCTGCTGTTCCCATTTGTTTTGGTGCAAAATTTTATCGGTGGTTGGAGGTGCATGTGGAAGAGTTATAATGATTTACTGCTTATTCTGCCATCTTGGCTTCCAAAACAAGTAATCTCAACATAATTCATTTTTGAGGAAGTCATACTCACTTTTCTTAACCTATCTACTTAGATCACATATTTCATTTTTCTTTTGAACAATTTATTATTTATATACAAAAATATATTGGAATTTTGCCAGAAAAAGAAGTCGAGTTCACTCGTTTATAATTTTCAAGCTCTACTCTTTCTCCTTTCTGGAAGCATAGAGGTTAAGGTTTTTGTGCCTTAGAATGTAGTTCATATAATATCTTTCAAAGAAAAAAAGTGATTGCATCTTACTGGAAATATTGTAGAGGGATCAGGTAGAGACTACAAAAGCCCAGCATTTCCCTCTCTATTTCTCCACTTAGGATTCCTTTCAGGGTCCACTGTATATGGGGAGAATCTCTCAACCTCTTGGATAAGCAATTTATTTTTTTCCCCAAATTTGTGTAACATCTAATCTATTCATTCCCCTCACAGTTTTACCACCATTTCTCATTTTTCATGATTAATTCCATTTTTTTAATTTATTCTGTCCTTCCATGTCCTTAAGAAGACTCCCTGACTCTCTCTGCACATTCAACCTCTGATTTGCAACACCATACTCTGAAACATTTTTCCCCATTCTGTTATGCTAGAATTAATGGAAAAGAAATAGAAATAAAAACACCATTTTAAGTATATGTGGATGTACTGCTATTTTATATAAGGAGATGGCCTTTTCTTGGTATTGCAAATTATGCTTATCTTGTCAAGGGAATATATATTGATTCCTATTTCTTGTTCTTGGAACTTAATTGATAGGTTAGAGCCCATTAACTTGTATGCATACTTCTGAAAGCTGGTGGTTGGGAACTCCCACCACTTGGAATAAGTTTTTCCAATTCAGGAGCTGTGGAGTTACATATTATCATAACTTTTCTAGGGCTGGGTCTAAGAACTCATGATATTCCACCCCTGCTTCTAACTATTATCATCTCTTTAACCTAGAAGCTCTGTCACTATTTAACAGAGTTTTTGAGAGAAATGTGAGACATTGAAGATCACAGTTCATCTCATGTCTGTGGAATTAGATCTGTGTGAATTTTTCCATCTTCTGCTATCATGCCATCAACACTGCATTATAAGGGGAATGCAAAGGTTCCAGGATCATTTTTCATCCTCTCAAGAAAACAAAAGGCAAATTGAAAATCCAGTCATCAGATCATGTTCCAATTTACCCATTTTCATGGGTTATACTGACCATGTATATATGTCTCTGCTTTGTTCCTATTCAATCTGTAGAAGTTTGGAACCCATTTTCTATACACTTATGGTTCAGAGATCATCTATGTGAAGATCAAGTTTTCTTTTTTGTCTTTAGAGCTGGAATAATCTATGACTCAGGAGTGTCTACTCAGTGGAAAATATGTCCCTAAATAAAAGACAAATCTCATTACCCTGCCCCTTCTTTTCATGTTACAAGGTTAAGCAATGACTAACATGAGTTTCTGGGAAGGGAGAATGATAACTTCCCTTTTTCCATCCAATTATTTAATGGTTATATATTATATAGCACATATATTATACTCTATAACTTTTATGTTTATTTTATTTTTTTAATTTATATTTTCTTTAGTGAGATATGAGGATTGCTAAGTTTTCCTAGAAGTTGTCCTGAACCCTCTCTATGACATGCTAATACATACAAACAGATAGATAGATAAATAGACAGATAGATACATACATAGATACATAGATACATAGACAGATACTTTTCAAATGGAAAGGGAGAGGAAGACAAAACTTCAAAATCCTTAAAAAAGACTCACATATCCCTTTAAAATCATCAAATTTATTATCTCCCTCAGCCAAATACCTAGATTTATAAAATATGAATAATTTAAATTAATCTTAGTGTTTAAGGAATTCCACTGTTCAAATTTCTCTATTTACCTTTTCTTGCTGGTTGTTATACCAATGTTCTCCAACAAAACAGTTGTCTTGCCAAGAGCAACATTGTAATTCCATCATTGATAATATTCAAGAAAATGTAATAAAATTAAGAATTCACATTGTTGGTTTTTTTACAAGTTATTTTCTATTTCTGCTTTTATCACTATATTTATTAATTCCTCAGAGGATATTTTTTGTTTCTTCCCATGATGTGGACTAGATGGAAACAAATAAGGAGCAGAGACAGAGGACTGAAAGCTACGTTTTTAAATTTTTTTTGAAAGTCATTTTAAGGCTATCTTGGCTTTCAGAACATAATTTACACCATATATCTTTGGTCATCAATTTTTGAAATTCTTTGGTATTTATTTTCCTCTTTCCTTTATAGCCATGCTTCTTTATCCCCCAAACCTCTTTAAATTATTTTTTTTTCAATTATGCTATCTGTTTTTTTCCTTGATTTTTCTTTTAAAGAAATATTAGAAGGTGGGCATTTTGTAGCATGATGTCATGATCTCTCTTCATTTTCCTCCTTTCCCTTTCACATCTTCAATCTCTGTTCACCAGTCAGACCTCAGGCTCCCTTGGCAAAATGAAAGAAAGAAGCTGTTCTCTGAGTGAAGCCATGATGCATTGATCCTGATCTTAACATTAACTCCTGTTTCAGCATCTCCAGAGGCTGCTGAGCTAGAGCTGTTTGAATCTTTTGCCAGTTCAACTGTGATAAACTCTTAAGGGGCATTTTTTTTTTTTTTGTTATTGTTCTTGAACTCTCTGAAAGTCAGAAGCCTTAAGGGTACTTTCAAGTTCATGATTCATGAAGTGAGTGAAGGCAAGTGAGTTTTGTGGGAAAATGACTGCAAATGTATAGCCTTTTACTCCGTGTGTGTGTGTGTGTGTGTGTGTGTGTGTGTGTGTGTGTGCTATCTTGTGTGTAACATATTGGATCTAGTCATTAATGGAACTTCGTTTTCCTCTTTCTTACCTTTTGGGTATCTACTATACTTTCCATTTCTTAAACTAGTTATTTTAACCTATTCTTGAAAGACTTTTACTTTTTTCAAACATTGATTTATCATTCATTTTAAGTGTCTCTCGGTAAAGTTATTTTTACTAAATAACAATGAATCTCCTTCTTTGGATTTTTATTCTGGGAACAACCAGCATTGTAGAATCGTTTTCAGTTTTCAAAGAATTTTCTTTAATTTGAATATATGACTGCTTCCACCACTCATATTGATAGATAAACCAAGCAAGTAATTTATGGGAGCCTTTTTAATCATATTCCCAAACTTAAAAAAAAGATAACCTTAGACATTTAAGATAGTTCAGTTTGAAGACAAACTGATTGGAAAAAATTTACACTTCTATGATGTATTGATAGTGATTTCCAATTTTGTTATACACACACACACACACACTTTTTTTTCCTCTTAGATATACATATAGTTTCATTTTCCTCACACATATGTGTTGGACTTTTCAATTCTAATGAGAGTTGACCTTATGAGTTCAATTGTTCTTTTGAAAAGCTTTTTAAGGTAATAATATGAGAAGATAAACCAGATTGTTTTTTCAACCCATGAAATGAAAGCAAGTTACTTGTCCTTTTCTTTTTTCATTAAAGGAAATAGACTATTCTCAGAATAGGTTCATACAGTTCTCAGGGAACTTTTTTTAAGTTCCGTTCCTTTTGTTTTGTTTTATGCTAATTGAGGGGAATCTGAAATGATCTGAGATATTTCACCTAAAATTACAGTTTAATGACTTATAGTTCATTACCCAAGAAGAGCTTCATTTTTAAGATTCTGAAGCATCTTCTGCTTTTAAGTGTAGCCTTTTGTATTTAATGAGTCACTTATTTAAGAAATCAGCACAAAATCAGAACCTAAACATATTTTATATCAATGATTTCTCTAAATCACTGTATCTATGCTCATATTATTTTGGATTGAAATACTTTTCTTCAAAAAAGTTGAAAACTTAACTCAAAGATCAGTAAACAGTTCTTTTTATTATGCTAAAGTTAATTATACTGTTTCTTTGATTTGAAGGTCCTCCTATTTTCATTGCTACCCTAAACAGCAGAGGAGACTATCCTAAACCTTAGAACTGAAAGTCATTTTATTATTCTTAGATTTAATTTTATAGTATCATATTATATACCAAAGTATGACTATTAACAATATTGAGGTAGCTAGATGGCCTAGTGGCTAGTATGTAGGTGGGGAAGCTATAGCCCTGAGGTCACATGTAACCCTCTAGTTCCTCATGTGTAACACTTTGAATACAAACTCCAAATCCAAATTCATACTTTGGATTCAGTCAAAGGGCTGCACTTGAGGATGATTTAGGGGGCCACATGTGGCCTTGAGGTCACAGTTTCTCCACCCCTGCTAGAGTATGGAAGTTGGTGTCAGAGAAGCATGTTTGAACTTTGCCTTGGACATTTCCTAGCTATGGGACTCTGAACCTCTTAACCTCTCTCAGCCTCTGTTCTCTCATCAATAAAATGATAACAATAGGTGCAGGTAGGTGGCATAGTGAATAGAGCACTGACCCTGGAGTCAGTAAGATGTGAGTTCAAATCCAACCTCAAATACTTGACACTTACTAGCTGCGTGACCTTGGACAAATCACTTAACCCCAATTGCCTTTCCCCCCTCCAAAAAATGAAACAAAAACAAAGTAAAATTATAACAATCAAAGTACATGGTTGTGAGGATGAAATAAGTTTATATATGTATATATTTTTAATCCTTTAAATGCTATGTAAGTACTACCTATTTATTATTATGGCTATTGTTATTATTGAATGTCTTCATGGAATATGACATTTATTACTTGGCAACTGATGATCTCCTTTGATTTTTGAATACTTCTTACTTTACCTGTTACTTTCCTAAATCCTCATTGCTCTTCCAATTGCATCATCACAATCTACACTACTAGAATTGTTTTTATTCTTATGACTAATTTGTTTACAGAAACAAGATTAAGTCAACAAACATATTGAGTATGAACACAGAACATCTTATATCATAACAGAAAGAAGTCTTGAACCTATAAGGATTCAGCAAGCTAAAAAAAAATCACACATGTAACAGTAAACAAGGAATATGGTTAACTTTCAGACATTCAGCTAAAGAGTATGAGGAGGAAAGAATAACATGGCATAGTAGGAGTAAGACTTTAATCAGGAGACTTAGATATGAGTACCAATTCTTACATTAGTTCCATGACCTCAGTCAAGATATTGAACTGTTCTGGATCAGTTTTCTCATTTGTAAATGAATGGGGAAGGGAAGAGATGAGCTGGTATTTCAGAAAACCTTTCAAGTATCTGGCAGCTCTAACATTTTAAAATACTGTGGTTGGTTTTGTTCTTAGACTCTTTAATCCAAGCTTATTATGACAGTTCTTGGGTTTTACTTTCTTGTGCCGAGAAGTTCTATTGCATAGATTCCATCTGGGCTTATCCTAGTATACTCTAGAAAAAGAGAAGGTTGATGAAGAGATAGAGAAAAGGAGACATTTTTCCAAGGACAACAACACCAAAACCTAACCTCACTTCTACTTAAAGTTTCTTTTCCTTTTAAGTTTAAATTGCAATTTTAAATACTTTTTGACCTATGGCACAAGTCCAGTTGAAAATCTTTGTACACTGAGGTATCAAAAATAGTCTCAAATCTTATGTAACTCTTTTACCAAATCATTGATCTAATAAATCAGGTCTGGTATAAGGTTAATCTCTACTCAGTTGATTGTATATTATGTTTGTCTTATCCTTTTTTTTTTTTTGATATCTGATAGAAAGTATGTAGTAAGAATGTGAAGTACAAGAGATGACTGAGGTCTGTTAACACTAAGGAAACATGATGCTTTTCCTACTCAAATCAGATATAGACCAAGATGCCTGCCAATGCACTTCACTGAACAGAAAATCAATTATCTAGCAGACACGAACTAACATAGCAGTTACAAAGCTCTAGGAATTTAAATAAAAGTGTTTACTGGCTCATTTTCCACTCTTCCTTCCTAGAAAAAACAAAGAAACAAACAAACTGTTTCCTAAAGTTTTGGGACATACATCTGATAATCCTAATGACTTGGAGAAAAGAGCACCTTCAAAGAGGAAAAATAAGAAATAAAAAACTCATGCTCTGTGGACTTAGTCTCACCTTAAAAAAAAAAAAACAAAAAAAACACTTTATGTTCACTTCCCTTCCTGATGCAGCTTAATGAATGCCTGGGGGTGTTGCACATATGCTCTCAGTAAATACAGTGGAACATGCATAACATGTGGGCTGGCAAAGTTCCTTTAGGCTAATTTTAAGTTACAGGAAAATTGCTAGCCTTTGCATTGACCTTTTTCTCTTGAAGGCAAACACCTGGAGGCCATCTCTTGCAAATGAATTGTTGCAGATCACGGCTTACATTGACAGCACATTGAACTTAAAATGACCATCACTTTCATTAGGTTCAGAACTTGTCCTTATGTTTGACTATTAGAAGAATCTTGCTGTATTGTTCCCAGGAGCTGTTAAAGCAGCAAAAGAAATATACTCACATATATCATTCCTGAAGCTGAGAGTGAATGATGTTGCACAAATCTGTCAAGGTTGCAGATTAGAAACCACATCAAGTTGTCATAAACTATCTAATTCAATTTTTAGGTGGGGAAAAAACGAAGCTTCACTATAATATACTAGATATGTGACCATTTAGCCCTTATTTAAGGACCAGCAACATAGAGGGCATTACCTCCTGAGAAAGCTCATTCCACTAGTGGTCAATTTTAATTGGTAGGAATATTTCCCCCTTAAGCTGTACACAAGCTCTGTCAATCAATTAACTGAGAAGAGTCAAAAGAAAATTTCACAAATGAATGAGTCTCAGGAAGAGTTAGATACAAAATATTCTCTGACCTGGCAACAAGAGTAAAGGAGAAGTGATAGATTCTACTTGCTGGTGGCTTTCAACATAAAGTTTTTCTACCTAACCAAGAAGTCAAAGTAATAGTTTGCAGATAAGAAACTATGATCACGATATGATAGGAAATATTCAAAGTATATTAAAGACAATTACTGGAATGCCTCTGTCCCACATTTCCTTGACAGTATCAGAGAGAATTTTAATATCATAGTAATGAGTGAGTCAATTAAGGAAGATGCCAAATACAAATTCCAAAATTACTTACTTGCATATTTCTGAAACAAGTTGGAATGTAACGTCTCTTATATTGGATTGATAAGGAAACATAATATGGATTTTGAAGCCATCACAGTATTGTAGAGTGTGATGAAGATTTAAAAGGCCTCCATGAGGATAGTTCTGCTCATTGCTCACTTCTATTTCTTAAATATGGCCTATGAAACAGAAGCTTGAAAACTGAAATGATCTCTATGGTCTACTGAATTTTCTTTTGGTCAGGTAGTGATTATTAGGTCAATTGATAATCAGATACCAAACGCAGTTTCATGTCAGACAAGGAGAGAGACAATACACTTTATATATTCTGAACATAACTTTAAAATGGATTCAAAAGGTTTTAAATCTACTAAGAGAAAAAAGCTATGTGTATATTTGTGTGTGTGCTGTAGTATACTGTTATGTCTTCATTTACAACTTTGCTGTAAATTAAGAAAGAAGAAAATCTCCTAAATTAACATATTAAATGAAACCAATAATTGCAAACATTTACCAACATTCAAAATTTATTGATAATATAATTCAATGTTTAAACAATTATAAATCATAGATTATGTGTAAAGGATTGTGCTACATGTGGGGAATACAAAGACAAAAAGAAACTATCTCCCCTTATGGAGCATGAATTCTACTTTTGGTAAAAAAAAAAAAAAAAACAACCCACATATATATCATGAGTAAATAGAAAGTGATTGGGGGGTAGTGATTATCTGTAAAGGATACATCTAGGAATCAATACCTAAACTGAGCTTCAAAGGGAACTGGAGATTCCATGAGGCAGAAACAAGAGTGGAGCACATTCCTCATTTGGGTAACAGACTGTAAAATGGGTTGGAGGTGAAATATGTAATGTTGTGTACAGGTAATAGTATTTAGGCACATTTGGCTTCCAAATATGTGCTTTGTTTCTTATAATAAAAGAAAAATCCAAAGACTTTCCACGTATTATAGAAGTGAATTAACTAAAATAACCATAAATGTCCTTTAGATTCAAGAAAAGGTTTTCTGGCTGAAGCAAAATTATTGCAGCTGTTCTCTGTGGAATCGAATATGGATGCTATGCTCTAGAGTGAAAAATACAACCCTATAATCTTTCTATGTACATCTTCATTTGAGGGGAGTGTATTCTAATGTGGACAGAGTACTGAACTTTGTATTCTTGATTCTCCTATTAACTTGCTGTTTAAGCTAGGGAAAAAATCACTCCAACTCTTTGTACTTCAATTTTCCCGTTTCTAAATGGGGATGATACCTATAGGGACATGACGTTTTATGATGTTTGGTATGACTGCATATTGAATGCCTTAAATGGAGTAGGAGTGCCTCACGTTATTCATTATGTGGCTCACACCCACGCCAATAAAATCAATGGCATGCCCATACCAACCTTCATTTCAATGCCTGGAATTTTTTGTGTTTTAGACCAATTCCTTGCCACTTTTTAGAGAGAAAAAAATGCCTGATAGTCTTTGGAAGAACCATTTTATTTAAGTCAGATTACAATTAGATATAAATCATTATAAAATTTACTGTTGGAAGCTCCAGTCTCCTCATTTTAAATGCGAAAAAAATTAAGGATGAGAGAAGTTAAAATTCTTGTTCAAGATCATGCAGTTAAATGACAGATGTGATCTGCAAGCTTCTCCGACTCCAAATTCAAGGTCTTTTCTATTGCACAATGTTGTCTTTATGTTATAATAGTAGATATACATAATGGTTATACGTGAAAGATAAATGATGTCTATTCTTCAATATTTAATATTTTAGAATTTAATTAAAGCAGCTTGGCAGGTAAGATCAGAAGCCTAGATTCATAAATCAAGTATCATCTGTCCATTCCCTTACTTATAAGTATAATATAATTTCTACATATGTTTATATATGAGTGAACAATAGATTTTAAAATAAGAAATAAAATATTATGATTCAACATTATAGATTTAAAAATATACATAAATATGCCATTTATTTTCTTATTTTCATTTTTATAATTCTGTATTAATTGATTGGCTGAAGTTTTTATTATTGCTACCATAAAAGTATTTACAGAACATCCTCTGATGCCCTTCTCTGGTCTAGAAGCATTAATAATGACTGGTAGCAACATGTAGATATTTTATATCTGGATTAAAAGCCTAGAAATGTAGCGAAGTGTGTCAAATCTCCTTAGTCTTCCTCAACATTTTCCATCAACATAATTATTAAAAACTGAGAATGAGTTTCTTGTGGGGGGAGACAAGATATATGGGCAAAATTGGAAAAAAATAATAAAGTGTAGGTTATGAAGAGAGGTCCAAAGGACTTTGACAAACAGGTATGCAATCATAATAATAATATGACGAATGAGTCAAGAACTGGTTATTTTATATATATATATATATATATATATATATATATATATATATATATATATAATTTGTGTGCATATAGTTTAATAATCACAGCAACCCTGTGAAACAGATAGTATAATTCTCCCTACCCCAAAGATAAAGAAATATACTTATATAATTGCATGATTTGCCAGTTCATCAGAGAAAGTGTCTTAACATAAGATTTGAACCCAAGTCTTCCTGCTTCAAGTCCAGTATATTTTTAAGTACACCAATTGTGTTTTGTAATTAAACATGAAACCTCATGTCATAGCTTGTTTATATACTATTGTTGAAACTCTACAGACAGTTTTAATGATAATTTTAGCTCTAAGACCAATAAACATAGTTGTAAGAAAGGGTGAAATATGATCGGGCCACAGTCACCAGAACTCATTTTATCAGAACAGTATCACTGTAAAAGCCTCTCCTTTTCTGTCATAATTTAATGTTAAAATGTTTATACACAGGTATGTGTGTGTGTTATTTAATAAATAATGAAATATCTTTATACTCCTAGCCACTTTCTATGAAGTCTATTTATTTATGATATGGTGGCTAACATAGATACCTACATAGCACCAACAATATAATTTGAACACTGAATAGAAGCCTATGTATCTATTATATAAACAAATAGTATTTGTCGAGTCTGAGTTGGGAGAAGACTGCTATGCAAATAAAATTGCTGCACTCAGCAAGAAAAGTGTGCCACATAAAACTGCCATTTACTCATTACGCAGGGAATCACATATCCCTTTCCTCCCTCAGTTGTGCTATTGATCCTCTCTCAGATGTCACCTGTTTCAAAAGCAGCAGCCAATCATACTTCAAAAAAATTTAAGTTACATTTAAGTTTGTAAAATTTGAATTTGTGGTTTCAAGCTGGAATCTTATCTTGTATATGGAAACTTGAAGATATACATCAAAATCAAAAGTGGATTTACAGAGCAATTTTTTTATCAGTTTATAGGAATGATATAAAAGATGAAATGTTACTACAAATGTGTCATCTTGAGTTTTTCAAGTTTGACTAGTATGAGAAAAAAAACAAAGGCATTGTAGCTTAGTAGGGAGAGTCATGCTTAAAGCCTAAAATGTTTAGTTTCAAGCCCAACTTCTGATAGAAAATGACTTTGTAATCATAAACAACTTATTTAACATATCAGTTTTCTAGGAACTTCAAATTGTAATTACAGAGAAGAGACTGCTTTGCGTTGGTAGATAGAATTCACTATACCAACAAAGTTACAGTTCCATGAGCTATCACTATGAAAAGAATAAAACTTTATGAGCAAGCAATTGCAATGAAATCAATCCATTCAAGTGATTTTATTATTTGATATGGATATACTGCTCTTGTGTTGAACATCAGCTCTATCAGTGAAATGATTTCCTCCTAAATACATCCAAGAGAAATCACTTTTAAAGAATCATCATCACATAACCAATCAATTGGTGATAAGTCCCACTAAAAATACCTGTTTGTCCTGAGAAATACCACCTTATTACCAGTATTCAAATTATTCAACTAAAGATTAAAATTAGTACAAAGCTAGAATAAAGATAAAATGAGAAGATTGAATATAATAGTAAAATGTCTGGCCTTATATTTATCAAAGAAGTTATTGAAAATGGAAATGGGTGGGGAATACAAAGAAGTCAGACAAATTTTATGATTTCATAAAGAGGTAAAATCAAAGGCAACCCTGGCTCTACCATCTTTTGACCCCTAATGCTCTTCTCAATCCCATTTTCTTCTACTTGTTATTACATAACCTCTCTCTGTTCTACCTCTTTTCTGATATACCTAACAAGCATTTCAATGTCTCTAATTCTCCCTCATCTACCTCCTATCACCTTTAACAAAAAAAAAAATATTCCTTTGTAGTAAATAAATATAGTCAAGCAAAACAAGTCAACATGTAGAGGATGTCTCAGAACACATGCCTCATTTCTCACCCACACCCCACCACCTCCTTGCCAAGAAGCAGAAGGTATGATGCATGATTGTGAATGGATGATCTGAAGCTAAGGCTTTCCACATCATGACCGAGTAAATTGTTCTCATCATTTGGGTTATTTGGCTCTGCATAAGTTTTTTTTTTTTAATATAAATTTATTCATTTAACTTTTTACATTCATTTTCACAAAATTTTGGGTTCCAAATTTTCTCCCCATTTTCCCCTTCACCAACCCCAATACACTGAGCATTCTAATTTCCCCTATCACAAATCTGCCTTCTCTTCCATCTTCCCTCCCTTCTCTTGTCCCCATCTTCTCTTTTGTCTTGTAGGGCCAGATGACTTTCTATTCCCCATTAACTGTATTTCTTATTTCCTAGTAGCAACAAAAATACTCAACAGTTGTTCCTAAAACTTTGAGTTCCAACTTCTCTCCATCCCTCCCTCCCCACACATTCTCTTTGAGAAGGCAGGCAATTCAATACAGGCCATATCTGTGTAGTTTTGCAAATGACTTTGATAATAGTCGTGTTGTGTAAGACTAACTATATTTCCCTCCATCCTATCCTGCCCCCCATTGTTTCTATTCTGTTTTTTGATCCTGTCCCTCTCCAAGTGTTGACTTCAAATTGCTCCCTCTTCCCATTGCCCTCCCTTTCATTATCACCCCCACCCTGCTTATCTCCTTCTCCCCCACTCTCCTGTATTGTAAGATAGGTTTTCATGCCAAAATAAGTGTGCATTGTATTCCTTCCTTTAGTCGAATGTGATGAGAGTAAACTTCATGTTTTTCTTCTCAGCTCTCCTCTTTTTCCCTCCAGTAAAAAGTCTCCTGCTTGCCTCTTGAATGAGAGATAATGTACCCCATTCCATTTCACCCTCTCTCCTCCTACTACATTTCTCTCTCACCATTTACCTTAATTTCTTTTAAGATATGGTCCCATCCTATTCAATTCACTCTGTGCTCTCTGTCTGTGTGTGCATGCATGTGTCTGTGTGTGTGCATGTGTCTGCATGTGCGCACACATGTGTGTACATGTGTGTGTAGTCCCACCAACTACCCAGATACTGAAAAGTTTTAAGAGTTACAAATATTGTCTTTCCACGTAGGAATGTAAATAGTTCACCTTTGGTAAGTCCTTTATGACTTCTCTTTGCTGTTTCCTTTTTTATGCTTCTTCTCATTCTTGTGTTTGAAGGTTAAATTTTCTTTTCAGCTCTGGTCTTTTCATCAAGAACGCTGGAAAGTCCTCAATTTCATTGAAAGACCATATTTTCCCCTGAAGTATTATACTCAGTTTTGATGGGTAGGTGATTCTTGGTTTGAGTCCTAGTTCCTTTGACTTCTGGAATATCCTATTCCATGCCCTTTGATCCCTTAATGTAGAAGCTGCTAGATCTTGTGTGATCCTGATTGTATTTCCACAGTACTGGAATTGTTTCTTTCTAGCTGCTTGCAATATTTTCTCCTTGACCTGGGAATTCTGGAATTTGGCCACAATGTTCCTAGGAGTTTCTCTTTTTGGATCTCTTTCAGGCGGTGATTGTTGGATTCCTTCAATACTTATTTTGCCCCCTGGTTCTAGAATCTCAGGGCAGTTTTCCTTGAGAATTTCATGAAAGATGATGTCTAAGCTCTTTTTTTGATCATGGCTTTCAGGTAGCTCCATAATTTTTAAATTGTTTCTTCTGGATCTATTTTCCAGGTCAGTTGTTTTTCCCATGAGATATTTCACATTATCTTCCATTTTTTTTCATTCTTTTGGTTTTGTTTTGTGATTTCTTGGTTTCTCAGAAAGTCATTAGCCTCCATCTGTTCCATTCTAATTTAGAGAGAACTGTTTTCTTCAGTGAGCTTTTGAACCTCTTTTTGCATTTGGCTAATTCTGCTTTTGAAAGCATTCTTCTCCTCATTGGCTTTTTGCTCCTCTTTTGCCAATTGAGGTTGCCTATTTTTCAAGATGTTGTTTTCTTCAGCATTTTTTTGGGTCTCCTTTACCAAGGTATTGACCCTTTTTTCATGCTTTTCTTGCATCTCTCTCATTTGTCTTCCCAGTTTTTCCTCCACCTGTCTAACTTGATTTTCAAAATCCTTTTTGAGCTCTTCCATGGCCTGAGCCCTTTGTATATCTATTTCGGATGTTTGGGATACAGAGGCCTTGACTTCTATGTCTTTCCCTGATGGTAAGCATTGTACTTCCTCATCAGAAAGGAAAGGAGGATACATCTGTTCACCAAGAAAGTAACCTTCTACGGCCTTATTTTTTTTCCCTTTTCTGGGCATTTTCCCAGCCAGTTCCTTGACTTCTGAGATTCCTCTCCACCCCAGCCTAGATCTACCCAGATAGTGCTTGGGGTCTGATATTCAAATGCTGCTCCCCAGGCTCTATTTAATGTGGGTGTGGCTGCTATTCAATGTGAGCTTAAGTTCTGGTTCTCAGGTTGGGGCAGGGCCACCTCCCAGGCTCTGCTCCCTCAGGGGGTTTATGAGGAGACCTTCAATAATGGATCTGAGGTCCTGCCTTCTCTGGGAACACCACTGCCTCTGCTGCTGCCTCTGCTGCTGCCTCCCCAGGGGAGGAGACACCACGCTCCCCTCTTGGCCAGCTCAGAAGTCTCTCTTACTTACCTGTACCACCTGTGGTTCAAGGGACCTTTGCGGCCACCAGAGGTTCCATCCCTGAAGCCTGCTTGAACCTGCTCCTCTTGGGGCCACACAAGCAGGGCTGGGCTCTGCTGGCTGGTGTGCAACAGATGTTTGGGCTCGGTTTTTCAGGGCTCTCTGGAACGGAAAACTCCTCCACTGCATTGCTGCACAGGTTCCACTGCTCCAGAATTTGTGGAGAGTTCTTTTTACAGGAAATTTATGGGCTGTGGATTCGGTGCTAGCATATGTGAGTCTTTCTACTCCACCATCTTGGCTCCTCTCCCTGAATTCAGTTTGTAGTAGACTTTTTTTTTCACTTTACTTATTTTTTTCTTGAAGTATTTTTTTGTTGTTGTTTTTTGTTTTGTTTTGGTTTGGTTTGGTTTATGTTTTCTTTCACAGCGTGACTATTATGGAAATGTTTTGAATGACTAAACATATGTAACCTATATAAAATTGCTTGTCTTCTCATTGAGGGGAGAGGAAGGGAAAGAATTTGTAACTTAAAGTTTTTTTGAAAACCTGTTAAAATGTTTTTATATGTAACTTGTGAAAAATACTGAATAATAAGTAAAATAAAGGCATTATATTGCCAGAATAAGTATGTCAAAGAAAACTAAAATATATGGTAGTTAGTAAGCACTTGATTTACTTGCAAGGAAAGAGAAATGTTTTAAATAAAAGTAATTGATACAATTTTACAGTGAAATATAATGAACACCTGTAAACAATATTTTCTTATAAGACAGAGAGAAGTAGTTAAACACAAAATTAGATTAAAGAAAAGTTGTAAGACAAATAAAGGAAATTATTCAATAAAAATATTAGAGTAAAAAACTGAAGAGGAAACGAAAGAGTCAAAATAATCCATACACACATATACATATATTCATAAACACATAAGTTCTTTATCATTAAGGACATTAGAATCACTATCCAATATTCATCATAATATCAAATGTGCTTATAAAGGAGATATAAATGACACTAAAAGCAACACAGAATAATTGTAATTGATGGAGATCAATGATGGAGGCTACACAGTTGTGAACATAATGAAGGATCAATTCTCAGGGCAAATGAAACAGTAAAATATGGCAAAGACTGAAAAAAAAGTCTGATCTTATTAATAATAATTTAAAAATGGTTAGAACTCCATTAACTCAACTATATTAATTTTTATTTTGCCACTCACTAAAATATTGAATCTCCTATTCACATATTGAAGATATCTTCCATGAATATATGTATGGACAAGTAAATAATATTGATTAACCATGCAATATTTACTACTATATAATTTAAAGAATTTAAAATAAAAGATGCCAAAGGGCTTAATATTTTCACATTTTAAAAACAATTTTTTTCAATACCTCACAACTTTGAAAGCTATCTTCTAAAAATATTTCTTCCAAGAAAATAGAAATAACCTTATTCTGAGCACCTTTGATCATAATGGAAGCATAAAGCAAAAAGATGCACACTCTTTATTGTGACAGAGGAAATCCACCATAGTGTCTACTTTGATAAAGAATTCCCTATGGCTTGTAATGTCTTCCACAAGTTATTATTTTTATTTGTTGGGGTAGGGGTATGAATAGTTAAGTTTATCAGGCTAGTTGTTTTAACCTTCAGGACATTAAAAATACATCTGAACTCATTCGCCAATGATTAGTAAACTCTCTCATCTCTAGCTCTGATCATTAAACCATTTTCTCTTTTCCCTACTGCCTTATACCTAATTCCCACTTCCCTCAGCTCAACTCCCCCAGTGTCAAACTCTAAAGTTACCTATTTCCAGTGTGTGTGTTTGTGTGTGTGTGTGTGTCTGTGTGTGTGACAGAGACAGAGAGAGAGAAAGAAATATACTTTGGTCTGTACACACCCTGAGTTCATCACTTCTCTATCTAGAGGTGGATAGCTTATTTCATTAGGAGTCCTTTGGAATTATGGAGGACTATTGGGTTGATCAGAGTTCCTAAGCATTTTAAAGTGTTTTTTCTTTAAAATATGACTCTCACTATAAATATTATTCTCCTGGTTCTGCTCCTCTTATTTTGAATCAGTTAATAAAAATCCTTTCAGGTGCTTTTTTTTTTTCTGAAACCACTCCTTTCATCATTTCTTATACCATAATTCTAGCTCATCGTATTCATATAACTTCTTCAGTCACTCTATAATTGATGGGAATCTCCTCAGTTTCAATTCTTACTACAAGGAAAAGAGCTGATATAAATAATTTTTTTGTACATACGATTCCTTTTCCTCTTTTCTTTGGTCTCTTGGGCATAGGTCTAGCATCCTATACCATGGTATTGACACATTCAAACGTATGCACACTTTAATATCTTTTTGAGACTTATCTATTATTGTTGATATCGCTATTCTCTTAGTCATGAAGGCTTGCCTGCTAAGTGTCATAGTCAACTCATCACTCTTTCACCCTCTAAATCTGATTCATTGCTAAGGCATGTTGATTTTACCTTTGCAATATCTCTTCTCTGTGTGTTCCCTTCTCCCTTCTTACAGTACTATCACCCAGATATAGGCCCTAATCACCTCAAAGCTCCACTATTGTAATAACATCCTACATGGTTTCCTGACCAAATCTCTTCCCACTCTAGTCCACTAAGCTGTCAAAGTTACCTTCCTAGGGCTCCAATCTGACCATCTGATCCTCCTTATCCACCCTATTCAGTAAACTCTGGTACCTCCCTATTATCTCTAGAATCAAATAAAAAATCCCATTTTTTTTGTTATTAAAGCAACTTTTTTTCAATACATCAAAACTGTAAAAGGTATATTCTAATATGTCTTCCATGAAAAGGAAAATAACCATAATCAGAGGATCTTTGATCACTGGATAAACTGACTTCTCCATGTTTCCAATCTTCTTATGCTTTATACTCTGGGACACATACCATAATTCAATTCACTTGCCTCTTGCTTTTAGTTGAAGGGGATATTCCATCTCATGGCTCTAGGCATTTTCATTATTTATACCCCACATCCTTATCCCCTCTTCACAGATTCTCTCACTTCCTTCAAGTCTCAGCTAAAATCTCACCTAGTACAGGAAGATTTTCCAGATTACCCTTAATTCTACTACTTATGTCTATTGATTTTTATCAATTTATCCAATAAATAGGTTGTTTATAAATTTATTTTTGCACATTGTTTCCCTTATTATGTTATGAGTCCCTTGAAAGAAGGGACTATTTTTTGTCTTTCTTTAGCCTCTTAGCAACCACACCTCTTAGCATTACTGTGGATTGCCATCTGAAAACTGATGAATTCCTTCCTAACTTATCCATGGCAAAAAAAAAGGTCTATTATTTTTACTCCCAATAGAGTATGCATATTTTGTCACAGTTTTGAGACATTTGACTCAAGAATTGAGAATTAACACATATTTGACCCAGTAATAATGGTAGTAAGTTTGTTTCCCAAGATGATTGGGGAAAAGGAAAAGAACCTAAGTGTTAGGAAATGTTTATAGCAGCTTTCTTTGTGGTGGGAAAAAAAGAACAAAAAACCCTGGAAATTGTGGGGATACTTATCAATTGGATAATGGTTGAACAAGTTGTGGTATATGATTATGAAAGAATAGAACTGTGCAATAACAAATGATGAGCTAGATGATCTAAGGAAAGCATGGATAGATTTGCATAAAATAATTAACAGTGAAATGAATAGAACCAAGGGAACATTGCATTCAGTAAAATATTGTTTTAAGAACAACTTTGAGTAACTCAGTCCTTTGACCATTATAAACACCCAAAGGGACTACAAAGGACATGTGAAAGAAGAAACTGACTTCAAAGAAAGAATTGATAAATAGAAATAAGTATAGAATGGTTTTGCACACGCATAGAAACATTTGCATGCATGCACATGTATGTGTGTGTATATGCATATATTTGTTTCTAATGATAGCTATCTCTAGGGCACAGGGAAATGGAAAAATTATAACAAGGAAAAAAAGAAAGTTACATGATAACTTTATTATATATTAAAAAAGAATAACAGGTGGTACATAATACATTTGCTGTTTCATGTAAAATGATCTTTTTTTCTCATCTACTATGGTATGGAAATGCTTGCTTTATTTCTTAAGTTCATAATAAAATAAAGTATTTTTAAGAAAGAATAGAAAATGAACATTACACAAAATGTGATTAAGACTTACCTGGTGGGTGAAAATAAACTTTGCTCTTTAATTTTTAGGAAGGATTTTTGAAGAATACAGCTATGACTGAAAAGAAAGAAAGATGGACTAGCCACATGGTAAGTGTGAGAGAGAGGTAACATATTAAATTCCGATGTACTCCCTAGGTATCCTCTCAATGTGAAGAGAAAATAAGGATGATCTTAACCAATTGGTTGGACCCCTTGAGAGCAATCATGGGAAATATAGACAACAGTCACAGGATGTGGGAAAGCATGGAATCAGGAAGTTTCTGCATTATTTACTTTAGGCACACATTAGCTTGAAATAATTTTAAAAATTATTTTTAGATTATTCCAATCACTTTTGTGATTATTCTAATCAATAAGTCACTTTCACTGTGTGTATGTGTGTGTATGCATAAGACAGATAGATAGATAGATAGATAGATAGATAGATAGATAGATAGATAGATAGACGGAGAGAGGGAGAGAGAGAGAGAGAGAGAGAGAGAGAGAGAGAGAGAGAGAGAGAGACAGAGAGAGGAAGAGAGAGACAGAGAGAGAGACAGAGACAGAGACAGAGACAGAGACAGAGACAGAGAGAATCCTGAAAAATTGAAGACTTTCCATAGCCAAGACTGAGCAGCACTTGTCAGTTCAGGCAGCAGTTCAGTTGGTAGTTTACTTCATGAAAGGAAAGTCCGTGTTGTTTTTCAATCATTTGAGTACCTTCTGACTCTTCATGACCCCTTTTCAAGTTTTTTTGGCAGAGATACTAGAATGATTGGCATTTCCTTCTCCTGTTCATTTCATAGGTGACAGGATTAAATGACTTATCCAGGGTCACACAACCAGTAAATATCTAAGGCTCAATTTATACTCAAATTCTTCCTAACTTTATGACCAGTACTCTATCCACTATACCACTTAGGAGCTTCAGGCAAATCTGTGTAGAATAATTCAATCCCTCTTCAGCCTCTCCCCTTTTGAATTCTTATGTCCAAAGAGTCTGACACTTAAGAAATATGTCTAATAACTGAAGTTATCTTTTCAGACAGATCTTGTCCCTAATCTGCTAAAGGCTTTGGGAAATGTCTTTCTCTTAGATGAATTAGTGGAAGGTTACTTGCCTTTATCTCTTACTCCTTTAATTACTTCAGGGTGTTATCTTCTTAAACCTTTCAGAAGAGACATAGTTTTAGAAATATTAAAAAGAAGAATTAGTAGGATTTATCATCCAGGTAAGACTAATAACTTTAGAACAAAGTATAATTCTTAATGTCAATTTATAATGTGTAGCCTAAAGAGGGAGTAGGGTTATGAGAATGGGGCTCAACATGCTTTCAAATATAAATAAGTTGTGATTATTGGAAAGAACATTAAAAGGAATGAAATCATTTGAGCATTTCGTAAGAGGGAGGAAATAAGTGTTTATATGGTGACTATTATGTGCTGAGCACTGTACTGTGTTCTACAAATGTTATTTCCTTTCATTTCATACACATCTCAACATTTCTCCCACTTTGCAGTTGAAGAAACTGAGGCAGAAAACAAGTGCCTTACATGGCATTACATCGCTAAAAAGTGCCAGGCCAGATATGAACTATGTATGTGGTAGCCCAATAAGGAAGTTAGTTGGTACTAGGCCTGGAATCAAGAAGGCATCTTCATGAATGTAAATCCAGTCTCAGATACATACCAGCTGGGTGACTCTGATCAAGTCATTTAACCCCAATTTACCTATGCTCTTCTTATGTAAAATTAATTGGAGAAGGAAAAGGCAAACCACGACAGTATCTTTCCCAAGAAAACACCAAATGGGATCCGTGGAGAGTCAGATATTACTGAATAAGAATAGCCCTGTAAGACCTCTGCCTATGAAATAGGCACTATAGAAACTCTGGACTATTCAGACCATGCATATCTTTGGTATTATTTTTAGTTGAGGGTACCAAAATTTAGGAAAGACATCCATAAGCAGGAGATAGAAATGGGGTAAAAAGCATGGTAGATTATTTTAGGTCAATGTTGAATGAGGACTAGAATTGCTTGGCTTGGAGAAGAGGACACAGCGAAGTATACAATTATTGTTCTCAAGCATTTCAACGGTTGTTGTATGTAACAGAGATTGGAATTGTTCAATGCCAGAATAATGGGCAATTTTTTTTTAGAAGTCTTTTTTTTTTTAATTATTTGTTTTCAGTTTCATACAATCATGTCCACAACTCTTAGATTTTCTCTCCATCCCGATCCCCTCCCTCACTCCCTGAGATGGCATGCAATCTTATAAGTGCTCTACATATACATTCTTATTAAACACATTTGCACATTACTCATGTTGCATGAAAGAATTAAAATGAATGAGAGAAACCCTGAGAAAAACCTAAACAAAACAAAACATTACATAAGAGAAAATATTCTGCATCATTCTACTTTCCAATTCCATAGTTCTTTCTCTGAATGTGGATGGCATTTTGCTTCAAGAGTCCTTTGGGTATGTTTTAGGACCTTGTACTGCTGTGAAGGGCTAAGGCTACCAGAAAAATTCCTCATACACTGGTGTTTTTACTATATACAATGATCTCCTGGTTTTGTTCCTTTTAGTCAGCATCAGTTCACATATGTCTTTCGACGCCTCTCTGATGTGTTTTCTGTTCATCATTTCTTATAGCACAATAGTATTCCATTACATTCATATGCTACAACTTGTTCAGTCATTCCCCAGTTGATGGGCATTCCCTTGATTTCCAGTTCTTTACCACCACAAAGAGAGCTCCTATAAATATATTTTGTATATGTGGTACCTTTTCCCATTTTTATGATTTCTTTGGGATACAGTCCTATAAGTGATATTTCTGGGTGAAAGGGTATGCACAATTTTTAGTCTTTTGTTCATACTTCCAAATTGCCCTCCAGAATGTTTGGATTAACTCACAGGTCCACCACCTACATCTTTTCCAACATTTATCATCTTTCTGTTTTGTCATGTTAGCCAGTCTGATAAGTGGGATGTAGTACTTCAGAGTTGCTTTGATTTGTATCTCTCTAATCTATAGTGATTTAGAGTGTTTTTCATATGATTAAAGAGAGCTTGAATTTGTTCACTGAAAATTCCCTGTTCATGTCCTCTTCCCATTTATCAATTGGGGAATGACTTCTATTCTTTTACATTTAATTCATATCTTTATATATTTTACAAATGAGACTTTTATCATAGACACTAATTGCAAAAAGTCTTTGTCAGTAATCTGCTTCCCTCCTAATCTTAATTGCATTAGATTTGTTTGTGCAAAACCTTTGCAATTTAATGTAATCAAAATTATCCATTTTGCACTTCATAATGTTCTTTATCTCTTGTTTGGTCATATATTTCTCCACAAATCTGACAAATGCCTATTCCTTACACTACTAATTTGTTTATAGTGTCAGGTTTCATACCTACATCATATATCCTTTTGAAATTAATACTTGTGTATGGTGCCAGACATTGGACTATGCCCAGCTATCACTGTTATCAAGTTTTCCCAGCAGTTTTGGCAAACAGTGAGTTCTAATCCCAGAAGTTGGAGTCCTTGGGTTTATCAAACAGTGGATTGCTATATTCATTGACTACTGTGTCTTGAGTACCTAACCTATTTCACTGCTTTATCCTTCTATTTGTTAGCCAGTACCAAATGGTTTTGATGATTGCTGTTTTATAATGCAATTTGAGATGAGGTAGAGCTATGCCACCTTCCCTAGTACTTCTTTTCATTAATTCCTTTGGTATTCTGGACCTTTTGTTCTTCCACAAAAAATTTGATATTATTTTTTCTAGCATTGAAAAATATTTTTCTGGTAGTTTGATGGGTATGTCACTGAATAAGTAAATTAATGTAGGTAGAATTTTCATTTTTATTATATTAGCTTAACCTATACATGAGAAACTGATGGTTTTCCACTTACTTAGATCTGACTTTATTTATGTTAAAAGTGTTTTGTAATTGTGACCCTATTTTCCCCCCAGTGTGTTATGACAGGTAGAATCCCAGATATTTTATAGTGTCTAACATAGCTATAATTGGGATTCCTCTGTGTGTCACTTGCTGTTGGGCTTTATTTTATATATATATATATATATATGTATATATATATATATATATATATATATATATATATGCAACTTTTCATTTAATTCTCTAGAATTCTCTAATTATATCATCATATCATCTGCCAAGAGTGATAACTTAGCTTTTTCTTTGCCTATTCTAATTTTTTAATTTCTTTTTCTTCTCTTATTGCTTAAGTCAACATTTCTAGCACTATATTGAACAACAATGGTGATAATAGACATGCTTGTTTCACCTCTGGTCATATTGCAAAAGTATCTATCTCATCCCCACTGCATATAATGCTTGCTGATGGTTTTAGGTACATACTACTTATTATTTTATGGAAAGTTCCATTTATTTCTACTCTCTCTAGTGTTTTCAATAGGAATGGGTGTTTTATTTTGTCAAAAGCTTTTTCTGCTTCTATTGAGAAAATCATATGTTTTCTGTTAGTTATTTTGTTGATATCAGTAATGCTAAGTTTTCCTAGTATTGAAGCAGCCTTTCATTCCTGGTATAAAACCTATGTAATCATAATGTATCATTCTCATGATAACTTTCTGTATTATTTTTGCTAATATTTAACATGTTTGCATATATATTCATTAAAGAAATTGGTCTATAAGTTTATTTCACTTTTTTGGCTCTTTCTGGTTTAGGTATCAGAAGCATATTTGCATCATAAAATGAATTTGGTAGGATTCCTTATTCAGCAATTTTCCCAAATATTCTATATAGTTCTGGGAATAACAGTTCTTTAAATGTTTGATAGAATTCACTTATGAATCCATCTAGTCCTGGAGATATTTTCCTAGGGAGTTCTTTGGTGGTTTGTTTCATTTGTTTTTCTGACATGGAGTTAAGCATTCAACTTCTTCTTTTGTTAAACTGGGTAATTTATGTTTTTTTAAAAATATTCATCCATTTCATTTAGATTATCAAATTTATGGGCATACAGTTGGGCAAAATAATTTCTAATTATAGTTTTGATTTCCTCCTCATTGCAGGTGAGCTTACCCTTTTCATTGTTGATATTGGTAATTTGATTTTCTTCTTTTGCTTTTTTTTAAATCAAATTGATCAAGGGTTTATCAGTTGTATTGTTTTTTTTTATAATACCAACTCTTAATTTTATTTAATAGTTCAATGGTTTTCTTAATATTAATTTTATCAATCTCTACTTTGTTTTCAGTTCCTTTTTTTGGTAATTATTTGGAGGTTTTCAATTTTTCTTTTTCTTGGTTTTTCAGCCGCATACCCAATTCATGGATCTCCTCTTTCTCTATTTTATTCATGCAGGCATTCAAGGATATAAAACTTCTCCTAAGAATTGCCCTTGTGGCATCCCATATGTTTTGATACATTGTCTTATCATTCTCTTGAATTAAGTTATTGTTTCTATGATGTGTTGCTCAACCTTCTGATTCTTTAGGCTTCGATTATTTAGTTCCAAATATTTTTTGTCTATCTTTCCATTGTCTTTTATTATATATAATTTTTGTTGCATTATGATGTGAGAAGGATTCCTTGAATATCTCTACCTTTCTTCACTGGCTTGTGAGACTTTTATGCCCTAGTATACAGTCAATTTTTGCATATGTGCCATGTGGCACTGAGAAAATGTATATTCCTTTCTATCCCCATTCAATTTTCTCCAATACCTTATCCAGAGTTCTATTAACCTCATGCACTTCTTCCTTGTTTATTTGAGGTTAGATTTGTCAAGTTCAGAGAGGGGGACATTGAGGGCCCCCAGTACTATGGCTTTGCTTTGTATTTTTTTCTGTAACTCTCTTAACTTCTCCTCTAAGAATTTAGATACGATACTGCTAGGTGCATGTTTAGTAATTATATTATTTCGTTGTCTGTACTGCCTTTTAGCAGGATATAGTTTCCTTTCTTATCTGTGTATGATTAGATTCATTTCTGCTTTTGCTTTGTCTGAGATTAGGATTGCTACCCTTGCCTTTTTACATAAGCTTAAGCATATATAATATATTCTGCTCCCACCTTTTGCCTTTACTCTGTGTATATCCCCCTGTTTCAAATGTGTTTCTTGTAAACAAGATATTGTTGGATTATGATTTTTAATCCGTTCTGCTATCCATCTCCGTTTTATGGGAGAGTTCATCCCGTTCACATTTATAGTTATGATTACTATCTGTGTCTTTCCTTCTATTCAATTTCCCCCATTTATGCTTTTACTTTTCCCTTCTCTCTTCCCATCCACAGTAGACTTCTAGCTTCTGTCCATCACTTCCCTTAGTCTTCACTACAGTCTGTCATCTCCTTTCCCTATGTTTCTTTTTCCTTACTACTTCTTTCCTCCCTTTTAGCCTCCCCTGTCTTTTCTTTCCCCTTTCTCCTCCTCCTGCCTATTTGATTAGTTAGATTTCTATCCTTAACTGATTTTATTGTTCCCTCCTTGAACCAAATATGATGAGAATAAATCTCAAACAGTGCTCATCTCCCTACCTCTTTTCTCTCTATTGTAGTATGTTCTTGTGCTTCTTTCTGTGTTATAATTTACCTTTTTCTGCCTCCTCCTTTTCACGTCTCCTGTTACAATCCTTTTGGACCCTTAAATCACATATTTATCATCATATTATTTAATTTATACCCACTCCTTCTATCTATGTATATCCCTTTTAGATATCATAACAAATATGCAATTCTCAAGATTAACAAGTATCATCTTCCCTTACAGTGATTTAAGCCATTTGCCTATATTTAATAACAATTATTTCCCCCTATTTACCTTTGAATGTCTCTCTTGACAGTTGTATTTGAAGTTCTATTGAGCTCTGGCTTTTTCATCAGGAAGGTCTGGAAATCCCTTATTTCATTTGAATGTCTATCTCTTAGACTGAAATACTGTGCTCAGTTTTGCTGAGTAATTGATCATTCATTGTAGTCCAAACTTCTTGGTCTTACAAAGTATCATATTCTTGTCCTTCAGATCTTTTAAGGTGGAACCTGCAAGGTCCTGTGTGATCCTAACTGTGGTTTCTCGATATTTGCATTGTTTCTTTCTGGCTGCTTGCGTTTAATTGATGTTTTGGGCATTTGACAACAATGTTTTTCATATTTTTAGTTTGGGATCTCTTTCAAGTGATGATTGGTGGATTCTTTCTATGGCTATTTTGCCCTCTGGATCTAAGACCTCAGGGCAGTTTTCCTTGATCATTTCTTGGAAGATATTGTCCTGCTATATTTTTTCATCATGGCTTTCCAGTAGACCAATAATTCTTAGATTTTCTCTCCTGGATCTATTTTCCAAGTCAGTTGTTTTTCCAACCTTTTATATTTTCTTCTATTTTTTCATTCTTCCAATACTGCTTGACTGATTCTTGATATCTCAAAGTCATTAGCTTCTACTTGCCTTATTCCAATTTTTAATAGATTGCTTTCTTCAGTTAGCTTTTGCATTTCCTTTTTCATTTGTCCAGTTGTTCCAGTTAGATTTTGTATCTCTTTTTCCCTTTCTCCAATTTTCTTTTTAAGTTTTCAGTGAATTATTTTTCATATTTTAAAAATCATTGGCCAACTTTCCTTTGACTTCTCTAATTTGGCTTTTCAAATCCTTCTTGAGCTCTTCCAAAAATGCTCTTTGGGCTTGAGACCAGTTGATATTCCCTTTTGACGTTTCTGATGGGAGTGTATTCTCAATGCTGACCTCTTTGGACCTTGTTCCCATAGTAAGATCTTATGCTCTTTCCTTTTCTGGTTTTGCTTCCTGCTCATGATGATTGCTTTTTCCTGGCTTTTGAGGGGGATCTCTGTTTTTGGGGCACAGGGAGCTCTGTCTCACTCTTCTTGTGCTTAGAACTTGAGGCTTTGTGTATGGTGGGCTGTGATTTTTTTCAACTAGAAGCCAGAAGACTGGAGCTTACCTGGTGCTGAGCTGGCTGGTGTGCCAAAGCAGAGGCCAGGTGAAGTTTTTCTATGTTTCTCAGGATTTACCCTGCACCTCTCTTCAGGAGGTGAGGGAGAGGGGTGGTCTGACTGCAAGAGATCTCCTTTCCTGAGATAGAGCACAGGCAGGCTTAGTGGGTGTTGAACCCTGTCTGTGCTAGTATTTCCCCAGTTCCATAGTAAGGCATACCTGAGATCCTGGTGTTGGTTCTTACAGGTCCCATTCCCCTGGAATTCTGGATCTCCCCTTGGGTTTGCTGAGGTGTGGCTGTCTGGGACAGTTCTACTACTGCACTGGTCCCCTTCAACCACAGCAAGAGGGACCCCCTATTCAATTTTCCTAACCTTTCTGGCAAAGAGTCTGCTTAACCCTTAACTTATCCAATTATTCCAGGATTTTTTTCCTGGCAAAACATTCACTGGGTTTTTCAAGGTCAATAAGGGGACAGGCAGAGCATTCACAGATCACTCCCCCATCTACTTCCCTGGACTTTCAAATAGGTGATTTTCAGATACTTAATCTGTTGACTGATAGTCTCAGGGGCACTGCTGGTGTTACCTAGGGTGTTGTGCTTCTGTCTCACTCAGTTCCACTGCACTCCTGTCCTGGACTGATGTGTTTGAGAATCTGTATTGCTTCTGCTATTTCAGTCTGGCCAGGGCTTCCTGCTCGGCTTCACTATGGTAGGGTCTGGGCTGGTACAGCCTGTGCACTGTGCACTCCTCCAGGCCTGTGCAACATATCCTTCCTGTTGACCTTTCAGGTTATCCTGGGTTAGAAAACTGCCACATTCTGTCTCCCTGTGGATTCTGCCACTCTAAAATTTCTTCAGATTCTCTTTTTAGCGTTTGTAAGCAGCTTTTCTTAGAACTTAGGTGAATATGAGCTCTCACTTTGCCTTCTTGGCTCTGCCCCCTAATGGGAAGAGTTTGATAGCAAGAATAAAACATTGTTCCACAGCATTTTCAGAAATATGGCCTCAATGAAAACCTTCAGAAAATAAGAGTGGGGGGATTTTTCAATTTTGCTTCTGATGGCTTAACCTCAATTGGTTCAATTAACATAGATCCCCTCCCCAATTATTTCCATTACTTTCTTTCTTCCAAGGACCAAGGTATAATATTAAGACTCTTCAGAGCATTTTTTTCTTAGACCCCTGGGAAATGGAAGTGATCTAATGGATGTGAAGAACAGTATGGTCTTCAAGATATTCTGTTGTTTTCCTCCATTCTGTTATGTAAAGTGGATTTTTCCAATTTTGAGTCATATTACTGTTTCTCCATCACTCCATTTCATTGTATTGCTATCTTCATAATAACTTGTTTTAAACTTGTTTCTATTTTCTATTCTGTGGAATTTCATAACTCTGTGTTTGATGTCAGCTTCTTTTCTTTGATGTGGGTAGCATAATTTGGATCAAGAATATCTTGATCTTCACTTGTAATATACTCTGAATGTTTCCAATAGCATTTTTTATGTACTAACTTATCCATAGCCTCTGCCTTGGACTTCCTAAGTGGGCCAGAAAATTTGTTAAATCTGAACATCTCTGGGAAGAAAAAGACTGCATCTCCTATATTGTATTTGGTAACAATTTTTGGTGGATTTTCATTGAATATATTGTCTGTGTCTTGCTAAGGTGCCATGACTTTGGAAATTTCCTACTATCTCATTTTAGATAAGTAGGTGCAGCTTTTGCAAAGCTTGATATTCTTATCCTCTACAGATTACATCTTTAGAGAAGCTCAAATAATGTATAGTTTGAATCACATATCTGATACAAAAGGTTATTCCATCATCATTCATTTTAAGATCTTTGTCTGCTACCCCTGATAGACTATTTTTGAAGGTGTGTTACATTCATTTTTCCATAAACAAAGGAAAGTTTTCTTCTTACTCATCTACCGATAAGATTTCTAAATTGTCTGAAGTCCCACAGAATGTCTTTCCCAGTATAGAAGTAATGAGCAGGAGATATCTATCTATTGCTGTTTTCAGAAAATACAGTAATCTTGCTTGGCATAGTGTTTTATTGGGACCACAAGAACTGACAGAGACTACCTCTCAATTCAAGCTTTCATAATCAATGGCATATTTTAGTAATTTTCACCTCTAAGGCAGCATTACAGGGGCCATCTGTCTCAATTACAGTTTTCCTTAGAGGTCTGGGATGGGACTTACAAACAATATACAATCATTGCCAAAGAGTATATGTATGAAAAGTTTCTCATTAAGCGTTAACACAAAGAAAAAGTACCCACAATGCAGTTATGAATCACTTAATGATAGAATAGATCTCCTCACTGAATTCCTTTTTGGATGAAGGGTGGGGTCATCTGTTTATACCTTTATCAGTATAGTATGGAGAAACATAGAACTTACATCTGTCTCTTGAGATGGAACTTAACAATACATGGCTTTTTCTGCATGTGATCTATGAAAAAATGGAAAAAAGTCAAGGCTTTTCTTTAATGAATGGAATCAGGATTAGAAATATAATTACATTGGTGCAGGGAATTGTTATGAAGAAACTTCCACCAATGTGGATTAGTAGTTCTTCAAATTATAGTATCAAAGGTTGCTTAGAGTATGTTGAGGATGTGACATGCTCACATAGCTGTTATTTGTCAGAACTTAACAAACTTGAATTGGTCAAACTTGAACCCACACAAGCAAGATTTGAGGCTAGTTACTATAAACTGTTACTTTGCCACTGAATATTAAACAATCTAAATGAAAATAAACATTGGCAATTGTTTAATTCAATAAATTTAATTAAAATTTAAATTTTTAAATTAATTAAAATTAAATTAAATTCAAAAAATTTAATTCAATAAACACTACAATTAATTGATTTAGTTATCTATCAAAACATTTTGGAAAACTGAAAAAATATTCAAAACTTTATTAAAAATAAAAAGAATATTGGTTCTAAAGAATTGGATTCAAATTATAATTCTGTTTTATACCTGTATGACTTTGGAAAAATGATTTAACTCCTTTTGGCTTTGGTGTCTTAAATTGTAAAAGAAGGAAATTAAAGTAATCAACTAAATGATCTCTAAGATCTCTTCAATGTCTAAATTTTTGGTGTTTTTAATAGAAGGCATATTGATAAAAATCATTCCAAAATGCTCCTTAAGCACTATAGTCTACTTTTATTGGAAATGCTTTTTATCTACACCTGCCCGTGGTAGGGAACTCTCCCTCCAATAAACATTGTTAAATGAATGTATAAGCTCCTGAGTGATGAAGATTCTAATTAGTTGACATTTGCCTAACATTTTAAAGTTTTCAAGGGTTTTCACAAATAATCACATCTGCTTCACACAACAAGCAAGTGATTATTGTATTATAATACTATTTTAAAAAAATAAGATAGCTGAGATTAAGGGTGAAAAAAAGTGTAATTTGTCCATGAATGTAGTGATAGAAAGTGTCATCTTCCAACTACTACTTGAATGTCCTTGACAGCACAACTACCTCTGAAGCCAATCAGGAAGATCTATATCTATATTCTCTTTTAACTATTATACCACTTCATTTAAAAGAATATCAATGTTTTTATTTTTCTATAAGTATACTTTTATAGGACCATTTAAGGAATTTCCTCTTTATATTCCTAAATGTTACTAACTAAAGAGAATGCCTTCGATACCTTTAATCTCATTTTTTTCTATTTTTTATCTTATTCTTAAGTGATTATAATACTGGGTTTCCTTGCACATAAATTTCACTTTTTAAAAAAATACTTTTGTTCTTTGCCATATATATGAAGTGTAGATGAGGATGAACCTATCAAAATTGTGTGTGTGTGAGCAGAAAACCTTTGCATGCAAGTATCCTTCCACTCTCTGATTTCTTATTCTTCTCTAGAATGCCTATGTAAATTAACCTAAGGGTAACCAGTTCCTTGAAGATCTTTTTCTCTAGCCCTATAATGAAATTTGTTCTCTAGAAAGGTTTTTAAAAGCTTTACCTTCCCCAGGCTTACATATAAATATATGTGAGATAAAGAGATGATAATATTACGATAGAATTTTATGCATGTATTAGTAATTAAAGGAACTTGATGTTTTATGTCTCTGAAATAATATCATACACACACATTATATACATTTTATATATATATATATATATATATATATATATATATATATATATATATATATATATATTTGCTTTTTGATTTTGGGAAAGGGACCTTGACTGCTCCTTTGATCATAAAGGCCTACTCAAATACAAGATATTTATTGCATGATAGCTAAATGTCATAATAAAGAGAACACTAGACCTGAAATCTTGAAAATCTGAATTCAAATCCAGCCTCAGACACTTACTAACTATAGCCTTGAGCAAGTCACTTTCTCTATGTTTGCTTCAGGTTCCTCAATTGTAAAATGAGGGTAATAACAGAAACTATATTACATTGTTATTAGACTAAAATGAGATATTTGTTAAGCACTTAGCACAGTGCCTAGCATATTGTCACCATATACAAGCTAGCTACTGCTACTACTACTACTACTACTATTATCACTACTCATTCTATTGACTCAATTATCTATAGTATTATTTGTTTTTCCTTACAAATGAGTGACTAGGTGGTAAGGAGAGAGAGCACTGGAACTAGAGTCAGAAACATCCAAATCCATATCTAGCATCAGATATTTTGCTTACTGTGTGGCCCTGTACAAGTCATTTAACCCATATTTTCCTCAGTTCTTCATTTATAAAATGGGTACACACTGGAGAAGAAATTGGCAAACTACTCAAGTATTTGCCAAGAAAAGCCCACGGACTTCACAGAATGACTGAGCAACAATGAATTACTGAGTACACCGTTCTACAAGAATGACATTCCTTAAGTAACTGATAGCAATGCCACTAGAATAAGCAAATATCAGTCTAATAGCATTATTAACTACATGATGCAACAGGTAATATGTTGGATTTAGAATCAGAGGGTATGGCTATGGTGTGCTTTCTCTGTCACTATTCGTGTGACTTTGTGTCATATCCTCCATATCTTGCTCATATTTAAAATGAGAAGTTTGAATTCAGATCTAGATTATTAAGTCCATAAATATTGCCCTCCTCCATTCTCAAAGTTGGAAGATTATGGGGAGAGGGTACAAAGAATCCTATTAATTATAAGAATGTACTTTAGGAACTCCTGTGAGGTCACCATGGTGATACATTCTTTCCAGGGTTTGTTAAGTGATCTTGGACAAAATGCTTTGACCTGGACACATATTAAATAGCCCATAGAAATGAATGCTGGTTATAATTGATAGCACTATGGTGAAAAACATGTTACAGACATCAATTTCAGTATAAGCAAGACTGGCATTTTGTTGAGTAAAATCAAGTTAGTGATTGGCAGTGTCGCTCATATTCCTAGGATATACATTTCAATGCCTAGCTAAATTTGCTTGGTATCAAACTGTGTGCCTCTTTGTGTGCATTTAGGCATTCAGATCTATAAACAAATATGTAATATAGGAGTACCAAGCCAGTGAGCTAGATGGCACCATAGCATGTGAATAGTGTATTTGCATAGTAAGGTGACCAGCTGAAGATTCCAATATAGACTTCAATAAAACAGAACAATAGAGATCTGAGCACATTATATACTATGTATTATTTTTCCTCCTATTACAGAGGCTTAGTTATTTGAAAGTATGTTAAGTCATTGTCAATTATATTCTTAAAATTCTTATAAAACTGGCTGGCTAAAAAGAATAGTAGGGGGAAAAGTTTGCTCTTAAAATTTTGGATTTGTAGTTAAATGAAGAAACGGGTGTACATGATATTAAAACTGGACTAAAACTTCTTGGGTAGGGGCTTTCTGGGCCCTTTTCAGAGCTGCTCATCTGCTGCTGATGTCCACCAGATCACTCAACCATCACCTGAGGCTCCAATATGCAATGGCCACACCCTAGTAAAACTGTCTTGGTAGACAGGCTAAACCAGGTTGAGAGTAAGTGACAGGTCTCAAACCCATCTGTGACTTAGGGGAATGTCTATCCATGCAGGTGAAGACATCTCCCCCTGGTGGAATAGCAGATGAGAACAATTTGTTCCAATGGCTATCAAGGTAACTGAAGCAAGCACTGCAGAGGGCTTTGATCTTGGTCAGATTTCCGACAATGCCAAGGTCATCCATTGCATTCCAAGCTATAAACAGTCATCCTGTCTTTTTGCCACTGGACTTTGATGACTCTGGAAAAGAGAATGAGGTTGACAATTTTGTTCAACTCTTAATTTCAATTCGTAGTCAAGTCAAGACCTCACCCCGTGATGTCACTGATCCTCTTTGAAAATAAAATGAGAGATGAAAAAAAAATAAGATGAAAGAGAGGCTTATGTTTATATCTGAAAAAGTTTAGGGGGCATGTAAGGTTTTCCATTCCTTTTCATTTTTTTTTTTACATTCGTATCTTTTTTTAACAGGTAAAAAATATTTACTTGTTCTCAGTTCAAATATCTATGTTAGATTTTGGTTTGGAATAACTTTATCTGTATTCTTAATTTGTTTTTCAGGCAGGATTTATATGGTTTACCAAATATGGTCATAAAGTCACAGTGCAGGAAGTTATAGTGAAGAGAAAAATAAAGGGGTTGTGCAACAAAATATAAAGAGTTTGGGAAAACTTACTCTCTAAGAATTCCAAATTCCAGTTTTAGCACTATTACAGTATAAGGCAGATACTTTGAAAACTTAGATCCCCACTTTCTTACATATACCTTTCTTCCCTTATTCCCAACCCCATCCCTGCCAAGAATAGAGAAGTAGCCTGCTTCTCATGCTCTGAACTTAGGCATTTGTAAGGTATAATTGAACTAATATGATCAATGTGAATTTTGAAAAATATCTTGAGATTTTGTTGCTGTTTTTTTCTTTTTATTATGTTCAATGAATCCTGAAATGGATGTCTGATAGGCACCTCAAACTCACAGAATTCAAAACAGAAGTCGTTTTATTTCCCCCAAACTCTCCACCATTTTGAGATTAACTATTACTGTCTAAAGCACCACCCACCACCAACATCCAAGTTGCAGGCCTGAAAACTGCATATCATTCTCAACTCTTCATTTTCACCTGACATATAAAAACTCTTAACATTCTTTTGTTTGTTTATTTCTACCATCACAGCATACTACAGAGGTTTCAGTATCTCTAATCATTCAACAATAGTTCTAGTTTACCTCTGGCCAGTACCACAGCAGACTTCCTTTACTCCAGTCTCTCCTCATTCATTTTCCACTTGGCTACCAAAATGGTTTTTCTAAAGAGATATGCTACCTGTACCCCCTACTTATTCCATTTAATGAGGTTCATTGATTCCTTATCAAGTATAAACCCCTCTTTTTTGGCATATAAGACTTTTTTGACTTGACCACTTCTGATCTTCCTAGTTTCCTTACAATTTACTCCCTTTTTTCACAATCTATAGTATATTTATGCCAGTCCACTTGTGGTTTCTTGAATATGGATGACTTAGTATTGTCTTTTTCTGATATCCAAAATATTTTGTTTCTTAGCTTTCCTGGATTCCTTTGAGATGAAGCTCAAATATCACCTTCTGTGGGTGATCTTTCTTAGTTTTCTCAGTTAATATTGCTTTCCCCTTTCATATCAAGTTCATCAACTTAGAAAATAGCCTCTGTGTACCTAGTTGGGTGCATGTTGTAACCCCTCCCCCACACACACATATTGGATTGCCTTCTTTTTAAGTAAAAGAACTTTCCTGATCATTATGTTTTGTTTTTCTTTTCTTTATATCCGCAGTGCTTATCATGGGGCTTAAGAGTCAAATAATATTTATTAAACAGCTCCTAGGTGCTAGATGCTGTTCTAAACACTGAAAATACAAAAGGCAATTTGTTTTTTAACTGTGAGTTCCTTGAGAATAGGGATCAATGGGAGAAATAGCATAGAAAAAAAAGCAACTATGTACTAATAAGATATAAAAAATATACATTGAGAGTACTCTCAGACAGATGGCACTAAGATTAAAGACGGTTTAAGTCTTCCTGAAGAAGGTGGAAATTTAGGAAAAAGTAGACAGAAACCAGGGAAGCTAGAAAACAGAGATGAGAAGAGAAAGCAATCTAGGTAGATGGAAGATACAGTGAAAATGTTCAGAGACAACAAGAAGTATCTTATTCCAGATTCAATAAGGAGGTCACTATCACAAGACTGAAATTTGGCAGGGGTGGGATAAGTAATTAGTCCAGTTATGGAGAGATTTCAAAGCACACAACAAGCATTTAAATAAATAATTAACTTAGCTGATTCTAGGACAAGTTATCTTGTTACTATTATCTTATGTTTAATGCTGTAAAAATTATTACATGCATGAATAAAAATGCATTTTTAATTATATAGTGTTTCAATCAGCAAAAATATTTTCCTTTCTCCCAGATAAGAATAAACCAAAACCATGTTACAAGTATATATAGTAAATGAAAATAAATTCCATATTAGCCATAATACTTTGTCTCTGTCTCCATCTCTGAATCTCTGTCTCTGCCTGTCTACCTGTCTCTCTCTCTCTCTCTCTCTCTCTCTCTCTCTCTCTCTCTCTCTCTTTCTCTCTCTCTCTCTCTCTCTATATATATATATATATATATGTATATATATATATAATGGAATACACATACATATATGTATATATGTTATGTGTGTATACATAAATATGTATATATAAGTATATATGCACACATATGTATATATATATACATATACACACATATGTGTGTGTATTCCATTATTATTTGTCTGGAATTGTAATTGGTCATTATACTGATAAGAATCTTTAAGTTTTTAGAGTCTTTTGTCTTTGCCACACTGTTGCCATTATATGTTATTCTCATTGTCCTGTTCACTTCACTCTGCATCCGTTTATATACCTTTCTCATTTCTCTGAAATCATCCTCTTCAACATTTCTTACTGTATAATAGTATTACATTATATTAATATATCATAACTTAATCAAAAATTCCTCAGTTTATGGACTCCACTCTTTGTCAATTCAAAAGGAGCTCAAAATATTTCTTTACATACTAGCTTAGAGCTTATATTTTTTTAATTTTTATCAATCTCTTAAGCTATTCTCTAATTCCCCTTCATCTCCATTTAGCAACCACCACCATCAACAACTACTTATATAGCACTTACTGTGTACTAGGTGCTGTGTTAAATTATTTACAAATATAATCCCATTTGATCTTCATAACAACACTCAGAAGTAAGTTATTACCTCATTTTTATGGTTGAGAGAACTGAATCAAACAAAAGACGAATGATTTGTCCAAATTTGCACAGCTAACTCAAGTGTCTGAGATTGGATTTAACACTGACCTTCATGACTCGAGACCCAGTTCTCTAGCACTGAACTACCTAGGGGACTATTTCTCTAATGAGTGAAATATATTTGTATGCTCACAAGTGTGTATATATGTGTATGAGTATGTACTTCCCTTGGACAGTATAAATGAGAGTGAATTTCAGATGTCAGCTACTCCTTCATTCCCTCCTATTTGTTTACTTAAATGTTTAGTTGTATATCCTGATTATGAGATACGTTTTTTTCTGATGTTCCTTTCACCTTCCTTTCTAACGTATTCTTCTTTCCATCTTTTCTCCCAGTTCTCCTCTTAAAATCAACAATACATAATAAAATCACTCCCAAGTCTTGTCTAAATAGTCTTCCTCTATGATTCTAGATGATGATAGGTTTCAGAGAAGATATTTATCATTTCCCTGTATTCACATTTAAACAGTTATTCCTGTTTAGTCCCTTATCTAGAGCTAATTCAGACAACATTGTTTTTGTTTGCTTCTCTTTTGTCCTTTGTTTGAATTTTAAAGTTTCTATGCATCTCTGATCTCTTACTCAGGAATGCCTGGAAGTTCTCTATGCATTTTTTTTCCCAATGTATGGTTATATTCAATTTTGTTGGCTAAGTTATTCTTGGCAGTAACCCCTATATCTTTTGCCTTCTGAAATATCTTATTCCAAGTTCTTGGTTTCTTTAAAGTGTTGGCTGGTAAATCATATCTGATTCTGGATATCGATTCTGGCTGGTTCTAATATTTTATTTTTGACATGGTAACTTTGGATTTGGGCTGCAATGTTCATGATAGCTCTCATTTTGAGGTTTCTTTGAAGACACAATCAGATAATTCTTTGTGTTTCTATTTTGCCTTTTGGTTTTAAGAGACCTGAACAGTTTTCTTTTTAAGATTTCTTAAAATATGATTTCTAGGCTCTGTTTTTGGTCATACTATTCAGATGATCTGGTGATTATATTTTTCCTTCATTTATTTTCCAGATCAGTTGCTTTAACTACGAGATATCTTACATTTTTCTTTTTTTTGTTTTTTTTTTTTGACTTAGTTTTAATATTATCTCGTGGAGTCATAGGCTTTTATTTGGTCATTTTATTATTGAGGAATTTTGTAACCAAAAAGTCAATACACATTAGCACTTCAGGGGACAACACCAAGCACTCAAAAGACTACTTGTACCTGCCTGTGTCCTCTCTGCCCTGCCTTAACTGCTGTCACCAATTTCCTCTCAGCTCTGCTCCACCCTCCCTTTTCCACCCATTCAGTAAACTCCTCCTACCATATGTGACTGAGGTTTCTGTGTTATTTAAGCAAGTCACATGGGCCTATTAATGGGCGAGAAAGATCTTCAAATTAAGTAAAAAATAGGTTAACAATACATTGGGCTCCAAGTTCTTTCTTATCCATTACATAGGTCAACGGGGAACCTGGTGTCAACAGAACTTTACAACAATATAACAAGGATAGCACAAAATAGGTCCATAAAACAATAGCTTAGGATGGGGCTGGAGCACAAGCTTCCCATCATTCTTTCCTCGAATGAATGAGGCCCAAAATCTTGGGGTATGGGGAGAAGGTCTTTTCTTCCATAACTACATCCTGCTGAGTAAAATCCTTAATTATCTCCCTAAATGCTAAAACTATAGTTTTTTTGTTTGTTTTTTGTTTTGTTTTGTTTTTAGGTTTCTTTTAGGTTCTCTTGTTCTCACTTGAGTACTGGATGTGCTTCTGCCTGAGACGCCTCCCCTTCTGACATTGTTTCTTTTTTCTTGATCTGAACTTGTTAGATTTTCCCCCCATCCACTCTCCTGGCACTCATTGCTGTGGCAACTAGACTGGGTCTGCATGAAGGCTGCATGCACTGTTCTTTTGACAGGTTTTCTACTACCTGAGATCCTTCAGCTTGCTCTTTTAAAGGAGAACTTGTACACTGAGAATTCCCATGCAAACTATGTAATACTTTTTCCATCTACCTTTTTTATCTTCAGCAGCTCATCTCTGCTTTTACCTGTTAATAAAATTCAGCCTCTCCTAAATACCTTTGCCAGTTCTTTCCCTGATTTTATTGGCATTCCTTGAAAATACCTTTCCAAATCTCTAGGTTTCCCCTTCTGTAACCTTGGTTCCCAGTTTTCACAGGGCCCAGTGCTGTTAGCACATTGCCTTGGTAGGGAGGAATAAGGTAAACCTTCCCATGGGATATTCATTTCTTCCTCTAAAGCCTTTCTGCTTTCAAATAGAGATTTTATCACATTGATGGTGACTACAAATATGCTGAATCACAAAGTGTAACAGACTCTCTATACAGAAGGCAGAAAAAAAATATTGATTCAGATACCAGAAAGCCAAATCTGTCATAGTAACCAAGAAGTCAATACACATTAGCATTGTAGGGGACAACACCATTCCCAAGCCTTGCCCTCCACCCCGGCTAGGGCCTTCACACAAACACTCACAAGACTATCTGTGCCTGTCTGTGTCTTCTCTTCCCTGACATAAGGGCTGTCATCAACTTCCTCTCAGCTCTGCTCCACCCTTCCTGTTCTACGCATTTAGCAAGCTCCTCCATCTACATGTGACTTAGGCTTCCATGTTCTTTAGGCAGGTCACATGAGCCTTTTAATGGGTGGGAAAGATCTTCAAATTAAGTAAAAGAATATGTTAACAATACACAGTAGAGACATGTTATATCATCCATATATATCAAGTGATCTTTGATATATCAGCTGAACTCCCTATTTAACTTGGAAGCTACACTCAATTCTATTTAGGAAAAAAAATCTATTTAGGAAAAAATTGGGAAAAAAAATACAAACTAAATCTACTTAAGACAAATCAACACTACCAGGGCATAAAGTATCTTCCTGAAAAATGGTGGATTTCCTATAATTTACTCTTTAAATCATTGTACTTGTGTCATATTTCAGTTTAAGAACATTATTCCAAGTGAATATTAAATGGTCTAGTATCTCCACTGTCTCTTTTATAGATTGTCAGTACATGAATAATCCATAAGTAAGGAACTTGAATTAAAGTCCTTGCAGCAATCAATTGAGGAATATCATCTTCAGGCATCTTGTTTAATATTTTCAATGTGTTAATACGCTGCACTTTATATTAGTACAACGTCTTGGTCCATCCCTTTTCCTTTTCATCTAAAATTATGTTCTTGTGTGTGTGTATTAAAAAAATACACACACACAAGCTGGCAATGTTTTATATAAAGTTCATAAACAATTAACCAATTTATATTTGGAATGCTAAATAGTATTCTCTTCCTTTTTTTTGCAGCAGATAAGTGATGCCTTCTGTTAAGAAATATGGGATCGTGCTTACAACAGAAAGGAAGCTAATAAAATGTTTGATAGTAATTCATACAGTACTATGATCCATTTTAACTGATCATTACGGACTTTGTCTAGCCTTCATACTTTCTAGATTTTCAGGAAAGTTAGAATTTTAGTCACCAACTTTGAAATAATTTATGTCAATGGTAATTTTTCTTTTATTTTATGTAAATTTACGTTTTTATTGTGTTAGACCACTTGTGACCATATTTTAGAGGAGGAATTTCTCAACAATTTCTTCTTCAGGGTTTCTTCCTTATCTCTGATTTCTTTACTTCACAAACCTCTATAGTCAAGTTTTTTTTTTCTTTGATGTTGAAATATTCAGTAAGATCTTGTTTTGTTTGATACTTCTGTCATCATTACCTTTCATAACCTTCACATCCCATTGATTCTGAACTACTATAAGTCATCATCCAGCACCATTTCCCATTTCCTACCATCTCATTCCTAACCCACTCAACCCTACATAGAAATTTATAGGTTATGCATAGAAATACATGCAGATTTGTATATACACATGTATCACACACACATGCATATATGCATACATGCAACAAGATAAAGGGTTATATTTCAAAAAAGTATGCTGTTTCCCTTCTATTGATATGGCTTTTTCCTTTGAGTTACATTTAACACATTATAGGAAAAACTCTTCTTCCAATTTACTGTTCAAATATTGATTTATCTCTTAAAAGGAATCTAAAGAATTTGTTTTTCTTCTTGATATTGTTTAGTCATTTTCAATCAAGGCCACCTCTTAGTGACCCCATTTAAGGTTTTCTTGGCAAAGACACTTAGTGGTTTACCATTTTCTTCTCCAACTCATTTTATGGATTAGGAACTCAGGCAACCAGAGTTAAGTGACATGCTCATGTATAGTAAGTATCTAAGACAAGTTGCACTAAATAAGATGAGGCCTCCTGACTCCAGGTCTGACAGTATATGCACTGTGGAAAATGAAAGGAGATAGACCTGAAGCAAGTTTGAACCTTAATTTAAACATCATGAACTAATGGTCTAATTTGCACCCTAGATGTCACTAAAGAACTAGTATCTCCCTCCTTCAAATACTTTAAATAGTAACTATAACAATGATAATGTCATGGATGACAGCAATAATATTGAATAGCAACTGATACAACTTGTAATACGTAAATAAAACTATATGTTGTAGTACCAATGTGATATTCACCAGGCCTGTGGTGGCCATGACTATTTCAGTGCAATTCTGAAACACTAAATACAACAAACCCTCTCCAGAACTCAAACATTAATTCAGACACAGGAAAGTCAAATTCATCATAGTAACAAAAATCTACACAAAATAACAATGCAGAGGACAATACCATCCCCAAATCTTCCCCCTGCTAGGCTTCCCACAAACCAACTTCATTAAACAAATCACAAGCAGGACCCCTTAAAAAAAAATCACAATCACTTTTACTCATGATAATAAATATCTGCTTACCTGTATCCTTATTAGCTCTGAATAGACTGACCAATTTCCTCTCACCTCTGCCCTAGCACCACCTTTTTGTGTTCTACCCTTCCTGTTCTACACATTCAGCAAACTTTTCCCACCACAAACTCCATGAGATTCAGAGTCCTGTGACTCAGGCTTCCATGTGACCCAAATAGGTCAAGTGTGAGCATTAATGAATGAGAAAGATTACCATTACATATACCTGGATTCTACTAATTAGCAATTAAATGTTAAAAATCAGTTAGGTCAATAAACCTTTATTAATTACCTGTTATGAAACAGTCACTGTTCTAAGCACTAGGGATACAAAAAGAAGAAAGAAATCATTGCTGCACTAGAGGAGCTCACACTCTAAAGAGGAAGATAAAACAAAACTAACATATACAAACAAATTCTCTACAGGATAAATAGGAAATAATCTCATGGGGAAAGTCAATAGAATTAAGATGTATTGGGAAAAGTTTCCTGGAGGAAGTGAGGTTTCATTTGAGTCTTAGAAAAAACTAGGGAAGCTAAACTGTGGAGATGAGGAAGAAAAGCATTCCAACCATAAGAGAGAGCCACATAAAATATTTGGAGCGGAGAATGTCTTTGTGGAACAGCAAGAAGGCCAGTGTCACTGGATCGAAAGCATCAGGCTGGGGAATAAGGTGCAAGCACAAACAGGCGAGGAGCAGTTAGATTATGAAAGGCTTGAGTCACATAAATATTTTGTCTTTGATCTGAGAGATGCTAGGGAGCCAATGAACTTTTTTTTAACATAGAGGGGTGAAATAGTCATACCTGTGCTTTAGAAAAATCACTTTGGTGGAAGAATGAAAGATATATTGAAGTGGGGAGAGACTACTTTAGCCCCAGAAATTCCAAACAGGGCCACAAAGGGTCAGACATAACTGAAAACAATTGAACATTACCACAGAATGAAGAAAAGTGAAGAATGCTATAATGAAAAATATCTTAAATAGAGGTCAATCTGTCAATAGGCAAGGAAATTAGAATTTATGTAGTACCTACAATATGCCAGGCAATGAGGTAAGATCTTTAGAAATATTGTTTTCATTTCATCCTCATTATACCCCTGTGAGATAGATTCTGCTAACCCTATTACACAATGGAGGAAACTGAGGCAAACAGGATAAGTGATTTAACCATCATAACACAGTGTCTAATGATAGATTTGAACTCTGATTTTTTCAACTCAGGGCTAACACTCTATCCACTGCACCACCTAGATACCTCAAATAGCCTCTTATACCTACTCTCCAGTGATGACAGCTGCACTAAAACTTTATTTTCTCAGCAATTTGAATAGGAGAAAAAGAGATGAAAAACGAGGTGCAGAGAAAAGGAGAGGGAAAGAAAGGTTGCATTGTATAACTAAATGTGGGAATTTTACCAGAAATGAGTTATGAAGCAGCAGCAAATTTTAATTCTTTTTTATGTAAAGTATTCTCACATTTTTCTCTCCCTTTACTGTTCCATCTCTTCAGGTTTGCTTCCTAGGATTCCCCTTCCTTATAATAATTGATTGAAAGAAGTGGAGACACAGTCTGGAAAAGAAAAGACTTAGGAGATAAATGATAGCCATCTTCAGGTGTTTCGAGAGCTGTCACATAGAAGATGGATTCAGAGTCAGGGGAGTTTCCACTTAAGAAAAATGAGAGGCAAATTCAAAGAGACAAAGTTCATCTTGAAAAAATGAAAAGTTTCCCCATAATTATGGATATCCAAAGATTGGATGGGCTGCCTTGGAAGATGGTGAGTATCTTTCCACTGGAGGTCTTAAGCATTGACTTCTTGGCTTATTTGCAATTTCATTGCAGTAGGAATTCTGGTTCAAATCCAGAATGGACTTGCCAACCTTTAACATCCCTTCCAAGCCTCAGATTCTGTGATTCAGTTTCCAAAATTTCTTAGCTTTATTGAAGGCTTAAAAATTCCTTTATCCAAAATTTGATTTAAATACATTATAAAATCTATCCAAATAATAAAACCTTATTGTTTACAAAGTGTTATATATTTTATCCTCCAAAGAAATCTGTGAAGTAAATAATGAAGACACTATTATCTTTATTTTACATAAGAATTATTGGAGACTCGAAGATGTTGTCATATGACCAACATCACACATCAAGTAATAAGCAAACTGACAGCAAACATGAACACTGCTGAATATTGTATCCTCAGTATCTTGCCCATATAGAGCACTTTATAATAATTTGAAATATTTAATTCTGACTTTTCCACTCTACTACATTATCTCTTAATGACCTACAAAGACTATTTCCCTTGAGTTTCTACAGCAGAATCTATGCTGATTCATCTACTTAAAGAGCTGAAGGAAGGGATATTTTCCCTTTTTCTCCTCTGAAAGATAGTAGTAACAGTACTACTACTGCTACTACTACTATTACTACTACTACTATTAGTATTATTCCTAGCAGTACTAGTAATAGTCCTAGTGTTCCTAGTAGTATCACAACTGTCACCAATGCTTCTCTATGTTTTATCTGTAGTCTTTATCCAGACTTAAAAGACTGAACTAGAACCAGCCTAGCTTCAACCTCTGAGTTTGGATGTGTGGTGAAAATATGAGATCTCTGCTTCTACCAACCTCAACCTGGAGCAAGTATTTTTATCTGCTTTTGTGTCACAGACTGCTTTGGCAGTCTGTTAAAGCCTATGAAATCATCATTACAATGTTTGCTATCTACATTAATAATTGAAGTAAAGCTAAATTTCAGTTAGATTCTAGTGAAAGTAAAGATGCATTAGTTTCTCACCTAAGTTCAAATCCACATTGAAAGCTATTTATAGACCTATTGGAAGTTCATAAACCTAGTTGAGAACTTCTATAGAGCCAGGGTCTGATATTTTGACTTTTGAATCCCTGTTTTAATCTGGAATGAAATAAGGAAGACAAAGGAAAAGAATGACTGTCTTTGACAATGCCACCTTCTGCCATAAGACACAGCTCTTCAGTGCCTTAGTAGTATCAATTAAATCCTCATACAAGAAGAGGTAGATTATGTAATGTTTTCTAGCATATTTATTTATTTTAATTTCCCACTATTATTGATTGGATCATTACATAGAACCAAAAACCAGAGAGGTGAAAGAAATCTCTCTGTATTCTGCAAGAACTTTATCAATAAATAATAATGAAGTGAAAGAAAAAAAATATTTGGAGGTAGGAGTTGCAATAAAGTTTGACAAAATAATAAGTAGATAAAAATATAGTACTGACAACTGAAAATTGTTTAAAAATGTAACTGTCAGAGGTAGGGAATAGTCAATTTAATTATCTTACTTTAGTGGAAGATTTTTACTGAGGATTGAGTTTTTGAAATTAATCAAATTTTTTTGAAAATGAAAACTAAATTTCATGTAATAGCAATGAAATCAGCCATGTTTAAGGAAAACCACATAGTTCTCTTGCAATTCATAACAAATAAATTCATGTACTTTACCAAAGTATTGAAAAATGGTTGTAATAGTTAACAGGTGGCAGTATAGCATGACATGTTAAGTGATAAGAATTTGCCAACGGGTATACAAGCAAATCTTTGATTAAAGGTGCTTTTGATATAAAAGGCATAGCAACAATAAGACCTGAGTGAATAAGATCTGCATTTTTTTCATTTAATTACTCTACTTTTGTCATTTGAAGAGCTATACCATTACTTCCCATCAAGCAAAACTAGAAAATAGATTGTAGTGAAATTCAATGGGGAACATCAGGTGAACACTGTAAGGGTAATGGAAAGACCATGAAGAGATATCAACATTACTTAAAAAATACAATTTCTTGCTTGCAAATCAGTCAGCTTACATTTGTAGAACACAAATATATAATATAAAAAGTACATAGTTTGCTGTCAAAGAAAATACTTTGAGCAATCAGGTACAAATAAATTATTTCATTATTAAAATAGCACCTCACATTTGTGTTTTAGTACTTCTAACTCAACAATGTTTTTTTCAACCTGTAGAACCAGAGTAACCATTTTAATTATAATTCTCATTTCAGATAAGAAGAAACTGAGGCACAGAGAAACTGAGTAAAATTCTCATACCAAGGTAATAACAGGGCTTGATGTCTTGTTTCCCCACTCAGTGTTCCATCTGTGTATTTATATTGCCCAAACATTATTGGGCTTGGTAAGAGAAGATTGAAAATGTTATTTTAGGCAACTGGTTAGCAAAGATTATATAGAGCACTAGGCTTCACATAAGGAAGGTCTGAGTTTAAATCCCACTTCAGATGGTTACTAGTATGTGATTATGGACAAGTCACTTAACTTCTATGTGCCTCAGTTTTATCATCTGCTAAATGGAGATAATTGTACCCATCCCCAAGGATGAATTCAAATGTGGATAAAATGAGTTAATATTTATAAATCAATTTATCAGCTATAAAATATACTGTGTTAGATATTATTGAAATGCTTGGCATTTTCTATAGTTCCAGAAAACTAGAATATACAAATGTCATCTTGCTTATTTAATTAATATTTGTGCCATTCTTTTATCCATGTAAATCATAGTTCATTTTTTTATTTCTGAATGCCACTTTATTTTTAAACAATGTCATTTATATTTCAAAACTTCCTCCTGTTGACAAATTAACTGTCCAATAAAATTTTGTGTTTCTGCCAAGAGCTAAATAAATTATTTTCAAATTGACTGATTAATTAATTAATGAGACAAACTGTAATTTGTCTATCCAGCCTTAACACACAGAATTTAGAAAGCCAACCACAAATGTTCAACCATGTCAATAATAAATGTCATTGAGGTTTTAGGAAGATCACGGGGGCACAAAATTTGAAGATATAGACATCTCAGGAAGCTGAATACCCTGGTGATATGCAGCCAAGAGTTCAAGGCTCAAGTTAATTGAAGAAGCAGTCAAAGATTATATGGCCACAGGCATATGGTTCTTATCTCCTTTGTTTCCAGGCAAAATCAACATAGAATTCATAAAGAATGTATAAAATATAGGGGAAAAGATGGAAAAAAAAGTCAAAATCATGATCATGTTTTTTTCCTTGGATTACAGTTAATAAAATAATTACAAAAGTGTGATGAGTACTGTTGGCCTTACCAATGGGAACATTCTAAATGTCAGCATATATGAAGCCAAATATTATTTATGTTTAACTTTACTTTAAATACATTGGAAAAATACTTTAAAATGGTAAAATAAAAGTGATATCGAATGAAGATACAAGATATATAAGTGGAATAAAGGTGGGTAACCTCAGTGGTAAAGCAGCAAGGAGAACCATATAGGCCTCATGCAGAAAGTAGAATTGTGGTGAGGAAGCCAGGGACTATAAGTGATGGAGAGATAATTTAAGGGAGATAATTGCAGGCTCAGGGAACAGCTCGTGCTAAAACACAAAATTGGGAGATTGAATGTTGTGTGTAAGAAACAGCAAGATGGATAGTCTAGTTAGATTTTATAGTTCCTGGAGGATTTAAAGCATAAGAGAATGGAAAAAAACCTTTCTTCCCAAAAGTTTGGTGCTGAAGGGCATTAAATAGCAAGTCAAAGATTTTACATTTGATACTAGAAATAATAAAGAATGACTAGTGTTTTTGTTAGTGGAGGATAGGCTGCTTTATGATCAGACAAGTTCTTTAAGAAAATCACTTTGGGTTGAGGGGGGCAGGGTCAAGATGTTGGAGTAGAAAGATGCACATATGCTAGCTCTTACCCATAGCCCATAAAATACCTGTACAGAAGAACTCTCAACAAATTCTAGAGAAACAGAAGCCACAGAACAATGGAGTGGAGAAGATTTATTTCCCAGAGAGACCTGAAAGACCAACGGGAAAGGTCTGTCGTGCACCAGACATGGAGCAAAGCCCAGCCCAGCCTTGGCCACACAGCAACAAAAGGAGCAGATCCAAGCAGGCTTCAGGGGCAGAATTTCCAGTGGCAGCACAGATCCCTCAGCCTACAGGAGCTAAAGGTCAGTGAGAGGGTCTTTTCAACTGGCCAAGAGGGGAGCAAGGTGTCCCCACAACTCAGGCCTCTTCAGGAAGCAGAATTAGAGGTAGCAGCAGACAGGGCTCCCAAAGTAGGCAGTAGCCTGCATTCATTTTTGAAGGTCTCATTATAAAGCCCCTGAGGGAACTGAACACTGTGTGGTGGCCCTGCCCCCTACTGAGTAGCTGATGTTAATCTCACACTGAATATTAGCCCTAAACTAAAACCCCTGAGGCTTTGGAGCAGGTCATCTGAATCTCAGCCCCCAGTGTTAGCTTGGTGCAACTGGAGGCAAGGTGGTTGTGGACAGGAAACTCAGAAGTCAAGTAACTAGCTGGGAAAATGCCCAAAAAAGGGGAAAAAAATAAGACCATAGAAGGTTACTTTCTTGGGGAAGAGGTATCTCCCCCCATCCTTTCAGATGAGGAAGAACAAGGCATACTGTCAGGGGAAGTTAAGGCCTCTGCCTCCAGGGTCTCCAAAGGGAACTTAAATTAGATTCAGGCAATAGAAAACCTTAAAAAACAAGTTAGCAGCTTACTAAAGGAGAACTAAAAAAAAAAATGCTGAGGAAAATAACAGCTTTAAAAAGTGGCTAACTCAAATGGAAAAAGAGACTCCAAAAAACCAATGAGGAGAAGGAGGTTTTACAGAGCAGAATTAGCCAAATGGAGGAGAAGATTCAAAACCTCATTGAACAAAATAATTCTTTGAAAGAGAGAATTGAGTTCAGCGAAATGAATGACTTTGAATTAAACCAAGGAGTTAGTAAACAAAACCAAAAATTTGAAAAAAATGGAAGATAATGTGAAGCATCTCATTAGAAAAACTGACCTGGAAAATAGATCCAGGAGAAATAATTTAAAAATTGTAGCACTATCTGAAAGCCATGATCAAAAACAGAGCCTAGACATTATCTGCCATGAAATTATCAAGGAATACTGTCCTGATATTCTAGAATCAGAAGGCAAAATAAATATTGAAGGAATTCACTGATCATCTCCTGAAAGAAACCTGAACAAAGAAACTCCTAGAAATATTGTGGTCAAATTCCATAGTTCTCAAAACAAGGAGAAAATACTGCAAGCAACTAGAAATAAACAATTTGAGTACTGTGGAAATACAATCAGGATAACACAGGATCTGGCAGCTTCAACATTAGGATTTTTCAGATGTAAAAGGAACTGGGATTGAAACCAAGAATCACGTACTGAGCAAATCTGAGTTTAATACTTCAGGGGAATAAACGGTCATTCAGTGACATAGATGACTTTCAAGATTTCATGTTGAGTAAAAGACCAAATCTGTATAGAAAAATTTGACTTCTCAAGACAAGAATCAAGAGAAGTATGAAAAGGTAAACAGGAAATAAAAATCATAAAAGATGATCTAAAGCTGAACTGTTTATATTACTACATGGAAAGAAAATATTTTTAACTCTTGAATCTTTTCTTAGCATTTGGATAGATGGAGAAATTGTACATACACACACACAAGCACACACAAATACACACACATAGATAGATAGAGAGTACAGGGTGCATTATATCAGGAGAGATGATATCCACACAAAAAATAAAATAAAATAAAGTAAAAATTAAGGGGTAAAGGAGGAAAAGTCTGGGAAGAGAAAGGGAGAAATGGAATGGGACAGGCTATAACTCATAAAAGAGATAAAAATCTTATTCAATGGAGGAGAAAAGGGAGAAGGGGAGAGAGGAAAAATGAAGCTACTCTCTCCACATGTGGCTAAAGGAGGGCATAACATGCTCACTAAATTTGATATGAAAATTTATATCACACCATAGGAAAGTAGGAGAGGAGGCCACAAGTAGGGTGAGAGGAATGTAGAAGGGAGGGCAAATGGGAGAATGGAGTCACTAGAAATAAACACTTTCAAGAAGGGACAAGGTCATTGTAGGGAAAATAAAATAAGGTGAGATAGAGTAGGACCGAGGGCAATATAATTAGTATTACAGAGCCCGATTATTATGGAAGTCTTTTGCAAAAGAACACATATTTAGTCTGTATTGAATTGCTTCCCTTCTCATTAGGGATGGGGAGAGGGAGGGAGAGAAGTTGGAATTCAAAGTATTAGAAAAGAATGTTGAAAATTTTTATTGCACATAATCAGGATATAAGAACTACAGGGAATGGAGTATAGAAATTTATCTTGAGCTACAAGAAAAGAGAGGATGGGGATAAGGGAAGGGTGGGGTGTGATAGAAGGGAGGGTACATTGAGGGAAGGCATAATCAAAATGCAAGGTATTAGGAAGTGGGGGGAGGGAAGTGATGGGGAGAAAAATTAGACATGTTACAAAGTGAGGTAAAAGCAATTAGTATTACAACAATTGACTGAATTAATTACTGAGAATAAATCAATGACATCTTTAGTTTGGGGAAAAGAATTTCAGTCTAAATTTCCTAGAGGAAGGTAACTTCGGGTAAAATTTGGCATTGATGGAAAAGTTAAGGTTTTAATGGTAATTTGATTTTATGATTGCCATTTAATCAGGAACTAGAACATGTATAGAAAGGCCATGTAAGCCACTTAAGACTCGCCTTAAAAGATGCTCCTTAGACAAAGTGAAATTATAGTCATATTTGAAACCTGGTTATTGGAACTTGCCTTTTTTCAATGCAATGGGACTATTAAGTGACTGGTTTTCTGAATCTAACTCCAGGTATGGGCAAGAAAGGCAATCTGAGCCTCCAATCCATGATGCCAATAAGCTGGTGAGATTCTGGTATGAACTACAAAAGGTGATCCTATGGGAAGGGTGGGAGAGCAGCTGTTCAGCCTGGGCTGAGGTAGGATTCTCCTGACTCAATTTCCCCACTGACACCTGGCAGACTGAATGCAAGTGGATAATCTAATTCTGCCTGGAATTGACATGAAGTTGTGGAGCTATTGTATCCCTGCAATGTTCCTACTCTTGGTGGCCATTTCCTGTAGTCAAAAGGTTTGTAAGCTTAATGCCAGATCTATTCAATTATAGATTACTGGTAGGGGAACGTTCGAGGTTAAGTCTAAAATTAAGCTATTAAGCATAGGACTTTAGACCAACAACAATAAGTTAAGGTCCTTTAATTCTTAGTAATACTGAGGAGACAATTAGGTCAAGAGCTTGTGAAGTTAATAACATAAATATTACTTGTGCATCAGTTGGTTAATGTTCAAAAAAAAAATTCTTTTGTGGTCCATATTGTAAAAGCTGTAAAAAGAAGTATCACCTGACTAAAAGTTTGAATTATTTGATCTGTTATAAACTGTGTTAAAAATGAAAAATTAAAATAAAAAAATAAATAAGAAATAAAAAAAAATCACTTTGAAGGTGAGAGGAGGAAAAATTAGAATGTGGAGAGACTTGAGGCAGGGAGATCAGTTACATTACTGTGGTACTACAGGTGTTCTCTATGAGTGTTTTGATTGGATTAGTGAAGAAATATTTGATAATATAAAAGGAAGGACCAGTGAATTAAGACACCAATATGAGATTCTTCCTTAGAGAAAAGCCGTACGGTGCACTGAATAGGAAACAAATGTTCTTCAAGGAGTGGTGATATAGATAGAAATTTTCAGTGCTCTTGTTTGATCTAGAAATTTTATGGAAATAAATCAAGCCAAATTACAGAGAATCATAATGAAAAAAATGGTTTTGATCTTAATTGGTAGGAAAAAGTACCCAGAAAAGTGGAATCTTAGATTAAACAATATATTAATGTATCTCTGAATACAAGTACTCCAAATAGTAAATAACTGTTTGTCCTCCAAGGAATGATTGCATAGATATAAATAAATTGTTTGTACTCTGGACTGATCATTTAGATTTTTATAAAAGGAAATGAACAAAAGTAATGCAGCATAAGAATGAACAGAGGAATATTAATCTGAATTGTGCCCAGAAAAGTAGGAAAAGTGCCCAGAAAAATAAAATGAAGGATTAGATGATATATAAATGTGTCCATTTCAGACAGCAAGAGTTGTGTGGGAATAAAGCAGAAAGAATCAGAAGAGGTAGGCTCAAGTATTGACAAAAGAATTCCTGTTGAATAGTACCGAAGTGCTTTAAACGAAATGCCATTTAAAAAAGAGAACAAAAGAATATGTCCTCAGTATTCCTGGAGCATATATTCAAGTTTTGACAGGGAAGCTATGGATATTTGATCAACAAACCCTGGTACCTACCTTTTGGTAATCATGTGGGTACAATTGACTACTATTTGAAGGAAACTAAAAAGCATTGTTCAAGTGTTAAGTTTTATTGGGTATTAAAAGAAAAAAAATAAACTATAATCACTTACATAATGCTTTCATCACTACCTCTTGTCAAAGGGATAGTGATTGGGGAACATTACTCAGGGATTGAGAAGAGAATCACAAATTTTAGAGGAGAAAAAAGGCTATAACAGTATGGAATTAGAATTTTTGTATCATGACTTAACATATAGGAAGAAAAGCCATGGAGAAATTACACATAAAAAGGCATGGTAAAAAGAGATATGCTTATAGTCATACAAAATTGATCAAAAGGATTTTAAACCAAAAAGAAAAGGGGCAAGGGCAAATTATTTATATTGAATAAAATAGAAACCATATAACATATGGTATAAGAAGAAGAAAAGTCATAGGAATACTCAAACAAAATCAAGGGAGAAAATGAAAGGAACCATCATTGACATCTATGTCCTAGGATGGAACATCTTTTGTGCCTAAATCAAACTTTATTCTATAAATTGATGATGGCTAAATATAGTAGGAGATTGGTTCCATTAACTAAAGAAAGTTCTTGACCTCAGGCTATTATACTTACTCCATTGCGTTCTTTCATCCTACTCTGGGTATGTACTATTGAATGGTGCCATAGGTACTACTTTTTGTTGTTCTTTTTCCTTTAGTTTAGTTGTGTTCAACTCTTCATGATCCATTGAGGGTTTTCTTGACAAAGATGCTGGAGTGGTTTCTAATTTCCTTCCCTAGTTCATTTTATATATGAAGAAACTCAGGTAAATGGGGTTAAATGACTTGTCCAGGATCCTATAGGTAATAAATTTCTGAGACTGGATTTAGACTGAAGTTTTCTTGACTCCAGTCCTGGTGCTCTATCCGCTGTACCACACACTGATCCAACTTCTATATAGCTGTGCCTGAAAACTGAAAGAGGCTAGGACTACCCTCAGTTGTAGTACATACCTATTATGCTCCCCTAACTCAATCACCTATTCATTAGGGTTTTCCTTTGTCCTTTCAGTTGCTTTCAAACGATGACCCATCCACTGCAATGTCATTAGATTGAAAAGGGATCTCCTCAGTCTTTTCAAAGATGGATCTGATCCAGTGTCCACCTCATATAAGTATTAATTTAAATTAACACCGTAAAAATACACCCTATATATTTCCATCAAAATGCCAAATATGAAAGTTCATATACAATTAATCTTCTCATCATGAAGACTTCTTTTTGACCTAGTTTGGTCAGAACGTCCAGTGCACCACTCCCCAGTCTGAAGTCTTTTTCAATCATATTTTCCTTTCCTCCAAAGCGTCTGTTCTCTGGGCAAAGTAAAGGTGTAACATCAGAGGTACTGACACTTTAGCACTACTCCTCAATTTGCTCAGAAGAAACTAATTGAGTTCACTATTCAATGTTATCTTTGATGTACTTATTAGTAAAGAACAGTAATTTCTGGCAAATGTTGATATCATTTCAAAAGATATCATTTCTAAATTCATATATAGAAGTGACATCTTCCTCTTTCATTTCTTATATAGTGTGATTGTCCTTTGCCTTCAATATTTAAGATCTTGACTTCATATGAAGTAAAATATTTCTCTGATATAGTTCTGAAAAATCTTGTGGAGGAAAAAAATAGTGGAGAATGGCAAGTGGAAAACTGTAACATGTGGTAATGTGAACTGATTTTCCTTTTGTTAACTTATAAAAGTTTGCTTTTATATCCTTGTGGTCCCTCCACTCCCCATCTCTCACAACACTTAATTTATATGTTTACTAGTGAAGGAATGCAATGAAAAAGGAGAGATTGTTGGAAGTATAAAACGATCAAAAGGGATTTTTTTATTTAAAGGAATTATTATTTATATAAATACATATTTGTATATTTTTTTTATTTAAAGGGATTGTTATTTAAAAGGATCATAGAGGTCATGTCCAATCCAGTAAAAAAAAAATTCCCGTTTATAATATAGGCAATGACTGATACTCGACGCCCTGAACAAATACCTCCAAGGAAGGGGAACCCACTAGTCCTCAAGTCAACCTTATGCTTTGGTATATCTTTAAGTGTTAGAAAGATATCTTGAGATATCTTTAAAGAAGAGATATCTATAAAGAAAAAATGGGGTTCTTTGCAACTTGAATCTATTACTCTTGGCTCTACATTCTGTGGACAAATTGAAAGCTATCATGTCTCATCCCTGCCCCCCATATTCTCTTCTCCATGATAAATGACATGAATCCTTTCAGTTTATCTCCTTGTCATGGTATTAAGGAATTTAATCCCATGGATGCCCACTTTTGTCTTTGTTAGTATATCAATTGCTTCCCTGAACCATTGTAACAAGAATTGATCACAACAGTCCCTAGGTAGCATTGTTGTTAGTTCTTCATTTTTGATGAAGTCTAATGACATCATAGGTGATTGTAATGGTAATTTAAATGGTAAGATATATCTCATTCATTAACAAGTCCATGTGACCTGCCTGGGTCATGTGAAAGCCGAGTCACATGAGTATGAGTCACATGGAATCTGTGGTGGGAGGAATTTGTTGAATGGTTGGAAGAGGAAAAAGTGGAGCTAGGGCAGAGCTAAGAGGAAATTGAGCAATCTAGTTAGAGCTAGTAAGGATACAGGCAATCAGGTCACTTGCTGGCATGAGTAAAAGAGATTGTGATTTGTTTAATGGAGCTGGTTTGTGGGAAGCCTAGCAGGGGGAAGATTTGGGATGGTATTGTCCTCTGCATTGTTATTGTGTGTATATTTTTGTTACCATGATGGACTTGGCTTTCTGGAGTCTGAATAAATGTTATGTTTCTGTATTCCACGTGTAGGAGAGGCTGGGTCTTGCTAACAAGTTATTGAATTATATGTAAAAGCAGAGACAAGCTGCTAAAGGAGAAGGCTCAGGTGGAAAGGGAGTTAGCTGCTTTGCATGAAGGGCTTCTTATGCCACAGAATTCAAACCCTCCTTTACAAGAGCAAGGTGGATGGTCTCAGGTGGTATAAGAAAAACGTGTTGTCAGTTTAGCTCACAAAAAGAAGCAAAAAAGTAACAAGAGAAAGTATGCATAGGCAGCTTCTCAGGCAGAGATGAAATAGGAGAATGAAGTGGGTCACACAGTGTTAGGGGAGGTAATTGAGGATTTTACTCAACAGGTCACAAATATTTTGAATTGGTTCACCCAATGGATAGTAGAATCATTAGTACCTTAGATGGTGAGAATCAGTGAAAAAGATAAATTTCTTCAAGACAGAAGAGTTAAATAGCTAGAGGATTCAAAGTCAGAATAGATTGACAAGAAAAGAATTGTTTACTGCTCTATTGAGGGCAGGAGTGGATTTTGGAAGAATAGATGGCATTACAATGAATGAACTATATAAAATTTTGAAGGAAAAAGGATTAATATTAAACTGAACAAGGGGATAAAAATTGCCACTACAGGTCCTCTTGAAGCTTTGTATTCAAGTTCATCACATTGGCAGGAAGAATGGGAAACTGAGCAGGCTCCAGCTCAGATTAAACAAAGTATATCTCTAGCCAGAATAATGATCACAAAACTGCAAATTGAAAAAGAGTAAACAACAGTGAATGAGGCTATGATAGTGGACTCGTACTCCAGAAGCATGGCTAATGCTACATCTGCCTCGTTTTTAGTTATCATCTCCTTGTTTCTTTTTGGCTTTTTATCTGTTCACCTTGTTTGTTAGACTTGTTTTCTATAGTCTTAATACCCTTAACCTGCAGATGCCTAATAGCTTAACTCAAATGTTTCCCCCTGTCTACTACTGTGATATGCTACCCCTGGACTTGGTGTTGACTAAGCATTGGATGCCAGCTAAAGAATGGGACTTATTTGGGCAAGCACAGATCCATGTCCAAGCTTAGCAGGATACTTAGTATGGTTTAGCAGTAGCTATGGAAGAAGACACCTTTATCCCTTACCCCAAGATATTGGGAGCCATTTGTTCAATGGAGGAACAATGTGGTTCTTGTGTTCAAACCCCATGCAATGTTATTGCTCTATGTACTTATTTTGCGTGATCTCAGTCATATTATTGGAAAATTTGTTGACACCAGTTGCTTAAGATATTGTTTTTATATGCTTATTTTCTGTTATCCCTGTTAAAGTTCTGCTGATGCCAGTTGCCCCACCAATGATGAAACAAATATGAAAAATCTTTGGACCACATGTAATAGTAATTTAAATGGGAAGATCTTTCCCATTCATGAATAAGCCCATATGACCTGCCTTGGCCACATAAAAGCCTGAGTTACTTGAGTGTGAATCATATGAAGCCTGTGGTGGGAGGAGCTTCTTGAATAGGTGGAACAAAAAGGGTGGAACAGAAAGAAGTGGAGCTAGGGCAGACTTGAGAGGAAATTGGTCAATCTGGTCAGAGCTAGTAAGGATATAGGCAAGCAGTTAACTTGCTAGCATGAGGGAAAGAGGTTGTTTGTGATTTTGTTTAAGGAGATCTGCTTGTAATTTGTTTAACGGACCTTGTTTGCAGGATTCCTAGCAGGGAAAGGCTTGGGGATGGTGTTGACCTCTGCATTGGTATTGTGTATAGATTTGTGTTGGTCAAATGGATTTGGTTTTCTGGTGTCCGAATAAATGTTTGAATTCTATCTGCCAAGTGGAGAGTCTGTTGTATTTTATGATTCAGAACTGCACTAGGATATTCATGGCCACCATAGGTGCTGTGAATATTGCATTTGCACTACGGTGATGTGTAGACTTGAACATGAGTAAGATTAAAGTGATGGAGAGCTATACAAACTTGTCAGTCTCATTCTTTACTCCCCAAATCAGCAAAGAACAGGAGCAGGACAAAAGTCTGATAACTGGCACTGAACTGGGACTCAGTAGATGATTTTGTCATCTTAGAGACAAGCTCTATTTTCTCCAAAACAGCTGTTTTGGCTGATGAGGGCTGGGAAGAGATGGGATGAATGAAATTGTGAAATCCTCCAAAGACTGGAGTACAGGGGCAGATTGTGGGCTGCCTGGCATGAATTTGTGGACTCAAGCATTCTTTTATTAAAGTTATATTAAAAGCATTATTTAAATTATTAATTTATTTGTTTTTTGTATTCTAGCATCACTTTCATAAATCTTAGATCGTCTCCCCACTCCTTCCTTCTCCCTCCCTGAGACAGCATGCAACCTTATATGGGTTCTGCACATACATTCTTATTAAACACATTTTCACACTAGTCATGTTGCATAGAAGAATTAAAGTGAATGGGAGAAACCATAAGAAAAATCAAACTGAATCAAACCATAACACAAGAGAAAATATTCCGCTTCAATCTGCTTTCCAATTCCATTAGGTCCTTGCATTACTGTGAAGGACTAAGTCTACCAGAAAAATTACATGTATACTAGGGTTGTTACTGTGTACATGGTTCTGCTCCTTTCACTCAGTAGAATTTCATACAATTCCTTCTAGGCCTCTCTGAAATCTTCTGTTAATGATTTCTTATATCACAATATTATTGCATTGCCTTCATATGCCACAACTTGTTCAGCCATTCCCCAATTGATGGACGTTCCCTCAATTTCTAGTACCTGACCACTACAAAGAGAGCTGGTATAAATATTGTTGTACATGTGGGACCCTTCCCATTTTTATAATCTCTTTGAGATACAGTCCTAGAAGCAATACTGCTGGTTCAAAGAGTATGCACATTTTTGGAACTGTTTGGACATAGTTCCAAACTTCTCTCCAGAATTGGTTGGATTAGCTCAGAGGTCCACCAAAAAGGAATGAATGTTCCAACTCCCTTAAATCTTCTCCAACACTTATCATCTTTCTGTTATATCATATTAGTCAGTCTGATAGGTGGGATGTGGTACCTCAGAGTTGTTTGGATTTGCATATCTCTAATCAACAATGATTTAGAGCATTTTTTTCTTTCTCTGAAAACTGCCGTTTTTGTATCCAACATTTATCAATTGGAGAATGACTTGTATTCTTGTAAAACTGACTCAGTCCTTTACATATTTTAGAAAGAAGGCCTTTATCACAAACAATAGTTGCAAAAATTCTTTACCATTTTTCTGCTTCCCTCCTAATCTTGGTTGCAATTGGGTTTGTTTGTGCAAAAACTTTTCAATTTAACGTAATCAAAATTATCCATTTTGCTGTTCATAACATTCTCTATATCTTGTTTGGTCATAGATTTCTCCATTATCCATAAATCTGACAAGTACACTATTCCTTGCTCCACTAATTTGGTTATAGTATCATCCTTTATACCGAGGCCATATACCCATTTGGACTTTAGTCTTGTGTGCAGAGTCAGGAGTTGGTATATACCCATTTTTCCATCACGTTGTTATCTGATTTTCCCAACAGTTTTTGTCAAACACGGATTTCTTATCCCAGAAGCTTGAGTCTTTGGGTTTATCAAACAGTAGATTGCTATATTCATTGACTACTCTGTCTTGAGTACATAACCTATTCCACTAGCCTATTCCTCTTTTTCTTAGCAAATACCAACTGGTTTTGGTGATTACTGTTCATAATACAATTTGAGATCTGGTGGGGCTAGGCCAACTTCCCTAGCATTTCTTACCATTAATTCAATTGATACTCTGAAACTTTTGTTTATCCAGATGAATTTTGATATTATTTTTTGTGACTCTAAAAAACAGTTATCTAGTAGTTTGATTGTTATGGCACTGAAAAGGTAAATTAAAGTAGAATTGTCATTTTTTATTATGTTAGCTTGACCTACCCATGGCCACTGATGTTTTTTTCAACTTACTTAAATCTGACTTTATTTGTGTGAGAAGTGTTTTGTAATTGTGTTCATATATTCCTTGGGTTTGTTTTGGCAGAAAGATATTTGGTAGTGTCTATGCAGCTTTAAATGTGATTTTTCTTTCTATCTCTTGCTCTTGGGCTTTGGTAGTAATATATATTAATGTAGAAGTTTTATGTGGGTTTATTTTGTAAACTTCAGCTTTGACAAAGTTGTTTGTCATTTCAACTTTTTTTTACTTGACTCTCTTAGATTCTTTACATATATCATCTGCAAAGAATGATAGCTTAGTTTCTTCTTCGACTATTGTAATTCCTTCAATTTCTTTTTCTTCTCTTATTATTAAAGCTAACATTTCTAGCATCATTTTGAATAACAGTGGTGATAGTTGACATCCTTGTTTCACTCATGTTCTTATTGAAAATGTATCTGATTTATTCCCATTGCATATCATACTTGCTGATGGTTTTAGTTAGAAACTGCTTATTATTATTATTAAATGCAGAAAAAGACTTTGACAAAATACAACCTCCATTCCTACTGAAAACACTGAGGAGCATAGGAATGAATGGAGCCTTCCACAAAATAAATAAAATCCTGATCTTAATGTATTGTTCTTGTGATAATTTACTGTATTCTTTTTGCTAATGTCTTATTCAATTTTTTTCATCTATATTCATTAGAGGAAATGGTCTACAATTTTCTTTCTCTGTTTTGGCTCTTCCCAGTTTAAGTATCAGAATCATATGTGTATCATAAAAAGAATTTTGTAGAACTTGTTTTTCACCAATTTTCCCCAAATATCCTATATAGTATTGGAATTAACTGTTCTTTAATGTTTGATAGAATTTACTTTAAATCCATCTGGCCTTGCAAATTTTTATCCACAGCGAGTTCATAAATGGTTTGTTCAGTTTCTTTTTCTGAGATGTGGTTATTTGTTTAACTTCCTCGTCTGTTAATATGGGTGATTGATATACATTTAAATATTCATCCATCTCACTTAGTTTGTCAAATTTATAGGCATACAGTTGGGCAAAGTAATTGCTAATTATTGCTTTAATTTCCTTTCTATGGAATTCAATTTTCCCCAGAGATCTATCCTATCTAACTTATCCAGAGTTCTATTCACCTTCCTTCCTTACTTTTTGTTTATTCTGAGGTTAGATTTATCAAGTTCAGAGAGGGCGAGGTTGAGGTTCCCCACTATTACAGTTTTGCTATCTATTTCTCCCTGTAATTCCTTTAACTTCTCCTCTAAGAATTTGGATGCTATACCACTTGGTGCATATATATTAAATGATGATGTTACTTCATTTTCTATGGTGCTTTTTAACAAAATATATTTCCCTTCCTTATGTCTTTTGATTAGATCTCTTTCTGCTTTTGGTTGATCTGAGATTAGGATTGCTTACCCTGCTTTTTTACATCAGCTGAAACATAACATATTCTGCTCCCACCTTTGACCTTTACTTTGTGAGTATTGCCTGTTTCAAATGTGTTTCTTGTAAGCAATGTATTGTTGAATTATGTTTTTTAATCCATTCTGCTGTTTTATGGGAGAATTCATGCCATTCACATTCACAGTTATGATTTCTATTCATATTTTTCTCTCCATCCAATCCTGCCTCCATTCATACTTTTATTTCTCCCTTTCCCTCTGCAATAGTTTTAACTATTTTTGACCATTGCCTCTCTGAGTGTTCCCTCCCTTCTATTAGCCCCCCTCTTTTTATTCTCCTTTTCCCTTGCTACTTCTTCCCTCCTTTTTAATCTCCCATTGCTTTTTGTCACTCTTTCACTCCTACCCCCTACAGGTCAAGATAGATTTTTATATTTAACTGTTTGTTGTTCCCTCTTTGAACCACACTATCAACTGGTGGATAAGAGGCATGGCAGTGATAGAAATGAAAGAGACAGCAGCAGCAAGATCTAGGTAAGCCTGTGCCATTTGTACATGACTGGCTTACTGATCTGAGGGTCAAGATTTATATACACTTTTAAGCAAGGAAGCAAGCAAGCAGGGTTGTTCCCATAAGAAAAATTTAATTTACATCTTTTACTTCCTTATCTTAGTTCTTTCTGCATAACAACATCGGAGTACACAATCAGGGTCAGGATGATCTCATCTTTGCTTATTAGGAGTGTAATGCTGAACCAATCCTGAGAATGTCAGCTTTAGTACAAGTCTCAAGTAAAACCTGTACAGTACCTCACATTCTGGACTCCATCAGTAATGGTCCTCTACATCTCCCCCTTTTTTCTTTGCAAATAATTTTAGTCCATGTAGGTCTGTGCCAATTTTGATAAGATATTGATGTAATTTGACAATATTTTAAAAGATAAATGCGATTTTAGAATTGGAATTGGGGCCCAAGTACATGCACCCAGGCATCCCATCATTACCCACCTTAAATAGATGGAACCCAAAATTTTGGGGGTAAGGGATGAAGGTCTCAGTTTCGGAAACTGCTCCATGCTGAAACTGAACTTAGATCTGTCCCTGCCTCACAGGGTCTCAACACTGGAGGGGTTGATTCTTTAGTCTGTATCAGGAGTTTGTCCAATGCCATGTCCAGAAGGTGATAGTCATGGTCTTGGACAGTAAGGATGGTATGCAACCTGAGCTGTCATCTGCAAGTGGAGGGTATTGAACCTAGAAGACGCAAATCTGGCACAGAGATTTAACAAACAAAACCCCAAAAATGACCAGAAAGGGGTAAATATAGGTTGATATTCCTTAAGTAGGGCCATCTCAAATTTGATTGGGCTATTAATAATCAAATCAAGTTACATCATACTTTTCTCTGTTGAAAACACTTCCCCATGCTCTCTCAACATACTTAAACCATCTGAGACTGGTACAAAGGTATCCAGAGCAATTATCCGGGGATAGGAGGGTTTGGATGACCCCCTTTGTCCCCAACCTTCTTATCTGCTTTCCATATTTTGATCAAAACTTTATTTATCTTTTCAAATCTCCTGAATGCATTATTCAGACTGCTTCTCTTTCCTTTATATTTCTACCATAGACATGATAGCTCACAAGTTATTACTCTTCACTAGCATAGCTGTATTGTCTTAAAAATAAGAAGTTTCTAACTTGAACTTCACAACTGAAAAGATGTTCATAGCTATTTCACAGGTGCATTTAACCTTTTCTGATTGTATTCACTTTGGATGAAAAACTTTAGAAATTAAGTTATTAATAAGTTCAAACACTAATTTTAACTTTTGTTTAGGCCACGAAATGATTACAAATTCAGATTAAAACAACAAGAGCTGTTCTGGTTTACAGATTATCACATACTAATTTAGCAATATATTTTCTTGAAAATGAAAATTTAGTAGGCTTTACTACTTTAAAAAACATTTTCTTTGAAAAACATTTCTTCTAAAAATCTTTCTTTTTCTTTTAAAAGAGTTGAAAATTTATTCTGATGTTAAGAGGGTCACTAAAACTTTAATAAATAAAATTAGTTGAAACCTTTTAAAATGATAGCCTCTTTTCACTTTGAAACAAAAATAAAGCTATTTTTAAAATTAAAAATCTTTAAAACTTAGTTGTCCTTAAGTAAATGAATGTCCTTAAGTAAAATGAGTTCCTAAAATGTTAGAATAAACCAAATCCTTAATTGTTACAGAATTCACAGATATCACAAAATGCTTTAGTAAACATGTATAATTTAATCTCACATGAGTAACTATAACAGTATGGGACTGACTACAGAGAAATACTACTGCTTTTAAAATCCTTTTAAACAATGGTGACATCTTAAGGTTAGTCTTAAGAAGTTTACATAAATTTCTGCACAAACTTTCAGATAAAAATAATACTGGATTTTCCAGCAGGATTACACAAAAAGCTTCACATGTTTTTTTGATCAGTTGCTACTGATCAGTGAAGTTAGTTATAGAAGGAAAAATTAGGGACATGTGCTATACCAAATATGACAGGATAAAACATCCTTAACTCTGTTTGAATTCAAATAAGAGTAAAATTCTCCAATCATGCAGTATTTGTTTTATGGTCAGACTCAGGAATAGTCAGGTGGGAAATATTTGTTTTTAAAGGAACCCAATGGCTAAATTGGGCAGGAGGATCCCATCTTATACTGAGTCTAGAATTGTTCGCTCGATGTTTCATTTACAGATACAAACTTCACCTGTTGACAGTACAGGATCACTTTCCCTCTGAGTAGCTTATGGCACTTCTCTCAGATACTGATTTAATGCAGACAACTACACCCAAATTCAAACTCAAAACAAAAATAGCTATGGGACCAAAATGACTTTTACCTTAAATAGCAAATTTCACTAATCACAGCATAGAGCCAGATACAGTTTTTCTATTCTCATGGAGTTGCAATAAGTAATAAAGATTTACCAGGACTCACATACCTAAGAGTTTCTATTTAAGATCTTTACTTCTCAAATTTAAAACTTGTCCTTGTGTAAAAGTGAATTGTTAAAAATCCTTGCTATCTATTACAACTTCTGAGCAAGTCAAATTCATTGTTTATGAATTACATATGGCAAGCAAGTTTCTTTCCTAGGATTGATGATCTTGCCCAAGTGAATGGTTTCAAGGGGCTTTAGCAGTTTTACAAAATAAAGGGAATTTGGCATGGACCCCATGCCTACCAACCCTCAGACATACAAGATGACTGTTCTGAATAGGCAGAACCAATCAAAATAAAATTTTCACTCAGTTCCTTTCTTTCTACACACAGTCATCAATTAACAATTTTAGGTGTAGCATTAAAAGAGTAATTTCAAATAACGTAGTTAACAATCTTACAGTTTTTATAAATGATAGACAAATTGTTTTAGCTGTAACTTCTTTAACAGGAAAAGTGAAAATACTTCGTTTTCTAAATGACAATTACAAAACGTTATAAGACAAGGTTAGCAGGACTGATAAAATTTAAAATAACATACATGATTTTATACAGGTTTCCCCAAATCTTTTAGTTTCAACAAAATTCAGATTAAAAATGGCTTTCCCTAACATCATTTCTGGATTACAGTGGTCACTCAATTCTTACAATACAAGAAAATTTTACCACAACTTAGTAACAGAAAAACACATTCCAAAGTGAACTTCAGGTGCCATTAATTACATTTCCAAACCATCACATACAAAAAAAAAAATTATCAATAGAAGACTGGGCTTCCTAAATGTAGAGACTAATTGACATATGATCTCATACTGCTGTTGCCCATCCCCTATTCTCAGGGAAGATAGCTTAAATTCCCTACTATTCTTTAGCACTCTCTTCTCTTGCTCTAATCTGGGATGAGAAGAGTTAACAAAAACCGCTAAAAATGTTTTTAGCTGTCATAATTATTCACTACAGCCCTAGCTTGATGATCAGCATGACTACAGGGTAAAAAAATCTTAACGGTTCTAACTTTTACTAAACTAAACTAAACTTCTGTGTCCACCCTTTAAAAACTTCTTCAAAGCTTTATCTCTGAGGTGTATCTTTTTTTAGATCCATGCATTTTCTCAATTTGCCTTAGTGCCAAATAATATAACAAATTCTGACCTGTCTTAAACATCCAATTAGAAGTGACACCTTTCACTTAAAATATAACTAGAATAACTACTTTTTGGTTGTTTCCCATTATGCAAAAACTTTTCTCCTTTATGTGAGGCATGAAATGACTAAATACTATTTGGTCTGCCTCTCTGATATGAGAGGAAAAGTTTCCCTGATATCTTCTTGTCTTTCTCCACACCTTCACAACCTGGCCAAGGTTAGAAGCTGGAAAGAGAGAGAGAACTTTACCAGCAAATTATACTTCCCTTAAACTTTGTTTCCATGTTGCTCTCCTAGTGGGCTTTGATTAAAGCCCCTTTTAAAGCTGCACATACATAAATTCTTTCTATTTCTGATCTGAAATTGCCTTTAGCAGTCATATATACTAAATAATATAAGATTTGCTTTCTCTCTTTCTCTCTCCCATTCTCCTCCTCGATGCTGCAGCCATGAGAGAGAGAGAGACAGAGAGAGAGAGAGAGAGAGAGAGAGAGAGAGAGAGAGAGAGAGAGAGAGAGAGAGAGAGAGAGAGAGAGAGAGAGAGAGGAAGAAGGGGAGGGAAAGAGATAAACACATTCCAAAGTCAAGCTGCAGTGGAGTTGGCTCCATTAATCACACAAACACATACAGACAGAACACATGTACAGACAATGAAAAGAAGAATCCAAAAACTGAGAAAAGATCATGATAAAAAAGTAACCTCCCTAGACAGCCTAGTTATTCCCTGAAATTCCCCAGACTTTCCAAATTCTGTTCACACACTTGGTCAGGGCCATTGACCCACTTTCACTTCATGTCCCTGTTCTGGGTGTCAATTGACAGCACCTGGTGGATCAGAGGTGTGGTGATGATTGAAAAGAAAAAGATAACAGAAGCGGGGACTAGGCAAGCCTGTACCATCTGGACATGACTGGTTTATTGATCAGAGGGTCAAGATTTATGTACTCTCTTAAGCATGCAAGCAAGCAAGGTTATTCCCATGAGAACAATTTTAGTTCACATCTTTTACTTCCTTATCTTAGTTCCTTCTTCATAACAACATCATTGTACACAATCAGGGCCAGGATAGTCTCATCTTTGCTTATCAGGAGTGGAATGGTGAGCCAATCCTGAGAACATCAGCCTTAGTAAAAATCTCAGGTAAAACCTGTACAGTACCTCACATTCCAGACTCCATCAATACTGGCCCCTCCAGAGAATCAAATCAGATGGGAGCAAATCTCAAACAGTTGTCATATAACTCTCCTCTTTCCTTCTACTATAATATATTTTTGTCCCACTTCCTGTGGTGTCATTTACCTTTTTCTGCCTCCTCCTTTTCACATCTCATGTTGCGATGCCTTTGCATCCTTAAATCACATTTTTTATCTTCCTATCATGTAATTTATATCCACTTCCTCTATGTATATACCTTTTAAATATCATAATAAATGCACAATTCTCAATATTAGCAATTATCATCCTCCATTAGAAAGATGTAAAGAGTTTGCTCATATTGAATAACAAGGTTTTTTCCCCCCCTGTTTAGCATTTTATGCATCGTTTGAGACTCGTATCTGAAGATTAAATTTTTAATTGAGCTCTGGCCTTTTCATCTGTAAGGTCTGGAAATCCCTTCTTTCAATGAATGTTCATGTCCTTGCCTGAAATATTATGCTCAGTTTTGCTGGGTAATTGATCCTTGGTTGTAGTCCAAGCTCCTTTTCTCTCTGCAATATCATATTCCAATCTCTCTTCTCTTTTAAGTTCGAACTTGCAAGATCTTGTGTAATCCTGACTGTTGTTCCTCGATATTTCCATTGTTTCTTTCTGGCTGCTTGCAGTAGTTTCTCCTTAACTTTCTATTTTTGGAATTTGGCAACAATATTTCTTGATGTTTTATCAGTTTGGGATCTATTTCAGTACGTGATCAATGGATTCCTCTATGACTATTTTGTCTTCTGGGTCTAAGACCTCAGGGTGGTTTTCCTTGATGATTACTTGGAAGATATTTTCCAGTCTCTCTCTCTCTCTCTCTCTCTCTCTCTCTCTCTCTCTCTCTCCTCTCTCTCTCTCTCTCTCTCTCTCTCTCTTTACCATGGCTTACGAGTAGACCACAATTTCTTAAATTTTCTCTCCTGCATCTATTTTTCAAGTCAGTTTTCTTACATTGAGATATTTCACTTTTTCCTCTATTTTTTCATTCTTGAATAACTGTTTGACTGATTTTTAATGTTTCGTAGAGTCATTACCTTCTACTTGCCCATTTCTAATTTTAATCGATTGTTTTCTTCAGTTAACTTTTGTATCTTCTTTCCCATTTGCCCAATTGTTCCTTTTAAGAACTTAGTTTCTCGAGTTAGCTTTTGTGCTTCCTTTTCTATTTTTCCAGCTTTCTTTTTTAAGGAACAGTTCTCTTCAGTGAATTCTCTTTTCATACTTTTAAAATCATTGGCCAATTTTTCTTCTTCCTCTCTAATTTGACTTTTTAAATCCTTCTTTGGCTCTCCCAGAAATACTCTTTGGGCTTGAGACCAGTTCATATTACCTTCTGAGGTTTCAGATGGGAGTATAGTCTCAATACTGACCTCTTCAGTATTTGCGTTTTGGTCCTTGTCCCCAAAGATTCTATGGGTCTTTTATTTTCTGGTTCACTTACTGCTCATGCTGATTGCTTTTTTTTCTGGCTTTTAAAAGGGATCTCTGCTTCTGTGGCACAGGGGCCTCTGTCCCGTGGTTCTTGTGCTTAGACCTTGAGGCCTTTTGTATTGTGGTCTTTAGTTCTTTCAGCTAGAAACTAGAAACCTTCAGCTTACATTGGACTGAACTGGATAGTGTGCCCAAAGCAGAGGACAGGTGAAATAATTCTGTTTCCCCAGAGTTACCCTGGAGCTTGCTGCATGAGGTATGGGGGAAGCATGATCTGGCTGGAGGAAGTCTCCTCTCTTGAGCTAGAGCACAGGCAGCCTCAGTGGTTGTTGAACATTGTCTGTGCTAGTATCTTCCTGATTCCTTTGGCTGTGCTAAGGCTTGCCTAGGATCCTGGTGTTGGTGCTTACAGGCTCCACTGCCCAGGGGCTCAGGATCTCGCTGAGGAGGGCCTGTCTGGGATAGCTCTGGTCCTGCCCTGGTCCTCTTCAGTCATAGCAAGAGGAACAACCCTTTGGGATTTTCCTAGCCCCTCGAGTTAAGAGACTGTTTACCCCTTTGACTGATGCCACTATTCCCAGAGTTTTCCTGGTGCCATATTCTCTGAATTTTTCAAGGTCAACAAGGGGAGGGGGAGAACACTTAGAGATCACTCTGTCATCCTGTCTCCCGGAAGTTCAAGTATGTGTCTTACAGACATTAATGCGCAGGCTGATAGTCTCAGGAGATGTTGCTGCTGTTACCTATGATGATTTTGTACTTTTCTTTCCCTCAGTTCCCCTGGACTCTCATCCTTGGCTGTTATTTTTGAGAATTTACACTGTTGTTTCTGCTTCAATCTTCCCAGTGGTTCCTGCTTGGCTTTGCTATCATGGGGTCTGCACTAGTACAGCCTGTGCTCTCTGTGCTCCTCCAACCTCATGCAACAGTACTTCCTGTTGTCCTTTCAAGCCATCCTGTGCTGAAAATCTGCTACATGTTGTCTCCTTGTCGGTTCAGCCACTCTAAAATTCGTTCAGTTTCTCTTTTTAAAGGTATCTGAAGGTGTGAGTATATGCTTTCACTGCACCATCTTGGCTCCAACCCCTGGACTCAAGCATTCTTGAGATCAAGGTAATGATTTATTATGCTTTTCAGTAGGCAAGAGTTCTTAGGGATCCTATAACCTTAGAGAGGAAAAGTCAAAGTTTATATAGATTATTCTATAGTACAGTATGTGCCTAATGTGATTACTAGATGATTCAGGGCAAGATTAGGAAGTGATTAAGGTGTGGTTAATTCTTAAAGGAACATGCGCTTTTGGTATCTACTCTGAGGATATTTTACCCAGGGTTCATCGGGAAATAGTCCAAGGGAGGGCTCCATGGAGGTGTACTTTTGGACCTGAAACATCACTCAGTCATCTCATGCTTGGAACTGACTAATTAATACCAGGCTGTTCTCATCAATGTCTGTTAGAAAAGATAATGAAAAGGGTGTATATGCATGTCTAAATCTAGGATACATATGATTGGTCAATGAGTAGTAAATGTTGTTATAACCAGTTCACAGTCAGTTCAGGCAGTACACAACTGGTTCAAACTAATAAATTCTGTAGATGTAGCTGGTTATTGTATCAGGAAGGGAAATAATGTTTTTTTTTGCTGGGGTCGACTCTCCTTGGACTGAACAGAAGGTTCTTGGGATTGTGTTTTGATGATAGAGAGAAATATGATATTAGGATTAAGGTCCAACACAGGCATCCAGACATCCCATCAATACCATTGGAGCAAATTGTTCTTATCTACCCATTTCACCAGGGAAGTCTTTGCATCCTTAGAGTACACATGTTCCTAACTCACTGATGGGTTTGAGGCTTATTAGGTGCCTTCAACCTGGTTTAACCCATCTGGCGAGACAGTTTTACTGGCATGTGCCTGTTACACTGGTGGTAATTGAGTGAAAGGGGGACACAAAAGCTAATGAGGAGTCCTGGAAAGGGATCAAGAAGTCTTCCCTCAGAGGTTCTAGTCCTCCCTGAAAACCCCATAAACCCCTGAAGATAGCGTGTTTCAATTTCATGGTGTGTTGTGTGCTCATCTTAAATAATTCAGACTCAGACCACCTCTTGTACAAGTGAAGGCATTAATTGAAGGTGATGCTCTACAGCAGGCTGAGTTCTAAGAGGAACCAGAAACTTATTAGAGGGAGATGGGAATTTCTATAGGGCAAAAGATACACTTATGTAACAGAAACTACAAATATTAGAAAAGCAGAAGTGGTTTGTCAAGGGACTAGGTAATAGGGGAAGTGTCCTAGCCTCAGTGGATTTGTGAATTCAATTAACCTACAACACATACAGAAAAACCTATTTTGGGGGGTTTGTTATAATATTAAGAGAATTTGAAACTCTTCCCTGCCCCTTCATTGGCCCATGTGACCTGCTTTCAGCTTCGACCCAGCTCACAGCCTGAGTCCTATGAAGCCCATGGAAAGAGGAGCTTACTGAATGGGTGGAGCAGGAAGGGTGCAACAAGAAGAGAGATTGAGGTGGAAATGAGACAGAGAGAGATCAGAACAGCTAGCATGGGTGAGAGAGTGGCAATTTGCCTAAGGGAGCTTGTTTTTGGGGAGGCCTGACAGATGGAAAGCTTGGGGATGGCTATTCTCTCTCTATTGGTAATGTGTACAAACTTACTAGTTACTAGAGTGGAATTGGCTTTCTGGGATCTGAATAAATGTTTTGGTTTCATCTTTGATGAAGAGAATTTGTAATTTGTGTATTTACCCTGGCAATACATCTTCATATCCATGACAGCATCTGTGGGTATCACACTGGTGCTACACATGGATGTATGATAATGGTATTATAACAAACCTATCTATTTCACAAGTTTACTCTAAGTCAGTTTTATTACTACTGTGCAGCTGCCTTTTTAAGAAATGTCCCTTCTATTGTTTTGGGGTCTACATACTTCTTGGGCTTCCTGATATGCTGCCTTCTAATTGGTTGGCTATTGTGGTCCTGTTTGAGATGAGATTGGTGTGACTGATAGAAACATCTACTGTTTCTGTAGTAAATATGAGAAATGGGTCTGGGGGCTGTGACTAGCTAGAGGAAGTGACTGGGATCCCATCACAAGGACACATCTGCTATTCTGGTGGGACAGTGAGGCATATACGAGGAAGTTAGAATATTGAGTTGAGGGGTATGGACAGTGGCTAGGTAGATGTAATGGGCCTGTTCAGGTCCACTTTTTACCATTTACGTTTTAGTCAGTAATTGAGTTTGGGGGACTGTAGTATGGTTGAAGCCAGATTGTGTGGTTAAATCAGGACATGCCTGTTGTTTACTGAGGCCCATAAAGAAGTTAGAATATTTGAGCTGGGAGCAGTTCTATTAGGATTTCATCATAGAATACCATCTAATTTTCCAAGAATATATGCCTTTATTACATATCCTAAGATTTCATTAGGTATCATAGATCTCACATTAGTCCTATATCTTCCAAATCCTCTTGGTCTCTTAATTTTGTACATTCAGTTTCTATAAAAGACAGAAGGACTTGTGCAAAATTTCCTTCTTATCTTGCTTATAATGTCATGGATATCAAACTAGGGAAGCATGCAAATTTTGGGGAGATTATCTAGATATGGGAGGAAATAAACTCAAATAAAATGTAAGCAATTGGAGAAGGTTCAACAATAAGTCATTTCATCTCACTGGAATTCAGTTTCTTCATCAGCAACGACGAGGAGATGGAATTGATTATCTTTTTTTAGATTTGCACATTTATTTGTCTATGATTCTTTGATTCTACATTTTCATGGAGAAGGAAGTATTGTCTTGGTTCCCTGATGTTTTAGGAAATTAGTAAATTTAGGAAATAAGATTATTTTTTTTTTGAGTAGTGGGATATTCAGGGTTACTGGATGCATAGTGAATGCATATAATATTGATACATTCTTTGCAAAGAAAAAAAAGAAAAGCAATTATTCCAAATCAGAAAGAACCTAGAATCTAGTCCAAATGATTAATATTATAGAGGAAGAAACAGAGGACTAGAAAAAGAATAAGAAATTTGCCTCAGGCCACACCTGTAGCAAGAGGCAGAGTCAGAATTTGTACTGAGGACACTATTCAAAATCCAACATGTCTATGGCTTTTGAAAGAAAAGCACTTCAGTATCATAACACTGTCATTGTCTTTCTCATTTCGAGGTCCAGTCTGTAGTCATTAAAAAATGTTCAAAGAATAAATTTGCAGATATCTGAGCTATCTATCTTGATACGCTAAAGGATGTTGACATTTTCTCATTCCATCAGATTTTTCAACCAGTAGGTGATGTTCATTTCATCAAATGACTGTTTACAAGACACAGTGTACATGACAAATGCTATTGGCTTGAAGATCAACCTTGAGGTTTCTACTTATTTAGTGATGGGTCATCACTCGCTTCTGATTCTAACTTTGTAGCTCCATTTATTCTTTACAAAGAACCTTCTCTGCACTCAGAACAGTTAACCATAGCATCCTGTCACACCATCTGGTTTTAGTGTTTGATCTTCCTGCTATCATTCAAACAAGTCATGAATCAGATAATGTTTGTTTGTTGGGCTGTGTATGAGATTGTTAATGAGAAATGTTACATTTTCAGCTCAGCTTATCTGCTTCATATTATACCTCAGGGTTCGTTCAAGATTCCATGTTCTTCTGTCTCTCTGTGTTATCCTGGAGCATGAATTTCTTTTACATGTTTTTTATATCCAATTGAAATAGGTATGCATGCAACATGCAAATATATTTGATAGTGTTTATTTTTAATATTAACGCAGTCCTGTTTTATCTTCTTTTGCAGTATAATCCAGGTTATCTAGTGATTATTTGATGATATTATTTTTTTTGGTAAAAATGAAATAACATTTTTTTTCTGTTCAACATTTTTTCCCCTTTTACTTGAATGTTGGAATAAATTCTAGGTGTTCTAGTGAAGTGAATCCAGAGTAATATTACTTTGGTTCTAAACAAATATTCTTTGTATATGTGAGGTATTTTTTTAAGAGAAAAATTTCAGCAATCCTAATAAACTGTGATGAAGCAGCATAAAATTGGAATAAGCAAATACATTGCCTAAGAATAATAGAGAATATGTCACAATACAAAGAAAATACAAAGTCATAATTACCAAAGAAACCAGTCATATATCAGAAGCTGCCTTAATACATGATGCTTTCTGTATTTTCCATGTTAATTAATTGTATTAAGAAGAAAAAAAGTTGAAATTTGAGACTTTATGTTACTTGAATAACTTGCACTATGCTATTAATATAAAAACTTTATAGAGTTTTAAAGCTATAGTATCCAATAACTTTTGGATTTTGAGAATCTGCTCACCCAACAAGAGCTAATTAAGCACTTACCGTGTGTTGTTCTCTGAGCATTCAAGAGCTCCCTCAGGAATGTACATACTACTAACTTAGATATCATGTTAAATAAGGAGGGTAAAACTTAGCACAATTTAATGTATATCATCTGATCCCTATATTTTGAGAGTAGTGACAGATGACAGATGATAGATAAACAAGTAAAAATATATTTTTAGCATTAACTATATGCCAGGCTTTGTGAAAACACTGGAGATATATAAACAAATAAGCAAGAGAGACCTTGCCCCTCAGTGAACTCACATTATAATGGAGGAAGGGAACACACGCAGGGTTTCTGTAAAGTAGTGAAAGGAGGGAAGAGGAGAGTATTCACATCAAGGTATTATGAGGACACTTACAGGAAGATTCATCAAGTATTAAGACTTTGCTCTGGTTGTTCAGTCATTTCAGTCGTGTATGACTTCATGATCCCATTTGTACTTTTCTTGGCAGAGATACTGGGCTAGTTTTCCATTTTATCTCCAGTTCATCTTTACCAGCGAGGAACTAAGGCAAACCAGGTTAAGTGACTTGTTCAGGGTCCCCATTAAGTATCTGAGGCCAGATTTAAGTTCAACAAGATTAAACTCTATTCACTTGACCATCCAGTTGCCTTTTGCTGGATAATATCAAACCTCACCTATCAGAGCTAGAGGACCTAAACCAGAAAGTTCAAGTTTCTGATGGAATGGATATTTTTAATGAGTAGAAAAATTGAAAAGGCTTAAATGAGAAGTGTTACAGAGGCCTGGATTCCACCAAGGAAACCCAAAAGCTTCCCTCTAAGAACCGACTAGATGGTACAGTAGCTAGAGCACTGAGCCTGGAGTCAGGAAAATTTATCTCCTGAGTTCAAATCTAGTCTCAGATATTTACTAGCTGTGTGACATTGACAAGTCACTTAATCCTGTTTCCCTCACTTTCTTTATTTGTAAAATGAGCTGGGCAAGGAAATTGTGGACCATTTTACTATCTTTAATAATATAATCCCAAATGGGATTACAAAAGTCAGACCTGACTGAAAAATGACTGAAAAACAACAAAGAACCAGGCACAAAACGTAGAGTGGATTTTAAAGACTATCTGATATGCTGTACAAGATTCTGTAACTAAAAGTTTTATTGGGCCATTTAGCCTCAGAGTGGAGAAACATAATATACACATGTCTTCTGTCTATACACACACACACACACACACACATAAACTCTCCCCCTATATGTGTGTGCATACTAATATAATGGAGAAACATTGTGTTTCCCCATGACTCTTGGGCTAAATAGCCCAGTAGAATTTTAAGTGGTGTGTGTGTGTGTGTGTGTGTGTGTGTGTGTGATCACTACATTAAAAAGAAAAAAAGGTTTATTTGATTGTATAGGGAATTCATTAATCAACGTGAATCCATAAAAACTTGACAAATATGGCTATAGTTTTGATATTCATTTTTTTAGTTTTTAAATGTTACTAGACAAAAATTCTCATGCTAAATTTTTGAAAAAGTTGGATGATATGTGTACAAGTAGGATAAGAAAGAGTTATGTTATCAAGAACTGTACATTGTCATTAATTTTTAAAAAATCTTCAACCATAAGGGAGATATACGACAAACCCTCCATCTGTTAAATGCTTCCTGACCTGTATAATGGTGGGGTGCAAATAATGAGGTACTCAAGAAAGCTATATTTGGTGCAATTTTGTTCAAACATCTTATTAGTGACTTAGAACAGGGAACAGATTAATTCATTCAACAAATATTTAATGTGACAAGTTATATGAAAGGAGCTTAATTAAGGGAAAGGAAAAGATATGTTGACATAAATCCTTTTTCTTGAGAAACCGATCAATTGATAGGATGCAACGACTTGCACATAAATATTTGTTGAAGAAATGAATCTGTTCCCTGTTGTAAGTCACTAATTTCTTTGCAATTGTCTTGCAATTGATCAGACTAGCTCTTTTACAGTTGATCATCTTTGCAATATTTCTTTCACTATATACAATGTTTTCCTAGTTCTGCTCACTTTACTTTTTATCAACTCATATAAATCTTCCCAGGTTTTTCTGAAACCATCCTGCTCAACATTTCTTATAGCATGATATCATGCCATCATAGTCACATACCACAACGTGTTTAACCATTTCCCAATTGAGGTATATCCCACCAGTTTCCACATCTTTGCCATCACAAAAAAGAAATACTGTCAATATTTTTGTACAGAGAGCTCCTTTTCTCTTTTAATTGATCTTTTTGGAACACAGACCTACTAGTGTTATGGATGGGTCAGAGTGTATGCACAGTTTAAAAGCACTTTGATTTCAATTCCAAATTTTTTCCAGGATGGTCCCAGGATTTTTTCCAGGATAGTTCACAACTACACTAACAGTGTATTAATGTCCATTTTTTCCCCACATTGCTACCAACATTTGTCTTTTTCCTTTTCTGTTATGTTAGCTATTCTGTTAAGTGTGAAGTGTTATCTGAGCTGCTTTGATTATTATTAGAGCCCTTTTTTATGTGACGATTTATAGTTTGGACTTCTTATTCTGAAAATTGCTAGTTCTTGTCACTTAGCCATTCATCAGTTGAAGAATGACTCACTTTGTTTTTATGAATTTGACTCAGCTTACTACATATTTGAGAAATTGGACCTTTGTCAGAGAAACTTTCTGCAACACTTTGCCCAGTTTCTGTTTTCCTTCTTAATGTAGCTGCTTTAGTATGGTTTCTGAAAAAACTTTTGAATTTAATGAAATCAATTTTTTTTTAATTTTTGCTTTCCATAATCCCCTCTATCTCTTAACTTGCTCATAAACTCTTCCCTTATTCACAGATCAGACTGGCATATTTTTCCATGCTCCTCTAATTTGCTTAAACATCACCCTTCATGTCTAAATCATGTATCTCTTTTCAACTTATCTTGGTAAATGGTGTGAAGATTTGATCTATGCTCAGTTTCTTCCAAATTACTTTCCAAATTTTCCCAGAAAATTTTATCAAATGTTGTTTTTAACCTCCAAAACCTGGATCTTTAGGTTTAACAAATAATAGTTTGTTATGGTCTTTTACTACTGTGTATTATGTGTGTAATAAATCACACTGTTTCATCACTGTAATTTAGCCAGTATCAAACTGTTTTCATGATTACCACTTAGTAATAATGCTTGAAATCTGGAATGTCTAGCTTATATTCCCTATTTTTTTCTACTAATTCTCTTGATTTTATTAGCTTTTTTTCCTCCATATGAATTTTATTTCTATTTTATCTAGCTTTTGAAAAATAATTGTTTGGCAATTTAATTAAAATGGCAGCGAATAAGAAAACTAACTTAGTAGAACTGTCATTTTTATTTTATTTCCTTGGCCTTTGTATGAGCAATTAATTTCCTCCAATTTTTTAAGGAACATTTCATTTTATAAAAAAACATTAAATAATTGGAGCATATACAAACAGTGATAACTTGCTTGGTTAGGGGACTGGAGACCATGCCCTGTGATGATTTGTTAAAGATAATAGAGATTTTTAATCTGAAATCCCAAAGATTTCAGAATAACATGACTGCTACATCAGAGTATTTGAAGCCTTATCATATGCAGGAATTAGATGAATTATATTTATTTTTCTTGGTCCCAAATAGGAGGAACATTTTAAAGAGGAATCACTTATGTTGATCTAAGGAAAATCTTTAAAAAATAGATTTTCCTCAAAATGTGTTGAGCCTCATTTGGACACTGAGCTCTGAATCATTGCAGATTTTCAAGTGAAAGATAATGATCACTTTTGGGTAATACTGCTGAAACTTGCTCAGGTCTAAGTGAGACTATAAGTTCTCTGAGGCCCCTTTCAAATTGGGATTTCTATTAATCTTTGGAATTTTGCACAAATTATTTAACTTTCCTGGGCTTTGATTTTCTCACCTGTATAAGTAAACCAGATGATCACTCCTGGTTTAAAGAACGTTATCCTATAGAAGTTTCTGATTCTGATGATTCTGATAATTTTGAGGATCCAACAATTATTTCCTTGAATGTGACTATAATGAATTGATACCTTTGTTCAGAACAGATGAAAACAAAATGGGCCCAGTGCTTACTTATGCCCTTTTTGTATTTTTAATAATTGCTATAATTACCTTTATAGGCACAGGCACAAGCAGTATTTCACATTTCTTGTCATACGCTGTTTGAAAAAGTTCTCTTTGATTTGTGATTCACTTTGAATTTTCTTTCATAATGTTCTCTTGGGAAACTCCCAAATATGTCACATATAGATCCATCATTTATTTGGTGGCAAAAATGAATTGTGTAACAAATTTGATTAGCATAAAAATTCTCTATGTTCACTTAATTAAAAAAAAACATTTTTGTAAAAACTCTTCATATATGTATGTATGTATGTGTATGTATGTATGTATGTATGTGTCACATCCCTTTTGAATTTTAGTCCAAATAGCTTATTTTTTATTCAACAGTTCTATGTGGCATTTCACTTATAGCTTCAAGTCTTTAATGTAGTTTTAGTAGTTCAAGATCTTAATGTAGTTTTAATGTAGATCTTAACGTAGTTTTCAGCATTTGTTGTTGGGTCTCACTTTTCATATAGCCTATGCAGTTCCCATTTGCTTCAGAAAAAAAAAATGTGACAAAATATGATCAACTGAGGACAGTTTGCCCATTATATCTGAGAAGGTACACTTGTCTGGGAGACACAAAATCTTAAGTATTTCTTCTTGCTTGATTCCTTTAACCCCCTACTCCTTTCTTTGAGTGATCATTCTTTCCTTATTTGGTTAGTTGGGCTTTCATATGTTTTCCTTCAATTAGAGTTCATCCAAAAAGTGAATCCTGCCAGACTTCTCATGGCTACAAACATTTGTTCCCCTATTAAAATGATTCTGGAATCTTTCCACTTGCTACTTGTGTCTGAATTAATATAGGGTTTTATGAGTTTTAAAGCTCTCCATGGTGATTCCCTGGCATGTCCAGCTGATATCATTCGTCCTATACATAAGCATGTGTAGCAGTGAGTTAGTTCTGCTTTGTTACCCATGTTAAGGAAGGGAGGGGAAAAGGTATTTGTGTTTTTGTCTTATTTCACTGGACAGTAATCTTCCAGTATAAGATGACCTACAATACCATGGCCAAGTCATCATTTCACCCAATCTCAACTTTGCTTTTCTGAGTAATTTGAGTTTTTAACTTTTTTTTTTCTTTTTTTTACCTGTTTCCATCATTTAAAATGTTTCTGTAATATGAGATTTAATTAAAGGAAAATCAGTTTTAAGCTAAAAACAACCCTTCTAATCAGTAATAAGGTTTACATTGCTGCAGGTAATTTTCTTTTTTGTCCATATTTTTGGCAACAAGGAATTACACATATTAAAAAAAGAGACATTCTAGCTGTTTAGAATTCCCCTTTGGTTGTTTTCTTTCAATTAAGTTATTGTTATTTTGTATTATTTGGTTTTCCTGCTGACCCTATTTTCTTTCACAATCTATGAAAATCAGGCAGAGAAAGACAAATACACAAAATTTTTTCTGGGGGAATTGAGTGAACCACACTAACTTCATCTTGTGAATGAATTATGGATCTAGCTCAGTTTTCTTTTGATTCAATTATGAGTCTTGTACAATTTCTGTCTTGTAAGAAAACTGTGTTCAATTGTGGGAATTGTAAGAAAATTTTATTACATTGTTTGAACCTAGCACTATGTGGCTGGGAAACTGGACCCCTCTATTTTTTGCTTAAAGACTCTTAATTAGGGACTGGGGTTATGTTACTTTCAAAATCCAGTCAGATCCAAAGAGTTATGAAAGGAGTTTTCTAGCAGTGGTACATTTCAAATAACCCATACATCTTATCTGAAAATGGTCCCTGCACTCTTCCGTCAATTGTTGTTTCTTTATTCCTTTACTTGGATACAGATGTGTGGGAAACCCTTTTTTATGATTTCAAGGAATTTCACCTATTTGCTCTCCCTTCCCCAAATCCAAAAGCTTCCAATCTTTCCTCCAATTAGAAATCAGATTACCTAAACTTGTATCTGGTTTTATATACTATCCTTTACTTTTTTAGTGCATGAAAATCTGTCTCCCCCTGTATTTGGGGAACAATGACAAGCTGAGGAGGCATGATACTGATATATAATGCAATTGCCATGGATTGCTAAATAAAGCAATATGCTCATGAAGCTCAATTCTATTTTCTCAGTTATTTCAGAATTCACCTGGAACAAATGATTCTTATCAAAACAAATATCTATTAGTTCATTGATTAACTCTTACTAATCCTTAGATTCACACTAAGCTGGCCTGAAAAGTGTTTTTTCTTCCTCTTTTTACTTTTTCAGTTTATTTTCCCCCAAAGTATCTAGAGTATAATAGACTCATAGAGAACTGATTTTTAAAGTTGATTTCATTTTCAATTTGTTTCAGGAAATTTTGTATAAACATAAGCTTTTGAACTCCTTTCTAGCTGCTTGCAATATTTTCTCCTTGACCTGGGAATTCTGGAATTTGGCCACAAAGTTCCTAGGAATTTCTCGTTTTAGATCTCTTTCAGGCAGTGAACGATGGATTCCTTCAATTCTTATTTTGCTCTCTGGTTCTACAATATCAGGGAAGTTTTTCTTGATAATTTCATGAAAGATGATATCTAGGCTCTTTTTTTGATCATGGCTTTCAGGTAGTCCCATAATCTTTAAATTGTCTCTCCTGGATGAGTTTTCCAGGTCAGTTGTTTTTCCAATGAGATATTTCACATTATCTTCCATTTTTTCATTCTTTTGGATTTGTTTTGTGATTTCTTGGTTTCACAGAAAGTCATTAGTCTCTATCTGTTCCGTTCTAATTTTGAGAGAACTATTTTCTTCAGTGAGCTTTTGAACCTCTTTTTCCATTTGGCTAATTTTGCTTTTGAAAGTATTCTTCTCTCATTGGCTTTTTGAACCTCTTTTGCCAATTGAGTGAGCCTATTTTTCAAGGTGTTATTTTCTTCAGCATTTTTTTGGGTCTCCTTTAGCAAGGTATTGACCTGTTTTTCATGCTTTTCTTGCATCTCTCTCATTTCTCTTCCCAGTATTTCCTCCACCTGTCTAACTTTATTTTCAAAATCCTTTTTGAGCTCTTCCATGGCCTGAGCCCTTTGAATATTTATTTCAGATGTTTGGGATACAGAGGCCTTGACTTCTATGTGTTTCCCTGATGATAAGCATTGTTCCTCCTCATAAGAAATGAAAGGGGAAAACATCTGTTCACCAAGAAAGTAACCTTCTATGGTCTTATTTTTCTTCCCTTATCTGGGCATTTTCCCAGACAGTTACTTGACTTCTGAGATTTCACTCCACCCCCGCCTAGATCTGCCCAGCTAGTGCTTGGGGTCTGAGATTCAAATGCTGCTCCCCAGCCTCAGGGCTTTCAGTGGAAGGCAGGTAGGGCTGCTATTCAATGTGAGTTTAAGTTTTGGTGCTCAGGTGGGGGCAGGGCTGCCTCCCAGGTTCACTTCCCTCAGGGGGTTTATGCAGAGACCTTCAGTAATGGAGCAGAGCTCCTGTCTGCTTGGGAAGCTCAGGTCTTCTGCTGTCCCTATGTCTGTCACTGCCTTCCAAGGGGGCCTGAGTTATGGAGACACTCCACTCCCCTCTTGGCTAGCCCAGAAGTCTCTCTCACTGACCTGTAGCACCTGTGGGTGGAGGGACCTTCGCGGCCACCAGAGATTTTGTCCCTGAAGCCTGCTCGGATCTGCTCCTCTTGGGGCCCAGGGGCCAGAACAGGGCTGGGCTCTGCTGTCCGGTGCATGATGGACCTTTGGTGGTGGTTTTTCAGGGCCCTCTGGAACAGAAATCTCCTCCACTGCATTGCTGCGTGGCTTCCACTGCTCCAGAATTTGTGGGAGTTCTTTTTACAGGAAATTTATGGGCTGTGGGTTCGGAGCTAGCATACGTGAGTCTTTCTACTTGGCCATCTTGGCTCCTCCCCCTCCAAGCTTTTGAACTCCTGATAGCCATCAAGACCCAATAGCTACTGATATTCAAGATTTTTAATCTTTGACATGAATATGTCACAGGGGAGAAGAATCATTTCAGAAAGTGATTGTCAAAACAAAATTACTGCTTATTTTGTAATCTATATTCTTCATTACCAAATTCTGGAGCAGTGGAAGCCACAGAACAATGGAGTAGAGGAGATATCTGTTCCAGAGAGCCCTGAATAACTGACACTAAAGGTCTGTCACACACCACATCCGGAGCAGAGCCCATCCCTGCCTTGACTTTGGCACCAAGAGGAGCAGACCCCAGCAGTCTTCAGGGGCAGAATCTCCAGTGGCAGTGCAGGTCCCTCCACCCACAGGTACCAAAGATCAGTGAGAGACTCTTTTCAGCTTGCCGAGAGGGGAGCAGGGTGTCTCCATAACTCAGGCCTACCTGGGAGGCAGCAGTGGAGGCAGAAGCAGACTGAAGGTCCCTGAGTAGGCCGGAGCTCAGAACCATTGTTAAAGATCTCTGCATAAACCCCCTGAGGAAATTGAGCCCCCTGTGGTGGCCTTGCCCTCATCTGAGCACTAGAACTTAATCTCACACTGAATAGGAGCCCAGCCCCTGCTGAAAGCCCTGAGGCTCGGATGCAGCATTTGAATCTCAGCCCCCAAGCACTAGCTGGGTGGAACTGGAGGCAAGTGGTGAGTGGAGAAGAAACTCAGAAGTCAAGTAACTAGCTGCTAAAATACCCAGAAAAGGGAAAAAATATAAGATCATAGAAGGTTACTTTCTCGGTGAACAGATATCTCCTCCAATCCTTTCAGATGAGAAAGAACAATGCTTACCATCAGGGAAAGATATAGAAGTTAAAGCTTCTGTATCCCAAGCATCCGAAATACATACACACACAAACACACATGCACACACACGTGCACCCACACACAGAGACAGAGAGCACAGAGTGAATTGAATAGGATGGGATCATATCTTTAACAAAATGAGGTTAAGTGGTGAGAGAGAAAAGTATTGAGAGGAGAGAGGGAGAAATGGAATGGGGCAAATTATTTCTCATAGAAAAGGCAGGCAGGAGACATTTTAGTGGAGGGAAAAAGAGGGGAGGTGAGAGAAAAACATGAAGTTTACTCTTATTACATTTGATTAAAGGAAGAAATAAAATGCACACTCATTTTGGTATGAAAACCTATCTTACAATACAGGAAAGTGGGGCAGAAGGGCATAAGCAGGGTGGGGGGATGATGGAAGGAAGGGCAATGGGAGGAGGGAGCAATTTGTAAAGGGATAGGATCAAAAGAGAGAACAGAAGCAATGGGGGGCAGGATAGGCTGGAGGGAAATATAGTTAGTCTTACACAACATGACTATTATCGAAGTCATTTGCAAAACTACACAGATAGAGCCGATATTGAATTGCCTGCCTTAACAAAGGTAATGGGTGGAGAGGGAGGGATGGGGAGAAGTTCGAACTCAAAGTTTTAGGAACAACCATGAAGTACTGTTCTTGCTACTAGGAAATAAGGAATACAGGTAATGGGGAATAGAAAGTTATCTGGCCCTACAAGACAAAAGAGAAGATGGGGGCAAGGGAAGGGAGGAATGATAGAAGGGAGGGTAGATTGGTGGTAGGGGAAATTAGAATGCTTGGTGTATTGGGATAGGGGACAAATGGGGAGAAAATTTGGAACCTAAAATTTTGTGAAAATGAATGTAAAAAAGTTAAATAAATAAATTTAAAATAAATATATAAATGAAAAACAAGATAAAAAAATAAAAACAAGGTGAAACAAAATGAACTACCTTTTATTTCTGATGAGGAAAATGTAATATTTTTCTAGATGCCTGACTGTTATTCCATATTATTTGGAAGACGTTAATGCTTAATTATTAAATTTAATACACTGAGAGCAATACCAATATGCACGTGTGTGTGTGTGTGTGTGTGTGTGTGTGTGTGTTTTAGGTGTATAGTTTAGGCCAACGTGTCAGAATGGATGCATTGGAAACTTTTCAAATAATTTTTTCAAAAAACATTATATCATGTTTAATTATCATCACATTCCAAAGAGCTCTGCTATTTGTAAGTACAATAGGGTTCTATTGTGTAATGGCATTAAAAATTGAATTATGAAGACTGGGGGTAAAATCACACTGATATGGAAATATATGAAGGTCCAAAAAATAGTGGCCAAGAAAGGCCACTATCTGATTCCAAACTGAGTCATTGAGCGGTACTTTGTTACACATTTCAAAAAGCTAGAGTAGTTTCACCAAGATTGTAAATCACTGAACAGTCTATAAAAGTTACTGGAATAGGGGTAAGCCACAGTGGCATGGATCTGTGGAGCCTTTAGTCTTTGCTGCTTATAGAAGGATGAGGTAATTTTGAGGTACACATCCTATTTCTGTAGGTCTATTAACTTCTGCACTACAAGTTATTCCAATATTGAAAAGTTAATCACCTCTTGAATAGGATTCTCAGGAGGTTCTCTGGTACTAAACTGCCTGTCAATAAGTAATAATTTATAATTGTTAAGACACTTTATAGTTTAGCATTCCCTTTCCCAACAATAATTTCAAGAGATACATAATGAAGTTATTGTTATTTTTGCGTTTTAGGTTAGGAAATCAAAACTAATTTGATTTAATTAACATTTATTAAGTACCCAGTCAATGCTAGGCACAGGTAATTCAGAGCCAAATATTAAAACAGACCATCCCCAGAAGGAACTGGTATTCTTTGGAGATATGTGTTTACACCAAAGTAAGTTCAAAGTAATTTCAACATAGAGAAAGGTAGCCCAAAATAAGTAGGAGATTAAGAAAGCATTGAGCAGGAAGAGGTTCTTTACAATGTTATTGGATGAAACTAAGCAATCCAAAAGGCAGAATTAAGAAAAGGATTCATTCTAGACACTGAAGACAATTGATATACAGGTACAAAGCAATAAATGACGCATCAAGGTCAAATAGAAGATAATAGACAGGCTTGGAGGAAATGTAGAGTACACAAAGTGGAGTATTTTAAAATAAATCTGTAAACATAAATGGGCACAAGAAGATAGAACACTTCAAATACCAGAGTAAGAGTCTTTTTATATCCAGAGTGAAAATGAAGGGTATCAGATGGCAGATGAGAATGTAATGTTTAGTGAAAGCCTTTTGCTTGATAAATAACTTAGGTCTAATTCTCTTCATTCTCAGAATATCTTTACCATTTTCCTGTCATTACCATTCTTACCATACCACATCACACTTCATTTACCCTTTTTCAATTTGGATGGCTTTAATTAAGAAGCAGCTGTGCCATGCTGATGTCCTAATGCAATCTTTCCTGTTTTCCAAAAGACTTCCAAGAGTTGTGGATTTCTGAGCAAATTCAGTTATTCCAATGCTGTCTGAAATTGATAATGATAAGGCATATTAGAATTATGAGGTTACTACTTAATTAATAGTTTTAACTGATGTAAAACAATCACCATATTGAGAAGGACAAAATATCCCAGAAACTACCTACACATATGTTTCTTTTTTCTATAAAGCACTGTCTTAAAGACCAGAAGGGGAAAAATAACTGAAGAGATGTGAAAAACCATGCCTACTATCTCATTTGTAAGACCTCATGAGGATTGCTTGCATTGAGCATTTGTTTAGAAAACCCAAGGAAATATTCAAAGAAGATGTTGTACAGCAAAACTCATCTTCATACACACACACACACACACACACACACAAAACACCTAAGAGATATAGGCCACAATAAAGTATTTTAGTTGTATTTTCACCTCTATTAGACTTTGAACTCAATTAAGATCAGAGGCAATATTTTATCTCAAGCAAGATTTCTCTTCCTATCATCATGACTTTCAAATACTCAAATAGGTCTGTTACTTCTTCAGTGTCTTAATAGTTCATATCACCACCCATACTTGCCTCCCCATTCTGACTCTTATTCATATCCTTGTATAAGTTCACCATAAATGATATATCTGACATATTGGTACTTTTCTCATTTTTTTTTCTGATACCATAGAGATACCATTGGAGCATATGAACTGTCTACACTTTTTCTTATGCATCATTTCTAAATTTTCTTCATAAATAATTTCCTTATTGATATTCTTTAGGAATATAATATTATAGATTTTTCACTGGAAGGGATCTCAGAGAGCACCTGTTATAATGCTTTCATTTTTACAGATGGACATAGTAGACCTAGAAAGGTTAAGTGACCTTCCACATGGATAGCAAGTGAAAGAGATATTTATAAACATGCATACTCATTACAATCTCGGCTTTCATTCCACCTTCTAGTTCTTAACTGTAGTTCCTTACTAATTATGTTATAGTCTGTACACATGCATCATGTTCCCCTCTCTTTTATTCTGAGTGACAGTGATATTTTTCTTCAGATAATGCAATGTCCCATGACTCAATCACAGGTACAATTTTGGTGTTGCAAATGAGGGTGGGAAGGACACCCTAGATCCAATATACAGGCCCTAGAGTGAATAAGGAAGTGATTTGCTTGCAATGTACTGAGAGATCCATTTTACTATCTGCAAGGAAGAACTATACATAAGCACACATATATGTATATGTGTACACATATATACACACATATGTGCATACACATGCATATATTTGTGGATGTACACACATACATATACATAGACACACATATATATTATGTCTATGTATGTATATATGTATGAATGTAGGTACATATCTGAAATGGAGAGGAATCCATTGAATAATAGCAGTGGAATAGGATTGGTGGAGCAACTTGCTTTTCAAAATCACAGTATGGGTTTGTTAGAGTTATTGAACAGAGTCTCATCTGGCACTATTTTCCTAGAGAATTATTTTTAAAGTATTCATTTATTATTTTTCTATATTTTTCTATTTAATTTTTATTGTGACATACTTTCTATATTTAATAAGTTGAATTTTAGAATTGTAGAGAACAGTAAAATATGTTTTAGTCTTGGCCTCAGAACTTGTGGTGGGTTAATAAGTACCTAACCAGAGTAGTTATGTCCTCTTGCATGGAAGTAGTAATTTACAATTTGTCCAGATAGTGAGATGGTTGAATGATACATGGGAAGTCCATCAGATTGAACAGAACTTCAATTTAGAGCAGTAATATTAAGAAGAGGCTATGACTGATAGAGGAAAAGCAATATATAGAAAAAAATGTATCTGTTCTCACCACTCTTAAGTAGCTAAAGCAGCAGTAGCAGATGACAAAAAAAGGAAAAACTATTCCTCCTGAAGTTCAATAAATGAAACAGAGGCAAACCTTCGATTATACCTAAATTTCTATCATTGAGTCACCTCCACTGACTGAACAATATGTAGAGAGGGAAACTACTAGCAAACAACAGTCTTAGCTTAAGGGCTAAATAAGTGTAAACTGCTATGAGCTACTGAAGAGAGTTCTTAAAAACGTAAGGAGAGAGCACTTTTGTAAAACACGTTGCCGCTACAAACCATTATATATTTACTTACAACACTGCTATAGTTATAATTATTGTTTTTCAAATACAAATGGACTAAACGGAAGTTGCATTTTATGAAATTTTGCTCTCAAACTCCATACTAAAGGCAGACAAGTTAGTCACATCTATGAATTATGTGATATTTCTTTGCATATGTTAGCTTACAAAGTTACTTTTAATGTTTATTTCCTCCCCCACCCCACCCCCCCCCATAGATAGATACAAGGTCTATATTTCACAAAAACTGTATAGAATGTTTCCTGGATCAATGCCTTCCCAATACAGATTCGCTTAAGAAGATGAAGACATCTGGTAACCTTGTCAACAACTATTTACTTACTCAAATACTAAAATGTTAATTGTTCACATGGACAAAGTATTTTATTATTCTTTTTGAAGAAATAAGGTATATGTATGTAGGTTTTCATCAATTTATGGAACACAACTAAGGAAAGTATAATTTGCATAAGAGTTGTCAATACACATTCTCAGATAAGGTAAAATTATTGTTTTAGAGAATAGCTTGGGGTACTGAGAGTTTAAATGAATGACTTAACTATAGTCACACAGATCTTATTTATCAGAAGCAATGCTTAAACTAAGGTTGCCCTGACTGAGGCAGAGACAGGCTTTTTATCCACTAGAATGAGATCTCTCATATGTTATTGACTTCTATTTGCCTCAGCATACAGTATCTAATTGCCTACCTTAAAAAAAATCCTGCTGGGACCTAGCACAAAGTTTAGATAAGCCATTGTCCCCTGCTTTCATAAAATGTTACAATCAGTCGAGCATACAGTAAGTCTAAGAGATCTCTGCAGAATATCAACGTGGATTATCTCTCTAGAAGTGCAAATCACAAGTAACCTGTACTTTCTCACCTTGTGCAATCTCATGTACTCCCATAAATCCTCCATAAGAAGTTCACTTAACATATGAGAATTATTTTCTAGACCTCTCACACTGGGGATATCAATGGTTTGATCCTGAGTATTTATTTATCTCATTACGTCCCCAAGCTTTTCTGGTTCTATGAATCTCTTAAGACACCTTTTATGTGATATTTTCTGTGCAGTGTTTTTCTCTAACAATATAATACATCCTGACTACACTCATAACATATCTCTCTTTTGTCCCTCTGTTGTTCCACTATTTTACCTTTCTGAGACTAATAAGGTATGATGGAAAGTCATATAATATTAGCATAATATTGATACTTAAAAATGAACTCTTCTATGTAAAAATTTGTCAGGAAATGTTCTGTACAGTTTCATAACAGCAATTCAGAGAACTCTCTTAATCTTGGGTCTATGTCATGGCTTATCTTTCTATCTATCTATCTATCTATCTATCTATCTATCATCCATCCATCTACCTACCTATGTACTTCTCTCTCCTTACCTTCTTCTGTTCCTTCCCTCTCCCCCTCCCTCCTTCCTTCCTTCCTTCCTTCCTTCCTTCCTTCCTTCCTTCCTTCCTTCCTTCCTTCCTTCCTTCCTTCCTTCCTTCCTTCCTTCCTTCCTTCCCCTTGGTATGACATAAACCTGCTGCATACACTATTGCTTCCAAAGATGCTACTTTATTCTCTTGCCTGAGTGGCTTCATTTATACAGCTCCTCCTAAGCAACAGAGGTGGGAGGATAGTCATAGTATCCAATGATTTTGATACATGGAAGTGATAGCTTTGGAAAATGAGCATTTCTGATCTCCACTGCTTGTATTAAGTGCTTTTTTTTTGTTTTATTCTCTACACTTTAAGTAGATGTTCTATTTTTTTTTAGTTGAGTGAATGCTTGCACTTTGCTCAAAGCAAATGGAGTAGAAAGGAAAATATGCAGGTTATGGATTAACATAAAGCATTATTTTTTTCATTTTTAATATTTCATTAATTTATTTGTTTTCAGCTTTCAATCACTTCCATAAGTCTTAAATTTTCTCCCACTCTCTCCCTGAGATGGCATACAGTCTCATAGGGTTTCTACACATAAATTCTTTTTTAAGAGTTTTATCATTTTAATTTTATTTTTAATTAAATTATTTTATTTGTTTTCAGTGTTCTACACTTTGAAATATCTTAAATTTTTTTCCCCTCCATGCTTACTCCCTCCCTGAGGCAGCATAAAATTTTACATATGTTCTACATAGACATTGCTATTAAGTATATTTTAATCTTAGTCAATTGGCACAGAAGAATTAAAATGAATGGGAGTAATCGTAAAACAAAACAAAACAAAACATAATACAAAAGAAAATTGTCCACTTCTTTGTCCATAACTCTTTCTCTGGTTGCAGAAAACATTTTGCCCCAAGAGTTCATTGGGAATTTTTTAAGTTCTTCCTTTTCAATGAAGGAGTAAGTCTACCAGAAAAATTCCTCATATGCTGTGGTTGTTGCTGTGTACAAAGTGCTTCTGGTTCTGCTCATTTCACTCAGCATCAGTTCATATAAGTCTTTCCATGCTTCTCTGAAGTCTTCCTGTTCATCACTTCTCATAGTACAGTAGTATTCCATTACATTAATATACCACAATTTATTCAGCCATTCTCCAATTTATTACCATTCCCTTGATTTCCAGTTTTTAGCCACCACAAAGAGAGCTACTATAATTTTGTACATGGGGCACCCCTTCCCATTTTTATGATATTTGGGGATATAATCCCAGAATGGTTGGATCAGTTCACAGCTCCACTAAGAATGAATTAGTGTTCCAACTCTTTCATATCTTCTCCAACATTTATCATCTTCCTGTTTTGTCATGTTAACCAATAGATAGTTTTAATTTCTTCCTCTGAAAACTGCTTATTCATACCCTTTGACCATTTTTCTATTGTGGAATGATTTATATACTTGTACATTTGTCTCAGTTCTCTGTATATTTTAGACATAGACACTAGTTGCAAAATTTTTCCCCTGTTTTCTGCTTCCCTCCTCATCTTGTTTGTATTGGATTTGTTTGTGCAAAAACTTTGCAATTTAATGTAGTCAAAATTGTCCCCTTTGTACTTCATGATGTTTTTTTTATCTTGCTTAGTCAAAAGTCTCTCTATTCTCCATAAATCTGATAAATACACTATTCTTTACTCCACTAGTTTATTTACAATATCAATCTTCATACTTAGATCATGTACCCATATGGATTTATTTTAGTGATTTGTGTCAGGCATTGGTCTATGCACAGTTTCCACCATACTGTTATCCAGTTTTCCCAGCAATTTTTGTCAAACAGTTATTTCTTATCCCAGAATTCGGGGTCCTTGTGTTTATCAAAGAGTATATTGCTATATTCATTGACTACTGTGTCTTGAGTACTTAACATATTCCACTGGTCTACCCTTCTGTTTCTTACCCAGTAACAAGTGGTTTTGCTAATTGCTACTTTATAATACAATGTGAGATCTGGTAGGGCTAGGCCACCTTTCCTAGCATTTATTTCATTAGTTACCTTGATATTCTGAACCTTTTGTTCTTCCAGAAGAAAATAAGTATCTGATAGTTTTATTGGTATGGCACTGAATAAGTAAATTAATTTAGGTAGATGTGGCATTTTTATTATATTGGCTCTGACTACCCATGAGCAACTGATGTTTTTCCACTTACTTTAATCTTGTAATTGTGTTCATTTAGTCACTGGGTTTATTTTGGCAGATATATTCCCAAATATTTTATAGTGTCTACTTTACTTTAAACGAGATTTCTCTTTCTATCTCTTGCTATGTTTTGTTAGTAATATATAGAAATGTAAAAGATTTGTGTGGGTTTATTTTGTAACATGCAACTTTGCAAAAATTATTTATCATCTCAGGTGTTTTTTTTTTACTTGATTCTGTGGAAATCTCTAAGTATATCATCATATCATCTGCAAAGTGTGATAAGTTATCTTTTCTTCACTTATTCTAATTTCTTCAATTTCTTTTTCTTCTCTTATTGCTGCAGTTAACATTTCTAGTTACATATTGAATATCAGTGGTGATAATGGGCATCCTTGTTTCATCCCTGATCTTATTGGAAATCTATCTATCTTATCCCCATTGCATATAAAGCTTGCTGAAGATTTTAGGTAGATGCTGCTTTTTTTATGGAAAACTCAATTTATTCCTTTGCTCTCCACTGTTTTCAATAAGAATTGTATTTTCAATACAATAAGTGCTGTAGTTTGTCAAAAGCTTTTTCTGCATCTATTGAGATAATCATGGGGTTTATGTGAGTTTTTTTTTTTTGTTGTTGTTGATATGATCAATAACACTAATAGTTTACCTAATATTGAAGCAAGCTTGCATTCTTTGTATAAATCCTATCTCATTATAATGTATTATTCTCATGAAAAGTTGCTGTATTCTTTTTGCTAAAATCTTATTTAAAACTTTTGGATTTATATTCATTAGAGAAATTGTTTTTTAATTTTCTTACTCTGTTTTGACTCTTCCTGGTTTAGGTACCAGAGTCATACTTGTATCATAAAAAGAATTTGAGAAGACTCTTTCCCAATTTTCCTAAAAACTCTATATAGTATTGGAATTAGCTATTCTTTAAATGTTTGATAGAATTCTCATGTAAGTCAATTCAGCCCTGGAGATTTCTTCCTAGGGTGTTCATTGATGATTTGTTCAAGTTCTTTTTCTGAGATGGGGTTATTTAAGTGTTCTTCCTCTTCTGTTAATCTGGGGAATTTTTATTTTTTAAAAATAATCATCCATCTCATCTCAATTTTTGAATTTATGGCATACAGTTGGGCAAAGTAATTTCTAATTATTGTTTTAATTTCCTACTCAGGTTCTGGCACACTCTTATTTAGTTTTCCCAGTAGTTTTTGTCAAATGGTGAGTTCTTATCCCAGAAAATGGGGTTCTTAGGTTTATTAAACTATACACTGCTACAATCCTTGATGAATCTGTCTTGTGCACCTAACTTATTCCAGTGATCTACCCTACTATTTCTTAGCCAGTGTCAAACAGTTTTGATGATTTCTGCTTTATAATACAATTTGAGATCTGGTAGGGTGAGGCCACCTTCTCTACAGTGTCTTTTCATTTATTCCCTTGATATTCTGGACCTTTTGTTCTTCCAAATGAATTTTGGTACTGCTTCTTGTAGCTCCCGATAATTATTTTCTGGTAGTTTGATTGGTATGGCATTGAATAAATAAGTTGATTTAAGTAGAATTGTTATGTTTATTATATTAGCTTAGCCTACCCATGAGCAGCTGATATCTTTTCAATAAGTTAGATATTACTTTATGTGTGTGAAAAGTGTTTTGTAATTGTGTTCATATAGTTCCTCAGGTTTGTTTTAGCAGGTAGACTCCCATATATTTCATATTGTCTGCCATAACATTAAATGGGATTTCTCTTTCTATCTCTTGCTGTTGGGCATTGTTAGTAATATATTGAAATGCAGATGACTTTTGTAGGGTTTTTTTTTGTATCCTGAAACTTTGTCAAAATTATTTATTTCAAGTAGATTTTTACTTGATTCTCTAGCATCCTCTAAGTTATGTCACAATATCATCTGCAAAGAGTGATAGCTTTGTTTCTTCTTTGCCTATTGCAATTCCTTCAAATTTAATTTCTTTTATTAGTGCTAAAGCTAATATTTTTAGTACCATATTGAATAACAGTGGTAATAGTGAATGTCCTTATTTCAGTCTAGATCTTATTGTAAATACTTCTACCTAACCCTGTTACATATCATGCTTGTTGATGGTTTTAACTAGATGCTATTTTTTAAGGAAGGCTCCATTTATTGCTTTGCTCTTTAGTATTTTTAAAAGAAATGTGTGTTGAATTTTATTAAAAGTTTTTCTTAATCTATTGAGATAATGGTATAGTTTCTGTTAGTTTTGTTGTTGATATGGTCAATTATGCACATAGTTTTCCTAATGTTGAACCAACCTTGCATTTCTGGCATAAATCCTATCTTACCAAAGTATATATTATAGTGATAAGTTGCTGTTATCTTTTTATTATATTGCATTTAAAATTTTTGCATATATATATATATATATATATATATATATATATATATATATATATGGGTTAAGTGACTTGATCAAGGTCAAATAGGTAATGAGTGTCAAGTGTCTGAGGTGAGATATGAACCCACGTCTTCCTGACTACTGCACTGGTACTCTATCTACTACATCACCTAGCACTTAACACCAATTGCCTCATCCTGGGTTGTCTCCCATCATCCTAATGAATATCTGGTTACTAGATTCAGATGGCTCTGGAGGAGCAGTGAGGTTGGTGACCTGCACAGCCCTCCCTTGCTCAAAACAAAGTCAAGTGCAAGTCATGTCATTATTTCTCCGATGACACGATTTCTTTCAGCAACGAAGGACAAACACACAAGTCTACCAGAAAAATTTCTCACACACTGTGGTTGTTGCTGTGTATAAAGTTCTCCCCATTCTGCTCCTTTCACTCAGCATCAGTTCATATAAGTCTTTCTAGGCTTCTCTGAAGTCTTCCTGCTAATAATTTTTCGTACCACCATAGTATTCCATTATATTCATATACCAGAACTTGTTGAACCATTCCCCAATTGATGGGCATCCCCTTGATTTCCAGTTTTTGGCCACCAGGAAGAGAGCTGGTGGGAGCTTTCCTATGTTTTATGTGGGAGCCTTTCCTATGTTTTATGACCTCTTTGGGATAGAGTCCCAGAAGACATATTGCTGAGTCAAAGGGCATACACATTTTTGTAGCCCTTTGGGAATAGTTCCAAATTTCTCTCCAGAATGGTTGGATCAGCCCACAGATACACCAACAAAAAATTAGTTTTCTAATTTGCACACATCTTCTCCAACATTTATCATCTTCTTGTTTTGTTTGTTAGCATTTATATATCATATACACACTATATATGTATATCTAGATCTGCATACATATACATGTGTATATGTATATATATATATATATATATATATATATATATATATGTTTGCATGTATAACTTTTTACTGAAATCGTTTTTTTCAGTTAATTCTGATAGTGCAGACAGTAGATTTTCCTATGGTCTTGAGAGCCATTGTGTTGAAATCAGAAAGTCATGGTTTCAAATACTTCATTTGAGACTTATTCACTCTGTGAATCTAGCTAATTTTCTTAAAATCAATGACCAGTTTTCTTGTCTATGAAATGAGGGAGTTGCACTTAATTACCTCTGACTACCTCTAAATCTATGCTCTGTAGGGAACAAGTGGTACTTTGATGTCTGATTTTGTATAATAATCTATAGCTTCATATCCATTCACCTCTGCTTTCTCATTTAGTAAAATGAGTGGTTGAATAATATCCACTGGTGATGATGTCAGAAAAGACAATTTTTTTTGTCATACCTAACAGGGAAATTAATTTCTCTAGTTCAATATAGGGCAAACTTTTCTGAGAAAGAAAGAAATATGCAATTTGACATGTTCTTTCTACAACAGCAAGGTTGATATTTTGATTTTTTCCCATGTTGATTAGGAAATTAGAACTGTAATGGAATTTGAGGCTATTTAATTTCAAGAAACTATGCTTCTTTAAATTACAGTATTTTGGGAAGTTATTTCTATCCCAAATCTATCAGAAATCATTCTTCTTTCCTGAGACTATCCAAATCTGAAGATTTTTGGATTTAGAGAAGCAAATATATTTCTCAGTCCATCTGGTAGTTCATTAGAATGCCATAGATATATAGCACCTATACTATTGTCATAAAATTACATTTATAATCTTTTTCTTTCCAAATATTATGATCAAAAAGGGAAATTAAACCTAGAAAAATCAGTCAAATTCAACAAAATATCATGGATTGTGGGGCATTATTCTAGAAAAGTAGCAAGGACCTCAGGAAAATAATAGGCATTTGTGGAGGGGGAAGAAACAGATAATAGATAACATGGAAGGCTTTTGAGAGATGACAGTAATAGCAGGACTGGTGATAGACAAATGGATAGAAGAGTCTATGACTAAAACATGAGTGCCCAGAAATCTCTGAGGAAAACAAAGAGGTAGTCATCTACCACTATTTCTTCCTTTACCCCTAACTCATGAACTATGTCCCTTCCCCTTGTCAAGGAAAATCCCTTTGCATCAATTTTAGAACTAATTCCCTCCCATCACTCCAGCAGATTACTCCCTTTCAGATTCACATGCTCTTCGTCATGTCTCTTCCTGTCTACTGGTTGTTTCCCTGCTACTTACAAACATGTCCTATTCCACTCTATCTTCAAATTAAACTGAACATCTCTGCTAGCTCTTTCCTTTTTCTCTTTTGTTTTGTGAGTAAACTCCTAGAAACAATAATCTAAAATGAGTATATCAGTTTCTTTTCTCACACTCTTATAATTTATGTATTTTGGCTTTTGGTCAAATTCACCTACATATTTCAATTTACGTCACTGTCTCTTAAGTTATCAGTGATCTTTTAATAAACCTTATGAGCTTTTCCTCATCCTTCTTTATCTCTCTTCAGTCTTTGGCACTGTTGACCCTTCTCTTCTCCAGCATACTCTTTTTCCTCTGGGTTTTCATAATAATGATTCCTTGATAATCTTTTACCTGCCTTATCAGTTCTTAGTTTACTTTACCTATGCTTCATTTAGATCATATTCACTAACTGTGATCACTCCTAGGTTATCTTTTCTTTTTCTTTTATACTATCTCAATTAGTAATGTCATTGGCTTCCATAATCCAATCATTGTTTGTGCAGATGATTTGCAGATTACTTATCAGTTCTTAATCTTTCTCATTATTTCTAGTCTAGTATTTCCAATTGAAAATTAGGTGTGTAAAGTAGATATTCTATCAACATAGTAAGTTCACTACGTCAAAAACTGAACTCATTATTTTTCCCTTTGAAACTTTCCTATTTCCCTATTAAGCTATTGAAGAAAACATTTTCGTGCCAATATAACTTGGAACATAAATGTCACCTTTGATGCCTCCTCACCTCTCACACATCAAATTAGTTTACAAGTCCTAACTTTACATTTACTACATCTCTTCTCTCCTCTGGCATTGACTCTTGAAATAACTTTATGAACTGTCTGTCCCTGTCTCTGTATCTGTCTCTGTCTCTCTCTGTCTCTCTGTCTCTGTCTCTCTCTGTCTCTGTCTCTCTGTCTCTGTCTCTCTCTGTCTCTCTGTCTCTGTCTCTGTCTCTCTCTCTCTCTCTTTGTCTCTCTCTCTCTCTCTCTCTCTCTCTCTCTCTCTCTCTCTCTCTCTCTCTCTCTCTCTCTCTCTCTTTTCTCTCTTCAGACAATGCATTCCCAATTCAGCCATCAAATGTATTTTCTTCAAGTATTTTAAGCCCATTTCATGAACTCCACTTGACTCACTTGGGAAAAAGATCAAATCTAAAATCATTTATTTGACTTAAATTCCTTTGCAACCAGACTCTTTTCTACATTTCTACTTGTTTTTGCACTTTACTCACTTCCACATACTTTCTGATTCAATGACATTTCCCTTTTTGTTGTTATTCACACATGACATACTATTTCCTGACTTCATGCCTTTTCACTGGCTCTCCCATGTTTAGAATTTTCTCAATTCTCATCTACACCTCTTGGCTTCTTCCGTCACTCAGATAACATCCCACTTTTTATAACAGTCCTTTCTGATCTCTCTCAATGCTGGTGTGTTCCTTCTAAGATTACCTCCTATCTTTATAGTTACACATTGTATTTTTATCTACTTCAGACAAAATTTGTTTTGTTTTGTTTGTTATCTCTTCCTTAAAAATATGAATTCCTTGAAGAGATGGAATATTGATTGCCTTTCTTTGAATACACAGCATTTCATACAACATAGAAAATGCTTATTTTATACTTGTTTCTGTTGTTGTCTGACCTCATGAAAAATCAGAGAAGTGGTGAAATTTTTGTGTCATTTGAGTCTTTGTGACCCCATTTGGAGGTTTGTTTTTTTTTTTTTAAATAAATTTATTTATTTAACTTTTTACATTTATTTTGACAAAATATTGGGTTCCAAATTTTCTCCCCCTTTCTCCCCTCCCCCACCCCAATACACTGAGCATTCTAATTTCCCTATCACCAAGCTGCCCTCTCTTCTATCATCCCTCCCTTCCCTTGTCCCCATCTCTTCTTTTGTCTTGTAGGGCCAGATAATATTCTATTCCCCATTAGCTGGATTTCTTATTTCCTAGTAACAAGAACAATACTAAACAATTGTTCCTAAACTTTGAATTCCAACTTCTCCCCATTCCTCCCTCTCCACCCATTCCCTTTGGGAAGACAGGCAATACAATATAGGCCAGATCTGTGTAGTTTTGCAAATGACTTCGATAATAGTCGTGCTGTGTAAGACTAACTGTATTTCCCTCCATCCTATCCTGCCCCCCATTGCTTCTATTCTACTTTTTGATCCTGTTCCTCCCCAGGAGTGTTGATTTCAAATTGCTCCCTCCTTCCATTGCCCTCCCTTCCATCATCCACCCCTATCCTACTTCTCCCCTTCTCCCCCACTTTCCTGTATTGTAAGATAGGCTTTCATACCAAAATGAGTGTGCATTTTATTCCTTCCTTTAATCGAAGGTAATGAGAGTAAAGTTCATGTTTTTCTCTCACCACCCCTCTTTTTCCCTCCACTAAAAAGTCTCCTGCCTGCCTCTTCTATGAGAGATAATTAGCCTCATTCCATTTCTCCCTTTCTCTTCCCAATACATTTTTCTCTCACAGCTTCATTTTTTTAAAGATATGATCCCATCCTATTCAATTCACTCTGTGCTCTCTTTCCCTGTGTGTGTGTGTGTCTGTGTGTGTATGTGTAATCCTGCCAACTACCCAGATACTGAAAAGTTTCAAGAGTTACAAATATTGTCTTTCCATGTAGGAATGTAAACAGTTCAACTTTAGTAAGTCCCTTATGACTTCTCTTTGCTGTTTACTTTTTCATGCTTCTTCTCATTCTTGTGTCGTTTCATCAAGAATGCTTAAAAGTCTTCTATTTCATTGAAAGTCCAGTTTTTCCCCTGAAGTATTATACTCAGTTTTGCTGAGTAAGTGATTCTTGGTTTTAGTCCTAGTTCCTTTGACTTCTGGAATATCCTATTCCACACCCTTTGATCCCTTAATGTAGAAGCTGCTAGATCTTGTGTTATCCTAATTGTATTTCCATAATACTGGAATTGTTTCTTTCTAGCTACTTGCAATATTTTCTCCTTGACCTGGGAATTCTGGAATTTGGCCACAATGTTCCTAGGAGTTTCTCTTTTTGGGTTTCTTTCAGCGGTTATCGGTGGATTCCTTGAATATTTATTTTGCCCTCTGGTTCTAGAATCTCAGGGCAGTTTTCCTTGATAGTTTCATGAAAGATGATGTCTATACTCTTTTTTTGATCATGGCTTTCAGGTAGTCCCATAATTTTTAAATTGTTTCTCCTGAATCTATTTTCCAGGTTAGTTGTTTTTCCAATGAGATATTTCACATTATGTTGCATTTTTCATTTTTTTGGTTTTGTTTTGTGATTTCTTGGATTCTCATAAAGTCATTAGCCTCCAAAGGCTCCATTCTAATTTTGAAAGAACTGTTTTCTTCAGTGAGCTTTTGAACCTCCTTTTTCATTTGACTAATTCTGCTTTTGAAAACATTCTTCTCCTCATTGGCTTTTTGAACCTCTTTTGCCAATTGAGTGAGCCTATTTTTCAAGGTTTTATTTTCTTCAGCATTTTTTTGGGTATCTCTTAACAAGGTATTGACCCGTTTTTCATGCTTTTCTTGCATCTCTCTCATTTCTCATCCCAGTTTTTCCTCTACCTGTCTAACTTGATTTTTAAAATCATTTTTGAGCTCTTCCATGGTGTGAGCCCATTGAATATTTATTTCAGATGTTTGGGATACAGAAACCTTGATTTCTATGTCTTTATCTGATGGTAAGCATTTTTCTTCCTCATCAGAAAGGAAAGGATGAAATATCTGTTCACTAAGAAAGTAACTTTCTATGGTGTTACTTTTTTTCCCCTTTTCTGGGCATTTTCCCAGCCAGTTACTTGACTTCTGAGGTTCCTTTCCACACCTAACTCACCTCCAAATATGCCCAGCTATTACTTGGGGTCTGATATTCAAATGCTGCTTCCCAGCCCCAGGGCTTTCAGCGGAAGCAAGGCTGCTTTTCAATGTAAGATTAAATTCAGGTTTTCATGTGGGGGCAGGGCCACAGCACAGAGCTCAGTTCCCTCAGGTGGTTTACATGGCGACCTTCAACAGTGGAACTGGGCTCCTGTCTGCTTTGGGAGCTCCTGTCAGCTACTGCCTCCCTAGGGGGCCCAAGTTATGGATACACCCCACTCCCCTCTCAGCCAGTCACCAGGCCCTGTCACTGACCTTTGCGCCCGTGGGTGAAGGGAACCATGCGCCTGCTGGAGATTCCATCCTGAAGCCCTCCCAGATCCACTCGTCCCAGGGCCATGGGGCCAGGGCAGGGCTGGGCTCCACTCCACATTCCAGTGCACGATGGATCCCTGGTGTTGGTTTTTTTGGTCTCTCTGGAACAGAAATCTCCTCCACTCAGTCATTACAGGGCTTCCTCTGCTCCAGAACTTGTCGGGAGTTCCTCCTTACAAGGCATTTTATAGGCTGTGGGTTCAGGAGCACTATAGTGTATGTGTGTTTTTCTACTCCACCATCTTGGCTCCTCCACCTATTTGGAGTTTTCTTAACAAAAGTACTTGAGTTGCTCATTATGTCCTTATCCAGCTCATTTTATACATGAGGAACCAAGGCAAACAGGGTTAGACTCAGGTCACACTAGTAAGTTTCTGAGACCTGCTTTGAACTCATGATGATGAGTCTTTCTGATTCCAAATGCAATGCTCTCTCCATTGTACCACCTGGTTGCCCCAGAATTGTGGACAGGAGACATAGAATTCATATATATACACGGTCTACAGAAGATAATAGGATTTTTCCTACTAATATGCAGGTTTTTTGTTTGTTTATTTTTAGTACTTAAAGCCAGGAAATCGTTTGAACACTTACTAAGATGTGGGATAGATTGTTATTGCTTTGCAAACAAAGAGGGATGCTTACTAATCCTATTTCTGTTCATTATTATCCTGAACATGTTAATATCAAATTTTTTGGCAGCCTTGGTTGTTTTCAGAAAGGAAGAGAATACCCACAGAGGAAAGCCAAAATAAAACAATTTCAAAAGTACAAAGATAAAATTTTGAGTTTGGGAAGTATGAAAATGTATAGCTATTAAGAAGGATTCCACCATTTAACTAAGCTGTGTATAAGTTTTGAACGTTTTCTATGGAGCTTAGATTACACCTGGGATTTTGCAAAGTTTGAGAGAAACTTTCTCACAGTACATTTGTGAGTAAGATGGAATGAAGTTGATGAGTTGATGACTGACATCTATCTTTATAGAGCTTTGAAAACTGCTTTACATATTTTACATCATATTCAACTCACAGTAGGAGTAATCTTGAATTCATTTCTTTCTTTTCACAAGGTTGCTAGTAACTAGCCTTTCACTTACCTTCAACTGCTACAAGGTTTGGGTACTTCATTATAATGAGGATTGGAAAGAGGGATGGGCTAGGTAAAATTTTGATTTCTCCCAAAGACTGGAGTACTGGGGCAGGTTGTTTGGAATGAATTCACAGACTCAAGCATTCTTGAAGTCCAGGAAAAGATTTATTATGCTTTTAAGTGGTCAAGAGTTTGTAGGGAACCTGCAATCTTAGAAGAGTACAACTAAAGTTTGTATAAGATATTCTATATTAAAACATGTTCCAAATATGTTTTTGATGATGCAGGACAGGATTAGGGAGTGGTTGGTTCTTAAAGGAAAAGGTTTTTTAGTATCCACTGTGCAGGCATTTTACCCAGAGTTCATTGCAAAATAGCCCAAGGCTTGGAGCTAAATGGAGATGTGGTTTTAGACCTGAAATGTTACTAACTCCACTAATGATCAGGACTGACTAAGGAATACCAGGCTGCTCTCATCAATGTTTTGTTAGACAAGATCAATATAAGGGAGTATATGTATGTTTAAGTCTAAGATACATGTAATTGGTCAGTGAGTAACAAATGCCATTATGACTCAGTATACAATCACTTCAGCCAGTACACAGCTGGTTCAAACTAATACATTCTAAAGGTACAGCTGGCGACTGTAGCAGCAAGGGAGATAATGGTTGTTGCAGCGGTAGATTGTTTATGAGTTGGTGAGAAACTGCTTGGTATAGTGTTTTGAGGCTAGGGAGAAATGTGATTTTTATAGAGAAATGTGACTTGTGATTTTAGAATTGGGCTCCAAGCACATGCACTCAAGCACCCCATAAAGTCTATATAATCATGTCTTCACAAATTAACTATCATTTTCTTTCACATCAGCAGCATCAATTAATACAATTTTTACCTTTGCTAGAGGTGAAAAACAAAAAGGCATTGGTGTGCCCTTAGTCCTCCCATCACTTGTAAGTTTCCTACTTTCCATCATAAGCAACTCTGAACTTCCTCTATATGACAATAACTTTCTACCGTTTCAGCCCTCTGTGTATTTAATTCTTTCTATATCTAATCCACATCCTCTTTATGAATTGTAGTTAATGAACTACTCCATGCTCTTTTAGATTATTATTTTTCTTGTTCAGACTTTACTATCCTCTAATCTAATTGTAGCCTCCTGGCTAACTTTACAGTTCAAATAAATACTGTTATCTGCTTTTTGTATTTTTTTTTGCTCTATTGCTGATTAGAACTTTCAAAATTCTAACACCAGATTATATCCACCAACTGTTCTTTTTCTACTCTTTTAATATGGGACTGTGTTGCAGAAATGGTTTAGCTATACTATGTATTGATTTAGCTTGCTACAAGGTAATGTCCTTATTCTTCTCTAATTGACAGTTGACTGTCTGTTATACTCCTCAGATTGGCTAATCAAAATTTTCTTTGTTTCCCTGAACCACTGCATACGCATCTTTTTTTTCTTGTACAAAAGTGTTCACCTTAATCATTCATAAGAAAATAAGAAGTCATTTTCTGAATTTTCTCTTTTTCACTATTCTGTACCTCAAAACAAATATCTCATTGTCTCTTCATTTTAGGTTCTTTGTTATTCTCCTCACATATTTTACTGATTCTCTTGATGCCATCATGTCATATCTCCTCTGATACATTTCTGTCTTACATACCTTCTTTTCTAATTTTCAGATCCTCTGATCTTTTAAAAACCTATAGATTGTAAAGTTTTCTTTTCTACATATTTTCCTAATCACAAAACTCAAGAGAAAGGAAATATACACCTCTTATCAATTTACTAAACCAGAATCTTAAAGATAATAAAAAAAAATCACCTTTCAAAGTAAACATTTCATAAATCAACATCAGGGAACACTAATGCTTGTTATGAAAAGAGAGGAGTAGGAATGTTACAGGGAAGGGAGGGAGGTTAAAGTAGAGGATAGAATTAAGATGGAGGATGTATCCAAATCATGGAATTGCTCTCTTTAAGGGAATGAGCTCCAATCTTGAGAGAGGACTATTAACCTATCTTGGAGGGAGTTCACTACCCCGATATAAGATTTCCATAGGGCTCTGGAAACTTAAAATTAGAGTACTTTCAACATTGGAAGGGGAAGGACAAGGGAGTGACAATGTCAAAGACAAATAGCATGGAGTACTAAGAAAATTAGAAAAACTCAAAGAGAATAGTAGGGCCCAAACAAATATCTAGCTAACAAGGAGAAAAGCCAGTAGAGAGGATCAGAAAACCAACAAAAGGAAGGTGCAAAGCCTCAGACAGAAGCAAAGGCATTTTTTCACAAGTATTACAACATGAAGGAAAAAAAAAAAGAACTGATAAAAATTTGAGAAAAAACAGAATCCCAGTGTATCTATATTTATCATGGAACAATTAAAAACATCTTTAAAATATTCAAAAGACAAATAAAATTCAAAAGGATAAATTAGTATAGCATTTTGGTTAGAAATAAAATATTTAAATCAGAGTAGAGAGAGAAAATAGAAGATAACTTCAGAATACCGGACAAAAGCAATTCAACAATGCTAAAAAAAAAAAAAAAAAAAACAAAAACAAAAAAAAACAAAACTCTAAATCTAAGGATGATAAAATTAGTTTGATAGAATTATTATTTTTGATTTATTGAATAAAATTCCATAGAATAAGTATTCTTAGACATTTAGTGATATGGGAGGTAGGATTTTAATTAAAATCACTCCGACATTCAGGACCTACACTATGCTGAATGTCTTTTATTTATCTTAAATTAAATTTCAACTAATAGTACTGAAAATAAAGGTGAACAGGTAAATATTAACCTGAAGTTTCTATAGATGTATTTAAGTATTCATTCCTTTTATCAGTGGCTTGGAATTGAATTGAATTCAATTCAAAGAAAGCATGAATTATATGATTATCAAATTTGTGGAGGACAAAAAATTGTGAGGGACAGCTAATATGGATTATAATATTAGAATCCAAAAATTGTCCATGGACAAAAAAGAGGGCTGACAAACCACAGTATATGGGCCAAATCAAATACACTTGTTTTTGTCCAGCTAATGAGCTAAGAATGATTATTTCTTCATTTTTAAAAAGTTTTGTTGTATTTAATTTTTTTTAAATGGACTCATAGGATATAGAAAAACAGGTATTAAGAAGAATTTTACCATAGTGATCATTTCACAAGACCTGGACTAGATTATTGGGCTAATCTATAGTAATATGATGAAAACATGAATATAAATTTCTACATTTGTCTTTCAAAATTGAATTTTCTAAATGTAGGATAGTGGTAGGCCTTACTAATCCATAGAACTTGTGAAAATAAAAAATGTAATACTCTGAGTTTTAGTGAAGAACAGGGTCATTACGAATTAACAATGTAATGAAGTCATTCCAAAAAAGCATAATATAATATTTGAGTGCATTAAGAGACTCAGGACACTTAAAATTATATAGGGTATAGTCATTTGGCTCTCTTCCTTTGGTATATCAGTTCTGTAATATCATATTCATATCTTGGCCATATATTTTAAGAATGATAATAAAATAATGAAACTAATTTTTCATCTGTGAAAAAGCAGAATGAAAAATAAGAGTGACAAAAAAATAAGAGGACCAAAAAAGCTATTTCGTGGGAAAAATGGGTAAAGGAACTAGTAATTTTTAGCTTAGAAAGAAGAAATTAATGGGAAATTCTTTTTCAAATATATGAAAGACTTCTCTATGAAGAAAGATTACATTTTTTTTGTCCCTGGAGGAAGAAAAATAAGTTTAATAGGTAGAAATTAGAGAAATGAATATTTAGATTTGATATAAGGACAGAAAACAACATACAAAACCAATAACAAAATAACAATGCCCATCCAAACAATTATGATTTGCAGAATTTAATGGATTTTAGACATCAAAGATTTGGACCTGGAAGGGAACTCAGAAGACATCTACTCCAATGTGTTCATTTTACATATGAGGAAGTTAAGCCCCAAAGAAACTAAATAAATTATCCAGAGTGACTCATGTAGGTAACTCAGCTCTCCAAGATTTGGACCTGTGTTATTTGATAACAAATCTAGGTCTATTTCCACTGTACCTCACCTATGCAACTTTGAGTTTCCTCTTCTGGAAGTCCTCAGTTTGTTCTAGAAGGGAATGACTACTTTTTGACAAAGCTAATGGAATTGTTCTTTTTGGAATGGAATGAATTCATTGGTATGACACATAGAAAGCTGGGATAAATCACTACTTTTTCAAGTGAGGCTAATTGGAAAGACCAGGGATCCCCAATATGTGACACCTAATAGGATGATTCTGTAGTCAAAATTTGCCTTCTAAATCAGACTTTTACTAATGTCATTATGATTTTTGTTAATTTGTTAAACTATAGTTATTTCTCCAGATGTTGTTTGCTTCAAGTTCACCAGTTTCTCTCATTGTTTCTGCTCAACAATTATAGAAGCATGTTCCTTCTGTCATTCTTCCCTATAATCCCTGATGTCTGTTTTCCTTCTCCAGGAATTTTGATTCTATCTCAGTATCACCTTGTCCTCCACATTGGCTTGAAATATTAAATAATGTCTCTGGGTAACAAGCCTATTTAGTTAGCCTCAAGAAGTCTGTAGTCCTAAAACTCTGCTAGGAAATATAGACAAGTCACTTAGGTTCCCTGAGACTCACCTCAAAACTAAAAGAGGAACAGTATGGAGTGATAGAAAGTGCACTGCACTTGGAGTCAGAAGAGCCCATGTGAATCCCACTTCTGATGCTTAACTATGTGACCATAGTGAAGTTAGAGATTTGGCCCTTGGTTTATCTGTAAAATAGAAAAAAACACATATAACCTTGTTTGACAACTTTACTGTGAGGATCACGTGACAACACAATCCATAAAAGCTATTGAAAGTTGGATAAATGTCCTTCACTTTGGTAACCTCAAAACATTACATTAAGACGAGGTGTTTATTATATTCTCACATATCTATTACATAAACTTGTTACTCTCCTATTCCCTGCCCTTCACCCTTGTGTGAAAATCTTGAAACTTGAGGATGTTAAGCCTCACAGAACCCTTCTTGTCTCAAACACTTTACTGTCAATTCTGCCTCTCATTTTTTGCTATGCTTATGCAATTTTCCACCTTACATTCATAGTTTGTCTTTCCTCCCTAAGTTAATTACTGTTCATTTGTCCCTTACTTCTTTGACTTCTCAAGGTTACTTAAATTTAAATCCTAATGGAAAAAAGTTAACTACCCCACCCACCCTGATGTCATTGGCAAAATTAATGAGTATTCTTTCTATCCTATTGCCCTCTCAATAATTTATAAACTCTTTGACTTTAAATAGCTTTCTTTGTAAAGCATCTGAGCTTATTCAGAACCTATTTAAGATTATTATCAATTCATATGCAATCATTCCAAATGCTTCAGGACATATCTTTTATTGTTTATTCAGTTTTATATTCTGAGGTAAATGCAAAAATTGAACACTTTCTATATATAAAAAACACACAAAAATTATATTATGTGATGAATTTCATTTTATTTCTTTTAAAATATACATATATTTACATACATGCATATTATATGTATGTATTTATACTTATACCATCTATCTATCTATCTATCTATCTATCTATCTATCTATCTATCTATCTATCTATCTATCTATCTGTCTGTCTGTCTGTTGGTCTTTCCATCTATCTTAATCCTACCTATTACTTTCAAAACTGTCCAGTCTGTCTATGTTTCCTTATAAACTGCCTTCAGTTATGTTATTTGATTTATTCTTTTTTGCAGTTTCAATATCTTACTTTTATGCATCATTATTACTAACCCTCTTTTGTTCACTGCACTACCTCCCAAATCAATTTAAAAGTTAAACTAGGAAAAAATAGTCATAGTACAACAAAGAAGCATGTTGAGCAAAATAAATCCATGTAGTATTCATACCTATAAACGGCTTTATTTTACTGCACCTTGAGTCCATCTCTCTCTCTCTCTCTCTCTCTCTCTCTCTCTCTCTCTCTCTGTCTCTCTCTCTCTCTCTTTGCTTCCCTCTCAATAAATGAACTGTTTCATCATAGATCTTTTGTAGATATGGTTGATCATCAATGTGATCAACTGTTTAAGACTTTAAAAGATTTTTTTTGCTTTATAATATATTTATTCTCATACAAACCACTGCCCTAGTTCTTTTCACTCACTTCTCCATCATTTAATATTATTCAGAATTCTCTGAAATTGTCTCTTTCATCATTTTTAACAGCATGTTAGTAATCCATTCCTTTCATATACCACAATTTTTTTCAGTAATGCTCTTCAATTAGTGGGATCTTTTTCTTTTTTTTTTTTTTGCCATTAAGCCCCCTTTAGGATCAGCAGCCTTTATTTGCTCATGAATAATAATCCTTCCCCTATATTATTCTCTCTCAACACCTTTTATTACTTCTTGCTTACCCATTGAACTTGACATATTTCTACACTGAGATGTGTGTGTATGTGTGTTTATATTCAACTCTCTTTTTGTTAGTTGCAGAAAAGACTGATCATTTCATTCATGCTCCTTCCACCCCTTCTTTCATGTTTTTATGCTCTTTCTATACCCTAGTTATGAGAGATAGCAAGTTCCCTCTTTTTAAATTTGTGCAATTATTTCACCATCTTTTCTTTCCTTTCTTATAACTATCAGACCATATCCAAATAAACTCCAGGTCTTTAAAAAAATTCCCTCAATACCCTTTGAAGTTATTAATGTGCTGAAGAGACATTTCTTTCTTCTTTATGAGAATGTTAGCACTCCAGCATCATATGGCCCTTCTAATTACTCAAATAAGTATACCTAATTAGATTTCTCTTGGCTTGTGTTTGTACTTTAATTCTAATATTATCTCTGTTTTTTTCATCATAAATGTTGAAAATGTTCTATTTAATGAAATAATATTTTACTGCTTTTGGAATATTACTCAACTGCAGAATAAAGCATTCATTATCATAAGCCTATAGATTTTTCCTTTGAGATGTATTGCTATTCTAAATCTTCCTCTTACATAAAATGAAGGCTGTCTAGTGTTGTGTGATCTTCATTTTGGTTCCTTGATACTTGACCTCCTTTCTGGTTCTTTGCAATATTTTCAAAATTTGTTTAGAAGTTCTATATTTTGGCATTCCTGAATTTTTACTTTTGGGAATATTTTTCAAGAAGGAAACAGCTAAGTATTTTTTTTTAATCTTTACTTTGCCCTCTGGTTCAAATAGATATGAATAATTTCAATTTATGATTTTTTCATAATTTCCATTTTTAAGCAGTTTTCAAGCAGTCCACTGATTCTTGGATGAGGTCTTCTTTAACTGTTACATAAGTCACTTGCTTTTGATACAACAAATCTCTAATTTCTAATTTTTTCAGTCTTTTTTTTCTAAATTTCTTGCTAGAAAAAACTCGTAAGTCACTGATTTTGGTTTGGTCTGATCTAACTTTGAGGGAGTTTGTTACTTGAGCTTACCTCTTTTTCACTTCAAAGATATTTATTCTACTGTCAATTACTTACCTAAGAGCTTTCAGCTAATTATTTATCCCTTGGGTTATTAATTCTAGGTATTCAAGTGGTTTTTAATAGGAAAAGAAAACAACTTTTTTTTCCTCTGAGTGTCTGCTTGGGGTTGCAATAGAGATAAATCTATAAACTTTTTAAAATGCTAATTATTATATTTGGTTTATTTAACTCTTCCACTCCAGTTACTGAATTGGAATTTAATACCAAGGCCAGTATCTACATTCTGCTAAACTTTTAGTTGGATTAAACAGACTTGCTTGATTTCAACTTGGATCACCTAGAATTCTATGGTGACTTTAACTCCTCTGGATTTATATATCTAGAACCTTTGATGTTCAGATTTTGAGAAGTTAAATGACTTCTCTGATATCTCAGGACAACTTACGTAAAATGTCAGAGTTTTCTGGTACCTAGATTGCTTTGTCTGGATTCTGGTGTGTGACACATGTTGCTGATACTTCAAGATTCTCCTATCAGATGTCTTGATAGTTTCCAGTCATTGCAGAAAGGTACCAGCTTGTTTGCCTGTTCTGGCCCTGACTTTTCTGATAGTTCCCTTTCCTATTGCTTGTCAACTTCTGGTTGACTTTTTGTATCCTTTTGGTAAGAAGTACCTGAATTTTTCTGCACTTAACAGCATTTTTTTCCCCAAACACATGTAAAGATAGTTTTCAGCATTCATTTTTGTAAGATTTTTCTCTCTCACTCTCTTCTCTTCTACCTCCCTGAGACAGCAAGCAATCTAATACAGCTCATACACGCACAATACATGTTAAACACTTTTCCACATCAATCATATTGTGAAAAAAGAATCAAAACAAAAAGTAAAAACCATAACAAATTAAAAAAAAAACAAAAAAAGTGAAAACATTGTGCTTTGATATGTGTTCAGACTCTATAGTTCTTTCTCTGTATGTGAATAGCATTTTCTATCATGGGTCTTTTGGAATTGCCTTGGAACATTATATTTCTAATAACTAAGTCTATCATAGCTGATCATCATATAATGTTTCTATTACTCTAGACAATATTCTCCTGGTTCTGCTCACTTTGCTCAGAATCAGTTATTGTATGTCTTCCCAAGTTTTTCTGAAAGACACTTGCTCATTATTTCTTATAGAACAATAGTATTCCCTTACATTCATATAACACATCTTCAGTCATTCTCCAATTGATGGGCATCCCCGCAATTTCCAGTTTTTGCCACCACTAAAAAGAGACACTATAAATATTTTTAAACCTGAATTTCTTGATTATTGCTTAGTCTACTACACTTTTTCAGAATTTTCTTTTTTCTTTCCTCAGTATTGCAAAATTAGAGATTGTTGTCCTTTGTTTGATCAGGCATGTAGTCCAGAGATCTGTCTTTTTTTGTTTACTAAATAAAGAAATTTTCTCTTTCAAGGTCTTCAAAGAGCCTTGAATTTTTACAGATCACAATTTGCAACATATTATGAATATTCATGCTCATATTTTATCTATCAATGGTAACTTCACTGGAATTTTGCTAAAGTGCCTAGTCTTTGTATCTGTAATGCCTGTCATAGTATTTTGCAAATAATAGTTGATGAACAACTTATGATATGTGACTGGGATGGAATACTATTGCACTAAAAGAAATGAGGAGCTCAATCATCTTAGAAAAATACGGAAGGATTTTTACAATATAATGAGGAGTGAAATAAGCAGAAACAAGAGAACATTGTATATGGAACAGCAATATTATTTTAAGGATGACTGAGTGAATAAGTTATTTTTACTATTATAAATACCCAAATGAACTATAAAGGACATATGAAGAAAGATGCTATTTCTATGCAGAAAAAGAACTGATAAATAGAAGTATGCATAGAATGATTTCAACATATATGAACATATGTATGTGTGTGTATATATATATATATATATATATATATATATATATATATATATATATATATATATACATGTGAATGTGTCTGTGTATGTATATACAATTGTTTATGTTGAATGGTGACCATCAAGAGGGTGGAATGGGGGAAGGGAAGAAAAAAGGGACAAAATTTACATGGTAGCTTTTTTGCATATTTAAAAGGCATAGCAAGTTGTACAAAGAAGATTTACAATTTCATGTGCAATCATTTTATTATTTTACCGTTATAGAAATGCTTCTTTTGCTCCATAAATTAAAAATAAAATACTTTAAAATAAATGTTTCTTGAATTGAATTTACTGAAACAACAAAGATTAAGTATACTTAGATGTTGCTGTATTCTTCTATTTCTTCCAGAAGACATCATTATAATGCCATATTGCCCTAAATCTATTTCTCATCCAAATTTCTTGATTTCTGTTAAGGCCACCAGTATACAGCCAATCATTGGGTTTTACTGTTTTACAGCAAACTTTAATTCTTCTCTCTCCCTAATCTCTTATCTGATCAATTGTCAAATCCTGTGGATTCTACTTCAAAAATATCTCTTACTCCTCCCCTTTCTGTCTACTTACATGGTCTCTATCGTAGGTAATCAAGGATTCTTTATCTTAATTACATAGTTCCTTATTGGTTGCCCTGTTTCCATTCTCTTCTATTTTTAATCTATAGTCAAAAACAGCTTCCAAAATAATCTTCCTAGAGGACGTTTTCCATAGCATATCCATATTCAAGTCTGTTCACGACTCTTCAATGACTCCCTATTTTCTTATGAAATATTCATTCTTCAGTTTGGTAGAGAATGCTCTCCACATATTGAATACAAGTTTCCTTTTGCTGTTTATTTCATGTTATTTATTTTTACAAACTCTATGATACAACAATATTAACATAGTTTCTATTCAACAAATTTGGCATTCCAACTGTCATGTCTCATTATCTTTTTGCAGGCTGCCTTATATTTGCAATGTTTATTTTCCTCACCTCCTTTTATTAATATCCTTGTTTTCTTTCAAGGCTGAACTCAGTTTCTACCTCCAATGATAAGCTTTTACTGATATTTCTAGTTAGTTCTCTCTAATAGATTTCAGTGTAATTTTCATTTACTTATTTTTAGTTATAGTATAGACTCCCACCTCTCCCAACCTACCCACCTCAGAAAATGAGTGGAATATAAATTCCTTGGGGCTAGTAACCTTTTATATGTATGTTTGTTTTTCTTTCCTTTGTTTCCTTTTTTTCCCTTTCTCCAGTACCTTATACATAGCAGGAACTTAATGAGTGCTTGTAAGTTGATGATAATAAAAACTTAGCATCATGCACATTGAAAAGGTTCTATCCAAAAGAATTTTTACAATCACAGTAGAACAAGTATAAGAACTCATTAGTCGAGTATGAAAAGTCTAACTTCTGGGAACACTTCACACTCCCCAACTTTTTTTGAATGACCTTCTATTCAACTACTGATCATGACCGATGATATTTACTTTATTTGATCAGACAAAAAGATCAGTGGCTTGAGGTAGTATGTGTGTAGATGATAGTAATGAAGGCAAAAGGATAGACTCTTAAAGAGTTCTGGAAGAACACACATTTATAAGGGATATGTCATAGAAATGGAGTGTATGGTTATTATCTGAGTGTTTTATTTTTTTAATGTAATGCTATCTTGTCTCAAGTTGTCTAATTAGTAAAAAATTAAATAAATATAATTCACTTTGTTGAAAATTGAACAAACAATCCTTCCCCTCATCTCCTTTTTCATGTGTACGATCAATCTCAGGAGGCTATCAACTTCTGAATTATTTTCAATGTGAAGTGTCCCTTCTTTACTTTGTAGATCTAACTTTTCCTTGATTTTCTCTGCTCTCACAAATAACCACAGAAAAATGCTTTCTCCACTAGTTTTTCTGCTTTAACTTTTTGCTTCTCCCTTTTACTTTCTTGTCCAGAAGACAGAAAGCAATTTCACTAAGTGCTAAACATAATCGCTCTGCATCCACGCATAAATCTCTAGGTAGCATATATAGTCCATCTCATATGGAACCCATATTTCTTTGCTTCCTTAAAAAGCACACTGGCCCATCATTGCTGTGTGACTCCCAAACTCAATTATGATTGAATCTCACATGCATTCTTGAAACTAGCTCCTTTCACCTTTATTGTAGGTGAGGAAAGAGGTAGAGTTTTTGCATTTCAAAGGAGATTTGTTCTCTATTAGTGAAAGAACAGAAAAGAAAGACAGCTTAGCAGAGAATAGAGAATTAAAACATTTCTAGAAGTGACAATAAAGATGGAAGATAAAATGTCTTTTCAGTTACAAATAGACCATGAAGATATACTAATGAATTAAAGTGATAAATACCAAGTCACTTTTTTATTTTTTTCAATTGGAAAAGTTTTAAACCCATGGAAAAGGCCATGCATATATGCATACTGATCATAGAATTTAAATCTACAAAAGACTAGAGATCATCTGCTCCAACCCTCCCTCTCATTATCAGACAAGGCTCATACAGATTTATGACATAATATTTGTGATTTGAATACAGATTTCCTGACTCTAAATTCAGGTTTTTTTTTCTACTCCTTTATGCAGTCTGTTTGTACTTACATTATGCAGATTCATATCATAACATATATACTACGATATAGTTTTGAATAACACACATACAATTAAACATTATTTTACTAGGATAATATTCATGCTTCCTTTCTTATGGCAGTGTCACAAATTGCTTGAAAGCTATGCTAGTATATCATAAACTGAATTATGCCTGTCTAGTTCTCAGAAAACAGATTTACAGCACCTGTCAGAGAGTCTCATAAGGTCCTGCTTTTCCTTTTCCTCTTGGTCACAGCAGCTAATAAAAACATCTACTAAGACATGGAATATTTTCAATCTTTATCATGAAAATGAATAGACACATGATTGGCATCAAATTTTTCACAATATTTAACTAAACAAAATTACTGAAATTCTGCTTTTGTCAGATTCTTGGAGAAATTTAACTCCAGACTATTAGAAAATAAAATTACATGTGCTTCAATTAAACTCAGATGAAAACAGGCTAACTAATTTGAAATTAGCTTTGTGAGTAACATAATTTGACACTATTTCTTGCTCACATATTTCACTGTTCAAGAAGATGACGTAAATCATATGTACTACAATCATCACATAGATGATATTTTTATCAGTTGCAAATTGGTTTTCAGTCTGATGAATTTGGGAGTTTTTATTCATTTACTATTCTGTAATATTTAGATGAGATTATGAGTACCTATTTTTTGTCAGGCTGCCAACATTAAAAGGCATTTTTAGCACTGATCACAACTTTGTATGAGACAGTTCTAATAACTGATAAACAGTATTACATGTAGTGAGATTCATCAATACAAAAACAAATACTCTCTTAATCTAGTTGATTAGTGGATATGAAGACTTCACAAACAAGCGAAATTCATTCTTGTCTAGTCACCTTTGGTTGTTTTCCCTCCTTCCTGTAATATCATCTCTGTTCTAAGCCAGAGTTAATTTAGGGCAAAAATTACCACCAGCTCTTTCCATCATATCTTCTCATTTTTATTGCAACATTTTCTGATCTTGTTCTGGCACCTTTTCCATAGAATTTTCATTTTGGACCCAAAATTTTGAATTCATTTAAAAACTGTTTTATCATTTGGCTATGGTTTCATATATGCTATTTTTATTCCTCTTCCAGGCGATAGTAAGTTATTTGAAAGATCAGTCCTATGTCTTCTGCCTTTCCTACAATACAGAGTAGAACATATAATAGGAGGTCAATGCATTCTTGGGAGTAGCTAAGCTGAACAGTGAATAGAACTCAAGGGTTAGAATCCGGAAGTCTCTTTATGAGTTCAAAGCCAGCCTTATGCACTTACTAGCTGTGTGATCCTGGGAAAATAATTTATCCTTCTTTGTCTGAGTTTCCTCATCCATAAAATGGGTTAGAGAAGGAAATGGTAGTATCTTTATCAAGGAAACCTTAAGCAGGGCCATGAAGAGTCAAAACAAGACAGAAACAATTGAACAGCAAACAGCAATACTTTTTTCTTCTTTTTTATTATATTGCCATTTATATTATAATGGTAATGTTTTCCATCTACATGACACTTTACAACTACAGCTGTTTTTTACATATATGTGATATCAAGTAATATAAGCAATGTAATGCAAGGGAAAGAGTATTGGATTTGAAATAAATGACTTGAATGAAAACAAATTTATGGAACTTTGTATTCTAGGCACCATGGTAAGTGTTTTAGGATACAAAGGTAAGCAAGGAATACATTTCCCATTCCCAAAGATCTAACATTATAAAGGCAGAGCACAAGATATATAGATGATCCTGAAAATGAGAAGTAGCAAAGAGTAGCAATATTTTCAGCTGGCCAAGAAATTACATGATGCTTTGTTTCTGTCAATGTAAGCTCTCCTATGATAGCTGAGACAGAGCCAGGAGTCTGAATTCAAGCATAAAACAGAGAAAGATTTTGGTGTCTGTGACATGGGTTGAAGATGGTGGGAGTCAGGAGACCTGGACCTTGCATTATTACTTATTTTGTTACTATTTCCCAGTTACACTTAAATCTTCATAGTTTTAATAGTCCTTTTTTTTATTTACTATTTGGTTGAACTTTGGCAAGTTGCTTACCATCCCTGGGTCTACATTTCCTCATTTTTTAAAATGAAGCTGGAACATCTTATGCCAGAGACCCTTAGACCTCTGAATATATGACCACAGTTAATTTGTTCAGGTACCCTATGAGGCAGGTAATGAAATTACCATCATTTTGTAAATAAGGAAATAAAAACACTCTTAGAGTTGTAGTATTTGCTGCTCAAAAGGGCACATCTTATAAGTGTTGAAGAGCTGATCATCTCATTTTCAATCTAAGTGTAGAGTTACGCTTCTTTCCTATTAACCTATCTCTGCTAAGAAGAACAAAAATAATGATAGTGATTATAATAATGATAATTAAGAATTATTACTAGTAATTATGCCTTAACCTCTGCACATATTTGATGATCACATGGAGTGGTTATCTTCATTCAGTTTCATTAACCCACAGTTTTTTCCTTAATGCTTAGTCTTAAAAATGTGTTAAGATTTGAATGTTCATGTAGATTGTACACTGTGAATCTACCTACCAGAAAAATGAATCGCATTTGGTGAAAGTTCAATAGCAAGCTTGATCCATGGGATAAGCAAGTGCTGCAGTGAATAATGCTTTGGTGTTAACCTGAGAAGAGTCCCATCAGGTACTTAGGAGCAAGGGGCTTCTGATAAAATGTGTTCAATGCAAATGTGAGATATTATCATTGTTATTATTATGTAAACCAAGGTTGTGGTGTGGGATAGATAGCTATGAGAAGACATGTCTAACACACAGTCTATTGGCCACAACACTCCTGAGTAAATACTGAACCAGATTAAAATATAATTGAATAATATTTATTAAAATGAACAAAAATAAAATAGAACAGAAAATATTAATATGTCTTTTTCCAAGTCAATACATGCTTGAAAGGATCCTTATATAGATTTTAACATCCCCATTTCTGTTTGAGTTTGATATCCTGGTTTTAAGTAAATGGTGCTTGCTTGATTACTAAAAGCTCTCCTCCAGTTGTATCCTGATTTTGAAATTGTGATTGTGGATATACTATTTTTAGTTGAAGTTTTATGCCCAAGTTAAGAGAGAAAACATATATTGACACAGAGAACTGTCTGTGTAACTCAAAAAAAAAATCACTTAAATTCTCAGTGACTCTAGTACCTCTCTTATACAAGTTGTAGAAAATGTGATTACTTGAATTGGTTGAAGAATTTTTTTATCAGCATCTTTCCATATTGGTGACATGAGAGTTCTGATAAAAAATAAATAAAAGAACACCAAGAAAACGCCATAATAAGCTAATATTAAACTGTGTAAATTATTTTATTTTGTTTACTTCAAAAGAAACAATTTTTGGATACAAGAAAAATAGATCTGGAAGAAAATGGGACATGTTATCCTTTTGAGGGGTAGGTCTATGAACAGCTCATGTAATACAGTAGTGAAGACTTTTAGCAATGTGAAGACACTGTGTAAGTGGCATAAGGATGGAAAGAGAAGGAAATCCCCAAAGTGTGTAGTTATCAATGGCAAATTTAATTGACCATGAAATTCCATCCTAAGTTTCCTCTTTCTATGTCAGATATATACAAATATTACCATCTTTTTACCATAAAAAAGTAAAATAAAATATCCTAACCATTACATCAACTTTATGTCTATTTTCTCTCAAGCAGCTAGAGTACTGGATAGTGTATTGGATCTGGAGTCAAGAAGATGCATCATCCTGAAATCAAATCTGATATCAGACATTTACTAGATGTGTGACCTTGGACATTTAACCCTACTTTCCTCAGTTTCCTAATCTGTAAAATGAATAAGAGAAGGAAATGGCAAATCATTCCAGTATCTTTGCCAAGAAAATTCAAATGGGATCACTAAAATTGGACATGACTGAAAAACCATCGAACACAAACCACACACAGTCTCAAGGGTATTAAGTGACCATGAAACTTATTTGAACAGGAGTAAAATAAACAAATTGAGTTATACCCTGAGCCTGACATAAGTTTAAGTAACATATTCAAATAAGATATAGTTAAACTTGTTAAAAATCAGCGCCATATTTCAAAAATATAAGTCATAGAGGGGAAGATTGTTTCAAAAATATCAAATTCTACCTCAATAAAGGTTGTGCAATTTTCTAGAGTTACTAAAATGGCTACTAAAAGTAACTTTGTTGGCACAAAATCTTATCTTCATGAAATATTCTGTGTGAAAATGTTAATCAACATCACAATTTTCCAGAATATCATCAATCAAAGGTAATTATTAAAGTGGGTTTATAACAATTTTTAAAGACTAAGACAGTATTGTGAGACTACTCTGTCACATTTGGATGTGAGAAAAAATCATCATATAGTTGAGAAATTTGCTTAAAAATACAAGAAAAGAAGATCAGAACAAATAGGAGCAGATGGTCTTATTAAAAAACATAAATTTTATATGCAGAAAAAGCATGAGTCTCATATTCTATAAAAAAGGGAAGATTTGGTGTTCTCTGTACCAGGCACAAGTGCACTATTTGGTACCCAGTATTAGTTTTCAAGACCTACTTTTGTGTGAGTGTATTTTATTATTAACCTTTTCATGAATTCTTTCCTATTCCCAAGACTGTACACTCTTTAAGGATCCTGTTTACTTCTTGAATCAAATAGAATAATATTGTTTTCATAAAATCATAAATTATGTAATTGAGGATATAGTAAGCAGTGAATTTTAAAGCTCACAAGAAGTTTCTTTTCTAATAAGGGTACAATGTTCAATTACTTTAATATTATAGGACCTATATATTATAGGTATATAATTAGTCCCTGTGCTGATGCATATTGAAAAGTCTCCACACGGATTATAATCATCACTTGGTGATAAGCCTTTTTGAAAATTTATCCTTCATCTGATTTTCCGATAACAGGAACATAGTCCATTGTTGGGACCATAATGACAGTTTTTCCTATGTGGTAGGGTCTTCTGAGAAATGTACTTCATTGAAGTACACTTTTTGAGTTCAGGATTATCTTTATATCAAATGTTAGTAAAGAGCTTAATGGGATAAAGTACAAATAAGCACTAACTTAATGAATGAGAAAGATCTTCCCATTTAAATTACCATTGCAGGTAATTTAAATGATCTCAAGATCTCAAGAACTTTTTTATTAATTACATAGGTCAGGTGAGTAGGGGCAACTGGTTTCTAAAGAATTGTAATGGGGATAAAAGAAAATGAGCATATAAAGCATTATCTTAGGCAATTGGTGTCAACAGGACTTAGCAACAATATAATGGGGCTCACACAAAATAAGCACATAAAACAATATCTTAGGGTGGGACTTGAGCACAAGCACCTTATCATATACCCCCCTCAAGTGAATGGGACCCAAAATCTTGGGGTAAAGGACAAAGGTCTCTTCTTCTACAGCTACTTCCTGTTCAAATTAGATGTAGAGCTATCTCTGCCCCAAGGGATCCCATTTCAGGGATCAGTTCCTCAGCTGGCATGTGGAATTTGATTGATGCAAGGTCCAAGGGTGACACAACGCATCAGAAAGGGGTGACATCTGACTTAAACAATCAGGCATCTGCAGGTGGATGGTGTTAAGCCTGCAGAAAACAAATCTGACAAACAGGACAAAAGTAAAAAGAAACAAGGAGACAATAACCAGAAGCAAGGTAGATATAACATAAGCCATGCTTCTGGTGTCCATGAACCTGCCATCCATAGCCTCATTCACTATTGTTAACCACTTTCTAACTTGCAGTCTTGAGGTCACCATTCTGTGGAAAGGAATGCTTTGTTAATCTGAGCCGGGGTCTAACCAATCTCTCATTTTCCCTACAAGTGTGAAGAACTTGGATACAATGTGTCAGAAGGATCTATAGGGACAGCTCTCATATCTTTGCTCAGTCTAATATCAAGCTTCTTTCTTTGATATATTTTATATAGTTCTTTAGTTGGAATGCCATCTATTATTCCAAAATCTACACCTGCTCTCAATAGAGGAGAAAACAATCCTTTTCTTGTCAATCTATTCAGACTTTGAATCCACAAGCTATTGACTCTTCTTTCTTGAGGAAATTTATCTTTTTCACTGATTCTCGTCATCCAAGATTCTAATGATTCTCCCATCCTTTGAGTAAATCCAATCAAAATATATGTGATCTCCCACTAAGTAAAATCCTCGATTACCTCCTCAAATACTGTGTCCCCCCCCCATTCTCCTGATGTGCTTCTGCCTGAAAAGCCAACCATGAATCCTTCCTCTTGCTACTTTTTTTGTCTCTTTTTGTGAGCTAAACTACTAACAGCTTTTTCTTCTACCACCTGAGACTTGTCAGCTTGCTCTTCTAAAGGAGAGTTTGAATGCTGAAGCATAAAAACCTTCTTAGGAAAACCAACCAATTCCCTTTCCATCTGAACTTTCTCTTCCAGCAGCTTGTTTCTGCTTTTACATATCATTCAATAGCTTGGTAACAAGGCCCAGACACCCTGGCCATTTGTTTCTCTGGTTTTATTGGTATTCCTTGTAATCATTTTTCTGAGTCTCTAGTTCTCCCTTCTATCCCCTCAGTTCCAACTTTTCACAGAGCCTGTCCCTTTAGCCCATTCTCTTTCTAGGGAGGAATGAGGGAGATATCTATTTCTTACCCCCAAGCCTTCCTGCTTCCAAATAGAGATCTGATATATTGTGACTCCATCCTTGTCTCCATTTATAGCATCAGTGCAATATTAACAGCACCAATGCCAGTCATAAACACCCTAGCCCAATTCTGAATCATGAAATACAATAGACTTTCCATGTGAAAGCCAGAATCAAAACATTTATTCAGGCAACAGAAAGTCAAATCCATCATAGTGAAAATAATCTATGCACAACAACCATGCAGAGAATAACACCATCCCCAATCTTTCATTCTGCTAGGCTTCCCACAAACTACCTCCATTAATTAAATCACAAGCAGCCCCCTTAAACAAAATCAGAAATAAGCTCTTTCACTCACTCTAGCCAGCTGCCTGCTTGCCGGGTTCCTACCTAGCTTTGACTAGGCTCTGACCAATATCCTCATAGCTCTGCTCTATCTTCACTACTTTTTGCTCCATCCGTCATGATACACCTGCTCAGCAAAATCCTCCCCACCACAGGCTCCATGTGACTCAGAATTCCGTGTGATCCAGGTAGGTCATATGGGCCTGTTAATGAATAGGAAAGATATTCCCATTTAAATTATGATTACAGGAGCTCAAACATATAGAGTTTTTGATAAAACTTGGATGGCATCAATAGGAAATGGTACTATCATCAATACATGAAGATTAGTAGCACAGTAAGTACCAGAGAAATGAGGACATTTTCAAAATTCTCCAATAACAACTGAGTAACAAAAGACAGAGATACCCGCAACTTACCTCTAACTCTGCCAGTCAGCAGGGAGAAACTAATGTTTAGCCTCTGGGTTTATTAACTTTAGCATACACTATCCTAGGGAACTGAATCCATAGAAAGTAAACCAGTCTTAATTTCTTCAAAATGTATCTCATAGACAAGCTTCATGTCTTTCCAATAAGATCAAATGTGAAACTAAGATGTTCATCATCACCACTGTGACTCAATATGATATTAGAAATGCTAGCTATAGCAATAGGAGAAGAAAAATAAATTGAAGGAATTAGAAAAGGCAAAGAAGAAAATAAGTTATCACTCTTTGCACATGATATGATAATACACTTATAAAATCCCAGAGAATCAAATAAAAAACTACTTGAAAAAATAAACAACTTTGGCAAAGTTGCAGGTTACAAAATAAACCTAGATAAATCACCTGTATTTCTATATAATACTAATAAAATCCAACAGGAAGAGATAGAAAGAGAAATCCTGTTTAAAGCTACAGTAGATATTGTAGAATATCTAGGAGTCTACCTGCCAAAACAAACCCATGGATAATATGAACATTCTTACAAAACACTATTCAAACAAAGTCAGATCTAAGTGGAAAAATGTCATTTGCTCATGGGTCAGCTGAGTTAATAAAACAAAAATGACAATTCTAAATTAAGTCACTTGTGCAGTGCCATACCAATCAAACTACCAGATAATTATTCTCTAGAGCTAGAAAAAATAATACTAAAATTCATCTGAAAGAACATAAGGTCCAGAATATAAAGGAAACTAATGAAAAGAAATGCTAGGTTGGGGGCCTAGCCCTATTAGATTTCAAAATGTATTATAAAGCAGCAATCATCAATACCACTTGTTACTGGCTAAGAAAGGGACGTGTAGACCAATAGAATAGGCTAGGTACTGAAGACACAGTAGTTAATGAATATAGCAGTCTACTGTTTGATAAACTCAAGAACCCCAGCTTCTGGGATAAGACCTCACTGTTTGACAAAAATGTCTGCGAAAACTGGATAACAGTATGGGAAAACTGGGCATAGATCAATGACTGACACTGTATACAAGAATATATTCCAAATGTATACATGATCTACATATAAAGACTGATACTGTAAACAAAATAAGGGAACAAGGAATAATGTAGTTGTCAGATTGATGGAATGGAGAAATTTATGACCCAACGAGAGATAGAGAACATTATGAAGTACAAAATGGATAATTTTGATTAAAATAAATTGAAAAGTTATTGCACAAGCAAATCCAATGCAACCAAGATTAGGAGAGAAGCAGAAAACTGGGAAAGAATTTTTGCAGCTAGTGTCTATGATAAAGGCCTCCTTTCTAAAATATATAGAGAAGTGAGTCAAATGTACAAAAATCCACATCAATCTCCAATTGATAAATGGTCAAATGATATAAACAGGTAATTTTCAGAGGAAGAAATTAAAGCTATATATAATAATAGGCAAAAATGTTCTAAATCACTGTTGATTAGAGAGATGTAAATCAAAACAACTCTGAGACAGCACATCACACATATCAGATTGGCTAACATGATGAAACAGGAAGATAATAAATGTTGGAGAAGATGTGGGAGAATTGGAACACTAATTCATTGTTGGTGGAGCTATGAGCTGATCCAAACATTTTGGAGAGAAATTTGGAACTATGCCCAAAGTGTGACAAAAGTGTTCATACCTTTTGACCCAGCGCTATCTCTCCTGGGACCCTATCCCAAAGAGATCATAGAAGTGGGAAAGGGTCCCACATGTACAAAAATATTTACAGCAGCTCTCTTTGTGGTGGCCAAAAACTGGAAATCAAGGAGATGCCCATCAATTGGGGAATGGCTGAACAAGTTGTGGTATATGAATGTAATGGAATGTTGTTTTGCTATGAGAAACTATGAACAGGAAGACTTCAGAGAAGCTTGAAAAGACTAGTATTAACTGATGCTGAGTGAAAGGAGCAGAACCAGGAGAACTTTCTAAACAGCAGCAAGCACAGTGTGGGAAGCATTTTTCTGGTAGACTTAGTATTTCACTGAAATGCAGGGACTTAAAAAATTTCCAGTGGTCTCTTGGACAAAACACCTTCCACATCCAGAGAAAGAATGATAGAATTGAATAGCAGACAGAAACAGACCATTTTATTTTGTATTATGTTTTGTTTTGTTTCATTCATTTTAATTTTTCTATGCAACATGCATTTAATAGGAATGTATGTGTCCAACTTATATAAGATTGTACACTGTCTCAGGGAGGGAGTGGGGAAGAAGGGAGGAATAAGGGGAAGGCAGTGGGAAAAAAATGTGACATATGTGGAAGTAATCATCGAATGCTGAAAACAAATAAAATAACTCAATTTAAAAAAAATGCATCCCCTATTTTTCACTGAAATTAAACCACCCTAGCTGAAAAATGAGTAGTCAAAGAATTAGTAAGCTGCATAGAATGCAGTGAAGTCTATACAAGATAAATATGATTGATTATTATGTCTATCATTCGTAAGACCAAGATATGGAATATACTTGTGATTGGATGTTAGTTATTTCTAGAGTCTGTTGACACTTGTATCTATTGTTAAATTTATTTTCCACAATTATTGCTTAAGTTGGAAAGAATTTCAATGTTTTTGATTCACAGAAATGTAACTCAGAAGAATACAAATCTAGGACATCCTCACAAAAAGCATCTTTATGTTGTGATCTAGGGTTGATTGTATCCACTGTAAAAGTAATTCCCAAGGTCAAGTGGCAAATCAAGGAATGTTGAAAAATAGTAAAAGTCTTCATTGCATCCTGTGCAATATTTAGTATTTTCTATAGAAATAAATAAGCCTGTATTTGCATTCTCTTTTCCATCAGCACACATCTTATCTACTGCATGTAGTCATTTCTTTTCCAACTAACCAAAAGGTGAGGCTCTACAGGGGCAGAAAGAAACATATGCTACCAATCCCCTTTCTCATGCTCTCACTTTTCCTCCATTGACAATTTGCTAGTATGTATATTTTGTTTCCCTTTCCTCATCTGAAGGGGACCATATATTATGAAGCATAGCTCTTGGTGACATGGAAAAAGGGACTTTACTGTATCCCTGAGGACTTTTTGTGCAGCTCCTTCTTCTGTATGAAATAAAAATGAAAAGATATGGAACTATTCTTCACTTCTCTAACTTTTTGGCGCAGTGGAGGCCTGTCTCTGGGGGGCCTAGTTCTCCATGGAGTGTTCATTTGCATCACCAGCTGGGGAATAGATTAATTATGCTACATAGCAATTTGTCAGTTGATCAGTTTGGTCATTCCACTTGGATTCCTCAACTAAAAGCCTCTCTTTTGGTGAATAAACAAATGAGTGATATATACCGTTTTTCCCCATTTTTATTTCATTTTCAAATTGTAGAGATGCCCTCCATGTTGAGTAAGATTTGATTTTATGATTAGTTTCGTTTATCCATAAAGTCTGTCACTATAATCTATTAATGTACCAGAACATCACAAGAACAATACAATTTTGGAAGTCACTTGAATAGCCTACAAGGTGAGACATGGGATGAAGCTTCCAAGAAGAATTTTCTTGTCCCTCTTCTGTGGGATTCCTGGTACTATGGTCAGTTAGGTGCCTATGTATAGGAAAAGAATAAAATATCTAGCTTTTTTTGTTTGTCAACTGGATAGTCATCAGGGCATATGGTCAGTCTTTTAAAACCTCTGGGCAGGGGAGCAGAGGGATTATACCTCATTATTTAACCCTGATTAACTGACTTGAAGGAGATAAGGTCTGTATAGAAGGCAAATATTAAAGTATTAAGTATGTCTTCTTCCCACTTTCTTGGAGGGAAAAGAGAAGTTTGTCTATGCCATACAACAAGAGGCTGAGGGGAACAGTAAAGACCAATTTATGGGTTTATTATCCTTGGCATACATACATCTGGTGTGTGGGGCTGGTTAAGGACAAAGCAGTCCAACCAATTTTCACGTCTTCATATTTCCCTATTGATTTTCCTGCAAAATATTATGTCAACTACAAAATAAACGATTATTAAAAAGAAACAAAAGAAACAAAGAAAAAAAAACATTACCTAATCAAACACCAAGCACGAATTTACTAGAGGAAAAATTAGGATACTGTTTCAGTATCAGCCATCTCTAATATTCATTTTTATTTCTTTGGTAATAAAATAATAAATGTAGTACAATATATGGTAAAATGAATAGAAAATTCTCTTGGAAAAAGGAAGATGGGTTCAAATGTCACTTAAGGCAATTTCTGTGTCAAGACTCTAGAGAAATACACATAACCTCCATATATTTCCATAAATGTTCAATCACAAAGAAATTTTAGCCTACTTCAGGTGAGGAAATACTGATGCCAAGCATGAGTTCCTCATACTCATATGATTCTTATTTCATAAATTCTTGAATATTCCACAATCTAGATTTTGTTTTTTAAATGATGATTTTTCAAGCATCTTGACTTTGTTTATACATTTTGAGAATAATGATACAATTGCTAAACTTTCATTACTAAAATTCTTATAGAAAAAAAAACCAAACAATGGTAAGTGGAATCATGGAATTTAGATCCCATGTTAATAAGTCCTAAGGACAGTATAATAATCCATTATCAAAATATTTATTGTGTGTTGATTGAATAACAACTTAAATACTCTCTTCATAGCTCTTAGTTTGATCCAACAAATGCTTTCAAAGCTACTGATCCTAAAGTATGTTCACAAGGTTGTGGAAAAAAATAGGAAAATGAATGAAACCTTAAAACAAAACTTAAATTCTTGTACTATTTATGTAAATAGAGTACAAAATGCTAATATTCAAAAGGAAACATCAAAGACCTCATATGTTTTAAAAGATGAAAAATAATTGACACTTAGACTGTGTTCAATCCCCATGATTTTGTTAGTCCATCTTGGCTGTTCAAAAATAACTCTACAGCAGTGGTTTGATATACTGGATATAGTTTAATGTTTGAAAAAATGGTACTGCTAAGTGAATTATGATAGTTTCATTTAAACCCAAACTATCTTTCCCAATGTCTGCTATGAGGATTATTTTGTTTTCTGTTTTATTCAAAGACAATATAGTACTAATAAATAGTTTATAATTAGGTTCCCAATATCTCCTCTTATTAAAGGACCTGAGAGAGTAACCTCTTTTTTTGTAATCTCCTAAATTCTCATTTTTAAAAATGCATATATATATGTACATATATATATATATATATATTGCACTTATCTAACAATATAATCAGTGGGTGGTTGAACAGTTTTTATGTTACATCTGCATTCTACTTCTTAATTTGATTGAACTTTTGACAACTCCCTTAAAAATATCTCCTGATTGTTTTCAACTCTTAAATAAGTTGGACTGATAGCATAATAAACTTGAAAATGAATTGTATTCTAGTGTATATAGCAGGGCATACACAATGCTCTCACCTGTCAGAGAAAAAAAAATGTGTTATTTTTTAGAAACTCCTTGCTTTCTAATAGTAAGAAGAAGTTGAAACTGTTGCTATATAATGATTCTGAGTACATAATTTACCTGAAAGCAAGGTGAAATTTTAGCTGACTTTGTGACTGTTCTAATTCACTTGGTGGGGATGGAGGAATTCTCATTTAGCACATATGTTTCAGAACTATTCCAAGAAATTTATGTGCTGTGGTCATGAAGTTCATGTAGCTGCTCCTGATCATTGCCATGACATCAGCAAAAGAAATCTGTGAATGAATTGGATATGTCATTATCTTTGTTGTGGATTTGAAGCTCTTGATTCTGCTCAAGGTTATCTTTACCACAATGAATTAGGTGATCCATCATGAACTACAAAGATATGAGGACTGGTCCTTGTGAAGAGCAGAAGGAAAGTCTAGGATTGCTGGCTTTTTTCATCCCCACATTCTTCTTTTTCATCTTCTTTTTTTCCTCTTCTTCATCTACTATTACAACTACTTCTTCCTCCACCTCACCATCATGTTCTTCTTCATTTCTTCCTACTCTTCTGTTTCATGCTCTTCCTCCTCATTCTTTTGCCACTATGGTGAATCTTTGTGTGTATATTTTATTTTTTCATTAACAGTTCTTATGTACAATTGTTTATTAAAAGCCCTAAAAACATCTACATGATGAAATAAATTTTAGGTAATATCTCACTACCAAAGTATGTTATGTGATAGGACTGATATTTACCAGCATTTCCCTAACAGCTTCTTTTACAACACCTACAGCAGGGAATGGGATTAGGTCTCACACCACCTAAAGCCTAAAAGCAGACAAGGGGCTAGAATATGATTGGTCCCTGCATCCACAGTGTAACTTTCTGTACACCTGAGGGCAAAAATGTCACAGCAATGGGCAGCTGGGCCCCTTAGAGAAATTGATTTCTGAAAATCATCTGGGTCACTATGTATTTCTCTATATTCTGCACTGATTACTAGATGAATTTCTTTTTTTTTCTTAACTTTTAGATATTTTATTATTTTCCCAAATACATGTAAAATAATTATGTTTTTAATTTTGAGTTCCAAATTCTCTTCCTTCTGAACTTCCTTACCACTGCCTAAGGCAGTAATTATACATAGGTTACACATTTGCAATCATGAAGTTATACTTCCATATTAGACATGTTGCAAAAGAAAACACAGAGCAAACAAATGTCACAAAAATAAAAAAAGTAGTATGCTTCAAACTCTATTCATACTGTGGAATTGTCTTGGTCTCTTTGGTGTATAAGCCAAGTAGTGGTTTAACTGAGTCAAAAGAATTGCACATTTTAAAGACGTTCCAAAATGCCACCTAGAATGCTGGAACATACTACATCTTTACCAACAATGTACCCATACAACAACTTTCTCATGGGCTTTTCCAAAATTATAATTTTCCTTTTTTCTGTAACATCATGTTAATGTCTTCATTTTTTCTCTATAAAATTTTAATAATTTTGATAATGTATGTCTTAATCTCCTTTACCCTTTCATTGTGCTTCATCATCACTTCAAGAGTATTTTTGAAAATATAATAATTTTTTTTTAGTTTTAAAATTGCAACTTACTAGTTTCTATGGAGTCCTATAGGATACTTAAAACTCATTCCACACTTGTGGAATTTAATACATCATAGTCACTAGAGTTATTAAATTCTCATGTTTTACTTGCTTAAAAGTTAATTCCATTTTAACAATATGGTCTGTGTTTCCTTTTTCACCATGCTGTTATTAAATGATTCCAGTTCCTGGTAGTTATACTGCTCCTACCTGACAGGAATATAGAAGAAAATGTTTTATTAATGATTGAAAAATACTTTGAAAATGTAAAGTGTCATATAAATGTAAAATTATTCCTGACATAAGGTACTAGACAACACTAGCTAAGCTGATGATAAATGTCAGATCACAGGATTATGTCTGTAAAATACTCTGCCTCTACTTTTGTGCCTACTGCCTCGTGAGGGAGCTAAGGATACAGGGAAGTGGCCTTATTATTTTCCAGATATCACAATTAAACTTAAACTATTGTGCTGGTCTTCTGTAGTGCTTAGAACATGGCACAATAACAATAATACAATGAAGGGCTGCATCAAGGTATGTACGTGTACATACATGATTGCATCCATGGATGTCTATGTAAGCAGATATATATATAGTAGAGAGAGATATATGTACACATACATTTGTGTTCCTTCATGTATATCAAAAGCTATAGTGGAAGCAAACTTAGAAAAACACTTTTCATATTTATGCTCTCAAGAAAAGGAGGTATTTTACTACACCAACACATAATATCCAAGGAAGAAAGACTAGAAACAGTACAATTTGGTACATTATGGTTCTGCTCATCAGATCAACAAGACATTTTTTTAACTTTGTGGCAAGATATTTTATAGATTGCTGAGATTGTTGTGGTAGTAATTAAGAGGGACTAAAGTTGAAAATGTAACAGAGTCAATCACACTGAGTATATATCCTTTAGCTCCCTGGGAATACACGTGTACTCAAGCCCTACACCCTAATACAGTGAAGCTATGTCTTCTTGGTCCTCCTATAACTCCTGGGAATATTAAAGAGAATTGATGGTGGAATTTGGTAGAGCTGGATATTCTGTGAGGTACAAGAAGTAAAGAGAAGCATCTTTTCCTCATTCCATGACCAATCCACTTTGAAATGGTCCCTAATCATGAGGTTGAAAAATGGATTGCTGCATCATTCTAAAGTGTAAGTCCTTCAGAATTGACCTCATGTTCATTCCCATGGCATGAGTCACATGCCCATATGTATTACTGCTCTTATGTATTTTCAAATTATAGTTTTCTGAAGAAAATAATATTTTAAGGTATCCCTCATCATTTATTGAAAAATAAACAGTCCTTCATTAGGGAATTTCCCCATTTAAAAGGTTTTTGTGATACACCTAATTACATGAATAGCCTTGTTTTCCATTTAGTTGTGTCCCAAACTCTTTCTACATGGTTATTATTGTTGGTCAGTTGCTTGCAGTCATGCCTGACTCTTTGTGACCTCGTTTGGAGTTTTTGTGGCAAAAATAGTTGAATGAATTGCCATGCCTTTCTACAAATCATTTTACAGAGGATAAAACTGAGGAAAACAGTATTTAGTGACTTGCTCATGGTCACACATCTACTAAGTGTCTGAGATCAGATTTGAATTTGTGAAGATAGGTCTTCCTGACTCTAGAGCTGGCACTCGATTTATTGTACCACCTCACTACTCTCATACATGAAAGCTTCCACTAAACGGTGCACAGGCAGACAGTGTTTCTGTAGATTTCTTCAGAAGGTATTGAAAGAACACTTTTTCCTCAACATATTTTCCTCCTTAACTCAAATCCAAGTGATTTCTTCAGAAGGTATTGAAAGAACACTTTTTCCTCAACATATTTTCCTCCTTAACTCAAATCCAAGTGACTGTCGTAATTAGAGTTTCTTTATATGAAACTTCTGGAGTAGTTGAAATATGTTTAAGTATTGTATCTTTGAAGGGTTACCATAATAACAAATTAGGATCTTTACAGGGATTACTTTAGATTATTCTGACAATATAAAGTTATTATAATTCTTCTTTGATATTTATCATTGAATCTGTACCCCTATTATAAAGCCAGATACTTAAGGCACTTAATAAATGTTTATGAATTTATTATAGTTTTGAAGCACTATATAAATGTAAATTTCAAAAAACAAATTAGTCAAATTTTCTTTCTCAAAAAAAGGGCCATAGAATAGTTGTGTAGAAAAAAATTTAAGGTGAATAATCAGAATTTGAGTTAGGAAGATTATAGTACGAATCATTCCTCAACCAATGACTAGCTTTGTGGTCTTGAGTAAATCACCTAACCTTTCTTTATCTCTACTTCTTAATCAGTAAAAGGGAAATAATAATTTCACCTTCCCTTCACATGTTTTGGTAAGGATCCACTGAAACAACATCAACAATATATTTGAAAATGTTAAAGCACAATGTAAATACTATTACTACTCCTCCTCCTACTCCTCCTCCTACTACTACCATTAGAGTGGATGGTGGTGGTAATCTTATTTCTCATGAATTTATTACTATTGGTCTGTATCAGTTACTCAGAAAACATTCCTATGGGAGAATGAAATAACTAATTAGGAAAGGTAGGAAAATGACTGGATAGATGCTACTTTCATTGATTTGTGATATAGATACTGTACTTATTTGTGGTAGGCTAGATGTAGATACTTGATGTTAAAATTTGTGGTTGAAGACAAGGAGAAATCAAATAAAATCACTAAGAACCTTTTGGATTTAAGAGAAAGGTCAATGGAATGTAAAGTGGATTTCCCAAGAATTCATTCTGCATATTCATAATTTTTACCTAGAATCAGCTCTAGCTTTTCTTTCAACAGCATCTTCTTTCTTCTCTCCTCCCTAAATTCCTGTCATTCCCACTACTTTTGCTTCTTAAAAAATGCAAGTAAAATTCAAAGGGAGGTATATTTAGATAATGTGTCTAATCCTGAAATCTTTTTAAAAATTTGATAATAAATGCATTTGTTTAATGGGATAGGAGGAGAGAAGGGGAGAATGAACTTTCTTTTTAGTTCTCTAGTTAAAAGAGCTTCCCACATAGTTAGTCCAATATTCGGCAACAAGAGTCTAATAATGAGGTCACTTTATTTCCCTGATTAATCACTTCAAAATATCATCTTCCTTCCTGTTTCATACCAGGTAATTGTATTTAAATATCCTGCAATGCAAGGTTATTACATGCCAGTTAAATAATCAAGTTTACCATGGATGTGGAAGAGGTCATTCAGTCTCAAATAGCAAGAAGATTTCAAACCAACAGGCTGCATATAATGTAGTCACTTTAGATAAATGGCAAAATACAATTTTATAATGATTCTGATTTTGAACAGGAGGAATTATTTCCAAACCACATGTCTTTCCCTCCACAACTTCAGTAACTTATAGAAATAATGGTCCTAGTAAAGTGCCAAGAGCAACAATTGGCAGGAAAGTTTTAATTAAATTAAGGTATTATTCTGTCTTAGTTCCAGTTTTTGAAATGACTAATAATACTCCTGTATATGACAATGCAGCCACAAAGTCTCTACACTGAAATGGACAGTTTTAATATCAATTATTTTGCCTTTCTCTATACTACATCAGACTCTTTACATTTGTGAACTTAATTATCCCAGGAGGTCAGAGGTGACATTTTTGTAATCAATGCCTAACTACATAAACTGACCTTGTACCTATGATAATTAAGTCTCTTTTTTATATTAAACTGCAGCTGCATGTCATAGCTTTTTTTCAATTTTGTATCAGAAATGGAAGGAACATTTATTAGCTAATTTAAAATATAAACCGCGGTATGAAGTTGAAGTACAATCTAGATTCTGGCAGAGATCAGAAACTCAAATGAAAATTCCCCATGAATTAGTGATTCTTTCCAACTTCCCAAAACAGAATTTTATATTTATGTTCAGAGTCTACCTAGAGATGAAGATTTTATTTTATGCAATCCATGTTTATTTTCAGTAAATATCCATTTAGTAACAACTGTGTTATGTACTATTATTCCCAGATTGGAGTGACAAAAGAAGCCAACTTCTTCACTGATGGGAATTATATTCCACTAGAAACAGGGAAAGATGTACAAAGATAAGAAAACATAAAGCATATATAAATAAATCCAAGTTAATTTTTTGAGGTACTATTAATCTTAATTCAGAAAAGTCTTCATCTACAAGGACACACTGTCAGCAAAATTTGCATGAAGTTATTATTTTAAGAGTTACTAGTGAAGAGGAAGTGCTTTCCAGGTAGGATTCCACTGGATGAAGATAAAGGGATATGAAGTGGAATGCTCTTAATGAGCAATAGTTAGCCAACAGCTTTAGCTGAAAGAATGAATGATCAGCTCTAAGGTTCTAGCTCATATTCACCAGGCTGACAAAGGAAACAAAACGGAAACAGGGTGCTATTTTTGTAAGGGTGGTAGGAAAATAGCCACACTAAGATACCATTATTGGATATTTTAATTGGTCTAAATATTCTGGAAACAAATTAGAAATGCCCCATAGTCACTAATATTTGTGTCATTTAACTGAGGAGTGCAACTACTATATATATATATATATATATATATATATATATATATATATATATATATATATATATATATATACTCCAAAGTGGTCGTCAATAAAGGCAAGTTACCCCTATATATATATAAATATTTACAGCAGCATGATAGTTGTAATAAAATACTAGCAACAAAGTAGATGTCCATCAATGAGAAAATGACTTAATGATATGTGATATAGAAATATAACAATGATATTGCATCATCACAAATGATGACTAAAAATGATTTGTAGAAACCTGGGAAGACTTGGAAAACCTGTCACAGAGTGAAATATGTAGAAATAGGACAATTTATTACATTATGACTGTAAAAGTACAAAGCAAAAATACTTAGAGAATTCAGAACTAATCAACAGTGACCAATCAGCACTTTGTCTCTCAGTAAAGAGTTACTGTATTAGAACTACAGAGCGAGACATATGTTTCCAGAAATATCAAATATGCTGACTTGTATTGACTGTCTATTTGTTACAAGGGAGGATCTGACTTAATGGGAAATAGATAGCGATGAAGAGAAAGGCATACAACACATCAACATACATTGAAAAGCACACGGGAAAAAAAACAGAAAGTTCAGGAGACACAAAAAAGATGATGTTGTTACTACAGTGTTAAATTTAATATACACATTTAAAATACAAACTACCAGAAATTTCATTATTTGTATATTAAAAGTCTACATTCATGGCTGTATATGTGTACATGTGTTTATAAACATGTGGGCATGACATATACATATATAAATACATATATAGTGGTTAAAGAAATTTGTATTTAGCCTGGAAAAGTTTTCTGAAATCAGGTTATGAAGTCCTTTGTATACTAAACAAAGATATTCTAAATTTGATCCAGGAAGCAGGAAGGAACCTTAGGAGATTTTTGAGTAGATGAGGGACATAGTCACAGTGTAGTTGGGTTTTAGGAATATGACTTTAGTAGCTTTATGGATGATTGATTAGAGTGAGGAGGGACTTGTGACAAGAAGAACAATTTGTAAGCAATTGAAATTTAAATTACCTGTGAGATAAGTTCTAACATTATCTAGGACATACGTGGTTAAAAAAATAAAGGAGTTTATCACAGGTGTCTGATTGTTAGTCAGTAAGTATTTATTACAAATTTATCATGAACCAGACAATGTGCTGAATGGTAATGTTAGAAAAGGGGCATAAACAGTTCCTGCTCTCATAAAACTTCTATTTTAGTATCAGAAAAACATATAATTTTCAATAGATAGGTAGTTAATATACAGAGTAGGTGAAAAGGAATATTGAACGAGAAGGTACTAGAAAACAATGACAGAGAAAGATCTTCTACAGAAGATTTAGGAAATGAGCCAAGTTTTGAACAAAAGGGAAATTTAGCGATCAGTAGTGAGGAAGTGCACTATTTTGGTTTCATCCTCTTCTTCCTTTATCTTCTGTGGTTTCATCAGTTTAGGAAACTACTAGTATGAAAATGCCATCTACTCCATGTAGATCCCATATTGATAAGATGTGTGTAACTTATGGTCTTATATATTTGCCTGGAGCATAAAAAAGATTAAATAACTAGCCCAGGGTTATGCAGTTAGTATATATCAGACATAATACTTGAACCTACATTTTCCTGACACTGAGGCATACTTTTCTGTCATTCTTTATGTAATACTTGCCTTAGCATCCATGTTTTCAATTTCAATGGAGGCATACATATGTACCTCTGCCATGAATTAGGAAAGAAAGCAAAAATAGGAAACAGGAACTAAAAGAGGAAGAGTTGTCATGGTGCCAGATCTGAGCAGAAACTATCAGTAATTTTTAAAGACAGATATTCAACTTGAATTAATGTCATTATATTGACACCTTGAAATTTAGTTTGAAGATTGACAGGTTATGTGGATATATCCCTCCAGGTTAGGGGATCACAACTCTTGATAGAATTTAATGATGACGAAAAAAAATTTAAGGAACCAATAATGGAAATAACATTTTGTAAGAAAGTTTTATTTTTTTCTTCCAATATAGATTTGGACTTTGGCCTTTAACTGAGATAAAGTAATTGCTATATATCTTAGTATAGTACAAAATTTGCTTTTGCCTTATGAAGAGATTTGATATTTTTTTTACATGTAACTTGGAGAGTAATGACTAAATTACAGGGGTACAAGATATCTATAACCTCCTTTTCTTCTATGTTGATCTGTACCTTTTCTTCTATTTTTATATGACGCTAGAAACAGTAGGTGTCATAAAGCAGCTGGCAGGGGATGGCACTTAGGAAAGCAGCCAATTACTGCTTCCAAGAGCAAAGCATTTTGGCTTGGCCTAGGGACTAAGTCTGTTCTCTACTTCAAAATGAAAATCTCTTAATGGCTGCTCTGTGCTCTGTTATCATACATATGCATTAGGCCAGCCCGAAGGGAACATAGACATTGATTGTTTTTTGGAGACCAGGTTATTCCCTATACTATCTTTACAGGTACTTTCATTTTACGATTTCCAAGTGATGGATGCACTTAGGTGAATACAATCGGATTTTAAGGCAGATTTTAGAATCAGGACTTGTATTTTGATCTGCTGGATCATCTTGGTTGATGTCAAAAGGGAATAGAAAATACATTTTTCATTGTTTTGGAAATAATGAGCAAACAAATAATTTTATCCTTAACTTGTTATCAAGAAATATGTAGACTTGTATATGTTTTTGTTTCCATTCAAAAACTATCCCAGATTCACAAACAATAGTTCTCTCCATTGAAATATTTAGATATTTTGTTTAAATATCCTCTTTTTCTAAAAGCCCTATAATCTCATTTACAGCATGGTCCTGAGACCATGGTCATTGTCACCATTTTTGCAGTTCAGAAGTGAAGGTACTTAAATGGTCCCAATAAGTCTCTGTGATAAAAATGGCTATGACTCCATCTCTCCACATCCTGTTTGGCTCTATATTCATTAGACCTTCCTTAGGAAAGCAAGTCTACTATTCCAGTGATGGTCTCATGCCTCTTGCTTTTCAAGATGAATATTGGCTTATCGAGAACTGTGCTAGGTGGAATTGATAACTAGCCAATTTAGGAAAGGCTGCTGGTCAAAGATTAGGATATAAAAATAGCATAGTAAAATAAAAGGCTACTATTATCCAGCCAAATGGACTAGAAGCAAACAAAGTAGCTGTCACACCAGCAGTCAATCAATGATAAACCTTCTCTTCTCTTGTCTTCTCATCATTTTCGGGCATGTGTTTGGGTACTGTGGTCTGACTGATAATGAAATCACTGTATGAACACTGCCAAAAACAGAGAAGCAGCAAAGATCAGAGTATAGACTTCTCCTCTACTGAAAAGGCCACTGATTATAGATTTTTGGTGTTTGTGTGTGTGTGTGTGTGTGTGTGTGTGTTTTGATATCTCAAGTTTTTGACTTTCAGATGACTAGATGGTAGATATTTTAAAAGACAGGTGAAAAGTGATAGTTGAATACAAGGAAGGGAACAGGAGGAAGAAACTCTTCAAGTACAGGATAATTTAAGGATAGGAAAAAGGGGATGTCATAGTAGCCATGATTGGTTTGTTTTCTTCATTCCTTTCTGTCATAATAGACAACTATATATGTTGATAAGTACTATAGTACCAAGTCCTTTGATAGTGCTATTAGTATGTGGGGCAGTTAGTGGTATAGTGGTTAGAGTGTCAGGTCTGGAGTCAGAAAGATTCAACTTCCTGAGCTCTAATCTGGTCCCAAACACTTACTAGCTGTGTGTCCCTGGACAAGTCCCTTAATCTTGTTTGCTTCAGTTCCTCATCTGTAAAATGATCTGGATAAGAAAATGGCAGAAGATTCCAGTATCTTTGGCAAGAAAATCCTAAATAGGTTTGTGGAGAGTTAAATTCCAGTCAGAAGTGAATGAAGAAAGGGTGAAGCCAAGATGACAGAGTGAAGGCAGGGATTCACATTAGTTCTCCCACAGACTCCAGCACCTGAAAGGGTCAGTGGGAAGGATCTGTTGCATCAAGCTAGGAGAGGAACGCAATCTGCCAAGCAGGCTACATCAGTGTATATTCAACGTAAAGGGGACCGGGGCAGACCCCAGTGGCCTGAATCACTGGTGGCAATGGCAATTCTCAGGCTTCTCAACTCAGGAGGGGGCTCTTTCAGTACTGGATGAAAGAGAAGTGCAGTCTTGTGCAGGGCCTACAGCAGTGGCAGTAACTGCTCCTGGAGCTTTCAGCCCAGAGACTGAATGTTTAAAAGTCATCTATTTAAACTCCCAGGAGCCCATATGGTAGAGGAAACAGAAAGTAGCTCTCACCCTTCCTTGTAGATCTTAAAACTCCAGAGAAAGCATCCAGGAAAGCATCCTGGAATAGTGAAGCCAGACAAAGGGTATGGAAGGCTTTTAGCTGGGGAAGTTAGGGTGATCAATGGGAAAGATTCCTTTTGCTGTGGCAAAGGATATAAGAACAGCAAAGGAGGCATTCCAAAAAGCCCCATCTCAGAAGATTAGCAGGAGATTTTGAGCCCTGGCTGAGTGGAGCCAAGAAGGATCCCCAGGTACACCTTCACAGAGCCAGGGGAAATGGTAGACACCAGCACAGATGGGCATCCAACCAGCAACCAAGCCTACCCATGGTCTAGTCCACCCCTAAGGGAGGATGAGACCTCCAGTGATCAGACCACCCCTACACCACAGCACATGCTACGATCTTCAGTGTAACCCCAGGGGAACACAGAAATACTTCATCTGACCTGGGCACACAACAGTCAGCAAAGAGCATAAATTGTTACTATGGGGACAGAGAAGATCAAAGTATGAATTCATAAGAGGACAGCAATGACAGTATACCCACATCTGAAACTTCAAAAGGTAACGTGAACTGATCTCAAGTTGAAAAACATACCTGGAAGAGCTCAAGAAGGATTTTAAAAGTCACATTGTGGGTGGAAGAAAAATTAATCAATTCTTTTAAAAATATAAATGACAAAATGGGAGAAAATCACTGAAGGAAACAATTCTTTAAAGAGAAAAATTGGTCAAATGGATGAGGTACAAAATCCAACTAAAGAAAAAAATTCCTTAAGTAGCAAAATTGTCCAAATGGAAATGGAGGTACAAAAGCTACCTGTAGAAAACAAATCTTTAAAATTTAGAATTGGGCAAATAGAAGGTAATGAATTTATAAGGCATCAAGAACAAGTCAAATAAAACAAAAAGATGAAAAAATAGAAGAAAGTGTAAAATATTTAACTGGAAAAATAGCTGACCTGGTAAAGAGGTTAAAGAGAGAAAAATTAAGAACTATTATTTATTCTTAAATATAAATTTGAGAATTATTATTATGATGAAAAAAGGCAGGAGATTATCTTCCAAGAAACAATGAAAGAAAACTGCCCCAAAGTCCTAGAAACAGAGGGTAAAATTGTTATCATAAGAATTTACTGATTACCTCCTAAAAGAGATCCCAAAATTGAAAACACCAAGGAATATTGTAGCCATATTCAAGAATTATCAAGTCAAAGAGAAATTACTGCAAGCACTTGGAACTATGCTCAGGATCACAGAGGGACTTGCAGCATGTACATTAAAAGATCAGAAGGAATAGAATATAATATTTCTTAAGGCAAAGAACCTTGGACTGCAAGCAAGATCAATTGGGCAGCAAAATTTAGCCTGATTTTTAAAAATTTAATTATTTAATTTGTTTTCAGTGTTCAACAGTCACTTCCATATATCTTTTTTTGGCAGATAGACTCCCTCCCTGAGACAGCATGCAATCTTATATAGGTTCTACACATACATTCCTATTAAATGCATGTTGAATAGAAGAATTAAAATGGGGGAAACCATAAAATCAAAACAAAACAAAACAAAGTTCTCTGTTTCTATCTGTGACCCATTTTCATAGTTCTTCCTCTGGATGTGGAAGGTGTTTTGCCTCAAGAGTTCATTGAAAATTTTTTAAATCCACACATTTCAATGCAGTGTTAAGTCTACCAGAAAAGTTCCTCCCACACTGTGATTGTTGTTGTGTACAAAGTTCTCTTGGTTCTGTTCTTGTCACTCAGCATCAGTTCATATAAATCTTTCCAGGCTTCCCCAAAGTCTTCTTGTTTGTCTTTTCTCATAACATGATAGTATTCCTCTATATTCCTGTACTACAACTTGTTCACCCATTCTGCAATTGATGGGCATCCCCTTAGTTTCCAGTTTTTGGCCACCACAAATAGAACTGCTATAAATATTTCTGTACATGTGGAACCCTGTCCTATATCTATGATCTCTTTAGGATAGATTCCCAGAAGTGATATTGCTGGGTCAAAGGGTATGAACATTTTTTACCCCTTTGGGCATAGTTCCAAATTGCTTTCCAGAATGGTTCATAGTTCCACCAACAATGAATGTGTTCCAACTCTTCCACATCTTCTCTCACATTTACCATCTTCCTCTTCTGTCATGTTGGTCAATCTGATAGGTGTGATGTAGTACTTCAGAGTGGTTTTGAATTTCATCTCTCCAATCAATAGTGCTTTAGAGCATTTTTTTTCACATGATTATAAATAGCTTTAATTTCTTCCTCTGAGAATTCTATGTTCATATCTTTGACCATTTATCAATTGGGGAATGACATTTATTCTTGTACATTTGACTCAGTTCTCTATAGAGTTTAGAAATGAGGCTTTTATCACAGATACTAGTTGGAAAAAATTATGCTTCCCTCCTAATCTCTCTAACATTGGGTTTGTTTGTGCAAAAACTTTTCAATTTAATGTAATCATAATTATCTGTCTTGCACTTGATAATATGCTCTATCTCTTGTTGGGTCATAAATTTCTCCACTCCATAAATCTGAACAATATACTATTCATATCTCCCCTAATATATTTACAGTATCAATATTTATACCTAAATCATGGATCCATTTGGACTTTATTGTGATGTACAATGTCAGCCATTGATCTATGTCCAGTTTCTGCCACACTATTATCCAGATTTTCCAGCAATTTTATACAGTAAGTTCTTATCCCAGAAGCTGGGGTCCTTGGGTTTATCAAACAATAGATTGCTATATTCATTAACTGCTGTGTCCTGAATTCCTTATTCCACTGGTCTACCCTTCTGTTTCTTTGCTAGTACCAAATAGTTTTGATGATTGCTGCTTTATACTACTATTTGAGATCTAGTAGGACTAGGCCACTTCCCTAGTATTTCTTTTCATTTGTTCCCTTGATATTCAATACCTTTTGCTGTTCCAGATGAATTTTGATATGATTTTTTTTTCTAGTTCTAGAAGTAAAAACTCCAGAAAAGTGTTTTCTAGTTGTGTTCATATATTCCCTGGGGTTTTTTTGGCAGATAAACTCCCAGATATTTTACAGAGTTTACTGGAGCTCTAAACTGGATTTCCCTGACTTTTGCTGTTGGATTTTTTTAGTAATATATAGAAATGCAGGTCATGTATATAGGTTTATTTTGTAATTTGCAACTTTACCAAAGTTGTGTATTATTTCAAGTAGTTTTTTACTTGATTATCTGGAATTCTCTAAGTATATCATCATATAATTCACAAAGAGTGATAACATAGTTTCTTCTTTGTTTATTGTGATTCCTTCAATTTCTTTTCCTTCTCTTATTGCTACAGCTAACAATTCTAAGACGATATTGAATAACAATGGGGATAATGGACATTCTTGTTTTACCCCTGATGTTATTGGAAAGGCATGTAGCTTGTCCCCACTGCTTATAAAACTTGCTGATGGTTTTAGATAGATTCTACTTATTATTGTATGTATTATTTGATTCCTATCCTGTCTACTGTTTTCAATAGGAATGGGTATTGTCTTTTGTCATAAGCATATTCTCCATCTAATGAGATAATTATGTAGTTTCTATTAGTTTTGTTATTGATGTGATCAATAATGCTAATAGTTTTTCTAATATTGAACCAGTCCTGTGTTTCTGGTATAAATCCTACCTAATTATAACTTATTATTCTCATGATAAGCTACTATTCTTTTTGCTAATATCTTATTTAAATTTTATTTTCATTAGAGAAATTGGTCTATAATTTTCTTTTTCTGTTTTTAATCTTTTCTGTTTAGGTATCAGAACCACATTTGTATCATAAAAAAATGTGGTAGTACTCCTTCTTCAGTAATTTTTCCAAATAGTCCATATAGTATTGGCATTAATTTTTCTTGAAATGTTTGATAGAATTCACCGGGAAATCCATCCAGTCCTGGAGTTTATTTCCTAGGGAGTTCAATTGATGGCTTGTTCAATTTCCATTTCTGAGATAGAGTTGTTTAAGAATTCAACTTCCAAATAAAATGCACACTCATTTTGATATGAAAACCTATCTTACAATACAGGAAAGTGGGGCAGAAGGGAATAAGTAGGGTGGGGGGGTGATGGAAGGGAGGGCAATGGGAGGAGGGAGCAATTTGAAATCAGCACTCTTGGAGAGGGACAGGATCAAAAGAGAGAATAGAAGCAATGGGGGGCAGGACAGGAGGGAAGGAAATATAGTTAGTCTTACACAACAAGACTATTATTGAAGCCATTTGCAAAAGTACACAGATATGGCCTATATTGAATTGCTTGCCTTCCCAAAGGAAATGGGTGGGGAGGGAGGGATGGGGAGAAGTTGGAACTCAAAGTTTTAGGAACAATTGTTGAATATTGTTCTTGCTACTAGGAAATAAGAAATACAGGTAATGGGGAATAGAAAGTTATCTGGCACTACAGGACGAAAGAGAAGATGGGGACAAGGGAAGGAAGGGATGTTAGAAGAGCGGGCAGATTGGTGATAGGGGAAATTAGAATTCTTGGTGTATTGGGGTGGGGGGAAGAGACAAATGGGGAGAAAATTTGGAACCCAAAATTTTGTGAAAATGAATGTAAAAAGTTAAATAAATAAATTAAATTTATTTAAAGAAAGAATTCGACTTTCTCTTGTATTAATCTGGGCAATTAAAAAAAAAATATCCATCTTAATTAGATTGTTAAATTCCCGGGAATGAAGTTGAGCAAAGTAGTTTCTAATATTTTAATTTCCTCGTCATGGGAGGTTAATTCACTCTTTACTTTTTTGATATTGGTAATTTAATTTTCGTTCTTTTTTTGATCAAATTGACCAAAGAGTTATCAATTGTATTGATTTTTACATAAAACCAACTCTTAGTTTTATTTATTATTTCAATAGTTGCTTAATTTCATTTTTTATGAATCTCTTGTTTGGTTTTCAGTATTCCTAATTTGCTGTCTACTTGGGTATTTTCAATTTCTTCTTTTTCTAGCTTTTTCAGCAGCATGCACAATTCATTGATCTCCTCTTTCTCTATTTTATTCATGTAGGCAAATCAAAGATATAAAACTTCCCCTAATAAATGCCTTTGCATTATCCCATAAAATTTGGTAGGCTGTCTCATCATTGTCATTCTCTTGAGGGACATTGCTGATTGTTTCTATAATTTGTTGTTTAATGCTCTCATTCTTTAGAATTAGATTGTTTAGTTTACAATTAGTTTTGGCTTTATATTTTCATGGCTTTTGATTACATATAAGTTTTATTTCATTGTGATCTAGTAAGGATGGATTGACTATCTCTGCCTTTCTGCACTGGATTGTGAGGTTGTTATGGCCTAGTACACAGTCAATTTTTGTATATGTGCCATGTATGACTGAGAAAAAAATATCCCCATTTTATTATCTCCAGAGATTTACCACATCTACATTATCCAGAGTGTTATTCAATTTCTTGACTTCTTTCTTATTTATTTTGAGGTTAGACTTATTGAGTTCAAATAGGGGGAGTTTGTAGTCCCCCACTAGTATCACTATTGATTAGAGAGATGGAAATTCAAAACAACTCTGAGTTACCACATCATATCTATCCGATTGGCTAACATGATAAAATATGAAAGTCATAAATGTTAGGGAAGATGTGGGAAATTTGGAATACTCATTTATTGTTGACAGCGTGGTGAACTCATCCAACCATTCTGGAGAGCAACTTGGAACTATGCCCAAAGGGCAACAAAAATATGTATTCACTTTGACCCAGAAATATCACTTCTAGGGCTGGATCTCAAAGAGATCATTAAGATGGGAAAAGGACCTACATATACAAAAATATTTATAGTAGCTCTTTTTGTGGTGACCAAGAACTGGAGCTTAAAGGAATCCCCATCAATTGGGGAATCACCGAACCAGTTTTTGTATATGAATTTAATGGAATACTGTTGCACGATAAGAAATGATTAACAGGTGAACATCAGAAAACCTTGAAAGACTTACATGAAATGATGATGATCGAAATGAGCAGAACCAGGAGAACATTGCACACGGAATTTGCTATGATTTCTTTTGATAGACGTGGCCCTTCTCAGCAATAAAAGAAGTAAAACAATTCCCAAGGAATCACGGTGAAAAATACCATCCACATTCAAAGAAAGATCTATGGAATTTGATTGTGGAGGGAAGCAGAATGTTTTCTTTTTTGTTTTGTTTTCTTTTTCTTTATCAATGTTTCTCCCATTCAATATAATTTTTCTATGCAACATGACTGATGTGAAAATGCATTTAATAGGAATGTATGTATAGACCCTATATCAGACTACATGCCATCCTGTGGAGAGAGGGAGCTAAAGGGAGAAAATTTAACACTTATGGGAGTCAATGTTGAAAACTAAAAATAAACTGATAATAATAAAAAGGAAATGACTGAAGAAAAATCACAACAAATTATCAATGTATATGAACAGAAAAGTAATAGGATGGGCACATACCAGGAGAGAAGAATCCTGTAGGCAGTTTTTATGTTCCTATATTATCCACACTATAGCATCTTTTAAAATTCTGCTCAACCTGTTTGGTAGAACTCCATGTGAGAATTAATGGGTGAGAATATATAAGGCTGAAAAGTAAGAAAGGTGTTTAATTTGCAATTAACATAAAGGTACCTAAGTACAAAAAAATATTTAGCTATCCCACTATTCTCTGTTACTAGTCATGAGGCCCCATTGTTCTAGACTTAGAGATATTCTGTGATCCCTTTATTGTTTAATTTTTATAATGTCTTATGGAGCAGCATAGCAAAACTTATTAAAACAATACATTTAAAAAGAACCACTAAGAAATACAATGGAAGCCAAAAGCACATCTGTGTACTTAGTGTTGGGATTTTGTGACAACTCTTTCAGTTGCTTGGAGGTCTTACAAGCCTCAGAAGAAAACTTTAGATGACAACCTTATTTTGTGGTTTAGGTATTATGAAAATTTAAGAATTAGGAAAACCTGACCTACAGATAAGTGAGAAATTATTATATTCATCTCACTATGGTACAATAAGTGCTTACTAGCTAATTTAATGAGAGCAAAAAATGAAGCCTTTTAGGGACATATTATTACTTCACATACAGTAAACTACTGAAAATAATAAGACCTTGCACAATAATAGAGACTCTCCAGTCTGATTCTTACTTGTAGTACAAGATGACTGATTCATTTATTCATTTTCAAGAGAAAAAAAGGAGAAAATGCTGATACAATAAAAGATCTGCAAGTATGATATGAAATAGGTTTGTCATTGAGAACTACCCATTAAGCAATAAAAATAAGATAAAATAATTTCATATTTACACAGCTGCAATTGAATATCCTCCAGATATTACATTAAGGTAATTACAATACTTAGTGTTATTTTCTTTTCAGAAGCAGAAAAATCTGCTGTGGAATTTCTAAGAGCTACCAAACTAACAAAATGACATTTATTTTTCAAGTTCAAGTGAATGCACCCCAAAACATTTAAGTCCCTACTCTGGTGCCAGGCTCTGTGCTAAAAGGTGGGGATACAATAAATTAAAAGAAACACAATCCCTCCCCTCAAGAAACTTACAATTGAATGGAGGGAGTAAAAGGAGAAAGGACAGCAATATAGGTTAGACTGGGGAGAAAGGGCATCGGGATTGTAACTGTCACAGTTATTAAGTTGAAATCAGGCAGAGAAGCAGATGCATAATTGAGTGTCCTGAAAACCAATTTCTCTTTTATACAAAAGAAGACATTGGAAGAATTTTGGTATTCTACCCTCCAGCCAAACAATCAAAAGGAAAACATGAGTTAAAAGCATGACTCCAGAAAATTGTAGTACCTGGCATTGTTCCCTTAAGTTAGATATATACATTTGTATTTGTTCAAACATATTGTGTTTGTGTGTATATGTGTGTGTATAACCACAAATACCATGTACACATATATGTATATGTAGTGTACATATAGAACATGCACTTGTAATAATCTGTATATATACACGTACACATATGTATATTTATACATGTATGCACATGTGTGTATGTGGATATTGGATAAAAAGTTTTCCTCAGAGACAGCTGAGCCTGGGTTGATGTTCTGACTCTGTCATATACTGGCCATGTGATTCTGGACAAGTCATTTAACCTCTCAGTATTCTGGACAAAGCGATTATCGATGTAGGTGTGTATCTTCAAATTAGACTGAGTTTCCTCACTTGAGAGTCCACTGCACTAATGAAATTGTTGGTCTAATCTCAACCCCTAATCCTTATAAATATTCATATAGAGACATAAAATCTTAGGATCATAAAATGAGAGCTAGAAGGGACCTTAGAGGACATCTAGCTTGCTACTTCCACTTTTTTATAGATGAAGGAACTGAAGTCCAAAATGTTTAATTGAATTCCCTAAGGTCATATAGGCAATGTCTTCCCTATTACCTAAATGCAATAAAACTTCATGGATGCACCCTCACAGCAAACACTGACATGTAATAGATTATGTGATTCTAAGGAGAAGAGACAGACAAGATGTGAGAGTGACAAAGACAATGTGTGGTGCAGAGTGCTGGACTGATCATAGACTTAACCTTTCCAAGCTAAATATTCACATTCATCAAAAGTGCCACCCCCCAAGGCAAAATGACAACCAGAAGAATTAATGTCAACAAATTAGATCTCTTCTCTGAGAGGAAGAGTTTGCTGCTGGCTTGGAGGGAAAGTTGAACCAACATAGAGTTGGCAATAGTGGAGCTCAAAAGGAGTGGGCAGCTCTCAGAGCTTTGGTGTACAGCACTATATTTGCTCATCTGAGTCAAAGGACTCACAAACACCAAGACTGGTTGATGAAAATGATGGGGAAACTCAGAAACTGGTAAATGAAAAACATGAACTCCACAGGATTTACCAGCAGGATAGTTCATCCATCTCTAAGAAGACAGGATTTAATTCCATCAAAAGCAAAGTACAAGCAAATCTTAGAGAAATGCAGGATTCCTGGCTCAATAAGAAAGAAGATGAAATTCAGTTTTATGATGATAACAATCTATAGGCCTTTTATGATTCCCTGAAAGCCATTTATAAACCAAAAACTTGTGGTGCATCACAACTACTTGGTGCTGATGGAGCCACATTGATTAATGATAAGGACATGATCCTAGAGAGATGCACTGAACACTTCCATAGTGTTCTCTACAGACTGAGACTGAAGCCATTGACCATTTATCTCATGTTGAAGTCCATCCCTCCTTAGCTGAACTTCCAACTAAAGAAGAGGTTTTGAAGGTCATTAGGCTCCTTTCATGTGGCAAAGCACCTGGTGCTGATTCTATTCCAGCTGAGATTTACAAGGTAGGAGGACCATTACTCATGCAAAATCTGACTGAAATTTTCCAGGTTATGTGGCAAGAGGAGGTTATCCCCCGGGAGTTCAAAGTTGCCTCCATTGTCCATCTCTATAAGGGTAAAGGAAATACATTATCCTGAAACCATCACAGAGGGATCTGTCTCTTAGTCATTGCTGGCAAAATCTTTGCTAAAGTCCTCCTTAATAGACTGATCCTTCACCTGGAAGATAGGCATATCTCTGAGAGCCAGTGTGGCTTCAGAGAGGGCCAAGAAACAGTCAATATGGTGTTAGATGCCCGACAACTACAGGAGAAATGCCAGATTTTCCAGGTTATGTGGCAAGAGTAGGTTATCCCCCGGGAGTTCAAAGTTGCCTCCATTGTCCATCTCTATAAGGGTAAAGGAAATACATTATCCTGAAACCATCACAGAGGGATCTGTCTCTTAGTCATTGCTGGCAAAATCTTTGCTGAAGTCCTCCTTAATAGACTGATCCTTCACCTGGAAGATAGGCATATCTCTGAGAGCCAGTGTGGCTTCAGAGAGGACCAAGAAACAGTCGATATGGTGTTAGATGCCCGACAACTACAGGAGAAATGCCAGGAGCAGAACAGAGGTCTGTACGCAACGTTTGTGGATTTGATCATGGTCTTTGGAACTGTTAGTCATGAGGGTTTATGGAAACATGTGTTAAAATTTGGTTGCCTAGAGAAGTTCATCAACATTTTATGTCAATTGCATGATGGTATGTTTGCCCTGGTTCTGGATAATAGACAAAGCTCTCATTTCTTCCCAGTCACCAATGCAGTGAAACAGGGCTGAAAATCACCTGGCATGATAACGTACCAGACAATGAAGTCCTTGTTCCAGCTGAACTTCCAAGTATTCAAACTATTCTTCAGAGAGTGCAACTCTGATGGGCTGGCCACGTTGTTTGAAAGCCAAAAAGACTATTTTATGGAGAACTTGTGTGGGATGGGAGATCACATGGTGGCCAGAAGAAATGATACAAGGACACCTTCAAGGTCTCTCTCAAAAACTTTTTATTTGACTGTGTAACATGGGAGACACTGGCACAGGACCACTCAGCAGGGCATGCCCACATCAAAAAGAGTACTGTGCTGTATGAGCAAAGCAGAATTGAGACAACACAAAGTAAATGTAGGATACGCAAATTTGCGTATCCAAAATACCCAAATATTCAAACAGACTATCTGTGCCCAACCTGTGGTAGAGCATTCTGGGCTTGTACTAGTCTGATCAGCCACAGTCAGACACACTGAAATTTCACTTTACAGTGGTGATGCCATTTTGGTCCTCTTCAAAGTTGAAGGACAACCAACCAACCAACCGTAGGCAGTGAGATATAAATATGTGTGTATCTATATATGTGTGTGTACGCACGTATGTGTGTATACATATATGTATATGTGTATGTATACATATATGTATGTATATACTTGAATGTGTATGCATACTTACACATACACACATATATAAACACATATATGGAGAGAGCATATATAGAGAACCTATACAAGCATGCGTATTATATATAGTATGCATATATTTGCATATGTATATAATTTATTATACAAGATTGGTAAAAAATTTAAGCATTGCATTTAATTACAGTAGTTTTTAACTTTTGAAAAAATATTGGTTTACACAAGTTATCTGTAGAATAGAAGTTTGCTAGCGTTTATGTTCAAGATCAATTTATAATTATATAATTTTTATAATTTTATAATTATATAATATTTATAATTATAATGTTAGTACTATTATGAGAGAGGAGAAAGGAAAACATAAACTCATTTGTATGTGAGCAAATGTTATAACTTAATAAGAACTTTGTGAGACAATTACAGAATCCTTTCATCATAGAAACATAGGGAACCTCAGAAATCTGTTAGTCTTATCCACTTATTTGGAAGACAAAAGAAAAATGTTAAACAACTTGCCTTATATGAAGTGGCCCAACAGAACCTATTAATGTAACCAATTATATCCTCTGTGTCCAGACACCTTTATCAAATGAGAAAAATTCTCATTTGAATTACAGAATCAAGTAAACAATAAACAGCACTGTTTCCATCAATAAATAACATGCATTAGCTGATGTAAAAATAAAACTTCTTGATAAAATTTGGGAGAAGAGAAATTTTTTTAAGATAATCATTTTATTTATTGTTAATGCTCTACAATCACTATCATAAAACTTAGATCTTTTACCCTTACCTAATCCCCACCACCTCCTTCCTCCTCAAGATGGTATATAATCCTGTATAGGATCTACACATATGTTCTTTTGAATACATTTTCACTATATTTATGCTGTGTAGAAGAACTAAAATAAATGGGAGAAATCATATACAAACCAAAGCATAATACTCATACACACACACACACACACACACACACAAATGATCTGCTGAATTCTGTGATTGAATTTCACGGTTCTCTGAATGTGGAAGGCATTTTCCCTTAGAAGACCATTGGTAGTTTTTGTTTTTGTGTGTTTTTTATATCTCTTCATTGCTATGAAGATCCAAGTCCATCAGAAAAAACTCTTTCACACTGTGGTCATTGCTGTGCACAAAGTTCTCCTCATTCTGCTCCTTTTGCTCAGCATCAGATCATAGAAGTCCTTCAAGGCCTCTCTGACAGTCTTCTTCATCATTTCTTATGGCGCAATAGTATTCCATTACATTCGTATACCATAATTAATTCAGCCATTCCCTAATTGATGGGCATCCCCTTGATTTCCAGTTTTTGGCCCCTACAAAGAATGCTACTATGAATATTTTTGTACATGTGGGACTCTTTCCCATTTTTATGATCTCTTGGGGATACAGTCCTAGTAGTGATATTGCTGGGTCAAAGGGTATGGTCATTTTTGTAGCCCTTTGGGCCTAGTTCCAACCACTCTCCGGAATGGTTGGATGAGCTCACAGCTCCACCAATAATGAATTAGTGTTCCAACTCTTCCACATCCTCTCCAACATTTATCATTTTCCTGTTCTGTCATTTTTGCCAATTTAATAGGTGTGTTTTGATTTGCATATCTCTAATCAAAAGTGATTTAGAGCATTTTTTCATATGATCAGAGATATTTTTAATTTCTTCCTCTGAAAATTGCCTGTTCATATCCTTTGACCATTTATCAATTGGGGAATAAATTGAGTTGTTGTACATTTGACTCTGTTCTCTATATATTCTAGAAATGAGGTCTTTATCCCCAAGATTAGCTGTAAAATTTCTTTCCCAATATACTACATCCCTCCAAATTTTGGTTGCATTGAGTTTGGTTGTGCAAAACATTTCAGTTTAATGAAATCAAAATTATCCATCTTTCTCTTCATAATGCTTTCTAAATCTTCTTTATGCAAAAATTCTTGCCTTCTCCATAAATCTGATAAATATGCTACTCTTTGTTCCTCCAGTTTATCCATGGTATCAATCTTTATACGTAAATCGTGTACCCATTTGGACTTTATTCTTGTGTAGCATGCCAGGCATGGGTCTATGCCTAGTTTCTACCACACTGTTATCCAGTTTTCCCAGCAATTTTTTTTTGAAAAGTGAGTTTTTATACTGGAACCCGGGGTCCTTGGGTTTATCAAACAAGAGATTGCTATATTCGTTGCCTATTGTGTTTTGAGTATCTAGTATATTCCACTTGTCTACCCTTCTGTTTCTTAGCCAGTACCAAGTGGTTTTGATAATTGCTGCTTTATAATACAATTTGAGATCTGGTAGCGTTAAGCCACCTTTCCCACCATTTCTTTTCATTTTTCCCTTTGATATTCTGGACATATTGTTCTTCCAGATGAATTTTGATATTGTTTTATCCAACTCTAGAAAATAATTATCTGACAATTTAATTGGTATGGCACTAAATAAGTAAATTAATTTAAGTAGAATTGTCATTTTTTTTTTACATTTTCTCAGCCTACCCATGAGTAATTGATACTTGTCAACATACTTAAATCTGACCTTATTTGTGCAAAAAGTAACTTTTAATTGTATTCATATAGTTCCTGGGTTTGTTTTGGCAGAGAAACTCCCAAATATTTTATAGTCCCTACCCTAACATTAAATGGGATTTCTCTTTCTATCTCTTGCTGTTGGACTTAATTATTAATGTAAAGGAATGCAGAAGACTTGTGCGGGTTTATTTTGTAACCTGCAAATCTGCCAAAGTTGTTTATTATTTCAAGTAGTTTTTTTTACTTGAATCTCTAGGATTCTTTAAGTATATCAACATATCATCTGCAAGGAGTGACAACATAGTTTCTTCTTTGCCTATTCTTATTACTTCAATTTCCTTGTCTTCTCCAATTGCTACAGCTAATATTTGTAGTACCATGTTGAATAATAGTGGTGATAATGGGCGTTCTTGTTTCATCCCTGATTTTATTGTAAATGCATCTAGCTTATCTCCATTGCATACAATGCTTGCTGAAGGTTTTAGGTATATTCTGTTTATTGTTTTATGGAAAGTTCCCTTTATTCCCAAGTTCTCCAGTGTTTTTACTAGGAATGGGTGTTGAGTTCTGTTGAAAGCTTTTTCTGCACCTATTGAGATACTCATTTGGTTTTTCTAAGTTTTGTTTTTGATATGATCGATAATGTTAATAGTTTTCCTAGTATAAAACCAGACCAGCATTCCTGGTATGAATCCTACCTCATCATAATATATTATTCTCAGACAAATTACTGTATTCTTTTTGCTAAATCTTATTTAAAATTTTTGCCTCTATATTCATTAGAGAAATTGGTCTATAATTTTCTTTCTCTGTTTTGTCTCTTTCTGTTTTAGGTAACAAAACCATATTTGTATCATAAAATGAATTTTGGAGGACATCTTCTTCCTCAATTTTCAAAAATAGTCTATATAGTATTGGAATTAATTGTTCTTTAAATATTTGATAGAATTCACTTGTAAATCCATCCAGCCCAGGTTATCTTTTTCTTAGGGAGTTCACTGATAGCTTGCCCAATTTCTTTTTCTGAGATGGGGTTGTTTAAGTATCCAACCTCCTCTTGTGTAAATCTTGGCAGTTTGAATTTTTAAAAATATTCAGGGGGGGTGGAGCCAATATGGCAGAGTAGAAAGATTCACATATGCTAGCTCCAAACCCACAGTCCATAAATTACCTGTAAAGAGGAACTCCCAAGAAATTCTGGAGCAGTGGAAGCCACACAACAGTGGAGTGAAGGAAATTTCTGTTCCAGAGAGCCCTGAAAAACCGACATCAAAGGACCATCATGCACGGGAACCAGAGCAGAGACCAACCCTGCCTTGGCCATGCAGTTCAGAGAGGAACAGATCTGAGCAGGCTTCAGGAAAGGCATCTCCAGCAGCCACAAAGGACCCTCAACCCACAGGCTCTACAGGTCAGTGACAGAGACTTCTGGGCTGGCCAAGACGGGAGTGGGGTGTCTCCAAAACTCAGACACCCTTGGGAGGCAGCGGCAGAGGCAGAAGGAGACCAGAGCTCCCAAAGCAGGCAGGAGCTCTGATCCATTGTTGAAGATCTCCACATAAACCGCCTGAAGGAAAAGGGTCTGGGCAGTGGCCCTGCCCCCACCTGATGACCCAAACTTAATCTCACACTGAATAGCAGCCCTTCTTCCTGCTGAAAACCCTGAGGCTTGGAAGCAGTGTTTGAATCTCAGACCCCAAGCACTAGCTGGGCTGATATGGAGGTGAGGCGAGGGTGGAGAGGAATCTCAGAAGTTAAGTAACTGGCTGGGAAAATGCATAGAAAAGGGAAAAACATAAGACAATAGAAGGTTACTTTATTGGTGAAAAGATATTTCCTCCTTTCCTTTCTGATGAGGAAGAACAATGCTTACCATCAGGGAAAGACATAGAAGTCAAGGCCTCTGTATCCCAAACATCTGAAGTAGATATTCAATGGGTTCAGGCCATGGAAGAGCTCAAAAAGGATTTTGAAAATCAAGTTAGGCAGGTGGAAGGAAAACTGGGAAGAGAAATGAGAGAGATGCGTGAAAAACGGGTCAATACCTTGCTAAAAAGAAACGCCCCAAAAATGCTGAAGAAAATAACACCTTGAAAAATAGGCTAACACAATTGGCAAAAGAGGTTCAAAAAGCCAATGAGAGAAGAATGCCTTCAAAAGCAAAATTAGCCAAATGGAAAAAGAGGTTCACAAGCTCACTGAAGAAAATAGTTCTCTCAAAATTAGAATGAAACAGATGGAGGCTAATGACTTTCTGAGAAACCAAGAAATCACCAAACAAAACCAAAAGAATGAAAAAATGGAAGAGAATGTGAAATATCTCATGGGAAAAACAACTGACCTGGAAAATAGATCCAGGAGAGACAATTTAAAAATTATGGGACTACCTGAAAGCCATGATCCAAAAAAGAGCCTAGACATCATCTTTCATGAAATTATCAAGGAAAACTGCCCTGAGATTCTAGAATCAGAGGGCAAAATAAGTATTCATCCATCACCTCCTGAAAGAGATCCAAAAAAAGCAACTCCTAGGAACATTGTGGACAAATTCCAGAATTCCCAGGTCAAGGAGAAAATATTGTAAGCAGCTAGAAAGAAACAATTCCAGTACTGTGGAAATAAAATCAGGGTAACACAAGATCTAACAGCTTCTACATTAAGGGATCAAAGGGCATGGAATAGGATATTCCAGAAGTCAAAGGAACTAGGACTCAAACCAAGAAATCACCTACCCACCAAAACATAGTGTAGTACTTCAGGGGAAAAACTGGTCTTTCAATGAAATAGAGGACTTTCAAGCATTCTTGATGAAAAGACCAGATCTGAAAAGAAAATTTGACTTCCAAACACAAGAATGAGAAGGAACCTGAAAAATAAACAGTGAAGAAAAGTCATAAGGGACTTACCAAAGGTGAACTGTTTACATTCGTACATGGAAAGACAATATTTGTAACTCTTGCAACTTTTCTGTATCTGGGTAGTTGGTGGGATTACACACACACACACACACACATACACACATGTACACATGTGCGTGCACACACATATGCATATGCACACACATACAAAGAGCACAGAGTGAATTGAATAGGATGGGATCACGTCTTTAAAAAAATGAAGCGTGAGAAAGAAATGTATTGGGAGGAGAGTGGGAGAAATGGAATGGGGCAAATTTTCTCTCAAAGAAGAGGCAGACAGAAGACTTTTTAGTGGAGGGAAAAAGAGGAGAAATGAGAGAAAAACATGTAGTTTACTTTCATCACATTTTGACTAAAGGAAGGAATAAAATGCACACTTATTTTGGTATGAAAACCTATCTTACAATACAGGAAAGTGGGGGAGAAGTGGAAAAGAGGGAGGGGGGATGATGGAAGGGAGGGCAATGGGAGGAGGGAGCAATTTGAAGTCAACACTCGGGGAGGGACAGGATCAAAGACAGAATAGAATCAATGGGGGCAGGATAGGATGGAGGGAAATAGAGTTAGTCTTACACAACACGACTATTATGGAAGTCATTTGCAAAACTACACAGATATGGCCTATATTGAATTGCCTGCCTTCCCAAATGGAAAGGGTGGGTAAGGAGGGATGGGGAGAAGTTGGAGCTCAGAGTTTTAGGAACAACTGCTGAGTATTGTTGTTGCTACTAGGAAATAACAAATGCAGTTAGTGGGGAATAGAAAGTTATCTGGCCCTACAGGAGAAAAGGGACATGGAAACAAGGGAAGGGAGGGATGATAGAAGAGAGGGCAGATTTGGTGATAGGGGAAATTAGAATGCTTGGTGTATTGGAGTGGAGGGAGGGGACAAATGGGGAGATAATTTGGAACTCAAAATTTTGTGAAAATAAATGTAAAAAGTTAAATAAATAAACTTATAACAAAATATATAAAATAAAAATATTCATCCACTTCATTTAGATTGTCAAATTTGTGGCCATAAAGTTGGGCAAAGTAATTTCTAATTATTGTTTTAATCTCCTCCTCATTAGAAATGAGTTTGCTCCTTTCAGGTTTGATATTAGTAATTTAATTTTCTTCTTTCATTTTTTAAATCAAATTGACCAAAAGTTTATCAATTTTATTAGTTTTTTTTCATAAAACCACTTATTAGTTATATTTATTAATTCAGTAGCTTTCTTCATTTCAGTTTTATTAATCTCTCCTTTGGTTTTCAGTATTTCTAATTTGATATTTACTTGAGATTTTCAATTTGTTCTTTTTCTAGCTTTTTCAGCTGCATGCCCAAGTCATTGGTCTCCTCTCTCTCTGTGTTTTATTTATGTAGGCCTTCAAAGATATAAAACTTTCCCTAAGAACTGCTTTTGCAGTATCCCATAAGATTTGATAGGTTATCTCACTATTGACATTCTCTTGAAGTTGTTGATTGTTTCTATGATTTGTTGTTTAACTAACTCCTTCTTTAGGATTAGATTATTTAGTTTCCAATTGATTTTTGTTTATCACTCCTTGGCCTTCTTTACTTATAATATTTATTGCACTTTCATCTGAGAAGGATACATTGATTATCTCTGCCTTTCTGCACTGGATTGTGAGGTTTTTATGTCCTAGTACATGGTCAAGTTTTGTGTATGTGCCATGTACTGCTGAGAAAAAAGTATATTCCTTTCTATTCCCATTCAGTTTTCTACAGAAATCTATCATATCTACCTTATCCAGAGTTGTATTTACCTGCTTAACCTCTTCCTTGTTTATTTTGAGGTTAGATTTTCCAAATTCAGAGAGGGAGAGTGTGAGGTCCCCCGCTAGTGTAGTTTAGCTATCAATTTCTTTCTTCAACTCTCCCAACCTCTCCTCTAAGAATTTGGATGCTATACCACTTGGAGCATCCATGTTTAGTAATGATATTGCTTCATTGTCCTTGGTGCCTTTTAGTGGAATATAGTTTCCTGCCTTATCTCTTTTGATTAGATGTATTCCTGCCTTTGCTTTGTCTGACATTAGGATTGATACTCCTGCTTTTTTTACACCATCTAGCTTTCTTTTTTATGGACTCTCTTCAGATTTTCTTTCTTTCTTTCTTTCTTTTTCTTTCTTTCTTTCTTTCTTTCTTTCTTTCTTTCTTTCTTTCTTTCTTTCTTTCTTTCTTTCTTTCTTTCTTTCTTTCTTTCTTTCTTTCTTTCTCTCTCTCTCTCTCTCTCTCTCTCTCTCTCTCTCTCTCTCTCTCTCTCTCTCTCTCTCTCTCTCAACCCTTTCCATTCTCAAAGGTGTTTTCCTTCTGACTTTCATTTTTTCCAAATTGAACTTCATTCTATCAGCCCCCTGGGCCCTTCTCTTTCTACTTTATTGTACGTTTGGGTAGATTTCTACAAACAGGTTGGTGTGTATATTATTTTCTCTTTCAATTGATTTCACTGAGAGTAGGTTCATGTGCTGCCCTCCCTGCTTTCCCCATTTCTCTCTCCATGGTAAAATCTCTTTCAAACCTCTTTTCAATGTTAGATAATTTATCCCATTCTCCCTCTCCCTTCGCCATTTCCTAGGACATTCGTCTTTCTCATAACTTAATTTTATTTTTTAGAAATTTAGCATGCCATCACATTCAATCCACCCCACTGCTTTCTCTGTATATACTCTAACTGCCCAAATAATAATAAAAAAATTTCTTAGGAGTTATTCGTATCATTTTCCCATTCAGATGTATAAAGAGTCTAAACTTATTAAATCTTTTATGATTTCTCTTTCCCATTTACCTTTTTAAGCTCCTTTTACATTTTTATGTGTGAAAGTCAATTTTCTTATTCAGTTCTGGTCTTTTCACCAGGAATCCTTAAAACTCCTCTGTTTTATTGAATGTCCATTTCCCATCCTGAAGGATTATGCTCAGTTTTGTTGAGCAGGTAAGTCTTCATTTTAATCCTTACTCCTTTGTCCTCAGTAATATCATATTCCAAGTCTTCATATCCTTTAATGCAGAGGTTGGAGGATATTTCAGCAGCTGTCTTTTTTCTAGTCAAAACTCTGTCTCAAATGTATATACTACATGTCTATATAGTCATTCAATCTTTTCTTAAAGACTCCAGTGAGTAGGAAACCACTACTTCTGAAACCACCATTAAATATTAGGATTACAGAGGAATTATAGAATCATTAGAGAGTTTGTTTTGTTTTGTTTCTCCTTATAACAAGTCCAGACTTGTTTCTTGAAATTTCTACTACTTTGAGGTCAAACAGGATAAGTCTAATATTTTTTTTTCCATAATACAATTCTTTAAGTATTCAGTAGTAGCCAACGTGGTATTCCACTCTCTTCTTCACCTAGCTACACTCACCAAGTTCAATTTCTCTATTACCATTAACTAATACTTATATGAAATGAACTTGAGATTCATCTAGCTTTCTTTTTTATGGACTCTCTTCAGATTTTCAACAGTCTTCATTATGTAGTACCTAGTAGGCACCTCATAGAATGTTATCCCAAGTTCCAATACGATGTGGGTTCACATCTACTCCACTAACACAACTCATAATGTTAGATGGAAATGTTTGCTTTTGACAGTTAATGAGAGGACATAATTAATTCTAATGAAAGGTATTTAGTAATATACCATAGTAAGAAAAGTACCAATACAACATTTCTCTCTTATGTCTGGGACACATAATTCTTCCACCTATATAACTTCAAGAGAAATAATAGACATGTCTAAGGAATTCTTGAGCAGGTTCATGCTTGGGAGAATACTTGAGGCCAGGACATGTGAATAAATATGTTGAGTGATAATTCACACCCCCAGTAATGAAGAGAACTAACTTCAAATCATATCATAAACTTACTGCTGCTAGATTTGTTCTCTCCTGCTTTCATAGACTGTCAGATCATACTCTGCTAAATGTGTTGTCATGACGAAGTCAGCCTCAACTGGAAGAATGTCTTCAGATGCCTCCAGGCATAGCCCACCTGGACGTGCAACTCTGGAGTTTCTCACAGCTTACAATTTCTGGCTAAATCTGAAGACTTTGGCCTTTACCATATTGTACTCTTTCAATGCATGTTCTAAGGTTACTCACTTTTTCCTGCTTCTTTTGAAAAATATGTATTCTTGTCTCAGTCTAGTTGTTCTTTCCAAATATGAAAACAAGCAAATTAATTTATTAAAAAAAAAAAAAAAAAGATCTTCCCTGCCCATTAAGGGAATTTTGATTACTGGAGATTTGTTTTGTAGGATGGCCCATAACTTTGGTAATTTCTAATGATGCATTGCTTATCCAAGGTTGTGATGCCCTCTGCCTCATAAAAGTGTATATATACTCTCAGGTGCAGTTTTTCTTGATGGCTTACTCTTTGGTATTTTTTATTTGGCCAGAAAAGACTCTGTGCAGCTGCTAAGGAGATTCTCCCCTGACTTGGAAACCCAGATGTTGGAGCGACTGTCTCTGGTAATTATGTATATATGTAGTGGTCCAACAGTTGTGTATGTCTGTTGATCTGTGATGATTGTATTGCTTGTAGTTAGACAGTTGGAAGTCTTGTCTGTTGGTCTTTACTTCTCTGTTTGCATTTTCTGTGAAAGTCATGGTGCTAACTTTTTCTCCTCAACTAAATGAAAGATATATGTAGTTGATTAAAGTAATCGCTGACCCTTTTAGAAAAAAGAGATCTAAAAGTTGTACATTAGGCCCTATTATGTATGCCAAGGTCCTTGCTGTTACACTTAGCTTCCTTGTCAAATACTTGTCATTGAAATAAATTATATAGCCTGTAAATCCTGAAAAAGCTTTGAGAATTATACTTATTGTAAAGTGTAATATGAAGATTTGAATAGAATGTTTGATGTGGTCTGTGTGTAGCATAGGAAATTAAGCCTGTCACCTAATTAAATTGAGAAAACTAACCTCTTAACCTAAAAGAATCCTAAAAATGCTAGATGGTCCTAAAAAGAGAAGTTATAGGCTATCTGGCTTAGTGAACTTACATACTGTTTTTTTTTTGTTGTTTTTTTTTTTTTTTTTGCATTATAAAATAAGTTATTCCCACCCTTTCTTCTTCTCACTTTCTAATAAGTGAGATTTGGTCTAAATTAGATGGTTCCATTACCAACAAGATAAAGTTGAAAAATTATCAAATTCCTTCCAGCACAATGTTTCAATGGCTACAGTCTCTATTTCAGACAATTATTTTTGCCACTGAATTATCTGGATAAATAGTTTAATTGCCCATTTCATTTAGTGTCATTATTTTTGTTGGCATAGGTGGAAATGGAACAAATTTTTCTGTGCCTTGATTAAATGATGCTGGTGAATTTCAGAGGGAAATTACTAAAACTTCAGCATATTATTAAAGGAGGTAGCAGAGAGGACAAAATAGTTGGCATACACAAACAAATAACAAGCAGCTCTATGGTTAAATCATTCATGTAATTTGTTGTGAAAATGTATATTTCCTTGTTGAAAATTGGATGAGATCAAATAACTTGGCACATAATTGATAAAAAGTTGTCAATATACTGTGATCTCAATGTCTTGGAAACCAGTTTTTAAGTCTAAGTTTTTAAGTTTAACTTGTTAAAAGAGAATGTAATAAGACAGTGCTCCTCCAATGTGATTGGCAATCTTGTTTCAGTAACAAGACCCATTGTAGTCTAAAAAAGAAAGTGGTTTCTTCAAGAGTTTCTTTGCCTACTTTCAAGAGTGTTGTCCCCAAGCCCAGCAAAATACCTGTAAAAGTGACTTTAAACAAATTCTAGAGTTGCAGAACCCACAGAATGACCGAGTGAAGCAAATCTCCAGCCCAAGAGATTTGCCTGAAAATTCGGTTGGGAATTGTGTATCACACCAAACTGGGGGCAGGGTGCAGTCCAGTGTAGGCCTCTCAAGCCCATACAAAATGTGAGCAGGCCTTGAGGAGATGAATCTCTCACACCTCTGGCACAAAATGAAAGGTCAGTGGAAAAAGTCTGTGGGATCAGGTTGGGAGAGTGGAGTGTTCTGGCCCCAGTCCCAGGGCAACTGAGTGGGAGAGGGGATGAAGGAATCAATGGCAGCCACAGGAACAGCAGGCACAGAGACAGAGACTGTTTCTGAAACTCCAGATCCTACAGATCGTGGGGCAATCAAGCAGCTGACAGTACACACCCCTCCCACTCCCCTGGAAGCAGAGAACTACTTTGAAAAAGAGTTAGAAAGTTAAGTACATGGCTGTGGAAAAGAGTAAAAGCAGGAAAAGAGTCAGATTATAAATACTTACTTTGGTAACAAAGAAGACCAAAACATGTGAACAGAAGAAAACAAAGTTAAAGCACCTACATCAAAAGCCTCCAAGAAAAGTATGAATTGATCTTAGGCCATGGAAGAGTTCAAAAAGAATTTTGAAAATCAAGAAAGAGAGGTTGAGCAAAAATTGGGAAAAGAAATGAGAGTGGTGCAAGAAAATAATGAAAAAGAGTCAATTGCTTGCTAAAGGAGACCCCAAAAATGTTGAAGAAAATATCACTTTAAAAATAGATCAGCCCAAATGGCAAAAAGATATCCAAAAAGCCAATGAAGAATAGCATGTCCTACAAAGCAGAATTTGACAGTTGGAAAAGGAGATCCAAAAGCTCACTGAAGAAACTAATTACTTAAAGATTAGAATGGAGCAGAAGAAAGTTAATGACTTTGGGAAAACCAAGAAATTATAAGACAAAACCAAAGGAATGAAAAAAAATAGCAGACAATGTGAAATATCTCTATTCAAAAACAACTGACCTGGAAAATAGATCCAGGAGAAACAATTTAAAAATTATGGGACTACCTGAAATCCTGACCGATTTTTGATGTCTCATACAATGAAAATATGAAATTTATTTTGTCAAAATACAAAATAGCTTTCACTGGTCCAATTGCAATTTTAAAGAAATTCTTTTTTTTCAGTTTGGTTTTGTATCTCCTTTTACATTTGGCCAATTGAACTATTAAAGCTGCTGTTTTCTTCAGTGAATTTTTTTTTCAATTTTGCAAATTCTATTTCTTAATGAATTTTTATTTTAGTCAATTTTTTGCTGCCTTTTCCAAACTGTTGACTCTTTTTTTCATATTTCTCCTCTATAATTCATTTCTTTTCCCAATTTTTCTGTTAATTCTCCTACTTGATATTCAAAAATTTTGGAGCTCATACAAGAGGACTTTTTGGGTTTGAAACCAACTCATATTCCCTTTTGAAATTTAAAATGTAGACTTGACATTGGTATCATTTTTCAAGTTTGTGTTTTGATCTCACCTGTCCCTACAGTAATTTTCTATTATCAGAGTTCTTTTTCTGTTTCTTACTCATTTTCAGTCTGTTTGTCCATTTTAAGGTTCAGTTCTTCTCTTGGAGGACAGGGGAACTTTATCCCAATCTTCTTATCCTAGGGGCCAGCGAGCTGGTAAATGTGCTAGGTCCTCAGGTGTTTTCAGTTTGTCCACTGCACTGAGAGTGATCCATTCTAGATGCTCCTGTTTTGCCAGGATTTCAGGGCTCACAATTTGCTTTCTGCAATGGTGCTAGAGACATTACCACTGGCCTACTGTGCTGCTAGCCTGCTGACGCAGAACTGAGGGGCCTTAGTTGCTGATTTGTGCTGTGACTGAGAGGCTCCTGCTGGCTTAACCAAATCCAATTTCTGCCTGACTGTTCTTCCTTTTACCCAAGTGAGGCAGACCTTTCTTGAAGTCTTTCTAAATTATCTCTAGCTAGAAAATTGTTTCATTCTGATTTTGGGGGGAGTTTGTCACTCTAGAATCTGTTTAGAAGCTTGATTCAACATTGTGTCTGAGAGAAACTGGGGAAAACACAAGCAACTTCCGGACTTCTGTCTACCATCTTGGTTCTGCTTCTATTATTCATGTTTCATAAACAGTAACATTACATTACAATAATTCCCTGGCCATTCTTTGATTTTTTTTTTCTAGTAAATTCTAACAATTTTCCTTTAACTGATATCTGCATCTTCACAAATTGTTTCAATCTCAGGTTTGAAAAAGATAGGTTACAAAGTTTTTGGGTTTTTTTCTGTGTTTTGTGTGTGTGTGTGTGTGTGTGTGTGTGTGTGTGTGAGCAGAAAATCATGAAGTAAGACATGAAAACTGCAGGACTTATGACACATGTAAGATAAATCTAAAAAAGCTTCCCCCAGTATACTGAGGCCTAAGTAGGAGGACTACATATCCTCTTAATGCACTTATCAATAAGTTAGGATATCATCTATGGAGTGAGCCAGACAGTTGTGGTTTTGTGTTTCTATTTTAATGACTAGAAAAGTGTGAGGAAAACCGTAGGTACCTAATAAATCCTTGTGAATTTATTTTTTAAACCATTTAGATATCTTCCATGTTGAGAGAATAACAAAAAAAGAAAATGTTAAGATTAGTTTCTCCATTCTTATTTGGCAAAATATATACCTTTATCTCCATCCCCTTGGTGACCTTGACAAACCTAGAGAATATCTCCCCAGGAAAAACCCTGGAACAGTGGGAGCAGCAGAATGGGTAAACAGACTTTTAGCCCATGTGGCTAGAAAGATCACTAAGCAATGAAGGGGACTAGTGCTGGATCAGACCTATCCTGGATGGTCCTAGTTCAACAAACCAGGAGAAGATTTTGAGTCCAGGGGGGTGAAGCCAGAAACTTCCAACAACAGGACTCAGCATTCCAGGGGAATCAGGAAGACACTAGCCTAGATGGTATCACCAGCCACTGAACCTAACTATGGTCTGGCTCAACAGAGGAGACATCATGTGTCCCGATCACACTTCCACCACACTTAACACAGAGAGCTCCAGGAAAACTGTGGGGAAACCCAAAAATACTTTACTTGGTCACTGCTTTCTAACACCAGGCAGCTCAACATGAGGTAAGCTGCAGCATTTTAGCTTTTAGCTAAAAGAACCAGAAGCCACAACACACAAAGTCTCAAGTTTCAGGCATTGGGTAGACATCCCTGTGCCTGAGATGAAGAGATCTACTTCAAAATCCAGTAAAAGGATTAGTATCATGAGTAAGAAACAAAGCAGAGAAGAAAAGAACATAGAATCTTTCTATGGGTACAAGGACCAAAACACAAATACCAAAGAGGTCAACAGTGAGTCTGTACTCCCATATGAAATTTCAGAAGGAAATATGAGCTGGTCTGAAGCACAAAGATCCTTCTAGGAAGAGGACAGGCAGGATTTTAAAACCAAAATTGGGGAAATAGAAGAAAAACTGAACAATGACTTTTAAAAATATGAAAAAAACAAACCACAGAATAATTGTAAAGGACAATTGGAAAAATGGAAAAGGAAGTACAAAAACTAATTGGAGAAAATAATTCCTTAAAAGGAAAAACTGGACAGATGGGAAAGGGGATGCAGAAGATAACTAAAGAAAACAATTTGATAAAAAATAAAATAGAGAAAGTAGAAGCTAATGAATCTATGAGACATAAGGAATCAATCAAATAGAATCTAAAGAATCCAAAGACACAAGAAAATGTAAAATATCTAATTGGAAAATCAATTGACCCGGAAAATAGATCCAGGAGAGAAAATATGAGGATTATTAGTCTACCAGAAAGCCATAATGAAAAAAAGAGCCTGGACAATATCATCCAAGAAATCATCAAGGAAAATTTCCCAGAAGGCCTAGAGGGCAAAATAGTCATCGAAACAATCCACAATTCACCTCCTGAAAGGGACCCCAAATTAAAAACACCAAGGAATATCGTTGCCAAATTCCAGAACTATTAAGTGAAAGAGAAAATACTGCAAGCAACTGGTAAGAAATAATTCAAATATCAAGGAGATACCTTCAGGATCACACAGGACTTTTAAGCTTCTACATTAAAAGTTCAAAGGAATTTAAATATGATAATCCATAAGGCAAAAGAACTGGGACTACAAGCGTGGATTAATTACCAAGCAAAGTTGAACATAATATTTCAGGCAAGAAGATGGGAATTCAATGAAATAAGGGATTTTCAGACCATCCTGAAGAAAAGGTCAGGACTCAGTACAAAATTTGATCTTCAAACACAGGTTTCAAGAGAGGCATAAAAAGAAAAACAGGGGGAAATAAAAAAAAAAAAACTTTTTCCTCAATATGGGTAAATTGTTTACATCTCCATTATGGAAGAGGATAATTGCTAATCTTGATAGTTGTAGATTTATTATGAAATGAAAAATGACATACGTAGATAGAGGGAGTAGGTATAACTTAAATTATGTGATGATAACAAATGTGATTTAAAGGTGCAAAGGGATTGTAAAGGTATATGTGAAAAAAAGAAAAAAATAAACTCCCTCATAGGAAGAGGCACAAAATATATTACGCTAGAGGGAAAGAAGGAAGGGAGATGAGCACTGTTTGAGAAGTACTCACATCTGATTGGATTCAAGGAGGGTACAGCAAACTCAATTAGGTACAGAAAAATATTTAGCTCTATAAGCAACAGGAGGGTAAGGGGGATTAAAAGGGAGAGGGTTTGAAAGAAGGGAGTAAAGTCTGAGGGAGGCTGTGATTAAAAATTGAAACTCTATTGTGGATGGGTAGGGAGGAGGGAAAACTAAAAGCATAAACAAGGGAAAAGGGGATGGAAGGAAAGACAGATAATAATCATAACTGTGAATGAAAATGGGATGAACTCTTCCATAAAATGGAGACAGATATCAGAACGGATTAAAAGCCATAATCCAACAATACGTTGTTTACCAGAAACATATTTGAAATGGGGGCATACACACTGGGTAAAGGTAAATAGTTAGAGAAGAATATTTTGTTCATCAGTTGATGTTAAAAAAGTAGAGGTAGTAATCCTAATCTCAGCAAAATAAAAGCAGAAACAGATCTAATCAAAAGAGATAAGGAAGGAAACTATATTCTGCTAAAAAACACCATAGAAAATGAAGAAATTTCCTTACTCAACATATGTGCTCCAAAGTTTAGCATCCACATTCGTAGAGGAGAAGTTAAGGGAGTAATGGGAAGAAATAGACGCAAAACTATACTAGTAGGGGACCTCAACTTCCTCCTCTCTGATCTTGATAAATATAAACTTGAAATAAATAAGAAAAAAAGTTAAAGAGTTGAATAAAACTCTGAATAAGCTAGACATGATAGATCTCTGGAAAAAACTGAATGAGGATAGAAAGGAATATACCTTTTTCTTAGTGTTATATGGCATATATACAAAAATTGACCATGTAGTAGGCCATAAAATCTCATAGTACAGTGTAGAAAAGCAGAGATATTCAATGCATCCTTCTCAAATCATAATGCAATAGAACTTATATGCAATAAAAGGCCATGTAAATATAAACCAAAAACTAATTGGAAGCTAAACAAGCTAATCCTAAAGAAAGAATGGGTTAAACAGCAAAGTATAGAAACAATGAACAACTTCATTCAAGAAAATGACAATAATGAGAAAACCTAGCAAATCTAATGGGATACTGCAAAAGCAGTTGTTACAGAAAGCTCTATATCTTTGAATGCCTACATGAATAAAATAGAGAAAAAGGAGATCAATAAATTGGGCATACAGCTGAAAAAGTTCAAAAAAGAACAAATTTAAAATTCCCAAGCAAATACCAAATTAGAAATACTGAAAACTAAAGATGTGATTGATCAGACTGAAATTAAGAAAATATTGAACTAATGAATATAACAAAGAATTGGTTTTGAGAAAAACCAATAAAATTGATAAACTTTTGGTTAATTTGATTAAAAGAAAGAAGAAAACCAAATTACCGATATCAAAAATCAAAAGAGTGAACTAATCTCCAATGAGGAGGAAATTAAAATAATATTTAAAAAATACTTTGTCCAACTGTGTGCCCATAAGTTGGACAATCTAAATGAGATGAATGATTATTTTAAAAGATATAAAGTGCCCAGATTAATAGAAGAGGAAGTTGACTACTTAAAACTTTCTCAGAAAAGGAAATTGAACAAGCCATGAATGACCTCTGTAGGAAAAAATCTCCAGGGCTGGATGGATTTACAAGTGAATTCTATCAAACATTTGAAGAACAGTTAATTTCAAGACTATGTAGACATTTTGGGAAAATTTCTGAAGACGGAGTCCTACCAAACTGTATTTATAATACAAAAAACAGAGAAAGAAAATTACAGAGCAATTTCTGTATTGAATATAGATGCAACAATTTTAAATAAGATATTAGCAAAAAGAGTACAGCAACTTATAATGAGAATAATACATTATGATCAGGTAGAATTTATACCAGGAATAATATTGGACAGACTGGTCCAATATTAGACAAACTATTAGCATTATTGATCATATCAGAAACAAAACTAACAGAAACCACATGATGATCTTAATAGATGCAGAAAAAGCTTTGGACAAAATACAACACCCATTCCTACTGAAAACACAGAAAGGCATTGGGATAAATAGATTTTTCCATAAATAATAAGCAGTATCTACCTAAAACCATCAGCAAGCATTAAATGCATTGGCAACAAGCTAGGTGCATTCCCAATAAGATCAGGGGTGAAACAAGGATATCTATTATCACCATTGTTATGCAATATTGTATTAGAAATGTTAGCTGTAGCAATAACAAGAAAAATGTTGAAGGTACTACAATAGGCAAAGAAGAAACTAAGTTATCACTCTGTGCAAATGATAACATGATATACTTAGATAATCCAAGAGAATCAAGCAAAAAACTACTTGAAATAATTAAAAACTTTGGCAAAGTTTCAGGTTACAAAATAAATCCACACAAATCATCCACTTTTCTACATATTACTAATAAAGCCTAACAGCAAGAGATAGAAAGAGAAATCCTGTTTCAAGCTTTGGTAGACAGTATAAAATATCTGGGAGTCTACCTCCCAAAACAAACCCAGGGACTATATGAACACAATTACAAAACACTAGTCACACAAATAAAGTCAGATCTAAGCATATGGAAAAAAACATCAACTTCTCATTGGTAGGTGGAGCTAACATAATAAAAATGCCAATTCTACCTAAATTAATTTCCTTGTTAAGTGCCATACCAAACAAACTATAAGACAATTATTTACCAGACTAGAGAAAATAATATCAAAATTCATGTGGAAGAACAAAAGGTCCAGAATATCAGGGGAACTAATGAAAAGAAATGCTAGGACAGGTGGACTAGGCCTACCAGATCTCAAATTTTATTGTAAAGCAGCAATCATCGAAACAAGTTGGTACTGGCTAAGAAACAGAGAGGTAGAACAATGGAATATATTAGGTACTCAAGACACAGTAATTAATGAATATAGCAGTTTACTATTTGATAAACCCAAGGACCCCAGCTTTTGGGATAAGAACTCACTATTTGCGAAAAATTGATGAAACAACTAGATAACAATGTGATGGAAACTAGGCATAGACCCATGCCTGACACCTTACACGCAAATAAAATCCAAATGGTACATGATCTTGGTATAAATTTTGATACTATAGACAAATTAGGGGAGCAAGAAATAGTGTATTTTTAAATTTACAGAGAATGGAGAAATTTATGACCCAACAAGAGAAAAGAAAACATTATGAAGTGCAAAATTTGTAATTTTGATTACCTTAAATTGAAAAGTTTTGCACAAACAAACCTAATGCAACCAAGATTAGAAAGGAAGTAGAAAACTGGGAAAGAATTTTTGCAACTATTGTCTGTGAATAAAGGCCTCATTTCCAAAATAGATAGAGAACTGAGTCAAATGTACAAGAGAACAGGTCATTTCACAATTGATACATGGTCAAAGGATATGAACAGGCAATTTTAAGAGGAAGAAACTAAAGTTATCTATAATCATATGAAAAATGCTCTAAATCACTATTAATTAGGGAGATCCAAATCAAACCAACCCTGAGGTACCACATCACACCTATTGAATTGGCTAACATGACAAAACAGGAAGGTGGTAAATGTTGGAGGAGATGTGGTAGAGTTGGAACAGTCATTCACTGTTGGTGGAGCCATGAGCTTATACCATTATGGCAAGCAATTTGGAACTATGCCGAAAGGGCTACAAAAACATGCATACCCTTTGACTCAGCAATATCACTTCTGGGATTCTATCCCAAAGAGATCATAGAAATGCGAAAGGGTCCCACACGTACAAAAATATTTATAGTAGCTCTCTTTGTGGTGGTCAAAAACTTGAAATCAAGGAGATGCCCATCAATTGGGGAATGGCTTAACACAGTTGGGGAATGGCTTAACAAGTTGTGGTATATAAATATAATGGAATGCTGTTGTGCTATGAGAAATATAAACAGGAAGACTTCAGAGAAGCCTGGAAAGACTTATGTGAACTGATGCTGAGTGTAAGGAGCAGAACCAAGAGGACTTTGTAAGCAGCAACAAACACAGTGTGGGAGGTATTTTTCTGATAGACTTAGTACTTCATTGAAATTCATGGACTTAAAAAATTTTCAATGGACTCTTGAGGCTAAACACCTTCCACATCCAGAGCAACAACTATGGAATTGGATTACAGATAGAAACAGACTATTTTCTTTCTCATTATGCTATGTTTTGTTTTGATTTATGGTTTCCTCCATTCATTTTAATTCTTCTATGCAACATGTTCTTAATTGGAATGCATGTGTCAAGCCTATATAAGATTCTATGCCATCTCAAGGAAGGAATGCAGAGGGAGAGAGGAATAAGGGTGAGGGAATGGAAAAAATCTAAGATATATGGAAGTTATTGTTGAACACTGGAAACAAATAAAATAATTCAATTTACAAAAAAAAAAGGTATGCCTTGGGGAAAGGGGGAAGGAGAAAGGAATAACATGTATCTGAAAGTATTATAGCTTGAGAAAAGAGATATAGTAGGCAGAGAGTTGGTTTAAAAGATTTTATGAGTACAGTTTTATATTGAAAGCAAATATTCAAAGTTTGGTTGGTATATTTCTCAAAAGAAATTAATCCTTGAGAACTCACAGGCATTTTCCCAGGGAAACAACATTGCAAATGATGGTTTTGACCACAAGTTATTTTATAAAAATCTGTTCATTGTTTCATACATATGAAATGCTACACATGTTGTTTAAATAATTATAAATTTATATAAATTACATAAATCACATAATTTTATGTAATTATATGAGCAATTATATAAAACTGTGTGCAGTTAGATGGCACAGTAGATTAATCGCCAGGACTAGAGTCAAGGTAGACTCATATTCTTGAGCTCAACTCTGGCCTCATATACTTCCTAGCTATATTACTAGGCAGGTTACTTAAACCTGGTCCTCAGTTTCTTCATGTATAAAAGAACTAGGAAAAGAAATGTCGATCTTCTCCTATACCTGCATCTTTGCCAAGAAAACCCCAAAAGGGGTCATGATGAGTTGGATATGAATGAAAGGAGTGTACAACAAAGTAATAAAACAGTAGTTTCCCTTTTGGGGGGGCCTGAGCAGGGTCAAGAACTATGATTTAATTAGAAAAGGGTCAATATTACTGAGGTAATTCCCTCCAGTGCAGTACTACAGCAAGCTTAAGAAATTCGCTTAGGGTTTCACAGTGAATGTATTTTCAGAAACAATACTTGATTGTTTATCTTCTGCATGCTGACCAGATCCCCATTTCTGTCCCAATGTTTTTAATATTAATAGCTAAACAAATGTGTGTCACGGGAGAGGGAAGTAAGACTATAATATTTTAAAATTATGTCATCTTAACTGTAATTTTTGCTTAACTGATCACAGCAAAAAAAGAATGCTAAAATATAAACTAGAAATATCAAAAGTCATCTATTGAACATGAAATTGAAATTTTTTTAATATAATGTTTCTTTTTCCTTCTAGGGATACAAATTTTGATTTCAAAATATATCCTTTTTTTTAATTTCACTTCGTGCAATTTCTAAGTGAGTTGATAACCTCTTTCTTTTTATGTTCAGTTATTCAACAACATTCAAATAATTGCATTTGAATTCAAATAATTATCACTTACATTAGAAACTGAGGTTTGGGGGCTTATTAACATTGTACTGCAATGTTCATTTCCTTCTCTGCATACCCAACAGCATTATTGATTGATCAATATGTTTTTTAACAAATATTAAATAATTATGATGAATAAAGCTCAGATCAGTCCAGGCACTGCTAGGTTTTTCCTTGTCTTTCTTTTTAAATTTCCCTTGCAATTATTGAAAATTTATCTTCAGAAGAATTAAATTATTGCATTTAATGCTATAATCAGTTTGATTTAGTGAAAAGTTAAGTCAGTTAAGGAAATTATGTTATTTTGGTCATATTTTCATGGTCTGATCTTGAGCTGTGAGCATTTTTTCTTCAACTATGTATGTCATTTTTAATTCTGTAAAAATAGTTTTAGTTTTGAATTCTTATAGTTTTTGTGTTTCTTACTGACTCAAATATACTATATATCCTGTATGGATTAAGAAGAGTTTTTCTTCATTTCTCTTTCTGATCTTTTTGTTGGTAATTTATGCAGATGACAACAATTTGTACAGGTATTGTGCAGCTTTGCCAAAATTATAAATAGTTTCATCTCATTTGAGCTTAATTTTGTGTTTTTCAGGAATCTTTAAATAAATAATCAGATAATCTAAAAAACAAGTAATGTTTTTGTTTCCTTTTTCTGTATGTTCATTCCTTTACTTTATTTTGCCCTTTTTATTAATAGAATTTCTAGTAATCATTCTATGAATTAATAATTGTGAAAACAGATATCCTTGCTTTCCTCTTGATCTAAGTGGAAAGATCTCATCTCAGACTTTTCTCCTTTATATATAATGTTTGTTGATTTTTTTGATGCATACTATTTATCACATGACATTTCCTTTTTTAATTTTATTTTCTAATGTTCTACAATCACTACCATAAAACTTAGATTTTCACTCCCCCACACACCTACCCCTCACCATCCCCCTCCCTCCCCAAGAGGGCATACAATTCTATATAGGATCTGCATATACTTTCCTACTGAATACATTTTCACTACAGTCATTCTATTTTGACAAACTAAAATAAATGGAAGAAATCATATAACAAATCAAAACATAATACGCACTCACACACACACACACACACACACACACACACACATGTTCTACTACATACTGTGAATGAATTCCATAGTTCTTTCTCTGAGTGTGGAAAGTATTTTGCCTTAGAAAACCATTGGGTATTTTTTTTTAAGTTCTTGCGTTATTAAGAAGTTCCAAGTCTACCAGAAAATACTCTCTCACACTGTGGTCCTTGCTGTGAACAAAGTTCTCTTCGTTCTGCTCCTTTCATTCAACATCAGATCATATAATTCCTTACAGGCCTGCCTGAAGTCTTCTTGATCATCATTTCTTATGGTGCAACAGTACTCCATTACATTCATATACCATAATTTATTCAGTCATTCCCCAATTAATGGGCATCCCCTTGTTTTCCAGTTTTGGGCAACTACAAAGAGTGTTGCTATAAATATTTTTGTACATGTGGGACCCTTTCCCATTTTTATGATCTCTTGGGAATACAGTCCTAGTAGCAATATTGCTGCGTCAAAGGATATGCACAATTTTGCAGCCCTTTGGACGTAGTTGTAAACTGCTCTCCAGAATGGTTGGATGAGCTCACAGCTTCACCAACAATGAATTAGTGTTCCAACTCTCTCACATCTTCTCCAACATTTATCATTTTCCTCTTCTGTCATGTTTTCCAATCTTATAGTTGTGATGTGGTACCTCAGAGTAGTTTAGATTTGCATCTCTCTAATCAAAAGTGATTTAGAGCATTTTTTCATATTTTTCTATGATTATACATATATATATATATACATATATATATATATATATATATGTCTTTAATTTCTTCCTCTGAAAATTGCTTGTTCATATCCTTTGACCATTTATCAACTGGGGAATGACCACATTTCCCTTTATACTTAACATTTTTACAGTTTTAACAGAAATGTATGTTATACTTTGTCGAGTATTTTTTGAGCATCTCTTGATAAATATATAATCTATTTAATATTTGATTGTGGCCTCTTTGCTTATATTTCATTGAACACATACCAATATTATTTAAGGATAAGTTTCTCTCACCTTTCTCTACCATGTTGGTTTAGGTATCAAGAGTTTTCCTAATCAAAAAATTTAGAAGAATTTTCCGTCTTATTTTTGCATAATTTTGACAATGTTGGAATTAATTGTTTTTTATAATCCTTGACATAACACATTTATAAATCCATGTCATTTTGCTTGTCCATGTAAATAGTCAAATAACTTGCTGATAGTTTCCTTTACTTCACTGCAAATTGTTGTGAATTATGTTTTTTTCTTTGCTTTATATTCATAAATTTGGTTTTACTTAATCATTTTATCAAAATAATTAAGCTTTTCTAGTTTAGTAGTTTTTATTTTTTTACATTATTTTGACTCAAATGCCTGACCACAAATAGAGAATAGATAAAAGAAATAAGAATTATTAGAAACTGAAATAATGGAACTTAAATACAAAGAAAAAATGGAAAAAAAAACATGTCATGTACATAGTAGAACTTCAGAGAATTCAATACGTATAAAATAACTTCATGTCAAAAAAGCCTGTATGTTCAATAATACACTTTTCCTTGAGAACTATCCATATTTTTTTGTTTCCTTATAAATTTTCTTGTGTTCTCTGCTGTGCCCTCTTTTTGCTTTGTTCTTTTTTCCCATTCTCCCTGCCCCCAGAAGGCTACCATTAAAATTCTCTCTCTCTCTCTCTCTCTCTCTCTCTCTCTCTCTCTCTCTCTCTCTCTCTCTCTCTCTCTCTCTCTCCATATACATATACATATATGTATATATACATACATACATATATGGATATACTTTCCCAAACAAATTCTACTCATGATTTTTGTTTTTATATTTGTACTTTCCTATCCCTCCTGCCTTCTCTACCTCACTTCTACCTGTTACCTTGTCCTCCTATTACTTACCTACCCCCTCCAAGGATCTCTCCCCTATTCTCTCATTCCCATAAATTTAAAGACCCTTTTATACCCACTTTTACCTATTCCCTCAATGGTTCCATCAAAAATACATTAATTCCACTAATATACATTAGTGATAAACCATTTTATTTCTTCTGAATTTAGAAGACTTTTATAATCTTCTAAATATATATGTATTGTTCCCTTTTAAACCCATTCCTAATGAAAATGGGTTACCACAGCTACTTTCCCTCTTCCCCCATTCCTCTGTTTCAATTCTTCCTCTTGAACCTCATTTGTATAAAATTATTACTCTTTTTAGCTGTTACTAAATGGTTTTACATTTTAAGTTCATATCATATTCAGATTTTTCCTAATATTTTTTGTGAACTACCCAATTATTACTAAGACTCTTAGAAATACTTTTTTATGATTTACATCATAAAAAGTAAACAGTCTGTCCCTATTTAATCCCTGATTTTAATCAGTCTTTGGTATATACCTTATATTTCTCTTAGCTCTTACATGTCAAATCTTCTATTAAATTTAGGTTGTTTTCTTTTTTTTTTTTTAACAAGGTCTTAAAAGTCTTCCAGTTGATCAGATGTTCAAGTTTTTTTTCATTGGTGATTATGCTTAATTTTGCTGGGTGTGATATTTTCAGCCAACACCCCAGTTCTTTTACTCTTTGATACATAGTGATCCAAGAGCTACACTCTTTTAAAGTCTCTGCTGCTAGGTTTTGTGTATTCTGATTGTGGCACCATTATACTTAAAATACTTTCTGTTTTGCTTTTAATATTTTTTCCTTGAACTGGGGGTTTCAGAACCTGTCTATGAAATTCCTATGAGTTTTTCCTAATAGGATCTCCTTTTGCTCATTGAGGAATTTTTTTCTCTTTCTTCTTTCCACCCTTTTCTTCAACACTTCAGGGCAATTTTCTTAATTGTTTCTTGTATTATTGCATCAAGATTCTAATTTTTCATAATTTCAGTTATTTCAATTATTTTTATATTTTCTCTTCTTGATCTATTCTCCAAATATGTTGTTTTTCAAATGTTTCACTTTCTCTTCTATATTTTCATCATATTTTTTTAAATAAGTTTTTGATCTCTTATAATTTTCCTGGTATCACCTTGCCCAGTTCTAGTTTTCAAGTCATTTTCTTCCTTAAGATTCTGGATCTCCAGGGAAGGAGACAAGATGGCGGGGTAGAAAGGCTCACGTATGCTAGCTCTGAATCCACAACCCATAAATTTCCTGTAAAGAGAACTCCTCACAAATTCTGGAGCAGAGCAAGTGCGCACCGATGCAGTGGAAGAGATTTCCATTCCAGAGAACCCTGGAAAGCCGTCCCCAGGGGTCCGTCACGCTGCGGACAGTGGAGCCGACCCCTGTGCTGCCTGACCACGGCCCCAGAGGAGCAGATCCCAGCAGGCTTCAGGGACGGAATCTCCAGCAGCCGGGAAGGTCCCTCAACCTACAGACGATACAGGTCAGTGAGAGAGACTTCTGGGCTGGCCGAGAGGGGAGTGGAGTGTCTCCATGACTCAGGACCCCTCCGGAGGAAGCGCCAGAGGCAGTGGCAGAGGCAGGAGAGGAGGAAGCGGTGGCCAGGGACTCCCCGAAGAGGTGGGAGCTCCATTACCAAAGATCTCTGCATAAACCACCTGAGGAAACTGAGCTTGGGAGATGGCCCTGCCCTCACCTGCTACATTACTGAAGGTCTCTACATAAACCCCCTGAGGGAACTGAGCCTGGGAGGTGGCCCTGCCCCTACCTGAGCACCAGAATTTAAGCTTACATTGAATAGCAGCCACGCCTGCTGTGGAAAGCCCTGAGGCTGGGAAGCAGCATTTGAATCTCAGACCCCAGCACTGGCTGGATAGATCTAGGTAGGGGTGGAGAGGAATCTCAGAAGTCAAGTAACTGGCTGGGAAAATGTCCAGAAAAAGGAAGCAAAATAAGACCATAGAGAGCTACTTTACTGGGGAAGAGATGTTTCTTCCTCCCTTCATTTAGGATGAAGAAGTACAATGCTTGCCATCAGGGAAGGACATGGAGGTCGGGGCCTCTCTATCCCAGAAATCTGAGGTGGATGTCGGTGGGCTCAGGCCATGGAAGAGGTCAAAAAGGATTTTGGAAATCAAGTTAGACAGGTGGAGGAAATACTGGGAAGAGAAATGAGAGAGATGCAAGAAAAGCATGAAAAATGGGTCAATATCTTGCTAAAGGAGACCCAAACAAATGCTGAAGAAAATAACACCTTGAAAAAAAGGCTCACTCAATTGGCAAAAGAGGTTCAAAAAGCCAATGAGAAGAAGAATGCTTTCAAAAGCAAAATTAGCCAAATGGAAAAAGAGGTTCAAAAGCTCACTGAACATAATAGTTCTCTCAAAATTAGAATGGAATAGATGAAGTCTAACAACTTTCTGAGAAACCAAGAAATCATAAAAAACAAAAAAAAAAGAATGAAAAAATGGAAAACATTGTGAAATATCTGATTGGAAAAAAACAACTGACCTGGAAAATAGATCCAGGAGAGACAATTTAAAAATTATGGGACTCCCTGAAAGCCATGATCAAAAAAAGAGCCTAGACATCATCTTTCATGAAATTATCGAGGAAAACTGCCCTGAGCTTCTAGAACCAGAGGGCAAAATAAGTATTGAAGGAATCCATCGATCACCGCCTGAAGGAGAGCCAAAAAGAGAAACTCCTAGGAGCATTGTGGCCAAATTCCAGAGTTCCCAGGTCAAGGAGAAAATATTGCAAGCAGCTAGAAAGAAACAATTCCAGGATTGTGGAAATGCAATCAGGATAGCACAAGATCTAGCAGCTTCTACATTAAGGGATCGAAGGGCATGGAATAGGATATTCCAGAAGTCAAAGCAAGTAGGACTCAAACCAAGAATCACCTACCCAGCAAAACTAAGTATAATACTTCAGGGGAAAATATGGTCTTTCAATGAAACAGAGTACTTTCAAGCATTCTTCATGAAAAGACAAGAGCTGAAAAGACAATTTGACTTTCAAGCACAAGAATGAGAAGAAGCATGAAAAAGTAAACAGCAAAGAGAAGTAATAAGGGACTTACCAAAGGTGAACTGTTTACATTCCTACATGGAAAGACAACATTTGTAACTCTTTAAACTTTTCAGTATCTGGGTAGTTGGTGGGACCACACACAGACATACACACACATACATGCACACACACATGTACATGCACGCATGCACACAGACATACACACATGCATGCACACACAGAGACAGAGAGCACAGAGTGAATTGAATAGGATGGGACCATATCTTAAAAGAAATTAAGATAAATAGTGAGAGAGAAATGTAGTGGGAGGAGAGAAGGTCAAATGGAATGGGGTAAATTATATCTCATTCAAGAGGCAAGCAGGAGACTTTTTAGTGGAGGGAAAAAGAGGACAGCTGAGAAAAAAACATGAAGTTTACCCTCATCACATTTGACTGAAGGAAGGAGTAAAATGCACACTCATTTTGGTATGAAAACCTATCTTGCAGTACAGGAAAGTCGGGGAGAAGGAGATAAGCAGGGAGGGAGGGATGATGGAAGAGAGGGCAATGGGAGAAGGGAGCAATTTGAAGTCAACACTCGGGGAGGGACAGGATCAAAAGACAGAATAGAAACAATAGGGGGCAGGATAGGATGGAGGGAAATACAGTTAGTCTTACACAACATGACTGTTATCGAAGTCATTTGCAAAACTACACAGATATGGCCTATATTAAATTGCCTGCCTTCCCAAAGGGAACAGGTGGGGAGAGAGGGATGGGGAGAATTTTGAACTCAAAGTTTTAGGAAAAACTGTTGAGTACTGTTGTTGCTCCTAGGAAATAAGAAATACAGTTAATGGGGAATAGAAAGTCATCTGGCCCTTCAGGAGAAAAGAGAAGATGGGGACAAGAGAAGGGAGGGATGATAGAAGAGAGGGCAGATTGGTGATAGGGAAAATTAGAATGTTCGGTGTATTGGGGTGGGGGAAGGGGATAAATGGTGAGAAAATTTGGAACCCAAAATTTTGTTAAAATGAATGTAAAAAGTTAAATAAATAAATTTTCATTCTAAAAAGAAAAAATAAACAAATAAATAAATAAATAGGTGAACAGGTAAATAAATAAATATTTTTGACTGCTTGGCAAAAAAAAAAAAAAGATTCTGCATCCTTTTCTAACTGGATGACTTTCCCTTTATAATCTTTTGATTTCCCTGGAATATTCTTATTTTAATTTACTTTTTCTTCTATCTCTGTCATTTGATTTTTTTAAGTCTTTTAAAAATCTTCTATGAATTCTTTTTTGGAGAGGTGACCATTTTACATTACTTTTGGGGGGTTTCTTTACTTCAATATCCTCCTCTGAAGATGAGCCCCAGTCTTCTCTATTCCATACCAGATTTCTATGGTTGGATTCCTTCTCCTTTGTCTATGCATTTTTATGTGGTAGTTGTTTAATTTTTGTAATCACCTCTAGCCCCTAGGGGATGGTGCCTCTTGCCCTGGATCTTCAGTTCTCCCCTGTAGCCTAGAAGCAAAGCCAAACCTCCAACCTCCTATAAGTGCCCAGAAACGTGACTTTCTGCCCCACTGCTTCTGCACTTCCTGAGTGTATGCTGGATCCTTCTTGACAGAGTTGCTCTTCATAGCACAACTGAGTCTGGGGTTCCCTACATTTTCCTTGACTCAGACACCCAACATGCTCACTATGGGGGTGGGGGTGGGGTAATAGATGCTTTGACTGGGGCTGAGGCAGCCTCTCAAACCAGTTAAACCAGGAATTGCACCTTGTTTAAGCAGCTTATTATTAAAGCAGATCCTAGCCTGAAGTATTTACTATTCACAGGGACCACATATAGCCCCGGGATTTTTCTTCTGATCTTCTGGAATTGTCCCAGGAAGATCACTTTTGTACCTCTGTTCTTATTTATTTTACCACACTTTATTCACTCTAGAGTGCTTGTATTTCTTCGGTGAGGGGAAATCTTGAGAGCTTGCAATTTTCTGACCAACTCTGCCATCTTCCAAAAATCTTCTCCCCTAGTTCAGTAGTTTTTAAAAACCATTTACTAGTTTATCTATCAATTAAGTATTGTTTTGTTTTGTTTTGTTTTCAAATCTCTTCACTTATTCTTTGACTTTCAGAGATTTTTTGGAATGTTTTGGTTTTGTAATTTGTTGTCACTTGTCTTTTTTTTTTTTTTTTGCTAAAACTACTTCCTTAGCTGTGTATTTTCTATGTTTTGTGAGCAAAAATGTTTACAGATTCATTTTTTTCATGAACGATTGCTTTGGCTGTGACACACACACACACACACAAATGAATTGTATCTGATTGCTTCATTTTCTTCAGAGAAATTTTCTGGGTTTGGTAATATTTTTTTTCTTGACTTGCCAATTCCCTACTACAGCCACCTTTTTTGGGGGAAGAAGAGACCCTGATCCACTGTTTCTTTTCAGTCAGTCATCTGAAGCAATTATACCAAGGTTGTTGCATTGCCATTCACAATTTTCATGCAAATAGAAAAGAGAGTTAGAATTGCAAGAAGCAAATGGCCAGTATCTGGCCATTAGTTTGAAAGCTACATGATTGTGGACAAGGCAGCTGGTGTATGTGTTTTAAATTTTTACAGATTTCTTTCTTTGATTATCACTTACTTCCTCATGTTTTATCTATATGTCATTGTCTCTTTCTCTATGTCTTCTCTCTCTGTCTCTCTCCCTCACTCCCTCCCCTCCCCCCCCTCATTAGAGACACAGGGAAAAAGATCGACATGAGAAAAAGGCTCACTTTAAACAAAGAACAATATTCGTTTTGAAATCAGGAGAGCTTTTTATTAATTTTTACATCCATTCCCCTTGAATGAACAGATAGTTCCTAATGGACTGTTGTATTTGTTTAGACCAATGCAAGCCCTTTTTTTGCCCTGTTTCCAATTAACATTTCCTACTTGCCTCCATTGGCCAGCACTCCAAGGTTTACCCACCCCACGTGACCCATATTACTTATTTTCTTTGTAGAATGACATGATATAAATTCTTTTAAACGAATTTCCTTAATTGATGTACAATCTTTCTGGTGTAGACCTGAATGTTTGGCTAAAGAGGCAAACACGCTAAGTGAAATCTTAATTGAATAGATGGTAGATACAATACGAGTTAACAAAGTATTCATTGAAATTATGACCTAGGATATTTGTGTTTTCTTTACCATTAGCATGCCATACCATAGTATGTGTACATAAAATATTAAGCAAAAGTCCAATTATACAAGATAAAGCTTTGGTTTAAGAATCTCATAAACAATGCTCTTAAGTCAGCCCCTTCTGGCCCTGTTGACATAGGAAGAGATATTCTTCGAACTTATTCAGAGAACAAAGAAAGCATTAAATCTAGGCTCTTCTTTTCCTTGATTAGTTAAGGCTCTGGGCCTTATTCAGAGCTCAAAAATGATATTTAAAGATTATCACTGGTGTTACAGATATTGCATATTTTCTGTGTAAACATAATTCCCTTCTCACAATACATTGGGAAAGATATATCTCTCCACTTTATAAATGAGGAAGCCAAAGCCTAGAGACCAAACAACTTAGCTATCATTATATAAGCATTAAGTATATGCAATGGTAATATTTGAATGCAGGCTTTTTCTATTTCCATATCAAACACTCTCTCCACCAGAGCTGGTTGCTTGCCATTTAAAAGTCTAGTGTTTAGAGATTATGTAGTGCATCTACTAAATTTTAAGACTAAACATTTTCATTTTCTAAAACAGTGTCAAAAAAGCATCTCATGTATCCAATCTATAATTTAGTAAAAACTGCATTGCAATTTTTAAAAGCTTTAGGAATTCACTTTCACAGAAATATGAAATGACAGTTGTAAATGCCACTTGTAAAAATAAAACTAATCTATATTTTGATATTAAAAATGACACTAATTTTAAATTCTCTCATATTAGTATACTTGAAAGGGTAAGTCATTTGGTATAGTAAAAAAATATACACTTTTTCCTATTTGAGTCTTTGTTTTCTTACCTGTAAAATGAAGGATTGCATTGCATGGTCACTGAGGTCTCTTTTAAGATATAATCAAACCATAAAGCTACTCAGGAAGTATATAATATTCAGACACAGGAAACATTACATTTATAAAAATACTTATACTTTAAATACATCAAAGATTCATTTCATTATGGCTTCATCTTCCAATGATGCAAATTATGACTCCCTCTAAGCCTTACTGATGTCCCCTCAGTCTCCACCCCTCCATGTATACCAGTTCTCATCTAAGAACCAAATGGTCATCCCTCTAACAATGAGATTCTGTGAACTTAGCATCTTTATGTAAGAGAAATATCATCCTTTTTTCTAATCTTAAACGTCAATGATGTCATAGCTTAGGAGAAGCTGCTAGATCTTTTTTTTCCAAAGACTATGAAAAATTTCCATTTATCTTTTTGCCATTAAGTATATATTGAGTGCAGGATGTTTGTGATACATGTTAATGTTTCACATTTCACATAACTGAAAGAAGAAATGACCATGTACTCCTATTCTTTGTTTGAAGTCTGCCATTGAAAGATAAGCTACCTTCCCAAAGCAGGGTATTTCATTTTTGGATAGGTTTGATGGATAGAGCACTCTTTGTAGCTGAAATCTACTCATTTTTTTCACCTGTTCTCCTAGTTTTGCCTCCTGGGGCCAAATGAAACTGATTTCATTGCTCTTTTACATGTCAGGTCTTCAAATCTTTGATGATTCCCTACATCTAAAGTATTAACTCTAGGATAATACACCTAGTTATGCAGAGTATTAATAAATGTCATCGTATTCATTCCAGTTACCTTCCTCAGAACATTCTTTAGCTTTTTCTTAAAAGGTATCAACTATAACTGAAATCAATAATATAGATATAGATATACAGACTAACCAGGAAAGATCACAGTGAAATTCACCTCCCCTTTCTGGACATTATTTCTCAGTGAATAAGGATTAATATGGTTTTGTCTTTTCTCATTGAACTATCAGCTTGGTAACTTGTCATGAGTTTGGCATTCAGTAAACACCAGAATTTTATTTGGCTGACCTACTATCTCTTCAGACTCTACTTACTTTGTATTCATTAATTTTAGTTGTTGAGGCTCAGCATAATAAAATGCTTTTATCCTAATTAAAACTGATCTTGCTATATTTAGCCCAATGTACTTATGTATAGAGAACTTTGTCAGATATGGACCAGGTTATCTATCTTTTCTGTGTGCATGTCATGAAGAAGTTTCATACGCAGGGCATGGAAGCCTTTATTAAGCCATTCTTTAAAAACAATTAAAGTAGTACTAAGCAGATTCCTGGGTCATCTCACCAGATGCCACACTGTAAGTTGTATATTTGACCCATTAAAGCAGCTTGGGACATATACTAATTTTAAAACCTCCACAACTAACCTTAAGGGTGCTTTTATATGTCATCCCATCCTGTTTAATAATAATCATAATGATAAAAAATAATAAAAACAACAACAATATAATTATAGCCAGCATTTATAAATGACAGTAAAGTTTGCAATGTACTTTATGAACATTATGTCATTTGATATCATAAACTTAAGGAGATAGGTTTTATTCTTATTACTAGCAGTGGCATAATTATCATTATTATCATTCTAAAAATGAAGAAATTGAGATAGAAGTTGTTATTTTCCATGGTCAAACAAGTAGTGATGATCTGTTGCTGGATTTAGCCTAGGTCTAAAAAAATAAAGTAAAGCTCAAAAAGATAACATGATACATGGTTTAGTGATTTGCCAAAACATAGAATCATTCCCTTGATCAATCAATTAAGTTTTTTTTTTTCATGTCTGAGAAAAAAAAGAAATGAAGTAAGATTTATATGACTGTTTAGATGTGAGAGAAGGCAAGGACATAGAAAACAACCATTTTCATATGTTCATTAATCATATCTTTAATGATATATGCTAGAAATTTGTCAGGATTTAAAGTCAACCTCAGTTGACTAATATCTAGACTCCACTTTCATTTTCCTCCATCTGTAAACGACATTTTATTCTTTCTCATTCTGATTTCTTCCTTTAGCATGTTTTGATTTATCCTTTGATTCCAGTTATTTCCCTTTCTTTCATTATATATAATAAATTTATATCTATATACAAAATATATGTATGTAAAAAGAAGTTTATAAACTTATTTATGTATAAGTACACAAAATATGCATATATACATACACACATAGATGAATACACATGTGGATACATACATACACATATGCACATACGTAGCCATATGTGTGCAGGAAAATACACCATTAACACATAAACATACAGATTTCTGAGTCTGTAGTCAAGAAGATTCATCTTTCTGAGTTCATATCTGGGCTTTGACACTAGATGTATAACCTCAGGCAAGTTACTTAATCATGTTTGCTTCAGTTTCTTCTCTGTAAAATTAGCTGGATGACATATCACACCAGTATCTTTCTTAAGCCTAAAAGACCAACAAAATAGTACATCAAGGTTTGTTTTATAGAATTTGCCAATTTTCAAGATGTAATGTTCACACTAAACATGTAGTAATTGTATTTTCTTAGCTAGGTAAGAGCTAGCTTGAGCAATCCACTGGAGGCGCAAGTCATTGGGAGAAATAGGGTCATCCCAAGTCAAGTCTAGAGGGATAGAGATACTCAGGCTCTAGTAAGATTCACCTCCTTTTGCTGCTCAAAATTCCTGTGAGGAGTGAGTTTAAAAGAAAAAGAACAACTACACATATTACCTAATCTAATTTTGCTCTCCAAAGCACCACTTGAAATTATAGTAGGATTAGGGGAACATAAACTTAGAGCTCTCACCCCTTCATTTTTTCAGATGAGGAAAGTTCAGCTGCATCAAGGGATGGGGGGGGGGAGGGACATTGAAAAAAACTCTGGGTACAACTAAGTCTGCATTACCTTTCATGTTTTCCCAATAAGGTTTTGAGTCATACGGAGTCCACATCCATAATATTCACATATGATAATTACTGAACAAAATTGCAGTGAATAAAGTAGAAATTTATAAGGCCCATTTATTCTGGTTATTGTGTTGCTTTGTTTTTTCCTATAACCCCCACTGAAATTTACTCAATTTTTATTCTGCTTGACAAAAAAGGAAATATATATAAACAAGAAATGAATGAACAAGGAATACGAACTTTTGATCGTTATTAAAATGAAATTTTTATTCTAAAACATTTACAAGTAATATACTGCAGAGTTGTTGCTAAATGTAAAATGTTCATGTTTATACATAAATAGCGTTGTATCATGTCCTATACTTTTAACTGTCTATTCTACAAGAACTTTGTTCACACAAATGGCTTACGAAAGCTCAGATAAATTTTATATACCATTCTTCAGATGTAGATAATTTTCAACTTTCACCTCCTACAAAGTTATGTAGGAGGTGATGGAGCATCTTTTTATCTTCTTTCATAGATTTTATTTAATTGATTGATCAAAGCTGCTATGGAAAGAATATTGATGTGAGCACTTCTGTTTGTACAATGAACACAAATCCTTGAAAGTACAAATTAAAGAGCACTGGAAGTAGACAATTGATATTAGGATTATGGGGTGTGTGTGTGTGTGTGTGTGTGTGTGTGTGTGTGTGTGTGTGTGTGCATGTGTCCTTATTAAAGAACTATAACTTTGTTTAGAAAAAAAAAAAAAAAAACTATATACTACCAAGATATTCTTGTATCTTTGTCCCTAAAAGCAAGACCTTTGGCAGTGGGAGTACTTTACTTTATAGTAAATATTTCCTTAATACTATGTATTTAATACTAATATTATATATGTGTTCAATTTTCCCATATTTTCACTAACATTTATCATTTTTGTTTTCTGTCTCATTAACCAATCTGATAGGTGTGATGTGGTACGCAAGGGCTATTTTGATCTGCATTTCCATAATCATTAGTGATTAGAGCATTTTTTTCATATAAGTATAAACAGCTTTTTCTTTCTCTGAAAACTGCCTGTTCACTACTTTTTGACTACTTATCAATTGGGGAACGACTTGTATCCTTATAAATCTGACACAGTTCTCTATATATTTAGAAATGAAGTTTTTATCAGAGACACTGGATGTAAAAATAATTTTCCAATTTTCTGCTTCCCTCCTAATTTTTATTCAATTTTCTTTGTTTATGCAAACATTTTCAACTTAATTTAATTAAAATTATCCATTTTACAGTTCATAATGTTATCTTCCTCTTGTTTGGTCACAGATTCTTCCATGCTTCATATATCTGATAGATAAACTATTCCTTGCTACCTTAATTTTTTATAGTATCAGCCTTTATCGCTAAATTGTGTACCCATTTGGAATTTATACTGCTATGCAACGTAAGATATTAATCTATGCCCAGTTTTTTGCCATACTACTTTCCAATTTTCCTAGTAGTTATTGTCAAATAGTGGGCTTTTATCTCAGAAGCTGGGGTCTTTGGGTTTATCAAATAGTAGATTACTATAGTCATTGAATATTGTGTCTTGTGTACCTAACCTATTTCACTGAACTACTCCTCTATTTCTTAGCCAGTACCAAGTAACTTTGATGATTGCTGTTTTACATTATAATTTAATATCTAATATGACTAGACTACCTTCCCTGGTTCCTTTCTTTAACTGCTTTGATATTCTGGATCTTTTGTTTTTCCAAATGAATTATTTTTTCTAGTTCAATAAAATGTTTTTGGTAGTTTGGTTGAATGTATGGCACTAAATGAGTAAATTAATTTAGGTAGAATTTTTATTTTTATTATATTATCTCAGCCTACCCATGAGCACCTAATGTTTTTCCAATTACTTAGATCTGACTTTAAGTTCATACACTCCCTGGGTTTGTTTTGCAAAAAGGTAACCAAATATTTTATAATTTTTATACTAATTTTAAATGAAATTTCTTAATCTCTCACTGTTGGGATTTGTTAGTAATGTGGATTTATTTTATATCTTTTAACTTTGCTAAAGTTGTTTATTTCAAGTAGTTTTCCCCCTCGGATTCATATCATCTGCAAAAGTGATAGTTTTTTTTCTTCTTTGCCTATCCTATTTCCTTCAATTTGAATTTCTTCTCTTATTACTAAAGCTAATACTTCTTGTACCATACTGAATAACAGTTGTGATAACGTATATCCGTGTTTCACTCCAATCTTATTGTAAATGTTTCTAGCTTATTCCCATTATATACAATGTTTGCTGCTGGTTTTAGATAGATGTTACTTATCATTAAGGAAGGCTCCATATATTGCTATGCTCTCTCTATTCGAATAAGTGTTGCATTTTTCAAAAGCTTTTTCTACATCTATTGAGATAATCATATGGTTTCTGTTGGTTTTGTTGTTGATATGATCAACTATGCATATAGCTTATCTAATATTGAACCAGCCCTGCATTACTGGTATAAATCCTACTAGATCAAAATGCATTTTTTTCATGATAAGTTACTGTAACCTTTTTGCTAAAGTTTCATTTAATTATTTTTTTTTATCTGCATTATTAAGGAAATTAGTCTTTAAATGTGTTTCTCTGTTTTGACTGTTTGTTCCTTTAGGTTTAGGTATCAGTATCATATTTGCAACCATAAAAGGAACTTGAAAGGACTCCTTCTTTATTTTTCAAAAGGGTTTATATAATATTGTGTAAGAGTAATAAAAGTGGGATTTTTATTTTCTTCTTTGGGGAGTTCAATTTCCTAAACTCAAGATAAATTGAAAATATCTGAAGAATGATTCAGAGCTGCACTGAGTCAGATGGGTTGTGATGCCTTCTGACTCTGAGTCTATTACTTGAAAACTAAATCTATATTTATCTATATCAATATTGATACATATATATGTGTATATATACATATATACATACATACATACATATATATATACATACATACATATATGTATGTGTATATATATACACAGGAAGGTTAATATTTTGCTTTGGGGGCTTTGCTCATGAGAAGGACCTTTTGCTTCCCTGGATGACAGTCTGAGTAGCTCTTTATTAAGAGTCCCCCTGACTACTCAGAGGTTTATGTTCTCCTGATCCAGCGGTAAATGCATGTGGCTTTATTACTTTATTCAGACAGAAGACCTGTCTATTCAATCTCTGTGCTAATTTCTCTATGTTTCACTACTTGTATTTTCTCCACTTCAAGGTGTTGACCTTTCCCCTGAACTAATGAATGACTTATATATGTTTAATTAGAGAAGAATTTTTAACCCCTTTGAAGTTATCTTTTCTTTAAAAGGCTGATCAAAGAACCTGTGCCAGCAGCCCACTCTGGGGGTACTAGGATGTTTGCTGTTACATATTGAAATTAATTGCTCTTTAAATGTTTGATAAAATTCACTTATAAATCCATTTGACCCTGGAGATTTTTTTCTAGGGAACTCATTGATGGCTAGTTCAATTTCTTTCTCTGAGATGGGGTCATTTAATATTTTACTTCTTCTGTTAATCTGGGTAATTTATGCTTTCGTAAATATTCATCCATTTCACTATGATTGTCAAATTTATTGATGCACATTTCGTCAAAATAGTTACTAATTAATGTTTTCATTTCCTCTACATTGGTGACAAATTTACCCTTTCATTTTTGGTAGTGATTATTTAATTCTTTTCTTTTTTAAATTAAATTAATCAAAGGTTTATCTACATTATTATTATGTTTTTTTTCCATAAAACCAGTCCAGTTTTATTTTTTAATTCAATAGTTTTCTGAATTTCAATTTTATTAATCTCATCTTTGGTCTTCAATATTTGTAATTTGATATGTAATAAGAGATTTTAAATTGTTCCTTTTTTGTAGTTTTTTTTTAGCTGCATGCCCAATTCATTGCTTTTCCCCTTTTCTATTTTATTCATGTAAGCATTTAGAGATATAAAATGTTGCCTAAAAACTACTTTCACTTCATCCCATAAGTTTTGGTATATTGTCTCATTGTCATTTCCCTACACGAAGCCATTGACTGTTTCTATGATTTGGTGTTTGACCATTCATTCTTTAGGATTAGATATTTAGCTTTGAAATATTTTTAGTCTATTTTTCCATGGTCCTCTATTGATGTAATTTTTATTTCATCATGATCTGAAAAGGATCCATTTAATGTTTCTGCCCTTCTGCAGAAATTGGATTGTGAGTTTTTTATGCTCTACTGCATCGTCAATTTTTGTATATGTGCCAAGTTGAAAACAAGGAATATTCCTTTTTATCCCCATTCAGTTTTCTCCAGAAATCTACCACATCTACCATTTTCTAAAATTCTATTCATTCTCTTAACTCCCTTCTGGTAGATTTTTGGGTTAGATTTATCTAGTTCAGAGATGGGGAGGTTGAACCTCCCACTAGTATAATTTTGCTATTTCTTCCTGTAACTCCCTTAACTTCTCCTCTGAGAATTTGGATGCTATAGCACTTGGTGTGTATATATTTAGTAATGATATTTCTTCATTGTCTATGGTGACTTCTTGAAGGATATAATTTATTTCCTTTTCTGTTTTAAATAGTTCTATTTTTGCTTTTGCTTTGTCTGAGATTAGATTTATTACCCCTATGTGTTTGTTTTTTACTTCAGCTGAAACACAATATAGTCTCTTCAAGCCTTTTCCCTTTACCAGGTGTGTATATCTATTTGAAATATTTTTCTTGTAAATGACATAATGTAGGATTATAACTTTTAATCCATTCTGCTACATACTTCCATTTTATGGAAGAAATCATCCCATTCATATTGACAGTTATGATTACTATCTGTATCTTTCACTCCATCCCAATTTACCCATTTTTATGCTTTTATTTCTCCTTGATCTCTTCCCTTTTGTCAAGAGTTTTACTTTTGACCACTGCTTCCCTCAGTCATCCCTTCCTTCTATCAAGTCCTTTTGCATTTATTTCCCTTTTCCCTTACTACTTTTTTCCTTCCATTTTAAACATCCTTCCATTTCCTTTCCCCTTTCCCCTCCTACTGCCTGTAGGGCAAGTTACATATCTACACCTGGGTATATTATTCTGTCCTTGAAACAAATCTGAGTAAAGTTGAAACAATGCTCATCTCCCTCCTTCTTTTCCTTCTACTCTGTTATGTTATTGTGCCTTTTCATGTGATGTAATTGGCTATTTTTTGCCTCCTTCTTTCCTCTTCTCCCATCACAATCACTCATCCCTTTCAAGTTTTTTATCATGACCTTCATTAATTTATATCCACATTCTCTCCTTTTAAATATTTAAATAAAGATACAATTCTCAAGAGTTGCAAGTATCATCTTCCCTTTTAGAGATTTAAACAGTTTTCCCTTACCAAAAAAGACATGTTTTTTTCTTTCCTGTTTATCATTTTATACCTCTTTTGAGTCTTATTTTTAAAGACGAATTTTTCTGCTGATCTCTGGTCTTTTCATCAGAAACATCTTGAAGTCCTCTGTTTGACTGAATGTCATTCTTCTTGCCTGAAAGATTATCTTCGGTTTTGCTGGGTTGCTGATTCTTGGTTGTAATCCAAGCTCCATTGCATTATGAAATATTCTATTCTAAGCCCTCCAATCTTTTAATGTAAGAACTACAAAGTTCTGTGTGACCCTGACACTTCAGTTACATAATGAGAAGATGGAACTTAATGAAAATACCTTGATGTTAAGAAAGATTGAAGGCAAAAGAGAATAGAAGAGAAGGAGATGGATGGTTTTATGGAAACAATGAACATGAACTTAGAGTTCAAGAGATATTGGAGGACCAGAATGACCTGGTGTATTATGGCCCATGGGATCAAGAAGAGTCAGACACAAGTGAAAATCTCAATAACACTAACAACAAAATAATTATTCATTTCAAAATTATCTTCAATCATTTTGCACAGCAACCCAAACTCCCAAAATTCACTTCTTCTTCGCATTGGCTTTGAAAATTTCTCAGTTTCATTCAAGGTTCTCATCATGCACTGCCTTCAATGGGAAACCTTTCCTGATGCCCTTGGATACCATTAATCTCTTTATCTTTCCCAAGTTATTACATATATATTTATCTATTTACATTTTATATCACCCCCAATAGAATGTAACCTATTTGTGGGAAGAAACTCATGTATGTAGTGTTTGTATTCTAAACTCTTAGCACAGTTCTATGTGATAGGAGGACACTGGATTTTAAGTGGAAGCACTTGTAAGTCTAAATCACAGGTTCAGACATGGCCCAAAATTAAGTTGAAATTTCAGGGAACTCTACTCTTCTCAAAAAAAAATCCATAATCTATGCTCAGGTAGAATTATTGACTTTGCTATTTTCTTCCAGTCAGATCTGGAAAAAAAAATAATGGTTGTATCTAACCCATATATTTTAAAGTGTGTCTGATTTTGACTGTTTTGTTCTGGCAGTTGTTGTGGTGATTTAAGGTCTCTTTCCTGGGAAAGCTGAGTTAAATGGGTCAATTTATTTAGCTCCCATCTAGTTCTAATATCCCATGAGATCACTAGTACAAAATCCCTAAAATAAAATATCCTGACTTAACAGTCTTGCAGACACATGATGAGCAATCAACCAGGGGTGAGGTGGAGAGGGAGGGAAACAAACTACTGATTGTAGAGGATCTTTCCTTTTTACTTTATTTGCTTTCATTAATAGGGTACTAATGATTTTATATAAGATTAAGCTTTGTAGATGATGTATTTTTTGGGCTCAGCACAACTGAGCTATCAGACTTTGAATCTCTTACCTCAGAGGCACTCTTATGTACTATTTGCTAGGGATCCTGCTTGCTCTCTCTTTATTCTAGTCTTTCCTCATGAGTCCTGTCACCTTTATCTTACCTGGCCTCATTCCTTACTGGCTACCTTTAACTTTAACAGCAACATGGTAACTCAAAAGACTTTCTTAAACCTAACTAGCCCACCTCTTCTGGGCTAATCCATTTCCTTTCTTCAAGCATATAATTTTCTCTATCTACCAAAACATGGGTTTCTTGGCATTTGTTCTAACTTTAATATAACTGTAGCATGTTAGAATTAAAAAGTGAATTTTTTTATGGTCCAGGTAGTCTATCCCCTTTGTTCTAGTGATTAAAAAACTGAGACATAGAGAATTCCACCACCAATAAGGTAAGGAAAAGGCAAGTTTGTAAGAAGAACCCAAGTCTCCTAACTTCAAGTCAATTTCTTCCTATATATGCACATGTATTTATGCACACCTGTTTATATTTTAAATGTATTTACATTGTAAGCATACATAATATATGTAATATATATCATACACACATATATAAATTGCGTAATTTAACATGATAGATAATATCATGGCAAATATTTAAATATTTAACATATACAGGTTATATGAGGAAATATATATTCAGTATTTTTCCAAGGTTCTGTGTTAATTTTTAGGTAATTTATTCATCTTGGAAAAAAATAACAAAAATATGAAAATATTGATGTACATGTATATACATATCACTCAGTCTCCAAAAGTGTTTATTAAATACCTATCATGTTGCATCAGTAAGCCATATGACATACACAAGGAGACCTACTTTTAAAGGTTTTTTTCCTTTGCTTTTCTAAAAGGAAAGACAACTTTTGAGGGGTTAAAAGTCTCCTTTAGTCAGACACAGTTATCATTTATGTTGTTAAGGAAAACAACAGAGAGGGCTTACAGACTGTTTGACATAAGCAATACATATATCATAAATCAACAGAAAGGTTCAACTGTCTGATCACAGTTGCCAGAGATGGAAGCACCAATACTTGGGCTTTCAAAGCCAGGGGGCTCCTTAGTGACTTCCCAGAGTCTCATCTGGCACACAAAGCTTCTTCCAAAGAATAAGCCCCAAAGTAAAACCTCACCCTCAGTGTATTTATGCCTTTTTTGGAACCAGAGGGCATCCCAACCCTTGAGAACTACTGCTTCATTAACAAAACTTGTGGGCCATCCTACAACTCTTTCCTAACCAAACTCCCCTTAATGGGCAAGCACATTAATGAGGGGGGGGAGGAGGGAGATCTTTATAATATTAACAATACAAACACATATATACTGTTTCTGGCTGACAAAACTCTTGTTCCTGCGCTTTACTCCTGGTAAAGACTCTTGATTGATAGAGGTAAGATTCAATCAGAGGCATTATACTTGATTATACCAAAACAGAAATATGGATTTGAATTCAGGCTTCCCGATTCCAGGCTTAGAACTCTATCTTCTGTGCAAGTGACTGCACACACACACACACACACACACACACACATCTTTATACGTGTGTGTGTATAGGTATATGGGTATATACATAGTTATTTGTATATGCTTATATAACATATACAGTAATATGCATATATTCATGTGCAAGATAAAGACTTTTTAAATGATAGGTTTGTATCTATATCTATATCTCTCTCTATATGTGTGTGTGTGTGTGTGTGTGTGTGTGTTTGTGTTTTCAGTGGGGGAAGGAAATAGAAGTAGGGACTATGAGGAAAAGGCTTCATCTACAAGTGCAATACAAATTAAAATTTGAAAGATAATGGAGATGTGGAGGTAAAGCAGAAGTTCATTGCATGCATGAGAGAAAGTTTGGTAAAGGCATTTAAACAAAACATTGACTGTTATGTGTTAGGAGCTGAAAGCAGGTTGATTTGTATAGATTATAGAGAATATGAAGGGAGTCGGTCTAGTAAAGTAATAAAAGTACAAATGTTAGCTTAGAATTGAGTTATAAAGGGCTTTAAATGACAAACAAGGAGTTTCTATGTGATCTTATAATAAACTGATAATGATTAGAGCAGGGGTAGGGAACGTGTGACCTCAAGGCCACATATGATCATCTGGGTCCTTGGGTGTGGTCTTTTCACTGAGTCCTAATTTCACAAAACAAATTCTTTTATTAAAGGGATTTATTCTGTGAAGTTTGGATTCAGTCAAAGAGTTGCACTTGAGTTTATTAAACACTAGAGTTTATTAAGCAGGGAAATGATATATTTATCACTGTGGTTAAGAAAAATCACTTTTTCCAGATTTGTGAAATATGCATTGTAAAAGAGATGCATTTCAGACTGGTAAGTGAATTGAAAAAGTCTAATTGGGATGTATAAAGATCCTGAAATAGGAATCTGACCATGTAAATTGAAATAATAGGGGATAAATACTAAGAGATAGGGTGTAGATAGAATTAAAAAGATTTGGATGCTAATTATTGAAACAGGAAAAATGAAAAGACTAGGGTGACTCCAATGTAGCAAACTTGAGTGACAGGAAAAAGATAGATAGATAGGTAGATAGACTGATAGATAAATATAAACATACATGTACACACATACATGCACACAACATATGCAAATACACATATATACACCACGTTTTCTATACATATATAATATACATATGTATGTGTGATTTTGTTGTCTTGTTGATTATACATATATATTATTCACATGGCCTCTTTTCTGTCCCTGAAGTCAGTAGAAAGCACACATCTTTGTTACTACTTACTTAGACCACTCCAAATGCTTATAAAGAAGTGTTTTTATCTCTATTCCTCTCCAATTTTTTCTTTATTAATCTCCATACTTCTGCAAACTTCTGGTCATTTACATGTTGCTGTTCATAATCCTTGAATAATTGACTCCCTTTTCCCTAACAAATAAAGCTCAAACTACATTCGTTATATAATGCCTTATACAAAAAGGAAACACTTCCATTTTTTCAGCTTTAACCAATATTATTTTCTCTTCTGGACTTCTGATGCCCACCTGAACCATATGATTTACATTTGTTTCCACATGAAATCCCTTATTCCTGGAAGATCTGCTGATGTTTTCTTGCTGTTAACTTTTTATAATAATTTTCTTAAGACAAGAGTAAAAGAGACTCCTAGAGAATGGACAAACTCTCCCATTCCACCCCTTTCAATCCATTTTGTCACTGGGGCACCTTCCCTTTCTTAAAAGTAGCTGGGAGAAAAATGTTATCAGAGTCATGCGTATACAAAGGAAAAAAGAATTTGTGAGTTATCCTTAGTTCTTGTCTGAAATCTTCATCCAGTTCAGCAGACACCACTCACTATCTTACTATAAAGGTAAGCTCCCTACTATCCCTTGTGGAATGTCTCCCTGACTGGCTGGCTGATTTTTTGTGAAGGAAATGTCCAAATTTTCCATAAAGTCATTCCTTCTCTTCTTCATCCTTGGTGCCTCTGATAGGGGAGCTCCCTACCCTCTTACTGTCCTCACCTAATTTGCATTTTGCTTAGTCTGCTTTTCAAACTTCTTCCATGAGCTAAACTTAATAAAGGGTGTAAAAACTACTTATATGTAAAACCCAAATGCCTCTCTCATGCTGGAACAAATGGTAAGCTGAAGATATTATCTATTAAAAGAAAGTAACCTCACATATCATCTCATATTGCACTTGTATAACCTATATCAAATTGCTTAATGTCTTAGAGAGAGAGAAAGGAGAGAATTTCAAAACCATTTTTAAAGAATATTGAAAATTAGTTTTACATGTAATTGGGAAAATGGAATATTAAAAAATATCACCTTTTGCTGAAATCTTTCTCTCAACACAATCATCAAATATATGTATGTGCATGTACATACAAACATACACGTGTGTGTGTGTATATACATATGTACAAATGTATATATGCAAATATATGTGTGTGTATTCAATTTAGGACCCACACAGTATTCTGTTTATATCTCTATTAGGCATTTATCACTTACTATTTTACATTCTGGTTATTTTTGTATATGTCTTATTACTTTTGTTTCATTCTCTATTTTTTTCAAGATGACCACTAGTCTTGTTCTCCTTCTTAACTGAAGTTTGTTTCCTCCTCAATGACTAAAATAGTGCTATTAATAAATGTTTACTGAATTAAGCTGAACTGAATTGAACTGAACACAACAGAATGGAAGGTCTGGATTCAAGCCCATCAAGCAGCAGTTTTGATGTCTGATGTTTGAATTAAAGATCAACCCTTCCCTGTGAAATTAATCCATGATCTTTAAACAATGTGGACTTGGTAGCCCAACTTGATAAAATTGAACTGAAAAAATTTTCATCACAGGTCCCAGTGAGAAACAGAATATTCAGAATGAGAGTGGTCATTTGTATACTTCCATGATCAGAAAACTGTATTCATATTTTGGGGCTTGATTATAAGAAAGATAATAAATAAACTGGAAAGTGTACAGAGGAGGACAAGACGTATCTCAAAAAAGGCTTTGAGGATCCTTTGAAGGCACTGGTGATATGTTGAATTGAAAAGCAAAGAATTGGGGCAAGATGGAAGAGGGGGTAGAACATGAGAAAAATTGCCAAGCATTTAAAGATTTGTCAAATGGAAAAGTAATTAGGTTTGTTCAGCTTAACCTCAGGGAGCACAGTGGAAATTAAATGAATGGAAATTAAGGAGTGTTAGATTTAAACTTAAGGTTATCACTAATAAATGAGAATATGATAACTATGGTCTCTTTTTGCATTATTTACAATGCCAACTGAAGTCTTAACCTGGTACATCACTAATCCTAACCTTCTTATCATGAAAACTATGATAGGTGGGAAAATGAACAATGTAGCAGAGCACAAGATCTCCTAGGATTTTGTGTATGGTCCTGGTTCCTGAGAGTGTGTATATTCTAAAGTACGGACTGGCAACATTTACAAGGCCTTCTTCAGTCATTTTAGCCATGCCCAACAATTCATGAACTTATTTGAAGTTTTCTTGACAATGATCCTGAAGTAGTTCCCCATTTTCTTCTCCAGCTCATTTTACAGATGAGGAATCTGAGTCAAATAGGGGTAAGTGATTTGCTAACTCCCCCCTGCACCAAATAGCTGCCAAGTTCTTGGGTGGTGGAGTACATTTTCCACTCTGACAGAACAATGTTTAACATTTGGAATGCACTTGTTAGAAATGAAATGGGATGAAAATATTTTAGAATTTTTCTAAGAAAATGAAAACATAAGTTTATTTCTATAAAAGAGGTACATGCACTGCAGGGTAAATCCAAAATCTGTCCTTTCAATAGCAAACACAACTTAATTTGTCTTCAAATAATATACTGTCTGATTAAAAGAGTATCATAAAATTCCAAACCAGTCACTTTCCACATATGGACACTAACATTCAAAGAGTGTGAGATTGTACACTATGTATCAAACCTTGGAAGTGGCCAAGTGAAGACTCAAAAGTAGTTCTCCTTACTTTCAGTAAAGTACTTTAATCAGTGCATCACATTGCCTCTTTTGTTCAGCCTTTGTTACTTCACTTTACAATATACCAATTCTCACAATCAAAATTTTCCTCTTTGCGTGAAGCTCCCTTTCAACAATGTCTAAATTTTCTATTCAAGAATCATTTGTACTTTTTGTCTCCTCATTCTCTGCCACTTTCATGTTTTTGCAGTTTATATGATAGAATATATTTCTTCTTACTCCTCTCATATAAGTTAGTGTGTTATTTCATTGCTTACACTGGCAAAACTCAATATCTGAGAAAATTCATTCTTAAATGATCAACTCAATTATACAACTGAAAATAGTTTAACAATTCTGTGTATATGTTAGAGCATGAGGTAAAGGGGGCAGAATAAAGTAATTCCATTAATACTCCATGAAGAATAACAAAAGTGGTTTACTAGATGGGGGAGCTCTAGGAAGAGCAGAACAAATTTACCCTTTACAGGAAGCCAATTTAAATCTCATTACAGTTAGTAATACTAAAACTCTAAGGGTAGAACATAACTGATTTCCATCGTAAAAAAGTTGGTAGTCACAAAAAGTTGCTTTTCAATACACACATGACTTTAAATATGTATGTACATGTTTGTACGCACATATATGATTAATATGATATCTGAATTTTCTTTTTGATTTCTTCCTTTATACTCACAGATATGTGTTTGCAAGTGACAATGAATCTAAATGCAATCTATCTTTTGACTGATTTTTCATTTTTAATTTCAAGAGCCATGAAATCATCCAGTTTTTATGAAATTTACTGAACATGTGGCAAAATCACATAAGATTCCTTGAAACATATAACAGATAAAATTTTCAATCTTGAATTAATATTAATAACATATAAATAAATAAAAGATATGTGGTTGTCAAGTGTTTTCCACAATATTCTGGAAGTCTTGAACAGGCCTCAGATTAAGTCTTTAAGGTAGAGTTTAAGGATAGCATTCTGCATCAAGTACCAGATCATAGCAGAGATCCTTAAATGAAGTGACATTGATCAAGGAATAGATGAGTAAAATATTAACAGTAGAGGATCTCTTCCAGTGTTCTAGTTCAAGCTGTTTCCCAAAGTAAATTGCCTTTTCAAGTACATCTGACAGGTGACTGTCCACATTCTTACTAAACATTTCTATTGTTAAGGAAGTGAAGTATAAGCTATCCCAATCTGATACAAAACAGCTCAGATAGAAAGTGTTTACTATCATTGAACTAAGATGTATGTCTCTCTAATCCATCCAAGGATTTTAGTTCTGTCCTCTATTCCAAAGAGAAAATAGTCTAATAATTTTTCAATGTTGCAAAACTTTGAATATTTGAAAACCACTAATACCACTTTCTCAGTCCATTTTTGCTTCTACAGAGTAAATCATTAATCTATCCAGCAAACTTTTATTAGCTATATCTTTCATATAGATTTCATATCCTCCTCATCTCTGGCTCTTGGAACCCTTAATTCCTTTCATGGCTTGTATTAAGTAAAACCTTTCACATGAAATCCTCTTTGTCACTATTCCATCCAGTCTTATTAACCTCCCTTCCAAATTCTATTGACCAGTATATGACTTCTCCATTGAAACACAAATTTTTTGAGGGTAGGGAGTGTTTCACTATTGCCTATATATTTCTGAAAAGTTTATCCCATTGTCCGGAATATACTGTTATTGTCCATCCTTTGTTTTTAAAGACTACAGATGATACTATAAGGTTGGAGTAAAGATTCAGTGTGTTTAGCTGTGGTTGAAACAATCAGTATGAGTTTGGAAGGCATTACCACAGATCAAGTACAAGTGCACCATTAGAAAATTTAAGGAGGAAGTGGTTCTGGATTTGTGCAGATTATATTTCTTCTGTGCTTCTATAATGTCATTTTACTGATGGAATGCAATGCCTTCTTGGTGCTGGCACATCATGCTACACAGTCCTGTGCCAGTATTTCCTTTATCTAATAGACAGTACTAAATGTGATGAGAGATATCATGATTCTGTCTTTAAACTACATCTTCTGATCACAGTGTGAATGCTTATGTTGTGTGAATTCTCTGGAAAGTAGTGCTTTCTGTAAGCATTACGTGACCCATTTATCAGAATTGCCTTCTCTGTCATACAGTAGAAGTTTAGGAAATGTTTGTTGCTTAATTGAAATTGTTTAAGCACAATGTATAGTATGGGGTACTGACTGAAATGGAAAGGTGATAATTCCAATACTTTCAAGGTACTTATAATAATATGTAACAACTTATAATTTTACTAACATATAATAACCATAATAATGCAAAAATAGCTGTATTAAAGATCAGTACTGTTTACAAATAAGCGGTCAAGGTCTGAGGAGGAGGAGATTGATTTTGTCAGTGGGATCAGTAGAACATTCATGGAGAAAATTTCAGAAAATATCAATTCCTTCAGTTAAAAATCACATAGCATATTTTCTAGATCACTCTTCTCTTAACATGAATGAACTTAATGGTGTAACTTTTCATTGTGGTACTCAACATTTAAACACATTATCCTAGGGGATGGTACAATTAGAACAGAATGACCTGAAAACACTACATGAATTCTTCTGAATATTAAAATCTTGTTTAGGAAAGCTTTGATTTTATTTTATTTTTTAGCTTTCATACTATTGAATGATACAAATACTTATTTTTGTTTGCAACAGCTCCCCAAATATTAAATGATTTCTTTAATAAGATAGTCACTTAATAGAAATGTTGGTAAAAACCCGCAGAATAAAGCAAAGTATGTAGAAAAACAACTCATACTGTCCAAATTAGGACAAGCAGTAAGAGGAAAGAATCACTGTGAGTCTCTTAGAGAGTCCTAAAGACTGACAATGTGGTGGTCACCAGAATTGGACAGCTCTGTAAAGAGTGCATTGATCTCAAACTAGGAATGACACCTTTTAAACAGAAGTCTTCTCTCAGTGAAATATCAAGCATAACAATATGAGGATAAGCAAAACCTATGTTACTCAAAGGGCAATGTTAAGATGCATGCATGGTTCACACAAATAGGTGATAACACATTAGAAGTGGCATAAAGGAAATTATCAGAATCATATCTGAAATAAAACAGAGTTCAGTCCTGATTCAGTAATGATTTTCTATTTTTTCCTGGATAGTATTGCTCTCTCTTTTGCTCTGCCTCTCTGTTTGTATCACCCTCTATGTGTGTCTGTGTCTGTAACATCAATCATGGTAGCATACCTGTGTATGTCAGAGTGCTTGTTCCTACAGTCAGTCTCTCTCTCTCTCTCTCTCTCTCTCTCTCTCTCTCTCTCTCTCTCTCTCTCTCTCTCTCTCTTTCTCTCTCCCTCTCCCTTCTTTATTATCATATGTTTGTTTTTTTTCATTTGTCATAGATTTTGAGGGATATTATAGATAGATAGACAGACAAAGAGACATAGAGTCAAAAATACATACATGCAGATAGACAGCTAGATAAATAGATAGACAGACAGACAGACAGACAGACAGACAGACAGACAGACAGATAGATAGATAGATAGATAGATAGATAGATAGATAGATAGATAGATAGATAGATAGAAAGATATAAAGAGAGATGTGATAAAAGGAGTCAGAAAGAAATAAACTTCTAGTGAGCTTTCACTTATTTTTATAAAAAAGATTTGAGGCTGTGGAGCTATAGGAATTAGTAGAGAATTTTTTTTTGAAGAATCACAGTTAATCAGTAATGGATTAGGATTTACAAAAATGGATATGGTCATATTGAGACTCATTCCTTTATTTTTTATTTTTTAAAATGTTATTTATTTTCAGTTTTCAGCATTCACTGTTATATAATTTTTAATTTTAAATTTTCTCCCTATGTTCTCCCTACTTCCACTCCAGGATAGCATGTATTTAGATGACTCCAATCTGCCCTCCTTTCTCTCATCCTCCCCTTATCTCCTTCCTTCTATTTTCCTGTAGGGCAAGACAGATTTCTGTACACCATGGTCCATGAATCTTATATTATACTTGCATGTAAAAACAATTTTTAATATTCATTTTTAAAGCTTTGAGTTCCACATTCTGTCCCCTCCCTCCTCTCCACCCAGTTTCAGCAATTCAATATAAATTATACATGTACAGTCATGCAAAACACTTCCATAATAACCATATTTCCCTCCATCCTGTCCTGTCCTGTCCTCTGTTCTCTCCTTTGACCTATCCCTCTGCCAAAATGTTTGCTTCTGATTATCCCTTCTATTATGCCCCCTCTTTTATCACCTTTCCCCTCCTTTTCTATAGGGTAAGATAAACTTCCATACCTGGTTGTGTGTGTATGTTATTCCTCCTGAAGCCAAATCTGATGAAAGGAAGGCTCATTTATTCCCTCTCACCTTCCCCTTATTTCTCACCATTGTAAAAGTTTTTTCTTAACTCTTTATGTGAGATGATTTATTATATTCCACCTCTTCCTTTCTCTTTCTCCTGGTAAATTCCTGTCAACATTTAATTTTCTTTTATAGATATCATCCCTTCACATTCAGTTCACTCTGTGCTCTCTCTCTCTCTCTCTCTCTCTCTCTCTCTCTCTCTCTGTCACACACACACACGTGTCTATGTATGCATTTATGTATTTCCTCAAATTATCCTAATAATGAGAAAGGTCTCATGAGTTATAAAAAACATTTTTTTTGTACGTAAAGTGTTCAACTTTAATAAGTCCCTTACAGCTTCTCTTTCTTGTTTACATTTTCATGCTTCTCTTGATTCTTGCATTTGAAAGTCAAATTTTCTATTCGGCTTTGGTCTTTTCATCAAGAATGCTTGGAAATCCTCTATTTCATTGAAATTCCATTTTTTCCCTGAAGTATTATACTGATTTTTTCTGGGTAGGTGATTCTTGGTTGTAATCCTATCTCCTCAAACTTCTAGAATATCATATTTAAAGCCCTCTGATCCCTTACAGCACAAGCTGTTAAATCTTGCATTATCCTGATGTTTTTTCCACAATACTTAAATTGTTTTTGACTTCTTATATTACTTTCTCTTTGACCTAATAACTCTGGAATTTGGATATATTCCTGGTTGTTTTCGTTTTGGGATCCCTTTTAGCAGGTGGTCAGTGGATTCTTTCCATTTCTTCTTTACCCTCTGGTTCTAGAATATCAGGGTATTTTTCCGCGTGATGATTTCTAGACATTTTTTTTTATCAAGACTTTCAGATAGTCCAATAATTCAAAAAATCTCTCTCCTGTACCTATTTTCCAGATCAGTGGTTTTTCTCTTGAGATATTTCACATTATCTTTTAATTATTATTTTTCGTTCTTTTGGTTTTGTTTCATAATTTCTTGATTTCTCATGGAGTCATTACCTTGCATATAATCCTTTGTAATTTTGAAGGTATTATTTTCTTCAGTAAGCTTTTGGACTTCCTTTTCCACTTGGCCAATTCTGCTTTTTAAGGCATTCTTCTCCTCATTGATTTGTTTGGTACTCTTGCTATACAAGTTAGTCTATTTTTAAAGGTAATATTTTCTTCCACATTTGGGGGGGTTTTCCTTTAGCAAGCTTTTAACTCATTTTTTCATGATTTTCTTGCATCCCTCTTATTTATCTTCCCAGTTTTTCCTCAGCTTCCTCTATTTGATTTTCAAAATCTTTTTTGAGCTCTTCCATGGCCTGAGACCAATTCATATTTTTCTTGGGGGATTTGGATGCAGAACTTTTGACTGTGTTGTATTCTTCTGGTTGTATGTTCTGATCTTCCTTATCATCAATGAAATCAGAAAACACTTCTGCACTAAGAAATTAAGAATCTGTAGTTTGCTTCTTTTTTGCATGTTTGATCATTTTCCCATGCAATTATTTGACTTGAGTTCTTTGTTAAGGTGAGGGCTCCAGAAGGAACTGCCCAGTTAGTTTCTTGAGTTTTGACCTCTTTCTTAAGTGAATAGCTCCAGAAGCATCCTCCACTTCATCAATAGCATCGACAGCACTGGTGCTGGGGTTAGGGCTGAGACAAGGGCTAGGGCTAGAGTTTGACCCCACTCCTCTCTCAGTGAGGTGAGACACCCTTCACACTGACTTTCAATCTGTGGCTTGACAGGTCAGGAAATTGCAACCTCCAGCGATTCAGTCCACTAAGGCCTTCTCTAGCTCTATCCACACTGGCACTTTCCAACCCTAACTGTACTCTGCTCCCAGTCCAGTGTGACAGACCCTTTTTGTTGAATTTTGAGATTCTCTTCAGCTAGAAATTTGCCTCAACTATCTTTGTGGTTTCTACTGCTCTAGATTTTGTTTAGAGTAATTTTACAGGTTTTGTGAGGAGTTTCAGGAGACAGGTCTCTGCTTCTGCTCTGCCATGGGCTCTGTCCCCCTTCTCATTCCTTTGTTACTAAAGTTTTGATTCTATACATTACTGCAGAATCACTAATACTTTGCTATTCCAACTAGAGATTTTTTTAAAAAGCTTTTTGGAAAAGCTTATTTTCATTATGAAACTAAAATAAGCACAACAATACTCACTATACCTAGTATTGTTTCAAAGGATATTAAAACTTCTCCCCATGAGGTGTAATTGCAATCAATGAAATTCCCAGGACATTAGTTTTGATAAGGTATCATCTCATCATTCATAAACAAAATGGAATTTTCATACCTAAAGATGAAATGGTAAATAAATTTCTATTAACTGGTGGCTTAGTATTTTGGCCCTTGCAGTTTCTAATGGTTTTTAATTTACTCTGAAGGAAATCATTGCATAAAAAAAAATAAAATACAGTTTTTCATTTTCCAATAAAACTTGAGTATCCAAGCTCCTAGGTAAGATATTTCTGAACAGATAGCAGCTGGCACATGCATTTACACAATTGCTATGCTATCAATTTCAAATGCATAATTTTAGTGCAATTAATAATAATTTTGCTTTAAATAGCACTATAAAATGCAAAATTCTGTTCTATTTTTGAAAATAAGTACAGAACACATTAGATATCATAGGATTACATAAGTAATGATTCCTTTAAAGCACAAAATCAAGATAATAAGCCAGAATGGAGAATATGTATATGACATAATGTTTGCTTTGGACAAACTTCCATTTCTTTGGTGCTCATCTTCCAAACTTCTTTCCATTTTGTGGAAAGAGACAGAAATTTGTCCTAAAACCAGTGATGGATTGTACAGCTATCATTAAACACTAGTTCACACTATTGTGAGTACAGATTATTACTTGCTAGATTGGCTCAACTTTTGCTCACATTTCCTTTTTACAGGAAGAACCGATTTATGGGCAATGGGTTAAGTTCTTTTTAATGCCAGAGAATATGTTTTTAATTTTTTGGAGTTATATTAATTTTATAAACCACAAATCATAATATTATGAACAACAATACTTTTATAATTTCATATAGAAAAAAGTGAATGGAAAGCGACAGATTGCACCTTAGTGATTGACTTACCATCACTCCCAGTATTTTGTCCAAACTCTTCTGTGGCAGATGCTCTTTAGAGCAACTTCTACCAGGCTATGCAATGCTTTTCGTCAGTGGATTGAGAAATTATTCTCTTCATCTTTTACACTTGTTGAAGACTTCACTCAACGTTCATATTTATACAACTATTTTCACTTTAAAAATTCATATTCCATATTTATATAAGAAATCTAGTCAGATTGGTATTTGTAAAATTCTATAGCTATAAAACAGTCAATGAATCCTGATGGGAAAGTATTAGATTTTTATCTCACAGGTAATCATTTATTTATTATTTAAATTATTATAAATACAATAAATTTATATTATTAAAAGGAATTTATTATATAAATCTAGATGACTTTCATCTTGATTGTAAATTCCTTTGTATTAAGTGTAAAGGAAGAGCTCATTAGAGTTATCCAAGGCACTATTGTTTCAATATGATATTATGGTTTCGATTTTTGTCATTTTAGCTGAGTCTTAAGTAAACTCTCCTATTTAGGATCAAAACTTAAGTGCAAGTTCCTCTTTTTATTTTGTTTGGATAATGGGAATGAAGTAGCTGCTTCTGAGCACAGGGTCCATCGCACTATACACTTCCATGAAGTTGTCATGATAGGTTTGGGGAAAATCAGCAGGGGAATTACTTTAAAAAAAAATTGTCAACTAGAAAAGCAATCTACCAGTTTGGGAGTATATGATGTTACTTTCCTTTTGGAGTTTTTTACTCAACTACAGAACTAATTTTCTTTTTTGTGTCTTCTAAATATTTTTAGCAATAAATATTTAAAAGATCCATTATATATATATATATATATATATATATGTATGTATGTATGTATATATGTACATCCATTGACCCAAAATAAGTAATACAGACAGCTAAAAAATCAGTAGTCATTCATTTTGTGTTGAATATATTTTACTTTGTTGGATATGATCTTGCGTGCACACGCGTGTGTGTGTATGTGTGATATTGTGGTATAAAGGAAATAAATGGATTAGAAGCAAGAGATATGCATTTCAGTTCTAGGTATTACTTATGTTCTGATCCTAAATTTCATCATTTTTAAAGTAAGAGGGATAAATAAGATGATCTCTAAATTTTATTTTGTATTGGCTTCAATTACCTATATGTAAACAAGCAATTCATGCTATTGCATTCAGAATAGAATTCACAAAGAACTAAGACATGTCATAAATGTATTCACATGTTAAGATTTTGTTCACAGACACATCTGATTGGTTAGAAAATTTGGAACAGGGAAACAGTATTGTTTTGGGGATGTTAAATTTTAATTTTTTGTTTAGAATGAAACTGCTAAGAGAATTAAAAGACAACAAAATATTAGAGGGATCACAAAACCTAGAGGCTATCTAAGTTGCATGCTTTCTACTCTCCAAACTGGCCTGCTAGACCACATTTCACTCACTACTTTTGTTTTTTAATTATCTTTGAAACTATTGTCCCTCTTGCTTGGAATTTTCTTTTTCTAGTAAGTTCTTTTGGCAAACATCAGTCTTTTCATTTTTAAAATGAAGGACTAGCCCTAGATGATTTTCAAGTTAAAGTTCCTTTTCAGTTCTACATCTATGATCCCATGAGACTCATCACTACCTTTTGGAACCTCCAGCTGAATTTTGTGAATGCAAGAGATATATATTTCAGACTAGATTACCCCCTTGGGTCATATTGTGACTATTAATTGGCCATCTAACCACCTCTGAAGGAATAAACCAAACGAAATCAGTATTTTTAATAAACAGAATTCCAACTTGCTTCTTCACTTCAATGACTCTGCAGTGCACTTAATAAAATAAAAGTAATAAGGAAGGGGAGAAGAAAGTGAGAGTATGAGAATGTGGAAAAAGAATCTACAAATCTGAAGAGTCTCATATATAATTTCTCCAAATATTTATACTTTTTGTTGTTTCTCACAGAATGACTTTTAACATGACAATTAGTCAGATTTTTCTCAAGTCTAAGTATTCTATTTGAACTTGAAGTGGACATTATTCCTCCTTGGGCCCCAAGACTGAGAGAAATCTGTTAGGTTACTGGGCAGGGTTGGATAACCTTCCTAGTAACAGGTTTTTGTTGGCCCCAGTCAAAACGTTATTCCCCTTTGGGTTGTGAAATATCTGATGAATTTTTAGCAGTCCTTTTTTGTTTGGTCCATTTGCATGGTAACAACCTGTGCCCCACCTAATATTAGACCCCAACTTTCTGCTGAGCCCTCCCCCCTTCCTGATTGGCTACCTCTCCTGGCACCTCTCCTCTGTTGGAGTCCTTTGCCTAGTAGCAACCTGACAACCACTTTCTGTTTGGGGATTCTTGCCTAACAGCAAGTCCCGCTCTTGCTCTGTCAGAACTCTGTTTGTTGTGGAAACCGCAAGGCTGTACTGAGTAGCACCGAAATGTTTAAAAGGCACTCACCCACGTCAGTTTGGGGCTGTCTCCTCTGGGTCTCTACATGAGGCAGCTGCCAGCCTGGCTAATAAATGACACGCGAAATTTTCAATTAATTTTGCCTGTGACTTATTAATTCCATCCATTTCAAACTGTATATGTTTCCATTATTTTGATATTGTATGGAATAGCCTTTTCCATTAAGAACTTTTCCAAAGGTTTACAAAGGTGCTGTCTAAAAATCTTGTATTATTAAGCAGTTATTTGTCCATATATTGTAATCTCTGAAGTGCTTACTCAAATGAGAATATTATATTTTACAAGCCTTCCAGTGGTATCATGATAAGTCCATAATTTGTGATTATATGTCAATAAAACTTGTATCACATATAATAAAGTTATTAATTATAGCCTACAGATTTTTCAGTATAGAATTAAAATTACACCTAGCATCTTTGAAAATGTCCAATTAAACTCATGTAGGTAATGTTTCAAAATGTATATCATTATTTTCAATAGACATTTCATAGAGTTTTTAATGATTAATTGGACAATAACAGTGACCATATGTTCATTTTACTTTCAGAATTTTGAGAATCAATCAATCAATCTGCAAGCATTTTTAATCACTACATGCCAGGCATTCTAATATACAGTTGGAATACAAAGAAAAAGCAAAGATAATATGTGTCTTCATGCAGCTTTCATACTAATGGAAGAGGAGAAAATAGTTAAAAATCAGTTCATTTATTATAGTTGCAGAGTAGATAGAGGATAACTTTTCAAAGGAGGGAAACTATCTGCTGTGGGAGGAAGGGGCAATTTAAATGAGACAGCCTAGAAGAGGTGACACTTAAGCAAAAGCACCACCTTCAGGGTAAAAAAAAAGATAAGATGTCTATGAAGTGGACGTTGAGGGAGAGAATATATGAGCAGGTATATCTAATGTAACCATGATAAGAGTGAGATCTGACATAAGGAATGTTTTAATATTTCCACCTCAAATTGCATTCTGAGACCTCAAGTATTTATTTTAACTAATCCTTTCCTTCTGATCCTGGGAAAAGCAGGACTAAGTTGCAGGGATGGGGAATTATGAATTAAGACAGTAAATAGAAGGCTAATTTGAGTGTAATTATTTTAAAGTTTATAAATTTTAGTTTCTAAGTGCCGACTACATTTAAAATAAAAAAAAAAGAGGTTTACATATCAAAAACAAGTGTTTTTAAGCTTTTAAATTCAGACATTTGAGTTTTAGGTTAAAGGAAATGATGAATTGTAGTAACTCTGAGTGTTGTTTGAAATGAAGCTGGGAAAGAAAATATGTTTACAATCTCTTTATGCACAACATAAAAACTGTAAGACTGGGAGTTTGGGTGTAGATAAGTTAATTGAATAGACCAGGTGGCTCAAGGTCAATAATTGACTCCATGTGCTTGTCAGAGTCACAATTATATTAATTCAAGAAAAAAATAAAGAGAATCTACTTGGAATCCCAGGGTAAAATTTTGTTTTGGTAAGATAAATATAGTAAATAAAAACAGGATCATTGAATTGTATCTAGATACATGGAGATATATAAGAAATATAAAATATCAGGTTGGGAGGAAGAGAATATTAAGTTTTCAACTTGATGTATTTCATTTGCTTGTGAAAATTTCCCTTTTCTTAATCTTAATTTTGGTAGGAGAGGAAAGTTATCTGGTCATTTTTCCCTTTTACTTTGTATAATCAGTTTGAGTAAGTTTGAATGACCACATGAATTTTGTCTTGAACTCAGGGTAAATAAGGAAAAAAAGAAATAATGAAGTCAAAAGACAAATTTAACTCTTCTGAAAAAAAATCAAAGGAGCAAAGTGAACATCTGACCTTAAAATGGTGCCAAAGGAAGATCAAGTATTTTTGTTTTGTTTTGAAATTTATATAGCCCAAAGGGTGCCTTCCTGATTCCATGCTGTGATAACCAAAAGTGAACTGTAATAAATAAGGCAGATCTGTCACGTGGCCTTGTAGGGATACCCTGTAACATGAACTCACACCATTGTTGACTCAGCAATCCTCTTTAAAGGGGCAAGTTAGGGCCACAGCAATGCAATGTGTGCTATTTACTTCAAACCTCTGTGTACTATTTTTCTATTCTGGACAACCTAATCCATGTATTTATCCTTGTCTCCACATAATTTGACAAAATCATTATGTTTGTGATTAAATTATACATACACGATATCACTTGTATTTAATGGTATTTAAAAATTTGAGATTTCCCCAGCACATGGGTTTGTTTTTTTAGCTTCCCCTCCCACCATGGAAACATGTTAAGTACTTCAGAAAACTCAGTAATTTTGCTAGCCAGTAAGGGTGCTATTTAATATCATTTCTCCATAATATTCTGAATTATATCATAGTAGGTTAAGTAAAAAATAAGTATATACATTGGAATAGAAATCAGCCATGACTCTAACAATCTGGGGTCTTTTCTTATATTTTTAGCAATACAGATCAGTGTTGACCCCTGAATATTGAGTGACCCTTACTTATTCCTCTCTAACAGCTATTTGCTCTAGAACCCCAACCATAAACAAAATTCAGGCTTGGAGGGAGGCTTGCCTCAAGAAATGGCAGTTGGACTACTTTTTTAGTTTGTTACTCATTTTTGTCACCTCATTCTGGAGCCCCATGGAGAGTTACCATCACACTCTCTTAGAATGATAATATTTAAACCATCAAATCATGAAGCATTTTACAAAACTATTGAATCAGTATTTCATCTTTGCTTTGAATCTAATGGTCCATGTCCCCCAGGCAAGTCAGGCTAGGGCAGGGCTTGAGCATATCATTCTACTGATAAATTATCATAAGCATTGTGGTAGTTGTAGAAAGCATTTTCTATAGAGAAGCAAACACCAACTGATGAACCAAAGAGATCACAAGGCTGAGATGGAAATATCCATCTCAGTTTTTCTATTCAGTCAACTCATGCTCAGACAAAGAACCACAAAACAGAAGAGGCAGGAAAGCCCATGAGTGACTGCCATTTCCTTTCCACATTTGCGCGCACACACACACACACACACACACAGCTTGCTAAGAAGATTTTAGACTGCTAATAATTCTACTCAAAACCATTAATAGGGGCTTTGTAACTACTTTTCTTACCAAATGGCTAAAAGTAAAAATAAAAATTCTTTTAAGATACACATTTGGTGATTTCTGTCCTTTGTGTTAATGATTATCCATCATATTAAGATATTATCCTTGCAATGTATGACAAGCATACAGATTGAGGCCACATTACATATATAATCAAAGTATTGTAGGCGTACATAGATTATAGGATTCATGTGATTTACAAAATTAATATAATTATTATGTATAATATTTACATAAAAAATTATTCTTGTTGTCCAATTGTTTAAGACTCTTCCAAGATAATAATCCAAAGATAATGTAGTGGTTTGCCATGGGTTTCTACATCACATTTTACACTTCAAGAAGTAAACAGCGTTTAGTGTCTTGCCCAAGGTCACATAGTTAGAAAGTGTCTGAGGTCAGATTTGAATTCAGAGATGAGTTTTCCAGATTCCAGATCTGGTACTCTATTCACTCTATCACCTCATTGCCCTAAAAAATAAAAAATAAAAAAAAAATAAGATGGTGATTTCCTAGTGGCTTAGTTTGTTTGTTTTTTACCACTTAGACCTTAAAAGTTACTGTACTTCAGCTATAAACCATGTACAGGGGTTTAAAGGTAAATATTTAACAATTGACTTTCTAGAAGAAGAAAAAACAGAATTATACATTTTAAAGTTCAGATGCATCAGTTTCTCAAGTGCAAAAATCAACAGAGTCATAAACCAAGCTCTGATTTGTAATGATTGTTGATTTTCATGGTTTAAATGTTCCCAATTTTTTAATGATAAAATTTTTAGATGGCCCTGGCCACACAGGACTGGGAGGAACAGGACCTGAGCAGAACTCTGGACAGAGTTCCTAGCAGGGAAGATCCCAGATGCCTCAACTGACTAGCAACAAAGAAAGCTCCAAAGGTAAGTGAGGGGGAGGGGGCTTTCCTAGCTGGAGAGAGGGAATAGGTTTCTCCAGCAATGGCCCAGGTGACAGCAGAGGCCATGGGAGCAGAATGCAGACAACTACATAGGTTGGGAAGCAACCTGGATCCACTGTTCAGGCAGCTCAGGTTAAAGCGCCTGGCTGTAGGGAGCAGCTGATCCAAACATCAGCCCTGAGTGATGGCCCTGCCCCCACCCAAAGCCCAGGGAAACAAAGCAGGTAAGTCAAATCTCTTGACAAAGGATTCAGAAGTCAAGTAATTGGCTGCAAAAATGCCCAAAATAAGGGGAAAAAAATAAGACCATAAAAGGTTACTTTTTTATTAAATCGGTGTCTCCTCCCATATTTTCAGATGAGGAAGACCAAGGCTTACTGTCACAGGAAGTTAAGAACCCTGCCTCGAGGCCCTCCAAAGTGAACTTAAATTACGCTCAGGAAAAAGAAGAGCTTGAAAAGTGAGTTAGCAGGTTGATAAAGGAGAACCAAAAAAAAAAAAAATGCTGAGGAAAATAATACCTTTAAAAAGAGGCTAACTCAATTGGAAAAAGAAGTCTGAAGATCCAATGAGGAGAAGGAGGCTTTAAAAAGCAGAATTAGCTAAATGGAGGAGAAGGTTTGAAAGTTCACTGAACAGAACAGCTCTCTGAAAGAGAGAATTGAGTTCAGGGAAATAAATGTCTATGAGATAAACCAAGCAGTTAGAAAGCAAAAGCAAAACTTTGAAAAAATCGAAGAAAATGTGAAACATCTCATTGGAAAAACAACTGACTTGGAAAATAGATCCAAGAGAGACAATTTAAAAATTATGGGACTAACTGAAAGCCATGATCAAAACAACAGCCTAGACGTTATCTTCTATGAAATTATCGAGGAAAATTTTCCTGGTATTTTAGAACCAGAGGGCAAAATCAATATTGAAAGAATCCACCAATCACCTCCTGAAAGAGATCCAAAAAGAGAAACTCCTAGGGATATTGTAGCCAAATTCCAGAGTTCCCAGATCAAGGAGAAAATACTCCAAGTAGCTAGAAAGAAATAATTCAAGTGTTGTGGAAATACAATCAGGATAGCACAGGATCTGACAGCTTCAGTATTAAGGGATCAAAGGGCTTGGAACAGGATAGTCCAGAAGTCAAAGGATCTTGGATTAAAACCAAGAATCACCCACCTAGCAAAACTGAGTAAAATGCTGCAAGGGAATAAATGGTCATTCAATGATATAGAGGGCTTTCAAGCATTCATGATGAAAAGACCAGAACTGAAGAGAAAATTTGACTGTCAAACATAGGAATCAATAGAAACATGAAAAGGTAAACAGGAAAAAAAAATTTGCAAAAGACTTTCTAAACTGAACTGCTTACATTCCTACATGTAAAGAAAATATTTGTAACTCTTGAGATTTTTTTTCCATATTTGTGTAGGTGGAGAGATTGTACACACACACACACACACACACACACACGTACACAGAGAGTATAGGTTGCTTTGAATCAGAAGAGATGATTCGCACAAAAAGTAAAATAAAATAAAAATTAAAGGGTGAGAAAGGAAAATACTGTGAGGAGAAAGGGAGAAATGGAATGGGGCAGGCTATAACTCATAAAAGAGATAAAGAAAAATCTCATTCAATGGATGATTAAAGGAAGGAGAGAGGCAAAAAGTGAAGCTATGATCTCTGGATACGGATTAAGGAAGGAATAACATGTCCACTAAATTTGATACGAAAATCTATCTTATACTACAGGAAAGTAGGGGAGGAAGTGACAGGTGGGGTGAGGGGAACGATAAAGTGGAAGGCAAATGGGAAAAGGAGTAACTAGAAATAAACACTTTTGGGAAGGGATAAGATCCAATGAGGGAATGATGCAAAAGCAATTAGTATTAAAATAATTGACTCAATTAATTACTGAGACTAAATCAGAGACATCTTTAGTTTGGGGAAATTAATTTTAGTCTAAATCTCCTAGAGGCAGATAACTTCAGGTTTTTTGGCATGATGGAAAAATTAAGGGTTTATTGATAAATTTGATTTTATGATTGTTATTTGAGCAGCAACTAGAACAGGTGTAGAAAGGTATGTAAGCCACTTAAGACTTGGCTCAAAAGATGTTCCTTAGTCAACGTGAAATTATAATCATATCTGAAACTTGATTATTGGAACTTGCTATTTTAAGATAAGACTATTAAGTGACTATTCTTCTTAGTCCATCTCCAGGTCTGGATGCCAACAAAAGCAGTCTGAGCTTCCAATCTATGATGCCAGCAAGCCTGTGAGATGCTGGTATGAACCGAAAAAGGTGATCTCATGGGAAGGTTGGAAGAGCGGCTGTTCAACCTGGGCTGAGGTAGCATTCTCCTGACTCAATTTCTCCCCTGATACCTGGCAGACTATAACCTCACTGAATGCAAGCTGGCAATACACTCCTGCCTGGAACTGACATGAAGCTAGGGAGATATTGTTTCCCTGCAATGTCTCTACTCTTAGCATATTTAGTATACTAGTTCGACTATAGTCAAAAAGTTTGTAAGCTTAATACTAGATCTTAAATTATAGACTGTTGGTAGGGGGCCATCCAAGGTCAAGTCTAAAATTAAGCTATTAGGCTTAGGACTTGAGACTAACAAAAATAAGTTAGGGTCCTTTAATTCTTAGTAATATTGTGGAGAAAATCAGGCCAAGGTTTTGTGAAGTTAACACACATAGTTATTATATGTGTCTCAGTTGATTAATGTTAAAAGCAAATTCGTTTGTAGTCTATATTGTAAATGCTTTAAAAGATATATCACCTGACCAAAAGTTGGAGTTGTTTTATGTGATTTGAACTGTGTTAAAAATGGAAAATAAAATTAAAAAAAAAAAGAAAAAGTAAAAAGTCAACTCCTTGCTAAAGGAAACTCCAAAAAATGCTGACAAAAATAACGCTTTAAAAAACAGACTAACCCAAATGACAGAAGAGATCCAAAATACCAATGAGGAGAAAATGTCTTAAAAAGCAGAACTGACCAGATGGAAAAGAAGGTCCAAAAGTTCAGTAATGAAAATAATTCCTTAAATATTAGAATGGAGCAGATGGGAGCTGATGACATTATGTAAAATCAAAAAAATTATAAAACAAAGTCAAAGGAAAGAAAAATAAAAGACAACATGAAATATCACTTTTGAAAAACAATTGACCTGGAAAATAGATCCAGGAGAGACAATTTAAAAATTATAAGACTACCTGAAGGTCATGATCAAAAAGAAAAGAGCCTAGACATTGTCCTTCAAAAAATTATCAAGGAAAAATGCCCTGAGATTTGTAGAAGCAGAGGGCAAAATAAATATTGAAAGAATCTACCCATCAACTCCTGAAAGAGATTCCAAAAGGAAAACTCTTAGGAATATCATAGTCAAATTTCAGAGTTCCCAGGTGAAGATGAAAGTATTACAAGAAGCCAGATAGAAACAATTTGAGTATTGTGGAAATACAATCGGGATAACACAAGATGTAGCAGCTTCTACATTAAGGGATCGCATGGCTCCAGAGGTCAAAGGAACTAGGATTAAAATCTTGAAACACCTACCAAGAAAAACTGAGTATAGTACTTCAGAAGGAAAATGGTTGTTCAATGAAATAGAGGACTTTCAAGAATCTTAATGAAAAGACCACAACTGAATAAAAAAAATTGACTTTCAAACACAGGTATAAAGAGAAGCACGAAAATGGTAACAAGAAAGAGAAATCATAAAGGACTTACTAAAGTTGAGTTGTTTACATTCCTACATGGAAAGATAATATTAAAACATGTGACATTTTTCTCAGTACTAGGGTGGTTGAAGGAATTATATACATATAGACAGAGGACACAGGATGAAGTGAATAGGAAGGCATCTTATCTAAAAAAATAAAATTAAGAGATGAGAGAGAAATATATTGGGAGGAGAAAGGGAAAAATAGAATGGGGCAAATTCTCTCTCACATGAAAGAGGAAGGAAAAAGCTTTTTCAATGGAGGGGTGGAGAGGATAGATGAGAGGGAAAAAGTGAACCTTACTCTCATCACATTTGACTTAAGGAGAGAATAAGATGCACACTCAATTTGGTATGAAAATTTATTTTACACTATCAGAAAGTAGGAGAGAAGGGGATAAGTGTGGGGGAGAAATAGAAGGAGGGAAAATGGGAGGAGGAGATAATTAAAAATAAACACTTTTGAGGAGTAATAAGGTCAAAATAGAGAATAGAAAAATGAGGGGCAGGATAGGATGGAGGGAAATATAGTTAGTCTTTCACAATATGACTTTTATGGAAATCTTTTGAATAACTACATATGAAAAACATATGTCAAATTGTTTGCCTTCTCAGTAGGGATGGGTGAGGAGGGAGGAAAAGAGAGAAGTTGGAACTCAAAGTTTTAAAAATGATTATTAAAAATGTTTTTACATGAAACTGGGAAATTATATATACAGGTATAGAAATCTATCTTGCCCTTCAAGAAAATAGAGGAGACAGGCATAAGAGAAGAGAGGGATGTGATACAAGGGAGGGGCAGACTGAGGGAAGGTGTAATCAGAATGGATGCTGTCTTTGGGGTGGGGGAGGAGAGAGATAGGGTGAAAACTTGGAACTCAAAATCTTGTGGAAATGAATGTTGAAAACTAGAAATAAAGAAATATTTTTAAAAAGCAGCTCAGTCTAACAAAGGAGACAACTAGTTCATACAAGCTATATAAAGAGAAGTTGTTGACAATTAAAAGGGGGAAAGCACCACAAGTAAGAATTGGGAAAGACTTCCTGGAGAAGATGGGATTTCATCCGGCACTTCAAGGAAGACAGGAAGTGGTGATGTGGAAGGAAGGCACTCCAAGCCCGGGGACAGCCAAAGAAAATATTCAAGGATTCAGGTTGAGAAAAGGATGTGGTAATTAACTGATCCCGGGTGATCTTGGAGGGAACAGTTTCAGTTGAATGACTAGAGCAGGTCATACTGTAGAGAGTTCAGAAGAAAGGGAGAGAGGAAACAGATACTTCCATTGTTGATTTCTCAGTGGGTTTAGCCAGAAATGAAAAGTCATCTATGGGAAAATAGATAGAACCACAGTTCCAAAATGAATATAACATGCTTATACATATACACACAAAGAGAAGTTTAGAAAGTCTTGTAATGTCTACTTGTCTGTGGACACTCAGAGAGCTAGTTCTTACTCTTTTTTTGTTTATTCTTCTTATGTATGTGACTCTTTAGTTCTCAAGGGTGTAATCTTTCCCCTGGTGGTGACATCACCACCACCATATTCCCTGGCTTGTCATCAAATCAACTCTGGAGGAAAAGTTTAAGGAACCAGGTGAATTGGTGAACCTGGTGACTTTTGTCCTTCCTGCCAAGAACCCAGCTTATATATAAACCCTATATATGAACCCAGGCAGATAGGTCTAGATATACCCTTGCTAACCTCATTGTTTCTAGACAAATTAACCATCTTCCAAGGTAATTCTGGCAACTGTCATTAGACAGTTCTTTAGAATGGTTCTCAAAAGTCATGGTCTTGGGACCCCTTTACATTCTTAAAAATTATTGAGGATCTCCCAATGAGCTCTTATTTATATGAATTATAGTTGTGACTAATTACTATATTAGAAATCAAAATACCTTAATATTATAAAAATAGTTTTGGTCTCACAGGCCCTGTATAAACATCTTGAGGACTCTCAGGTATCCTCAGACTGAATTTTGAGAAACCTTGGCTCATTATATGGTTGTATAGGTATTTTAAAAAGAAGAGAAAGACAGGGTCTACCCACAGCTGTCCTAGATTCTTCTCTGATCTCAAGCCCTTAATCACCCACTGTCTACTGGGTATTTCCCAGGAGTTGTTTCATAGACATCTCAATCTCAACATGTACAAAACAAAATACCTTCTCTCTATGATGAGGGCACTACCACCCTTGTAGTCACTCAGATTTACAACCTTGAAGCTATTCTTTACTATTTACTATTCCTTATCCCCAATATCCAATCATTTGTAAGTCTTGTGATTCTAGATCCTTGACATCTCTCTCATCCATCCTTTTTTACCACTGATGAAGTCGCATCCTAGTTCATGCCCACATCACATCCTACCCATAATATTTCAATAGTCGCCTCATTGGTATCCCTGCTTTCAGTTTCTCCATTCCACAAGCTATACTGCCTATACTTACCAGAGTGATACCTATTCCTTAAATACAAGTCTGATCATATCAATCCCCCAACCCCTACCCACTTATAACCTCTACTCTTCCCCCCTACATCCCACCTCTTCTCAAAAACCACTAGGAGCCATTTATTATCTTTGGATCAAATACAAATTATAGTTTGCCCTTCGCTCTCCACAGTCTGGCCCCTGGCAACATGTCCAAGATTATCACACATTACTCACCTTAAATGACTGTTTGGTCCAGTGAAAGTGCACTATTGTCTTCCTCTCACACACAATATACTCTGTGTCTTTATACTGGCTGCCACCTCAAATCCCTGGAACTCACATTCTCCTCAGTCAAAAAACACATACTAAGTACGAAAAAATAAAAAGTAAAAATAAAATTTGGTTAGAACTGGCTCCAGCTCACTTGTACATTTATATTATGTAAAGGATGCTGAATTCCTATTCAGAATGAATCAGATGACTAAAACTAGATGAGTACAAAAAATCATTGGCTCATTGTGGTATAGGGAGATGACTTGCACAGTGTATGTGAATGATATGATATAAATTAATAAAATTAAAATTGAAGTAAAGGAAAAAGAAGCAAAAATTAACTCTAGGTTATTAAACTAAGGTAAGACAGAAGATTCAAGATTCTGTCCTGTTCAAAGAAACAGAAGAAGGTATAGAAATGAGGCATTGATATTAAGGAAGGAAAATTCCTATGAGTTTGGGGTTGTTTTTTTTTATGGAAGGGATAGCTATAATCTATAAGTTTTGGCACATAGAGGCAATTGAAAATTCCAAAATGTGTAATATAAAGAAGATGAGATGCTATATATTATGACTTTTTGTCTATTCATGGTTTTTGGCAAAATTCATTTTTTTAATATAAATTTATTTATTTAACTTTTTAAACTCCTTTTCAAAAAATTATGGGTTCTAAATTTTCTCCCCATTTATCCCTTCCCCCCACCCCAATACACCGAGCATTCTAATTTTCCCTATCACCAAGCTGCCCTCTCTTCTATCTTCCCTCCCTTCTCTTGTCCCCATATTCTCTTTTGTCCTTTAGGGCCAGATGACTTTCTATTCCACATTAACTGTATTATTTATTTCCTAGTGGCAAGAACAATACTCAACAGTTGTTCCTAAAACTTTGAGTTCCAACTTCTCCCCATTGCTCTCTCCCCACCCATTCCCTTTGGGAAGGCAGGCATCTGTGTAGTTTTGCAAATGACTTCGATAATTGTCATATTGTGTAAGACTAACTGCATTTCCCTCTATCCTATCCTGCCCCCCATTGTTTCTATTCTGTCTTTTGATCCTGTCCCTCCACAAGGGCCAACTTCAAACTGCTCACTCCTCCCATTGCCCTCCCTCCCATGATCCCCCCGACCCTCCTTATTTCCTTCTTCCCTACTTTCCTATATTGTAAGATAGGTTTTCATACCAAAATGAGTGTGCATTTTACTCCTTCCTTTAGTCGAATGTGATGAGGGTAAACTTAATGTTTTTCTTCACTCAGCTCTCCTCTTTTTCCCTCCTGTAAAAAGTCTCCTGCTTGCCTCTTGAATGAGAGATAAATTACCGCATTTCATTTCACCCTCTCTCCTCACACTACATTTCTCTCTCACTGTTTACTTTAATTTGGTCCCATCCTATTCAACTCACTCTGTGCTCTCTGTCTCTGTATGTGTGTACGTGTGCGTGTGTGTGTGTGTAATCCCACCAACTACCCAGACACTGAAAGCTTTCAAGAGTTACAAATATTGTCTTTCCATGTAGGAATATAAACAGTTCAACTTTAGTAAGTCCCTTATGACTTCTCTTTGCTGTTTACTTTTTCATGCTTCTTCTCATTCTTGTGTTTGAAAGTCAAATTTTCTTTTCAGCTCTGGTTTTCTCATCAAGAATGCTTGAAAGTCCTCTGTTTCACTGAAAGACCATATTTTCCCCTGAAGTATTATACTCAGTTTTGGTGGGTAGGTGATTCTTGGTTTGAGTCCTAGTTCCTTTTATTTCTGGAATATCCTATTCCATGCCCATTGATCCCTTAATGTAGAAGCTGCTAGATCTTGTGTGATCCTGATTGTATTTCCACAGTACTGGAATTGTTTCTTTCTAGCTGCTTGCAATATTTTCTCCTTGACCTGGGAGTTCTGGAATTTGGCCACAATGTTCCTAGGAGTTTCTCTTTTTGGATCTCTTTCAGGCGGTGATGGATGGATTCCTTCAATACTTATTCTGCCCTCTGATTCTAGAATCTCAGGGCAGTTTTCCTTGATAATTTCATGAAAGATGATGTCTAGGCTTTTTTTTTGATCATGACTTTCAGGTAGGCCCATAATTTCTAAATTGTCTCTCCTCGATCTATTTTCCAGGTCAGTTGCTTTTCCCATGAGATATTTCACATTCTCTTCCATTTTTTTTATTCTTTTGGTTTTCTTTGGTGATTTCTTGGTTTCTCAGAAAGTCATTAGCCTCCATCTGTTCCATTCTTATTTTGAGAGAACTTTTTTTCTTTGGTGAGCTTTTGAACCTCTTTTTCCATTTGGCTAGCTCTGCTTTTGAAAGCTTTCTTATTCTCATTGGCTTTTTGAACCTCTTTTGCCAATTGAGTGAGCCTATTTTTCAGGATGTTATTTTCTTCAGCATTTTTTTGGGTCTCCTTTAGCAAGGTATTGACCTGTTTTTCATGCTTTTCTTGCGTCTCTCTCATTTCTCTTCACAGTTTTTCCCCCACCTGTCTAACTTGATTTTCAAAATTCTTTTGGAGCTCTTCCAAGGCCTGCGCCCACCTGACATCACCCTGGGATGTCTGGGATACAGAGGCCTTAACTTCAATGTCTTTCCCTGATGGGAAGCATTGATCCTCCTCATTAGAAATGAAAGGAGGAAACATCTGTTCCCCAGGAAAGTAGCCTTCTATGGTCTTATTTTTCTTCCCTTTTCTGGGCATTTTCCCAGCCAGTTACTTGACTTCTGAGATTCCTCTCCACCCCCGCCTAGATCTGCCCAGCTAGTGCTTGGGGTCTGAGATTCAAATGCTGCTCCCCAGTCTCAGGGTTTTCAGTGGTGGTCATGGCTGCTATTCAATGTTAGCTTATGTACATGTTCTCAGGTGGGGGCAGGGCTGCCTCCCAGGCTCAGTTCCCTCAGGGGGTTTTTGTGGACATCTTCAGTAATGGATCAGAGCTCCTGGCTGCTCCGGGAGCTCCTGGCTGCTGCTGCTTCTGCTTCTTCCTGCCAAGGGGGCCTGAGTTATGGAGACACCCCACTCCCCTCTAGGGCAGCCCAGAATTCTCTCTCACTGACCTGTAGCATCTGTGGGTTGGAGGACCTTCGCAGCCACCAGAGATTATGTTCTTGAAGCCTACACAGATCTGATCTTCTTGGGCCATGTAGCCAAGGTAGGGATGGGCTCTCCTGTCCGGTGCACGATGGACTTTTGGTGCTAGTTTTTCAGGGCTGTCTGGAACAGAAACCTCCTCCACTGTGTTGCTGCATGGCTTGATATACTCCAGAATTTGTGGGGAGTTCTCTTTACAGAAAATTTATGGGCTGTGTGTTCAGAGATAGCATAGGTGAGTCTTTCTACTCTGCCATCTTGGCTCCTCCCCTTTTGTTTTTTTTCTTTTTTTAAAATTTATTTATTTATTAATTTAACTTTTTACATTCATTTTCACAAAATTTTGGGTTCCAAATTTTCTCCCCTTTTATTCCCTCCCCCTCACCCCAATACACCGAGCAATCTAATTTTCCTTATCTCCAATTGTCTCTCTCTTCTGTCATCCCTCCCTTTTCTTGCCCCCATCTTCTCTTTTGTCCTGTAGGGCCAGATGACTTTCTATTTCTCATTAACTGTATGTCTTATTTCCTAGTAGCAACAACAATACTAAACAGCTGTTCCTAAAACTTGAGTTCCAAATTCTCCTCATCCCTCCCTCCCCACCCATTCCCTTTGGGAAGGCAGGCAATTCAATATAGGCCCTATCTGTGTAGTATTGCAAATGACTTCGACAACAGTCGTGTTGTATAAGACTAACTATTTCCCTTGATCCTATTCTGCCCCCCATTGTTTCTATTCTGTCTTTTGATCCTGTCCCTCCCCAAGAGTGTTGGCTTCGAATTGCTCCCTCCTTCCATTGCCCTCCCTTCCATCATCTGCCTCCCTTGCATATCTCATTCTCCCTCACTTTGCTGTACTGTAAGATAGGTTTTCATACGAAAATGAGTGTGCATTTTATTCCTTCCTTTAGTCAAATGTGATGAGGGTAAACTTCTGTTTTTTTTTTCTCAGCTCTCCTCTTTTTCCCTCCACTAAAAAGTCTTCTGCTTACCTCTTAAATGACATATAATTTCCCCCATTCGATTTCACCCTCTTTCCTCCCCCTACCTTTCTCTCTCACCATTTACCTTAATTTCTTTTAAGATATGGTCCCATCCTATTCAATTCACTCTCTGGTCTCTGTCTCTGTTTGTGTGTGAATGTGTGTATGTGTATGTGTGTGCATGCATGTACATGTCTGTGTGATACCACCAACTACCCAGATACTGGAAAGTTTTAAGAGTTACAAATATTGTCCTTCCATGTAGGAATGTAAACAGTTCACTTTTGGTAAGACCCTTCTGACTTCTCTCTGCTGTTTACTTTTTCATGCTTCTTCTCATTCTTCTATTTGAAAGGCAAATTTTCTTTTCAGCTCTGGTCTTTTCATCAAGAATGCTTGAAAGTCTTCTGTTTCCTTGAAAGACCATATTTTTTCCTGAAGTATTATACTCAGTTTTGGTGGGTAGGTGATTCTTGGTTTGAGTCCTAGTTCCTTTGACTTCTGGAATACCATATTCCACACCCTTCGATCCCTTAAGGTAGAAGCTGCTAGATCTTGAGTTATCCTGATTTTATTTCCACAATACTGGAATTGTTTCTTTCTAGCTGCATGCAAGATTGTCTCCTTGACCTGGGAGTTCTGAAATTTGGCCACAATGTTCCTAGGAGTTTCTCTTTTTGGATCTCTTTCAGGTGGGGATCGATGGATTATTTCAATACTCATTTTGCCCTCTGGTTGTAGAATGTCAGGGCAGTTTTCCTTGAGAATTTCATGAAAGATGATGTCTAGGCTCTTTTTTTGATCATGACTTTCAGGTAGTCCCATAATTTTTAAATTGTCTCTCCTGGATCTATTTTCCAGGTCAGTTGTTTTTCCCATGAGATATTTCACATTCTCTTCCATTTTTTTCATTCTTTTGGTTTTATTTGGTTATTTCTTGGTTTCTCAGAAAGTCATTAGACTCCATCTGTTCCGTTCTAATTTTGAGAGAACTATTCTCTTCAGTGAGCTTTTGAACCTCTTTTTCCATTTGGTTAATTCTGCTTTTGAAGGCATTCTTCTCCTCATTGGCTTTTTGAACCTCTTTTGTCAATTGAGTGAGCCTATTTTTCAAGGTGTTATTTTCTTCAGCATTTTTTTGGGTCTCCTTTACCAAGATATTGACCCGTTTTTCATACTTTACTTGCATCTCTCTCATTTCTCTTCCCAGTTTTTCCTCCACCTGTCTAAGTTCCTTTTCAAAATCCTTTTTGACCTCTTCCAAGGCCTGTGCCCACCCGACATCCCTCTGGGATTTCTGGGATACAGAGGCCCTGCCCTCCACGTCTTTCCTTGATGGCAAGAATGTTTCTTTGTCATCAGACCCGAAAGGTGGGAACATTTGCACCTGCTCAAAGAAGCTCTCTATAGTCTTATTTTTCTTCCCTTTTCTGGGCATTTTCCCAGCCTGTTACTTGACTTCTGAGATTCCTGTCCACCCCCGCCTAGATCCACCCAGCTAGTGCTTCAGGTCTGAGATTCAAATGGGCTTTCCGCGGCAGGCACGGCTGCTATTCAATGTGAACTTAAGTTCTGGTGCTGGGGTGGGGGCAGGGCTGCCTCCCAGGCTCAGTTCCCTCAGGGGCTTTATGCAGAGATCTTCAGTAATGGAGCGGGTGGGGCAGGGCCATCTCCCAGGCTCAGCTCCTTCAGGGGGTTTATGTAGAGACTTTCAGTAATTAAGATCCTGCCTGCTCGGGGAGTCCCCACTACTGCCTCCACTGCAGCCCCCGCCTCTGCCTCCGCTGCTTCCTCCTGAGGGGGCCCGAGTCACAGAGGCACCTCGCTCCCCTCTTGGGCAGCCCAGACATCTCTCTCACTGACCTGTAGCGTCTGTGGGTGGAGGGACCTTCCCGGCTGCCAGAGGTTGTGTCCCTGAAGCCTGCTCGGATCTGCCCCTCTCGCCTGCGTGGCCAGGGCAGCGCTGGGGTGGGCTCCACTTTCTGGGGCATGATGGACCCTGGGGACTGCTCTCCAGGGCTCTATGGAATGGAAATCTCTTCCAATGTGTTTCTGCGTGCCTTGTAGTGATCCCGAACTTGTGAGGAGCTCTTTTTACGTTAAATCCGTGGGATGTGGGTTCGTAGCTAGCATACGTGAGTCTTTCTATTCCGCCATCTTGACTCCGCCCCCTGGCTCCTTCCCTTTTGGCAAAATTCTTAAACAGTGAGTGTCTTTACTATCTTTTACATAGCCCAATTGATAAATACTACATTTCAGTGGAAATAATTGTTTTAAAATGTTGTGATCTCAGGGGAAATAACATAGGTAAACTTATATATGTTTAGTCAAAAGGAAAAATTTTATTATAATAAAGGCTGAGGACTGCGAAATCATGTCATATATCTCCCCAGTCATCAGTAAAAAGAATACATTTTAAAGGGAGGGAAAACTAAGGTTGTTTCAAAGGCTTAGTCTGTCCATATGATTTTGCAATTTCTCATCAAGATAATGAAAAATCATTTATAAAAACATATAAAGGAATAAAGTTTCAGTGACTAACTGAAACTGAACTTAGCCCATTAAACCATTCTATTTTACTGAAAAGAAAATGTTAAGCAATAAGGCTTAGTGATTTTTTTTTTCTCCCTTCAAATGTCATGGTATCTATAACATTTATTGCAGTTGACTTCTGTGTAATATCTATTCTGAAAGAAGGCCTTTCAATAGTAAAACTGACATGTACTTACAGCTGCACAAATTTTGATTTCAGAAAGAGTTGATTTGATTTGCAACTGCAATAGTGATTTAGAGCATTTTTTAAATATGACTATAGATACCTTTGCTTTCTTCCTCTGAAAAATGCCTGTTCATATCTTTTGAGCATTTGTCAAATGGGGAATGATTTGTGTTCTTCTACACTTGAATCAAATCTTTAAATATTTTGGAAATGAGACCATTATCACAGACATTAGTTGCAAAAATTCTTTCCCAGTTTTCTGCTTCCTTCCTAATCTTGGTTGCATTGGGTTTGTTTGAGCAAAACTTTTCAATTTACTGTAATCAAAATTACCCATTTTGCACTTCATAATGTTTTCCATCTCTTCTTTGGTCATAAATTCCTGTATTCTCCATAAATCTGACAAAAACACTCTTCCTTGATGCCCTAATTTGTTTAAAGCATCAATCTTTATACCTTGATCATGTATTTATTTGGACTTTGTTCAAGTGTGTGGCATCAGGCATTTGTCTATTCCCAGTTTCCACTACATTGTTGTTGTTTTTTTTTTTTTAATACAAATTTATTTATTTAACTTTTTACACTTTTTGGTGGGGGGGGTTTACTTTTATTGGGTTCCAAATTTTCTCACCATTTATCCCCTCCACCCACCCCAATACATTGAGCCTTCTAATTTTCCCTATCTCTAATCTGCCCTCTCTTCTATCATCCCTCCCTTCTCTTGTCCCCATCTTCTCTTTTGTCCTGTAGGGCCAGATAACTTTCTATTCCCCATTAACTATATTTCTTATTTCCTAGCTTCAAGAACAATACTCAACAGTTGTTCCTAAAACTTTGAGTTCCAACTTCTCCCCATCCATCCCTCCCCACCCATTCCCTTTGGGAAGGTAGGCAATTCAGTATAGGCCCTATCTGTGTAGTCTTGCAAATGACTTCGATAATTGTCGTATTGTGTAAGACTAAGTGTATTTCCCTCTATCCTATCCTGCCCCCCATTGTTTCTATTCTGTCTTTTGATCCTGTCCCTCCTCAAGTGTTGACTTCAAGTTGCTCCCTCCTCCCATTGTCCTCCCTTCCATCATCACCCCCCACCCTGCTTATCTCCTTCTCCCCCCACTTTTCTGTATTGTAAGATAGGTTTTCATACCAAAATGACCGTGCATTTTATGCCTTCCTTTAGTCGATTGTGATGAGGGTAAACTTCATGGTTTTTTCTCAGCTATCCTCTTTTTCCCTCCACTAAAAAGTCTCCTGCTTCCCTCTTGAATGAGAGATAATTTATCCCATTCCATTTCACCCTCTCTCCTCCCACTATATTTCTCTCTCACCGTTTCCCTTAATTTCTTTTAAGATATGATCCCATCCTATTCAATTCACTCTGTGCTCTCTGTCTCTGTATGTGTGTGCATGTGTATATTTTTGTGTGCACACATGTGTGTACATGTGTGTGTGCGTGTATCTGTGTGTGTATGTGTGTGTGTGGTCCCACCAAGTACCCAGATATTGAAAAGTTATTGAAAAAGACAATTATTGTCTTTCCATGCAGGAATGTAAACAGTCCACTTTCTTCTCTTTACTGTTTACTTTTTCATACTTCTCATTCTGGTGTTTGAAAGTCAAATTTTCTTTTCATCTCTGGTCTTTTCATCAAGAATGCTTGAAGGTCCTCGATTTCATTGAAAGACCATATTTTCCCCTGAAGTATTATACTCAGTTTTGCTGGGTAGGTGATTCTTGGTTTCAATCCTAGTTCCTTTGACTTCTGGAATATTCTATTGCATGCCCTTCGATCCCTTAATGTAGAAGCTGCTAGATCTTGTGTTATCCTGATTGTATTTCCACCATACTTGAATTGTTTCTTTCTAGCTGCTTGCAATATTTTCTTCTTGACCTGGGAACTCTGGAATTTGACCACAATGTTCCTAGGAGTTTCTCTTTTTGGATCTCTTTCCGGTGGTGATCAATGGGTTCCTTCAATTCTTATTTTGCCTTCTAGTTCTAGAATCTCAGGGCAGGTTTCCTTGATAATTTCATGAAAGATAATGTCTAGGCTCTTTTTTTGATCATGGCTTTCAGTTAGTACCAGAATTTGTAAATTGTCTCTCCTGGACCTATTTTCTAGGTCAGTTGTTTTTCCAATGAGATACTTCACATTCTCTTCCATTTTTTCATTCTTTTGGTTTTGTTTAGCGATTTTTGGTTTCTCAGAAAGTCATTAGCCTCTATCTATTCCATTATAATTTTGAGAGAACTATTTTCTTCAGTGAGTTTTTGAACCTCTTTTTCCATTTGACTAATTCTGCTTTTGAAAGCATTCTGCTTCTCATTGGCTTTTTGAACCTCTTTTGCCAATTGAGTGAACCTATTTTTCAAGGTGTTATTTTCTTCAGCATTTTTTTTTGTCTCTTTTAGCAAGGTATTGACCTGTTTTTCATGCTTTTCTTGCATCTCTCTTATTTCTCTTCCCAGTTTTTCCTCCACCTGCCTAACTTGATTTTCAAAGTCCCTTTTGAACTCTTCCATGGCCTGAGCCCACCAGATATCTACCTCGGATGTCTGGTATAGAGACGCCCTGACCTCCACGTCTGTCCCTGATGGCAAGCATTGTTCCTCCCCAAAGGAAATGAAAGGAGGAAACATCATTTGTTCCCCAAGATAGTAGCCTTCTATGGTCTTATTTTTCTTCCCTTTTCTGGGCATTTTCTCAGCCAATTACTTGACTTCTGAGATTCCTCTCCACCCGCCCCCCCCAGGTCTGCCCAGCTAGTGCTTGGGGTCTGAGATTCAAATGCTGTTTCCCAGCCTTAGGGCTTTTCGTGGTTGGTGTGGCTGCTCTTCAAGGTGAGCTTAAGTTCTGGTGCTCAGGTGAGGGCTGGGGCTCAGTTCCCTCAGGGGATTTATGCGAAGGCCTTCAGTAATGGCCCTGAGCCCCTGTCTGCTCAGGGAGCCTCTGCCACTGCTTCCCGAGGGGCCCTGAGTTCCGGAGACACCCTGCTCCCCTCTTGGCCAGCCCAGACATCCTTCTCACTGACCTGTAGCGCCTGTGGTTGGAGGGACCTTCACGGCTGCAGGAGGTTCTGTCCCTGAAGCCTGTTCAGATCTGCTCTTCTGGGGCTACAGCCAGTGCAGCTCAGGGTTGGGCTCCACTGTTCTCTGCATGACAGACCCCTAGGGATGGCTTTCCAGCACTCCCTGGAAGGGAAATCTCTCTGACTGCGTTTCTGCACAGCTTGCACTTCTCCAGAATGTGTGGAGACTACTTTTTGTAGAAAATTTATGGGCTGTGGGTTCAGAGCTAACATATATGAGTCTTTCTACTCTGCCATCTTGGCTCCTCCCTGCTTTCCACCACATTGTTACCCAGTTCTCCCAGCAATTTTTGTCAAACGGTAAGTTCTTATTCCAGAAGCTTGGGTTTATCAAACAGTAGATTGCTATATTCATTGACTACTGTGTCTTGAGTACATACCATACTCCACTGGTCTTCCCCTCTATTGCCTAGTCAGCACAAAGTGATTATGATTCCTGCTTTATAATACAATTTGAGATATGGCAGGAATAGGCCACCTTACCTAGCATTTCTTTTCATTAGTTGCCTTAATATTCTCCACCCTTTTTGTTCCAGATGAATTTTTATTTTTTTTTCTAGATCTAGACAACAATTTTCTGGTAGTTTGGTATGGCGCTGAATAAGAAAATCAATTTAGGTAGAATTGTCATTTTGTTGTATTTGACTCAGCCTACCCATGAACAACTGATGTTTTTCCACTTACTTGAATCTGACTTTATTTGTGCAATAAGTGTTTTGTAAGTGTGTTCATATAGTCTCTGGGTTTGTTTTGACAGGTAGACTCCCAGATATTTTATAGTGTCCACTGTAGCTTCAAATGAGATTTCTCTTTTTATCTCTTCTTGTTGAGTTTTATTAGTAATACACAGAAATACCAAAGATTTATCTGGACTTATTTTGGAATTTGCAACTTTGCCAAAGTTGTTTATTATTTCCATTAGCTATTTACTTGATTCTCTAAGTATATCATCCTATCATCTGCAAAGATTGATAACTCAGTTTCTTCTTTCCCTATTATAATTCCATCAAATTTTCTTCTTTTTTCTTCTTTTTCTTCTCCTTTTTATTCTCTTATTGCTACAGCTAATATTTCTAGTAACATTGAATAACCATGGTGATAATGGACATTCTTGTTTCACACCTGATTTTATTGGAAATGCATCCAGCTTATGCCCATTGCATGTAATGCCTGCTGATGATTTTAGGTAGATACTGGCTCTGGCATAATGATGTCATTTTTGGCCTCTTTATGAATGAAGGGCAACAGCTAAATAGGATCCTGGATTGTCTTATGAAGACATGTCCTGGAGAAATGATGTCTCCATTCACTAACAGCCCAGTTGAAGAGTGTTCATATTTTACTCAGTAAATCAATCTTGAAAAAATGACTTCACTAGTCAAATGTTATTGTTATTGTTATTAATGATACTATAATTATTGTTGGTGCTTTTAAAATAGTATGTGACTATAAGTACCATTATAATTCATCTGATTGTAAAGGATAGCTACATGAGTGAAATCTCTTTTCTGATACTTCAAATAATACAACTAAATAGAAGTACCAAAAAAGTATTTTTTTTGAAAATATATTTGTATAAAACTTGGATGTGGCCTATAATTGCTTTTGTTTTTCTTTGTACACCAATGTCTTTGCAAAGAAATCTCATTTTCACAAGTGTGGCCTGTGTTCGGACCAATATGAGAATATAGTCATTTTCCTTATGGTTGCCAACATAATGGAATTTGGCTGGCATAACAAATGAGAAAAATATTACCTTCTTCTGGTGAGGCAAGCATCCATTGAGAAACTCAACACAGAAATGAATTAATTTCTTTAATTGTTCTGGTCATAATGAAAAATACAAGATATAGAGACCATATTGAGTCTATCTGATTGTGCCTTGAAACTTATGGATGATAAAACAGAGAACAAAGGGGAGACATGTATAAAGAGACCAAAATGAACTAATACCCTAAGAAAAGGGATTTACTTTCTCTATAGCACTGTGTTTTACACATTAGTCATTGAAGTTCACTAGGAAATGAGACATAAGGATTCATGTTTTGTCCAACAGGGCTGATTTCCCCCTGCTTTTCTTACTGCTTAACAGTTAGCAGTTTATTTAAGTGTACTATATGTTAGCTAATCAGCATGGAAGGGAACCTGTCATTGTATCCACTTTTCTCCCTTTTATTTAAGCAAATAGTATGGAAATACATGTAGCAAAAATGCTTAAAATATTATATCTATATTTACAAGGTAACTTTAAATGTCAAGGTACATGGTTTATAAGTGTTCTTATATACTCCAGTTAAATTGACTAAATGTTTTGATATTGTGTGTTTTTTACATGTATCTTGATACCTTATTACAGTAGAAAGTCTCAATGGTGATTGAATTGGTCATGTAGTTGATAAAATAACCTTGCATTTTAAAAGTATCAGAAGCTTTTGATATCTAATATTCCTTTTCATTTTTTTCAAAAGTATGTCATGTGAACTTATAGACATGTAGCAAAAAACAAACAAACAAAAAGAAGAAAAACGTTGAAGATCACAAACAAGGCTTAACCAAGGGCACTATTACAAAGAGTTCCATTTCTCTGTATGACGTACTATACTGATGGAACAGCAGAATACTATAAACGTTACCCTAGTATTTACCGAGGGATTTGACAATGTCTTAAATGCTCTTCTTAGGGAGAAGCTAGAGAGGGACAAGCTAGATGACAGAGTAATAAATGGATGTGGAACAAGTTAAATAGTCAGACTCGATGACTAGTCTTCAATCATTGAACATGAATGTAGAACATTCTTAGAACTGTTGGGGGAGGGAGGAAACAGAGCTGTACTTCACTCTGAGCTTTTTATCATTTCTATTAATTATTAGGAGAGAAAAAGAGATGATATATTTTTTTTCAAATTCACAGATCATAAGTCCTTGATGTGAAAAGCTAATGTTAGATGGCAGAACTGGTATCCAAAAGGATCTTGACAATCTAGAAAGTTGAGTGAAATATAATAGCATTAAATTTATTGAATATGGAAAACCATATTCAAGGTAAAAATCAACTTCACAAATAAAGGATAAGTTAGCATAACCTAAAAAGAGCATTATTTTAAAAAAGAATGAGTGTATACTGAATTATCATTCTAATATTAAAATGGTAGTTAGGAAAACTAATGCCACCTTAGACTGAAATAAGAAAGGAGTACTGATAGCCTCAATAAAATTTTCTTTACTAGGATCATAACTAAACATTGTAAATCAGTTCTTGTCACTATATTTTAGAAGGAGCCTTGGTCAACTAGACCCAGAGAATGTCCTAGGGAAAGTGGCCTGAATACTTAAGGGTTTTGAAAGAAGGTCATAAGAAATCTAATTGAAAAAATAAGATGATTAGCCTGTAAGGGGTAGGGGTGGGGTAAGATTTAAAAATGGAAATCAAAAAAGTTTTCAATATATTAAAAATAGTCACATGGAAGAAGAATAATTTTCTACAAGACCACAGGCAAGAGACTTCTGAAAAAGGAATTTAATTTGGAAATATAATAATTACTCTTGGTATAGAAAAAACACTTAATTATTAAAGTTAGAAAAAAAGTTAATGTGCTACCTTGAGACTAGTAGGTTCATCTTGGTTGTCAAAGCAAAAGTTGATGGCCACTTATTGACACATGATACATGGTTTTCTTGTACAGATAACACAGTTTGGATCAGATGACATGCACAGTGCCTACCAAATCTCAAATTCTATTATTAGATTCATATTCCATACCTCTGGAATTTGTCATTAAAAATTATAGACACATTTTCTGAGTCCATCTTCCTAAGCCCACTTTTAGCAGTAAGCAGAAATATTTTCATTACATAAAACTTTATTGTGCTACTCCTTTCTTGAACATATACTTGCCTATAAAAATAGACAAACTCCTGTATTCTTTATTCTTTGATTAATTTTTGTGCCACTAATCATATCTTTCCATTGTTCCTTTTTTCTTTAACTATTTAAAATAGCAAGCAAAACTTCATAATTTTAAGTTTTTCTGTTGACATCCTTTTAATGTACTTATGTATTTTTCCCATAGGCCCATGCACACTTTCTTTTCTTCCTGGCATAGTGTAAAGATATCTGCTTCCAGATAGCATCTTCACATTGTTTGAGTTTAATTTATGTCTTCATCTTCTAAATACTGTAAATACAATAATGCTACTTATGATTTTGCTTTTCTTAGTCATTGCTTCCATTAGTTTTTTTTGATAAATGGGAATATAAACTTTGACAAAGAGTCTTTTATATTACTCCATTCCCTGAGCTCTTATCCCCCCTCCCTCACAAATACACACACACTATATATGCATACAATATATACACTTGCACAATCTAAATGTAAACATATATGTATATATACATGATATATACAAATATTAATATATGTCTATATGCTAAGTAGAACATGTATTAAAACATTTGCTCACACACATGTTTGTGTATATACATACAAAGAAAGACATATTAATTGTATTTGTTACAAACAAAAGGACATGCATAATAAAATGCATGAATATAATACACACATATTTGTGTATATATTGTATAGACACATATGAACATATGCATTTGTATACACACATACAGATATCTTTAGACATCTTAATAATTTCTGTCATCTGTAAACAAGAATTAAGTTACCTTTCCCTTGATCAATTTCCTTCCTTTTATATTTTAGAATAAAAAAGATTTCATCAGTGTGTATACACTGTAATATAACATAGATTGATACTCTTTCAATAGTTTACTTTTCATGTGTCATTATGTCCAAGATAATAACAATAACAGCAAAATATTATTTTCATCAACTTCTCCATTATTGCCATTGTTCAGTTGCACCTGATTCTTTGTGCCCTGCCAGGAACCATGCTATGGTCCATTGAGTTTTCTTGGCAAAGATATTGGGGTCATTTACCATTCCCTTCTCTAGTGGATTTAGGCAAACAGAGGTTAAATAACTTGCCCAGGGTCACACACCAAGTAAGTATTGGAAATTGTATTTAAACTCAGGTCTTGCTGACTCCAGTGTAAGTACTCTCTCTCCAAAGTCACCTAGCTGCTCTCCAAGATTAGTGTTTATCAAATGAGTTTAACTTGGTCATCAGACTTTAGATATTCAATGTCCCTAAGCCTAGACCTAAATCATTAATAGCCTCCTCTAATACTTGAGAAATGTTGGCATAGACTATATTAACTCAGGGTCATTTCTAAGAAAAGCTGAAGCTTTTCATAAGGAATTTAATGGTGGTTCATTCCTCAAATCACTTTAAAAAAATTTTCAATATTTCAATAAAATTGGCTCATTTTGTATATCAGTACATAGAGTTGATATTATATCAATATGTTTTCCATATATAAATGATAAAGAAAAAAAAAGAAAAAAAGCATCACTTGGTGTTGCAGCCTTTATTCTTTCCTTAACATGAATAACATCCATTCTGCAGCAATATTTTCCTCTCTTTCTAAGTTTATTCTAGACTGCTACTTTTCACCTCTAAAAAATTATTTTAAAATCCTATCTCTTCACAGGAATCGGGATTCATAAGTCACATTCTGGCTATTTCCAGTCACTAATTTGATTATTTACATAAGAAAATCAGCATGTTGAAATGAAAGGAAAATACAATTGATTTGTACACATAAGGTTTACATACTAACGTAGCCCTGAGTATATTGCTTCTCCCTTATGAGCATCAGTATCCTAATATGTAAAATGTGAGGAGAATGCCACAAACTTTAAACTTTCCAGCTGCAAATTCATTCACTCATTCATTCATTCATTCATTCAGCATTAATAAGGCAGCTACTATGTGCCAGGCACTGGAATACAGAGACAAAAGTGAGGTAGTTTCTGTCTTCAAGAATCATGTTTTTTGGGGGATGGTGGTACTGATGTTATTTATACACAAAAGTAAACAAAACTACACGTGAAGTAGATGCAAATAAATTTTATTGTGAGAAGGTTCAAATATCTTTGATGATGGTAGTAGTACAAATCAGGGAAGATTTCCTATTGGAAGGAGCTCTTGAACTGAATTTACAGAAAGCTAAAGATTTTCAAGGGGTAAATTAGAATGGCTTGCCTTCCAGAAGTAGTAGACTATATGTGAAAAGGGAAATTTTTGTGCATAAGGATTGGCAAATAATCATAATTACTGTATGAAAGAGTGAAACACAACAAACCCCTAAAGGTAGTTTGGAGCCAGTGCATGCATGAAAGGCTTTGAAATCTAAACAAAAGGGTTTGTATTTTATTCCCGAAGGAACAGTTTGAGATGCTTGACCAGGTGAGGGGCTTATTCAAGATGTTGTTTTAGCAATATCATGGTGCCAGTTATCTGGAGGATGAATTAGAGAAGAGAGAAACTTGAGGCAGTTATGTAATCATAGAAATAATTTGTGCAAGAGACAATATAAGTCTGAACTAACATGACAACCATGTCATCTAGAAGAAGAAAAACAGTATGACAAGCACTAAGCGCTGTGAAGATATTATTGACAAAATTTGACATCTTATTGGATATAAGGAGGGAGGGAAACTCCATTTTGTCTTTCCAGATGGATTTTACTTTTTAATCTACTAAAAAAGGTCTATCTGCCATACTCTGTACAAAATATTTCACTTACTTTCACCTTCCTTAATGCAGTATTATTTTTCAAGTACTATTCTTAATTTTACTGCACAGCTATTTCAGAACGCACATTCATGCTACTTGAACTATTCCTGTGTATTGGCTCAAATCAGTAAATGTGTATTAATAGATGCCTGAGTACAGAGTATTACACAGAGAAAATTAAAATTGAGTTGAATTGGATAAAATTCAATGGAGTGGATGCCTCACTTTTATTTCTGACCAGAATTGACTGCAGATAAATGACCTAGAATATCTGGCTAAAGGAGATTAAGGATTAAAGTTAGATTTTTGTGCAAATGTAACTTCACTGAGAAGTGAGTTTCTGCTATTTCAGCTTTCCTAGAATATAGAAGAGATCTATTTCAACCTAAATTTGCACATGTTATACCAAGAACCCTGAAATTTCTTGAAATATTTATTAGCACCCAATAGACAACTTTTAACATATGAGAAACTGAATAAATATTTGTAGAATGTATATTTAACAGCCCTTCTGTCAGGGTTGGACAGGCTGCCTTTTAGGTGGGTAAGTCACTAAAGATGCTAGAGTGAAAAGAAAGGACTCTTTTTTGAAATTGAGACAAGACAAGCAAATTTTCTGCTACATACATGGATAAAAAAATTCTTCAGAAAGGAATATGTGACATGGATAGGACCAAAGCCTGGAGAGATAATATGGTGGCAGAAAGCTACAATAGCAGCTACAGCAAAAGCTGGGGCATAAGGAGGATGATTTTAAGGAATCTGACTGAAAGCACTGCAACATCGACAGACTTTTTAGTTCCCTGGCTCATAAACTTGTCTTATTGAGAAAATTCATTAGACAATGTGAATTCTGACTTCTTGTAGAAACTTCCAAAAGAACAGTGACTCTACTTTTACTTTCTTTTTTTGTTTTATTGTAGTATGCACTAGACTATATGATTCATTGATAAGAGTTTCTTTGCTATGTAAAATTTTGTTTACTAGTTATTCAATCTTTTAGCAACGATTTCAGATTTAAAAAGATAATTTCAGTTTCTCCCTGATTTTATGATTTCTGTTATTATTGTTGTTGTAGAGAATTTAATGAGAGACAAAGAAAACCCTGTAGATAATGTGTAACAAGGAATTCATCTGCCAGAGAGATCACTTTCAGCTAAATAATTAATAGATTGTCTGGGGGCTCAGAGCATTGTATGATATTTTTAAGTTTGTGTTTCAATATATTTATTTTATGTAGTCTTTTTTTTTTTAATTCTGTAGTTTAGAAAAGCCAACTGACCCTGGAACCTTCACCATAACCTAAAACCCTCAGAAATCAATAACATTAATCTCCAAACAGAAGGATTGTTCTACTCCAAAGTATTTGGAGTTTCCTCTGCCCAGAAAGAGGTAGGAAGATTCAAGATTTCATGAAAAGGTAAAGTTCTAAGGAAGGCATAGAGAGTAGAGATATGTTACTGTATTTTTTTATTCAGGTCAGATATGCTGAACTGAGTGTGGGTGACATGTGCTCTTCATCTTTTCATCCATACTGCTCTCAGAAATGATCTCAGCTGGTTAACAAAGGAATGAAGCATCCTGGAATATTCCAGTGATATTTCATACAGAGAGTTAAATTCATGACTCCTTTATGTCAGAACCTGTACTTGAAACCAGACAACAGGTAGTCTTTAAGAACCAGAAGAAATGCTGCCCAGATATCTTTATAGGTTCTGTAAAATGTACCTAGTGCAACAGATATAACTTAGGAAAAATTTGCTCATGGAATTTTCTGTTTGGACATCTAACTCACTGCTCCATTAATATCCCATTGGCATTGTGTTATTTATTCCCTCATTGCACAATATCTTTGTTTCCTGGCTTTCATATTTTCTTGCCTTTAATTATCATTAACATCTATTTCTGAGATATTCCATTTCTCCTACAAAGTATTTGACAATTGGGCTATGATTTTGCTTGCCATATGTCTATGCACTTATAGAAATAGTTGCTAACTTCTATCTCCATAGCATTGTTTCTTGGGATAATAACTACCCTTGTGTTGCTATTGGTCATATATGTGGGTCCCTTCTTCACAATTACTGCTCATCTTCATAAAGCCTGCAAACACTGTATTGGAATCAGGTCTGATGATCTTATTAAAAGATATTGTTATATCTTGGGATTTAGTTCAAAATAGCAACATTAATGTTTTTTAAAAACAAATAAAATATTTGAAGAAGAAAAGCAAAAATGCTGAAATATGAAGATATAAATATGGAATTTTCTATGTATTGAGTCTATAAGGAGCTAAAGCTACATAAAATGTTAATTTGAGGACAAGATAATGAATTTAGATTTCCTTTTCCTTTTTGGACATATAAATTTAGAGGAAATATACATAATCCTGTCATAATGATTGTATATATTAAATGTGTTATTATTGTTTTTTCATACTTAATCATTCTCCATTTTTTTCTGAACTCACAAGTTCATCTTCTACATAATAATTATTCATTTTAACTCCTCAAATTCTTTCTCTTCTTACTTAGAGCCTAAATTAAATAAAATCAAAATTGTTCTCACAAACAATTCACAGAAGATTTCTGTTTTGTAATTCTGACTTACAATATTTTTTTTGTATTGTTTTGTTTCACACAAATATATGCCAGTCTTCTGAAGGCAATTCCTGTAAAGATCCAGTAATCAGAGAAGGTTATGATGAAAATGGCTGCAAGAAATTTTTTAAAATCATTAGAGATGAGGAAAGATCTAAAAAGGATAGGGAAAGGAATGATATGCAATAAAGAAAAGACTTCTCTTTTTTATTAAAACATAGTTTCTTTGACCTTGAAAAAAATTTCTAAATTTAAGTTATGAATATTACTCTTAGGAAAAATTTGAATGGCATATGATCTATAAATGTCAAGAAGTGATGGCTTGCATGGTGGTGAAAACTGTAATGGTCCTTGTACTAAAAGGAAAAAAAAATGTAAGAAAGAAAGTCAGTGGAGTGGTAGATACACAAAGAATTTTATTTCTTGAAACTTTAGCTTCTGGATTTGAGAAAATTTAGATTGAGTTGGGTTGAGAAAGTTAATTCAATTTTGATGTTTAGAACATTTATTGTATAACCTTTAATCTTCATTTTACATCAGTCAAAGGCAACTTTGGATACTTTCATACTCCTTTAAACTAATTTTTCTGACATTGATAAATGACAATCTGGCATTATTAATCTTTCCCTTTAAACTGAAAGATTTCAGCAACCATTTCACATATTTTATGTGTATGAATAGAGATGGATGGATGGTTGAATTAATAGATCAGGAAGAAGACAATGATAGATGGTTTTCTACAAATATGAGAAAGAACTTTGAAAATGAGGAAGAGACTATGTTTAATGACAATGAGCATTCTGCAATAAAAACGAAGTTAAACTGGTGTTTTCAATGAATTTTGCCTTTTTAAGATAAATTTTGCTAACATGGATATATTATATTATGGTCTTTGCAAGTTAGCACATGTAATCACACAGTGAATTTTCAACTACTATTTTTCAACATTAAGTAAATAACAAATCTAGATAATTCTGAGTAAAAAAATTAGTATCTACTACATATGAGAGTAGGGATAGTATATTTAGGGTAGTGAGGTGTGATGACTAATTTAATAGAATTAAAATTAATAAATGTTTACTAGAGAGTGAAGAAAATGCTCTTCTGCAGAGTGTGACATTTAAAGGAGACTATTAAGTATTCCATAACTTGCCTAATTGCAAATGACTAACTGAAAATGTGCATCTGAAATCATTATCATCAAAACGAATACTTATTTACAAATGAATTGATATCAAATATTTCTGCAATGCAGCAACTACTCCCATTATAGTTTGCACAGAAAAGTGGAAAGTATACTGAGCTGGACTTCTAGTCACCTTCTAGTTTCCTTTCCATCAATTACTGAAGTGTTTTCTTAAGTTATCTAACCTCTCTGGGACTCACATCCCTTATGTGTAAAATGATTAAAATAATATTCATTCTACCTATTTCATAGGACACTTGCAATAAAAGTCCTCTATATTTCCTTCTTGTGGTGTCACACATCTAAAGTCATAGAAGTGGGACTTAAACCTACATCCTGACTCTAACGAGAGCTCTCTATTATAACACTTAGCTTTTTAAAACTACAGTATATGAAAACTCCAATATTGTAAATGTGTGTGGGTAGGTGAAATGAGGAGAGGTCCTTATCATAGTGACATTATCCCTACATCTTTCTTTCTTCTCCTTTGACAGCCCACTCTACTGTGGATTCTGTCACTATCAAAGTCTTAACCTGCAGTCCATCGTTTCCCTAATTCCCCAAAGGTGTAAGAATGTCTCTATCTCTTAGCCCCGCTTTCAAAATTGGTGCATATTAAGTGGTATGATTTTTTTCAGCTGTAAGAGTTAATAATTATATGTCAGGAAATGTGACATTCTCAGTACTTATTTATTTTTTTATTCTGAAATTTTCTTTGTTTTAACCTTCATTTTTAGGAAACTTTCCTGAAATATCTGCTTATCTATCTTCCCTGTAACAGAATGAACAAATGAAATTATTTTCTCTGATAATTGACTACCTGTATTCATTCTACAAATATTTATTTAGTACTTCCAATGAGGATGAATAGTCACTAGAGAAAACATCAAGTGTAACTGCTCTGCCCTCATGGAAAATATAGCATAATCCAGGGAGATGGCACAGAGGTAATTATAATAAATACTCATCTCCTGATTCTGGGTCATCATTTTGACAAAAATGTGTCATTGTTCAGTTTAGTAAGTGGAAAATATTCCTCATAATATATGTACTTTAAATTTTAACTGAAATTAAAAACAAAGAAGAAGAAATGGACATTTAATCTGGGATTATTGTCTGTGAATCGTGTTTCTTAAAGTAAGTAGAATGCTTATACTTTTAACTTTTCCAGTTGAGGTTATTCCTTATCATTTGAAATGAGGGAGGGAGAAAACAATTTTTAAACTCCTACTATATGACAGGTCTTAGGTGAAGTGCCCACAAAAAAAGTAGATCATAATTTATACGTTCTATACATTATTAGATCAACCAATATTCCTTTTGCATTTTGAAATAGACACCAATCACTGTGTATGTGTATGTGTTTGAGTGTATGTGTAGAGAGAGAGACAGATAGACAGAAACAGAGACAAAGAGATACTGAGGATGGGCCTTGCAGTTTTTTAACTCAATATATAATTTTTCTTTATGTATGAGAAAAGTGAGACTGAGAACTAAACAAATTGTCAAAAGTTGCAAAGCAAGTTGTAGAGCTACATCTTTGAACTTAGGTCTTCTGCATTCAAATTGAGTATTCTTTGCAATAAAGAATTTTCCCCTCCACATCTAACAATACTTTCTTAGTCATTATTTTAAGTATAACTCATTATGACATGAATTACAAGGACCGGCTAACAACCATCAAGTTTATCAGTTACTTGAAAGTTCTAGGTAATGCTTAAGACTGTTAAAGATATTGGACTTTTCTATTACTTATGTCTTATCAACAAAAGTCAGAGTGCCTACCAGAAGGTAGTAATTAGCTACTATTTGTCTTTCTTTCCTCAGACCATTACTAGATACATGTTCATAGCATATGGATAGTAGCATTTGATTCCACTTCCAATTAAAGAATAAAGGAAGAACTGGAACTTCTTTCTATGCCCTTATCTTCCAGTAGTGCCCAGCAGGGCAACAATCATACCTTCTTCTACTATGAAAGAGAGTACTCATTTATAAAATAAAAACATGGTATTGCTAAAGCCAAAGTCGGTAATCATGGACAGCTGTGAGAGGATATAATAATAGGCAGCATTAGCAATACCTGAGACAATTTAGAATTTGTTGATAGATGGGATTAATGATATAGCTTTGGTAATCTCTCAAAAAACATAGTGAACCAGAAAAGGACTACTAAACTGAAAATGAACAAATATTGTCCAATTTTCCTAAAGGGTGGAAAAGATGGTTGCTTCATAATATATTTTGATTCAATGTTGGTGAAATAATATATTTTTTAAAAAGGAGCTTATATGTTCATTTACAAAAATTAGGTTTACAAACCAGGATGCCTTTTAAGAATAAATCCTGTTTAATTAATTGTCGTTCCTTTGCTGACAAAATTTCAAAACCATATCAGTTGGATAACAGAGATATGGTATATTTGGATTTCAACAAAGCATTTGATAAAATTACTAAATTCTAAACTTAAAAATGACCTAAGACGTATGTTGTCCTATCCACTTCCCCAATTAAATGGATTCAAGTAAACAACAAGTTTTTTTATTGTAACAATAAGAACCCCAGCATATTTGGGGAGGAGGGCTGCCATCACAGATTTTTGACCTGCTTCTCTAAAAGGAAAGGGGACTTTTGAGGGGTCAATAATCCCTTTTATCAGCACATATATCATTCAGGTAGTTCAGGGGGAAAAGTCAGCACCCTATAATTCAGAGAAACATGAATAGACATACAACACTTCCAAAACTGTCTGACATAAACAATTCATATAAATCAACAGACTGGTCCAACTGTATGACCCTAGTTACCAGACAGGTAAGCACCAACATCTGGGTTTTCAAAACTGGGGGGTGCTGCTTAGCAGCTTCCCAGAGTCTCACCTGGCACACACACCTTCCAAAAACTATGCCCCAAATCTTATCTCAGAATCTTTATACACTTTTAGATCCAGAAGGCATCCCATCTCTTGAGAATCAGTGCTTCATTATCAAAAAGTATGGGCCTTCCTACAAAACTTCCTAAGCCCAACAACTGGTGGGAAAGACCTTCCTTAATCACATTATTCAGAGGCATTACACTTCTTGGTATAAACAAAAACAGTAAAAGATCCTACTTTGTTTGACCTAATAGTTATGGAACCAAAATGAACATTTTTGCGAGTCATTAAGTACTTTTTACTGGCCTAGTTATATTTTAACCTATTGTGGGTTAGAGTCAGTGAAGCACAGTGAATATAGAACCAGCCTCAGCACTAAGAAGAACTGAGTTCAATTTCCACTTCTTTTAAAAAAAATTTGTTAAATATTTCCCAGTTGTTTTTAATTTTGAGTTCCAGATTTTATCCCTCCCTTTCAGCACTCACCCTCCTTCAAAAGACATTTGAGAAGGGCAGAGCCAAGATGGTGGAGCAAAAAGACATATATACTCTAGTGCTTCCCCACAGCCCACAAAATACCTGTAAAAAGTGTCTCTCAACAAATTTTAGAGCAGTAGAAGGCACAGAACGACAGAGTGAAAGAGATTTTCAGCCAAAGGTAACCTGTAAGCCCAACAGGAAAAGCCTATCTCACAGGATGCTGAATAGAGTAGAGCCCAGCCCTGGACACATGACAAAAGGAGGAACAAGACCCGAACATGCCTCTGGGGCAGAATCCCCATCAGGGAGGGTCTCAGATTCTTCAACCCACAAGTGCCAAAGAAAGCTTCATAGGTGGGAGGTATTTATCAGCTGGGAGAGAAGGAAGAGAGAGTCCCCCCAACACTAGCCCCAAGTGGCTGCAGTAGCAGGAGGCAGCCAGCTACAGAGGACTTTGAAGCATCCTGGGTCCATTGTTCCAAGAACTCAACTTAAAGCCTATGGGGGAATTGAGCAGGGGATCCCAACTTCAACTCTCAGTGGCAGCCCTGCCCCGACGCAAAGCCCCTGGGGAAATTAAGCAGTTGATTGAACCTCAGCCCTGAGCACAGTCCTGGAGGTAGGAGGAACACTAGGACCCTCCTCTTGACAAAGGATTCAGAAGTCAAGTAACTGACTGGAGAAATGTCCAAAAAAGGGAAAAAATAAGACCATAGATTGTTACTTTCTTGTTGAAGAGTTATTTCCTTCCAGCCTTTAAAATGAGGAAGAATATGGTATACTATCAGAGAAAGTCAAGGCTTCTGCCTCCAGTACCTCCAAAATGAATATGAAATGGATTCAGGCCATAAAAGAGTTCAAAAAGCCAATCAGCAGCTTGTTAAAGGAGAACCAAAAAAAAATGTTGAGAAAAATAACACCTTTAAAATAGGCTACCTCAACTGGAAAAAGAGATCCAAAAAAGCAATGAGGACAAGGTTTCATAAGAAGAATTAGCCAAATGGAAAAGGAGGTTCAAAAGCTTACTGAACAAAATAATTCTTTAAAACTGAGAGTGGAGTTCAAGGAAGCTAATCACTATACGATAAACCAAAAAGTAACAAAACAAAACCAAAAGATTGAAAAACTATAAGGTAATGTGAAACATCTCATTGGGGGGAAAAAAACTGACCTGGAAAATAGATCCAGAAGAGACGATTTAAAGATTATGGGACTACGTGAAACCCATGATCAAGAAAAGAGCCTAGACATCATCTTTCATGGAATTATCAAGGAAGTCTGCCCTGATATTCTAGAACCAGAGGGCAAAATAAATATTGAATAAATCCACCGATCACCTCCTGAAAGAGACCATAAATGCAAAATTCCCAGGAATGTTGGGGCCAAATTTCAGAGTTCCCAGGTCAAGGAGAAAATGTTGCAAGCAACTAGAGCTAAACAATTCGAATATTGTTGAAATACGATCAGGATAACACAGGATCTGGCAGCTTCTACATTAAGGGATCAAAGGACTTGGATATTCCAGAAATCAAAAGAACTGATATTAAAACCAAGAATCACCTACCCAACAAAACTGAGTATAATATTTCACGGAAAAAATGGTCATTTGATGATAAACAGAACTTTCAAGCATTCCTGATGAAAATGAATTTTAATTTTTTTTTAAAATTTAATTTTCAAAGACAAGCATCAAGAGAAACATGAAAAGGTAAACAGGAAAGAGAAACATACAGGACTTTCTAAAGGTAAAGTGTTAAAATGTCTTCATGGGAAGATAATATTTGTAACTCTTGAGACTTTTCAGTATTTGGGTAGGTGGAGGGATTACACACACACACACATATATATATATATATATATACAGAGAGTACAGGTTGAATTGAATCAGAGGAGATCATATTCATAAAAGGACAAAATAAAATTAAGGGGTAAGAGAGGAAAATATAGGGAGGGGGAGAAATGAAATGAGTCAGACTATGGCTTGTAAAAGAGGTAAGAAAAAATCTATTTCAATGGAGGAGAAAAGGGAGGAGGTGAAAGAAGAAAAGTGAAGTTTTTTCTCTTCACATATATCTTAAGGAGGGAATAACATGCTCACTAAATCTGGTATGAAAATCTATCTTACACTACAGGAAAGCAGGGAAGATGGGGCCAATTAGGGTGAGGGGGATGATAAAAGGCAGGGCAAATGGGAGAAGGGAGTAATTAGAAAGAAACAATTTTGTGAAGAGACAAGGTCAAATGAGAGAATAGAATATAAAAAGGACAAAGTAGGATAGAGGACAGTATAGTTAGTCTTGCACAACATGACAATCACTGATATCTTTTGTAAGAGGACATATATATAGTCTGTATTGAATTGCTTGCCTTTTCAGTGGGGATGGGCTTGGAGGGAGGGAGGGAGAGAAGTTGGAATTTAAAGTATTAAAATGAATGTTGAGAATTGTTATTGCATATAACTGGAAAATAAGAAGCACAGGTAATGAGGTATAGACATTTTTCTTGCCCTACAAGAAAAGAGAGAAGATGAGGATAAAAGAAGGGTGGCCACTTTTAGCCACATTAGATTTATTTGTGCAAAATCTTTTAAATTTCATCTAATAGGAATTTTCCATTTTACTTCCCATGATTCTCTGTCTGTCTTGTTTGATCAGAAACTCTTCCTTTATGCATAAATCTGACAGGTATATTTTCCTGTGCTCACATGATTTGGTTGTGATATCAGGTTTTATCTTTAAATAATTTATTCATTTTGATCTCACCTTGCTATACAGAGTAAAATGTTGATTGTTACTAGTTTCTTTCATATTTTGTTCCAGTTTTCCCAATACTTTTTATCACATGGTGAGTCCTTAACCTAAAAGTTTGGATCTTTTAGTTTATCAAATACTGTATGATTGTGATTACATTTATCTGTATTTTGTATCTAATCTATTTCACTGATGTACCACCCTATTACTAAGCAGGTACCATGTTGTTTTAAAGATTACCATATTGTAACAGAGTCAGAAATCCAATATTATTGGGCTGAATTCTTTCACATTTTTGCATTGATTCCCTTAATGTTTTTGACCTTTGGATCTTCCAGATGAATTTTGTTATTTTTCTAGCTTTATAAGATTTTTGTAGTTTTATTGACATGTTACTGAATAAGTAAACTAATTTAGGTATAATTATAATTTTCATTATATTGGCTTAGTCTACCTATAAGCAATACACTTTCTCTAATAATGTAATTTTGTCTTTATTTGTGTAAAAGCTATTTTGTGAGAGAAAGTGAAAATATGGTAGAAAAGAGATATAAACTTAGTCGAATTGTCCCAATATTCCCCTACAAACAACTCTAAAATAATTCCTCACATCCAATTTTGGAGTAAAGGAACCCCCCTCCCAAAAAAAAAAAAGATACGAGTGAGATATTTTCCCCATCTAAGACAACTTAGAACATCAGCAGAAGAAGCCAGTCACATTAGTGTGGGAGCTCATCTAGAGAGTGCCAGAAGCACCAGCAGTGAGACCTGGAGGTGCCCACTACAGTAGCAGTGAGAGTAGCTTCAGGAATTCTCAGCCCAAAGACAGTGAGGAGGCCAGACAACTGGTCAGAAAGAGATTCTGGGGAACCTTTGCAAGCTTGGGTGCATTTTGTACTGAATGCTAACTATACTGTCCAAACAAAGTTTTGGGCCACATTTTCAGGGTTCAGAGAAGCTCTTCTGGCCAGACACAAAGGGATAAGGCTGTACTCACAGTTTCAAATACAAAAGGAGTGCTTGCATTTGTAGCTGCATGATTTCAATAGCCCTTCCTAGATAAAGACCATGGAACAGACAAGAAAACCAGCGATCATACCTCCACCCAGATCATTCCATCTGGGGAAAAATAGAAACTTGAATACTCTCAGAACTAAATCTAAAAACAACAGCATGAAAAAGTGATGTTTTGGACAGTACTTTCCCAGTCTCCAGGTTTGTAGAGTCTAACTTTAGTATCACATTCAAAGTTAGTAATCAGACAGAGAAAATGAGCAAAAACAGAAAAGAACTTAGTCATAAAAATCTACTATATTCACAAAGAAGACCAAGATATAAACTCATAAAATAGAAGTGTGAAAAAAGTCCAAGCAAAGGCTCAAAGAGAAAAGTCAATTAACTTGGAACCAATTAGATCCAAGATGAGAAATAATTCCTGGAAGAGCTAAAGAAAGAGATGAATGGTAGAACTAAAATTGGGAAATAAATGAGTGATGTAAGAAAATCATTAAAAAGGAATTTGTAATAAGCACAAGATTATTGAAGAAAATAACACTCCCCAAAACAGAATTGATCTAATCATAAAAGAGAGCCAAAAATTCAGTAAAAAAGAAACACCTTAAAAAGAAAAATAAGACAAATGGAAAATGGATGTACAAAAATTCAGTAAATAGGAGAACTTAAGAAGCAGAACTTGCCAATTGGAAGAAGAGGAACAAAAGCTCCCTGAAGAAAACAGTAACTTAAAAATTATAATGGGAAAAGTATAGGTGAATGATTATATGAAAAATTGAGAAAAACAAAACAAAATAAAAGGAATGAAAAAAGAGAAGAAAATGTGAAATATCTTATTTGAAAAACAACTGATTAGAACATATTATGAGCGAGATAATTTTACAAATAATTGAGCCACATGAACACCATATTGAAAAAAAATACAATACATCTAATTACAAGAAATTATCAGGAAAACTGACCAGATAGCCTCTGTAAAATACAAATAGAAAATGAAAAGAAAAAAAAATTATCACCACCTAGACGAAATTCTCAAATGAAAACTCTAAGAAATATTTTTGTCAAATACCAGAGCTTCCAGGTCAAGGAGAAAATTTTGCATTATTTAGAAAGAACTAATTCAAATATTATGGAGTCATAGTAAGGATAATGCAGGATTTAGCAGCTTCCACATAAAAAGAGTGGAGGGCTTGGAATGTAATATTTCTGGAAAGCAAAAGACAAAGGATTATGGGCAAGAACAATCTGCACAGTATAATCCATCAGAGAGAAAATTGATATAATATAAAATAAAGTATTTTCAAACATTTCTGAGAAGACCAGAGTTGAATAGTAAATTTTACAAACACAAGAGTAAAGAAAAGCATTTTTAAAAGGGACACACAGAAGAGTAACTACAAGAGATTGAAAAAATAAATTAATTATAGTCTCTCATGGGAAGATGATGCACATAACTCCTAAGAACTATATCATTAGTAGGTCACTTGAAAGGGATTTACATAGACAGAGGTCATGAGTGTGAATTGATTTATTTTGGGATGATCTCAAAAAAAGTAAAATAAAAGGAGAAAAAGAAAACAATGAGAGATGGGGAAAGGAAGAGCAAGTATGAGGGAAATTATCTCACAGAAAAGAATGACAAGGAAGATTTGATATTGTAGAGGGGAAAATGATGAAGGAGAAGAAAATATTTGTATCTCACTCAAATTTAAATTGGCTGAAAGGGGAAGTTCACATACACACACAAAGACACACACACATTTTGCTGAAGAAATTTATCTTACCCAATATGAAAATGAGAAGAAGAAGACAACAAAAAAGGGGAGGAGTAATAAAAGGGAGGGTAAATAAAAAGAAGTGCCAAGAAGTGAAACTGAATTTTGAGGAAGAAGAGGGTATAAAAAGAGAGAGAAGGGAAGGAGGGTGGAACCAAGATGACAGAATAGAAGCAGAAACTTGTTAGCAATCTCCCCCCCACCCCAGCCAAATATCTGTAAAAAAAAGACACTAAACAAATTCTGGAACTTCAGAACCCATAGGATGACTGAATGAAGAAAATCTCCATCCCAAGACAGCTTGAAAAGCTGATGGGAAGCATCAATTCCGCCATGCTGGGAACACAGTGCCATGCAGTGTGGGTTGCCTAGCACAGACTGAACATGAATAGGCCTCAGCAGACTGAATCTCTGGTACCTATGGCAGCTTTCACACTTCACAAACCAAAAACACTGAGGACAAATTTAAGGATGAGTGGTAAACATCTGTCTTACCTGTATGAGAGAGTACAATGATTCAGTCACAGTACCAGGGCTGTGGAGGGACGGGAGGGGAATTAGGGATGAAGAGGGGAAGGGAGGGGGTGTAGGAGCCAATGGCAGCCACAGTAGCAGCAACAGCAGCAGGGACAGCTTCTGCAGCTATTTTTGGAGCTCTATGCCTACCAATTGTGGGCAGACTGAGCAGCTGACCGTATATTCCAGAAATCCACTGGAAGCAGAGATCTACCTTGACAAAGAGCTCAAAAGTCAAGTAACTGTCTAGGGAAGTGAACAATAACCAGAAAAAGAATCAGATTATAGAACCCTACTGTGGTGACAAGGAAGGCCAAAATATACAAACAGAAGAGAACAAAGTCCAAATTTCTACATCCAAAGCCTCCAAGAAAAACATGAATTGGTTTTAGGCCATTGAAGAACTCAGAAAGAATTTTGAAAATAAAGGAAATAGAGGGAAAATTGGGAAGACAGATGAAAGAGATGCTAGAAAATCATGAAAAATGAGACAACTGCTTTCTAAAGGAGATCCCAAAAATGCAGAAGACAGTAACACTTTAGGGGGAGGTGCCAAGATGGCAGAGTAGAAAGACTCATGTATGCTAGCTCCGAACACACAGCCCATAAATTTTCTGTAAAAAGAACTCTCCACAAATTCTGGAGCAGTGCAAGCCGTGCAGCAATGCAGTGGAGGAAATTTCCGTTCCAGAGAACCCTGAAAAACTGACCCAAAAGGTCCATGTGCACCTGACGCGAAGCAGAGCCCCTGCACTGCTCTGGCCCCATGCCCGAGAGGAGCAGATCTGAGCAGGCTTCAGGGATGGAATCTCCGGCGGCTGCAAAGGTCCCTCCACCCACAGGCACTACAGGTCAGTGAGAGAGACTTCTCGGCTGGTAGAGAGGGGAGCGGGGTGTTTCCGTAACTCAGGCCCCCTCGTGAGGCAGCGGCAGAAGCAGCCATAGAAGCAGCAGTGGCCCAGGACTCCCGGAGCAGGCAGGAGCTCCACTCCATCACCAAAAGTCTCCCAATAAGTCCCCTGAGGGAAATGTGCCTGAGAGGTGGCCCTGCCCCGACCTGAGCTCCAGAACTTAAGCTCACATTAAATAGCAGCCCTGCACCCTGCTGAAAGCCCTGAGGCTGGGGAGCAGCATTTGAATCTCAGACCCCAAGCACTAGCTGGGCAGATATACGCGGGAGTGGAGAGGAATCACAGAAGTCAAATAACTGTCTGGGAAAATGCTCAGAAAAGGGAAGAAAAATAAGACCGTAAAAGGCTACTTTCTTGGGGAACAGATGTTTCTTCCTTTCATTTGTGATGAAGAACAATTCTTACCATCAGGGAAAGACACAGAAGTCAAGGCCTCTGTATCCCAAACATCCTAAATCGATATCCAATTGGATCAGGCCATGGTAGAGCTCAAAAAGGATTTTGGAAATCAAGTTAGACAGGTGGAGGAAAAACTTGGAAGAGAAATGAGAGAGATGCAAGAAAAGCATGAAAAATGGGTCAATACCTTTCTAAAGGAGACCCAAAAAAATGCTGAAGAAAGTAACACCTTGAAAAATAGGCTCCCTCAATTGGCAAAAGATGTTCAAAAAGCCAATGAGGAGAAGAATGTTTCAAAAGCAGAATTAGCCAAATGGAAAAAGCAGTTCAAAAGCTCACTGAAGAGAATAGTTCTCTCAAAATTAGAATGGAACAGATGGAGGCTAATGACTTTCTGAGAAACCAAGAAATCATAAAACAAAACCAAAAGAATGAAAAAATGGAAGAGAATGTGAAATATCTCATAGGAAAAACAACTGACCTGGAAAATAGATCCAGGAGAGACAATTTAAAAATTATGGGACTACCTGAAAGCCATGATCAAAAAAAGAGCCTAGACATCATCCCTCATGAAATTGTCAAGTAAAACTGCCCTGATATTCTAGAACCAGGGGGTAAAATAAGTACAGTAACAATGGGGCACAGAATAGAATGGAGGGATATACAGTTAGTCTTACACATCATGACTATTATAGAAGTCATTTGCAAAACTCCACAGATATGGCCTATATTGAATTGCCTGCCTTCCCAAAAGGAATGGGTGGGGAGGGAGGGATGGGGAGAATTTGGAACTCAAAGTTTTAGGAACAACTGTTTAGTATTGTTGTTGCTACTAGGAAATAAGAAACACAGTTAATGGGGAATAGAAAGTCATCTGGCCCTACAGGACAAAAGAGAAGATGGGAACAAGAGAAGGGAGGGATGATGGAAGAGAGGGCAGATTGGGAAAATTAGAATGCTCGGTGTATTGAGGTGGGGGGGAGGGGATAAAAGGGGAGAAAATTTGGAACCCAAAATTTAGTGAAAAAGAATGTAAAAAGTTAAATAAATAAATTTATATTAAAAACAAAGAAAATAACACTTTAAAAATAGACTTACCCTAATAACAAAAGAGATCTAAAAGACAATAAAGAGAAGAATGTCCTAACATCAGAATTGGCCAGATGGAACAGGAGACCCAAAAACTCACTGAAGAAAATAATTTCTTAAAGATCAGAATGCAATAGATGGAAGCTATTGAATTCATGAAAAATCAAGAAATTATGAAACAAAACCAAAAGAATGAAAAAAAAGTACCAGACAACGTGAGATACATCATTGAAAAAAGCAATTGATCTGGAAAATAGATGCAGGAGACAGAATTAAAAAATTATTGGTTTATCAAAAATCATGGTCCAAAAAATAACAAAGACATCTTTTTTCATGAAATTATCAAGGTAAACAGCCCTGATATAACAGAACGAGAGAGTAAAAATAGATTCTGAAAGAATCCAGTGACCAGCTCCTGAATGTGATCCCTGTAAAGGGTTAAAGGGAGGGCAGGTCCTGGGATCAAGGCCATAGCTGAGGCAAAGCCTATTCCTGTGGGACTTGTGTTTACTCAAACCCTTGCAGAAGCTCTCCATGACCCTGGAACCTGATGTTCCTGCAGATACTGACGTCCTTTGCAGAAAATTTTCAATTGGGTCTGGGAACTCAGGAACTAGCTTCAGGAACAAGACAACCTTCGTTACTTGCTTCGGGTGCAAAGATGTGGGTAAGTCATGAGATGGTGAAGTAATGGGATGAGCTCAGCCTGCACGTGATTGTGGCTACAGTCCTTAAATACCCTGATCTTCAGTTGAATATACGTAGTTGCCTTACATCCTGCCTCCCACTTCATTCATTGCTTCTGAGGTAAGGTCTTGTTGGCCAAGGAGTTTCTAGAATCTTACAGATCCCAAAAGGAAACTCCTAGGAATAATATAACCAAATTCCAGAGCTCCCAGGTCAAAGGGAAAATATTGTAAACAGCCAGAAAAAAGAGTTCAAGTATTGTGGAAACACAATCAGGATAACACAAGATCTAGTGGCTTCTACCTCAAGAGATTGAAGGGTTTATAATATGATATTCCAGAGGTCAAAGAAGCTAGGATTAAAACCAACAATCACCTACTCAGCCAAACTGAGTATAATATTTCAGGGGGAAAATGGTCATTCAATGAAATAAAGGATTTTCAAGTATTCTTGAGGAAAAGATCAGAGCTGAATAGAAAATTTGACTTTCATAGACAAGAATCAAGAGAAGCATGGAAAGGTCATATTTGCAACTCTTATGATTTTTCTCAGTGTTCAGGTAGTTATAGGGATTATATACATGTGTAGATAGAGGACACAAGGTGAGTTGAATATAAAGGGATGACATCTAAAAAATTAAAATTAGCAGGTGAGAAAGGAATATATTGGGAGAAGGAGAAAGAGAGAAATAGAATCGAGTAAATTATCTCTCACATCAAAGAGGCAAGAAACAGTTTTTTCAATGGAGGAGAATGAAGGTGATGTAACAAAGAAAGAGTGAACCTTACACTCTTCAGATCTGGTTTAAAAAAGAATAACATGCACATTCAATTTTTTTTGAAAATCTGTCATATACCACAGGAAAGTATAGGGGAAGGGGATAAGGGAGGACTGGGGTGTGTGTAAAAAGAGGGGGTAATTAGAAGTAAATACTGCTGAGGTGGGACAGGGTCAAAAGAAAGAATATAATAAAATGGGGGGCAGGACAGGATAGAATGAAATATGGTTAGTCACTCACATCATGACTGTTATGGAAGCATTTTGCATGTTTACACGTGCATAACCTATATTGAATTGCTTGTCTTCTCAGTAGGGATAGGAGGGAAGCGAGGAAGGAAGGCTGAAAGTTTAAGCTGAAAGTTTAAATCACAAATGTTAAAATTTGTTTTTACATGCAATTGGAAAACAAGATATATAAGTAATGGAGTATAGAAATCTATATGTGCAAGAAAATAGAAAGGAAGGGGATGAGAGAAAGGAAGGGTGTGATAGAAGAGAAGGCAGATTAGATGAAGGGGTAATTAGGGTTAGAATGTATGATGTCTTGAGATGGGCAGAGGAAGAGATGGGGAAACCATTTGGAACTCAAAATCTTGTGAATGTGAATGTTTAAAACTACAAATAAATTAATAAGACAAAAAAAAGTCAGAGGGAGGAAAATCCTCAGTAATCATAAATAAGTATCTGAAGGGATGAGATCACCCACAAAACAGAAATGGAAAGAAAAGAAATGTATTAGAAACAAGAATTAAAATATCGTTTATAAGAGACACACTTAAAACAGAAAAGCACAGATAGAGAGAGTCAATTAAAACTAAGGGCAAGATCAGAATGTATTATGCATAATCTGAAGTAAAAATGAAAGAGGTGGTGATAATGATCTTATACAAAGCAAAATGGAATTAGATCTAACTGAAAGAGACAAGCAAGGAAGAATCACGAAGTTCCTCTGATAAAACTGGCTTTCTCAAATACATAGGGAACTGAGTCATTTGAAAAAAAAATAAAATTTATTCCTTATTTGATAAGTGGTGAAAGGTTATAAACAGATAATTTTCAGAAGGAGAAATCAAAGTTGTTATCATATGAATGAATATTAGAAACTACTTATGATTGGAGAAATCAAAACTGAGACAGCTCTGAGGTACATTTCACACTTAACAGAAATGATAAATACTGGAAAGGATAAGTGAAAATGTCTACACAAATTAACTGTTGAAGGAGTTGGGAACTTGTCTAAACATTATGGAGAATGTTTTAGAACAATACCCAAATGATCATAAATTACATACGCTGTATCACAAGGAGATTAAAGGAATAGGAAGGGGGGCAGGCAGAGTGAGAGCAAGTAATCACCTAGCCTCTAAGACAAACACCTTCAGATACCTCTAAAAAGGGAATCTGAACAAATTTTAGTGACAGAATCCACTAAGATACAGTGTGGTAGATTTCCTGCCTAGGACAACCTGGAAAGTCAATGGGAAGAATCTGTTGCACGGGCTTGGAGGAGCAAAGAACACACAGCACACAGGCTGTACTGGTGTGGACCTGGCCATAGGAAAGTCAAGCAGGAAGCCCTGGGCTTTCTAAAACAGCAGCAACACTGCAGATTCTCAAACGTATCAGCCCAGGACAGCAGTGTAGTTGAAAGGAGTGAGAGAGAAACACAGAACCCCATGTAACAGCAGCAGTACTCCTGATTAAATGTCTGTAAGTCACTACATGAACTTCTGGAAGCCAAGATAGCAGAGTGATCTATAAATGCTGTACCCCTCCCCTTGCTGACCTTGAAAATTCCACAGAATATTTCCCCAGGAAAAATCCTGGAAAATGTGTTCAGCCAAAGGGGTACAGAGTCTCAATCAGAGAGGCTAGGAGAATAGCTAAGGAGGACACCTCTTGCTGTTGCTGAAGAGAATAAGTACAGGACTAGAGCTGCCCCAGAAAGTACCATCTCGGTGAACCAAGAGAAGATCCTGAGCCCCAGGGTGGTGGAGCCCTCAAGGGCCCACACCAGAACAGCAGGCATGCATTAGCACAGCCAGGGGAATCAAGAAGACACTAGCTCAGATAAAGTTCACCCACCACTGAGCGTGCCTGTACTCTAGCTCAGGATAGGAGATTTCCTTTGGACAAGTCACTCTTCCCCCATACCTCAAGCAGGAGCTTCAGTGAATCTCTGGGGAAACTCAGAAAAACTTCACCTGGCCTATGCTTTGGCACACCATCATGCTTAGCACCAGGTAAGCTAGAGAATTCTGAAAAATCACAGGTCACAATACACAAAGCCTCAAATTCTAAGCAGAACAATGGGACAAAGGGCCCTGTTCCCCAGAAGCAGAGATTCACTCTAAAAGCCAGGGAAAAAGTGAGCATTAACCAGAAAAGAAAAGAAATAGGAAACTGACTTCTATGTACAATAATATCTACAGGCACTCTTTTTGTAGTGGTCAAGAAATAGAAAATGATGGACTGCTCATCAACTGGGGAGTGGCTCACAAAGTTGTGGTAGTTGATTGTGTTGAATATGATTGTGCTATAAAAATGATGAAGGGGTGGTTTCAGGAACAGAAAGAAAGAAAGCGTGGCAAGAACAATATGGACTGATCAAAAAGGAAATGGGAAGAACTAGGGGATCATTTGCATAGTAACAGTAATGTTGCAATGACAAGCAGCTATGAAAGACTTACCTACTCTTTTTAATGTAACCATCTAAGATAATTCCAAATGACTCGTTGTGCAAAAATGCTATGCACAGATTGTCTGTATGAATTTTTGGGGTGGGCACTTCAAATTTGCACATCCTACTTTTACTTTATGCTGTCTCAATTCTGCTTTGCTCATTCAGAGAGAACTCTGAATACAAATTGAAATATTATTCTCTCTCTCCCCCCCTCCTCTCCTCTCTGTCTCTGCCTCTGTTTCCATGTGTAAGTGTCTCTGTCTCTATATTTCTGCCTTTCTGTCTGTCTTTCAAGTTATTTTGTTATACTGCTAATGTAGAAATACTTTTACATGATTTCACATATGTAATTAGTTGAAATATTTGTTTTTGCCTAGATATTTCATTAAAGAAATTAATATGGGGGATTCTGGGAAGATGGTGAAGTAGGTCAGAAATTCCTTGGCCCTCCTCATTTCCTTCACAAACAGAGAGAACATCTCTGTGAAACAAATATAGAGCAGCAAAAAGAAAAGGGTAAACTCCTAAGATACCTAAAGAGGATCCCATAAAAACAAGACTTCTAGGGTCTGAGATTTAAGCTGAATAAAATGTAGGTACCTCCAGGTCAACTTCAGTGAATCAATAATTAGCAGGTTGTGGGTAGCTCTGACAGAATGAAGACTATGCAACTTGAGAAATTTTACTTCAATTTTCACCTCACTTATTGCCTCAAGAAATTTGACCTCACAACCTTTTTCTCCACAAACTTTCTTCTAAAAAATAGCAGACATCTGAGTGGGAGAGGACTGAAAAACATACCCTACCCCAACTTTCTTGAAGCCAGGACTTGAGGGATAACTAGTGGTGATCCTGGGATGGTTGGTTGGTTGATTGTTATCCTTTGTTATCAAAGAGGATCAAAATGACATCACCACGATGAAGTAAAATTTCAGTGTGTCCAACTGTGGTTGATAAAACCAATACAAGCTTGGAATGCTCTACCACAGGTTGGGCACAGATAGTCCATATATATTTTTTTATGGGTACTCCAAATTTGAATATCCTACATTTATTTTATGCTGTGTCAATTCTACTTTGCTCATAGAGCACAGCACCCTTTCTGATGTGTGCATGCCATGCTGAGTGGTCTTGTCCAATGTCACCTATATTGAACAGTCAACTTCAAAGTTCTTGAGAGAGACCTTGAGAGTGTCCTTGTATCGCTTCTTCTTTCCACCATATGATCGCCTGTCCCATGTGAGGTCTCCATAAAATAGTCTTTTTTGTAAACACACATTCTGCATCCGAACAACATTGCCAGTCCATTGGAGTTGTGCTCTCTGAAGCATATTTTGAGTGCTTGGCAGTTCAGTTCTAGCAAATTACTTCAGTGTCTGGTACCTTATCCTGCCAGATGATCCTCTGAATCTTCATTAGACAGTTGAAAAGGAAGCAAGTCAGTTTCCTGGAATGGTGCTGGTAGACATTCCAAGTTTCACAGGCATACAACAATGAGGTCAACACAACACCTCTGTAGACCTTCGGTTTGGTAGTCAGTCTAATATCTCTTCTCTTCCAAAATTTTTTTCAAAGTCTCCCAAACTCTGAGCTACCTCTGGAAATGCCTGCATCAACCTAATTGTCAATCAGTACATCCATGAAATGTATGCTACCAAGGTAAGTGAAGTTATCCACAGCATTCAAGACATCTCCATTTGTTGTAATTGATAGTTCCACATATGGATGATGTGGTGGTGGCTCACTGTTTTCTCAGTGTTGGTTATTAAACTAAAATTCATACAAACAGCAGAAAATTGATCTATATTTTGTTGCATCCCAATTTCAGAGACCGAATTGAAGGCATAATCACCTGCAAACAGAAAATCATGCACCAACACTCCCTCCACTTTGGTCTTGGCTTGTGGCTTTTTCATATTGAAGAACTTATCATCAGTATGGTAGTTAACCTTGATGCCATGTTGATCCTCATTAAAAGCATTTGAAAACATCATGCTAAAAAGCATGGGAGCAAGCACACAGGCCTGTTTCCTTCCATTATTGACTGGAGGGCACAAGAGCATTGTCCATTATCCAAAGCCCAGGTAAACATGCCATCATCAAATTGATGTATAATATTGATAAACTTCTCCAGGCAGCCAATTTTTGACACAAGTTTTCCTAAACTCTCACAACTAACAGTGTCAAAGACTTTGTTCAGATCAACATACATAGTGGATAGACCTCTGTTCTCCTCCTGGCATTTCTCCTGGAGTTATTGGACAGCAAACATCATATTGACTTTTCCTTAGCCCATTCTGAAGTCCCAGGGGCTCTCAGGTATATGGCCAACTGCCTGGTGAAGGATCAGCATATTATGAAAACTTCTAGCAAGAATTTTGCCAGCAATGACTCAGAGAGAGAACCCCTGTGATTGTTGCAGGAGAGTCTATTCCCTTTACCTTAAGAAAGATGGACAATGGAGGCATTCTTGAACTGCTAGGGGAAAATTTCCTCTTCCCATAAACCGGGAAAATTTTAGTCAACTTTTGTATGAGCAATGGTCCCCTTACCCTGTAAATCTCAGTTGAAATAGAATCAGCTCCGGGTGTGTTGGTCACCAGGGTGCAATGTGTGTTCAGGGAGGACAAGTACCTTGGTGTGATGGCTGGCAAGACTGTTTTGGGGTTCTTTCCACCTTTTATGTTCACTTGTTCTACCCAACTCTCACCTGTGTCTTCAAAAAGTTGCAGCATGCACAGGGGCCACACCTCGGTAAATCATTTCTGCAGATGGAACAAATCAGGTTGAGGGTAACCAAGTGGTCTTAGACCCATTGGTGAGTTTGAGGGGTGTCTACTCCAAGCATATTAAGATTTCTTCTGATGGAATGGGTGGATGAGAACAATTTGTTCCAACAGCCATGAAGGCAGATGAAGCAGACTATGTTGAGCACTTAGAACTTGGTTAGACACTAAAGAAGCCAAGATCATCCATTGCAACCTGAGCCATCACCAGCTGCCTTGACTCTGTCCTGCCACTGGATTATGAAGGCTCTGGAGGAGAGAGTGAGGGTGACTACTTCATGAAACTCTACCTCACTGAAATCCAATTTATGCACGAATCAATAGACATCACCAATGCCATTTTACTATTTTACCTCAAAGTCCTGTGGGGACAGGCAAGTGATGAAATAGCAGGTGTGGATAAACTAGGAGCTGCAGTCACAACGCTACACACAGGCAACCCAGGCCACAGGGTCATTTCTCACTGGAACCAGCAGTGGGCCTTCGCAGTTCCCTGGGTTCTGAGCAACCTTTTAAGGATTGCATTGCTCACCTCCTGGTGTGAGGAAGGGTTTATAAAAGATGCCCTAAACATTTTCTGCTTACCAACTCTGGCCTGATTACCACAGTGGGCAGGGAATCCTACTATATGGTAGAAATGCAAAAAAAATGTATATAATGTACAAAAACATCTGCAAAGATGATTCCACTTAAACCATTGGTACATGGAATGTGCTCGTACTTATAGACAGCAAAAAATCCAGTAGACCTGAAAGACATATTGCTCTTGTTGCAAGAGAACTCAATAGCTATAACATTCAAATAGCAGCCCTGAGTGAAATAAGGTTGGCAGATGAAGGCCAGCTTACTGAAGTTGTAACTAGATACATATTTTCTGGAGTGAGCCCGGTGAAGGCGAGCACTGTGAAGCTGGCATGGCCTTTATCAAAACAAATCTAATCAGCAAGCTGTTATGCCTGCCAGAAGGAGTGAATGATAGGCTCATAAAAATGAGATTGCCACTCATGGAAAAACACCAAGCCACCATTATAGTCCCACTATAACGAACTCTGATGAGGTCAAAGAAAAATTTTATGAATACCTAGACACTCTTATCATCAATGTGCCAAAAAGAGTACAAACTTATAATTCTGAGTGACTTTAATTCTAGAGCAGGCTCAGAATACCAGATTTGTCAGGGGATTCTAGGGTGGAATGGAGTTGGAAATAGCAACAGCAATGGTTACTTGCTTCTGAAAACTTGTGCATCACATGACCATTTTTTTTATCAGCCACACTGTTTTCTGTTTACCTAAATGTAATAAAACTTCATGGATGAACCCTTGCAACAAACACTGTCATCTAGTAGACCATATGATTGCAAGGAGTAGAGACAGACAAGATGTGAGAGTGACAAAGGCAATGTGTGGTGCAGAGTGCTGCACTGATCACAGACTTATCCTTTCCAAGCTTAATACTCACATTCATCAGAAGTGCTGTCTCCAAGGCAAAATGACTAGCAGAAGAATCTATGTCAACAAATTAGAGTATTTATCTGAGGGTGAGCAATTTGTTGCTAACTTGGAGAGAAAGTTAGCATTGGCAACAATGGAGCAGAAAAGGACTGGGCAGCTTTCAGAGGTTTGGTGAACAGCACTCCATTTGCTCATTTAGGTCAGAACACTCACAAACACCATGACTGGTTTGATGAAAATGATAGGAAAATTCAAAAGCTTCTAAAGGAAAACTGAGAACTCCATAGAGTATATAAGTAGGATTGCTCATCCACCTCTAAGTAGGCAGCATTTAATTCCATCAAAAGCAAAGTACAAGCAAAGCTTAGAGAGATCCAGGATTCCTATCTCAGTAAGAAGGCCGATGAAATTCAGTTTTATGCTGATAGCAAAAATCCAAAACGCTTTTGTGATTCATTGAAAACTATTTATGAACCAAAACCTATGGTGCATAACAAATACTTAGTGCTGATGGAGCCACATTGATTAGTGACAAGGATATGATACTAGAGAGATGAGATGAATACTTCCATAATGTTCTCATCAGACCACTGATGAGCATTGACAGTTTACCTGAGATTGAAGTCAATGCCTCCTTAACTGAACTTTCAATTGAAAAAGAGGTTTTTGAGGGGCATTAGGCTTCTTTCATATGGCAAAGCACCTGGTGCTGATGACCCTGGGATATGGCTGTGGCAAAGGAGGAATGAGCACATTCTGTATGAGTGCAGTCACAAATGGAGCAATAACATTCTCAGAACAGCATTGCTGGACTCCAAACTGTGACTTGTGGCAGGAGAGAAATACCTAAGATTGAGCTCCCAAATACAATTCAGAAATAATATTAAGGAGGACCTGAGACTGAGGACAATATTACCTACAATTCAGGATTAAAGAATGATTAATAATAAACTGTTAAAATAAAATAAAATTTAAAAAAGTATATACACAAACAACCATAATAAGAACCATAGAAAAATATTTTGATATAAAAGTAGATATGGCTTCATATTCAGAATAAGATAGTGAGGTGAAAAAAATCATAGAACCACAAAGAGCAGTATCAAATTGTCACAAGTCCAAAAAGAGTTCTTGGAAGGACTTTAGAAAAGAATTTAAAAATGAAATAAGAGATATCAAGGAAAAACATAAAAGTGATCCAAGAGAATTACAAAAGTAAAGTGTACCAACTGGAAAAAAAGAAACAAAATCTTAAGGAAGAAAATAACTCCATGAAAACTAGAATTGGGCAAAAAGAACTGAATGATATTTAAAATCATCAAGATATTATAAAACTAGAAAAAGTAGAAGAGGATCTGAAACAACTCATTAGGAAAACAATAGATCTAGAGAACAGATCAAGAAGAAACAATATAAGAATTGCCAGACTACCTGAAATATAGGATCAAGAAAAAGAATCTAGATATAATATCACAGCAAATTTTTACTGAAAAATTCTATAAAGTTGTGGAAGAATAGGGTAAAGTAGAAACAGAAAAATTCTGCAATTCACATCTCAAAGGAATCACAAAAGGAAAACTTATGTTAATATCTTAACCAAAGTTCAAATCTGCCAGGCCAAGGAGAAAATATTGCAAGCAACAAGAAAAAATTAATTTCTATACCACGGAAATAGTTAGGATTCCAAAAGACCTAGCACTTTTACTCTGAATGATCATAAGTATTGTAACATTATATTTCAAAGATCAAAAGATTGTGTACAAGAATAACTTACCCAGAAAAGTTAAGTATAATCCTAAATTAGAAAAGAAGTTATTTGTCAAACTGAAAAGCATTCAGATATTTGTAACAAAAATACCAGAAATGATTGGAAAATTTGATATAAAAATCCAGAATATAAGTAAAACTTTAAAGACAAATTATAAGACACTCATTAAGGTCAAACTGTGTGTCTATGTATACCTGGGTGTGTGTATATATGTGTACATACACACATATACATATACACACACATATTACTTAAATACATGTATGTGGGTATGTATACACACATATATACAAGCATATACATATACACATATATATATATATATATATATACATATGTAAGTGTTATCAGTTTTCTTCAAATTATCATCAGTATTAATGTAATTTGAAAGGAAGTTTGGACTAAAGGCTTTTTTTTTATTAGAGGGGTTATAAAAATAAAATTTGGTAGGAAAAGATAAAAGGAGTGATTGAATTATCAAATGGGACATGGAAGGAAGAACTAATATAGAAGAAGTAAGTGGTGGGTGGAGGGTTGGCAATGTTGGAATCTTACACTCTTCTGCATTGAAGAGGAGGCAGCATGTAATTCAGAAAGGTATAGAAGTCTCCTGGATATACAGAGAACATAGGAAATTCAAAGACAGGAGGTGAAGGGAGGGGGTGAAGGAGGATTTTTAGAGGTCCAAAGAGGTTCTTCTGGAGGTCTAAGGCAAACAGTAATGGGATTGAGCAACTGGTCAGAATGAGATTACAGAGTTCATTTTGCTAGCACTGTGGAAAGACTCGGTTGCTTTGCCAGTACTCAGATCTCAAAAGCAGTCCTGAGTGGCAGGCCTAAGGTGAGGAGCAGCACTAGCATAGGAGAATTTGTGACAACAGTGGAAGGGGGACCATTATCAGAGGTACATGGCAGAAAAGAGTTGTGGTTGCTCACAGACTAGAGCACAGGCAAGGAGCGTAGTAAACATTTCTCCTTAAAGTATACCATCTTTGAAGAACTGATAACATATAGGTCCCTTGAATTATCACTGAAAACAGCTGCACAAAATGTCTGAAGCTTGAAGTGGTACACCCTCCACTGTTGAAACAGAGACCTACTTTAACAACAGTTTAAAGTGAAGTCATAGGCAGGGGACATGAGTAAGTAACAGGAAAAAAAACTGACTATGGTAAGTTATTACGATGAAAAAAAACAACAAAAGACGCACTCAGGAGGAGAAAACAAACTAAAAACTCCTGCAATCTAAGCCTCCACAAAAAAATTTAATTGGTCTCAGTCCATAAAAGAGTTCAAAAAGAATCTGAAAATCAAGCAAGAGAAGTAGAGGAAAAATTGGGAAGAGAAATGAGAGTGATGGAAGAAAATTGTGAAAAACGAGTCAACAGCTACATAAAGGAGATCCAAAATATTGTGAAGAAAACAACATCCTAAAAATAGATTAACTCTAATGGCTAAAGAGGTCACAAAAGTCAATGTGAAGAAGAATACTTAAAAAGCAGAATTGGCCAGATAGAAAAGGTGCTCCAAAAGCTCACTGAAGAAAATAATTCCTTCTAAATTAGAATGGAAGTAATGGGAGCTAGTGACTTAAAGAGAAGTCAAGAAAAAATAAAACAGGGGAGAAGCCAAGATGGTGGAGTAGAAAGACTCACGTATGCTAGCTCCGAATCCACAGCCCATAAATTTCCTGTAAAAAGAACTCCCCACAAATTCTGGAGCACTGCAAGCCACACAGAAACACAGTGGAAGAGATTTCCGTTCCAGAGAGCCCTGGAAAGCTGTCCCCAGGGGTCCATCATGCTCCGGACAGGGGAGCCCACCCCTGTGCTGCCCCGTGTGGCCCCACAGGAGCAGATCCAAGCATGCTTCAGGGACAGAACCTCCCACAGCCGTGAAGGTCCCTCCACCCACAGGCGCAACAGGTCAGTGAGAGAGAGGTCTGGGCTGACCGAGAGGGGAGTGGGGTGTCTCTGTGGCTCAGGCCCCCTTGGGAGGCAGTGACAGAGGCAGCGGCGTCCCAGGACTCCTGGAGCAGGCAGGGGCTCAGGGCCATTACCGAAGGTCTCTGCATAAACCCATGAGGGAACTGAGCCTGGGAGGCGGCCCTGCCCCCACCCAAGAACCAGAACTTAAGCTCACATTGAATAGCAGCTGCCCTGAGGCTGGGAAGCAGCATTTGAATCTCAGACCCTAAGCACTAGCTGGGCAGACCTAGGCAGGGGTGGAGAGGAATCTCAGAAGTCAAGTAACTGGCTGGGAAAATGCCCAGAAAAAGGAAGCAAAATAAGACCATAGAGAGCTACTTTCTTGGGGAAGAGATGATGTTTCCTCCTTTCATTTCAGATGAGGAAGTACAATGCTTGCCATCAGGGAAAGACTTGGAGGTCGGGACCTCTGTAAACCAGACATTCAAGGTGGATGTCCAGTGTGTTCAGGCCACAGAAGAGCTCAAAAAGAATTTTGAAAATCAAGTAAGAGAGGTGGAGGAAAAATTGGGAAGAAAAATGAGAGAGATGCAAGTAAAGCATGAAAAATGGGTCAATACCTTGGTAAAGGAGACCCAAAAAAATGCTGAAGAAAATAACAACTTGAAAAATAGGCTCGCTCAATTGGCAAAAGAGGCTCAAAAAGCCAATGAGGTGAAGAATGCTTTCAAAAGGAAAATTAGCCAAATGGAAAAAGAGGTTCAAGAGCTCACTGAAGAAAATAGTTCTCTCAAGATTAGAATGGAACAGATAGAGTCTAATGACTTTCTGAGAAACCAAGAAATCATAAAACAAAACCAAAAGAATGAAAAAATGGAAGATAATGTGAAATATCTCATGGGAAAAACAACTGACCTGGAAAATAGATCCAGGAGAGACAATTTAAAAATTCTGGGAATACCTGAAAGCCATGATCAAAAAAAGAGCCTAGATATCATCTTTCATGAAATTAACAAGGAAAACTGCCCTGATATTCTAGAGGGCAAAATAAATAGTCAAGAAATACATCGATCACCGCCTGAAAGTGATCCAAAAAGAGAAACTCCTAGGAACATGGTGGCCAAATTCCAGAGTTCCCAGGTCAAGGAGAAAATATTGCAAGCAGCTAGAAAGAAACAATTACAGTATTGTGGAAATACAATCAGGATAGCACAAGATCCAGCAGCTTCTATATTAAGGGATCGAAGGGCATGGAATAGGATGTTCCAAGAGTCAAAGGAACTAGGACTCAAACCAAGAATCACCTACCCAGCAAAACTGAGTATAATGCTTCAGGGGAAAATATGGTCTTTCAATGAAACAGAGCACTTTCAAGCATTCTTCATGAAAAGACCTGAGCTGAAAAGAAAATTTGACTTTCAAACACAAGAGTGAAAAGAAGCATAGAAAGTAAACAGCAAAGAGAAGTCATAAGGGACTCATCAAAGGTGAACTGCTTGCATTCCTACATGGAAAGAGAATATTTCTAACTCTTAAAACGTTTCAGTATCTGGGTAGTTGGTGGGACCACACACAGATATACACACGTACGCACACACACACATGTACATGCATGCATGCACACATACATACACACATGCACGCACACACAGAGACAGAGAGCACAGAGTGAATTGAATAGGATGGGACCATATCTTAAAAGAAATTAAGGTAAATGGTGAGAGAGAAATGTAGTGGGAGGAGAGAGGGTGAAATGGAATGGGGTAAATTATATCTCATTCAAGAGGCAAGCAGGAGACTTTTTAGTGGAGGGAAAAAGAGGAGAGCTGAGGAAAAAAACATGAAGTTTACCCTCATCACATTTGACTAAAGGAAAGAGTAAAATGCACACTCATTTTGGTATGAAAATCTATCTTACAGTACAGGAAAGTGGGGTAGAAGGAGATAAGCAGAGACGGAGGGATGATGGAAGGGAGAGCAATGGGAGAAGGGAGCAATTTGAAGTCAACACTCGGGGAGGGACAGGATCAAAAGGCAGAATAGAAACAATGGGGGGCAGAATAGGATGGAGGGATATACAGTTAGTCTTACACTTATCGAAGTCATTTGCAAAACTACACAGATATGGCCTATATTGAATTGCCTGCCTTCCGAAAGGGAATGGGTAGGGAGGGAGGGATGGGGAGAATTTGGAACTCAAAGTTTTAGGAACAACTGTTGAGTATTGTTCTTGCTACTAGGAAATAACTAATACAGTTAATGGGGAATAGAAACTCATCTGGCCCTACAAGACAAAAGAGAAGATGGGGACAAGAAAAGGGAGGGATGATAGAAGAGAGGGCAGATTGGTGATAGGGAAAATTAGAATGCTCGGTGTATTGTGGTGGGGGAGGGGAGAAATAGGTAGAAAATTTGCAACCGAAAATTTTGTGAAAATGAATGTAAAACGTTAAATAAATAAATTTATATTTAAAAAAAAGAAAAGGAAAAAAATAAAACAAAGCCAAAAGAAGGAAATAATAGAAGAGAATGTGAAATTTCTCATTGGAAAAACCACTGACCTGGAAAACAGATCCTAGAGATATAATTGTAAAATTATTGGATTACCTGAAAGTAGTGATCAAAAAAAGAGCCTAGACCTTATCTTTCTTTTTTTAAAAATTAAATGGTTTTATTTTGTTTCAGTGTTCTACAATTGCTTCTATACATCTTAGATTTTCCCTTATCTTCCCCTCCTTCACCCCATCCCTCCTCACTCCTTCCCTGAGACAACATATAATTATGTGTAGGTTCTACACCTACATTCTTATTAAATACATTTTCACCTTAGTCATGTGGAATAGAAGAATTAAAATAAGTGGGAGAAATCATAAAAATAAGATATAGTAGAAAACAGTATGTTCTATTTCATCGAATTCCATAGTTGTTTCCCTGGATGTGGATGGCATTTTGCCTTAAAAGTCCACTGGGAATTCTTTAAGTCTTTGCATTGCAATGAAGTACTAAGTTTACCAGAAAAGTTCGCTGCACTCTCTGGATGTTGTCGTGTTCAAAATTCTCCTGCTTCTGCCTTTTTCACTTACTGTGAATTCATGTAAGTCTTTCCAGCCCTCTCTGAAGCCTTCCTGTTCATCATTTTTAAAGCAAAATAGCATTCCATTGCATTCATATCCCACAATTTGTTCAGACATTCCACAAATGAAAGCATCCCCTTGCTTTCCAGTTTTTGGTCACCAAAAAGAGAGCTGCTATAAATATATTTGTACATGTGGGACCTTTTCCAGTTTTTATCATCTGGGTATGCAGTCCTAGAAGTAGTATTGCTGGGTCAAAGAGTATGTACATTTTTGTAGCACTTTGGCAATAGTTACAAATTGCTCTCCAGAGTGTTTGGATTGACTCACAGCTCCACAATGAAAAGCATTTTTTCATATTACTATAGATGTCTTTAATTTCTTCCTCTGAAAAACTGGCTGCTCATATCCTTAAACCATTTATCAAATGGGGAATGACTTGTGTTCTTGTTCATTTGACTCAGTTCTCTATATATTTTAGAAATGAGGCCTTTAATGCAGACATTAGTTGCAAAAATTCTTTCCCAGTTTTCTACTTTCTTCTTAATCTTCATTTCATTAGATTTGGTTGTGCAAAAACTTCTCAACTTAATGTAATCAGTTATCCATATTACACTTCATAATATTTTCTCTCCTGTTTAGTTAACAATTTTTTCCTTTCTCTGTAAATCTAACACATACAATATTCCTAGCCCCAATAATTTGTTTATAGCATCAATCTTTATACCTAGACCATTTATCCACTTGGACTTTATTCTTATGTACAGTATCAGGCATTGGTCTACTCCCACTTTCTGTCATACTGTTATCCAGTTTTCCCAGCACTTTTTGTCAAACAGTGATTTCTTAACCAAGAAGCTGGGATCCTTGAGTTTATCAAGCAGCAGAATTTTATAGTCACTGACTATTGAGTCTTGAGTACCTCACCTATTACGATATTCTATGCCTGTATTTCCTAGCCAAGGACAATTGGTTTCATAATTGCTGTTTTATAATACAGTTTGAGATCTAGTAGGGATAGGTCACCTTCCCTAGCATTACTTTTCATTAGTTCTCTTGCTATTCTTGGATTTTTGTTCTTCCAGATAAATTTTGATATCATTTTTCCAGCTCTATAAAATAATTTTCAGATAGTCTGATTGGTATGGCACTTAATACGTAAATTAATTTAGGTAGAACTGTTATTTTTATTATATTGACTTGGCCTCCCCAGGAGCAACTGATGTTTTTTCACTTATTTAGATCTGACTTTATTTGTACTGTAAGTGTTTTCTAACTGTGTCCATATAGTTCCTGGGTTGTTTTGGCTTGTAGACTCCCAAATATTTTATAGTGTCTACCGCAGCTTTAAATTGGATTTCTCTTTCTGTCTCTTACTGTTGGGCTTTGTTAGTAATATATAGAAATGCAGAAGACTCGTGAGGGTTTCCTTCGTAGCCTGCAATATTGCCAAGTAGCTTTTTAATTTATTCTTTGAGATTCTCTAAGTGCTATCATATCGTCTATAAAGAATGTTAACTTAGTTTCTTCTTTGCCTATTCTAATTCTTTCAATTTCTTTTTCTTCTCATTGCTCCAGCTAAAATTTCTAAAAGTCAACATACTGAATAACAGTAGTGATAATGGACACCCTTATTTCATCTCCAATCTTATTAGAAATGCATCTAGGTTATTAACATTGCATGTAATTAATGCAGAAGGTTTTAGTTAGATATTGCTTATTACTTTATGAAAAGTCCCATTTATTCCTATGTTCTCCAGTGTTTTCAATAGGAATGGGTGTTGCATTTTGTCAAAAGCTTTTTCTGCATCAATTGAGGTAATCATATCGTTTCTGTTAGCTTTGTTGTTGATATGATCAATAATGTTAATAGTTGTCCTGATATTGAAACAGACCTGTGTTCCTCATATAAATCCTCCCTGATCACAATGTATTATTCCTGTGATTAATTGCTGTACTCTTCTTGTTAAAATCTTATTTAAAATTTTTGTATCTATGTTCATTAGAGAAATTGGTCTATAATTTTCTTTCTTTGTTTTAGCTATACCTGGTTTCAGTATCAAAACCATATATGCATCATAAAAAGAATTTGAGAGGACTCCTTCTTCCCCAATTTTCCCAAATAGTCTATATAGTATTAGAATTAACTGTTCTTTAAATGTTTTTTAAAATTCACTTGTTAATCCATCTGGGCCAGGAGATTTCCTAGGGAGTTCATTGATGGTTTGTTCAATTTATTTTTCCAAGATGGGGTTACTTAATATTCACCTTTCTCTTCTGTTAATCTAGGCAATTTGTACATTTGAAAATAATCATCCATCTAATTTAGATTTTCGAATTTATCTGCATAAAGTTGGATGAAGCAGTTTCTTATTATTGTTTTAATTTCCTCCTCATTGGAGATGCATTCACCTTTTTCATACTTGATATTAGTAATTTGGTTTTCTTTTTTCTTTTTCTAAAACAAACTGACCAAAGGTTTATTATTTTTTTGTTGTTTTTTCCCCTAAAACCAACTCTTAGTTTTATTTATTAGTTTAATAGCTTTCTTAATTTCAATTTCATTAATCTATCTTTTGGTTTTCAGTATTTCTAATTTTGTATTTACTTAGGGATTTTCAACTTGTTCTTTTTCTAGTTTTTCGACTACATTCCAAATTCATTGATCCTCTGTCTCTATTTTATCGAAGTAGGCATTCAAATATGTAAAATGTCCCCTAAGAACTGTTTTGCACTATCCCATAAGATTTGGAAGGTTGTCTCATTATTGCCATTCTCTTGAATGAAGTTGTTGATTGTTTCTATAATTTGTTGTTTAACCCACTTATTCTTTAGAATTAGATTGTTTAGCTTCCAATTAGTTTTTGGTTTTTATTTCCATGGCCTTTCATTACATGTATGTTTTATTGCATTGTGATCTGAGAAGGATACATTGACTATCTCTGCCTTTCTGCACTGGGTTATGAGGATTTTATGCCCTAGTACATGGTAAGTTTTTGTATACGTGCCATGTATCACTGAGAAAAAGGTATATTCCTTTCTATCCTCATTCAGTTTTCTCCAGAGATCTATATCTACCTTATCCAGAGTTCTGTTCACCTCCTTAACTTCTGTTTTATTTATTTGGAAGTTAGACTTATCAAATTCAGAGAGAGGGAGGTTGAGGTCCCCCACTCCTATACTTTTTCTGTCTATTTCTTCCTGCAACTCTCTTAACTTCTCCTGTAAGAATTTGGATGTTATACCACCTGGAGCATATAAGTTTAGTAATGAATTTGCTTCATTGTCTATGGTGCCTTTTAGCTGGATATACTTTCCTGCCTAATCTCTTAGTTAGATCTATTTCTGCTTTTGTTTCGCCTGAGATTAGGATTACTACCCCTGCCTTTTTACATCAGATGAAGCATAACATATTCTGATCCAAATTTTTACATTTACTCTGTGTAAAACCCCATTTCTAATGTGTTTCTTGTAAACAATATATTGTTGGATTATGGTTTTTAATGCATTCTGCTATTCATCTCTGTTTAATGAGAGAGTTCACCCCTGTCACATCTGCAGTTATGATTATTATCGCTGTGTTTTCCTACATCTTCTTTCCCTGCATTTGTGCTTTTAATTCTTCTTTCTCTTTTCCCCACCACAAGTGTTTTAATTTTTGACTAGCCTCCCTCAGTCTTCCCTCCCTTCTTTCACACCTCCTCTCTTTTACTCCTCTTTTCCCTTACTACTTAATCCCTTCTTTATGGTGTCCCCTCCCTTTTCTTTCCCCCTTCCCCTCCTACTGCCTACAGAGCTAGTTAAATTTCTGTACTTTATTGAGTTTGTTGCTCCCTCCTTGAAGCAAATCAGACGATAGTAAATCTCAAACAATGCTCATCTCCGTCTCCTCTTACTCAGTATTCTGCTATAATTTTATGCCTCATCGTTTGATGGAATTTTCCATTTTCTGCCTCATCCTTTTCTCATCTCCTGTTATAATCCCTTCACACACTTAAATCACATTTTTATCATCACATCATTTACTTTATACCCAGTCCCTCTGTCTTTGTATATCCTTTTTGTATATCATGATAAATATAAAATTCTCAAGATTAATAAGTATAATCTTCCATTATAAGGATATAAACAGTATGCTCATGTTGAGTAATGACTTTTTTCCTCTGTTTACCTGTTTATGCCTCTCTTGAGACTTGTGTTTGAAGATGGAATTTTCTACTGAGTTCTATTCTTTTCATCAGGAAGGTATGGAAATCCTTTATTTCATTGAATGCCCATCTCCCTGCTTGAAATATGCTAAAATCTGATGGGTAATTGATCCTTGGTTGTATTCTCAGCTCCTTTGACTTATGGAATGTCATATTATAATTCCTTCAAATTTTTAATGTTAAAGTTGCAAGGTCCTGTGTGATCCTGACTGGAGTTCCTCGATATTTGAATGATTTCTTTCTGACTGCCTGTACTATTTTCTCCTTAACATGCTAGTTCTGAAATTTGACATAGTATTTCCTGGTGTTTTCAATTTGTGATCCCTTTCTGGAGTTGAACTGTGGGTTCTTTTGATGACTATTTCACCCCTTGTATCGTGGAATTCTGGGCAGCTTTCCTTGACAATTTCTTTGAAGATATTTTCCATGCTCTTTTATTCATCATGGCTTTCTGGCAGACTAATAATTCTAAATTTTTCTCTCCTGGATCTATTTTCCAGATCAGTTGTATTTTTGTTTTGTTTTATTTTGTTTTCCAATTGGATATTTTGCATTGTCTTCTCTCTTTCCATTCTTTTGATACTGTTTGAATTCTTCTTGATGTCTCATAGAGTTGCTACACTCTGCTTGCCCAATTCTAATTTTTATCAAATTGTTTTCTTCAGTTATCTTTTGTGTCTCCTTTTCCATCTGTCCTATTGTTCCTTTTATGGAGTTATTTTCTCCAGTTAGTTTTTGTACTTTTTTTTTTTACCATTTGTCCTATTTGAGATGGTGTAGTGATAGTATCTTCTATCTCCATCCCTTTGTTGACTCGACCAGCCCAGAGATTATATCCCATGAAAAATCCCTGAAACAGTGGGAGAAGCAAAAGGGGTAAACACACTCTCAGCATAAGAGGTTAGAAAGATCGCTAAAGAGGGTTCCTCCTGCTGTGATCAAAGATGGCAAGTGCAGGATCGGAGCTGTCCCAGACAATCCTACTTCAGCAAACCAGGTGAAGATCGTGAATCCGAGGTGGTGAATGCAGCAACTGGCAACACCAACTGCAGGTATGCCTCAGCACCCCAGGGGAATTAGGAAGACACTAATGCAGAAAGCTGATTTTGCCTATGCTCTAGCTCAGCAGAGAAGTCTCAATGGTCCAGAACAACCCTCCCCTACACATAATACAGCTAGTTCCAGGGTAACTGCAGGGAAATCCAAAAAGACCTAACCGACCTCTGCTTTCAAATATCAGCCAGCTCAGCACCAGGTAAGCTGCACCATTTAATTTCTAACTGAAAGAACCAGAGACCACAACAAACAAAGCCTCAAGTTTTAGGCATAAGAACTGTGGGACAGAGCTCCCTGTGCCATAGATGCAGAGATCCGCCTTAAAAGCCAGGAAAAGTTATATTATCATGAGTAAAAGTCAAAATGGAAAAGAAAAGACCACAGAATCTTTCTATGGGAACAAGGATCAAAAGATATATAACAAAGAGGTCAGCATTGAGACTCTACTCCCATCTCAAACTTCAGAAAGGAATATGAACTGCTCAGTAGAGCAAAATACCCTTATTGAAGAACTCTGGAAGGATTTTAAAACCCAAATTGGAGAAATATAATAAAAACTGACCAATGATTTTAGACATATGAAAATATAATTCGTTAAAGAGAACAGCTCCTTAAAAAAGGAAAATTGGGCAAAAGGAAAAGGAAGTACAAAACATCACTGGTGAAAATAATTCCTTAAAAGAAAAAATTGGACACATGGAAAAGGACACGCAAAAGTTAACTGAAGAAAATAAATTGATAAAAAATAGCATCAGGGAAGTAAAAGCTAATGAATCTATGAGAAATCAAGAATCAGTCAAACAGAATCTACAGAATGGAAAGATAGAAGAAAATGTAAAATATCTGATTGGAAAAACAACTGACCCGGAAAATGGATCCAGGAGAGAAAATCTAAGGATTATTGAGTTACCAGAAAGCCATAAATTAAAAAGAGCCTGAACAATATCATCCAAGGTATCATCAAGGAAGATTGCCCAGAAGTCCGTCCTAGATCCAGAGGGCAAAATAGTCATCGAGACAATCCATTGTTCACCTCCTGACAGGGACCCCAAACTAAAAACACCAAGGAATATTATTGCCAAATTCCAGAACTATCAAGTGAAGAAGAAAATGCTGCAGGCAACCAGAAAGAAAATCAAATTTTCTCAAATCAAAGAAAACTCAAATATCAAAGAGCTACAGTCAGGGTCACACAAAACCTTGCAGCTTCTACATTAAAAGTATGAAGGAATTGGAATATGATATTCCATAAGGCAAAAGAACTGGGACTACAACCAAGGATTAATTACCCAGCAAAGTTAAGAACAATATTTCAGGAAAGGTGATGGACACTCAATGAAATAAGGGATTTCCAAACCTTTCTGATGCAAAGGTCAGAATTAAACAGAAAATTTGATCTTCAAACACAAGTATCAAGAGAGGGATATGAAAGTAAACAGGGGAAAAATTGGTACACAATATGGACAAACTGTTTCCATCCCTATATATGAAGATGATATGTGCTTTTTTTTAGAATTGTATATTTATTATGAAATATAAAATGGATACACATAGAGGGAACAGGTATAAATTACATGCCCTAATAAAGAATTGGATTTAAGGGTGTGAAGGGATTGTAATGGGAGAAGTGAAAAGGAGGAGAAAGAAAAAAATAAATTCCATAACAGGAAAAGACACAAAAATATATTACAGTAGAGGGAAAGAGGGGAGAGAGATGGATATTGTTTGAGAGGTATTCTCATGTGATTGGATTCAAGGAGGGTACAACAAACTCAGTTAAGTATAGAAATAGAACAAGATGTATAGGCAACAGGAGAGGAACAGGGAAAGATAATGGAGGTGAGGCTAAAAGGGAGGGAAGAAGTAGTAAGGGAAAAGAGGATTAAAATGGAGGGTGACTGAAAGAAGGGAGGGAAGACTGAGGAAGGTAGTAGTCAAAAATTAAAACTCTATTGAAGAGGGGAAGGTAGAAGAACTAAAAGCATAAACAAGGGAAAAGGGGATAGTGGAAAAGACACAAATAGTAAGGGTAACTGTGAATGTGATTGGAATGAACTCTCCTATAATGAGAGATGGATAGCAGAATGAAGTAAAAACTGTAATCCAACAATATGTTGCTTACAAGAAACACATTTGAAATGGGGAGATACACATAGGATAAAGGCAAAAGGTTAGAACAGAATTTATTGTGCTTCAGCTGATGGAAAAAAAAAAGCAGGTGTAGCAATTGTAATCTCAGGCAAATCAGAAGGAGCAATAGATCTAATCAAAAGAAATAAAGAAGGAAACTATATCCTGTTAAAAGGCACCATAGACAATGAAGCAATAGCATTACTAAACATGTATGCTCCAAGTGGTATAGAATCCAGATTCTGAGAGGAGAGGTTGTGGGAGTTGCAGGAAGAAATAGACAGCAAAACTATACTAGTGGGGGACCAAAACCTCCCCCTCTCTGAACTTTATAAATCTAAACTCAAAATAAACAAGAAAAAAGGAGGTGAATAAAATTCTAGATAAAGTAAGTAGATATGATAGATCTCAGGAGACAATTCAATGGGGATAGAAAGGAATACATCTTTTTCTCAATGGTATATGGCATATATATATATATATATATATATATATATATATATATATATATATATATATATATATATAAATGACTATGTAATGGGTCATAAAAACCTCACAGTCCAATGCAGAAAGGCAGAAAAAGTCAATGCATCCTTTTCAGATCATAAGGCAATAAAGCTTATATATAGTCAAAAGTCATGGAAATATAAACCAAAAACTTATTGAAATTAAACAATCTGATCCTAAAAATGATTGGGTTAAACAACAAATTATAGAAATAATCAACAACTTCATTCAAGAGAATGACAACAATAAGACAACCTACCAAATCTTATGGGATTCTGCAAAAGAAATTCTTAGAAGAAATTTCATATCTTTGAATCCCTACATGAATAATACAGAGAAAGAAGAGATCAATAAATTGGGCATGCAGCTAAAAAAAACTAGAAAAAGAGCAAATTGAAAATCCCCAGGTAAATACTAAATTGGAGTACAGAAAACCAAAGGAGAGATTAATAAAATTGAAATTAAGAAAAATATTTAACTAATAAATAAAACAGGATTTGGTTTTATAAAAAAAATAAAATTGATAAATATTTGGTCAATTTGTTGAAAAAAAAATAAAGAATAAAACCAAATTACCAATATCATAAATGAAAAGGTTGAATTCATCTCCAATGAGGAGAAATTAAAACCATAATTAGAAATTGCTTTGCCCAACTGTATGCCCATAAATTCGACAATCTAAACGAAATGGACTAATTTTTTTTTAAAGACACAAGTTGCCCAGACTAACAGAAGAGGAAGATGAATACTTATATAACGCCATCTCAAAAAAAGAAATTGAACAAGCCATCAATGAGTTCCCTAGGAAAAATCTCCAGGGCCAGATGGATTCAAAAGTGATTTCCACCAAACATTTAACGAAGAGTTAATTCCAATACCATACAGCTATTTGGAAAAATTGGGGAAGAAGGAATCCTCCTAAATTCTATTCTTTATTCAAATATGATTTTGATACTGAAACCAGGTATAGCCAAAACAAAGAAGAAAATTATGGACCAATTTCAAAATGAATATTGATGCAAAAATTTTAAATAAGATTGTAACAAAAAGAAAATAGCAACTCATCACGGGAATGATACATTATAATCAGGGAGGATTTATACGAGGGATGCAGGTCTGGTTCAATATCAGGACAGCTATTAACATTATTGATCACATCACCAACAAAACTAACAGAAACAAGATGATTATCTCAATAGATGCAGAAAAAAGCTTTTGACAAAATACAGCACCAATTCCTGTTGGAAATACTAGAGAACATTAGAATAAATGAAACTTTCCATAAAACAATAAGCAGTATCTACCTAAAAACTTCAGCAAGAATTATATGCAATGAGGATAAGGTAGATGTGTTTCCAATAAGATCAGGTGTGAAACAAATATATCCATTATCATCAATATTATTCAATATGCTACTAGAAATATTAGCTGTAGTGATAAGAGAAGAAAAAGAAATTGAAGAAATTAGAATAGGCAAAGAAGAAAATATGTTATCACTATTTGCAGATGATACGATGATATACTTAGGGAATCTCAGAGAATCATGTAGAAAACTACTTGAAATAATAAACAACTTTTACAATATTGCAGGTTATAAAATAAATCCACACAAATCTTCTGCATTTCTATGTATTACTAACAAAGCCCTATAGCAAGAGATAGAAAGAGAAATCCCATTTAAACCTGGGGTAGACACCGTAAAATACTTGGGTGTCTGCTTGCCAAAACAAACCCATGGACTAAATGAACACAGTTACAAAACAGTTTTCACACAAATAAAATCAGATCTAAATAAGACAAGAAATATCAGTTACTCATGTGTGGGCCAAGACAATAGAATAAAAATGACAATTCTACCTAAATTAATTTACTTCTTTATTCCCATACCAATCAAACTATGAGACAATCATTTTGTAGAGCTAGAAAAAAAATAATATCACAATACATTTGGCCTACTTTCGTTTTTAAGGATCTCTTCTCTTCTGTGAATTATTTTGCTTATTTTTATAATCATTAGCCATATTTTCTTCTCTTTCTCTAATTTGACTTTTAAAACCCCTCTTAAACTCTTCCGAAAGTCCTGTTTGTGCTTGCCACCAGTACATATTCTTTCTGAATTTTCAGATGGGAGTACAATCTCCATGTTGTCCTTTTTGGTATTCCTGTTTTGGTCCTTGTTCACACAGAAAGATTCTATGGTCTTTTCTTCTCTGCTTTACTGCTTACTCATGATGATTATGATCATTCTTTTCTTGGCTTTTAAAGTACAACTCCACTTCTGGGGAACAAGTAACTCTGTCTCACAAAAATTGTCTCGCAATTTCTGTGCCTTTATCTTGAGGTTTTTTTTGTGTTGTAGCCTTTTGTTCTTTCAGCTAGAAGATAAAGTATTGCAGCTTACCCGGTACTGAGGTGACTGGTGTGAGAAAGCATAAGTCAGGTGAATTCTTTCTGGTTTTCCCCAGAGTTGTTCTGGAACCTGATAGGTTAAGTGTGGGGGAGCTTTGGTCTGACTATAGCAGGTCTCCACTACTGAGTCAGAGCACAGCTCAGTGGTTTGTGATTCTATCTGTGCTAGTGTCCTCCTGATTCCCTGAAGTGCTGAGACATGCCTAGGGTCCTGGTGTTGACTGTTGTGTGCTCCATACCCTGGGCCTCAGAATCTCCTCCCAGATTAATGAGGTCAGATTGTCTGGGACAGTTCCAATCCTGCACTGGTTTCCTTCAACCACAGCAAGTGGGACCCTCTTTTGCAATTCTCCTAGCTTCCTGTGCCATGAGACTGTCTGCCCCTTTGTCTGATCCCACTGTTCCATGTCTTTTCAGGGGAAATATTCTATTTGTCTTTCAATATCAACAAGAGTAGGGGGAAAGTATTTACCAATCACTCCACTGGCTCCCACAAGTTCAAGTAGGGGGACTTACAGACATTTAATCTGTAGGTTGATAATCTCAGGAGCAGCTTCTGTAAATACTTGGTACTCAGCAGCTCTCCCTCACTCGGTTTTGTTCTACTCCCATCTTGGGCAGATATGCCCTGAAATTCCTCAGTGAGGCTGATGCCTCAGAGTGCCTGGGGCCTTCTGCTTTGCCTTGTAGCTGTGAGTACATGCTGGTACAGCCTTTACACTGTGTGCTCCAACATCCCCGTGGAAGAGTCTTCCTTCCTGGAGACCTTCCAGTTTGTCTTGGGCTGTGAATCTGATGAAGTCTGTCTCCTATTGGATTCTGCCACTCCAAAATTGGTCAGATTTTCTTTTTAGAGGTATCTGAAGGAGTTTGTCTGAGATCTTCGGTGAGTATTTGCTCTTACTCCACCATCTTGCTTCTCCTAGACGTTATATTTCAAGAAATTATCCAGGAAAAGTGCCCTGATATTCTAGAAACAGAGGGTAAAATAGAACTTGGAAGAATTCACTAATCACCTCTTGAAAGAGAACCCAAAATGAAAACTTTCAGGAATTTTATAGACAAATTCCTGAGTTCCCAGTTGAAGGAGGACACATTGCAATCCATTAAAAAGGAAAAGAAATCAAGTACGGTAGAGTCACAGTTAGGATAACACAATATTTAGTAGCTTCTATATTAGAGGATCAGAGTACTTCGAACATGATTGTACATAGGTCAAAGGAGCTAGGATTACAACATAGAATCGCTTACCAAGCAAAACTGGATATAATCCTTCAGGGTGAAAAATGGACATTCAATGAAATAGAGGACTTTCAAGCATTCTTATGGAAAAAAATAGAACTGAATAGAAAATTTGACTTTCATATATAAGAACCAAGGGAATCAGAAAAAGGTAAACATGAAGGAAAGTTTATAGGGGACTTAATAAGGTTAAACTATTTTGTATTCCTACATGGGAAGATGGTATATGTAACTCATAAGATCTTTATCATTATTAGAGTAGATAGCAGTATATATAGAAAGAGGATACAGGTGTGAATACAATAATGAAAGTATGATGATCTAAAAAAATAATTAAATTAAGAGGTGAGAGAGAAATGTACTGGGATAAGTACAATGAGGTAATTTATCTCACATAACAAAAGCAAGACAAACATTTAGAGTAAAGGGGAAGAGGGGATGGTCAGTGTTGAGTTAGTGAATTTTACTCTCAACAAAATTGGATCAGAGAGAGAATAATATACACACTCAGTTGAGTACAGAAACCTATCTTACTCTACAGCAAAGTAGAAGTGGAAAGGGATAAGAGAACTGAGGGGTGATCAAGCTGTGGTGCATGATTACTAAGGAATACCACTGTAATATAGAAAATTATGAGTAGAATATTCTCAGAAATAATCTAGAAGGACTTGCATGGTCTGATGCAAAATGAAATTTACCATGTACAAAGTAACAGCAACATTGGAAGATGATCAGCTGTAAAGGCTTAGCTATTCTCAGCAATACAATATTCCAAGGCAACTATGATGGACTTATGATGAAAACTGCTATTCATCTCCATAGAAAGAACTGATGCTCTGAATATAGATTATACTATGTTTAAAAAAAAAAAAAACAACTTTGTTTTCTGGAGTTTTTTTTTGTTTGTTTTCTTTCACAGCGTGACTAAGATGGATACATTCTGCATGACTATACAGATAAAACCTCTATTAAATTATTTGCCTTATCAGTGTAGGAGAGGTAGAAAGAAAGAGAGGAAACTCAAACTTTTAAAACCAGATGTGAAGACTTGTTCTTACATGAAATTTGGGAAAGTAAAATACTAAATAAATACGAAAAAAAGCTATTTGAACTACTTTTTACTAGTTTGTTTCTCATTTTTGTAACCTCATCATGAAGCTGCCTGGGAGTTACCAAATTTAAATCCTAAAGCATTTTGCAAGACTAATGAATAAGAATTTCATTTTTGGCTTGAATCTAAAATCCATGTTTTCCTGGCAAACCAGGTTAGAAGGGGATATAAGCTTATCTTACTGATGATAAATTCTCATAAGCATTTTAGGATCTTTAAAGGGTATTTCTTGTTGCACAGCCAACACCAATTGATGAACCCAAGAGATTACAAGACTGACATAAAAACATTTATCTCAGTTTTGCTATACACTGAACTAAATTTCAGGCAAAGAAACACAAAGCAGAAGAATTACATGAGACCATGAGATGCTCACTTGTGCATGACTGAAATTTCCATATTTAAATAGCTATCCAGACAGATAGGTAGATAGATATATAGATAGATACAGACAGAAAGATCCATAAATGGATTAATAAATAGATCCCCAGCCCCTTGCCTAAAAAGATTAATCTTCCCAGTCCCCTGATGGAGAATTTATTAATTTTAATTTTCATATGGTAGTTTCTAACATTCATGATCCTAACTGTGGCTCCAAAATATTTGAACTGCTCCTTTCTCAAAGCCTAAAATATTTTCTCCTTGTGGTTATAGCTACAGATATGGTTATAATATTTCTTTGAGTTTTCATTTTGCGATCTCTTTCAGGTGGAAATCAGTAGATTTTCTTATTTCTCTTTTACCTTTGGTTTCAAGGATACTGGGCATTGTTTTCTTAATGATTTGTTGAAATATAATATCCAGACTTTTTCTTTGATCCCAGGTTTCATTTCTTCCAATAATTCATAAGTTGATATATTTTTTCAATCAATCATTTTCTGTTGAGATAGTTCTTAATATTTTCTTCCGTTTTTCCATTTTTTCGACTTTGTTTTATTTATTTATTTTTTATTATCATGGACTCATTAGGTTCCACTTCCCAAATGGAATTTTTAAGCAATTATTTTCATGAGAGAATTTTTGCATATTTTTTTTTGCCTTCTGACAAATTCATTTTTTAAGTTGTACCTAATGGCATTTTATTTGGTGGTGGGGTTCTCTTTTACCTGGATATTTATTGTCTTTTCAAAATTTTGGACCACAGCATTATGTATCACATATCTTCCTATTTAAAATCAATTATGAAATGATGGTTTCTATAAAATCTACAGATTGCACAAAACTAAGAAATTCAACTCATGATATAAATAAATTCAATAGAATATAATAGTATTGTAAATCTCCTGAGATGACATTTAATAGGGACAAATTTAAATTCATTTTGAGGACTCAAGTATTAGGTTCAAAAGTACAGAATGTGGCAAATTTTTTTAGATAGCATTTAATGCTAAATGAGGTATAGAGTGTGTGATGGACTAAACTGCAATAATAACATGTCAGTATTTGGAAGCCAAAATGTATGGCGATAAGCCACATTAATAGAAATATTGTATTTAAAGGTAAGCATTCTATCCTAGTGAGAAAATTGCTTGTTTACTTTTTTCTACTCCTGGCAATTTCAGTTGCAAAAATGGGATCTATCAACAAAGAATGGAGAAGAAAGTGGATCATATAATTGTTTACATGAACATTAGGCCAAAGAGATATTTTACATGGGATTTAATAGTTACCATCAAATATTTAAGGGAAGAAGGCCTAAACTTGTGTGTGTGTGAATGTGTAGAACAGAAGTGAAATCACTTGGTATAAGTTAAAGAAAGCTGATTTTAAATCTCAGACCCCTCTTCTCCCCCAACCCTGTTCCTTGTCATATTGAATGAGTTATCTTATAGAATAAAAAAAAAATAATAGTAACATGTCTATCACTTAAGATTTTCTAGAATTACATAATTATCTGACAATAGTTTTGAAAAAAAATCTGGACTCCTTAAAGAGTGTGTGGGTGTGTAAACACACATACATACATAAATAAGCATAAATATATATATATTTTCTTCAGTGACCTTTTGAAACTACTTTTTCATTTGACTGATTGTGCTGCTTAAAGCATTCTTCTCCTCATTAACTTTTTCGAACTCTCTTGCCAATTGAGTTAGTTTATTTTTAAAGGAGTTATTTTCTTCAGCGTTTTTGTGGGTCTCTTAGTAAACTGTTGAATCACTTTTCATGATTTTCTCACATTGCTCTCATTTCTCTTCCAAACTTTTCCTCCACCTCTCTTATTTGATTTTCAAAATCCTTTTTGAGCTCTTCCATGTCCTGAGAACACTGCATATTTACTTTGGAGGTTATGGAAGCCTTGACTTCCTCTGAAGGTATATATTGTTCTTCCTCATCTGAAAGGATGGAACTGTTCACCAAGAAAGTAACTTTATACGGACCTTCCCCTCCGACTTTTCTGGGCATTTTCCCAGTCAGTTATTTGATTTTTGAGTCCTTTGTCAGGAGGATGGCAGACTCTGAGGACCTGAACGTTCTCAGTTCCTCCAAGGTGGCATAATCAAGGGTCTGTGTAATGGTGTAGGAGCTACCAAAGCTTTTTGCCCAGAATCTGTAAATAGTAGAACTCCATGTCTACAACTGCCTTGGTTGCACCACACACCAGCTCTGTGCTCAGGACTGAGAGTCAGATCAGCTGCTCAATTACCCCAGAGGATTTAGGTAGGGGCAGGGCTGCCACTCTGGGCTGAGGTTCAGATCAACTGATCAATTCCCCTGGAACTTTAGGTTGAGAGCTCCACAACTGGGTATTTTTGCTGCCACTGATGCTAATATTGCCTCCTCTACAGCCACCACCTGTGGCCAGAACCAGGAAAGGACCCTGTTCCCTTGTCACTTAGGTGAGAAAACACTGACCTTTGAAGCTGCCTTTGGCTTTTGTGGGTTGAGGGATCTGAGAATCTCCACTGCTGCTGGAGATTCCACCACCAGGACCTGTTGCAGTCCTTTTCTTCCTGGTACTGGGCTGCCAATGCTGGGCTGTGCTCTGCACCATGCCAAGTGTGATAGACCTTTCCTGTCAGCCTTCCAGGCTATCTTGGACTGGAAATCTCTTTTGCTCTGTCGTTCTGTGCCTTCTACTACTCGAGAATTTGTTGAGAGTCATTTTTTACAGGTATTTCATGGGCTATAGGGGAAGATCCAGAGCATTTGCGTCTTTCTACTCCACCAACTTGGATCTACCTCTCTATGTTTGTACTTCTGGCCAAAAAATGACTTTAATAGCAGATTTATCACTCTGTTGAAATTTGTATGTGATTTGAACAAGTGGCTTTTAGTAAAATGTTTGTTTTGTTTTTTGTCAATATTAAAAAGGGATTATAGTAGAAATTACAATAAATGTAGAAAATATTTTGTATACTTATTTGGAAGTGTATCATATACAAGATTGTCGATGTTCAATCTTTTCTTTTCATAGTGCAGCATATTCATAATGATTAATCTCTATATCTTAGAGTAGCTCTTATCTTCATCTTGTTATACTACTTCTATAGTACATACTTGCTTACGACTAAGATTTAATCAATTAATCTGAAATAGAGCAGATGTCTTTCATGGACAATCCACTCTTCCTCTGCCATTGTACATGTAACCTTGGAAAAATTCCTTCACTTCATTTGCTAACCTATGGCCTCCATTTGTTGATCTATAAAGAAAAAAGAATATTTGTACTATTTAACTTAGAGTTTTATTTTAAAAAAAAGAAATATTTGAAATGTAAGATATTTACCACTGGCACTATTAAAGAATTACCCAGATTCCTCTTCATAGTTTGAAGATGACTATAAATGTACAAAGTATATCAGAAGAATACAATCTTTCATGGGTTCTATTAAGCCATGAAAAGTTTCTAATATAATTTGGATAATAGATCATGACTTTCCTGTGAGTATCTGCTTAATAGGTCAGAGAGATATCAGGCTTTTGTGTAATGATGGCCCAAAATTCTCTTTAAGCCCATTTATTAGATCATAGAGGTGTGATGTCTTTCATTTCTATTGTCATTTGTACAATTGACAATTACATTCTCAAAATAAAACTTCAATATTTGCATCAGTTTTATATAATCAGAACATTTGGACTGGAGAGGAATTTACAAGAAAAATTTGGCCAATTCCATTACTTTACACTTGAAGTAGCTAAGTCCAATAAAAATGTTAAGTGATTTGTAAATGGTGAAACCTAAATTGTGGTAATGTTTGTAGTTATACAGAGATGTGCCACATATGCCCAAGGATAAACAAACGTCTCCGGAGATGTAGATTTGGATTTTAAATTTATTACAGGAAATACTCTGTCAGTTTTAAAATATGAGAAGGCTTAACTAAGCTTTAATCTGAGGACTAAAGAAATCTTTTGTGACTGAATATTCAAAAAATAATTTAAAACGTAAAAATAAATAAAACTCCCTGTAGTCATAACGAAATAAAATATGTTGTGTAGACATACACATGCTAGGATTAGCATCCAAACCTTCTAACCCAAATTCAACATTTTCTTTTTAGTAAATATTTTTTAAATAGCATTGAAATACTGCTCATAAGTAAAAATTAAATGACTCATATGCTGTCATATTCCAGGAATGCAATACCATAGAAAGAAATTTACTTAAAGTGCTGAAAGGATAGCAATAGGATATCTTTATATAGACTTTTCATGTACATTACTATTTGAGAGTCACAGAACAATATAGAGGATAGAGGGTCAAGCTTAGTGTTAAAAGAACTAGGTTCAATTTTTGACCTACATAAATATTAGTTGTTTGATCAATGACCATATCATTTAACTTTTCAATGTCTCAGGGATTTCTGTATGAATATTAGTTATGAAAGTCTTGTCAATCATCATTGGTGGAAGGAAACTCTTGCCCCAAAAATGGTCCATGTAACAAATATATTTATTTTTCTGTTGTTTTTCTATCTTTATGGTATATCATGAAAAACAATGCCTTGCTGTCTTCACACGATGCAATATTATCCGTTCAATTCTAACCTTTTATATGTAAATTAGTTTAAAATTTCAAACATGCACACATGTGTACAATTGTATGCATAGGTATGTATCAACAGATCTAATGAGAAATTCACAACTATATAAATATATAGAATAGAAAATGATGGATACATATATAAATATCTATACCAATACAGACATATACATATACATATATAATATATACATATAATATACACACACAGATAGAGACAGAGATTGAGAGAAGTCATTATACATAGATCAGTATCTATATCCATTATTCTGTCAAGAGTTAAAGATGTATTGATATTAATATATAGTTATAAAAAGGTATATACATACATTTATATGTATAATGAAACATATTTTGATATTCATTTAACTATATAGCAATGGACATATACAAATATTTCTATATAGATGACTACATATAATAGCATCACTGTTAAGTTAAATAGTTGGTAGATGCAGGTTGAAAATTCAGTGGAAAACACTACAGAAGACAAAAAGGCATTATTTCTGATAATAAACCATAAAGAAATGTAAAAGGGAAAATTAAAATATTATCTCTTCCTTCATGATCTATCTGGCTATCTATCTACCTCTTTATATGTATACACATAGACACATATACATATATACATAAACACACACATATATATACACACATGCATGCACACACATATACAATGTGTGTATAAATAAACACACATATATGTATACATATGTGTGCATATACATATATGTACAGTACATGTATGTACAATACATATATGTATGTATATGTATTTACACACACAATGTGTAACTGTATATGGGCGAATTTCTTTTTCCACAGGAGTATGGAAGCTTTGTTTCTCCTTCAGCCATCTCTATGTTTTTTTTCTGTTTCTTCCTGTATCTTCTATCCTCAGCTCTCATTTGCTTATCTTTTCCTTTCTATAGCTGGAAAACATGAGTGTTTCATTGTTGGAGGAGAATATTAGACAATATAAGATTTGAAAGGCTATTTAAAAATCTCCATAGCACTATGGCCTGCATGATAACTTTTGCTCACTCTTTCTGATCTATGTATTGTGTTGATTGTAAGGACTAAGTTGGAGATGTAAGAATTTAAGTTCTTCACATTTTTTAATCTTATGTAGAGATTCTGTTTTGATTCAAGTGAATTCATCTTTAAGTATTTGATATCTAGTTTATAAATTCTTTAATTTGAGCATATTTGTGGCAGAAGTTCCAGGAAAACATATACTCTACCATCTTGCTAATCATGTGACTCATTTTCTTCCTCAATGATAATATGTGTGTGTGTGTGTGTGTGTGTGTGTGTGTGCAGTATCATAAGAGAACAATAGATTACCTTGTTCTGTGTCTCCTGGGTAGGAACAGAGTCAGAGGATTTAGATTTTGTTAGGTTCATTACTTCCTTTGTATCATGGGAGAAAATATTTACATGGGAAAAAGTGCAAAATTTAAGACTAGAACTCTGAAAATGTATATTTCTTGTGTAAATATACATGCAGAAAGAAAAATTGTAGATAGATATAAGAGCAATTTTTAAAAAGCATGATATTTGCTCTTCATGGGTAAAAAGTACAAACACGCAAAATGTATTAATTTACCACTATGGTTAAAGTACCCAAACATACCCTTGTATAGACCTACAAAAGAAAAAAATTGAAATAATCACATAATTATATATTATCACGGCACATTATTTTTATATTTGCAACGAAGTTTTTTTTAATTTTTTATTTTTACTTGAATATCAAGCAGATAGCATCTTCTATGTATGTAGGTTTGATATAACATTGAGATAATTGTTTCTTTTTTCAGTAACCTTTTCTTCCAATACCTGCTTTGCAATGTTTGTTTAATAAACCAATATAATGGAAAATTCAAAGCATTCACTCATAATTTTCCTTAATAATATGCATAATAATATATACATATTTTGCTATATTATCATGTAGGAAATGGCATAAGCCATGAAGGTAAAAACAGTCTTTTTGTAGCAAATGATAACTATTTGAAATGCTGGTCTAGATAAAGTCAGGCAAGTTGGATTTTATCCTTTGGGACCAAACAGATGGATTGTATATGCCAGATGAACATTAGAAAAAAAATCTAGGAAATCTCATATGTTACAGTTTTGAATGCAAAGGGATAATATAATAGACATGTAGAGCACTTACAAAGTAAATTAAAGTAAAAAAAGATGGTATGTTATAGTATAATGGGTTTTGAATTTAGGTCCATATTTTGGTTCAGCTGTTTTCTATTGGTATCAAATTCCCTCAGTTTTCTCATTTATGAAGTGAAAGGTTTTGGTTAAGGTCTTTCGATTCCATTTTAGATATAGATCCATGAGCTCCCAATATTATATGGCTGAAGATGTTTGATTCATAAGGACAAATTCATTGTCAAAACTACGTGATCTTATTTAATGTTTCCTGAGTATTCTTTCCCTTTTGTCCCCAAGTGAAGCCATGTCTCATTTCATTTCTATTACAAAGTCTTTCTATTATATTTTTAGTGTCATCAAAGAAAATAAAATCATTCACAGAACCTCTGCAATAAATGATTTTTTGCAATCCCTAATGGTATTAGAACTCTAAAAGAACATTTGTTTTATTACTATTAGAATGTATATATTTCATCTTTATAAGATATCTTAAAATAGCTCCCTTGTATTTAGTTTTTGGATTGTTGTTTTCTAATTTTTGTATTTCTAAATTAATTACTCACTTCTAATCTTATCACTAGGAATTTTTAGAAGTCCTCTATTTAATTAAATGTCCATTTTTCCCTTTACTCCATAGGATTATATTCATTCATATATTCATTATATTCATTCACATGCCATTTTATATTTGGTGAATTACTTTTTATTATACAACTATGCCTTTCTACCTTTTAGAATATTGCATCCTGTACACTCTACTAAATCTATTATGATTAGCATGATGGTTCCAAAGTATTAGAATTATTTCTTATTCCTTACTCTGTAGTTTTCTTTTTTCCTGGAAGTCCTGGATATTAGGTGTGATGTATTTGGAAATTTTCATTTTAACCTTTGTTTTAGAAAATATTGTAGAGGGGGAGGAGCCAAGATGGCAGAGTAGAAAGACTCATGTATGCTAGCTCCAAATCCACAGCCCATAAATTTCCTGTAAGAAGAACTTCCCACAAATTCTGGATCACTGCAAGGTGCACAGAAACACAGTGGAAGAAATTTCCATTCCAGAGAGCCCTGGAGAGCTGTCCCCAGGGTTCCGTCCTGCCCCAGAAAGTGGAGCCCACCACAGCGCTGCCCTGGCCTCGGCCCCAGAGGAGCAGATCCGAGAAGGCTTCAGGGACGGAAGGCCCGTAAGGTTCCCTCCGCCCACAGACTCAACAGGTCAGTGAGAGAGACGTCTGGGCTGGCTGAGAGGGAAGCAGGGTGTCTCCGTGTCTCGGGCCCCCTTTGGAGGCAGCAGCAGGGGCAGCGGCAGAGGCAGCGGTGGTGGCCCAGGACAGGAGGCAGCAGCAGGCAGAAGTTCAAGTCTCTCCATAAACTCCCTGAGGGAGCTAAGCCTGGGAGACCGCCCTGCCCCTACCCACCGCATTACTGAAAGTCTCTGCATAAAGCCCCTGAGGGAACTGGGCCTGGGAGGTGGCCTGCCCCAAGCCGAGCACCAGAATTTAAGCTCACATTGAATAGCAGCCACGCTCGCCATGGATAGCCTTGAGACTGGGAAGCAGCATTTGAATCTCAGACTCCAAGCACTAGCTGGGCAGAACGAGGCAGAGGTGGAGAGGAATCTCAGAAGTCAGGTAACTGGCTGGGAAAATGCCCGGAAAAAGGAAGCAGAATAAGACCATAGAGAGCTACTTTATTGGGGAAGAGATGTTCCTTCCCCACTTCATTTTTGATGACGAAGTACAATGCCTGCCATCGGAGAAAGACGGGGAGGTCAGGGCCTCTGTATCCCAGACATCCAAGAAGGATGTGTGGTGGGCTCAGGCCATGGAAGAGCTCAAAAAGGATTTTGAAAGTCAAGTTAGACAGGTGGAGGAAAAACTGGGAAGAGAAATGAGAGAGATGCAAGAAAAGCATGAAAAACAGGTCAATACCTTGGTAAAGGAGACCCAAACAAATGATGAAGAAAATAACACCTTGAAAAATTGGCTCACTCAATTGGCAAAAGAGGTTCAAAAAGCCAATGAAGAGAAGAATGCTTTCAAAAGGAAAATTAGCCAAATGGAAAAAGAGGTTCAAAAGCTCACTGAAGAAAATAGTTCTCTCAAGATTGGAATGGAACAGATGGAGTCTAATGACTTTCTGAGAAACCAAGAAATCATGAAACAAAACCACAAGAATGAAAAAAATGGAAGAGAATGTGAAATATCTCACTGGAAAAGCAACTGACCTGGAAAATAGATCCAGGAGAGACAGTTTAAAAATTATGGGACTACCTGAAAACCATGATCATAAAAAGAGCCTAGACATCATCTTTCATGAAATTATCAAGAAAAACTGGCCTAAGATTCTAGAACCAGACGGCAAAATAAGTATTGAAGGAATCCATTGATCACCACCTGAAAGAGATCCAAAAAGAGAAACTCCTAGAAACATTGTGGCCAAATTCCGAGTTCCCAGGTCAAGGAGAAAATATTGCAAGCAACTAGAAAGAAACAATTCCAGTATTGTAGAAATAAAATCAGGATAACAGAAGATCTAGCAGCTTCTACATTAAGGGATCAAAGGGCATGGAATAGGATATTCCAGAAGTCAAAGGAACTAGGGCCCAAACCAAGAATCACCTACCCAGCAAAACTGAATATAATGCTTCAGGGGAAAATATGGTCTTTCAATGAAACAGAGGACTTTCTAGCATTCTTGATGAAAAGACCAGAGCAGAAAAGAAAATTTGATTTTCAAACACAAGAATCAGAAGAAGCATGAAATAGTAAACAGCAAAGGGAAGTCATAAGGGACTTAGCAAAGGTGAACTGTTTACATTCCTACATGGAAAGATAATATTTGTAACTCTTAAAACGTTTCAGTATCTGGGTAGTTGGTGAGACCACACACAGGTGTACACACACACACATGTACATGCTTACACGCACACACATACACACAAGCATGCACACACAGACACAGAGCACAGAGTGAATTGAATAGGATGGAACCATATCTTAAAAGAAATTAAGGTAAATGGTGGGAGGAGAGAGGGTGTAGTGGAATGGGGTTAATTATATCTCATTCAAGAGGCAAGCAAGAAACTTTTTAGTGGAGGGAAAAAGAGGAGAGCTGAGGAAAAAACCATGCAGTTTACCCTCATCACATTCGACTAAAGGAAGAAGTAAAATGCACATTCATTTTGGTATGAAAACCTATCTTACAGTACAGAAAAATAGGGAAGAAGGAAATAAGCAGGGAGGGAGGGATAATGGAAGGGAGGGCAATGGGAGAAGAGAGCAATTTGCCATCAACACTCTCGGGGAGGGACAGGATCAAAAGACAGAACAGAAACAATGGGGGGCAGAATAGGATTGAGGGAAATACAGTTAGTCTTATACAACACGACTGTTGTTGAAGTCATTTGCAAAACTACACAGTACCTATATTGAACTGCCTGCCTTCCCAAAGGGAATGGGTGGGGAGGGAGGGATGGGGAGAATTTGGAACTCAAAGTTTTAGGAACAACTGTTTAGTATTGTTCTTGCTACTAGGAAATAAGAAATACAGTTAATGGGGAATAGAAAGTCATCTGGCCCTATAGGACAAAAGAGAAGGTGGGGACAAGAGAAGGAAGGGATGATAGAAGAGAGGGCAGTTTGGTGATAGGGAAAATTAGAATGCTTGGTGTATTGGGGTGGGGGAGGGGATAAATGGAGAGAAAATTTGGAACCCAAAATTTTGTGAAAAAGAATGTAAAAAGTTAAATAAATAAATTTATAAAAAAAAAGAAAATATTGTATTTTAATTTTGCTTTCTTGTTCTACTCTAGCTAGTAAGTTTTCTTTACAATTTCTTGGAAAATCATATCCAAACTTTTATGGTCATACTTCTCAGGTAAGTGAATGATTCTTAAATTGTCTCCATTTTCCATGTTTCCCAGTTGTTTCTGTTGGGAAATATATTATCTTTTCTTCTTTTTCGTCTTTTGACTTTGGTTGAATACTTCCTATCATCTCAGGAACTCTAACTTATGTTTGATGCAATCTAGTTTTCATGTAACCTGTTGATTGGATAAGGATTGCATCTCTGTTGCTAAGCTAAACATTTTCTTCTTAAATGTTTCCCCCATAACTTTCATATTATTTTGAATCCTTTCATCCTACATTCACATATCATTTATACTATTTTTTTAACATAGAAAAACCACAGCATGGAGCCAAAATAGCCAAAGATAACTTAGCATGTAAGTAGAAAAAGTCTGCTGAACCTACATAAGAGAAGAGCTTGGTCTAGCTCTAGCCCCCAGGTGATGGTGGCTGTGGCAGTAGCTGCTTCTGGAACCCTTGACTCACAGACAGAAGGAGGGTAAAGAAGCTTATCAGATGGGTACTGTGGAGATCTCTTTGCTCGTGCTGAGGTAGGATTCTCTTCCTTTGTCCATGCCTGGATCTCGGTCCAATTCAGAGTGCCAGTCCTGGGGTGAGGAAGAACACTTGCACGGCAGAATTTTTGGCAGTGGGAGAGAGGGAAACTTCCTCACAGTTCCATGGCAGAAAAGAATATTTATGGTCACACAAAGACCAGATTACAGTCAAGATTATAGTGAACACCTCTACTTTTCTCAGACTACCTTGGAAGAATCGAAAATTTCCAGGTCCCTAGAAGTATTTCTGAAAACAGCTTCACAAGACCACTGAAACTTTGGACACACTGGAAACAAGACCTAGCTTAACAAAGTATAAAAAGTCAGGCAATTATTTGGAAAATTGAGCAAACAGTGGGAAAAACTCTGAATAGAGAATCTTAATTTGGTGCCAAAGAAGACCAAAACATACAGACAGATGAAGACAATTCAATCAAAGCTCCCAAAACAGAGGCACACAAGAAAAATATGAATTGGTCTCAGGTCATAGAAGAGTTCAAAAGGGATTTTGAAAATCAAGTAAGAGAAGTAGAGGAAAAATACAGAACAGAAATGAAAGCTATACAGGAAAATCATGAAAAAATAAATCAAACTTGTTATGTCAAACTTGCTAAAGGAGATTCCCCCCTCCCCATAATACTGAAGAAAATAACACTTCAAAAAAAGATTAACTCAAATGGCAAAAGAGGTGCAACAAGTCAACGAGGAGAATAAAGGCTTAATAAGCAGGATTGGACAAATGGAAAAATAAATTCAAAAGCTGAATGAAGAAAATTCATTTAAAATTGGAATAGAGCAAATGGAAGCTAAGGACATTCTGAGAAATCAAAAAATTACGAAACAAAACCAAAAATAGAGGACAAAGTGAAATATCTCATTGGAAAAAAATGACCTGAAAATAGATCCACCAGAGATTATTTATAAATAATTGTACAACCTGAAAGCCAATCAGTAATAAGTTATTTCAAGGGGATAGATAGATAGATAGATAGATAGATAGATAGATAGATAGATAGATAGATAGATAGATAGATAGATCGATGGATGGATGGATGGATGGATGGATGGATGGATGGATGGATGGATGAATTGATAGATAAATAGATAAATATCTATAGATAGACAGACAGACAGATAGATAGATAGATAGATAGATAGATAGATAGATAGATAGATAGATAATGAATTGAGGGAGGAATAGAATGGAGGGAAATATGGTTTTTCACAATATGAAAATTATGGAAGTGTTTTACATGAGTAAACATGTGTAACCTCTTGAATTGTTTGCTTTCTCAAGGAGCATGGGTGCTGATGGAGAAAGAGAGAGAATTTGGAACTGAAAGTTTTAAAATTAAATGTTAAAAATTGTTTTTATGTGCAACTAAAAAGTAAGATATACAGGCAATGGGGTATAGAAAGCTATCCCTACAAGAAAATGTAAGGGGAAGGGTATAACAGAAGGGGGATGGTGATAGAAGAGAGGGCAATTGCGGGAAGGAGTAATCAGAATGTATGCCATCTTGGTGTAGGGTGACAAAATTGGGAAGAAAATTTGGAACTCAAAATCCTGTGGAAGTGAATGTTGAAAACTAAAAATAAATTAATGAAAAGAAATGAAAAACAGAAGCAAAAATGTCTTCTTTAATTTAATCTGTTAATGCTAACTGCTCATGTGACTAAGTTTAATTTATTCTTATGGCTTTGTTTCTAAATATTTTGAAGTTAATATTTGTTGGGGGAAAGGATTATTGTCTTATGAATCTTTGCCATGATAACAGATTTTTTGTCTTTTGTTATTTTTGTGATTGTTTTTGAAGTCTAATTCTTCCTGTCTTAATTCACAAAATGGGATTTCATGTTATGGCCAAGTTTTGCATGTGCTTATTTGGAAAATAATGGTTCTGTGGTATCTAGGTTTATCAATCTAGAGGCCTTCCTCTACATGTTCTGGACATTTTTTACTATTTTCTTCAAGAAAATCAAGGATAGCTTCATCTAGGATCTGAATGCTTTCATCAGACACTTTGCAACCTGGTCACACAAGCCCTGAGCCCGAAAATGCTCAAATTGGATTTTCCACGAGATCCTAAGTTATATCTAAGCAATGAAATTGCCAGAATGCTTTTGAGTGGAGTTCCATTATACAAATGCTAGTCCCAAATCCTTTCAGCTAGCTGTAAGTTTCTTAGGGTATAGAACTAGAGTCCTAAATGCTAACTGATTGTGAGATACCTTGTCTGGATTTGGAGGAGTACCTCTATGACCCTGAAAGCTAGGACTTAAGATGTTATTCACTTTCTGAATTAGAAGGGACAGACTTTGACCCTGATACCAAATATATTTGTTCAAAGTCCTTTTTTAATGAGCATCTAAATCCAGGATCTTGGTCCTTTTCTTGGGAAGGAAGGACATAGAGTATGTGAAATTATTATCTTCATTGTATAATGAAATTCCTATATCTATTGAGGATTTTGTCTTCACAATAAAAATAAGACTGTGGGGAAGTATATGATATATGTTAGCAGAATGAAACATAAAAACTATGAATTGTATGAAATAATTGTTTTAGATGATATATAGAAAACATAATAAAAGCAATAAACAAGAATAACTTTAAAATACTGATTATGAAACATACTTTTTGCCATTTGATTGAGGTGCTGAACTAGAGATGCAAAATAAGATACATTTTATAAGACATGTTTAATGCTTTGGATTATTTTACTAGCCTGATACTTACTTATGACAAAGCATTAGTTTTCAAAGAATTGAGATCATTGGGAGAAGATGGTGATAGAGATCAATACACAAAATGAACCTTTATTAAAAAATGAGTTGTGCAAAAAAAGTACTTCTTTACTTTGCTGAATTACATTCACACATGTGTATACATTCCTAAAATTATATTTTTCTTTAAAATTCTTGTATTAATTTTTAAAAAATGAGTTTCAAAACCTTTCCCCCTCTCCAGCACCTTTCCCCTTCATTGAAAAGGGAGGCACTATGTTATAAACCACGTATATTAAGTCATGCAAAGCATATTTCCATATTAGACATGTTGCAAAAAAAAAGACAAGAATAAAGAGGGTGGTGAAAACAGGTATACTTCAACCAGTACTCAGAGTTCATAAATTCTTTGTGTGGAATTACATTTTTAAATTTATATGTCAAAATTTATTTTCTTTGAAAAACCTTCTTTGTTAATTAATTTATTTATTTTTAGTTTTCAACATTCATTTGCAAAAATTTTGAGTGTCAAATTTTCTCCTCACCAATCCCCTCCCTGTAGCAAAAGAAAAGATGCATTCCTATTACCCTGTCCCCCAGTCTTCCCTCCATTCTACCATGCCCATCCCTTCCTTAATCCACATCTACTCTATTTACTTGTAGGGCAATATAGAATTCTATACCTTTCTTCCTTATTTTCCAGTTTCATATAAAAGTAATTTTTAATATTTGTTTCTAAAACTTTGAGTTCCAACTTCTCACACTTGCTCCCTGCTTACCCATCCCCACTGAGAAGGCAAGCAATTCAATATAGGCTATATAGGTGTGGTTATGCAAAAAGACTTCTATAAAATTCATATTGTGAAAGACTAACTATATTTCCTTCCATCCTATCCTGCCCTCTATTTATTCATTCTCTTTTTTGACCTTGTCCTTCCCCAAAAATGTTCACTTCTAATTACCTCCTCTTCCTATTTGCCCTTCCTTCTATTATCCCCCAACACACCCCACTAGACTCCTTCTCCTCTACTTTCCTGCAGTGTAAGATAGATTTTCATGCCAAATTGAGTTTGCATGTTTTTCCCTCCTTAAGCCAAATATGATGAGAGTAAGCTTCACTTTTTCCCTCTCACCTCCCCCCTTTTCCCCTCCATTGAAAAAGCTTTTTATTCCCTCTTTATGGGAGATAATTTGCCCCATTGCATTTCTTGCTTTCTCTTCCCAATATACTCCTCTCTTGCCACTTAATTTTATTTTTAAGATATCATCTATTCCTATTCAACTCACCCTGTGCTCTCTATTTTTTATGTGTATAATCCTTCCAACTACCCATGTACTGAGAAAAGTCTCAAGAGTTACACATATTATCTTGCATATAGGAATATAAACAGTTCAACTTTAGTAAGCCCCTTATGATTTTGCTTTCCTGTTCACATTTTCATTTTTCTCTTGATTCTTGTGTTTGAAAGTCATATTTTCTATTTGGCTCTGGTCTTTTCATCAAGAATGCTTGAAAGTTCTCTATTTCATTGATAGACTATTTTTTCCCCTGATGTTTTATGCTCAATTTTGCTGAGTAGGTGATTCTCGATTTTAGTCCTAGTTTGTTTGAATTCTGGAATATTATATTCCAAGTCCTTCAGACCGTTAATGTAGAAGCTTTAAAATCTTGAGTTATCCTGATTTTATTTCCACAATGCTCAAATTGTTTCTTTCTGACAGCTTGTAATATTTTCTCCTTGACCTGGGAACTCTGGAATTTGACTAAAATATTCCTACTAGATTTTCTTTTCAGATCTCTTTCAGGAGGTGATCAGTGGTATCATTCAATAGTTCTTTTACCCTCTGTTTCTAAAATATTAGGGCCATTTTCCTTGAAAATTCCATGAAAGATGATGTCTAGGATGTTTTTCATCATTGCTTTCAGATAGTCTCATGATTTTTAAATTATCTCTCCTGGATCCATCTTCCAGGTCAGTTGCTTTTCCACTGAGATATTTCATATTGTCTGTTTTCTTTTTAATTCCTTTGGCTTTGTTTTAATTTTTTTTTCATTTTTTCATAAAGTCATTAGGTTCCATCCACTCCATTATTATCTTCAAGAAATTATTTTCTTCATTGAGCTTTTGAACCTCCTTTTCCATCTGGTGAATTCTGCTTTTAAGGGCAGTCTTCTCTTCATTGGCTTTTTGGATCTCTTTTGTCATTTTGGTTAGTCTAATTTTTACAGTGTTATTTACTTCAGCATTTTTTGAGTCTCCATTAGCAAGCAGTTGACTCATTTTTCATAATTTTCTTGCATCACTCTCATTTCTCTTCCCAATTTTTGCTGTACTTCTCTTACTTGATTTTCAAAATCCTTTTTGAACTCTTCCATGGCCTGAGATCAATTATTTTTTTTTTCTTGGAGGCTTTGGATGGAGGAGCTTTTCTTTGTTTTCTTCTGTTTGCATGCTTTGGTCTTCCTTGTCAACAAAATAAGATTCTATAGGCTGATTCTTTTTTTGGTTTCCCCAGCCACTTACTTGACTTTTGAGCTCTTTGTCAAGGTATTTCTCTGCTTCCAGTGGGGATGTTGTATTCCCAGTAAATTGATCTTCCCACAGTCTCTGGTAATAGAGCTCCAAAAATAGCTGCTACAGGTGCCCTGCTGCTGATGTGGTTTCCATGGATTCCTCTGCCCCCTCCTCCTAGACCACTCCACTCTCCTGCACTCATAGATTTTCCCACTGACCTTCCAATTTATCCTCAGTGTTTTGGGGTCATGAAGTCTGGAAACCACCACAGCTGTAAGAGATTCAGTCTCCCCAAGGTATGCTCAGATCACCTCTGTGCATTTGCTGCCCACACTGCACTGCCCCCTGCCCCCTCTGTGGTGCAATAGACACTTCCTGTGGACCACATGCTGTCTTGAGCTGGAAATTTTCTTCGCCCATAATTCTGTCCATTCTGTAGCTCCAGAATTTCTTTAGAGTCATTTTTGTAGGTATTTCACTTGTTAAGGGACAGAGCTATAGAAAGTGCATGCTGTTATTCCACCATCTTGGCTCCTCCTTTGGAAAATCTTCTTGCTGTCCTTCTTTGTAAGTGAAAAGGTTTGTATCTGTGAAACATTGTAAAGTTCATAATTTTAAAAAATTAATGAAGGAATGGTACCTGGGAATTCATTTAATGAGAAATAGAAATATTATAGCAAGTGCACATGGAAAGTTAATAAAAATACTTAAAGCAAGGCTTTAAGACTGATAGATCAGTTTTTGAGAGTTTGTAAAAAAACATGAGCAACAATTGCATGTGATGAGGAAATTAGATAACATGCTATTGGTAAGATTGACTCAATTCAGTGAGATCACAGAAGAATTGAATTAAAAAATAAAATAACTTATTTTTAACCAATTATGTGTAAAAACATTATAAAATTTGAAAAAAAACTTTAAAAATTTTGAAATCCTAATTGTCTTCCTCTCTCAATCTTCATTAAGAAGACTATCAATTTGATACAGATTCTACCTATAAAGTCCTGCAAAATTCATTTTCATATTAGTCATGTTGAATAAGAAAGCACAGATAAAAGATACAAAAAAGGAAAAGAAATTTTAAAATATGTTTTGATTTGCATTCAGATTACTTCATTTCTTTCCCTGGAGATGGACAACATTTTAATCATAGTTCAGAATTGTTTTAGATTATTGTATGTATGAGAATAGCTATCATTAACTGTTGATCATCGTACAATATCACTGTCACTGTGCACAATGTTCTCTTCATCTTACTTACTTTGCATCAGTTTATGTAAGTCTTTTTTTTTTTGAAAGTATTCCATCACAATCAGTTTTATAGTCCCTTGAGAATAGTTTCAATTTGTGCTTCAGAAGAGTTGGATCAATTCGCAAAACTAGTAGTACATTTTACTTCCAAATTTCCCACTTCCTATCCAACATTTACCATTTTCCTTTTCAGTCACATTGGACAATCTAATAAGGGTGAGGTAATAGTCCAGAATTATTTTAATTTGTATTTCTCTAATCAGTAGTGATTGAACATTTTGTCACATGATTAGAGATATTTTGGATTTCTTCATCTGAATACTGTCATTTTCCTATTCTTTGACCATTAATCAACTGAGGAATGATAGGAAATTTGACTCAGTTATGTATGTGTGTGTGTGTATGTATATATGTATATATATATATATATATATGTATACACACATATGGGTGTGTATTTATAAGTACATATGCATGTGCATACCTATGTATGTATGTATGCATGTATATATTCTTGTATTTGGGAAATATGACCTTTATCTGAGAAAGATACTACAAAAAATATTTCCCCAATTTTCTTCTTTATTTTTTTATCTTTGCTCAATTACCTTTCTACTGCAAAAACTTTCAAAATTAATATTTTTTTAAATTATCTATTTTACATGTTGTGATGATCTCTCTCATTGTTTTGGTCAAAAATTATTTCCTTATCCATTGATCTGAGAGGTCAGCTATTCTATATTTCCCCAATTTGCTTTTAGTATCACTTTTTGTTTAATAATGAATCATAGGCCCATTTTGACCTTATCATGGTATATAATGTGAGGTGTTGATATATAGCTTGTTTCTGCCAAACTGCTTTCCTGTTTTCCCAGTACTTTTGTCAAACGATGTGTTCTTATTTCAAAATTTTGCATATTTGCACTGTCAAACATCATATTACCATGGTCACTCACTATTGTGTATTGTGTACGTATTCTATTGATCTACCACTCTTTTTTAGCCAGTCCAAGGCTGTTTTGATGAATTTTATCAATTTGACTAAATTTCTTAAATCATTATTTTGTAATTTGATTGGTTTAGCATTATAATAAATTAATTTAAGTAAATTGATATTTTATTGTATTTGGTTTGGCCTACCCGAGGGTAATTAACATTTTTCCAGTTATTTAGATAGGATTCTATTCATATGAAAAGTGTTTCATAATTGTGTTCATATAATTCCTGGATTTGCCTTGGTAGGTAGACTCCCAATTCATTTATATTATTCACTGTATTTAAAATACAATTTGTTGATCTCTCTTGCTGGTGGATATTTTTTTGCTAATAAATAGAAATGCTGATGATTCAGAGTAGTTGATTTTTATGTCTTGCAACTTGGTTAAAGTTAATTATTTCAATTAGGTTTTTGGTAGATTCTTTAAGCATTCTTCAAGGAGATCATCATATTGTCTGGAAAGAGTGACAACTTTGTTTCCTTATTACCAATTCTAATTCCTTCAATTTGTTTTTCTTCTCATATTCTTATAGATAGCCTTTCTAGTGTACTATTGAAAAATAGCATGATAATGGGCATCTTTGTTTTACCCCTGATCTTATTTGAAAGGCATCTAACTTTTCCTTGTTATAGATAATGTTTGATAGATTCAAAGATAAGTATGTAACTATTACACATTATTTTCAGGAAAATCTTATTTACCCTTATACTTTTTACTATTATAATAAGAAAGACTTTTATGCATCAATCGATATAATCATATGATTTTTGTAGGTTTTGGTGTTGATATGGTCAATTATGATAATACTTCTCCTAATACTGAAATAACCCTTTACCTCTGGTATGAATTCCACATGGTTATATCGTTTGACTTTTCTGTGACCTATAATGCTGTAATGTTCTTGGTAATATTTTATTTATATTTTGTACAACAATTACAGAAATTGGTCTTCAGTTTTCTTAGTTTTTACTCTTTCTAATTTGGGTATCATCATATTTACGTGTAAAAGGAATTTGAAAGGACTTACAAATTACCTATTTTTCCAAATGGTTTAGCTTGAATTCCAATTAAATTTTCTTTAGATGTTTATTATAATTCATTTAATTATCTATCTTATTTTGGTTATTAAATTCATTGATGATTTGTTTTACTAAGCTAGGTTTATTAAAGTATTTTATTTCATTTTGTATTGGCCTGGACTATTTACATGTTTTAAAAAATATTCATCAATTTCTTTTAGATTTTTAGGTTTGTTGGTTAGGAACAATACCTCCAAATAATTGCTTTAATTTCCTTTCATTGGTGTTGTTAACTTGAATACAGGTCAATAGAGAAAAACTGAAGTCTTCAATCAAGGCAAGGGACTTGCCACATAACAGTTCTGGGGTACCCAAGAAAGGGGTTGGGAAGAGCATCTGTACAAGGCACTGAGGTAGGAGAAATGGCCAACTTGTATGTCAAAGGGATTTGGGGTATCTCACAGTTTCACAAGGTAAATTATTTTGCATAACAAGCAAAACTTCATAATAAAAGTTTGAGAACATCTGAGGAAAAGTTTGAGACATTTTCCAAATCATAAGCTGGGAGTGAAAATAGCTGATCTATCTCAGGAAATTCATAGGTGCAGGAAAAAAGACAAGGTCATATTGAGTCAGCTGAGCTTGAAAATGGTGAATTCATTCTTTGGATTTTTTTAGGTTTGCTGTTTTCCATCTCTAACTCAAATTAATTGATGGCTTATTTATTCTATTATTTTATTAAAATTCTTTGTTTCCTTCACTAGTACAGTAATTTTCTTGCTTTCAATTTTACTTATCTCTTCTTTTATATTCATGATTTCTGATTTGGCACTTTATTTGGAATTTTTCTAGGTTTTTATTTTCTGGTTGCATGCCAAATATATTGATCCACTCTTCTATTTCATGTATGTAAGTATTTGGAGATATGTGATTTCCCCTAAGCATTGCTTTGGCTTATCTCATAAGTTTTAGTATGTTGTCTCATTGTTGTCCTTCTCTATGATGAAATTATTGATTGTTTCTATGAATTATTTTTTGATCCATTCCTCTTTAGGAATAGATTATTTAATTTCCATTTATTTTATCTGTGGTTTCATAGCACATTATTAAATGAGATTTTTCTTGAGTTACAAACAAAAAAGATTGACAACACTTCTGGAGGCTTTTTTTGTTTGTTTTTTTGCATTTGGTTGTGAGACTTTTATGTTCTAAGAAATGGTCAATTTTGTGTAGGTGTCATATACCGCTGAGAAAAAGGTATATTCCTTTCTATTCTGATTCAGTTTTCTCTGGAAGTATATCCAATTTAGAATTTAAAAAAAATTATATTCATCCCTTTAACATTTTTGCGTTTGTATTTTTTTGTTAGATTTATCTAGTCGTGAAAGAAGAGAGTTGGGGTTCCACTCTAAAATAGTTTTATCGTATATTTCTTCCTATATCTCATTTTGTTTCTTTAAGACTTTGAATTCTGTACCATTTGTGTGTGTGAGAGTTATATTATTTAACAGCTGACAGTACATTTAGAAATTAGTAATAATTTTCTTGCTATTCTTTTTTAATTAGATCCATTTTTGTGTTTTTCTTTGCCTGAAATAATGATAGCTACCCCTGGCTTTTTAAAAAAATTCAACTGAATCCTTATACATTCTGTTGCAGCCTCTTACCTTTACTCTCTATGTGGTTCTTTGTTTCAGGCATGTTTCTTGTAAACAACTTCTTTAAGATACTGGTTTTCATACTCCTCTGCTGTCTACTTCTATTTTATGAGGGTTTTCATCCCATTCATATTCATAGTTATAATTACTGTGTATTTTTTCCTCCATCTTATTTTCCACTGTTTATTCTTCTCTTTCTCCTTTTATTCTATCTCCCTGGAAAAAGTTTTTGCTTTGACCACTGCCTCTCCTGGTGTACCCTCTTTCGTTCTAGTCCCATTTCTCTAGTTCCCCTCTCCTCCTTCTTCCATGTGGGATAAGATAAATTTCTCCTTCCAAATGAGTGTGTATATTACTCTATTTGATGCAGTTCCAATTAGAGTAAAGTTTAACCATTGTCTGCATTCTCCAATCATGCTCTCCAATATAAAATATCTTCCCTTCATCCATTTTATGTGGGATCATTTCCTTAATTTACTTCTACATTCCCCCTTCTCCCTGTATATTCCTCTTTTTCACCTCCTTATTTTATGTTTTATATCATCCTTTCAGAGTTATGTCATAATCTGGAGAATCTAGATAGTGTAGTGGATAGAGAACCAGTGCAGGTGTCAGGAAGACCTGAGTTCAAATCTCACCTCAGACACTTGACACACACTAGCTGTGTGATCTTGGGCAAGTCACTTAACCCCAATTTCCTCATCCTGGTACATCTTCAGTCATCCTGATGAATATCTGGTCACTGAATTCAGACGGCTCTGGAGGAGATGTGAAGCTGGTGACCTGCACAGCCCTCCCTCACTGAAAGCAAAGTCAAGTGGAAGTCATGTCATTATTTCTCTGATGGCAACAAAGGATGAACAACCACACACATCCATGCACACACATAACTCATAATCTGGCCCTCTGTCTCTGTCTCTGTATACTCTTTCTAACTGCTTGAATGATAAGAAAATCCTTGGAGTTATAGGTGCAATCTTTCATGTAGGAATAGAAAGAGTTGAATTTTATGGAATTCTTTTTTGCTTTCTCTTTCTTGCTTTTCTTTTATTCTTCTCTTGGGCTTTGTATTTAAAAGTTAAATTCTCTACAAAACTCTCTCCTTCAGGAATGCTTGAAAATCTTCTTCATTAAATGCTCATTTTCAATTAAAATATTATATTTTGTTTTGCTGGGTGATGCTTTGTTGTAATGCTAGTTTGTTGATTTGTACTCCAGCATATCATGTTCCAAGACATTTCCTACTTCAATTTTGAAGTCACAAAATCTTGTGTGCTTTTGATCATGATAATACAATTGTTACTTCCTGGATGTTTGCAATATTTTCTCCTTGACCAAGGTGCTCTGAAATTTCACTACAATATTCTTGGGAGTTTCCTTCCGGGATCTCTTTCAGGAGATAGCTGATAATTCTCTCCATTTGTATTTTACTCTCAAGTTTTAAGGTACTAGGGTAGTTACCTTGATAATTTCTGAAAAAATGATGTCTAGCCTTTTTTTATGATGGCTTTCATATAGTCATTAAATCATTTCTCCTTGACCTATTTTCCTGCTCAGTTGTACTTCCACTGAAATATTTGAGATTTTGTTCAATATTTTCATTCTTTTCATTTTATTTTGTGTTTTTTATGTCTCTTAAAGTCATTTTCTTCTAGTTGTTCAGCTCTTATAGGTTTTGGGTTTTTTTGGATATATAAATTTATTTATTTAACTTTTTTTACATTCATTTTCAAAAAATTTTGGGTTCCAAATTTTCTCCCCATTTATGCCCTCCCCCACTCCAATGCACCAAGCATTCTAATTTCCCCTAACACCAATCTTCCCTCTCTTCTATCATCCCTCCCTTCCTTGTCCCCATTTTCTCTTTTGTCCTGTAGGGCCAGATGACTTTCTATTCCCCATTACCTGTATTTCTTTTTTCCTAGTAGCAAGAACAATACTAAACCGTTGTTCCTAAGACTTTAAGTTCCAATTTCTCCTCACCCCTCCCTCCCCAAACATTCCCTTTGGAAAAGCAGGCAATTCAATATAGGCCATATCTGTGTAGTTTTGCAAATGACTTCCTGATAGTCGTGTTGTGTAAGACTAAATATATTTCCCTCCATCCAATCCTACACCATTGTTTCTATTCTCTCTTTTGATCTTGTCCCTCCCCAAGGGTGCTGACTTCAAATTTCTCCCTCCTCCCATTGCCTTCTCTTCCATCTTTCCCCCCCCCACCCTGCTTATCTCCTTCTCCCCCACTTTCCTGTATTATAAGATAGGTTTTCATACTAAAAAGAGGGTGTATTTTATTCCTTCCTTTAGTGAAATGTGATGAGAGTAAACTTCATGTTTTATTCCTCAGCTCTCCTCTTTTCCCTCCACTAAAAAGCCTCCTGTTTGCCTCGTCTGTGAGAGAAAATTTGCCCCATTGCATTTCACCTTCTCTTATCCCAATACATTTCTCTTATGCATTTCCCTTAAGTTTTTTAAGATATGATACCATCCTATTCAATTCACTCTGTGCTCTCTGTCTCTGTGTGTGCATGCATGTATGTATGTGTGTGTAAGCACATGTGTGTGTGTAAGTTTGTGTGTAATCCCACAAACTACCCAGATACTGAAAAATTTCAAGAGTTACAAATATTATCTTTCCATGTAGGAATGTAAACAGTTCAACTTTGGTAAGTCCCTTATGACGTCTCTTTTTACTGTTTACTTTTTCATGCTTCTTCTAATTCTTGTGTTTGAAAGTCAAATTTTCTTTTCAGCTCTGGTCTTTTCATCAAGAATACTTGAAAATCCTCTGTTTCATTGAAAGACCATATTTTTCCCTGAAGTATTACACTCAGTTTTGCTGGGTAGGTGATTCTTGGTTTGAGTCCTAGTTCCTTTGACTTCTGGAATATCCTATTCCATGCCCTTTGATCCCTTAACGTAGAAGCTGCTAGATCTTGAGTTATCCTGATTGTATTTCCACAATACTGAAATTGTTTCTTTCTAGCTGCTTGCAATATTTTCTTCTTGACCTGGGAATTCTGGAATTTGACCAAAATGTTCCTAGGAGTTTGTCTTTTTGGATCTCTTTCAGGCAGTGATCGATGGATTCCTTCAATACTTATTTTGCCCTTTGGTTGTAGAATATGAGGGCAGTTTTCCTCGATAATTTCATGGAAGATGATATTGAGGCTCTTTTTTTGATCATGGCTTTCAGGTAGTCCCATAATTTTTAAATTGTCTCTCCTGGATCTATTTTCCAGGTCAGTTGTTTTTCCCATGAGATATTTCACATTCTCTTCCATTTTTTCATTCTTTTGGTTTTCTTTGATGATTTCTTGGTTTCTCAGAAAGTCATTAGACTCCATCTGTTCCATTCTAATTTTGAGAGAACTATTATCTTCAGTGAGCTTTTGAACCTCTTTTATCATTTGACTAATTCGGCTTTTGAAAGCATTCTTCTCCTCATTGGCTTTTTGAACCTCTTTTGCCAATTGAGTGAGCCTATTTTTCAAGGTGTTACTTTCTTCAGCATTTTTTTGTTATTGACCCGTTTTTCATGCTTTTCTTGCATCTCTCTCATTTCTCTTCCCAGTTTTTCCTCCACCTGTGAAACTTGATTTTCAAAATCCTTTTTGAGCTCTTCCATGGCTTGAGCCCACCAGACATCCACCTGGGATGTCTGGGATACAGAGGCCTCAACCTCCATGTCTTTCCCTGAAGGTAAGAATTGTTCCTTGTCATCAGAATTGAGAGGTGGGAACATCTGTACCCCATCAATGTACCTTTCTATAGTCTTATTTTTCTTCCCTTTTCTGGGAATTTTCCCAGCCAGTTACTTGACTTCTGAGTTTCCTCTGCACCCCCACCTAGATCTGCCCAGCAAGTGCTTGGGGTCTGAGATTCAAATGGGCTTTCCGCAGCAGGAGTGGCTGCTATTCAATGTGAGCTTAAGTTCTGGTGCTCGGGTAGGGGCCAGGCTGCCTCCCAGGCTCAGTTCCCTCAGGGGCTTTATGCAGAGACCTTTGGTAATGGCCCTGAACTTCTGCCTGCTGCAGCAGGAGTTCCAGGCTGCCTCCACTGCCTCTCCCTCTGCCTCTGCCACTGCCTTCTGAGGGGGCCCGAGTCATGGAGACACCCTGCTCCCCTCTAGACCAGCCCAGAAGTCTCTCTCAGTGACCTGTAGCATCTGTGGGCGGGTGGACCTTCGTGGCCATGGGAGATTCCGTCCCTGAAGCCTGCTTTGATCTTCTCTTCTGGGAACACCTGGCCAGGGCAGCACAGGGGTGGACTCTGCTGTCGGGAGTGCAACAGACCCCTGGGGATGGCTCTCCAGGGCCGTCTGGAACAGAGATATTTTCCACTGTGTTTCTGAGCACCTTGCAGTGATCCAGAATTTGTGGAGAGTTCTTTTTGCAAGAAATATATAGGCTGTGGGTTCGGAGCTAGCATACGTGAGTCTTTCTACTCCGCCATCTTGGCTCCTCCCCAACATAAGATATTTCTTAAGAGAAAGGAGTGTGGATTATATCCAAGGATCAACTACCCAGAAAAACATAGCGTAAGTAGATCCAATATCAGATTGCAAGCCATCTTGTGGAGAAAGGAGGAGAAGATGGAAAGAAAATTCAAAACTCAAAATCTTATGGAGATGAATATTGAAAACTAAAACTAAATTAGTTATAATTAATAACAAAACAGAAATTATAGTTGAAGGCAGAGATCACTGAAATATTAGAATAATGTACAACTTGAAGGCAATTCCAAAGTATTTGGCTAACAATTGTGTGTAATAAATATATTATTAGGGCAAATATGAAACAACAATAGTAATTTAGATGAGTAAATTCTATCTTTTAAAAATGTTAGTCTGATTAGAATGTGTTTACTTCTTGATGTTTTGGTCCACATTGAAAAAGAACTTGTAGTGCAAAAATGCAATTCCTCTTTGAGTAATTCATTTTCCGTTCCCCCCCCCGCCCCCCCATTTACTAGTGTAATGCTTCCTTTGTCTTCATTTTTCTTTGGTTTAAAATACTTCAAAGTCTGTTATGAATAGCACACTCTCAATAATATTTTACTCCAATCTCTGTAATTAGACCTCATTTCTATCTCTGAATGTTTACATCTTTTTAAAATGTTCAACTCTATAATTAATAAAAATAACCATGATATTTAATGTGATAAGTGAGGTTGTTGCTTGGCATGAAACTTCTTAAATTTGGTTGCCATTGAAGATAATATTATTATTATTTTCAACCTCTTGTGGAGTTATATTTTTCAAATAAAATTTATATCACAAAACTTCTATTCACAGAAATATAGCATTATATTAAGAAGGAAATCATTGAAATCTTATATTTCATGTAGAATTATTATTTTGTTATTCAAAATCAAAATATGATAGCTTCAACAGATAGATTCAATGTATTTATCAATCAAGTAATGGACAGAAAGAGAAAAAAGAACAGTATCTACCTTGAAGAAACTTACACTCTAATGGATGGAGAAATTATGCAAAAACACATACACATACATATATACAAACATATATATATATATATAAATATATAGACATACATATACACATATATACACACATATAAATATATACACATACATACACACACACATATATATATATATACATATATATAGCTACATACATGATAAATAAGAAATAACAGGTGGAAGGTATTGCAATCAATAAATGTTATTTAAAAATACTTTGGAGAAGATTGGATTTTATTTGGGATATTAAGGAAGCCAAGATGTCAGTAATAAGAATGGGAAAAGATGTCATCAAAATCAAAGTCACAATGTAGATTTTTGTTCTCTCTCTCTCTCTCTCTCTCTCTCTCTCTCTCTCTCTCACACACACACACACACACACACACACACTAATTGTACTTGTGGTATTTCCACATTTGTAGAGTAACTGTTATCTGAGAAGTGAGTTTATTTTATTGGATTTAAGGAAGTGAATAACATTGAACAGTAAAACAGTTACTATTCTTCTAATTTACGCATCTCTTTATAACTTAGATTTTATATAATTTATATTTATATACAATAAGCAACAAGGTACAGTAAATAATCTATTTTCATTAAACTATGACAATATTCCCATGTTGAGATTTGAACAGTGCCAACTCCAATTATGCATACATAATCTTATTAAATAATAGCTTGATTCATTCCTTTTCAGTTAAAGAAAATCATTTAGTTTCACTATTGTTGAATTTAATTTGAATTTTAATTGAAAAACAGTGCATGTATTTACATGATTTGTAGTAAAAAAAAAGAGACAAACAACTTTGCTTGATGTTCCCTCAGTGTGTTAGTAAATAAGAGTTTGAAAAGTTTGCAAAGTGCAAAAGGTACCAGAGATCATGAGGATCCAAGATTGATACAAGATAACGAAGATAGAGTGCACTTCTCAGAAGAAGCAGATAATAGAAACTGGAGATATTAGAGAGACAAATTTATTTCTGTCAAGGGAACAAAAAAATCTATAGTTGTTTATTTATTCTTCAGTAGTCTCAAACTATTTCCTGATGCAAAAATTTAAGAAAACAATACAGATTTACCAAATTATTTGTTAACCAAAACATTCTTCTGGTGATGCTACATGGCATGTCATATAAAATACCATAATTGATGGATTCAAAGTAATAGGTGATACAAAAGTCACTGAACATATACATAAGTTAGTTACATTAAATTACCAAAGTGGAATAAAACGAATCCACTCAGGTATATCAATCCATCTATCTCTATCTACTATCTATCTATCTATCTATCTATCTATCTATCTATCTATCTATCTATCTACCTGTCTATATCTTTCTATCTCTATATACATACACATATGCAGATGTGTGTATATACATACATACATATATCTATATCTATCTATCTATATATAAATTTGTGGGTGGGTGAAGTAGCTAGACTGATGCACTGAAGGATAGTAAGTGAGAAATCCACTGAAATCAGCTTATACCCTTATAAATGATTAAGAAAAGCATCCAAATAGTTGAGCGGATACTCTTGAAAGAATTTATGGGAGGAAGAAATGGAGTGAACATTTATAAACACCTATTTTGTGAAAGCAATGTTATAAATTATTCTCAGTATTATTTCACTTGATGGTCACAAAAACCATGAGAGTCAGGACTTATTATTATCCCTTTGTCACACTTGAAAAAATTGAAGACGGTAGTCATGTGACTTGCTCAAACATCACATAGTATTTGACACCACATTGGAACTCAAGTCTTCCTAACTCAAAACTCAGGGCTTTCTCAGCCGCACCAAATAGCTGTCTTTGAAAACTTCCATTGCCACTAATTTTTTTTTTTTTTTATGATTTTTATTCTTTTTTGTGAGGCAATTGGGGTTTAGTGATTTGCCCAGGGTCAAGGTAGTTTCAAGTTTCTGAGAGTCAGGTGTCTGAAGTCACATTTGATTCAGGTCCTCCTTCATCCAGGGATTGTGGTCTATCTACTATGCCATCTAGGGGCCCCTTGTAAACGCCAAATTTTACAAAGAGGTAAGACCTAGGGAATTATATTGATTTAATGGAATTTTCACCATATTCATAAAACAAACATTTCCTTAATATTTGTCATGTACAAAACATTCCTCAAGATACTGGGGAAGAAAAGATGAAGGTAAACCTTATCAGCACTCATGAGTCTTGCAATCTTTTGTAATGTTGTGACATGTATGAAGTAAATATAATACAATTTAGGAAAAATGCATTGGAGTTGTAAAATCTCACAGAGATGAATGCTGAACATCTTTCTTCACCTACGTTACAATCAAACAGAAACTTGAGAAGCATGTGTCATGTCTTAAAACTTTCAATATATTTAAAAATAATTGCATTTTGTTGTTGATTTAAACAGATTCATGGCAATTTTAATAAATTCTACTATTTAATATGTCAAGCATATATTTTACCATTTTCATTATTACATTGTGTTGACTAATATTTGACAATTTATTTTATCTAATTACATAATAGGTATTTTCTGTTCCTTCCAAAATTAGCCACCTATCAGGGCATTACTATTTCCGGAAACAATGAGAAAGAAGTGTGTTGCACATATGGTACTTAAAGTATGCAATGTACAGGAAGTGAATAATTTTTAGATGTAATGTATAATGTGTGAAGAGGGATAATAAGATATATGTATAAATTCTAGTAGGAAAAAATTGTGGAGAATTTTAAATGCGAAATAAAACTTCTATTTTATCTTGAAAATCCTCAAAGGACCCTGAAACTGTTGAGCAGGAGTTCGTATTGTCCAATCTTTGCTGTTAAACTATTATTTTGGCTTTTTTGTGGAAGAAAGGTAAGAGGGAAGAAAAGCTGAAAGCAAGAAGATAAATTAGGCATAGTTTAGGCAAAGATGAAGAACTATGTCAGAATAGTGACTTTATAAGTAGACAGATGGGGACAGAATATGCTGAGATGATAAAATTGTAAAGATTTGTCAACTAATAAGATAAGGCATGGTAAGAGAGACATGAATTAAAGGTGTTTTGAGGTTGTAAAACCAGATAACTGGAAATATGTGGGAACAATTGTGGAGGGATGTGATTTTTGTTGAAGTTTTAAGTTCTATTCAGATGTTAATTTTGTGGTGTCAATCAGACATGTAAGTAGAAATGTTTGGTAGAATTTTAGTAATGTGAATCTGATGTTCAAGTGAGATATTGGGTATGTATATGAAGATTTTGTAGTGTATACATTTTTATATTTAAACTAAAGATTATTGATGAGATGATAAAGATAGAGTATAGAGAGTGAGCATAGGGGGAAAAAGCCTTGTTTGAAATCAACAGTGAATAATGCTGGAGTTTGATGAGAGCCCAAACATGCAGACTGATATAGACTAGACAGTTTAAAGGCCAAAAGGTGAGTGAGAAACTAGATATCGAGGAAGGTTGAATGCAGGAGAAAAGGGTGACTGATGACATCAAAACCTACAGATACGTCAAGGACAATGAAGAATAAAAAAATCCTTATATTTCTCAATTAAGAGATGATTGATAATATTAGAAAATAGTTGTGATTATGTGGAGTGATTTTAAATTAGAAGGTACATTTATGCAAAGTGAAAGAAATAAGGAAATAGAAGCAATGAGTGTTGAAAACTCTGAGAGTTTTGCTGGAAAAAGAGAAAAAAAGACAATCTTGAGGAGATAAAATTAAGTACGGTATATTTGTGTAAACATGCAGATCAATGTAAGATGGACACTAAAGTATGTTTGTAGTCAGTGGGTCATATGGGCCTTGTGAGTAAGGAGAGATTAAAATTGAAAGGGAAAGATCAAAGGCAAGGGAGGAATGTCATCAAGGAAAAAGATATAGTATTTGCTTTGGAAAAGTAAGATTGCACCTTTCTTAGAGGCTGGTTCAAAAGAGGAGAAAATGACAGATGTTATAGAAGATCTTTGAAGTATGAAAAACGGGAAAAGAGAGAACCATAGGTGATGTCCTCTTTTTATAATTCAGGAAGCAAGGATGGAGGAAAATTGAGAAGTTTAGAGGATTTGATGATAGAAAAGATTTCAAATAATGATTGACAGGCATGTCAGAAAGTCAATAGGGGAAAAATAAAAGTACTTGTACGCATTAGTAAGCACCCAGTTGAAATTTTATAACAGGGTTATATGATTTTTGTATTCAGTTCACATGAGCAAGATCAGAGAAATCAAATGGGTTGTTAAGACATTATTAGAAACAGAACAAGTATGTAATCCATTTAAAGGTAATGTATAGTTTACAGTTAGATTTGGGAAAGATAAAGGGGGCCTTAATACCTCTAGATAGCAGAAGATTCTACATCCAAGTAAAGCTTGGAAACTTCACTTTTAGGTAGTGCAAATTGTTAGCTACTTGTGTGTGTGTGTGTGTGTGTGTGTCTGCATGTGAGTGAGTGGGAGCACATATGTTTTTGTTTTCCTCAAGTAGAGTCAAGATTTTGAAGGGTAAAGAGAGACCTGAAAAGAGGTAAAATGGAATTAGATGGATTCGAAGTAAAAGCAAAATAATATGTATTATACATGAAGTAGAGAGAGAGAGATCAAAAGATGAAAAATATAATTAGAAGAGGAATTTTCAACCACTAGGTCTTGGATATAGTAGATTCATGGGTAAATAGCAAAATCAATAATCATCTGGTCATTTCTAAAATTAAGATATAGATTTTGTGTAAGTGAAGAAATTGATAGATTGGGAAGTCCAGGTTTTTGAGAGGGCAATTATATGTATGGAACAACCCTTAAATATGATGTAAGAATTTGGGGTGGAAAGGGATATTATGAATTAGGTAATTACCTCCTGGAGAAAATTACTAGATGCTTGCATTGATATCAGAACAAGGCAATAGAGATGAATGAAGTGAAACTCAGAGGTAGATGAAATGCTGAGTGATTGTGGAAAAAGGATGATCTGAAAGTGACAAAGTAAATGCTTATTCTTCCTCCTAGTTTGAAGTATCAGGACTAAAAAAAAAAAAACAACATTAAATCCTGTGATTCAGTATCTCTTGCAATGAAGCAAGATTCAATTAGTGTCTGAAGATGGAAAGAATTTGAAGTAAAGAAATCAAAAGATCATTAGGCCTCAAATATAAAACTAAAACAGAATTTGCATTTATCATCCAAAGGCACTAAATCTGGAAAAGCTTATCAGCAGAAGGTTAGATATCAGTACTTGATAAAGGAATTCATTAAATTGTCTTGATGACATAGACATAAAGCAGTTGCAATCCACATTTGTAAAGATAACACCAATACTGCTGCATCTATGGACTTTCACTTAGATGGATACAAGTCTTAACACACAAACTCACACTACAGTTTATAAGAAATTGCTGAATTGAATGCAATGAAGTACCAAAAACATACTTCCCAATCAAGTAATAAGTGCTATGTGCAGTCAAGAAGAGAGAGAGAGATCAATGTTGACTTGAGTTATTAGGCCAAATTTCATTGAGGAGGTAAGAATGGAGCTGAACCTTTCAGGACTGATAGGGTTTTAGATAGGTGGGGAGGAGAGAAAAGGGCATAGAAGTCAAGGGACCACTCAGATGGAAGGGAGTTCTGTTGCTTTAATATTCAGCAGCCTTTTTCTCTATAGGCTGCTGTCTAATTAATTGCCTGTAAATTACTCACTTGTTCTTTGATAGGTGCAATGTGATTTCACAGTCTTTCTAAAACATATTTGATAGCTAGTTTTCTTTTACATGAGGCTGAGAACTTTTCATGTAATTGCGGAAGAAATTCCTCTAGACATTTCATTCTAATATTTACACACAGAGAGGGAACATATCCTTGCCTAGAAAGACAAGTAATCATAATCCATTTATTATAAATTTCATTTCAATAAGAGTTTCCTGAGTAAAGCATATAAAAGACATGGTGAAACTTAGCAGTGTATATATGAAGTTAAATGCTTAACTATGAAAACTTGGGAAACATATTTAGTGCCAAATTTCTCCATAAATTTGACATACCACTTCCCTTTCCCTCTCTAGGTTATGTAGAAACAGTGTCTTTTATACAGCTGAGTAAACATCATCAGCAGATGTTCCAAGGCTACAAGATCATCTAATGCTGTGTGCAACATTTGCTTAGGAAGGCTTTATTAATTATTCCGTGGTAGCATCAATGAGAAATAGAGAAACACTTTCTTCAGCTACTCCTGTTAATGTTGTGTCAGTGTTTTCATTATAAAACCACTTCACAAGTTTATTACTTAGCTCTAAGCATAGGACTTACGGTAAAATTTGACATTAAATAATTCAATCCAGGAGGGTTTTTTGGTTTGTTTTCTTTAAATAATGGGAAAACAAATATACCTTTAGGGCATTTTCTATTTATCAATCTATAGTACTAAATATTACAATTCTGTAGTAACCACGAATTTCCAACTTATTTTCTTAATCACAAAATGGTTCATCTTACATTTTCTGGGTTACGTATCTAATATCTTCATTTTATTCTTTACACTCATATATATGTATCTATATATTTGTCTTGCTATATTTGTATCTAGATCAATATTGTGTAGATAGCTAGACATAGATAGTTATGTATCTTGATTATCTATCTGTATGTATGTGTGTATATATACGCATATATACACACATATATGTATATATGTGCATATATGTATTTACATATGTGTGTATGTACACACATACATACATATATAATATGTATACAAAATTTGGAGTGTTCAGGGAAGCCTAGAACCTCTGGTGTGAGGGCTTGCTGAACCCTTTTCAGGACTGCTTATCCACCTTTGGTGTCCACCTTCACACAATTCTCACCTGTGACTCAATGAAGCTATGGTATGAATAGCAGGTGTCCTGGCAAACATACTTTTGGCAGGCAGGCTAAACCAGGTTGAAAATCACTTACAGACCTCAAACCTGCTGGTGACTTAGGGAATTTCTACCCATGCACATGAAGACTTCCCCCAGTGGAAAGGGAAGAAGAGGTCAAATTTTTCCAATGGGTTTTAAGATAGCTGAAGTAGATGCTGTGGAGAGTTTAGAGCTTGGTCAGACACACCAAAGTCATCTTCTATGTCTTAGGCCATTGCCAGTAATCCTGGGTTTTGTCTTGCTACTGTACTTGCTCTGGAAGAAAGCATGAGGTTTATGACTTTGTACAACTCTACCTCACTCATATGCATTTCAAGCACAAGTTAGCACATCAACCTGTAACAGAATTTGTCTTCTTTGAAATGAAGAGCAATAAACAACACCAGCATACTGTGTTTATACATCAATGACCATGTCTAAAAGTATATGTGTATCTATGCATTTATTTGTGCATATACATACACAAACACATATAAGCACTTCATAACAATAAGGAATGATGTGTTCATATAATTGTTGGTTGGATTTTTTTAGTTCTGCTTTGTGCTTTCATTTTTTAAGTAATTAGTCAAAGAGCATTTATTATACAACATACTTCTAGGGAACTTTTGGTGATTCAAGTGTGAATATTCCTTCTTTCAAGTGACACACTCTAGTTAGAAGAAAAAGTAAATATCAGATAATATAGGGTTAAAAGAAGGTATTTGGGAAGATGGCATGATACTGAAATATTTGTGGTCAAAAAGCATAGTGTGAATAGAATAACCATGGAAGATATATGCATACGCCTGTGTGTGTGTGTGTGTGTGTGTGTGTTTGTATGCATGTGGAGAAAGAGAGAAAGAAAGGGAGTGAAAGAGACAGAGAGAGAGAGACAGAGGCACTCTCTGTTTTTTCCAGTATCAACGGTGTACTGTGCCATATCATTTTCTTTCTCATCATCCTTGTGACCAGTGGTTTGAAACTCTAAATTCTCTTTGCTGGGACACTGGGGAAAGATATGTGTCTAAGGGTGGAAAATAAACTGTACTTCTTCAAGTGCCTAAGGGGTATAAAGTGACTATTAGCTGTTTATTTTTAAATTTATTTTGCCATACAGAGAGGGAAACAAATCTCCTGGAAGGGGAAAACTAATTGGTTATATCAATTAGAGAACAGATTTAGTGCACAGTGGGCTTTGGAGTCAGGGAGACCTATTCAGATATGAATATAAAAGTCAATTGAAATGGAAGGGGGCTGGACTAAGGAGGTAGCAGTGAAAATAAAGAAGTGGGCATGAACATGGTTGTCCCAATATATATTCCAAAGAAATAATGCTCAGTATCTTAATTCATACCATGAGAGAATAGGGAAAGGTAAAAGATAACTGCAAGATGACTTTGCTGAATACCTAGGAAAATGTTGGACCCGTTGCCAGAAATAGGAAAGTTTTGAAGAGGATATGATTTTAGAGGAAAAAAAACCAACACAGAACAGTATATTTCCTTAAAACAGTCATTATTTTGCCTTTTTAAATGTCAAATCTTAAAAAAAAATTTAATGTCTACATTATACAGGTTTGTAATGTAAGTTAAAGATCTTCCCTTGCCCATTAATAGGCCTGAAATGAAGCCAATTAAGGGAAGTCTGATTCTGGAAGACTTGTTTTTAGGATGGTCCATATCATTTGTTAAATAATGAGACATTGGGTCATGATGCTGTCTGACTTTGAAAAGTGTGTGTGTGTATACACACATATATACATATATGTATGCATGTGTGTATACACATATATATATATATACATACATGCATATAAACATATGTGTATATATATTTAATGTGGAATTTTAAGAAGGATTATTCACACTTGAATCACGAAAATTCCATATTCCATATTTCATGTGGAAGGCTTGTTTGTAGGAAGGCCCACATCTCTTCTTAAATAATGAGGCACTGGGTCAGGATGCTGTCTGACTTTGAAAAGTATATATATATATACTCTGAGATGAAGTTTTGCTTTGGGTGTTTATCCCTTGGAAGAATATTCATGTGTCAGATGAAACTCTGGTAGCCATTAAGGAGACTCCCTGCTTTGAAAACCCAGATATTGGTACTTCTCTCTCAGGTAACTATGTAAATATTTAATGATCAGTCCTATTTCGTGGTCATTGTTTCCCTGCTTCCATTTTCTCTGTTGTTATATATAATTAAAGATGTTTTTTGACCCCTCAAAAGTTACTGTCCTTTTAGAAAAGCAGATCTAAACAGCTGTACTCTCAGGTCATCCTGAACGTATATCAGGATGCTTGCTTTTATAATGTTATATTACAAAATATCAGCACATGGCTCAATTTGCATTCTTAACTTTTGAGGGGACAATCAGTATCAGGGAAATATAGCTTTTTAGATATTCTACACAGTCTTTATTTTCAAGTAAATATGAACAATGATTGAATAGATGGTGTGTGAATAACATATTCTTTATAGCTACATTCCAGGGTATTTATCTGTAGAAGAGAGAACAAAGAACTCATCAAATACATTTCTGTTTACATTTGTATCAGTAAAACCAACAGCTTTAGAGTTTTCACTTTGGAGAGAATTCTGGGAAGATGGCAGAGTAGGTTAGCAAATTTCAAGCTCTCCAAATTTCCTCCAGGAATAAGGCAAAATAATTCCTCAGGATTGATCTAGAGTAACAAAAATTAATAAGAGTTGAAGCAAAAAAATGATCCTCTTGGAACACCTGGAGAAGTTCCAAGGAAAGGTCACAGTACATAAGTTCAACCTCAGTGAAGTATAATCACATTCAATCTAGCTCCTGTGAAACAGCAAGTGGTGAGAAATAGGGGGATCTGTGTTGAGAAGAAGCCTCAACTTCAGCCATAGGAGGACAGTGTGAGAAAAGGAAGTGTGAGTGGGGGATTGAGGGGGATTGAGGGAGCCTCTGTTGACAAGGGATGCCAGGTCCAGCTGTACTGTTGAGAGGAAGTCCAGGGCAAGAAGGAACAGCATATACCTAATGAATTAAGAAGCAATGGAGCAGAGATACTTTTGACTGTGGGCACTTACAGAAGAGCTGAATTCTTTGTCTGAGTTCCAGTCTAGAGAGGAGAACTGAAGTTCATAGTCACTGGAAGGTTCCAGAATGCAGAAGCGCTTACAGTAAAATGTAATGGAGTGGGAGGGTAGGCATGTAGAGGTTGAGCCTGGAAAAAAGTTCAAGAAATAAGCTCAAAAAGGACCTGCACCAGAAGAATCATCCCCCATTCCCCAGGAATAAGGCAAATACAATAATAAGCAACTATTTTTAAAGGGAGCAGGCAAAAGAGAAAGAACCCAACCATAGACGGTTACTATGTGAATAGAGAAGACTGGGGTTCATCTTCAGAGGAGGATACTGAAGGAAAAAAAGTCTCTCCTACCTCAAAGAGTAAAATCAAATGGTTACCTGTACAAAAATACTTCATAGAACTAAAAAGAAGTCAAAATAAGAGACGTCAAAGACTTTTGTTTTAAGTAAGAAGAATTCAAATAAAACAAGAATATTGTGAAAAAAAAGTCAACCCGGATGCAAAGTAGTTCCATAATCTTAAAGACGAAAACAACTCTTTGAAAATTAAAACTGTGGGGAGGACCATAGATGGGGAAGTGAGAAGAACTACTCACCAAAGCTCTAAGACAAACTCCTCGAGATACTTCTAAAAAGAGGGTTGGAATGGATTTTGAAGGGCTAGAATCCGATAGGAGACAGACTGTGGCAGATTTCCAGCCCAAGACAGACAGGAAGGTCGACAGGAAGGATCTGTTGCATAGGGCTGTAGGAGCACAGAGCACACAGTGCACATGCTATACAATCACTGTGACAGGGCTGAGCAGGAAGCCATGGGTCCTCTGAGGCAGTGGCTGCACGGTGGAATCTTGGGTATATCAGCCCAGGATGGGAGTCCAGTGGAACTGAGCAAGAGGGAGTCACCGAATCCCGAGTAATTGCAGCAGCTGCTCCCGAGATTGTCAGTGCGCAGATTACATGACTGTAAGTCACCTACTTGAACTTCCCAGAGCCAAGAAGTCAGAGAGATCTGTAAATTCTCTATCCTTCCCCTAGAAAAACCCATAAAATATTTCCCCGGTAAAAATCCTGAAACAGTGGGATCAGCCAAACAGACAAACAGTCTCATATCCCATGAGGCTAGGAAAATCAAAAAGCGGGGTCCCTCTTGTGGTTGTTGAAAGGGAAGAATGCAGGACTGGAGATGTCCTAGACAGCCCCAAATGAGCGAACCAAGAGGAAATCCTGAGCCCCCGGGGATGGAGCCCATTATCGCCAACACCATGACATCAGCAGAGCCAGGAGAATGAAGAAGACACTAGTATAAACACTAGTTCACCATCCACTGACCCTGCCTATACTCAGGATAGGAGACTTTCTCTGGCCAGATCACCCCCTCCCCACACTTAACATAACTAAGTCCAGGGTTAACTCTTGGGAAATTCAGAAAGACTTCACTGGACCTCTGCTTTGGCTTATCACTCAACACTAGGTAAACTACATCAGTCAACTTTTAGTTGAAAGAACCAGAGGACACAATATACAAAACTTCAAGTTCTAAACACAAGAATGGTGAGACAAAGGCCCCTGTGCCCCATAAGCAGAGATGCATGTTAAAAGCCAGGAAAAGGTCGATCATCATGAGGAAGAAGCAAACCAGAAAAGATAAAACCACAGACTCTTTGCATGGGACAAGGACCAAAACAGGAACATCAAAGAGGGCAGCATTGAGACCATAGTCCCATCTGAAATTTCCGAAGGGAATAGGAACTGATCTCAAACTCAAAGAGCATTCTTTGAAGAGCTCAGCAAGTATTTCAAAAGTCAAATTAAGGAAGTAGAAGAAAAACTAGTCAATGATTTTTAAAATATGAAAAAATATCATGGATGAATTTAAAAATAAAATAGGACTAATGGAAAAGAAAAAAAGGAAAAATTGGAGAGATGGAAAAGGAGATGCAAAAGTCAACTGAAGAAAACAATTTGATAAAAATTAGAATAAGGAAGACAGAAACTAATGACTCTATGAGATACCAAGAATCAGTCCACCAGAATCGAAAGAATGAAAAGATCCAAGAAAATGTAAAATATATAATTGGAAAACTATCTGGAAAATAGATCCAGGAGAGAAAAATCTAAGAATTATTGGTCTACCAGAATGCTACGATGAAAAAAAAAAAGAGCCTGAACAATATCTTCCAAGAAATCATCAAGGAAAATTGCCCTGAGGTCCTATATCCAGAGGGAGTAGGAGGAGAAGGGGGAAAGAAAAGGAAGAGGAGGTTAACAGGAAGAAAAGTGAGGGGATACACAGGGTTAAGGTAAATGGTGGAAGCAGAATATATTGTGCTTCAGGTAATGTGAAAACAAAATAAAACAAAACGAGGGTAGCAATCTTAATCTCAGATAAAGCAAAAGAATAATGAGTTCTAATCAGAAGACAGGAAGGAAAATATATCCTGCTAAAAACACGAAGCAATATCATTACGAAACATATATCCTCCACATGGTATAGCATTCAAATTCCTAGAAGTGAAATTAAGGGAGTTACAGGAAGAAATAGACAGCAAAACTATACAGGTGGGGGGACCTCAACTTCCCCTCTCAGAACTTGATAAATCTAGGATGAAAATAAAGAAGAAAGAAGTTAAGGAGATGAATAAAACCGGATAAATTAGATATGATAGATCTTTGGAGAAGATTGAATGGGGACAAGAAGAAATAGACCCTTTGCTCAGTGTGTCATGGCATATATACATAAATTGGCAGTGCACTAGGGCATTAAAGCCTAACAATCTAGTTTAGCAAGGCAGAGAGAGTCAATGCATTCCTTCTCAGATCATAATGAATTAAAAATTAATTGTAATAATTAATTAATAAAAAATTAATTGTAATAAAATTGGCAAGGTAAACCCCAAATTAATTGAAAACAAAATAATCTAATTCTAAAGAATGTGTGGGTTAAACAGCAAATCATAGAAATAATCAACAATTCATTCAAGAGAATGATAATAATGAGATGAACTCTCAAATCTTCTGGGATACTGCAAAAGCAGTTTGTAGGGGAAGTTTTATGAATGCCTACACGAATAAAATAGAGAAAGAGGACATCAGTAAAAGAACAAATTGAAAACCCCCAAGTAAGTACTAAATTACAAATACTGAAAACTGAAGGAAATATTAATAAATTGAAATTAAGAAAGCTTTTGAACTAATAAATAAAACAAAGGGTTGGTTTTAGGGGAAAAAACAATAAAATTGATAAACCTTTGGTCACTTAGATTGAAAATAAAGAAGAAAATCAAATTACCAATTTAAAAATTGAAAAGGGTGAACTAACTTCCAATGACAAGGAAAATAAAGTAAAACAATAGTTAGAAATTACTTTGCCCATATGGATGCCCATAAATTCGATAATCTAAATGAGATGGGTAATTATTTTAAAAGATATAAATTGCCCAGAGGAAATTGAATACTTATATAACCCCTTCTCACAAAAAGAAATTGAACAAGTCATCAATAGGGAGAAATCTCCAGGGCCAGACAGATTTACAAGTGAATTCTACCAAGCATTTAAAAAGCAGTTAATTTCTATACTACCATTTGGAAAATTGGGGAAGAAGGAATCCTACAAAATTCTTTTTTTATACAAATATAATTTTAATACCTAAGTCAGGAAAAGCCGAAACAGAGAAAGAGAATCATAGGCCAATGTCCCTAATGAATAGAGATGTAAAAATTTTAAAGAGGATATTAGCAAAAAGCATATATAGCTAATTATCAAGACAATAATACATTATGGTCAGATAGAATTTATACCAGAAAAGCAGGATTGGTTCAATCTTAAGAAAAATATTAGTATTGTTGGTCAGATCAACAACAAAACTAGGAGAAACCATATGATTATCTCAATACATGAAGAAAAAGCATTTGAGAAAATACAAAACCCATTCCTATTGAAAACACTGGAAAGCATAGGAATAAATCACATTTTCCATAAAATAATAAGCAGTATTTTCCTAAAACCATTAGTAAGCATTTCATGCAATGCAGATAACATAGATGCATTTCCAGTAAGATCAGGAGTAAAAAAAGGATGTCCATTGTCACCACTATTATTCAATATGACAGTAGAAATGTTCAATTGGAGTATCAATTAAATATCAATTGTATCAATAGGAGATGAAAAAGACATCGAAGGAATTGGAAAGAGTAGGCAAAGAAGAAAGCAAGTTATTGCTCTTTGCCAATGATATGATGATATACACAGAGAATCCCAAAGATCAAATAAAAAAAAAATTACTTGAAATAAGAAACAACTTTGGCAAAGTTGCACGTTACAAAATAAACCTATATAAATCATCTGCACTGTCTATATATTACTAACAAAGTCCAACAGCAAGAGATAGAGAAATCCCATTGAAAGCCATGGTAGACACTACAAAATATCTGGGAGTCTATCTGAACACAATTACAAAATACTTTTCACACAAATAAAGTCAGATCTACTGAAGTGGAAAAACATCTGTTGCTCATGGGTTGACAGAGTTAATGTAATCAAAATGATAATTATACCTAAATGAACTTACCTATTTACTGCCATTTCAATCAAACTACCAGATAAATATTTTCCAGAGGAAGAAAAATAATATCAAAATTCATCTGGAAGAGCAAAATATGCAGAATATCAAGGGAACTAATGAGAAGTCATGTGAGGGATGGTGGCTCAACCCTACCAGGTCTCAAATTGTATTATAAATCAGCAATCCTCAAAACCACTTCATACATTGCACTTCGTACAATGAAACAGAGATGTAGACCAGTGGAATTCGTCAGGTACTCAAGGCACAGCAGTCAGTGAATATAACAATCTACTGTTTGATAAAGCCAAGGACCCCAGTTTCTGGCATAAGAACTCACTGCTTGACAAAAATTACTGGGAAAACTGGGTAACAGTGTGGTCAAAATTGGGCATAGCCCAATGCCTGACATCATACAGAAGAACACAGTCCAAACAGATAAGATTGATACTCTAAAAAAAATAGGGGATCAAGGCATAGTATATTTGTCAGATTATTGGAGAATGGAGAAATTTTTGACCCAACTTGAGATAGAGAACATTATTAAATAAAATGAATGACGTTGATTGCATTAAATTGAAAAGTTTTTGCCCAAACAAACTAAATGTAGGGAAGATTAGGAAGAAAGCAGAAAACTGGGAAAGAATTTTTACAACTAGTGTCTCTGATAAAGGTCTCATTTCTAAAATATATAGAGAACTGAGTCAAATTTACAAGAATACAAGTCATTTCTCAAATGATAAATGGTCAAAGGATGTAAACAGACAGTTTTCAGAGGAAGAACTCAAAACAATCTATAATCATATAAAAAAATGCTCTAAATCACTATTGATTAAAGAGATGCAAACCAAAATAACTCTGAGGTACCACATAATACATATCAGATTGGTTAACACGACAAAACAGGGAGATGATAAATGCTGGAGAAGATATGGGAGTGTTTATGTATCACCTGTTATATATTGAATATTCACAGGTGGATGGCACTAGAAGTGCAATGCTATGGTTCTCCTAAATTTGTGTAGGTACTTTTCTGGTCCTTCAAGGTGTTTATGCACTTCCTCTTTCCTTCACCATTTCACTACAACAAATATGCCAAACACTTGAACTATCTGGCAGTATACATTTGATGTATTTCATGAATATCGTTATGTGCAAATTATTGATTGTAGAATTATTTTTTCCAGATTGGGAATCCTATATCTGCTTTATGAGCCAGGTTTCAGGGAATCTTTGAATTTTTTTAAAAAAGGATTTTGATAACTAATTGGTTTCCATTGGAATTCTATGTATCTTATTTTATGCATTTAAAACTTTACTTTGGAAATTAGTACATAGGTTTTAGCTGATTGCCAAAGTAGCCCTTTGGAAGTCATTTAACTACTCTTGACCTCAGCTTACACATTTTTAAAATAAAACTCTAGGTTGGAAAGCCTAAGTTTCCTCTAGATTTACATCTATGATCTTATAAAGTAAGCCTTATGCATCATAGTAAATATAAAATGCTGTGCGATCTTGCTTTCTTAAAGTCAAGTGAGTGGTACTTTCAGAACATACAAATACTTAGCCAGATTATAATGTCAGTTTCTATTATTGGCTCAAAATAGCGATGAACAGTCCAAAAGATAAACTATATAAGAGATGAAGAAAAGTAAAAGTTGAAAATTTCAAGCCTTTTAAAAATATATGTCCCTTCACCAATTTTTGCTTTAAAAATAGATACAGTGTCTAATGCAGTACTTAGCCATTAAGTAGCACTTAATACTAAGATTATGATTTATTGCTTAATTCAGAGAAAGTTGAGATTGGAAGACCATGTTTTAACCCCTTAATTCTTATAGTTTATTAGGTGAAGTAATAGAATTAACTCTTACTTGTGTAAAACCCTATATTTAGTATTTTGCAGGATTTATTTACATCTTGACTCTTATCACACCACCTGTATTCCCATATGCTGATGTTCCAGGGAAGGATACTATCCAAAGTGACAAACATTTATTAAAGACTACTGTGCACAAGACTAAGTTCACTCTCACTTCTACTGAATGAAATACTATTGATGAGAACCCTTTAAAATGATGCTTATTTTGAACACATTGTAATTTATTAATAAATGTTTAGACAAGACATAACCCAACAGAACTCAGTAGGCAATTCAGCAGTCTTATAGTGGTATAGCAATGTTTTGTGACATTTGAAATGCATTTATTTTGACATTCGTTAATTTTTAAATTTTTAGTGCCGAATTCTCTCCCTACCAACCCTCCCTGCCTCTGACACTTCACCCACAGAGAAGGCAAAGAATACTGTATCAATTATACCTGTGAAATCATGGAAAACATTAATAGAATAGAGATATTAAAAAAAAGTAAGAAACTGCATAATAGTGTCACAGAAACTGAGTATAGATCAATGCCTGACACTGTACTCAAGAATGTAGTTCAAATAGGTAAACGATCTAGGTAAAAAGACTGATACTATAAACAAATTAGGGGAGCAAGTGATAGTGTATTTGTCAGATTTATGGAGAATGGGGAAATTCATGACCAAACAAGATATAGAGAACATTACGAAGTGCAAAATGGATAATTTTGATTACATTAAATTGAAATGTTTTTTTGCAGAAACAAAACCAATGTAACCAAGATGAGAAGGGAAGCAGAAAACAGAAAGAATTTTTACTAAGAGTGTCTGTGATAAAGACCTCATTTCTAAAATATGTAGAGAACTGAGTCAAATCTCACTCCCTTATCACTTTAGGCTAAGAGCTCCAGAAAGTACTGCTACTTCTTCAGTCATTGTAACTCTCAGTAAGTGTGTGGGATGTGAATATACTTGTGTTGGCTTATCAAATCAAAACTTAGATGTGAGGCATTTTAAAAAAGATTTTAGAGGAGAGTATTGAGAGGATTTATCTAAATTTCCTCTAATATGGCATCTTGTTTCCTTAATTTTTTAATAAAATGATATATTTCTTTTCCAGAAAAAAAAAGTGATTTAAAAGCTCTTGTTCATTCTTTAATGATACTAAATACAGTTAAAACATAATACATACATCTACAACTCGTGCAAGTTTATGTGTTACCATACTTAAATTCATTTTAGTAGTTTATTACCAGTTGAGCTACACTATGTATATATCACAGAATTTAGCATATAAGAGATGTGCAATAATTGTTGAATTAATCAAATCATAGGCATTTAAAATGTAGCATCATAGATGAAATGATTTTTTATCCTGAACTTACACATTAACAACATACTATCTTTAACCTATTTGGGTTTTTTAGATGTTACTTTCTTCACTACCTTGTGTGCCTCTTTTACCAAGCTGTTAATTATCTTTTCATAATTTTCTTATACAACTCTCATTTATTTTTGTCAAATTTTCCTTTATACTATTTATTTGAGTTTCAAAATCATTTTCATTTCTTCCAGGAATGTTAGACTTCTGTCCAATTGAATTTTTTTTCACTTTGAGCCTTTGCTTGTAGCTAGTTTGATATCATTACATTTTTCTGAATTTGTGTCTTGTTCCTCCTCATCACTATAGTAGGTTTTTATATTTAACTTTTCTTGTTGTTGTTTGCTCATGTTTTCCAGCCTGTTTCTTGACTTTGAATTTTATGTTAAAGTAGGAATGTTTTCCTGAGGTCAGAGTCAGGGTCATTGTCCTTCAGAAAAATGTTCAGGCTTATTCACACTGCTCTTTGCAGAGTTAATTCTGGGATTTTGTTAGGTTTTCATATCTCCAACCTTGCATGACTCATGAGGAGATGTGATTACTGTTCTACTAATCTGTCCTCTGGTACATATTTTGAAAAAAGCGCAGATTTTTTTTTCATCTTTGAGATATTTGTCTCCTTGTAATGGCGCTAAAGTTGAAGTCCTTGCAATAGGATCAGGGGTAAAGCAAAGATATCCATCATCATCATCATCATTATTGTATACAGTCCTAGAAGTGCTAGCTATAGTGGGAAAACAGGAACATAAATTAAAAGAATAAGCATAAGCAACGAGGAAACAAAATTGTTACTCTTTGAAAAATATATGATAACATGTTTGGAGAACCTTAGATAATCAACTAAAATCTAATTGAAACAACTGACATTTTTAGCAAATTTTCTGGATTTAAAATTCTGTTTTTCTGTCATTTCATCTCCGCCACTATCTTCTGGAGTCTGTCCAAGCTCATGTTTGTTGCTTCTTATGACACTATATATCTATCTCACACTTTTCTTTCCTTTTTCATTTTCTTAAATCTTTCCAAACATCATGGTCCTTTAAAATAAGTCCTATGAAGATTCCACAGTAAGCAGTAAATTAAAGTCTGTCTTTCTTATATTCTTGTCCAAAAAATCATAAACTAGCACCTCAGATCAAATCTTAGAACACTTGAGCCAGCAGGAAAACAAGGTGGAACAGTTGTTTAGCCAGGAAAACTTGGAGGATCTGCAAGAAAGATTTGTCTCACTCGGGGAAAAGGGGAATGCATTCCAGGAGAGGAACTATCCCCAAAAAGCCCTCAGCAAATGAAGGGGAGATCCTGAGTCCCAGGGTGGTAGAGCAGTCAAATGTCAAAACCAGGCACCCACATGCCTTAACCTAGACAAGGGACCCAACAGATTACAACTTGGATAATGTCTATGTGTGTCAGCACAGACCCAATCAGGCTGGCATTCTCCAGTGTTCAGACCTCCACGTGGGACAGCACATTCCAGGGCATTCAGGAATCTTCTGGTAGCCAGATTTCCATATGGTCCACTATAGTTCAAGAAAAAAAATAAGCAGCCTCCAGGGTCCAGATTTCCATGTGCTTTAGAGCAGCCCTAGGGAAGTGCAGAAAAAACCCACCTGGACTCAACACACACCAGACACTAATACTAGGACCCAACTCTGCACCAGATAAGCTTCTAGACACTTACACCTTACAGCAGTCAGTACCTGAAGCCTCAGCATACAAAACAAGTGAGCAGCAACCTGCCCCCCCCCCAGCGTAAGAAACTTGGGACAGTGACCTTTGTTCAACAGGACAGTTCAACATTACAAGTAGGAAAGAGGCAAACAATATGAGCAAGAAAAAAAAAATATGAACATTGACCATAGAAATTCACTGTGGTGACAGGGAGGCTCAAACATAAACTCAGAAGAGGACAACATTGTCAGTATACCTAATTTGAAACCTCACAGGTGAATATGAATTGGTTTCAAGTCCAAAAGTCTCTTTAGAAGAACTCAAGAAGAATTTTAAAAGACTAATAAGAGAAGTAGAAGAAAAATCAGGAAAAAGATATGAGACTTATGCAAAAGTCAACACCCTAGAAAATGTAGGACAAAATTAATTGAAGAAAGCAAGTCTTTAAAAATTAAAAGTGGTTAAATGGAAAAGGAATTACACAAGGTCATTGAAGAGAAGTATTTTAAACGTTACTATTGGCCAAATGGAAAGGTAGATACAAATGCTTACTGAAGAAAATAATTCCTTAAAAGTTAGAATTGGGCCAGTGAAATCTAAGGACTCTATGTGACATAATCAGTCACACAAAATGAAAATAATGAAACAAATAAAAGAAATGTAAAGTATCACATTGGAAAAAGAACTCACTTGAAAAATAGATGCAGAATAGATAACTTAAGAATTGTTGGACTACCTGAAATCAATGATAAAAAAAAGAACCTAGACAGCATCTTTCAAAAAATCTAGGAAAACTGCCCTAATATACTATAACCATGATGTAAAATAGTCATTGAAAGAATCCAGTTATCTGAAAGAGGTCCTAATTTGAAAGCAATTCCAAATTGAAAACCTCAAGTAATATTATAGGGAAATTTCAGAATTATCAAGTCAAGGAGAAAATACTGTGAGCAAGCAGAATGAAACAATTTAATTATCATGGAATCATGGGTTTGCACCAAACTTTGAAGCTTCTAACTTAAAAGACAAGAGGGCTTGAAAAAAGATATTTCATAAGGCAAAGGAACTTGGGTTACAAGAAAGGATCAACTATGCAGTGAAATTGAGCATAATCTTTCAAGGGAGTAGATGGATATTCAGTGAAATAGGGGACTTTCAGTCATTCTCCAAGAAAAAATAAACAGAACTGAAGAGAAAATTTGTTTTTCAAATACAAGGCTTAAGTAAAGCACAAAAATACAAATAAGAAAGAAAAAATGTTATTCAACAAGGTTAAACTGTTAACATCCTTACATAGGAGGAGGATAGTTGTAATTCTTGAGAACTGTATCTTTAGTATGGCACATAGAAAGGATTGTCATAGACAAAGGGTGTGAATATATATTGACTTTTATGTTACGATACTAATAATTAATTAAGGGGTGAATAGAAGAATTATACTTGGAGAAGAGGAAAGTGGAAGGCAGAAAAGAGTATATTTTATGACATGGAGAGGCACAAAATACCTATTACAGTAGAGAAAAAGAAGGGAGACAGGTGAGAATTGCTTGAATCTTACTCATTGTATTCATCTCAAAGTGGGAATAACATACATATTCATTTGGTTGTAGAAATCTTCTTTACACTATATGGAAGTAGGAGGAGAAAGGTGAAAGAAAGAAAGAGGGTGTGGAGAAGGCAGGAAAGAAGGGAGGCAAAACTTGTAGGGGAAAGGAGAAAGTAAAGAGAAGGGCAGATAGAAGATTGACAGAGGTGACAGTCAGAAGCACAACACCAGTGAGGAGTGAAAGGCTGAAAGGAGAAAGAAAAGTAGTGGGAATAGGATAGAGAGGAAGTCATAGTAATAATTTATGTGAGTGGGATGAAGTCTCCCATAAAACAGAAGCAGATAACAGAGTGGGTTAAAAACCATAATCTTACAATATGCTGAAGCAGAGATAAGCACAGGTTAAAGGCAAAGGGCTAGGGCAAAATATAATGAAGAAAACTGAAGAAAAATAACAAATGTAGCAATCTTGACCACAGAGAAAACAAAAGCAAAAATAGAACTAATTAAAAGAAATAAGAAAGGAAATTACATCTTACTAAAGCGATATGATTGATAAAGTCATATCAATACTAAACATATATGTTTAGTGGTATGGCATCTAATTACACGGAGGAAAAATTAAGTGTTCCAGGAAGAAATCGACAGTAAAACAATACTAGCAGGGATCTCACCTCTGTAACACCAAAGATTTTTGCAGTTTTTATGAATTGAGATTTAACATAACAGATATGTGCATGTGGGTTCTAGTCAATCAGATACTGAGGAGAGCTGTATGTAAACAGAGGGCTAATATTGAGAAGGCAGAAATGAAGAGAGCTAGCATTGAAGGGGTAAGCTAACAATGCGAAGAAGAGAACTGAGAGGAGATCTGAGAACCAGAAGGATAACCTCTGAGCAGGGAGGAGACCTCTGAAATAGGAGGAGACCTCTGAGAATGGAGGATAACACTGAGCAGTGATAGGGCCTCTGAGCAGGAAGAGGAAATCTCTGGGCTGAGAGAGGACACCTCTGATTGAAGAGCCTTGATGAAGGAGCCTCCAACCTTTGAAAGTGAATAGAGCTATAGGGCAGAAACTATAGGAGGCTAAACCACAGAGAAAGAGCAAAGGGATTTGGAAGTCAACCTCGAGTTAAGATGAAAGAAAACTTTGCTTTGACACTTGGTATCAATTAAGAATATTGTTCTTATTGTGACCTAGGTGTGGATGGTATGAACTTTGATACTCAGAATTGAATAAAGATATTGCTATGGATATTATACTTTACTGAATAATATTTCGTTTATTGTTGAATAAATAGAAAGTTCATGATGCTCTGTGATTAGACTCTTGAAATTATTCACAACAATGGTCCTCAGGTATGTTGCCATGATTGGTGTTACAACCTCTCCATTTCAGATAAATCAAATATATCGAACCACAAAGAAAGAAAGAAGTTAAGGAGGTAAATATAATTTTAGAAAATTTAGCTATGGTAGAATGCTGGAAAAAATTGAATGATGATAGAAAGGAATACAGTTTTTTTTTTCTCTCAGTAGTGCAAGGCACCTACATGAAATCAACCATGTACTAAGGTACAAAAAACTAATAATTCAATACAGAAAGGAAGAAATATTGAATATATTCAGATCATGATGCAACAAAATTTATATAAAATAAAAGGTCATTCAAAGAGAAAGTAAAAATTATATGGAAACTAAAGAATGAAATCCTGAAAAATGAGTGGGTCAAAAATCAAATAATTAAAACAACCAATAACTTCACCCAAGAGAATGATAATAATGACAAAAAAAACAAAACTTATCAAATTTGGTCAAAGTTGTTCTTAGGGTAAATTTTATATTTCTAAATGCTTACATGAATGAAATAGAGAAAGAAGGGATCATTTATTAGAATTGCAAGTAAAAAAAGGTAGAAAAATACAAATTAAAAATCTCCATTTAAATATCAAATCAGAAATTCTGTTAAACAAAGGAGAGGTTAATAAAATTTAAAATAAGAAAATCATTGAGCTAATAAAATAAAATAAGAGAGATATATGGGAAAAAACAATAAAAGATATAAACATTTAGTTAATTCACTTAAAAAAAATCAAGTTACTAGTATCAAAAATGAAAATGGTGAATTCACCATAAGTGATGAGGTAATTAAAGTCAATTTTGCCCAAATGTATGCCAATAAATTTGACAATCTAAATGAAACTGATGAATATTTATAAAACTACAAATTGCCCTGATTAAAAGACAAGGAAATAAAATACTTAACTCAATTTTAGAGAAAGAAAAGCCTTCAATGAACTCCTAAGAAAAATTTTACAGGGTCATATGGATTTACAAGTGAATTCCAACAAACATTTAAAGAATAATTAATTGCAACACTACATAAACTATTTAGGGGAAAAATAGGTAAAGAAGGCCTTCTACGAAGTTATTTTTATGATGAAAATACTGTACTGATGCTCAATATGGGAAGAGTGAAAACAGAGAAAGAAAATTGTAGACGGATTTCTTAATGAGTATTGATTCACAAATTTTAAATGAAAATATTAGCAAAGATATTACAGCAACTCATCTTGAGGGTAATACACTGCAGTCAGAAGGGATTTATATTAGGAATGCAAGTTGTTTCAACATTAGGAAAACTATCATTATTATTGACTATATCAATAAAACAATCTTAACAGAAATCATATGATTATCTCAATAGACACTGAAAAAGCTTTTCACAAAATACAACACCTATGTCTGTCGAAACTACTTAAGAGCATAGGGATAAATGGAGTTTGTGTTAAAGTGGTATGTATCATCTGTACAAAACACTCGATAAGCATTACGTGTAATTGCAATAAGCTAGAAGCATTTACAATTAGAAACAAGGATGTCCTTTATCATCACTGTTGTACAATATTGTACTAGAAATGTTAGCTTTAGGAATAAGAGAAGAAAAATGAAATGAGGGAATTAACACAAGCAGTGAAGAAACAAAATTATCACTCTTTGTAGATGATATATTTACTTAATCCCAGAGATCAATTAAAAAATCCACTTGAAATAATTAACAGCTTTATCAAAGTTGGAGGATATAAAATAAATCCAGATAAATCAATTACATTTCTATATTTTGCTAACAAAGTACAGCAGTAAGAGAGAGAAAGATAAAAAAAAAGTAATCACAGAAAATATATTAGGGAGTCTAGCTGCCAAGACAAACTCAGGAATTTTATGAACTGAATTTCAAAACCCTGTACACAAATAAAATCAGATATAAGCAACTGGAAAAAAGTATCAGTTGTTCATGGGTAGTTTGAGCTAATTATAATAAAAATGGCAGTTCTACCTAAATTAATTTACTTACTCAGTGCCATACCAATCATACGACCCAAAAATTATTTTATAGATTTAAAAAATAATAACATTCTTCTGTAAGAACAAAAGTTTCAAACTTTAAAAGGAATTAATGAAAAGAAATAAAAGGGAAAGCAGCCTAGCTCTACTAGATCTATTACAAAGCAATAATTTTCAAAGCTTTTTGCGACTGGCTAAGAAATACAGTGGTGGATCAGTGGCATAGAGTAAGTATGCAAGACACCATTTCAATTACAACAGTAATCTACTGGTTGATAAATCCAAAGAATCCAATTTTCGGGGTAAGAACTCACTATTTCACCAGAAAAATAGCTTCTGGGAAAACTGGAAGAGTTGGTCTATGTCTCAGAAACGAGATGTAGTCCAACATTCTTGCACTGTATGCCAAGATAGAGTCAACAAGGCTACATGATTTAGGCATATGGTCTCTGGAGAATACACACACACATACACACATATACACACACACACACACACACATATATATATATATATATATATATATACATATATACGCATATATGTAACATTATGAAATGCAAAATGGGTAATTTTGATTACAGTAAATTAAGAAAATATTTTGGTTGAACAAAGCCAATGAGAACAAAAATAGAAGGGAAGCAGAAAGCTGGGAAATATTTTTTTTTCCAATCAATGTATAGAAGATTGAGTCAAATTTAGAAGAATACAAGTCATTCAGCAATTGACAAATGGTCAAAAATATAAACAGGCAGTTTTCAGATGAAGAAATTAAAGCTATATGGAGTCACATTTAAAAATGCTCTAAATCACTACTGATTAGAGAAATGCAAATTTAAACAAGTCTGAGATAGCATATCACACCTATCAGATTGTTTATATGACCAAAAAATGGAATATGATAAATATTGGAAAAGGTGTGGGTAAATTGGAACACTTATGCATTGTTGGTGAAGTTGTGAACTGATCCAACCATTCTGCAGAGCAATTTAGAACTATTCTTAAAAGACTATAAAATTGCGCATACTCTTGGCCCAGTAATATCACTTCAAAGTTTGTATCCTGAAGAGATCCTAAAAATGGGAAAAGTACTCACATATACAAAAATATTTATAGTAGCTTTTCTTGTGGTGGAAAAGAATGAGAAATGAAGGGGTGCTAATAATTGGGGGATGACTAAACAAGCCATGTTATATGAATGTAATGGAATATTCTTGTCCTATAAGAAATGATAAGTAGGAACTCTGTCCTGGAAGTGAGCATAGTCAATGAAATTTCCATACAACACCATGTCCTGCACTCAGTGCTAACAGAGAGGTCCCCTTTAATCTCTTTCTTACCAGTTTCCAGATCTTCTTTCCATCTGTGATTTGAAGGTTCCTGAAGTTGCAGTTGCTATTACTGCCATTTTCAAGAGCAAGAGATGGTATTGGTGCCACGCAGGCTTTTGTCAATCCCTCACTGCAGTGTCACAAAAGTCTCCTACTGACATCCTGAAATGTCTTGGACTGGAAAAAGAATGTCTCCTGATCTATTGTTGACTTTGCTGCTTCGGTGTTCTATTTGAGGCATTATTTTCAAGTTGTTGAAAGAAATGTTGGAAGAATTTGGCTTCTTTCTACATTGTGTTCTCTTGGCTCTACCTTGGACATCCCAGGTGTAATTTTAGGTTCAGCCTTTTCAAGGAGTTCTCAGTGAAGGAAAGAAAAGAGATAACAAAGCTGAACAAAAAAAATAAGTGTCCTTACAAAAATCAGTCATAATTAATGAGATCAAGAGAATAGGCAAATGCTTTATCTTAAGAGATGGAGAATAATGACCTTTTCATCCTAAGAGATGGATGAGAAAAACAGAGATTGATATTTAGAAAGTGGGTGAAGGTAATTCTAATTAGATGAAAATATCATAATACAAGTTATTATTCTTTTGGGAAAGATATGAGATGGTATTTATTATTGAAAGTGATACTTGGGCAGAGACAAGATGGTGGAGTGAAAGGAGAGAATTCCTTGAGTTCTCCCCCAATCACTCTAAATACCTGTGAAAATGACTCTACACAAATTTTAGAGCATCAGAATCCACAACACAACACAGCAAGACACATTTCTAGCCCAAGAAAAATTAGAAGGTCTACAGGAAATGTCTGCTGTGCCAGTTGGAGAGAAAAGTACATTCCAGTGTTGGAAATGCCAGCACAAACTAAGACTGAGCAGGCCTCAGGGGACTGAACCACTAGTAGTTGTGGTGGTTTGCATACTTGTCAACCCACAAACACCAAAGACAATTTAGAAGGTGAGGAGGAAAGTTCTGTGGGACATGGGTGAGAGAGGAGTGTGGTATGGCTCCAGACTGAGTCTCAGTGTGGTGGCAGAGGCAGTGGTGGCACCAGCTGCTTCTGGATCTCTCATCCCATGGACTATGTTGGAATTGAGCACCTCATCAGAGGGGGATTGCAGTGATGTCTTTCACAGTGCTGACACAGGATTCTCTTGCTTTGGAATCTGCTCAGATCTCAGTGGCAGTCCTAAATAGTGAGCCTGGGGTGAGAAGGAGTGCTGGCATGGAAGAACTTGTGGCAGTGGTTGAGAATGAATCCTTCTCACAGCTCTCAGACAGAAAAGAGTATTTATGGCAACTCACAGACTAGGGAACAACCCAGGAGTGGAGTACCACCTCCCCTTTGATCATACAACCTTGGAAATATCTCTGAAAATAGCTGCACAAAACCACTGCGGCTTGGGAAAGTGCATTCTCCACTCTGGAATCAGAGTGTTGCCTTAAAAAGGAACTAAAAAGTCAAGTAATTGGCTGAGGAAATGAGCTAAAAGCAGGAAAAAACAGACTCCTTAATCTTACTTTGATGACAAAAAACGATCAAAACATACAACCATAAGAAGACAATAAAAGGAAAGCTCCTGCATCCAATGCCTCCAATAAAAATATGAATTGTTTTCAGGAAATCGGAGAGTTCTAAAAGAATATAAAAAATCAAGTAAGAGAGGTAGAAGAAAAATTGGGCATAGAAATGACAATGATACAAGCAAATCATGAGAAATGAGTCAGCAGCTTGCTAAAGTAGACCCAAAAAATGCTGAAGAAAATAACACCATTAAAAATAGAGTAAACCAGATGGCAAGTGATCCAAAAAGCCAATAAGGAGAAGAATGCCTAAAAAAAACAGAATTGGTGAAATGGAAAAGGAGATCCAAAAGCTTACTGAATAAAAGAGCTCCTTAAGAATGAGGATGGAGTTAATGTAACCTAATGAGTTCATGAGAAATCAAGAAAGAATCAAAAAAAGAATGGAAAAATAGAAGACAATGTGCAACATCTCATTGGATAAACAATTGACCTACAAAATAGATGCAGAAGAGATAATTTAAAAATTATTTGCCTACATAAAAACCAGAATAATAAAAGAACCTAGACATAATCTTTCAAGAAATTATCAAGAAAACCTGCCCTGCTATTCTGGAACCAGAGGGTAGAATAGAAATGGAAAGAATGGAAAGAATCCACAAATAAACTCCTGAAAGATATCAAAAGGAAAACTCCTATAAAAATTGTAGCCAAAATCGAGTTCATATGTCAAGGAGAAAAGATTACAGGCAGCCAGAAAGAAACAATTTGAATATAATCAAATACAATCAGGATAACAGAGGTTTTAGCAGCTTCTACCTTAAGGAATCAGAAGGCTTAGAATATGATATTTCAGAGGTCAAAGGATTTAGGACTACAACCAAAAATCACTTACCAAGCAAAACTGAGTATAATACTTGAGGGTGGGGTAATAGAAATTCAGTGAAATAGAGCACTTCCAAGCATTATTGTTGAAAAGATCAGAGCTGAATAGAAAATTTGACTTTCAAATGCAAGAATCAATAGAAACATTAAAAGGTAAACCGGAAAGAGAATCCATAAGGCATTCATTACAGTTGAACTGTTGCCTTTCCTACATGCAAAAATGATATTTATACATCATGAGACCCTTCTCAATATTATAGTAGGTAGAAGGAATACATGCATACACAAATACCCTACATGCGTGCATACATATATGTCATATGTATCATATATATGTGTGTGATATATATGTAGATATGTGTATGTATATGTGTGTATGTAGGTGTTAATATATAGAGATATATGTGTGTATATGTGCATATGTATACACATACATGTGTATATGTGTGTAAATATGCATATACACATACATATATGTGTGCATTTGTGTAGACAGAGGGCATAGGATGAGCTGAATATGAAGGGAGGATGCCTAAAAAATAAAATGAAGTGTTGAAAGGAATGTACTAGGAGAAACAGAAAGGGAGAGGTAGAATGTAGTACATTATCCACATAAAAGAGGCAAGAAAGAGCTTTTACAATGGAAGAGGTGGGAAGTAAGAGAGAATAAATGAGCTGCACTCTCAGCAGATTTGTATTTAGGACGGAATAGCACACTTTCAATTGGATACAGAAATGTATCTTATCCTAAAGGAAGGCAGGGGGAATTGGATAGGAGATGGAGTATAATAGAAGGGATGGCAGATTGGGGGAAGGGGTAATCAAAAGCAAACACTATTGTGGGGAAATAGGTCAAGGAAGAGAATGGAATAAATGGAGGGCAGGACAGGATACAAGGAAATGTGGTTAGTCTTTTGCAACCTGACTGTTAAGAAATATTTTTACAAGGCTACCGATATATGACCTACATGGAATTGCTTGCTCCTCAGTGAGGGTGGGTGAGAAGAGAGGGACTCAATGTGGAACTCAAAGCTTTAATAATGAATGTTAAAAATTATTTATGAAAACAACTTGGGAACCAAACTGTACAGCAATGGGGTATATAAATCTATCTTGTCCTACAGGAAAATAGAGGAGAGAAGGATACAAGAATGGGAGACGTAGAAGGGAGGACAGGTTGGGGAAAAGGGTGGTTGGGGTACCTGCTGTCCCAGCGTGGAGGGGAGAGATGGACAAAAATTTTAAACTCAAAATTTATGGAAGTAAATGTTGAAAAATGAAAATAAACAAATTATACCTACAAAAAAGAAAACAGATGCACAAAAACCCTGAAGGTTGAGAAAGTACACCAGCCCACTACAATTCCATGGGAAACAGAAAGGAACTTTGAAAAAGAGATCAAAAGTCAAGTAACTGGGTGAGGAAATTAGCAAATAGCAGGAAAAACAGAAGAAAACAACATCAAATCTCCTGCATCCAAAGCCTCCAAGAAAAATGTGAATTGGTTGCTGGTCATGGAAGAGATCTGAAAGTTTTGAAAGCAAGTAATAGAAGTAGAAGAAAAACTGGTAAAAGAAATGAGAGTGATGCAAGAAAATCGTGAAACATGAGTCAATAACTTCCTAAAGGAGATCCAAAAGATACTTAAGAAAATAACACTTTACAAACAGAATAACCCAAATGGTAAAAGGGATCCAAAATCAGTGAGGAGAACAATGCCTTACAAAGCAGAGTGCAACAAATGGAAAAGGAAGTTCAAAAGCTCACTAAAGAAAATAATTCCTTAAAAATTACAGTGGAATTCTGGAATGTAATGACTTCATGAGAAATCAAAAAATTATAAAACAAAACCACAAGAATGACAAAATAGAAGAAAATGTGCAATATCTCATTAGAAAAACAACTGACCTATAAAATAGATGTGTAAGAGATATTTGAAAAATGATTAGACTACATGAAACTATGATCAAATAAAGGGACTATACATCATCTTTCAAGAAATTATCAAGGAAAATTGCCCTTATATGCAAGAACCAGTGGGTAAAGAAGATATTGAAAGAATCCACTATTCACCTCTTGAAAAAATTTCTGAAAATAAAGTTCCTTTGAATATTTTAGTCAATTTCCAGGGTTCCCAGGTCAAATATAAAACATTATAAGCAGCCAGAAGGAAACAATCCACGTATTGTCAAATACAATCAGGATAACACCTGATCCAACAGATTCTGCCTTAAAGGATCATAGGGCTTAGAATATGATATTCCAGAGGTCAACGAATCTAGGGTTAAAACCAAGAATCATCTACCCAGAAAGAGGAGAATAATATGTCAGGGGGAAAATGGATATTCAATGAAATAGAGGACTTTAAATCATTCTTGTTGAAAAGACCAGAACTGAATAGAAAATTTGACTTTCCAATACAAAAATGGAAAGAAACAGGAAAAGGTAAACAGGAAAGAGAAACCATAAGGGATTTACTAAAGTTGTACTGTTTGTATTCTTATATGGAAAGCTAATACTTGTAATCATTGACCCTTTTCTCAACACTATGGTTGTTGGAAGAAATTATATATATTGACAAAGGGCACAAGGTGAGTTGAATATGAAGGAATGATATCTACCAAAGTAAAATTCAGGGATGAGAGAGGAATATATTGGGAGAAGGAGAAAAGGAAATGTAGAATGGGGTAAATTATCTCACATAAAAGAGACAAAAAAGCTTTTATAATTAAGGGGAATAAAGGTAGGTGAGAAGGAATGAATGAACCTCACTCTTGGATTTGGCTTAAGGAGGGAATACCATACACATTCAATTGGATGTGAAAGTCTATCTTCCTCTACAGGAAACTGGGGGAAAGGAGATCGGAAGGCAAATGATACTAGGTAGAGAATATGACAGTAGGGGGTAATCAGAAGCAAATATTTTTTTTTTTCTTAAAGAGAACAAACTTATTTACTGTCACATAGCTTTATGTTGTTAAATGGTAGCATACTGTACCATACAGAGGAGAACATGTTTGATTTACAGCATATTGACAGAAGTCCAAATTCAAAGTTTCTTGCAGAACAATGCAAGCATTTTCCCTAAGTTTGTTCATCGCTCAGCATGAAAGTGGTCAGTTTTATTTCTGAAGGAATGTATCTAAAGACAATGTCAAATAACGAAGAGTGTATGACAATAGGATTTGGTAGTTCTACAAGTCTTTCACTGGTAAGTAGAATTTCACTGTGTGCATAATGAAAAGGCATCCCTTCAGAAGTTTTCTTTTTACTGCATAGTTCTAAGGAATAAGAACATCATCACACTCAACCTCTTTCCAAGAAATAATGCTTGATTACATTTCACATATATTTCAAAGTAATAATCAAAGTTTGAAGGAGAAACAAGTCAAAATCCTGAGGACTAAAAAAGGCATCCTTTGGCTTCTGAAAGATTGCAGAAATGAGGTTAAAGTAAGGTAACAAATCATAACACACACACATACAACGGATTTAGCAAGTAACATGTGTAACATTTTCTGCCAGGTTTGTTTTTACTGAATTGTTTGTTTTACTGTGAGAAGCAAATCTTTTGAGGAGGGACAATGTCAAAAGAGAGAATAGAATGAAATGGGGAGCAGGGTAGGATGGAGGGAGATATAGTTACTTTTTCTCAACATGACTGTTACTGAAGTATTTTGCATGATGTACATGTATAATCTGTATCGAATTTCTTGCCATCTCAGTGGGGTTGGGTGGGGAGGGAGGACGGGAGAGAATTTGGAACTGCAAGTTTTAATTATTAATGTTAAAATTGTTTTTACATGCAACTAGAAAATAAGACTTACAGGAATGGAATATATAAAACTATTTTACCCTACAAGAAAATAGAGGAGAAGGGAATAAGGGAAGGGGGATTGTGATAGCAGGGAGGACAGATGTGGGAAACGGGTAACCAGAAGGTATAGCACTATGCATTGAGGGGTAGGGGAGAGAAGGGAATAAAATTTGTCCCTCAAAATCATGTGGAAGTAAATGTTGAAAAATAAAAAAAAATAATAAAACAAAAAATCTACATGCAACTGGAAAATAAGATATACAGACAACAAGGTATAGAAATCTATCTTGCCCTACAGAAAAATAAGAGGGAAGGGGTAAGAGAAGGGGAATGACTGAAGGAAGGGCATATTTGGGAAAGGGGTAATAAGAATATATGATATTTTGGGGTGGGTAGAGAGGAGAGATGGAGAGAACATTTGGAACTCAACATTTTGTGGAAATAAATGTTGAAAATTAAATATAAATAAACAAAAAGATTGTTATACTTGTGGAAATCTGGCTGGGGACTGGAACAAGTCTATGAAAATGATTTAATAGAAGACCAGCAATATGCAAAAGTCTCTCCCTGTTCTCAAGATACTCGCAATCTAATGGGGAGATAATAATGAACAAATATGTTCAAAGAAGTTATGAACGGAATAAATAGGAAATCTTTTTCAGAAAGAAGACACTATGATTTAAAAAGATTGAAAAACACTCCTTGTAGGTGGTAGGATTTTAACTTGTACTGGAAGAAAGATAGTGAAGCTAGGAAAAGAAACAATCAAGACTATGTAGGTAGAGCAGATACCCAGAATCAAGAGACAAATTTCTTTTAGTAGAACAACCAGGATAACAGTATCATTGGACTGAAAAGAATGGATGAGGCTTGTGAGGTATAATAATGATAAAAAAGGGATCCGGCCATGAAAGGCTTTGAAATGCAAACAAAGGATTTTGGAAATGAACACAATTTGTCTGGGAATTCCTGGAGGTTTGTGAGTATGAAGGTTACATATACTGGAACTTCAGGAAATGGCTTTAGAGGATAAATAGCGGGTAGATCAGAGTGAGGAAAAATTTGTAACAGGAATGTTAATCAAAAAACTGTGACAATAATTCAGACGTGAGTGAGATAATTTGTCCCTGCACTAGCACAGTGATAATATCAGAGGCTAAAAACAGAGTTTGGTCAAGAAATACTATGGTGAAAAATACAGTCTTTAGTAACAGATTGCATATGCACTGTGAGGATGAAGAGACAAGGATGATATATTGGTTGTGAGTGTGAGGTTATAAAAGGATAATTGTGCCCTCAAAATATTGGAAAATTTAGAAGAGGGAACATTTTGTGAGGGTAATGCATTCAGTTTTGAGGTTAAGATATATATTGAACATTCAGTTTGAGATATCTGAGAGGCAGTTGGAGATGTGAGAATGGAAGGCAGTACATAGTTTAAGACTAGATACTCAGATTAAAAAGTCAACTGCATAGACGTGATAATTGAATATATGGTCTATGATGAGATTATTATAAGTGGTATTTTTTCAGTTTTTGGAGAAATGAGATAGAGATCTTTTAAACAGAATGGAAAGTAGTGATGGAGATAAATGATACAGTGCAGAGAGTGGTCATTACAGTCATAAAAGGAAAAGATCTTCAGGTCTGAGTTATCTGATGACCAGTAATTAGTAGGAAATCTTGCCAAAGCATACAATTCCATATAATTTATTTCACATGTTACGTAGAAATGCAGTAAATGTCCATACATAATGGAAAGTTTTCTATAATATTCCTAGGGACATAGTGTTCAATGAACACATATTCCTGAATGCTTTATAATCACATTATTATATTAATCATGCTTCGTGTGATACAAACATACATTAGGCTTTGTCACTTGGAAAATGAAGAACAGAAGCAAATCACTTCACTGGAGATTTCAGATCTCAAAATAATTTCACTGGAACATAAAGAATCCTGATTGAAAGTGGCATTGCTTTTAACTTGCTTTATATACCAAATTGTTTTAATTATTGTTTTACTTGACATAATTAGGTATAAAACCGTGTCCAAACTTTGTACTACTCCTATGTCTTCAATTATTGGTGCCAATAAAATCAAGGGTCCCGTATAAATAAAGTCTACTTGAGAAAAAATACTTCTTGATTGCTGCTTTGGCCTGAATTCTTTCCACTAAGTAGAGGCTTGTAGACCCCAAGAACTGTTAAAATGGCATGTAAAATTGGTGAGACATATCCACAGATAATCGTAATCAAAATAGCTCAATTACTTTGGGTTAGCTATTCCAGCAAATAAACTGTTCTTAAACTCTCTCACCCAAGTGTGACTCAAATATAAATTTTTTAATGACATTAAATATTGCGCAAAATTCCATTGTTTTATAAAACAAATATAACTCGTGTCCCCTTACTAAATATATGTTATCATACACTTTGAGAGAATAGTAATGGAACTTTTTCTAAAATTTAGCTTTCTCATTTGGGATTATCTTTAATGGTTCTGCTGACTATTACAGAAAAGATAATATTTTTATTGGTGCGTCTCTTAAGGCATATGGAAATTCTCATTCCACAACATGCAGAATGCTCCAAAGAATGTGTAATGTACCATATACAATTCCCTCTGCAAGTAAAGTGGGCTGCTATGCTTTCATTTTAGTATAATTCACATTTGACTATATGTACAATTAGTAGTTACCTGTTGAGTTAGTCTCCTTGACAAACATCTCATATTTTAAATTATGAAAAGGATAACTGTTTCCTGATGTCGCTGCTCCATGTTAACTGATTCTTCTTAATATAGTCAAGTAGAACTCTAGAGTTAAAAAAATGAAAATAATAATTTAGCATTTCTATTATATATTCAAAATATATAAATAGAAATGAAGCATTAAGGAGTAGAAAGGTTGACAACTTGTGAATCAGCAACAGTTGAACACTTACAAACACATACATTTACAAATACATTCCCATGTAGCCTTGCAGCAACAAATATTCCATACTCTTTAAGTCAACTGATACTGCTGTTATATGACTATGTAATACTTAATGTAACCAAAAATGAGTTTAATCTTTTTAAAATGTTTTTTATTTATTTTATCAGTTTATTTAGTAGAATGTAAACTTCTTATCAACCAGGATTATTTGCTTTTAATTATTTTATACCCCGTATCCAACACAATTCCAATCACATACTGTGGTCATATTTTGCTTTCAAATACGATTGATTATATGATTGTTCAACTGATGTTGAACCATTACTAAATCCCTGGTACAAATCCCACTTACTCATGATGAATGATCTCTTGGAGAAATCTCTCTTGCCTGACAAGATATCTACTTGAAATTTTACTGTCATGTTCCCCATTTGATGAAGAGTAAAAAGTTATTAACAGGCATTTTTCAGACAAAGAGAACAAAGCTGTCTATAGGCATATGAAAAATGTTCTATATCACTATTGATTAAAAATGGAAACTAAAGTAGTTCTGAAGTCCCATATCACACCTATAAGACAGGCTAATATAAAAAAAAGAGAAAATTATGGATGTTGGAGGGAATATGAGAAAGGTGGGACATTAATACACTACTGTTGGAGTTGTGAACAAATCCAATTTTCTAGAACACAATTTGGAACTATGCACAGATGGCTATAAAACTTTGCATACCCTTTGATCCAACAATACTTCTTCTAGATCTATATAAGGAAGAAATCAAAAAGAAGAACAGGACCTACATTTACAAAAAAAAAATTTATAGCAGTTTTTCCTTTTGGTGCCTAAGATTGGAAATCAAAGGGATGCTCATTAATTGGGGAATGGCCAAACAAACTGTGAGATATGATTATGTAGTGCTATAAGAAATGATAAGCAGGATGATTTCAGAAAAATCTTTCTAGAAAGACTTAAATCAACTGATGCAAAGTGAAGTAAACAGAACCAGAATAATGTTGTACATAGTAAAACCAATATTGAACAATGAATAACTGTGAATGTCTTAGCTATTCTCAGCAATGTAATGATCCAAGAAAATCTCAAAGTACTGCTGATGAATTATACTGTCTCCCAGAAAGAACTGATATTATTTGAATACAGAGGGAACCGTGCTATTTTAACTATCATTCATTCTTTTTTCTTTTATTTGTACTCTTGGATAAAATTATTAATATGGAAATGCTTTATATGATTTCATATGTACAACCCATATCTTCTTGCTTACCATATCAGGAAGGGAGAGAGGAAGAAAGGATAGAATTTAGAACTAAAAACTTCAAGATAAAGAAATGTTAAAAAAAATCTTTTAATAATGAATTAGAGGAAATAAAATTTCTTACAGTAAAAAAATGTTTTAAGGTTCATTACTGATATTAGTCTAGAGTTTTCCTTTTTCCATGATTCAAGTATTAGGATTATGTTTGTCTCATAAAAAGATTGTAGTAGATTGAATTGTTTGTCAACTTTTGGAAATAGTTTGTGAAGTATGAGTACTTGGGAAATTTACAGAAATCTCGTGTAAATCAATCAGGAAAAGGAGGTGTTTTTTTTTTCCCTTAAAACATTTTTATTTGTTTATTTTAGGTAATTCTACTTCTCTTTCTGTGACTGGGTTATGTGGTGTTCTGATTGAGTATTTTGTAATTTGAAGGTATTACTCTTTTGTCTGTGTGTTTTCACTTTTGTTAACATATAAATCTGTAATTCTCACATTGTTTTACATCTTCTGGTTTTCTTGTGATTTCACCAAGCTTATTTGATATTAAATTGGATTGATTTTTTCTTCTCTTCTTTTTAGTCAGAATAACTAAGCATTTCTCAATTTTAATATTCGTTTAAAACAACCAATATTTAATATGACATTTCTATGTTTTCTTTATTTCCAAATTATGTCTCCACTTAAATGTTAATGTCATTGATTTTATTTTGGGTTGCTTTATTTGTTGTCCCTCTAATCTTGAAAATCATATGAAGATCTTTAATACTCTCTATTTTTTTAATTCAAATTTGTAGGTATATGCTTTATTTTTCCTCAGGACTACTTTAGCTGCAGAAATTTTGGTATGTTATAATTGTCAGGTAGTTTTATCTAGAACTAGTTTCTCTGATTTATTTTCTTTGAAATATTTATTGTTTTGCATTTCACTGTTAAGTCTTTATTTGGGTGTTATGCTTTTGTTTAAGATCTCTGAACCAGTTAATATTTTTATTGCATTATGCTTTGTAAATTATATATTAATAATTGCTTGCAATGTTTGTATATCCTAGTACATGACCAATTCTTTTTTTTAATGTATTTATTTAACTTTTTACATACATTTTCACAAAATGTTGGGTTCCAAATTTTCTCCCTATTTGTCCCCTCCTCCCACTCCAATACACGGAGCATTCTAATTTCCCCTATCACCAATCTGCCCTCTCTTTGAACATTCCTCCATTCCCTTGTCCCCATCTTCTGTTTTGTCCTGTAGGGCCAGATGACTTTCTATTGCCCATTACCTGTATTTCTTATTTCCTAGTAGCAAGAACAATACTCAACAGTTGTTCCTAAAACCTTGAGTTCCAATTTCTCCCCATCCCTCCCTCTCCACCCATTCCCTTTGGGAAGACAGGTAATTCAATATAGGCCATATCTGTAGTTTTGCAAATGACTTCCATAATAGTCGTGTTGTGTAAGACTAACTATATTACCCTCCATCCTATCCTTTCCACCACTGTTTCTATTCTGTCTTTTGATCCTGTCCCACCCCGAGTGTTGACTTCAAATTGCTCCCTCCTCCCATTACCTTCCCTTCCATCATCCCCCCACACCTGATTATCCCCTTCTCCCCCACTTTCCTGTACTGTAACATAGTTATTCATAACAAAATGAGTGTGCATTTTATTCCTTCCCTTAGTCAAATGTGATGAGAGTAAACTTCATGTTTTTCTCTCACCTCCCCTCTTTTTCCCTCCACTAAAAAATCTCCTGCCTGCCTCTTCTATGAGAGATAATTTGTCCCATTCCATTTTTCCCTCCCTCCTTCCAACACATTTTTCTCTCACTGCTTAACTTTATTTTTTAAAGATATGATCCCATTCTATTCAATTCACTCTGCGCTCTCTGTCTCTATGTGTGCATGCACACGCATGCATGTATTTGTATGTGTGTATTCCCACCAACTACCCAGATACTGAAAAGAGTTGCAAATATTGTCTTTCCATGTAGGAATGTAAACAGTTCAACTTTAGTAAGTCACTTATGACTTCTCTTTGCTGTTTAACTTTTCATGCTTCTCTTCATTCTTTTGTTTGAAAGTCAAATTTTCTTTTCAGCTCTGGTCTTTTCATCAAGAATGCTTGAAAGTCCTTGATTTCATTGAAAGCCCATTTTTCCCTGAAGTGTTATGCTCAGTTTTACTGGGTAGGTGATTCTTGGTTTTAGTCCTAGTTCCTTTGACTTCTGGAATATCATAATCCACACCCTTCGATCCCTTGATGTAGAAGTTGCTAGATCTTGTGTTATCCTGATTGTATTTCTACAGTACTGGAATTGTTTCTTTCTAGCTGCTTGCAGTATTTTCTCCTTGACCAGGGAACTCAGGAATTTGGCCACAATGTTCCTAGGAGTTTCTCTTTTTGGATCTCTTTCAGGTGGTGATTGAGGGATTTCTTGAATATTTATTTTGCCCTCTGGTTCTAGAATCTCAGGGCAGTTTTCCTTGATAATTTCATGAAAGATGATATCTAAGCTCTTTTTTTTAATCATGGCTTTCAGGTAATCCCATAATTTTTAAATTGTCTCTCCTGGATCTGTTTTTCAGGTCAGTTGTTTTTCCAATGAGATATCTCACATTCTCTTCCATTTTTTCATTCTTTTGACGTCATTAGCCTCCATCTGTTCCATTCTAATTCTAAAAGAACTATTTTCTTCAGCGAGCTTTGGAACCTCCTTTTTTATTTGGCTAATTTTGCTTTTGAAAGCATTCTTCTCCTCACTGGCTTTTTGAATCTCTTTTGCCAATTGAGTTAGTCTATTTTTCAAGGCGTTATTTTCTTCAGCATTTTTTTGGTGTCTCCTTTAGCAAGGTGTTTAACTGCTTTTAATGCTTTTCTTTCATCTCTCTCATTTCTCTTCTCAATTTATCCTCACCTCTCTAACTTGATTTTCAAAATCGCTTTTGAGCTCTTTCATGGTCTGAGCCCATTGAATATCTGTTTTGGATGTTTGGGATACAGAAGCCTTGACTTCTATGTCTTTCCTTGATGATAAGCATTGTTCTTCCTCTTCTGAGAGTATAGGAGGAGATATCTGTTCACCAACAAAGTAATCTTCTAGGGTCCTATTTTTTTCCCTTTTCTGGGCATTTTCCCAGTTAGTTACTTGACTTCTGAGTTTCCTCTCCACCTCTGACTCGCCTCCTGTCCCACCCATCTAGTGCTTGAGGGCTGAAATTCAAATGCTGCTTCCCAGACTCAGAACTTTCACCAAGGGTGGGGCTGCTATTCAGTGTGAGATTAAGTTCTGGTGCTCAGATAGGGGCAGGGCCAGCCCACAGAGCTCAGATCCCTCAGGGGCTTTAGGTGGGGGCAAGGCTGCCACATGGGACTCATTTCCCTCAGGGTGCTTATGCGAAGACCTTCAAGAATGGATGCAAGCTCCTGTCTGCTTTGGGAGCTCCTGTACGCTGCTGCCTCCACTGCTGCCTCTGTTGCTGCCTCCTGAGGGGGCCTGAGTTATAGAGACACCCTGCTCCCCTCTCACAGACCTTTGGTGCTACATGACCAATTCTTGCAAAAGGTCCATGTGATACTGAGAAATAGATATATTCCTTTGTAGTCCTATTAAAAAGTGATATATATTCTTCCATTCCAAGTTTTCCAGAAATTAATGATGCTCCTTAATTTCCTTTAAAAAAAAAACACATTTTATACTTACCCAGAATAAAGAGATATTGAAGTGTTTAGTCATTACTGTGTTAGTATCTATGTCTTCTTATAATTCATTTCTTTTCCTTTATGAGTCTGATGTTTAAACTTTGGAAAGTAGAAGTTTATTACTGATACTGGTTTGTTGTCTATATTTTGTTTCTGCGTAATATAGTTTCGTTTTTTTTATCTTTCTACCTTTTTATTTTTTTTTATTGTTTTTTTTTTTTTTTTTTTTACTTTATCCTAAAGCATTTTTGTTAATCCTGGTTCTTTTATATTCACTATGTGAATAGTAAATTTTTCCTACCCCCTAAGTTTTCATTTTTCTAGATCTTTTTGAATGTGTTTCTTGTAAGCAAATGATTATAGAAGTTTATTTTCTTATCCCATCTGTCACTTTTTTCTTTTTACCAGATTGTTAGATACATTCATATTTAAAATCATGAGTGTTATGTTTATTTTTCCCTCTTTTTGGTTCAGATAAATCTTTTTTTTGCAAGTAAGTTTTCTTACTTCTGTTATAAACACAGTCCTCTGTTGTTTCAGCTGCTTTAGTTAATCCTTTTTAACATGGCCCTCTTCACACTTGTTCTCATCTCCTCACCTCTAATGTCTTCCTTTCATTTGTTGCCCCTTTCTTTTAAGTTTTTTATTAGTTCTTTTTTTTTCTCTCTTGTACTTGTATGTGGTTACATGTTACACACATACACATGCACAGTTTTCCCTTTCAATTAGTTGATTGTTTTCTGCATTCCTCTTCTCCCCTTCAACTTGCTTTTCTTTTTCATTTATTTGTATCATATTTCTTCCTCTTCCCAAAAAGAATTTTTTCTCTCCCTTATCTATCCTCATTTCAACCCACTATAGACCTATATTTTCTAGATTCTGACCTTTATAGTTGTTTAACTTATTTTTATTCTCTCTATTTATATGCAGTCACTACTTCCAATGTAGGCTCTTCTATTCAAGCATCTTCACTCTAGGCAGTTTCTCTCTGAGTCTTGTATAGATATCTCTGTGTATTAATTTTGTCATTGTGCTTTACTCCCAGAATGTCAGTTCTTGAATATGTTAGAAAGGACACTTCCTTAAGGAATTCCCCTTCTCTAATGATATTCTTGATTATGCAGTCCACCATTGATCTGTACCAAAAATGAGTATCACAATACGCACCCACCATTATTTGTCTCAGAATCACTTCTTTGGGTACATGCCTTATCAGAAACCCAGACGCCCTTTGTGCCTAGGAGTTCCAAATTTCCTCCCATGTAACGGCATAATGAGGAGATTTATTATGTACCAAATCTCCTAACACACCAAGGTCAACATGTTCATCTCTCTTCACAGAAAATCTTTCTTAATTTATTTTTCAGTGCACTACTTTACAAAGAAAGTCCTACTCCCCTTCAAGACTCTTCTCTCATGGAGCCCAAAAGAATTATCTTCTCCTCATTACAACTTCTCAATTTCATCTGGATACATCATATATTCCTCTATGCTGCTCTGTCTCCCTCTACATACCCCCCGCCATGCTGTCATTCCAACAACAAAAACAAAAGATTCATCTCCAGGCAAAGTTTTTTTTTTCCATAATTACCAAGTCTGGCCTATTCATCATTACTTCCATAGAACTTATACTTTCTCCTTTGTTTCTTTGTGTGATGTAAAAAGAAGATTCTTACTTGTGTATCTGAAGTCACTCAGTGGTTGCTGTGCTTGGATGCTGCATTTTTCACACTTTTTGCATTCATATTGTTTTAGGGATTGAAGAAATAAATAATTTCTTTGGTTACATTTTTTATTTAAATAATTCCAAATGCCTCTCTATCAGTAAAAGTTCTTTTTTAAAAACTTCTGTTCTCGGGGGGAGCAGCCAAGATGGTGGAGTAGAAAGACTCACGTATGCTAGTTCTGAATCCACAGCCCATAAATTTCCTGTAAAAAGAACTCCCCTCAAATTCTGGAACAGCACAAGCCACTCAGCAACCCAGCAGAGGGGATTTCCATTCCAGAGAGCCCTGGAAAGCCATCCCCAGGGGTCTGTCGTGCACCAGACAGTGGAGCCCACCGCTGCACTGCCCTGGCCGCAGAGCACCAAGAGGAGCAGATCCGAGCAGGCTTCAGGGATGGAACCTCTGGTGGCCCTGAGGGTCCCTCTACCCACAGGCGCTACAGGTTAGTGAGAGAGATGTCTGGGCTGGCCAAGAGGGGAGTGGGGTGTCTCCATGACTCGGTACCCCTCACGAGGCAGCAGCAGAGGCAGCAGCAGAGGCAGTGGCAGCCCGGGACTCCCTGAGCAGACAGGAGCTCTGCTCCACCACTGAAGATCCCCGAATAAACCCCCTGAGGGAACTGAGTCTGAGAAGTGGCCCTGCCCCCATCTGATCACCAGAATTGAAGCTCACATTCAATAGCAGCCACACCCACCACGGAAAGCCCTGAGGCTGGGGAGCAGCTTTTGAATCTCAGATGCCAAGGACTAGGTGGGCGGATCTAGGCGGGGGTGGAGAGGAATCTCAGAACTCAAGTAACTGGCTGGGAAAATGCCCAGAAAAAGGAAGAAAAATAAGAATATAGAAAGCTACTTTCTTGGGGAACAGATGTTCCCACCTTTCATTTCTGATGACGAGGAACAATGCTTACCATCAGGGAAAGATGTGGAGGTTAGGGCCTCTGTATCCCAGCCATGCAAGGTGGATGTCAGCTAGGTTCAGGTCATGGAAGAGCTCAAAAAGAATTTTGAAAATAAAGTTAGATAGGTGGAGGAAAAACTGGGAAGACAAATGAGAGAGATGCAAGAAAAGCACGAAAAACGGGTCAATACCTTGGTAAAGGAGACCCAAAAAAATGCTGAAGAAAATAACACCTTGAAAAATAGACTAATTCAATTGGCAAAAGAGGTTCAAAAAGCCAATGAAGAGAAGAATGCTTTCAGAAGCAGAATTAGCCAAATGGAAAAAGAGGTTCAAAAGCTCACTGAAGAAAATAGTTCTCTCAAAATGAGAATGGAACAGATGGAGGCTAATGACTTTCTGAGAAACCAAGAAATCACCAAACAAAATGAAAAGAATGAAAAAAATGGAAGATAATGTGAAATATCTCATTGGAAAAACAACTGACCTGGAAAACAGACCCAGGAGAGACAATTTAAAAATTATGGGACTACCTGAAAGCCATGATCAAAAAAAAGAGCCTAGACATCATCTTTCATGAAATTATCAAGGAAAACTGCCCAGAGATTCTAGAACCAGAGGGCAAAATAAATATTGGAGGAATCCATTGATCACCACCTGAAAGAGATCCAAAAAGAGAAACTCCTAGGAACATTGTGGCCAAATTTCAGAGTTCCCTGGACAAGTAAAAAATACTGCAAGCAGCTAGAAAGAAACAATTCCAGTACTGTGGAAATACAATCAGGATAACACAAGATCTAGTACCTTCTACATTAAGGGATCGAAGGGCGTGGAATAAGATATTCCAGAAGCCAAGGGACCAGGACTAAAACCAAGAATCACCTACCCAGCAAAACTGTGCATAATACTTCAGGAGAAAATATGGTCTTTCAATGAAACAGAGGACTTTCAAGCATTCTTGATGAGAAGAACAGAGCTGAAAAGAAAATTTGACTTTCAAACACAAGAACGAGAAAAAGGATGAAAAAGAAAAAGCAAAGAGAAGTCTTAAGGCACTTACCAAAGGTGAACTGTTTACATTCCTACATGGAAAGACAATATTTGTAACTCTTAAAACTTTTCAGTGTCTGGGTAGTTGGTGGGACCACACACACACACACACACACACACACACACACACACACTCATGTACACGTGTGCACGCACACACACATACACACATGCATGCACATACAGAGACGATGAGAGAGAAATGTAGTGGGAGGAGAGAGGGTGAAATGGAATGGGGTAAATTATATCTCATTCAAGAGGCAAGCAGGAGACTTTTTAGAGGAGGGGAAAAGAGGAGAGCTGAGTAAAGAAAAACATGAAGTTTACCCTCATCACATTCGACTAAAGGAAGGAGTAAAATGCACACTCATTTTGGTATGAAAACCTATCTTACAATACAGGAAAGTGGGGGAGAACGAGATAAGCAAGGGGGGGGATGATGGAAGGGAGGGCAATGGGAGGAGGGAGCAATTTGAAGTCAACACTCGGGGAGGGACAGATCAAAAGACAGAATAGAAACAATGGGGGGCAGGATATGATGGAGGGAAATACAGTTAGTGTTACACAACATGACTATTATTGAAGTCATTCGCGAAACTACACAGATATGGCCCATACTGAATTGCCTGCCTTCCCAAAGGGAATGGGTGGGGAGGGAGGGATGGGGATAATTTGGAACTCAAAGTTTTAGAGCAACTGTTGAGTATTGTTCTTGCTTCTAGGAAATAAAAAGTACAGTTAATGGAGAATAGAAAGTCATCTGGCCCTACAGGACAAAAAAGAAGATGGGGCCAAGAGAAGGGAGGGATGATAGAAAAGAGGGCAGATTGGTGATCTGGAAAATTAGAATGCTCGGTGTATTGGGGTGGGGAGAGGGTATAAAAGGGGAGAAAATTTGGAACCCAAAATTTTGTGAAAATCAATGTAAGTGAATCATATATGTGCTTGATTAAAGTGGTTGTTAACCCTTCAAAAGTTGTCTTTCCTTTTATGTGTGCAGATCTAAGAACATGTGATAGTAGCCCTTCCCCCTCCATGCACGTTGGGGTGCTTACTGATATGCTAACTCACAGGTTTAGATAACTAATCAACAGGTTTAGAACGGTACTTTTTGTAATGAAATGCCATGTAACTTACCCAGTGTGGGAGATTGGAATTGAACCCAAGTATTTGTGGACTCCGTGGCTAACTATCTCTCCACTATGTCACATTGTCTTTCATGTTTTGGTTTAACATTTTTTTATACAATGCTAAAGTAAGGTTATTCACATTTCAATATTTTATTTAGTGATTAACACAATAAACAATACAATCATCCTAATAATGGTTTGTTTCCAAGTAATACATTAGAAAAACACTATGTCAATATTTCCCTGTCATTATTTATTGGATTATATGATCTTAATATAAAACATGAAAAAGACCTTTGATACCATCTAGGCCAATGTAAAACTAAGGCTAAAAGAGATTGTGGTTTCTTAAAAGTGTATACACAGGCAATATGTAGGAGCCAATATTTTAACCAATAGTGTCTCACTCCAAATTCAGTGATCTTTCTTTTGTACTAGGGGACACACATCATTTATCACTTTGTCTAAATAAACTCTGTGACTGATTCCTACTCTGAGATTCCATGATTTCATTTCCAGCATATATTTTCAAACATTATTGTATGGGAAAATTTAATTTTTATGCCTCATTGTCAAAACTTTGACATATATTATCCTCAAAACATCGCAGGTCCCATGAACCAGATTCATGGCTGTTTGACTGAATTAAATAGAACTTCAATGGTTATACAAAAAGTAAATAATTAAATAAAAGAGTGAAAAAATAAATTATTAAATTGGTAAAGAAATTAATGAATAAATGAAGGTATAATTAATAAATGAGTACATGAAATTAATATGTAAGAGATGAGTAATGTATGGGTGAATAAACAGATAAAGAAATGGATAAATAAATGGCTAGGAGAAGAATGAACAAAGAAATTAATATACAAACAGGCAAATAAATTAATGAATAAATAAATTAACAAATAAATAATGTTCACACTGACTATTCTGGGTAGTTTGAGCAATAACTTGGGGTCTGAGTTATTTATTTTTCTCATGATTTCTCAAACGTCTCTAAACTAGAAATTATGCATAAAAAATAAAGCAACCTCTGTGACTTGATGATGTAGGATACTACATCCAAAAGAAGTTTTAAGAAAAATGAACTGACATCTTCTAAGAGCTAACTGAGAACTCCTCCCTCATATTTCATATTGCCAGCAATGCAGTTGCACATGTCAACCCAAAAACCTCACTTATGGAACCAACACATGATTGACAATCCCTCTCTTCAGTGATGTAAAAACCCTAGCTCCAGATTTTGGAAGTTCATTCTCATTTTATTAGGCAGCTAGCTCAGTCACAACCCTTTAAGAGCAAAAGCTTGCTGGGACCACAACTGAAAATCAAAATTTCTGAAGCTCTTCAAGAAAAGCTTACCGAGGACTGTGAAAAAAATCTAGCATCATAGTAGACAGTCCCATAGTAGGTATTCTGCAAAGCTCTGAACTGATGACTTTGGTAAAACATATGGAAGTCAGATTCCATAGAGATAAACTAAGACTCATAGGTCTCCCAGAAGAATATGACAAGATGAAATATCTGACCACAATAATGTAAGAAACAGTATAAGAAAAATGTTCCAAATCTCCCTCAAAACAAAAAATAAAATGCAAATTAAAAGAGTGTATAGCTTGCCTCCAAAAAGAAAAAAAAATAAAGAAACAAGGCTAAAAAGAAATCCAAGACATATAGTGGACAGATTTAATACTTAAATTCAGAAAAAAATAAGTAAGTTTTGCAAGTGATCAGGAGTAGCACTTTTAAATGCAAATTAAAAGGAATTAAAAAAAAACGTTATTCTACAACCACCAAACACAAGAGTGAATGGAATATTTTATTTGTAAGATCAATAAAGTTCAAGATGTAGCCCAGGTTGACCTATTCTGTAAATATGAGAATAGAAGTCTTTTTTTAAAATAAATTTATTTATTTAACTTTTTACATTCATTTTCACAAAATTTTGGGTTCCAAATTTTTCTCACCATTTATCCCCTCCCCCCACCCCAATACACCAAGCATTCTAATTTTCCCTATCACCAATCTGCCCTCTCTTCTATCATCCCTCCCTTCTCTTGTCCTCATCTTCTCTTTTCACATTTTCTCTCTAATTTCTCTTCCCAGTTTTTCCTCCACCTGTCTAACTTGATTTTCAAAATCCTTTTTGATCTCTTCCATGGCCTGAGCCCATTGGATATCTATTTTGCATGTTCGGGATTCAGAGGCGTTGACTTCTATGTCTTTCCCTGATGGTAAACATTGTTCTTCCTCATCAGAAAGGAAAGGAGGAAACATCTGTTCACCAAGAAAGTAACCTTCCCTGGTCTTATTTTTTTCCCCTTTTCTGTGCATTTTCCCAGCCAGTTACTTGACTTCTGAGATTCCTCTCCACCCCTGCCTAGATTCATCCAGCTAGTGCTTGTGGTCTGAGATTCAAATGCTACTCCCCAGCCTCAGGTCTTTCAGTGGTGGGTGTGGCTGCTATTCAGTGTGAGAGATTAAGTTCAGGTTCTCAGGTGGGGGCAGGGCTGCCTCCCAGGCTCAGTTCTCTCAGGGGGTTTATGCAGACATCTTCAGGAATGGATCCGAGGTCCTGCTTGCTCTGGGAGCCCCTATCTGCTGCTACCTCTGCTGCTGCCTCCCGAGGGGGCCTGAGTTATAGAGACACCCCACTCCCCTCTTGGCTAGCCCAGAAGTCTCTCTCACTGACCTGTAGTGCCTGTGGGTGGAAGGACCTTCGTGGCCGCCGGAGATTCAGTCCCTGAAGCCTGCTCGGATCTGCTCCTCTCAGGGCCACATGGCCAAGGCAGGGCTGGGCTCCACTGTCTGTTGCGTGATGGACCTTTGGTGCCGGTTTTTCAGAGCCCTCTGGAAAGGTAATCTCCTCTCCTCCATTGCTGCATGGCTTCCACTTCTCCAGAACTTGTGGGGAGTTCTTCTTACAGGAAATTTATGTTTTGTGGGTTCGGACCTGGCATTTGTGAATCTTTCTACTCCTCCATCTTGGCTCCTCCCCCCCCCCCCCCCGCCGTAGTTCTTTATATCTTGCCAGGGTAACTTTCTTAAAAAGCGGTTCTGGGAGGAACTAGCCAAAAAGAAGGATTAGTCACACAGCAGAAGTTACTTCCAATGAGTGAGCAAGATGAAGAGATTTCTGGGTCATTGTATAGAAAGTCTGGGAAAGTCAGAAATATATTTTAGAGAGGACTTCCACATAAATCTCACATAAGTGATAATCATCCTTCTATATAAATAACAAATCCTAGTAAGAAGACAGCAAAAAAGAAATCCATTCAATGTAGTTACAGAAATTTTAAATTCTTCAGAGTATACCGTCTTAATTTTGCCCAGGGAACACATGAAAACCAGCAATAAAACATTTCTGCCATAATAAATAATGTAAGAAAAAAGGAATCATTATTGAGTAGACCAAGTCAATATGCTAAAAATCATCATAGTAATGAAATAAATGTACTTATTTACTGATTCTCCAAGTTTCAAAAAGAATACATTATAAAGAAAGGAAAAATGTGAAAGAATACAAAGTCAAGTCTCAATAGCAATCACAAAAAATTGGAAGGAGATTTACCAGTACCTGATATCAAGCTGTATTCTAAAGCAATAATTATTCAAATGATTTGGTATTGCTTGAATAATTAACATTATACCAATATAGATTTGTACATTGTCTTATGACAATAAGTCCATTCCCTTCCTCATCTTGGCCAACTTTTAAATGTATTCCAACTTATTAATTTGCTTCTGAAAATGTAGGAATCCAGAATATAGCACTGTTCAGATATATGACTAAGGCATCATGGTGCCATTATTACCTCACTTATTCTTTATATGCTCTTATTTCCAAATGTTTCTCTCATTTGATTAATAATTCATGTTGGTGGATCTTTGAAGTATGAAGATTGTCACATATTTCGGTAATAGGAAAATTTTAATTTCTTTTTTTTATCTGTTTATTTTCCTTTGAGGTTTGGTTTTTCCTTTGAAAGTGTTCTCAGGATTACTTGCTTAGTTTTAGACATTGACCATATGTTTTTAAGTTAATTTTGTTTAGTTCAGTCTTGCCAGGTAATGAAGGGTTAATGCATATAATTTTCCGTCAATTGGCTTTGTAAAATATTTCAGAGAGTTTTATACTCTAAACATTACAATCTTTGCTTGCCATGCATTTCTCCTTCCTAAGCAGATCAAATATTTTACTGACTGAGATTTTTCGGTTGGCTGTATTTTTCTTCTCATTCTGTAGTATTTGATTCGAATTGGTAAAGAAAAAAAAAAACTATTGATGAAGCTTTTGTCTATGCCCAATATCTTTTAATAATTTCCCATTTTTATTTCAATAAATTGTTTAAATATGTATAGTTATGTGTGTAATTGCACATATTTTCATTTTTAAATTTATATTTATTTTTATGTTTGATAGAAAAATATTGGTGGTCTGACTAAAGAAAAAATTGATTGAGAAATGGCTGTAAGAACAGTTACAAGCTTTTTCCTGACTTAAAATATAACCATATTTTGTTTGTGAGAAGGTACTTGAGGCTATATGCAAGTTTTCTTCCCTTTTTGCCCTCAACAATCCATTTTGTATAGGTATGCAGTATTTGTGCAATGTAAAATCTTTTCACCCTTATCATTGATTTCCCCTGCACAATATATTGAAGCATTTTTTTTTTTGCTGAATGTTCTCTAGCCTGACAAGAACTTGTCATATGCTAATTTTACCATTTTCTTATATATACTTCCTACTTTTGTTTTATCTGAACATCCATGAAAAATTTCATCTGTAGTTTTATTCAAGGCATTGATAATTTAAATAGCATAAGGGAAAGGTCAAATCATTTGAACCCTCTTTGAGAGACCTCCTTTAACACTGACATAGATCTTTTAAGGACTTCCCTTTGAGTCAACTTACTGAAGCAGTTCAGAATTATATTATTGTTTATCGAGTCTGTATTCACATTTATCAAAGGGATAGGAATAATTAATTTTTCGAATTATTTCCTCAATTCCAGGCAAGCTATATTTATGATCTTACCAATTCAGGATAATTACCTTGTCAGTAAAGGATTCTGAATATGATTTCTCCTTACAGAAATTATGTGTGACAGCATATATCTCATGTCAGTATCTCTTTCTTTCCAAAATGTTCACTCACCCAGAAAACATGTAGCAAATTTTACCAGCATTTGAATAATTTAATTCAAACTAGTTCCCTTTAAGATACAATGATAATTAGCCTTTGAGGAGAGTCAAATAATAATCATCTGAAGGAGCAAAATATCAAGTATACTGAGGGAATCAATAAAAAAGGTAAGTAAAGGAAGATTAGCAGTCCCAGATCTCAAAGGAAAATACAAAGTCATAGTCATCAAAACTATTAGATACTGGATAAGAAACAGACTCATTGATCAATGGAACATACTAGTTACACACTATACAGAAGCAAAAGAGTATAGTAGACTTGTGTTTGATAAACCCAATGGTACTGTGGGGCAATAAGTTGCTATGTTACAAAAAAATAATAGAATAACTGGAAAGTAGTCTAGCAAAAACATAGTCCTGTAGTGCCAATGCAGGAGTCACAGCACCTATGGAAGCCATGCATATCCCGATGCAATTCTGAATCGAGAAATATAGCAGACTCTCCACATGGAAGACAGGACTAAAACCTTTATTCAGACACCACAAAGCCAAATCCATCATAATCTATATACAATTACAATGCAGAGGACAACACCATCCCCAAGTCTTCCCCCTGCTAGGCTTCCCACAAAGATCTCTTAAACAAATCCCAAGCATTCTCCCTTAAATAAAATGATAATCAAGCTCTTTCATTCACACTAGTCAGCCATCTGCTTGCCTTCATTCTTCCTACCCTATCAGACATCTTCAGGTGAAGGGCAACAAGCCTACAGAAAAAATAAATCTTGCAAACAAGGTGAGCAGACAAAAAGCCAAAAAGAAACAAGGAGACAGCAAGCAGAAGCAGGGTAGATATAGGGTTAACCATGCTTCTGACATACATGAACCCACCATCATAATTTCATTCACTATTGTTCACTACCCTCTGACTTCCAGTCCCGAGGTCATCATTCTGTCTGGAGGCATACTTTCTTTAATTTCACTTGGCACCTGGCCAATCTCCCACTTTCCCTGAAGTTGTGAAGAACTTGGATACAATGTTTCAGAAAGATCTGTAGGAGTAGTTCTCATTTCCCTGCTAATCTAATATCAAGCTTCCTTCCTCCATATATTTAATGTAGTTCATTAATTGGAATGCCATTTATTCTTCCAGAATCTATCCCTCCTCCCAACAGAGCAACAAACAATTCTTTTCTTGTCCATCTATTCTGACTTTGAATCCACTGGCTATTTACTCTTCTCTCTTGAGGAAATTTGCTTTTTTCACTAATTTTTACCATCCATTATACCAATAATTCTCCCCTACTTTGGGTGAACTGACTTAAAACTGACTCAAAATTGTGACCTTCTTCTGAACAAAATCCCCAATTGTCTCCCCAAACACTATGTGACCCCTTTGATTCTTCTGCTGTGCTTTTGCCTGAGAAGCCACTCACACATCTTTTCTCCCACCACTTTTTTGCTTCGTTTTATGAGTAAAACTAACAACTACTTTCTACCACCTGAGAACATCTAGCTTGCTCTTCTAAAGAAAGTTTGAAGCCTGCAGCATGAACAGTTTCTTATGCAAACCAGCCAACTCCCTTTCCATTTCAGTTTTCTTTTGTAGTGGCTCATCCTTGCTTTTACACATAAGGAGATAACTTCTTCACAAGGCCCACCCTACATAGCCCTGCCAGTTTTTTCTTTGGTTCTGTTGGTATTCCTTGCAAATATATTTCTAAATCTCTGAGTTCTCCTTTCTCTAGCATTAGTTTCCATTTTTGACAGAGTCCCGTGTCCTCAGCCCATTCTCTTGCCATGGAAGAACAAGGCAAATCCTTCCACACTGAAACATCCATTTCTTCCTCTGTCTCCTCTGCTTTTCTCCCTCCCAATAGAGGTCGGACATTTTGTACTTCCATTCTTGGCACCAATATGACTTTCACAGCACCTATAGCAACCACAAATACCCTGGCACTGTTCTGAATCAAGAAACACAACAGAGTGTCCACACAGAAGAAAGAGCCCAAAATGTTTATTCAGATATGAGAAAGTCAAATCCATCACAATCTATACACAATAGCATTGCAGGGGACAACACCATCCCCAAGTCATCCCCTCTGCTAGACTTCCCACAAACCAGCTCCATTAAAAGAATCATAAGCAGATTCCCTTGAACAAAATCATAAACAAGCTCTTTGACCCACACTAGCCAGTCATCTCCTTGCCTGCATCCTTCATAGTTCTGACTAGCCTCATGATCAAATTTCCTCTGAGCTCTGCTGTAGCTCTACCTCTTCCCATTCCACCCATCCTACTCCAACCCTCCTCCCACCACCTGCTTCATGTGACTCAAACTCATATAACACAGGTTTTCATGTGACTCAAGCAGGTTGCTTAGGCCTATTAATGAATGGGAAAAATCTTTCATTTAAGTTACTGTTAAAGGTATCTAATACCATATAATATGGTGAGATCAAAATGAGTAAATATTTTATACATAAATTGTGATTGCATTTGAAAATTACAGTAGTGTGGAAGGAATTAACTGTTTATGGTTAGAGGAAGAGTTTATCTCTAAACAACTGATAGAAAAGTTCATGTGAAGTAAAATGGATAATTTTGATTAAATGAAACAAAAAAAATTGCATAAAAAATCAAACATAAAATGAGAAGAAAGTAAAAATGAGGAAAAAAATTCTTTGCAATAAATTTATCTAATAAAAACTTAGTTTCTTAAGTATATAAAGAACTAAACAAAATTAATAAGAATAAAAGCCATTTCCCATCTGGTAAATGTTCCAGGGATATTAAGAGGCAATTTTCAGAGGAAGATATTAACAGTATTAATAGTCACATTGGAAAAGAAAAACTTCTCTAATTGCATAATAATTAGAAAAATAAATACATTATAAAAACTGAGATTCTACTGAACGTTCATCAGAACATCTAAGATGACAGAAGGTAAATGATAAATGTTAAAGGGAATGTGAAACATAGATACACTAATGAACGTAAAAAAGTTCCAAATCACTTCACTGATATGATGACTTCTTTTCAGCAACTGCAAGTCATAAAACATTTTGAATAAACTTGGAAGAACTCATAATTTGTGTGAATAGAAATAGTAGTTAATTTGTGTAAATCCCAAATCTTGGAAATTTTGAACTACTATTTGGAGAATTTCAATAATCTGACTGCACACTTGACTTGAAGTTGTTGAAAATTCCATGCAAATTTGAATAGGAATATTTTATCAATAAGTTATTTCAAGGATTCCTAGTATATAACAAATTCAAATTAGTGTTGAAAATCATAATTTGTCATCATTCTAATTTGTAGAATTCACACATGTGTGTAAATATATGTTATACATACATATATACACACATGATTTGTAAGGTATTTAATCATTTGGAATCCGCAGTTTCATTTAAGGAATTCTGTATAGATCATATGACTCTGAAATTTAAAAAAAAATCTTTTGATAATATAAGAAATAATGAAAGCACTGTTTTGCTTAACAGTATTATAGGAAGCAAAGTAAATAATACTGAAACTCAAAAATTCATCTCAGTCTGTATTTGTCAAACCAGATCATAATCTAACGTAACTTAATCTTAAATCCCAGAGAGTTCCTTAAGACACAGATTTCTTTGGACTTTTCCAATTATGAAAAATTGTGAAAGAGAAGACTTGAACCCAAAGCTTAACTCCAAAACTAGCACTCTTTCCATTTTACCATTTCATCTCTGAAAATACTGAAATTTTCAATATGTCGACCAATTTATCTTCATTTTATTTACTTGATTTTTTTTCAAGTCATCGGTATTCTTCCTTTAACTGTGATCCCTGTGTAGCAATGCCATTTCAGCCATAGCACCCTGTCCATTTACACAACAATTCCATAATTTCAAGTGTTCATTTGGGGGGAGTATTGGTCCCAAAATGAGACCAGCTTTTGCTTATACTTACTTCAAAGCACTATGTTTTAATTTTTATTTAGTGATGAAAGCATTATGGAAAATAATATTTATGGCCAGAGGATGATTATGTAGCCAGGTCATATGCACCATGCTATTTAAATACAAACTGAACCAGCATAATGGAGATTAAATGACCTTAAAAATTCTCTATTACAAGAGACCTATGTGTTTCTTTTACATTGTATTAAATAATGATCATAACTCAGTTATATAGTATGGTAGGTTTTCAAAGTATTTTCTTTGAAGACATCATGTAAGGTAAGTAGTTTGTTATTTCTCCAGTGTGATACCCACAGCAGCTGCTATGAATATGCAGATGCAGATGTATTTCCAGGGTCGAATGGAAAATATGGTAAACTCTTTTCCCCAAAGATGAAGCCAAGGTATTTATTCAGATACCAGAAAGCCAATTCCACCATGGCAGCAAAATTTATACACATCACCAATACAGGCAGCACCAACATCCCCAAACCTTCTCTTAATTAGGCCTCCCCATGAGCAAGCTCCCCTAGGCAACATTCCTCCCTCTCTCACTCATGTTAGTTGCTCTGCCCCAGCTCTGCCTTGCTTCTCTCAGGTCTGCCTCACTCTCACTTTCTGCTCTACCCATTTGGCAACCCCCTCCCATCATGGGCTCCATGTGACTCTGGTTTTGTGTGACTCTGGCTCTGTATGACTCAGACTCCATGAGACTCCAGCTTCATCACAGCAAGCAGCTGAGCCCAAGCTCAAAGCAAGTCACATAGGCCTATTAATGGTTAAGGAAGATCTTCCCAGTCCATTAACATTACAGTTATTATTATCTGTACTTCACATGGTATCTGTATTTCCTTCTACTCTGAAAAGCCTAAAAGTACATAGAAAAGAATCTAGATATTCTTTCAAGATTAAAAATCAAGTCTCAGGTTTTTTGAGAGAGAAGATCTATTTGGACAGGATCCTTGCATGTGTGACCCTTGAATAGGTAGATTAAACTTGGTTTTTTATTACCAGTTCTAATACTTTCTATTGGCTGCTTTGCAATAAAAGTGAAATATATTAATTCATATGCTCAGTTTAAGTAAATTAAATAAAGCAATGAGTTATTAAGTGAAAAGTAAAAGTCATCATGGACACAACAACAAACACGACAATTCCTAACCTTATGCAGCCTATATTCATGGAGAAGGGTTTGGTATAATTATAAGTCAGTCCATAGAACATACTCTAAGTTAACTTGTGAGCTTCATGATCCTGTTATCGCTATTATTTTTATGATTTTATTAAGACTTATAATTACATCAATTTTTTTTAAAAAGGAAGTTGAATGGGGGAGAGATCATACTTTATTGGTAGTCAATCAGGAAAAGCATAAATGGTATTATATACATATATATATATATAGTAGTCTTTTGCTCATTAGTATGTTTTATAAGGGTTCTATAAGTCAACATGAAGCGTATTCTTGACATAAAGAATGTCTTAGTCACATATCTGGATGTGAAATAAATTACTTTTCTTTTAAGAAATAGAAAAAAACTATCCAGACAATTATAAAGAAAAATCAGCACTGGGACAAATAGAATAAAGAGGTGAGATCAATTCACAACTCAAAATATAGAGATGATAAGAGATTAAAAACTTCCCTTCCTTTATCAAGGTCACATCACCATTTCTGTATGAATTATACATGCCAATTCACTAAAAAAAAAGGAAAAATCAAACGTTTTTTTTTTGAGGCATTGACAATTACCTTAGAGGGAGGGGAAGAAAAATAGACAGAGTAGGACATGTCATAGAACCAAATAGTGAGGCAAATGATAATCTTATCCAAAACAGGAAGAGGTCATATTTTTCCCATTAAATTTCATTTTATTTTCAATTCTAGATTACAGTTCCAGATTATCTCCTTTACCTCCTACTTCATCCCTTGAAAAAACAAAAAATAGAAAACCTTTAAATATGAAGTCATGCAAATTTCTGCATTAGTCATGTTCAAAAAGAAATCAAAAGAAACAAAAAACAGAGAAAATATGCTTAAATTTTCACTCCAAGTCTATCAGATCTCTTTCTGGAAGTGGATGGCATTTTACTCACGAGTTTCTTTGGGAGTATGATGGAGGATTCCATGGATTAGAATTAATGAGTCTTTCACAGTTGATTATCTTTACAATATGGCTGCCACCATGTAAATTATTCTCCTGATTTTGCTTATTTGATTTTGCAGCAGTCAATATAAGAATTATCATGGTTTTCTAAAACTATCCACTTTAACACTTCTTATGAAAAAATAAAATTCCATCATATTCATATGCAATAACTTTTACAACCTTTTTTCCAATTCAGAGGCATCCTTTCAGTTTCCATTTCTTCACCATGACAAAAAGAACGCATATGTGACTACATGTGTGTTTGTATGTATGTGCATGTACAAATTTTCTCTCCCCTTTTCATGATTATTTTGGCATATACACCTATCAGTAGTGATTCTCTGTTAATGAATTTCAGAGCTATTGGGGCATAGTTTAAAATTATTCTTCAGCATGGATGAACTAGGGGGATGGATCCAAGATGGCGGAATAGAAAGATGGACCTGTAGAAGCTCCAGCACATGGCCCATAAAATACCTGTAAAAATGACTCTAAACAAATTCTAGAGCATTGCAAACCACAAAAAGACAGAGCAAAAGTGATTTCCAGCCCAAAACAACCTGGAAGTCCGACATTAAAGGTCTATTGCACCAGGTGCAGAGCACAGCACAACACAGCATGGACCGAGCAATGCAGCAGGGACTAGACCTGGAACAGGCTTCAGCTGTCACCAGCAGCATCAGTTCTCAGAATTCTTAGCCCACAAATGCCACAAACAGCTTCAAAGTCAGTGAGAAAGCTCTTTCAACCAGGAGGACTGAACATAATTTGGACTGCAGGCAGCAGGAACTGCAGCAACAGTGTCTATTTTTGGATCCCTTTGCCTAAAGCCCCTGAGGGAATTGAGCTACTGATCTGAATCTCAGCTCTGAGCCTGGCCTGAGGTGAGGAGGAGCACTGGTGTGGTGGAGCTGGAGGCAGTTGTGGAGAGGGAATTCTGCTTTCACATTCTGGGCAGAAAATTTTTGGTTACTCCCAGAGCAGTGTGAAGACCAGGAGAGGAGTGAACTTCTCTTCCTTGATTGTGCTACCTTGGAGGAACTGAGAACTTACAGGTCCACAGAGTTTACTCTCCTCTTGACAAAGGACTCAAAAGTCAAGTAACTGGCTGGGAAAATTCCCACAAAAGAAAAGAAATAAGATTATAGAAGATAACTTTCTTAGCGAACAGGTATGTTCCTCCATCCTTTCAGATGAGAAAAAACAAGGCATACAATCAGAGGAAGTCAAGGTTTTGCACCCAAAGACTCCAAAATAAATATGCAGTGCTCTCAGGTCATGAAAGAGCTCAAAAATGATTTTGAAAAATCAAGAAAGAGAGGTGGAATAAAAATTGGGAAGAGAAATGAGAGTGATGCAAGAAAATCATGAAAAGCAAGTCAACACTTGCTAAAGGAGACCCAAAAGAATGCTAAAGAAAATAACACCGTTAAAAATAGGCTAAGTCAATTAGCAAAAGAGGTCCAAAAAGCCATTGAGGAGAATGCTTTGAAATTATACAAATGAAAAAGGAGGTTCAAAATCTCACTGAAGCAAATAGTTTTCAAAAATTAAAATGCAGCAGAAGGAAGCTAATGACTTTGTAAGAAACCAAGAAATTACAAAAGAAAACCAAAGGAATGAAAAAAATAGAAGATACTGTGAAAAATCTCATTGGGAAAACAACTGACCTAGGAAATAGATCCAGGAGAGACAATTTAAAAATTATGGGACTGTCTGAAAGTCAGGATCAGAATGGATGAACTAGTCACATCTTTATTAACAGTTCATTTAACAGCATAGTCCTCCCAAGGTTGTTGTGGGGACAAAATATTACATAATATTCATAAAGTATTTTGCGAAACTTAAAAGGTTTATAATTGTTAATCATCATGTTGATTAACCTATATACGTTTTTAATAAATAAATTTAGAACTCATAGCTCATAACAAATATGTACAGGGTCTATGGCAATTCCTACAACGAAAACATTTCTTACTTCATTACACCAGTCCAGATTTGTATTCCAGTGGCAAAACTTTCTGAAACTCTGTGATACTTCTCAACAATAATAAGAAGCAGCAGCAGGAGTAGTATAGTAATACTACTAATTTTATCCACTGAGTGATTTAAGATTTTAAAATTGCTTTAATTTGAAATTTTCATCTCATTTTATTGCTTTAATGACTCAGTAAGGTAGATTCATATTCATACTGCAAGTTAGGAAATTGAATCTAATGATTTGATTAAATTTCCTTGGATCAACTATTTAAGTGTCAAAGGCAAGATCTAACTAATTTTTAGCCTTTTACTCTAGAGTTTTATCTACTATGCCAAAGGAATTTATTGGAACATCCCATCAATAGCCTTGAAAATTTTACTAAACTTTAATTTATGCTGTGAAAAGTATATTTTATAAATAGTATCAGTGCTTATATTTTGTATATAAAAGAAAGATTTCACTGATTTATTGAACAATCTCTTTATCTTTATGATTTATGCTTAGTTTATGATTGATATGTAAATTTCTTTAAAATGGATTTCAGAAAAACCTTTACCTTTATCATAAACTGACTTGTAATTAGAAAGATAAAGTACATGAATGAGGCTCTAAAATCAACAAAATCAAAATGATAGTGAGTCAGATATCACATATCACAAATATGTAAAATCAATGGGCATTCTAGTCGAAATAATTTATTTAAGATTATCCTACTTTAATAAATCCCATCTTCTTGAAAATTTTATATACTTGAATTAGGTGAAAAATTTGATAGATATTTTTGTCGCAAAAATATAGAAATTTTATAAAGAGAATCACTAAACAAAAATGTGAGATGAAAGTACTTGGGAACTTTGCAATGCTTTAATGCTTTTTATTTGTTTTCATATAGACATTTACTTGGTAAGACACTACATCATACCAACTATGACATTCATTGTTTTTGCCAAGATTTTACATTCCATCTCACACCAGAAAATTATTTGAATTTATCATTGAAGTATTTGTACTTTTTACCTAAGTTGCTTGTGGTCAGAAACAAGAGTTTGCAGGCATCAGCTAAAAGATCATGAGTTTTTATTCACAAGTATTTTCTTAATAAAATTATCAAAAAAAATCTCAATAAATTTTTTTTGTCGTGTTTGATCAAGGGAGTATAATATTTTCCTTCTATGAACTAATTAAATCGACCATCAAGTAAAAGTTACTGCCATTCATTTTGTTTTCCTCTAAAAATATTTATTGTGTTTTTCTTAAATTACATAAACATCTTAAAATGTTCTTTTCCTTACCCCATCCCAAAGAGTGAAATCTTGTAATAAAGAAGCAAAAAATTGAGAAATGCATCGCAAAAATGTGATGCCACATGTGGTATTCCACACATATGACGTATTCATTCCTAATCTCTGCAAAGAGGGATATCTTCACCTATCTCTTTCATAGGGACATAATTGATCAAAAAATGATTTTACAGCATTAAATTTACTTTTGCTGTCATTATTTTTCCTTGGTATTTGTTTCATTTTTGAAAGATATTTGCACATAGGCTATTAGTAACAATGTTTCCTGATGCTGTTGAACAATTTAACTGTGAATGTGAAATTTTATAACCCATTTCTAGAGATGCATTTATTTTATTTTTTTTATATTGGCTTCTACCCACTACCTCTCTCTACTTCTCAACTTCATATGATTTGACAGATGAAAACTCTGAAAAATTCATGATACATCCTGTCTCTGAAAGATGTTGTAGCTGGTTATATTAACATGTTATAGATTTTTGTCTTAAAAAATCTCAAGAGCAGCTTTCTTTTCAACTCTGGGAAGATAGAACCTAGAAAGATTTTCTCATCTCCTTTCACCTTTTCTGTCCATTTCCTCCAGCAAACAATTTATCTTCTTTTTCACAGTCTTTGAACGGGACCAAATTGCTAGTTGACTTCCATCAAGGATTTCCCTGACCAATTGCTCCCATGATTTGTCTTCATTGCCGTCATCATAGAAAAAATATCTATTCTAGAATAGACCAGTTATCATCTAATGAAGAATACAAATATTATATAAAAGAAAAACGCATATATACATACAAAATTTATATAAATACATACATGTGTATAATATATGTATATATGTATAAAAGTGTATATACATATACACATAAATATATATTTATACATACATATAATTCATATGATTGGTATATATAGATACACTGAGATAATAATCTTCAGTCAGCATTTATTTAGTACTTACAATGCTCCAGGCACTGTCCAAGTACTGGTGGTCAAAAAGAAAGGCAGAGAAGAGTATCTACTCTCAAGCACCTTATAATCTGAAAGAGGAAACAATATAAAAACAGGTATAATAGTACACAGAAAAAATTTAGATAATAAATTGAAGGAAATCACTACCTTTAAGGGAAATATTTCTTGTAGACATTGCAACTTTTTGCTAACAATTATTGAAAGAAGTCACCTGATTTCTTTCACGGAGGTGGAGACTAGAAAATAGAAAATTCAAAGTGTTGGAAATAATTAGTGAAAAAAAATCAGAATATAGAGATAGATTGTGTTATGAGCTTAAGGAACAACTAAGGGCCAATGTTACTTGATCACTTCTCTCTCTCTCTCTCTCTCTCTCTCTCTCTCTCTCTCTCTCTCTCTCTCTCTCTCTCTTTCCCTCTCTCTCTCTCTGTCTCCCTCACTCTCTCTCAGACAAAAAAAAAGCCTCATCCTGTATTACAAAGCAATTATCATCAAAATTATATTAATAAATTCTTACGTTGATTTGTGGAACAGATTAGATACAAAATAAAAGAAGCAATAAGGCTATTCTTCTGGTGTCTGATAACTTCAAGGACCAAAACTCCTATGGTAAGGAATCACTAAAGAGCAAAATTTAGTGAGAACACTGGAAAGACTGTAGAAAAATGTAAGTTTAGACTTAGCATTTAAAATATTACACAAAAATAAACTCTATAAGGACATATAATCTACATAAAATATCACATCATAGATTAATTATGAAAATCATGAAGAAATTACTTTTCAGAGTTATATATAAGATATGACTTCATTACTAAATAAAGGATAGAAAGCATCAGAGAAGATAAAATAGAAACATTTTTATTAGATAAATGTAAAAAATAATGTCCAAATTCAATAAAATTAAAATTTAGAAAAAAAGGTTACTATGACAATTTTTCTAAAATATGTAGCAACCTTTTTCAAGTACATGACAGTAAGAGCCATTCTCTAACTGATTGTTCAAAGACTGTGAAAAAAGCTATTCTCAAGGGAAGAAGTATAATTATTTATAGCTGTATAAGCTTGTCTATGTTACTAATAACTAGAAAAATCAAGGAAAGTTAACAAGCAAATTAAATCAACTCTAGGTTCAAACTTACAGTCAAGACAATGAAAAAGTAGACTTTTAAAAATGCTAAATGAACAAGGGGAAAAAGGAAAACATGAATTGAAAGTTCTAGTGATAGAGCTTTGCATTGTGACAGACTTTCTGGAAAGCAAGTCATTACATTATTCACATATTCTGACCCAATAATGCCATGTTAAGTCAATATCCCAAAGAATTGAAAGAAAGAAGCTATATGCACCAAAATATTCATAACTTTTGTAGTACTGCCAAAAATAACAAACAAGGAAACATATTAGAAATGAAATTATTGTTAAAAACACAATTAGAGATTCTTAGAGGACGTAATTAGAAATTAAAAATTTCACAATACATGATCCAAGATATAAAGTGCTAAAGATAGACAGATTATAATTTTACAGTTGTTATATGGATATGGTTGAATATGATTTTGACATAAGAAAAAAATAAAAGATACAGTTTTAGAGAAAATGTGTTCTAGCTTTCTTCTGTACCTGTATCAATTAATAAAACAACAGTGTAAACATTTAAAATTTTGTATGATTCAAAATAGCTGATGCCATAACTAACTACACACCCAAAAGACTAGTGATGAAAAATGTCATTTACAAAATTTAAGAGATGTGTTGGGTTCAAAAAGCAGAATGAGACCTAAATAATGTGGGAAATTGTATCCTTTGACAAATCTTGTTCTTTTTTATTCCTAAACAATGAAAGTTGGAAGAGGGAAAATACGTGTTAGTTAATTGAAAACAAAATAAATTAAGAAAATTTAAAATTGAAATCAGTGAGAAAGCACAGTAAAATAATGATGATTTTAAAAAAAGTTGTGTTTCTAATCCTCATATTTGAAATTATCAGTAAAGCCTTATAGTTTAAACCTCATGGCTAAATTTCTTTAGAGATGTTTTGTGACTCATAATTACTTAACTAATTAGAATTTCATTTCTTTGTCTCTATTTAGGTCAAATTGTTTTGCTTGTGCTCCATAATTAATGGCAATTTTTTATTGTGATATGATTCATAAAGAAGTCATTTATTATTTTTACTTTTCAAAAATCATTTACTGTATCTGTGTCCTAATATATAGTATTTTTTAAGTTCTATGTGGGACTGAGGAATATGCATGTTCTTTAGTAGTCACCTTAAGAAGTCACTACAACTACTTTAGTTGTGCTTTTTTTTTCTGAAATATTTTCAATTCTAGAATAGCAAGGGAATTAATCAAAAGAAATGCTAGGGAAGGTGGCCTAGCTCCACCAGATTTCAAATTGTATTATGAAGCAGCAATTATCAAAATCACTTGGTACTGGCTAAGAAACAGAGGGGTCGACATTTGGAGTAGGCAAGATACTCAAGACACAGTGGGCAATGAATATAGAAATCTACTATTTGATAAACCCAAGGACCCCAGCTTTTTGGATAAGAACTCACTGTTTGACAAAAATTGCTGGGTAAATTGGATGAAAGTGTGGCAGAAACTAGGCATAGACCAATGCCTGACACCATATATAGGAATAAAGTCCCAATGGGTACATGATCTAGGTATAAAAAGTGATACTATAAACAAATTAAGGGAGCAAGAAAGAGGGTATTTATCAGATTTATGGAGAAGGGAAGAATTTCTGACTAAAGAAGAGAGAGAAAGCATTATGAATTGCAAAATGGATAATTTTGATTACATTAAACTGAAAACTTTTTGCACAACTGAAGCCAATGCAACCAACATTAGGAGGGAAGCAGAAAACTGGAAAAGGATGTTTGCAAATACTACCTGTGAAAAAGACCTCAATTCTAAAATGTATAGAGAACTGAGTCAAATGTACAAGAATGCCAGTGATTCTCCAATGATTAATGGTAAAAGGATATGTGTGAACAGGCAGTTTTCAGAGGAATAAATTAAAGATATCTGTAGTGATATGAAAAAATGCTCTAGATCACTATTGACTAGAGAGATGCAAATCAAAACTCCAAGTTACCGCATCACACCTATCAGATTGGCTAACATGACACAACAGGAAGTTGATAAATGTTGGAGAAGTCATTGTAGGCAGAACTGTGAGCTGATCCAACCACTCTGGAGAGCAATTTGGAACAATGCCCAAATGGCTACAAAAATGTACAGATCCTTTTACCCAGCAATATCGCTTCTAGGACTCTATCCCCAAGAGATCATAAAAATGGGGAAGGGTCCCACATGTCCAAAAATATTTGTAGCAGCACTCTTTGTGGTGGCCAAAAACTGGAAATCAAAGGGATGTCCATCAAATGATGAATTACTGGAAAAATGATGGCATGTGAATATAATGGAGTAGTACTACACTGTAAGAAATGATAAGCTGGAGGTCTTCAGAGAGGCCTGGAAAGACATGTATGATCTGATGCTGAGGGAAAGGAGCAGAACCAGGAAGCTTTGCAAACAGCAACAACTACAGTGTGAGATAACTTTTTCTGGTGGACTTAGAACTTCATTGCAATGCAAGGACTTAAAAAATTCCCAATGGTCATTTAAGGCAAAATGCCTACTTACTATGGGGACAGGGAAGATTAAAAAAAATCAGAAGAGGATATGATTGTCAATATACCCACACATGGAACCACAAAGGGAAATATGAATTGATCTCAAGCCCAAAAAGCTTTCTTGAAAGAATTCAAGAAGGATTTAAAAAAAAAATAAAATTAGAAAGGTAGAAGAAAAAATGAACAATTCCTTTAAAATACAGTTGACAAAATGAGAAAAAAGTACACTAAAAAACCTTAAAAGTAAAATTTGCAAAATGGAAAATGAGGTACAAAAGCTAATTGAAGAAAACAATTAGTTACAACTGAGAATTAGGCAAGTGGAAGCTAATGACCCTAGGAGACAAAAAAAAAACAAAAACAGTCAAGCAAAATTGAAGGAACAAAAATTGAAAAAGCATAAAATGCCTCATTGGAAAAAAAATGACCTTGAAAATAGATTCAGGAAAGATAATTTAAGAATTATTGGTCTACCTAAAAAACATGGAGAAAAAAAAAGTGCCTGGAAAGCATCTTTCCAGAAATCATCAGGTAAAAGTGCCTTCATGTCGTAGAAACAGAGGGTAAAATGATCATCAAAAAAGATGCATTAATCACATTAGAGTAGAGGGAGAGATAAGCATCATTTGAACCTCGCTCTTATAAAATTTGGCTCAAGGAGGTAATAATATATTTAGGTATAAAAATCTTAACTTTCCTTATAGGCAATAGGAGGGGAAAGGGGAAAGAAAAAGGAAGGGGTGGTTGGATGGTATAGAATAAGTAGTAAAGGAGAAGGGAAAGAAAAGGGAATGTACTTCTAGAGAGCATGGAGAGTCATAGAGGAAGGATAAGGAAAAAAAGATAAATAAAGGTTTAAACAGAGGTGAGGAAATAAGACGGAGAAAAAGACACAGATAGTAGTCATACCTGTGGATGGAAATAGGATCAATTCTCTCATAAAACAAGCAGATAAAAGAATGGAGTACAAACCATAAAAGCCATAATCCTAAAATATGATTTTTTACAAGAAATGCATTAGAAACAGAAGGATAAACACAGATTAAAGGTAAAAATACTGGAGGGGAATATATTTTGCTTCAATTGAAGTAAAAAAAAAAAGCAAGTGTAGCAATCCTCATGTCAGATAAAACAAAAGCAAATATATATAACCAATTAAAATACAGGACACTATATCCTACTAAAATGCACCATATACAATGAAGTAATATGATTACTAAACGTATAAGCACGAAGTGGTATAGCATCCAGATTCTTAGAGGAGAAGTTAAGGGTGTCATAGGAAAAAATCAAGAACAAAAGAATGCTAGTAGGGACCTCAACTTCCCCCTCTCTGGACTAGATAAATCTAATCCCAAATAAACAAGAGAGAAGTTAAGGAGGTAAATAGAATTTTAGAAAAATTAGATATGGTAGAACTCCGGAGAAAATTTAATGGAGAAAGAAAGGGATATATCTTTTTGTTTGACAGTTCACAGCACCTTCACAAAAGTTTACTATGTATTAAGACATAAAAGTCTCATAATCCAGTTCAGAAAGTCAGAATATTAAATTCATCCTTTTCAGATCATGGTGCAATAACAATCACATGAAATAGAGGTTAATGGAAAGACGGATTAAAAAGCAATTGTTAACAAAGTAATCTAATCTTAAAGAATGAGTGGGTGAAAACACCAAAACATGGAAACAACCAAGATTTCTTGCAAAAGAATGACAATGAGACTAGCTCCCAAATCCCAAATTTCATTCAGTGAAAGCAGTTCTTATGGGAAATTTTAATATCTCTAGATGCTTACATGAAAAAAATAAAAAAGAGGACATCAATGCATTGGAAATGCAACTAAAAATTCTAGAAAAAAATTAAAAACCTTCAAGAAAATATAAAATTAGATATTCTGAAAACCCAAGGAATGAATAAATGAATAATAAATTAATAATTATAAATAAATAATAATTGATTAATATAATTTAAAATTAAGAAGTTTATTGAACAAATAAATAAAATGAATACTTGGTTTTATTAAAAAATAGTATAGATAAAAATTTGACTAATTTTGTTAGAAAAGAAGAAAACTAAATTACCAATATAAAAATTTTAAAAAGTAGTTTCACCACCAAGGAAAAGGAAACTAGAATAATAATTAGGAGATATTTTGCCCAACTGTAGGCCAATAAATTTGACAATCTTAGTGAAATAGATAAACATTTACAAAAATATAAATTGAACATATTAAGAGAAGAGGAAATAAAATATTTAAATAACCCTATTTCAGAATAGAAGCAATTGAACAAATCATCAATGAACTCCCTAAGTAAACTCTCCAGGGACAGGGAAATTTGCAAGTGAATTCTATCAAAAGCTTAAAGAGCAATTAATTCCAATAGTATATAGACTATTAGGCAAACAGGTAAAAAAGGAGTTCTAGCAAATTATTTTTATGATACAAATATATTACTGATACCTAAACATGAAAGAACCAAAATAGAGAAAGAACATTATAAGTCAATTTTCCTAATGAATATAAATGCAAAAAAATCACATAAACTATTAGCAAAAGATTACAGTCATTTATCATGAGAATAATACTCTATGAACAGGTAGAATACATACCAGTATTTAAGTGCTGGTTCAATATTAGGAAACCTATCAGCATTATGGACCATATCCACAACAAAGGTAACAGAAACCATATGATTTTCCCAATAGATGCAGAAAAATCTTTGGACAAAATATGCCACTTATTCCTATTAAAAAACAAACAAACAAACAAAAAACTTAAAGAACATAGGAATAAATGGGGTCTTCCTTTAAAACAATGAATAGCATCTACCTAAAGACAGCAACAAACATTAGGAATAAGTTGAAGGATTTCCAACTAGATCAGGGTGAAAAAAATGACATTCATTATCACGAATGTTATTTTATTTCCTACTAGAAATGTTAGCTTTAACATTAAAAGAAAAAAAAAAATTTGTAGGAATTAGAGTAGACAAAGAAGAAACAGAGCTATCATTCTTTGGATGATGTGCTTAGAGAATCCTAGAAAATCAAGTAAAAACCTACTTGAAATAATGAACAACTTTAGTAAAGTCGCAGGATGTAAAATAACCCCTTTCAAATCAACTACAAATATATGGATATATACATATATTTACATATATAGATATACATATGTATACATATATAGATATTTGCATATATATACATATGCACACACACTCACATACAGACACACAACACACACTCACACATGCACACAACATATTTCAACAGCAAGTGATAGAAAGAGAAATTCCATTTAAAGTTATTGTAGACATCATGAAATATTTGGGAAGCTATCTACCAAAACAAACCCAGGAACTATATGTACCAATTGTAAAACACTTTTCACATAAAAAGTCACACCTAAAAAACTAGAAAAACATCAGTTGATCGTGGGTAGGTTGAACTAACATAATAAAAATGACAACTTTCCCTAAATTAATTTACTTATTCAGTGCCATACCAACGAAAGTATACCAGTCTCTATACCAACTATACTATTTCTATACCAAAATATACCAGTTCTATACCAATGAAAATAATAATAAAATTAATCTGGAAGAAAAAGAGGTCCAGGATATCAAGGAAATTAATTAAAAGAAGTACTAGAGTGGATAGCCTCTGCAGATCTCAAACTGTAGTATAAAGCAGCAATCATCAAAACTACTTGATACTGGCTAAGAAATAGTGAGATGGATCAGTAGAATAGGTTAGGTACACAAGACACAATAGTCAATGACTAGCAATCTACTGTTTGATTAACATTAAGGCCCCAGCTTCTGGGATAGGAACTCACTATTTGATAACAACTGTTGGGAAATCAGAAAAACAGTATGGCAGAAACTAGGCATAAACCAACATTTTACACCATATGCCAAAAGAAATTCCAAATCGGTACAAAATTTAGATACTATAAGCAAATTGGGAGAGCAAAAATAGTTCAACTGTCAGATTTATGGAGAAGGAAACAATTCATGACTAAACAACACATAGAGAACAATATGAAATGAAAATGGATATTTTGGTTATATTAAATTGAAAAGGTTTTACTCAGACAAAGCCAATGAAACCCAGATCAGGGAAGGAAACAGAAAACTAGGAACAGATTTTTACAGCCAGTGTCCCTGATAGAGGCCTCATTTCTAAAATATATAGAGAACTGAATCAAATTTAGAAAAATCCAAGACATCCACCAATTGATAAATGGTTAAAGGATATGGACAGGCCATTTTCAGAGGAAGAAATTAAAGCTGTCTGTGGACATATTTAAAAAAATGCTCTAAACCATTATTTTTTTTAGAGGAAGAAATTAATGCCATCTATAGTCACATAAATAAATTCTTTAAATCACTATTGAAAGGAGAAATGCAAATCAAAACAAATCTGAGGTATCACATCACACCTATCAGATTTGGTAACATGGTAAAACAGGAAAACAATAAATACTGAAGAAGATGTGGGAAAATGTCTTGGTGAAGTTTTGGACTGGTTCAAACATTCTGGAGAGAAATTTGTAATGATGTCTAACTGGCTATAAAACTAATCACATCATTTGACCCAGCAATATCACCTATAGGTCTGTATCTCAAAGAGATCATACAAATGGGAAAAAGAAGTACATGTACAAAAATATTTATGTAACTCTTTTTGTGGGGGCAAAGAATTGGAAATTGAGGGACTGTTTATCTATTGAGGCTCAACAAGTTGTCGTATGTGAATGTAATTGAATACTATTATACTGTAAGAAATGATCAGCACAAGTGGACTTCAGAAAAACCTAGAAAGACTTATATGAATTGATACTGAGGGAAATAAGCAGCACCAGGGAAACACTGTACACAGTAACAGTCACATTGTGCAATGGCTGATTTTGATAGACATCTCTTCTCAGCATACAAGAATCAAAGACAACTCTAAAACACTCATGATAGAAAGTGCTGTTGCTTCCAGGAAAAGAATTATGGAGCCTGAACGCAAATGCAAGTGGACTGTTTTCCCTTTCTTTTGTTTTTTGTTGTTTTTTTTTTCTTTTCACGGTTTTCTTCTTTATTCTGATTCTTCTTTCACAACATGACCAACATTTAATATAATCATATATGGTATAGTGTATCTCAGATTGCATGTAGTCCGGTGGGATGGGTGAATATTTAGAACTCAAAATCTTATTAAAATGAATGTTGAAAAGTAAAAATAACAAAGAAAAATTATTAAAAACTGATGCTCTTGGTGTTTATATCACCTTCATTTTTATATTTAGAAAGTTAACCCTTAAAAATTTGATACCTCAACTAAACCTAATATACTATGTCTCTGTCTCTTTTAATAAAAAAAAAAAACAGAGCAAGAAATACATTTGCTCCTTATTAAGGACTAGGCTTAGTCAAAAATAACTACATAATTTTTCATTTAATTTTTATTGTTATTTCCATTTTAATATTGTTGTCATCATGTATATTACTTTTCTACTTCTCACTTTAATATTGTTGTCATTATGTATATAACTTTTTTATTTCTCACTTCACTTTTTCATCTATTTATATCTCTGTCTGTCTGTCTTTGTATCTATCTATATGTCTATGTATGTATGTATGTATCTATCTATCTATCTACTTATTCCATGCTACTTTGTGTTCCTCATATGCAGTTATTTTTTAGTTGTGGACAAATTCTGCTACATTTTTATATCACAGTTTGGTTAGTCATTCTTCAAATGACAGTCATTTACTTTGTTTCCCATTTTTGTTAAAACAATATTTGCTGAAATTAATACTTTGGTGTGTTTAAAACTTTCATTATGGCTTTGAATTCCTGTACAAAAATGCCTTGTATTAGAATCTTTGGTTCAAAGTGATATTTTAGTCACCTAGAATGATTCTGAAATCTGTTACGTAATATCACCTTGAATATTTTTACAGACAATTCTAGCAAGTATTTAACTACTACGTTTTAACTCAATCTATAATCCTAAAACCAACAATCAGGAAATCGATAACTACATTTAATACAATTTCCTCCTTTAAAATTCAAACATCATTCTTTTGGATTTCTCTCCTTTATTTTGTCTTAGATATATGAAGGCCTTTGTAAATTCAAGTTTTCCTGTAGAAGTTCACTGCACTTGAATTATAAAATTCAATGTTTTACATGTATATCTCATAATGTGTCTGAGACAACTTTCAATGATCAACTAGAAAACATTTATTAAGTATGGAATTATAGCAATAGGTAGAATGATAAAGCTCTTTGAATTTTGTGAAGCTCTTTGCATATTTTAAACAATTTGAACTAAACCACAACCTTGATGTAGGTGCTATTAATTTCCCCATTTTATAGATTAGAAAGCTGATTCTAAAAGAGAACAAATAATTTGGCTTATATAGCTAATTGACTATCTGAGGCAGAATTTGAACTCAACTGTTCCAGACTTCACGTCCTACTTGTGCATGTCTTACAAACCAGATACTGTACAACGTTCTGGTGATAGAAATATAAAAGTTAGAGAGTGCTTACCATCAAGAAATTCTCCTTAATATTACACTTTTTCTTTGCTTTAAATGCCATAAGTGAGTTTCATTCAATGTCAATCTAACTTGGTACTCGTTAATAATGCAAAACAAAGTGATTCCCCTCCAGGGCAGGATAATGCTATAATGTATAAAATGGTTCAAATCACACCCTTAATAAAACAGTAACATTATAAAATTCTGTTACATGGTTGAGAGGCCTCCTGTATCACAAATCTCATTAAACCCAATTCACTGTGGATCTTATAGACTTGACAAGTCCCCACTCACCTAGCACAGAGTGAAAATGATAACTAAATAATTATTGTTTCTCTTTTACCCAGGAACCCTGAGGGTCTTCCCCTCCTAGTTTGATTTTTTATTAAAGGGGACCTCCCTTGAGTATCTTAAAGAAGTCTTTTGATAAAACTGTTGTATTTCACTCAGTGAGATGTGAGAATGTGATAAGACCTTTGTCTGAAAGGGTCAGAATCTCACATTGCATCCTGGGACATCTTCACTTGTCCTGATGAACATCAGGCCACTGGACCCAGATGGCTTAGGAGAAGAAAGTGAGGTTGGTGACCTTGCACAGTCCTCCGTCCCTAAAATCAAAGTCAACTGCAAGTCATGTCATCATCTTGATGTCATGGTCCTCCTAGAGAATGAAGGATAAATACAACAATAACACCAACAATGTGACCACATTCTCAGAAAATTGAAGATGAGGATTACCTGAACAGCAATGGCAAAGCACGTTGGTAGAAAGGAGTAGGCTGAAACATATTATCAATGAGACATTATTCTGAAATGTGGTTGGCAGTATGCCATCAGGATACCATCAGAAAAATATTAGCTTCCTCATATATGAAGAGAGAGGGATAATCAAATGTCAGTCCACTTTTTCCACTGACATTTCTGCAGTTGAACGAGAAGGATGACACAACGATCAGCTTATTGGATAAAGGCTGGTGAAAGACTTAGGAAAGGATACAGAGGAAAGATCAAGCGATTGGGCAGGTAGGTATTAATAAATGGCAATTCATCAACTTGGAAATTCACATATCAATGAGACTGAAATTACTACTCCTTTTAGCTCCAAAAAACATTGCCAAACTTCCTTTTACAGAGATTGCTCCTTGAACCTGTTTCCCATGAGACTATCACAAAACCCATTATTTTATCTTTTTATGAATTTTATCCCGGGTCTATGAAAGAAGATGCCATCCCATCTTACAGACAATATCCTGAATATTCATTGAGTTCTCTCTCAACTTGACCATCTTTAAAACCCACTGACAAAATTGATTCCACTATTATTAAACCGATATTGAAGTGTGTTCCGATTGAACAAAGTACTTTCATGGTGAATACATTGCTTTTTGCTAACAGTACGGCTGCTTCAAAATAAAATTTATAGTCCAAATTTACACGTAGGTTTCACTGAAATAAATTTCCAAAAGTATGTATAGTCTTCATTTCCTATCAGGTAAACATCTGTAGAAAAAAATCATGCCTGAAGGTTTGACTTTGGAAAGAATGAGCTGGAGGCTTTCTTTTTCAAATAAATGTGCTTATTCACAGAGCTTCCAAAATCTCTTGTATTTGAGTGTTGAAGTTTTGTTTTTCTGAGTCACTTTAATGTACCCCCACTCTTGATTTTTTAAAATTTTTGCAGAGACACAATTGAGATCCTCTGAAGCATTAGTTCTTAATCATATTCCTTTAAACATTATTTGTTTCCATTACAACTATAATTGTTATATTTTATGCATTTAAGTATTATTCTAAATGAGTTTCATATGTTTTACTAAACTGCTAATGGGGTTCAGGATACAAAAATTGTTAAGAACTGTTGCTCAAAAAGCATAATATTTTACCTGAAAATTCCCTCATTTATCCTTGTAACAGCGCAAGTAAATATCAGAATATTGCATTAGTTAGCAGTCATTCTTTAGTGAAATTTGCAAATTTAATATTATATCTTTTTTTAAGTTTTAGAAACCAAACCTGAGAATGAACTTACTACATTTTTCTGCATTCATCAGTGAGAATTGGCATTCTGGGAAAATCAAGTAACCATTCAACTCTAGCCCATAAATAACTTTTCATGATTTATACGATTTGATTTTTTAAGGGATATTATGTCTTTGTAGCTGAGGTCCACATTTTTTTTTTATGTTAGAAGACAATTACTTGGAGAATAGAAAATAAAAGTGATTTGAACTTGGAATTAGAAAGGTCAAACTATGCCAGGGTTACAGTTTGACCTAGCAAAGCCTCCAGCTTCCTTACAACTCCCAATATAATTTCATTGCACAAATTTTTATATATAGAAAAAAGCATCCTACTTGTTTCTGAGTGTGCCAAACCTCTTGTCTGCTATTACAAATTCATCATTTGATTTTGTAAACCAAATATCTATCAGCTGCTTACTGTTAAGTCTCTTCTCTTCCCCTTTGATCCTCAATTATGCTTTGAGGAAATTCAGTTACTGTGATGTTCAGTCTTCACAGATGTTGATGTTTTAACTCTACGGAGGAAAAAAAAAAAACTTCAACTTTCCCTTACCCCTGAATTGTCTTGATCTGATCAATGTCAAGCCTCATCTCTGATCTGTCTCTTTTCTTCTTATAGTGAATAAAGAATCTCCATAAATAGTAATGGGTAATTATGATACTCAATCCTGTGAGCATCACTTCTCTTTTCATCAGCTACCTTGATATTACCTCTGGCTCAGAGATTCCATTATCTTCTTTGCTTTATGGTGTGCATCTGGATTGCTATGACAGAAAGCCCAGAAGGCACAGGGCAGAAAGTTTCTTGTTTTTTAAGGGCATTTTTTACTGGCTCACCCATTAAGAGCAACAACAATTTTAATGACAGCTGGTGAGTATGTGGAAGAAGCTTTTATCTCTTAAAAATCATGTAATACTCCATTTATATTTAGAGGATAAACTCTTTAGATAGTACATTAATTTAACTCTAGTAAAAGAAAGCATTATTCTGATCTTGCTGAATAAATAATAAAAGGTGTGTATTAAATATAAATCCTAAAACCATAGCAGAAACAAATATTAGAAAGAATATTAGGCAGCCTTTATTGAGCTCTTGAAGTTTGCAAAGCATTTTAGATAAATTATTTCATTTGACCCACACAATAATCTTTTCAGGTAGGTACAATTATTACCCCATTTTGTGGATGATGACATTGAGGCATAGAGAAGTTAAATGACTTCCTAATATTCACTCAACTAGGGAGTATCTGAGTCATGATTGAAATTTAAAGCCTCCTTACTCCAAGTCTTGCTTCTGTCTACTTTGCCTCTTATCTAGTAATAACCTATTAAATATGAAAAATGACTAAAGGATTAAAAGAAAGTTAATTGAGTCATTTGGGGAGGAAGTGATGAATTGATATGAGCTTGCATTGAAATACTTGAGGGTCATTAGAAAACACTGGAGGTAAAACTCATACTGTTATTTACATACTTGATAGATGAAGGAAACTTACCTACCCTCTAATCCTGACTCACTTCCCCCAAATTAAAATTCATGAAACAGGATCCATAGAGGGAATGTCGCCAAGTTCACAAGGCTAATAAGAGAGCTGTAGAACTGAATCTCAGCCAAAGGTATCCTGAATCCTATCACAATGCTATTGACTTAATATTAAACCACATTCTTTAGGTCAGGATGATTGTTTGTTTGTTTGTTTTTTTAAGTTGGGAGAAGAAACACTACAATTAAAAGTTAACTTTTTTTCTTTTTGTATTCACTGTATCATTGTTTTTTATTATTACCACTTCTGTTTGCATCAGATTAGTGATGTTATTCATATAGGGAATTCCTGCTAAGGCACTTCTTTCTGCACAACTACTCTCCAACTGTGATGACAATCAAATTAGAATCTTTTGCTGTTTTTATTTTACTAGAAGTGCCTCTGATTGAATAGCATAATTGAAGAAGGTCATTCCCACTCATTGATGGGCCTGTCCATTATGAGAAGTTTGATTTTTTTAAATATTTTTTATTTTAATTTTAATTTTTTTAATGTTTTACAATCATTTCCTTAAAGTTAAGATTTTATCCCCCCCACCCTTCCGCCAATACCCCCCTGCCTCCCCGTGATAGCATACAATTCTGTATAGATTCTACATATACTTTCCTATTGAGCACATTTTCACTATAGTCATGCTATGTAGTCGAACTAAAATAAATGGAAGAAATCATATAACAAATCAAAACATAATACACTGAAACCCACACACACACGAACATGATCTGCTACATTCTGCGAATGACTTCCATATTTCTTTCTCTGAGTGTGGAAGGCATTTTGCCTTAGAAGACCAACATTAGGATTTTTTTTTTCTCAGTAAGTTCTTGTGTTATTACAAAGTTCCAAGTCTACCAGAAAAAACTCTCACACACTGTGGTCGCTGCTGTGCACAAAGTTCTCCTGGTTCTGCTCCTTTCGCTCAGCATCAGGTCATATAAGTACTTCCAGGCCTCCCTGAAGTCTTCTTGTTCATCATTTCTCATGGCACAATAGTACTCCATTACATTCATATACCATAATTTATTCAGCCATTCCCCAATTGATGGGCATCCCCTTGACTTCCAGTTTTTGACTACCACAAAGAGTGCTGCTATAAATATTTTTGTACACGTGGGACCCTTTCCCGTTTTTATAATCCCTTGGGTATACAGTCCTAGTAGCGCTATTTCTGGGTCAAAGGGTATGCACATTTTTGTAGCCCTTTGGGCATAGTTCCAAACCGCTCTCCAGAAGGGTTGGATGATTTCACAGCTCCACCAACAATGAATTAGTGTTCCACCTCTCCCACATCCTCTCCAGCATTTATCATTTTCTTGTTCTGTCATGTCTGCCAATCTTACAGGTGTGATGTTGTTTTGATTTGCATCTCTCTAATCAATAGTGATTTAGAGCACTTTTTCATATGATTATAGATATCTTTGATTTCTTCCCCTGAAAATTGCTTGTTCATATCCTTTGACCGTTTAACAATTGGGGAATGACTTGTATGGTTATATATTGGAGTCAGTTCTCTATATATTCTAGAAATGAGGCCTTTATCCCCAAGCTTAGCCGTAAATTTTTTTTTCTCAATTTACTACATCCCTCCGAATTTTGTTTGCATTGGGTTTGGTTGTGCAAAAACTTTTCAGTTTAAAGTAATCAAAATTATCCATCTTGCATTTCCTAATGCTTTCTATCATTTCTTTAGAAAAAAATTCTTCCCCTCCCCATAAATCTGATAAATACACTATTCCTTGCTTCTCTAGTTTATTGATGGCGTCAATCTTTATACCTAAATTATGTACCCATTTGGACTTTATTCTTGTGTATGGTGTCAGGCATGGGTCTATGCCTAATTTCCGCCACACAGTTGACCAGTTTTCCCAGCAATTTTTGTCGAACAGTGAGTTCTTATACCAGAAGCTGGGATCTTTGGGTTTATCAAACAGGAGGTTGCTATATTCCTTGCCTACTGTGTCTTGAGCGCCAAATATATTCCACTTGTCTACCCCTCTGTTTCTTAGCCAATACCAAGTGGTTTTGATAATTGCTGTTTTATAATACAATTTGAGGTCTGGTAGGGCTAGGCCATCTCCCCAAGCATTTGTTTTCATTAGTCCCTTTGATATTCTGGACCTTTTGTTTTTCCAGATGAATTTTGATATTATTTTATCCAGCTCTAGAAAATAATTATCTGATAGTTTCATTGGTACAGCACTAAATAAGTAGATTAATTTAGGTAGAATTGTCATTTTTATAATATTAGCTCGGCCTACCCATGAACAAATGATGTTTTTCCACTTACTTAAATCTGAATTTATTTGTGCAGAAAGTGTCTTCCAATTGTGTTCATATGATCCCTCGGTTTGTTTTGGCAGGTAAACTCCTAAGTATTTTATAGTGTCTACTCTAGCTTTAAATGGGATTTCTCTTTCTATCTCTTGCTGTTGGACTTTGTTGCTAATATATAGGAATGCAGAAGATTTGTGTGGGTTTATTTTGTAACCTGCAACTTTGCCAAAGTTGTTTATTATTTCAAGTAGTTTTTTACTTGAATCTCTGGGATTCTCTAAGTATATTATCATATCATCTGCAAAGAGTGATAACTTAGTTTCTTCTTTGGCTATTTTTATTCCTTCAATTTCTTTATCTTGTCTAATTGCTACCGCTAACATTTCTAGTACCATATTGAATAATAATGGTGATAATGGGCATCCTTGTTTCACCCCTGACCTTACTGGAAATGCATCTAGCTTATCTCCATTGCATATAATGCTTGCTGAAGGTTTTAGGTAGATACTGCTTATTATTTCATGGAAAGTTCCCTTTATTCCTATGTTCTCCAGTGTTTTTAATAGCAATGGGTGTTGTATTTTGTCGAAAGCTTTTTCTCCATCAATTGAGATAATCATGTGGTTTTTGTTGGTTTTGTTGTTGATATGATTAATAATGCTAATAGTTTTCCTAATATTGAACCAGCTCTGCATTCCTGGTATGAAACTTACCTGATCATAATGTATTATTCTCTCGATAAGATGCTGTATTCGCTTTGCTAAAATCTTCTTGAAAATTTTTGCGTCTATATTCATTAGAGAAATTGGTCTACAATTTTCTTTTTCTGTTTTGTCTCTTCCTGGATTGGGTATCAAAACCATATTTGTATCATAGAAAGAATTTGGTTCTTCCCCAATTTTCCCAAATAGTCTATATAGTATTGGAATTAACTGTTCTTTAATGGTTTGATAGAATTCACTTGTGAATCCAAATGGTCCTGGAGATTTTTTCCTAGGGATTTCATTGATGGCTTGTTCAATTTCTTTTTCTGAGATGGGGTTGTTTAAGTATTCAATTTCCTCTTCTCTTAACATGGGCAATTTGTATTTTTTAAAATATTTATCCATTTCAATTAGATTATCGAATTTGTGGGCATAAAGTTGGGCAAAATAATTTCTAATTATTGTTTTAATTTCCTCCTCATTGGAGGTGAGTTCACCCCTTTCATTTATGATATTAGCAATATGATTTTCTTCTTTCTTTTTTTTAATCAAATTAACCAAAGGTTTATCAATTTTATTAGTTTTTTTCATAAAACCAAGTATTGGTTTTATTTATTAATTCAATAGTTTTCTTAATTTCAATTTTATTAATCTCTCCTTTGGTTTTCAGTATTTCTAATTGGGTATTTTCTTGGGGATTTTCAATTTGTTATTTTCTAGCTTTTTCAGCTGCATACCCAAGTCATTGATCTCCTCTTTCTCTATTTTATTCAAGTAAGCATTCAAAGATATAAAACTTCCCCTAAGGACTGTTTTTGAAGTATCCCATAAGATTTGGTAGGTTGTCTCACTATTATCATTCTCTTGAATGAAGTTGTTGATTGTTTCTATGATTTCTTCTTAACCCATTCCTTCTTTAGGATTAAATTATTTATTTTCCAAGTGATTTTTGCTTTATCTTTCCATGACCTTTTATTACATATAATTTTTATTGCATTATGATCTGAGAAGGATGCACTGATTATCTCTGCCTTTCTGCACTGGATTTTGAGATTTTTATGTCCTAGTACATGGTCAATTTTTGTAAATGTTCCATGTACTGCTGAGAAAAAGGTATATTCCTTTCTATTCCCATTCAATTTTCTCCAAAGATCTATCATATCTACCTTATCTAGAGTATTATTTACTTCCTTAACCTCTTTCTTGTTTATTTTGATGTTAGATTTATCAAGTTCAGAAAGAGGGAGGTTGAGGTCCCCCACTAGTATAGTTTTGCTGTCAATTTCTTCCTTCAACTCCCTCAACCTCTCCTCTAAGAATCTGGATGCTATACCACTTGGAGCATACATGTTTAGTAATGATATTGCTTCATTGACTATGGTGCCATTTAGCAGGATATGGTTTCCATCCTTATCCCTTTTGATTAGATCTATTTCTGCTTTTGCTTTGTCTGAGATTAGGATTACTACTCCTGCGTTTCTTACATCAGCTGAAGCACAATATATTCTGCTCCATCCTTTAACCTTTATCCTATGTGTATCCCCCCGTTTCAAATATGTTTCTTGTAAGCAGCGTATTGTTGGATTATGGCTTTTAATCCATTCTGCTATCCGTCTCCGTTTTATGGGAGAATTCATTCCATTCACATTCACAGTTATGATTACAACCTGTGTATTTCCCTCCATCTTCTTTCACACCATTTGTGCTTTTAGCTGTGCTGTCTCCCTTCCCCTCCTCACTAGTATTCACTTTTCACCACCTCCTCTTGCCACCTTCCCCTCTTTCTTTTAGCCCCCCTCCCTTTAACTCCCCTTTACTCTTATGGCTTCTTCCCTCCCTTTTGCCTCCCTCTCCTTTCTTCCCCCTTCCTCTCCCACTGCTTATAGAGCTAGTTAGGATTTTCTACTTAAGTTTGTTGTTCCATCCTTTAAACAAATCCGATGAGAGTACCTCTCACACAATGCTCATCTCCCTCCCCTCTTTCCCTCTACTATGATTTTGTACTTCTTCTTGTGATGTAATTTGCCATTTTCTGCTTCCTCCTTTTCACACATCCTATTACACTCCCTTCTCATACTTAAATCATATTTTTATCATGATATCATTTACTTCATACCTGTTCCCCCTATGCTTATCCCTTTTATATTTCTTAATAGACGCACAGTTCTCAAGATAAACAGATATCATCTTCCTTTATAGGGAGGTAAACAATTTGCCCTAATTGAGTAGCAAGTTGTCCCCCCCCCCCCCCACTGTTTACCTTTTTATGATTCTCTTGAGACCTGCATTTGAAGATCGAATTGTCTATTAAGTTCTGGCGTTTTGGTCAGGAAACTCTGGAAATACCTTATTTCGTTGAATGACTTTCTCCTTGCCTGAAATGTTATGCTGAACTTTGCTGGGTAGTTGATCCTTGGTTGTAGTCCCACCTCCTTTGCCTTACGGAATATTGGGTTCCCAATCTTTGATCTTTTAATGTAGAAGCTGCAAGTCCTGTGTAATCCTGATTGTATCTCCTTGATATTTAAATTGTTTCTTTCTGGCTGCTTGTAATATTTTCTCCTTCACTTGATAGCTCTGGAATTTGGCAACTATATTTCTTGGGGTTTTGAGGTTGGGATCCCTTTCAGGAGGCGAACGGTGGATTCTTTCGATGACTATTTTGCCCTCTGAATCTAGTACTTCTGAGCAGTTTTCCTTGATGATTTCCTGGAAGATATTGTCCAGGCTCTTTTCTCCATCCTGGGTTTCTGGCAGGCCAATAATTCTTAAGTTTTCTCTTCTGGATCTATTTTCCAGGTCAGTTGTTTTTCCAATTAGATATTTTACATTTTCTTCTATCTTTTCGTTCTTTAGATTTTGTTTGACTGATTCTTGCTGTCTCATTGAGTCGTTAGTTTCTACTTGCCCAATTCTAATCTTCATCAAATTGTTTTCTTCCGTTAAGTTTTGTATCTCCTTTTCCATCTGCCCAATTTTTCCTTTTAAGAAGCTATTTTCTCTAGTTAATTTTTATACTTCCTTTTCCATTTGCCCTTTTAGGAAGTTATTTTATCTAGTTAATTTTTGTATTTCCTTTTCCATTTGGCCTTTCAGGAATTTATTTTCTCCAGCTAATTTTTGTTCTTCTTTTTCCATTTCTTCTATTTTCCTTTTCAAGGAGATGTTCTCATCAGTGAATTCTTTCTTAATAATTTTAAAATCATTGGCCAGTTTGTCTTCTATTTCCTTCTTCAGCTGTTCCAGGAGAGCTGCTTGTACTTGTGAGTAGTTGATAGTGCCTTCTGAAGTTTCAGATGGAAGTACAGTCTCAGCTGTGACCTCTTTGGGGTTTGTGTTTTGGTCCTTATCCCCATAGAAAGATTCTATGGTTCTTTTGGCCCTCTGCTTTTTCCTGTTCATGATTTCGATTGAGTGCTGTGGCTTCTGGTTCTTTCAGTCAGAAGCTGAAGAACTTTTTGCTGAGCTGATGTGTGAAAAAGCTCAAAGCAGGTTTTTGTTTGGTGTTTCCCTGATCAGCCCTGGGTTTAGCTTGTTAAGTGTGGGTGAGGAATGGTCTGGTCACAGGAGATTTCTTCAGCTGAACTGAGGCAAAGGCAAGCTCAGGGGCTGGTAATCCCAGCTGCCCTATTGTCTTTCTGATTCCCCTGGACAGCTGAGGTACGGCTAGATGCTAATGCGTGTTCCCCCCCCTTCTGGGGCTCCTCTCCTGACACTGAGGCTTGCCTGGGTCCTAGTGCTAGTTTTCTCTGCCCTGGGTTCTCTGTCCTTCTGGTTTGCCTCTGCCACCGTAGGAGGAATCCCCCTTAGCTATTTTCCTTGTCTCAGGTGTTATGGTCTCCTTCTTCTATTTCTGCTGATCTGGGATTTTTCTGGGGAGATATTTTATGGTTCTTTCATGGTCATCAAGGGGGGAGGAGAGAGGATTTTCTGATCACTCCGCCATCCTGGCTCCCGGAATTTCAAGTAGGTGACTCACCAATGTTTGATCTTCGGGCTGAAGGTCTCAGGAGCTGCTGTGCTCATAATCTGGCGCTGGAGGGCTCTCACTGACTCGGTTCGGCTTGTCTCCCACCCTGGGTGCCGCTCCTCTGGTTCCACCTGCCACTCAGTTTTCTCGGGTCTCTTCTGCTGTGCTGAGCTGGCCACGCTGCGCTGTGTGCTGTGGGCTCACCCCCACGGAACAGATCCTTCCCGTGGACCTTCCAGTCCAACCTGAGCTCCGAATCCGTCACCGTCTGTCTCCCACTCAATTTCGCACCTCCAAAATTTGGTCGGATTCTCCTTTCAGAGGTACCTGGAGGAGTTTGTCCCAGAGCTTTGGTGAGTCGCTGCTCTCACTCCTCCATCTTGGCTCCGCCCCCTGAGAAATTTGATTAATGCAGTTGTTTTGTAGGAGAGTCCCAAGTATCTTTTGTTTTTTGTACTGAGGCAGTGGGTCAAACAATTATATATTTTATAGTATACAGTAGAATTAGTAATTATTTATTTTCATTTGTTTTACCTCTACAGTTATACTTGACCATGTTTGTTTGGCCAGATAAGGAATCTGGGAAGCTGTTAAAGTAGCCCCCTGGCTTTGAAAACTCAGAGGTAGGTGTTTCCCTTCCTGGTATCTATAGTCAGAGAGTTGAGGTCCAATTGTCAGTTGAATTCACGCAGAGGAAGTCATGTCTGTTGATCTTTTGATTTCTCTCTATTTTTCTTTGAAATTCAAGGTACAGTCATAGCTGTGAATGTGAATGGGATGAATTCTCCCATAAGCCAGAGATGGATAGCAGAATGGATTAAGAACCATAATCCAACAATATATTATTTAGAAGCAAGCCATTTAAAATGGAGGGATACACACTGGGTGAAGGCAACAGGCTGGAGCAGAATATATTAATATATTGTATTAATCTTATCTGTCTTTCCCTCCGTCCTCTTTCCCACCAGTTGTACTTATAGTTCTTACTTCTCCATTCCCCTCCACAATAGAGTTTTAATTTTTGGCCACCTCCTCCCGCAGTCTTCCCTTCCTTCTTTTTGTCTCCCCCCTTTAACTGCCCTTTACCCTTACCACTTCTTCTCTCCCTTTTACATTCCACTCCACCTTTTCTCCCTCTTTCCCTCCTACTGTCTATAGAGGTAGTTAGATTTATATACTTAATTAAGTTTGTTGTTCCCTCTTTGAACCAAATCAGAGGAGAGTACTTCTCAAACAATGCTGATCATCCTCCCCTCTTTCCTTCTACTGTAATATAATTTTGTACTTCTTCCTGTAATGCAATTTAAATTTTCTGCTTCCTCATTTTCACATCTACTGTTTCAATCCCTTGACACCCTTAAATCACATTTTTATCATCACCTAGTTTACTTTATACCCTTTCCCTCTATCTATGTATATCCCTTTCATGTTTCATAAAAGATATACAATTTTCAAGATTAACAGTTATCATATTCCCTTATAGGGAAGTAAACTGTTTACCTAATATTAATATATTTTATGTGAAATCATCTAATAGCAAAGCCTCAAAATGCATAAATTGAGTACAAGTTTCCTTGAAGCTGTAAAGAAACATTAAAATTGTAAATACCAAATATTAATAGGAATATTGAGGTAGAGGAATAATTGGGAAAAGAAATGAGAGATATAAAAGAATTTGTTGAAAAAGCCAATTAACACTTTGGCAAAAGAAGCACAAAATACTGAGGAAAATAAACTTAAATATAGAATTGGTCAAATGGTAAAGGAGCTTAAAACCTCACTAAAAAAACTGTTGAAACTTCAAAACAGGCAGTTGGAAACTCATGACTATGGAGACATTAAGAAAAAATATAACATGTCAAAAGAATTTTTTACAATGAGTTAAATGTGATATATCTCATTGGATAAGCAATTGGTCAAGGTAATGGGTCAAGGAGAAATAATTTAAGACATACAGGACTGCTTGAAAAGTATGATTTAAAAAAAAGATAACAAATATTATTTTCAAGAAATCATCAAGGAAACCTTCCCTGATATCCCAGAATGAGAGGTTGAAATAAAAAGGAAAGAATCCATTCCTCACCTTCTGCAATAGATCCCAAAAAGACAACTTTCAGGAATATTATAGCCAATTTGCAGGGATCTTAGGTAAAAAAAGAAAATATTGGAAGGAGTCAAAGAGAAACAATTTGAATATTTTGCAGTATCATTCAGGACCATGTAAGATTTAATTGCTAACATATTTATGGCTTGAAAGACTTGGAATATGATATATTAGAAGAAAAAAGAGCTAGTATTGAAACGAAGAATAACTTAAGCTGCATAATTCAGAGTAATCCTTAAAGATGAAATGAATACTTAATAAAAATAGGTTACTTTCAAGTATACCTGAAAAAAAGGATGAAGAGGAGAATGGAAATTTCTAATACGAGACTTAGAAGACACAAAAAAGAAACTGGAATGAGAAATTGTATGGGATTCAATAAGGAAAAACAGTTTATATCCCTGTATAGAAAAAATTATATAAGTTGTAACTCCTAAAGATTTTATCATTTTTTTAGTTCAATTAGAAGCAGTTAACCTAGTCAAAGAGAAGAAGTATGGGTTGATTATGTTGGGATGATGTAAAAACACATAGTGTCATGAAAAAGAGATTTACTGGTGCAAATGTAATGAAAAATGAATAATGAGGAAATTAGCTCAAATGAAAAAATTATGCAAGGAAGAGCTTTTATATCAAAATGAAAATGTTAGGGAAGTCAACAACTTGAAATGCTTTCTTCTCTAAACTGATTTAAAGAAAGAGGAATATACACAAATACAACCAATCCTCAAATGGTTCAGATATATTTTGGGGTTCCAGGAAACAAGATGACAGAGCGATCAGTAATTCTGCCCTCCCCTTGCTGACCATGATGAGCTCAGAGTATGTCTCCCTTGAAAAAGCCCTGGAAAAGTGGGGGTAGCAGAAGGGGTAAACAGTCTCTTAGTTTGTGAGGGTAGGAAGACCCCTAAGGAGGGTCCTTCTCACTGTGGCTGAGGGCAGACCAGTGTAGGACCAGAACTCTCCAAGACAACCCTACCACAGCAAAGTGGGAGAAGATCCTGAGCCCCATTGAGGTGAAGCCAGCAACTGACAACACCAGGACCCCAGGAGTGCCTCAGCACCCCAGAGTAATGAGGAACACAGTAGCCGAGAAGGGATCACCAACCACTGATCTTACCTATGCTCTAGTTCAGTGCATCCTGTGCCCAGAATGTCCCTCCCCCACACTTAACCAGCTAACTCCAAGGTAAGTGCAAGGAAAACCAAAAAGACCTCACATGTCTTCTGCTTTTCAACACCAGCTAGCTCGGCAACAGGCAAGCTGGAGAATTTTAGATTATAGCTTAAAGAACCAGAGGCTACAACACACAAAGCCTCAAGTTTAAGGCACAAGAACTCTGGGACAGAACTCCCTGTGCCACAGATGCATAGATCTATTTTAAAAGCCAGGAAAAGAGTGGGTATCATGAGTAAGAAGCAAAGCAGAAAAGGCCAGAGAATTTTTCTTTGGGAACAAAGACCAAAGTACAAATACTAACGAGGTCAGCATTGAGTCTGTACTCTCATCTGAAACTTCAGATGGGAATATGAACTGGTCTGAAGCACAAAGAGTCTTCTAGGAGGAGCTAAGGAAAAATTTTAGAGGACAAAATTGAAGAAATACTGAATAACGACTTGAAAAATATGAAAATAAATGCAGAAGAATTTAAAAGGACAATTGGACAAATAGAAAAGAAAGTACAAAACCTAACTGGAGAAAATAACTCCTTAAAAGGAGCAATTGGAAAGTGGAAAAGATGATGCAAAGGTTACCTGAAGAAAACAATCTGATAAAAATTAGAATCAAGCAAGAAGAAACTCGTGAATCTATGAGACATCAAGAATCAGCTAAACAGAATCTAAAGAATGAAACGGTAGAAGAAAATGTAAAATATCTAATTGGAAAAACAAATGAACTGGAAAATAGATGCATGAGAGAAAAATCTAAGGATTATTGGTTTACAAGAAAGCCATGATGAAAAGAGAGACTGGAAATTAGCTTCCAAGAAGTCATCAAGGAAAACTGCCCAGAAATTCTAGATAGAGAGGGCAAAATAGTCATCTAAGAAATCCACAACTCATTTACTGAATGGAATCCAAAAGTAAAAACGCTGCTGCCAGATTCAAGAGCTATCAAGTGAAGGAGAAAATAATGCAGGCAGACAGAAAGAAATAATTCAAGTATAGTGGAGATACAGTAAGGATCACACAGGACTTCTACATTGCAGCTTCTACATTAAACGACTGAGGGAATTGGAATATGATATTCCAAAAGGCAAAGAAGCTAGGACTACAACCAAAGATCAATTACCCATCAAAGTTCAGCATAACATTTCAGGAAAGGAGATGAACATTCAATGTAAAGGGGGATTTCCAGACCTTCCTGATGAAAAGGCAAGAAATCAATAGAAAATTCGATCTTCAAACTCAGGTCTCAAGACAGGCATAAAAAGGTAAACTGGGGGAAAAAAAAACTTGCTACACAATATGGATGAACTGTTTACATTCTATAAGGGAAGATGATACTTGTTAATCTGGAGAATGGCATATTGATTATGCTACATAAAAGGAATATACATAGATAGAGGGAGTGGGTATGAATTAAATGATGTGATGATAACAAATGCAATTTAAAGGTGGGAAGGGATTGTAATGGAAGATATGAAAAGGAGATGCCAGATAAAAAATTACATGATTGGAAGAGGCACAAAAACATATTACTCTAGAGGGAAAGAGGGGAGGGAGATGGGTATTGTTTGAGATTCATTCTCATCTAATTTGTTTCAAAGAGGGAACAAGAAACTGAGTTAAGTATAGAAATCTAACTAGCTCTCTGGGCAATAGCAGGGGAAAGGGGAAAGAAAAGGGATAGGGGCTGAAAGGAGGGAAGAAATAGTAAGGGAAAAGGGGATTAAAATGGAGGCAGCTGAAAAAAGGGAGGGAAGACTGAGGGAAACAGTGGTCAAAAATTAGAACTCTATCATGGAGGGTAAGGAATAGGGAGAAATAAAAGCAAAAAGAAGGGAAAGGGAATGGAGAGAAAGACACAGATAGTAATCATAACTGTGAATGTGAATGGGATGATCGGAGATGGTTAGGAGAATGAATTAAAAACAATAATCCAACAGTATGTTGTTTTCAAGAAACACATTTGAAATGGGGGCATGCACATAGCGAAAATGTAATAGACTGGACCAGACTATTTTGCACTTCAGCTGATTTAAAAAGAACATGGGTAGCAATTCTGATGTCAGACAAACCTAAAGAAGAAACAGATGAATTAAAAGTGATAAAGAAGGAAACTATATCCTACTGATTCATAGACAATGAAGCAATTTCATTACTAAACTTATATGCGCCAAGTGGCATAGCATCCAAATTCTTGAAGGAGAAGTTAAGGGAGTTACAGGAAGAAATAGTAAAACTATACTAGTGGGGGGACCTCAACCTCCTCCTCTCTGAACTTGATAAACGTAACCTTAAAATAACCAAGAAAGAAGTTAAGGAGATTAATAAAACTCTGGATAACGTAGATATGATAGATCTCTGGAGAAAATTGAATAGAGGTATAAAGGAATATTCCTTTTTCACTGCAGTGCATGTCATATATACAAAAACTGACCATGTACTAGGGCATAAAATCCTCACAATCCAGTGCAGAAAGGGAGATATAGTCAATGCATCCTTCTTGGATCATGATGCAATAATATATGTATATATATATATACATACATATATATTATATATATATATATATATATATATATATATATATATATATATATATATAATAAAAGGCCATGGAAAGATAAACCAAAAATTAACTGGAAACTAAATAATCTAATCCTAAAGAATGAGTGGGTTAAACAAAAAATCATAGAAACAATCAACAACTTCATTGAGGAAAATGACAATAATAACACAGTCTACCAAATCTTATGCGATACTGTAAAAACATTTCTCAGGGGAAGCTTTGTATCTTTGCATGCCTATATGAATAACATAGAGAAAGAAGAGATCAATTATTTGGGCATGCAGCTGAAAAAGTTAGAAAAAAAACAAATAGAAAATCCTCAAGTAAATATGAATTAGACATACTAAAAACCAAAGGAGAGACTAATAAAATATAATTTAAGAAAACTGTAGAAGTAATAAATAAATCTTAGATTTAGTTTTATGATAAATAACAATAAAATTGATAATTTCTTATCAATTTGGTTAAGCAAGAAGAAAACCAAATTACCAGTATCAAAAATGAAAAGGGTACCTTTAATGAAGGGAAAATTAAAGCAATAATTAGAAATTACATTGACCAATTGTATGCCCATAAATTCGACAATCCAAAAGAGATGGATGATTATTTTTTAAAAAATATAAATTGCTCAGGTTAACAGGAGGAAGTTGAGTACTTAAATAACCCAATCTTAGAAAACAAAATTGAAAAAGCCATCAATGAACTCCATAGGAAAAAAAATCTCCAGAGTCAGATGGATTTACAAGTGAATTCTATTAAACATTTAAAGAACAATTAATTCCAATACTATATAGACTATTTGGGAAAATTGAAAAAGATAGAGTCATAACAAATTCTTTTTATGGCACAAATATGGTTTTGATATGTAATCCAAGAAGAGTCAAACAGAGAAAGAAAATTATAGACCAATTTCTCTTAAGAGTACAGATGCAAAAATTTTAAATAACATATTAGAAAAAATGACACAGCAACTTATCACAAGCATAATTCATTTTGATATGGTAGGATTTCCACCAAGAATGAAGGGCTTGTTCAATCATATCAACAACAAAATTAAGAGAAACCACATGATTGTCTTAGTAGATACAGAAAAAGCTTTTTGACAAAATGCAATGCCCATTCTTATGCACAATTTTGGAATAAATGGAACTTTCTATAAGAGAATAAAGAATACCTACCTAAAAACATCAGCAAGCATTGCATGCAATCAGACAAGATGATACATTTTCAATAAGATCAGGGGTGAAACAAGGATGTCCATTATTATCACTGTTATTCAATATGGTATTAGATATGCTAGCTGTGGCAATAAGAGAAGAAAAAGACGTTGAAGGAATTAGAACAGGCAAAGAAGAAACTAAATTCTCACTCTTTGCAGATGATATAATTATATATTTAGAGAATCAGTAAAAAACTACTTGAAATAAGAAACAACTTTGGCAAAGTTGCAGGTTACAAAATAAAACCATATAAACCATCTACATATCTATATATTACTAACAAAGCCCAACAGCAGGAGATAGAATAAGAAATCCCATTCAAAGCAATTAAAGACACTATAAAATACATAGGAGTCTACTTGTGAAAACAAAACTAGTAACTATAGGAACACAATTACAAAATATTATTCCCACAAATAAAGTCAGAGCTAAGGAAGTGGAAAAAACATCAGTTGCTCATGGGTCAGCCGAGCTAATATAATAAAAATGCCAATTCTACCTAAATAAATTTACTTTCTTAGTGCCATACTGAACAAACTACCATATACCTTTTTTTCTAGAGCTAGAAAAAATAATATCAAAATTCATCTGGAAGAGTAATAGGTCCAGAATATCAAGGGAGCTAATGAAAAGAAATGCTAGGGAAGGTGGCCTACACCTACCAGACCTCAAACTGCATTATAAAACACAAACTATCAAAACCACTTATTACTGGCTAAGACACAGAAGGGTAGACCAGTGGAATATGTTAGGTACTCAAGACACAGTAGTTGATGAATATGGCAGTCTACTGTTTGATAAACCCAAGGACCCCAGCTCCTGGGAAAAGAACTCATTGTTTGACAAAAATTGATCAGAAAACTAGATAACAGTATGGCAGAAACTTAGCATAGACCAATGCCTGTCACAGTACACAAGAATAAATTCCAAATGGATACATGATCTAGGTATAAAGATTGATACTATAAACAAATTAGGAGAGCAACGAATAGTGTATTTGTCTGATATATTGAGAATGGAGAAATTTATGACCCAACAAAAGATAGAGAACATTATGAAGTGCAAAATGGATAATTTTGACTACATTAAACTGAAAAGTTTTCGTACAAACTTTGTACAAAGTTTTTGTACGTTTTTTCCACTTCCTTAGCTCTGACTTTATTTGTGGGAATAATATTTTGTACCAGTGCAACCAAGGCTATGAGGGAAGCAGAAAACTGGAAAATAATTTTTGCAAGTAGTATCTGTGATAAAGCCCTTATTTCTAAAATATATAGATGACTGAGTCAAATATACGAGAACAAAAGTCATTCCTCTATTGATATATGGTCAAAGGATATGAACAGGCAGTTTTCAGAGGAAGAAATTAAAACGTATATATATATATATATATATATATATATATATATATATATATATATATGAAAAAATATCTTGTTACTATTGATTAGAGAGATGAAAATCAAAACGACTCTGTAGTACCACATCACACTCATCAGATTGGCTAACATGGCAAAAGAGGATGATGGTAAATGGTGGAGAAGATGAGGGAAAGTTGCAATACTAACTCACTGTTGATGGAGCTGTGAGCTGATCCAATCATTCTGGTGAGCAATTTGGAACTTTGCCCAAAGGGCCACAAAAATGTGTATACTATTTTACCTAGTGGTATCACTTAAGGGACCCTTCCAAAGAGATCATTGAAATGGGAAAGGGTCCTACAAGTACATACATATTTATAGCAACTCTCTTTGTGCTGAACAAAAACTGGAAATCAAGGGGATGCCCATAAAATGGGGAATAACTGAACAAGTTGTGGTTTATTAATGTAATGGCATACTATTTTGCTATGAGACACAATGAACAAGAACACTTCAGAGAAGCCTGGAAAGACTTATATGAACTGAAATTTAGTGAAAGGAACAGAACCAGGAGAATTTTGTACACAGCAACAACCACAGTGCACGAGAATTTTTTTTTTCTAATAGCCTTAGTACTTCAATTGAAATGCATAAACTTAAAAAAATAATTCCAGTGGACTCTTGAGACAAAATGTCATCCACATCCAGAGATAGAACCATGGAATTGGATCACAGATAAAAACAGATCATTTTGTTTTGTTTTGTTCTGTTCTATGGTTTGTCCCATTTATTTTAATTCTCCTAGACATCATGCATTTAATCGGAATGTACATGTAGAATCTATAAAAGATTGTATGGCATCTGAGGGATGTGCTGAGGAGGGAGTGGGGAATGAGGGGGAGGGGGAGGAAAGACATCTAAGGTATATGGAAGTGATTGTTGAACACTGAAAACAAATATAAAATAATTAAATAAAAAAGAAAATGATTCAAAAGTTAAAAATACAGATGTTGATTTCCTGAATGTATGGAATATAGGGAATTTTTTTGTGGTCATGAAAATTGTGATATTTTGTGCTTGAGATTGCTAAAAATAAATGTTTTCTACGTGATTCTTTCTATTAAAACATTGATTCTAATAACATAAAATTTTTTAATACAGTAACCATGAAATAACTTATAACACAAGGGGAGGAGAAAAGATGGCGGAGTAGAAAGATGCACATATGCTACCTCCGAACCCAAAGCCCATAAATTACCTATAAAAAGAACACCCAGGGTGTTCTGCAGCAGTGAAAGCCATGTAGCAATGGAGTGGAGGAGATTTCTATTCCAGAGAGCCCTGAAAAACCATCACCAAAGGTCCGTTGTGCACCAGACAGGGAACGGGAGCAGAGCCCAGGCCTGCCTTAGCCACGTGTTTCCGAGAGGAGCAGATCTGAGCAGGCTTCAGGCACAGAATCTCTGGTGGCCGCGAAGGTCCCTCCACCCACAGGCACTGGAGGTCAGTGAGAGAGAATTCTGGGCTAGTCAAGAGGGGAGCAGGGTGGATCCATAACTCGGGTCCCCTCAGGAGGCAGCAGCAGAGGCAGCAGCTGCCAGGAGCTGGAAGGAGCTCAGGTCCATTACTGAAAGTCTCCGCATAAGCTCCTTGAGGGAACTGAGCCCTGTGAAGCGGTCCTGCCCCTACCTGAGAACTTCAATTTAACCTTACCCTGAATAGCAGCCAGCCTGCTGCTAAAAACTCTGAGGCTGGGGAGCAGCATTTGAATCTCAGACCACAAGCACTAGTGAGGAGGGGGTGGAGAGGAATCTCAGAAGTCAAGTAACTGGCTAGGAAAATGACCAGAAAAGGGAAAAAAAATAAGACCATAGAAGGTTACTTTCTTAGTGAACATATGTTTCCTCCTTTCCTTTCTGATGAGGAAGAACTATGCTTACCATCAGTGAAAGACATAGAAGCCAAGGCCAATTTATTGAAAACATCAGAAATAGATATCCAATGGGCTCAGGCCATGGAATAGCTCAAAAAGGATTGTGAAAATGAAGTTAGACAGGTGGAGGAAAAACTGGGAAGAGAAATGAGAGAGATGCAAGAAAAGCATGACAAACGGGTCAATACCTTGCTAAAGGAGACCCCAAAAAATGCTGAAGAAATTAACACCTTGAAAAATAGGCTCACTCAATTGGCAAAAGAGGTTCAAAAAGCCAGTGAGGAGAAGAATGCTTTCAAAAGCAAACTTAGTCAAATGAAAAAGGAGGTTCCAAAGCTCACTGAAGAGAATAGTTCTCTCAAAATTAGAATGGAAGAGATGGATGCTAATGACTTTCTGAGAAACCAAGAAATCACAAAACAAAACCAAAAGAATGAAAAAAATGGAAGAAAATATGAAATATCTCACTGGAAAAAAAAAACTGACCTGGAAAATAGATCCACAAGAGAAAATTTAAAAATTATGGGACTTCCTGAAAACCATTACCAAAAAAAGATTCTAGACATCATCTTTCATGAAATTATCAAGGAAAACTGCCCTGATATTCTAGAACCAGAGGGCAAAATAAGTATTCACTGATCACTGACCAAAAGACATCCAAAAAGGAAACTCCCTAGGAACATTGTGGCCAAATTCCAGAAACTCCCAGCTCAAGGAGAAAATCTTGCAAGCAGCTAGAAAGAAACAATTCCAGTATTGTGGAAATACAATCAGGATAACACAAGATCTAGCAGCTTCTACATTAAGGGATTGAAGGGCGTGGAATAGAATATTCCAGAAGTCAAGGGAACTAGGACTCAAACCAAGAATCACCTACCAAGCAAAACTCAGTATAATACTTCAGGGGAAAATATGGTTTTTCAACGAAACAGAAGACTTTCAAGCATTCCTGATAAGAAGACCAGAGCTGAAAAGAAAATTTGACTTTCAAACACAAGAATGAGAAGAAGCATGAAAAAGTAAACAGCAAAGAGAGGTCATAAGGGACTTACCAAAGTTGAACTGTTTATATTCCTACTATCTGGGTAGTTGGTGGGATTACACACACACACACGCACACACACACACACACGTGCACACATGTACATGTGTGCATGCACACACACACATTCACGCACATACAGAGACAGAGCACAGAGTGAATTGAATAGGATGGGATCATATCTTAAAAAAATTAAGGTAAACGGTGAGACAAAAAGGTAGTGGGAGAAGCGAGGGTGAAATGGGATGGAGCAAATTATCTCTCATTCAAGAGGCAAGCAGGAGACACTTTAGTGGAGGGAAAAAGAGGAGAGCTAAGAAAAAACATGAAGTTTACTCTCATCACATCCTACTAAAGGAAGGAATAAAATGCACACTCATTTTGGTATGAAAATCTATCTTAAAATACTGGAAAGTGGGGGAAAAGGAAATAAGCAGGGTAGGTGAGAAGATGGAAGGAAGGGCAATGGGAAGAGGGAGAAATTTGAAGTCAACACTTTTGGGGAGGGACAGGATCAAAAGAGAGAATAGAAAACAATGGGGGGGCAGGATAGGATGGAGGGAAATACAGTTAGTCTTACACAACACGACTGTTATGGAAGTCATTTGCAAAACTACACAAATATGGCCTATACTGAATTGCCTGCCTTCCCAAAGGGAATGCGTGGGGAGGGAGGGATGGGGAGAAGTTGGAACTTAAAGTTTTAGAAACAACTGTTTAGTATTGTTCTTGCTACTAGTAAATAAGGAATACAGGTACTGGGGAATTAAAAGTTATCTGGCCCTACAGGACAAAAGAGAAGATGGGGGACAAGGGGAAGGGGGGGAATGATAGAAGTGAGGGTAGATGGGTGATGGGGAAAATTTAGAATGCTTGATGTATTGGGGTGGGGGGGAGGGGACAAATGGGGAGAAAAATTTGGAACCTAAAATTATGTGAAAATGAATGTAAAAAGTCAAATAAATAAATTTACATTAAAAATGATAAAATAAAAATAACACAAAATAAAATCAGTAATATGCAACACATTTTTCTTCTAAGTAGTTCCCTAGAATTCTGTGTGATTCTACATTAATGTCTCAATAAAAAAAGTTTCATTTTAGGTAATAGTCACTTTGAAAAATCAATAAAATTTACAATATCATAAATATTACAGAGAAAATAAAAAAATAGTAAAAGGAAAACATTTTTAACTTGAATCTTGCCTTCCACTGTATCAGATGACTATGTGAGTGTGTTGTGCTACTGTGTATTATACTGAATTATATTATACTTGGCCACCCTTTGTAAGCCAAGTAGATTTTGAAAGGCCTCAAGGCTGAACAAGTCTTGACATCACCTTTGACATTTGTCCTGCGTTACTGGTGGATGCTAATTATGATTGTGAAGGACGATCCAGCTTAAAGCAATCTATTAGTGATGTCTGCTTTTGTAACACTAATAAAATACTCATAACAGCCACTATGAATATACATGCATATTTACAAAGCAAATTCACAAGATATAATAAACTCTCTTCTTCAAAAGCAAAACCAAGATATTTATTAGTGACATCATTAGAATACCAGCAGGTAAGATTTAACAAGGTGCTTATCACTAGTAATTAGTGCCAACATCTTAAACCTTCTTTGTATCAGGCCTCCCCACAAAAAAATTCCCTAGACAGATTCTTCCCTCTGCCCACTTACAGCTTGCTTCTGTCTCTCTTCTCTGCCTGCTCACCCTCTGTACTTTTGCTTTCTCTCCCTCCTTCTCTCCCTCCCTCTCTTCCTCTGTCCCTCCCTCTCTCTCTCTCTCTCTCTCTCTCTCTCTCTCTCTCTCTCTCTCTCTCTCTCTCTCTCTCTCTCCTCCTTCTCCTCCTCTTCCTCCTCTTTTTCATCTTCCTCCTCCTTCTCCTACTCCTTGAGTAGGTTCCTCCCAGTCTGAGCTCCTTGTGACCCAGGCTCCATGTGATCACAGGCTCCATCAAAGTAATGTCAAAATGTGTAAATTATTTGGACTTAAAAGGTGGTAGCACAAGAAAAATAGGGAAAAAATTCATTCATCAGGTTCATTAATAATGGAAGATAATAATCGAAGATTTTGTATTGAGATGTTAATGTAAAATGACATGGAATTCTAGGGAACGACTTCCATTAATAATGGAAGAATTTATTCCCAAATGATAGAGAGGATTAAGAAAAGTAGAACTAAAAATTTTAATTGTATGAGAGTAAAAAATAGTTTTTACACAAACAAAAGCAATGTAGGCAAAATTGGAAGGAAAGTAGGAAAGTGGGAGGACAGGTTTCTCTTATAAAGACCTCATATCTCAACTACATAAGATACTGAGGCAAAACACTAAAAAATAAGAGCTATTCTCTAATTTCTAAAGGACCAAAGACAGGAACCAGCAATTATCAGAAGAAGAAATCAAAGCTATCAATAATCACATGCAAAAATTCTCTACATCTCTAGTTATTAGAGAAATAAATATACCTCTTACATAGTATAATGGTTAACATGACAGAAAAGGAAAATGACAAGTTCTGGAAGGGATGTGGAAAATTAACTACACTAATTTATTGTTGATTGAGTTTTAAACTGGCCCAACCATTTTGGACAACTATTTGGTACTATACCTGAAGTACTATAAACATGTAATTGCTCTTAGTCCCAGGATTACTACTACTAGGTCTATATTCCAAAGATACCAAGGGAAAAAAAAAAGACGTATGGATAAAAAAAAAATAGTGTAAGTTTTTTTGTTGTGTCAATAAATAGCATAAAAAGGGGGGTGGTCATCAAATGGAGAATGGCTAAAGAAGTGATAGCATGTGATTGTGAAATAAAACTAGCTATAAGAAATGACAAGGGGGATGGTTTCAGAAATAAACAACCTGTGAAAACAGGTGAACTAATGTAAAATGAAGTGAAGAAAACCAGGAAATAGCTGAATTTTCTAACATAATATTGTGACAGTGTCCAATGATGAAAAACTTAGATAATCTTAACAAGAAAATGATTCAATGCAATTCCAAAGGAAACATAAAAAATGCTATCCACCTCCAGAGAGAGAACTGAAGTATTTCTGACTGGAGACTAAAGAATTATTTTTACTTTATTTTCCCTGCTTTTGATGGGACATGACTATTATAGAAATATATATTTGTATGACTTCACATGTATACTAGGCATCATAATGCTTGCCTTCTGATAAGTATGTGGAATGCTGGAAAAATAGAGAGAGAATATGGAATTCAAAACTTAAAGTTCTGAATGTTAAAGCTAATTATTTAAAAGTAAAAGTATTTGGTGGCTGGATCTTTTTCATTTCTCTATTAATTTTTCTTCTCTATTTTTGTTGAATGATAACATCAGAAACCCTGCTGCAAAAAGCAAAATAAAAGAAACTGAACGTAAAAGAAATGGAGTCTCAGCTTCTATATAGTTTTCTCAAGGAGTTATTCCTCCAAAAAAGGAAAGAGATTTATATAGCCTACTGGGATAGATGAATCAAGAGAGCTTTTTTAAAGATGGAAAAGACATAGGAGCACTTGAAGGGCAGCAGGACATCTTTCAAAAGAAAAGCAGAGGCATAAAATCAGTGGGAAAGTAAAGAGTTATGCGACATAGTGGGAGGAGGGCATGAAGTCAGAAAAGCCCATCTTCCTAAATTCAAACCTAAACTCAGACACTTACTAACTGTGTAACCTTTGGCAAATCACTAACCCCTTTAATTTGTGTTTCTTCAACTGTAAAATGAGTGGGAGAAGGACATCATAAACCACTCCAGTTACCTTTGCAAAGAAAACCTCAAATGTGGTCATGAAAAGTTGAACATGATTGAAACAACTGAACAACAAAGGGATAACAGACAGGTCAGTCTTATGGAGAAGATATTATGGAATGATATCACATGTACTTGTAAAGTGGTTTTCATTGAGAAGAATGATAGTTCCTTAGGAGTTAGTGGCAGATGACAACTTATTGATGTGAGATCAGGAAGAAGGTGGAAGGGGAAGATCTCAGGGAATGGTCTCCATTTTCTTCAATGAAATATGAGAGATTTTCATCTGACAGTTTCGGGGAAGTGAAACTGAAAGTTTTGAAGATGTATTAAAAAATTGCAAAAGGTAGGGTGAAATGATGAATAAATTCAGGGAGTATAACTGGATTGCCTTTTTGGGGTGAGATGCCAGTTGGAATTATGAAACATAAATTAACAACGACTTCAGAACAGTTTTATGATATTCTCCATTGCACTTTGTAGCAAAAGTTTAGAAGGGAATAAAGTAGTGTGGTCTTGCCAGGGCAAAAGGTATTAAAAAATTAGGTGTGGTTTTGAGACCATCAAAAAGTCTTTTTAAGAGATGCTATTGCTTATAGAATCTATGCATAAAAGCCATTGTTATAAGATTAGGTCTTATAATATTGAGGCTATCATAATAGACTCCTCTTCAGAGTGACAGTCACCTTAGAGTATCTACACATGGAAGAGTATTAATAATAGCACTTTTGAAGTTAAAGCAACTGTTGCCTCCAAATGATATCTTTCCAATAATTTCCCCCACAATTGTGTGCCCCCTAAAATCCCAGTGCCCTCATCAGAATCCTATGCCCCAAACCAAAGGGAGAGAATTCTACCCTCTTTCTCCTTATTTGAATTTTCAAAACATGGAAACTTGCCAACCCTACTTTATCTACCATAACATCTCTGGATGTAGCCAAATGGGACACCTTTAATGAGGGTCAGTCTCTTTATTCAATCAACTCCAGTGGGACCCTACTGCCTCTACAATGAAAAATAAAGTCTTCTATTTTCCTTTAAAGCTTTTCATAATTTAGCTTCTTCTTATATTTTTACACACTTTCCTCATTTCCATGCAGTTTATGATCTAGTGAAATTGTCCTCTGCTTTTACTCACTTAAGTCACCCCATTTTCAGAATAACTCTTCACTGATTCACCTCATGTCTGGAATTCTCTCACTCCTAGTTTCCATCTCATGTCTTCTTTGACTTCCTTCAAACCTCAATTCAAATATCACCTTTTTTTCAAGAACCGTTTTTATCTTATCCCCCTTAATGTTAACACCTGCTGTCTGAGATTGCCTCTAATTCATGACATCTATCTATCTATCTATCTATCTATCTATCTATCTATCTATCTATCTATCTATCTATCTATCTATCTATCTATCTGTCTGTCTGTCTGTCTGTCTGTCTGTCTATCTATCTATCTATCTGTGAATCTCTCTGTCTGTCTGTCATCTCTCTGTCTTTCTTGTTATCTTCATTTTAGGAGCTTGATAAGAACTAGAATTCTGTTTTCCTTGGAATGCAGAATTCTCAGGCAATAAAACACCTCCCATTAAAGCAGGTTGGTCATTTCTCTGCAGCTTATAGGCTTGGAGCTTTACCTGGAGCATTGAGAGATTGTGATTTGACCACAAACACACATAACAGAGGTAAAATTTGAAAAAAAAAAAAAAGATTTTATGCCATACTGGTGTTGTTCTTGTTTTCTAACTTCAAAAATGGGACTTAGAAATTTTCTAAAAAGTAAGGAATTTTTCCAAGGTCACAGAGCCTGTTGGGGAAGACCTATATCTAAATTCTCTCTATGACTCTCTATGTGGGACCCTATCCAATCAATTAGTCTAGAAAGAAACATTTATTAAATGACTACTAAGTGCCTGGCACTGTGATGAACATTAAAATTTAGACCACACTATCTTGCAAGTTGAGTAAAGCATAACTACCTACCTATTTTTTTTATTTTTACCTATTTGTAAAATGAATTGTAAAAGTGACTTTTCAAATAGCTAATCATCTTTTCAACTTTGTATCATATCATGAAACTAGGTATTTAGAAAATATAATGAGTAAGATACTGAATATATGTATATATGGCATGATATCTTTGAAAGGAAAAAAATACTCCCCTTAATTATTGACAATCACTTTTAATATAAACTTCAACCCTTCTGACTCCCAGAATCAAAGTATGTGAATTGTAGGGTACCTCAAAACCTTTATATTTTATGCCATGCTTGATCAGTGATCTATGTAACATTGTTGAGAAGTCATCATCAATCCTTTCATCACAAATGTCCAGTGCGGGATAACCTACTAACTCTCAATTTCCATTATCCCCTTGAAAAATTTATTAGGCGGTTCAGCCTCCACAACCTCTTTCTCAGGTTAAGTCTAAATGTATCTCTTTGTAGGTTTTTTTCATTGCTCCTAGTTCTATACCCTATTCTATCAAGCAGAACACATTGAATCCTTCTCCACAGGAGGGATTTTTTAATTCTTGCAAATATTTGAAGAGAGTTATTGTGTCATATTTTCTTTAACCTGTCATCCTATCATGAACTACAGGCTTTTAGCCATCCTGATTTTCTTCCTCTATTGAGAATCAAAGTTTGTCCAAAACCTTGAGAGAACATCCACTCAATTAAAATCCCTTTTAATAATACAAATTCATTCTGGATGTTGTCAGCAATTGAAGTTAATCTCATTGACCTGTGGTTAACAGACCTCATTCTCTTATGTTTTACTTTGTTTTGTCTGTCTGTCTGTCTCTGTTTCTTTGTTTAAAGAAGCATAACTCAAAACTAAGTGGGTCAAAGGTTAGTGCTGAATTTGAAGTCAAGAAGACCTGACTTGAAATTCTGAATCAGATATTTATTCTCTATAAAATCTTAGTAAATTCACTTAACTTGCATGATTCTCAGTTTCTAAATTGATAAAATGAAAAGTATCTGTTCCTTAGTTTGTTATACAGATTCAACGAGGGACCATATTCAAGATTTTTCCCCAAAAATTTAAAGCCCCATAAATATTAGATATTATTTTCCTTCTCATTGCCCCCATTATCCAATATCTTTCAAAAATCGCTAATGATAGCTCTACAATTATATTTTTCAGTTCTTCTAGGGCACTAAACTGCAGTTCATCTGAGCCTGATTGATTGTCAAGAACAATATGATTTCTTTGTTTATTCCAGGTGTTAATTGCTTCTTAGCTATTTTTGTTCTTTTATTCCAATTTTCAGATTATTCTACTCAGAAGAGAAAAAAGAAAACAAAGTAGCTGAGCTTCAGCTCGGACTATCTCAGGAGTTGTTATCATTCTTACAACAACTTCAATTTTGCTTGGGAATTTATATGGAACTTTTTGAAATATTTTTTTTTCCATTTATGCATATAATAATACTTTGTGGTTTTTATTAAAATAGAGATCACTTGAGAATAAGGAAGGATGAAAAAGAAGAGAAAAAAGGAGGAAAGGAAGGGTGGAAGCAGGGAGAGGAGAAAGGACAACAAAGGAAGGAAGAAAGCTAGGAAGAAAGAGAAACAAGATTTATTAAACCTTTTTTTGTTGGTATTGTTCAATCATCCTAGTCACATCTGACTCTTTGTGACCACAATTGAGGTTTTCTTGCTAAAGATAGTGGAGTGGTTTGCTGTTTCCTTCTCCAGCTTGATTCACACATAAGGAACTCAGGTAAACAGGGTTAAGTGACTAACCCAGAGTCAAGCAGCTGGTAAGTGACCAAGGTCAATTTTGAACTCACTAAGAGGAATCTTCCTGATTTTATGTCAGTACTCTACACATTGTACTATCTAACTCTGTGGCAATCTCAATACTAAGTGCCTCGTAAATATTATTTCATTTAATTCTCACAAGTACACTAAGAAGTAAGTTCATTATTTCCAATTTTTAATTTAGGAAACTGAGACAGATAGATAAATTGACTTTACCCATTGTCATACAATTAGTAAATGTTTAAGGTTGGATTTCTTCTCTGATATTACTGACTTTAGGCACAGTACTCTATAAACTGTACCATCAAACTGTGCAGTGTAATAAACACAACATTAAGTGCTTTTTAAAAATGTTGCTATTGTTGTTGTTGTCTATTTGTTTTGGGTTTGGTTTGATTTTTGTTTTTGTTTATTTTTAGATTAAGAGAAGGACAAAAGGACTTCAGATAGTCATTTATATAGTTCTATGTAGAAATATTTTTTCCTTCTACAGATTAAACAAAAATCTCCATCCCTTTAGGTTTCTTATAGGTCCTTTCATCCTCCCTCAAAAGAAAAAAGATTCTTACACCTTAATGTAGATAATTTTCTTCCTTTTTTGATACATTTTTTAATTCCTCCTTCATTTTAGTCAGATTGATTTTTTTTTGTTTTCGTTTTTACCTACTTCTTAGGTAAGTTCAAGAACAATTGCATCTTTATTTTTCAGTTGTACCATATGGGGATGTCTGGATAAATTAACCTGTCATATCTTTAAATATCCTTTTACATCCTTCTGTGTCTATCAATTAGCTATATTCACTTAAAATGTCCTCTTGCATTTTACAGGCTTGGTTGAACTAATTTTTAAAAGCCATGATAAAACAGATTTAGCTTCAATTTGCATTTTATTCAAGTTTGTCTTTGATGTTCCTCTCATTAATTTATATTTTAAAACTTATCATTGAAGTATTTTTATTTGAAATGTGACAAATTTATAAGAACTCTTCTAATGACGCCCTCACTTTTGTGTTTCATACATTTCATAGCTAGCCATTAAAGTTTCATTTTACTCTTTAAATGCTTATTTTTTTTTCTGGAAGAGGTCTAAAGAATATTCAATTCTGGCTCCCCTGAAGAACAAATTACAGTAAAGACTATAGTACAGATATAGTTTAGGAGTTATCCTCCTAATAAGGTAAATAGATGTGTATAAACAAAAAATTCACATCAGGTTTTCCTTCTCTTTTCAATAATGAGTCCCCCTCCATTGTATGCTTCATAAAAGTAGGCAGTATAAATCTAAACTCTTATTTTCACTTCTGTTACCTGGTTTTTTCAGTCATATGCTATCATACAAAAGCATTCACTAGATCTATGAAACTGTCACCATAAACACATCTAAAATCGTTTGGTTTATACATATTTAAACATCCTCATTTCATTTTCATAGACAACATTCGGTTGTGAAGATACAGCTAGGTTTTGAGAATGAAAGGGGAAAGTTTGGAGTGGAAGACGACTGTTAAAACCCTAAGATATTCTTTCATTGCCTGACAAACTATCGCGACTTAACAGGTATTAGGCAAGATTTTTTCTCAACCATCAGCAGTGTTCTAAGTATTCTATGTAAAAATTCTGGATCTAGGCAAGCAAAAATTTTGGTATTGCAACCTTATTAACCTACAAGGTAACTATTCCTAAGAGGCTTTAAAAAAATTTTCTCTCATATAATGATGAAATTATGATGGTCATGATGATGGTATTTAAATTCTATTTAACTTTGCATATTAATGTTTTACAAAATATTTTTCTCTAAAAGATCTTGGTGGGAATATAAACTAATTATGGTCCTCCACTATCTACTGCTAAAGATGGCCTACTAAAACATAAGGAACAACATGCCATTCACAGTTTATAAAAAGAAGAAATAAAAGGTAGAAGAGGAGATGAACACTGGATAATTCAATCAATATATTGTTCCTCCTTAATAAATATAGTCAATATCTGGATCAATGTCTTCTTCTCAGCTCCAAACCCTGTTTCAACAGTCAAAAATTTCACTTTACATGTTGATATTCCCTCAAACAACCTTACCTCCTTGCTTATCACTCTATACACCTTCCCTACACCTTTCCTACCACAAACACAACAAACAAGTATTGGCATAACAGATTGTTTCAAGTGCTCTAAAACCTTTATAACTTCTTCAATGAGTCTCTGTTATGGTAATTTGAATTAGGAAATCTTTCTTATTCATTAATAGGTCCATTAAGTCACATAGAGCCTGTGATGTAAGGAGCTTACTGAACAGGCAGAACAGGAGGAGTGGAACAGAACTGTGAGGAGGTGAGTGAGAGTGGTCAGGTCAGAGGAGAGAGGACTCAGGCAGGTAAGAAAGCAAGCTGGCAGAACTTAGGCTCCTGAGTGTTTGCTTGTGAAGAAACCCCAGCGAGGGGGAAGGAGGGAGGCTTGGGAATGGCATTGGCCCCTACAGTGATCATGTTTATTGACTTATTGGTCACCATGACAAATTTAACTTTCTGGTTATGGGATTTAGCTCTCTGGTGTCTGAATAAATGTTTTTCTCCTGCTTTCTATTTTGAGAGTCCTGTATACTTTGAAATTGAGAACTACACTGGCATGTTAATAGTCATCACCAGTGTTGTGAATATTGCCATGCTGATACCATCTAGAATAAAGAATTTCATGTCCTTCTAGCTTTCCCCATGTTTTATTCTTCCTAAGCCCACTGTCAATCATCACAACAGTCTCCTTCACTCCATTTTTCCTCATTCTGTTATACTCTCTATGCTGCTGTGGCCTCATTTTCCTGTCCCCTTACTTAGCTACTTTACTGTCCCCTTATTTAGCTACTTTAACACTGTAAAAATCATCTACTCCTAAATCCTTGGTCTTAACACAATTCATGTTATTGCTAAGTGCAACCTTATTTTTTTCTCTATTCAGTTTCTCTACTCTGAGCTGATAATTGCAGATCAAGAAGACTATACAAACATGCTGACAGTTCAGATTACATTGCTATACAATCTCATCTGAGCTGGCACTGCTATACTTCAATCTGGTGAACTCACTATCACATTACCCACAGCAGTTCTTCCAAAGTTTCTCCAATATAGATGTGTAGTGGCAATTTAGCACAAAATTCTCTTTTTAAAAGATGAGAAAAATGAGGCATGTGGAGTTTAAGTGACTTGCCTATGGTCATCTAGATAGTATGTGATAAGAGATGAGACTTTAAGTCAAATTTTTTGAATCATAAATCATTTTTCTTTACACTACACAACTGCCCAACTGATCAGCGAATCACATTATGACCACCATTCAATTCTAGCAAAGGAATTCACTTTATACTTCTATAATTCTCCAAACATGGACAGAAAAAAGTATGTCACCAAAAAAATCTGCTCAAAAAAATCACAGAAGAATTTTAGATATCAAATGGGAGATATTGAAGAAAAACTAAAAAGAAATAAAGAAAGTAAAAACCAAGAAAAACAAGATCATGCAAAGAAAGTCAACTCAGTAGAAAAGAAGAACCAGAATCTGAAGGAAGAAAACAATTCTTTGAAAATCAGAATTTGGCAAGGGAAAATGAAAAAAAGTTATTAGAGATCAAGAAATAGCAAAATAAAATACAACAAATTAAAAAATAGGAGAAAATGTGAAATATATCATATGGAAAACAGCCAATCCAGAGAATAGATAAAAATATAAGAATAAATTACTTGGAGTTATGAAAAGAAAATCTTGATACAACAATACAAGAAGTAATTACAAAAAAAAAATTCTCTGAAGCCCTGGAAGAAGAAAAGAAATTAGAAATATAAAAGAAAATCTATGGATCTACATCTGAAAGAGATTCTATGATGAAAATTAATGGGTATATTATAATCAAATTTCAAAACTCACTGATAAAGATTAAAATTAAAAGAGCAATAAGGAAAAAAAAATTAAATATAGTCGTGCCACAATTAGAATCACACAAAACCTAACAGTGGTTACACTAAATGAGCATAGATTTTGCAATATTCTGTATCAAAGAGCAAAAGAACTGGGATTCTGGTTGAAAATATCATACCCAGCAAGGTTAAGTATAATCCTGAATGAAATAAAATGAACATTTAAAGAACTGTCAGACTTCCGGGACTTTGTTAAATAAAATTTGAAATTAGAAGATTTCATATACAAGGGTCAAGAGAAATAGATGATAAAAATCAAAGAATAATTATAAATCACTCAATAAGCAGAGACTGTTTACTTTTTATTTATGCAAAATGGATGTCTAAGGTTGTTATTAGTAATTGGGCAGTTTGTAAGAAAGATTGAGGTAGACCTGAATGTGATTTAACTTTAAAGAATAAAACTTTTGACACAGCATAGCCCAGGAAGTATGGAGAGCACACATCTCAGCGCAGGAAGCACAGAGAGTAGCCTGAGGTGGCAGGGACAGGACTCTGACCAGACTTTAGGGAGCCATCTGTAGCACCAGTTCCTAGATTGCTCAACCCACAAACAGATTCAAAGTTTAATGAGAGGGTCTCTTCACCTGGGAGAGGAGAGCTCAGCCTGGACTCCCAGCATCAGCAGCAGCTTCCATTTTTTGAGCCCTCTTCCTAAAGCCCATGGGGAAATTGAGGAGCTGATCTGAATCTCCACCCTGAGTGCCAGCCCTGACAAAGAACTCAAAAGTCAAGTAACTGGTTGGAAAAATGCCTAAATAAGGGAAAAAAGAATAAGACAAGTCAATGTTACTTTCATGATGAACAAGTATTTTCCTCCACCCTTTCAGATGAGGAGAAACAATTTAGGTCTTCAGAGGAAGACCTAAAAGTGAAGACTTCTACAGGACACAATTCAAAATAAATTTGCAATGGTCTCAGGTAATTAAAGGGTTCAAAAAGGATTTTGAAAATCAAATAAGAAATGTGGAGGAAAAATTGGGAAGAGAAATGAGAGCAATGCACCAAAACCATGAAAACCAAGTCAACAGCTTGCTAAAGGAGAGCCAAAAAAAAAAAAAAAAAGACTGAAGAAATTAACACCTGAAAAAATAACCTAACTCAAATAGCAAAAGAGGCTCAAAAAGTCAAAGAGGAGAAGAATACTTTAAAGAGCAGAATTAGCCAAATGGAAAAGGAAGATCAAAGGCTCACTGAAGAAAATAGTTCATTCAAAATTAGAAAGGAACAGATGGAAGCTAAAGACTTTATGAGAAACCAAGAAATTTACAAAATAAAATCCAAAGAATGAAAAAGTGGAAAATAATGTGAAATATCTTATTGGAAAAACAACTGACCTAGAGAACAGATCCAGGAGAAACAATTTTAAGATTATGGAACTACTTGAAAGCCATGACTAGAAAAAGAGCCTAGACATAATCTTTTCTGAAATTATCAAGGAAAACTGCCTTGATATTTTAGAACCAGAGAGTAAAATAAATATTGAAAGAATCCACTGATCACTTCTTGAAAGATATCCAAAAAGAGAATCTTCTATGAATATTTTACTCAAATTCCAGAGTTCCCAGGACAAGGAGAAAATATTGCAAGCAGCCAGAAAGAAACAATTCAAGTATCGTGGAGTTACAGTCAGGATAATGCAGAATGTGACAGGCTCTACATTAAGGGATAGAAGGGTTTGGAATATGATATTCCAGAAGTCAAAGGAACTAGTATTGAAACCAAGAATCAGCCACTCAACAAAAATGAGTATAATACTTAAGGGAGAAAAATGGTCATGCAGTGAGTGATATAGAGCACTTTCATGCATTCTTGATGAAAAGACCAGAACTGAACAGAAAATTTGAGTTTCAAACACAACAATCAAGGGAAGCATGAAAAGGTAAACAGGAAAGAGAAATCATAAAGGAGTTTCTAAAATTGAACTGCTTACATTCCTACATGGAAAGATAATACTTATAAGCCTTGAGACTTTTCTTTGGGGAGTGGGAGGGATTATGAATACACACACACACACACACACACACACACACACACACATATATATATATACATACGAGAGAGACAGAGACAGAAAGACATAGAGAGACACAGACAGAGACAGAGAGACAAGAGAGAGACAGCGAGAGAGAGACAGAGACAGAGAGAGAGATAGAAAGAGAGAGACAGAGAGCACAGAATAAGTTGAATAAGAAGGGATGATATGTAAAAAAAATCATGTACTCTCTCAAGCTTCAAGGATTTTGTGTAGCACTTTTCAGCGATATTTCCAGGGACCTGTAAGTTTTTGTTTTTTTCAAGTTAGTATGATTTAAGGAGAGGTGTTTACTCCTTTCCTGGCCTGTGCTCTCATCTGCCAATGACCACAAGCACTCTTTTCTGCTCTGGAACTGGAGAGAGGGTCTCCTCTCCACTGCTGCTTCAACCTCTAATATGTTAGTGTTGCTCCTTGCCCTATGACTGCCACCTAGGGCTGTGAACCAAATCCAAGTATGAGCAAAGCAACAGAGTCCTGCCTCAGTGGTAGCAAAGAGACCCCTGTAATCTCCTTCTGATCAGTTGTTTGATCCCCTTTATATCAATTTGATGTGGGCTACAGAAGTAGCGCTGCTACAGTCATTCCAAGTGCCACAAGTCATTCCCACTGCTCCTGTCACTGCTACTCTTGCTTCCATTGCTTCTACCACTGCTGATTAAATCTCCTGCTTTGCTAGGGCTGCAGTTGGGTTGGGACAGGGGTTGTTTTGATATGGCCTTAAGGGACTGCATTTCTTTATCACCCAGATCCAGCAGATTTTTCCTGCTGACTTTCTAAGTTGTCTTTGACATTTGTGGTCTGAGCAGTCTGAAAACAGTCACTGTTACCAGTGATCCAGTTCCCTGGGGCCTGGTCTGGGTTTTCTAGGGCCCATTCGACACTGTGAACCCTGCCTTGCTCTGCTCTTCTCTCTCAGCCTAGTGTAACATTCCTTTCCTCTTGATCTTCCGTGTTGTCTTGGGCAGGAAATTCGTTTCACTCTGACTTTTTGTGGGTTCTGCCGCTCTAGAATTTGTTTAGAATCATTTTTAAAAGTATTTGGAAGGGTTTGGGGGAGACATCAAGTGAGTTCCTGCATTTACTCTGCCTTCTTGGCTCTTCAACCCCCAAAAATCATTTCTGAATTACATAACCTAAGTAATAAATTTCATAAGTAACAGATTTTTAGTAACAATATCACATAACATGTCCATTGATCATGTAATAAAATTCTACAGATGGTTTAACTCTCCATAATCAAATAAAGTGACTTTAACATAATGAATAGATAGGAGTTTGAGAGAAAAGAAGGCTTCCATCTTTGGGTTAAACATTCAACCTGAGGTTTTTACTATTACTATAAATTCAAAAAGTGCCCATTCAACAAAGTTTCTTATGCATGTGGTATTTTAAAAATTGCAATATTAGCAAAGAGATCTAACACAAGAGTGATGTACAAAAAGTTAAAAAGATTTGAACAAGTAGAAATATTAGACAGGAAAAAATAATCTTCACAGACATATTAAATACCATATTGGAATAAGATTAAAGATAAAATTTTAAAATCTTTTGCGATTTTCCTAGGCTCACGAACTAAGAGAATGTTTTCCCCTTCAGCTGATCCCACTGTGAAAAGATAAAATTCACTTCCACCTCAAATTATCTGTACTTTCTAAATACCAGGTTTCACCAGCTAATTTGCTTATTTCCATGGCAAAATATTTTATTATAATGTCATGAAGCCATTTTATTCATGTTTTACCTTCTTTGTTTTATAAAAAATAGCAATAATGTCCAATTATGCATATTTATGCACTTATTTGTTGTGAGATCTCTCTGTCTCTCTGTCTCTGTCTCTCATACACACATACACACACACACACACACAAACACAAATACATAAAAGATTCAATTCTAAGGATAGGACATATAACTCAGTGTCTTTCAAAGGAATCTTACATTGGACTCAGAAGTCCAAGGGAAAGTGTTCAGTGTAATCTTTGCTTGAAATCCTGACCAATTAAAAATAACAATCTACTAGACTTAGAGGTTCCACCATATAAAGTTATGACTACACCTTGTTTTGAAAATTCAATGATACTATTGATGCAAACATACATCAATTTATTGTATCACGATGAATCCAAATGCTTAGTAACTAAATGTTCATCAGTTTTGTTTTATTATCATGTAATTGCTAATTCTACCACTTCTTATACCCTTTAAACACCTCTTATTTCAAATCAAGGCACTTAATACATTGCCTTCTTCTTTGATAGAAGTTCAGGGAATTGGAAAAATAACAGAGAATATGAAATTGTGTGAGCATTACATTCTAAAATTTGAACATCTGGTACAAGCGTGGACTGAGGAAGTGGCCACGATGCAGAATCTCTAGTATATCATCCAAGGGCATCAGTCCAGTGGAGTCGAGCAAGTGAGAGCCATGGAACCCCAAGTAACTGCAGCAGCTACTCCTGAGACTGTCAACCCACAGATTAAATGCCTGTAAGTCACCTGCTTGAACTTATGGGGGTCAAGATGGTGGAGTGATCAGCAAATACTGTACCCCTTCCTTTGTTGACCTTGAAAACCTACAAAATATTTCCCCAGAAAAATCCTGGCACAGTGGGATCATCTGAAGGGGAAAACATTCTCTTAGTTTGTGAGCCTAGGAAAATCGCAAAAGAGAGTCCCTCTTGCTGTGACTGAAGGGGACCAGTGCAGGATCTGAGCTGTCCTAGATAGCCCCACCTCAGAAAACCGGGAGGAGATCCTGAACCCCAAGGGGGTAGAGCCCACAATCACCAACACCAGGAGCCCAGGAATGTCTCCACACCCCAGGGGAATCAGGAAGACACCAGCACAGATGGATCCATGAACTGCTGGGCTTGCCTATACCTTAATTCATCAGAGGACACGTTCTGTGGTCAGACCACCACTCCAGCCACTCTCAATGCATCTAGCTCCAGGGTAACCCTGAGGAAACCAAGAAAGATTTCACCTGCCCTCTCTGTTTTTGAAAACCAACCAATTCAGCATCAGGTAACACATAAATACTCATGGTTAAAGCACAAGAACTGTTGGACAGAACCCACTGTGGGGGTTCTCCCAGAAGCAGAAATCTGCTTTAAAAGCCAAGAAAAGAGTGATCATAATGAGCAAGGAGCAAACTAGTAAAGATATGACCACAGAATCTTTCTGTGGGGACAAGGACAAAAACACAAATACCAAAGAGGGCAGCATTGAGACTGCACTCCCAACTGACATTTCAGAAGGGAATATGAACTGGCCTTAAGTCCCAAAAGTATTCTTGGAAGAGCAGAAGGATTTTGAAAACTAAATTAGAGAAACACAAGAAAACCTGGCCACTGATTTTAAAAAGATGGAAAAAAGAAATCACAGAATTTAAAAGGAAAATTGGATTAATGGAAAAGGAAGCACAAAACCTAAGTGTGAAAAATGAAAAAGGAAGCACAAAACCTAACTGGGAAAATAGAACAAATGAAAAAATAGGCACCAATCCTAACTATGAGTATTAGACCAAAGGAAAAGAAAGAACAAATCATAACTACTTAACTTTTACAAATGTAAAAAGAAGTAAAAACCTAACTGGAGAAAATATTCCTTAAAAGGAAAAAATGGACAAATAGAAAAGGATAAGGAAATGTTAATTGAAGAAAACAATTAGATAAAAATTAGAATCAGGTAAGTAGAAGCTAATGACTCTATGAGACACCAAGAATCTGTCAAACAGAATCTAAAAGATGAAAAGATAGAAGAAAATGTAAAATATCTACTTGCACAAACAATTGACCTGGAAAATAGATACACAAAAGAAAATCTAAGTCATTTAAAGCCATGATGAAAGAAAAAGAGTGTGGACAATATCTTCCAAGAAATCATCAAAGAGGGGGCGGAGCCAAGATGGCGGAGTAGAAGGACGCACATTTACGAGCTCCGAGCCCACAACCCATGGAATTGAGGTAAAAGGAGATCCCCATAAATTCTGAATCTCTGCAGGGGGTGCATAAACATAGGGGAAGAGATTTCCGTTCCACTGAACCCTGGAGAGCCGTCCCCGGGGTCCACCGCACTCCGGAAAGCGGACCCCACCCCCACCCCTGGCCGCGGCCCCAGAGAAGCTGACCCGAGCAGACTTCAGAGAGGAAAGCTCCGGGGGAAGCTCCGGCAGCCGGGAAAGTCCCTCCGCCCACAGAAGCTACAGGTCAGTAAGAAAGAAGGCTGCGATAGGGGAAGGGAGCGGAGCGTCTCTGTGACTCGGGCCCCCTCGGGAGGAAGCAGCGGCGGCAGAGACGGGGGCAGGAAGCGGCGGAGGCAGAGGCGTGGGCGGGCGGCTGAGGCGGCAATGGCCTGGGACTCAGGAATCCCCCAGCAGCAGGTAGGATCTTCAATACTGAAGGTCTTTCCAACCTGAGGGAGCCGAGCAGGGGAGACGGCCCTGCCCCAACCCTGCTCTACTGCTGAACGCCTCTGAATAAAACCCCCAAGGGAGCTGAGCACAGCAGGCGGGGCCCCCCACCCTGCCCCCACCCGCTCCATTCCTGAAAGTCTCTGCAGAAAGCCCCCGAGGGCCCAAGCTTAGGAGGCGGCCCTGCCCCCACCCCTGCGCCAGAACTAAAGCTTGCCGCGGGAAAGCGCATTTGAATCTCAGAGGCCAAGCACTAGCTGGGCGGATCCAGGCGGGGGTGGAAAGGAATCTCAGAAGTCAAGTAACTGGCTGGGAAAATGCCTAGAAAGGGGAAGAAAAATAAGACTTTAGAGAGTTTTTTCCAACAAATGCAAATGATCCCGACCGTCGGATCTGATGGGGAGGACGAGAATGTATTTTTCCCATCAGGGAAAGATGTGGAGGGTGGGGCCTCAGTACCCCAGACACCCCAGGGGGGTGTTGGGTGGGCTCAGGCCTTGGAAGAGCTTAAAAAGGATTTTGAAAAGCAAGTTAGACAGGTGGGGGAAAGACTGGGAAGAGAAATGACAAAGATGCAAGAAGAGTATGAAAAAAAGGTCAATATCTTGGTAAAGGAGACCCAAAAAAATGCTGAGGAAATTAACACCTTGAAAAATAGGCTCACTCAATTGGCAAAAGAGGTTCAAAAAGCCAATGAGGAGAAGAATGCTTTCAAAAGCAGAATGAGCCAAATGGAAAAAGAGGCTCAAAAGCTCACTGAATTTAATAGTTCTCTCAAAATTAGAATGGAACAGATGGAGTCTAATGACTTTATGAGAAACCAAGAAATCACCAAACAAAACCAAAAGAACGATAAAATGGAAGAGAATGTGAAATATCTCATGGGAAAAACAACTGACCTGGAAAATAGATCAAGGAGAGACAACTTAAAAATTATGGGACTACCTGAAAGCCATGATCAAAAAAAGAGCCTAGACATCGTCTTGCATGGAATTATCAAGGAAAACTGCCCTGACATTCTAGGACCAGAGGGCAAAATAAGTATTGAAAGAATCCATCGATCACCACTGAAAGAGATCCAAAAAGAGAAACTCCTAGGAACATTGTGGCCAAATTCCAGAACTCCCAGCTCAAGGAAAAAATCTTGCAAGCAGCTAGAAAGAAACAATTCCAGTACTGTGGAAATAAAATCAGGATAACCCAAGATCTAGCAGCTTCTACATTAAGGGATCGAAGGGCGTGGAATAGGATATTCCAGAAGGCAAAGGAACTAGGACTCAAACCAAGAATCACCTACCCAGCTAAACTGAGTATAATACTTCAAGGGAAAATATGGTCTTTCAATGAAACAGAGGACTTTCAATCATTCTTAATGAAAAGACCAGAACTGAAAAGAAAATTTGACTTTCAAACACAAGAATGAGAGGAAGCATGCAAAAGTAAACAGCAAGGAGAAGTATTAAGAGACTTACCAGAAATGAACTGTTTGCATTCATACAGGGAAGGACAATATTTCTAACTCTTAAAACTTTTCAGTATCTGGGTGGTTGGTGGGACCACACGTACACATGTACATGAATGCACACACATACACACATGCATTCACATGCAGAGACAGAGAGCACAGATTGAACTGAATAGGATGGGACCATACCTTAAAAGAAATTAAGGTAAATGGTGAGAGAGAAATGTAGTGAGAGGAAAGAGGGGGAAATGGAAGAGGGTAACTATATGTCATATAAGAGGCAAGTAGGAGATGTTTTTAGTGGAGGGAAAAAGAGGAGAGCTGAGGAAAAAAAACAAACAAACAAACAAACAAAAGTTTACCCTCATCACATTTGACTAAACGAAGGAGTGAAATGCACACTCATTTTGGTATGAAAACCTATCTTACAGTATAAGAAAGCGGGGGAGAAGGAGATATTGGGGGGGGAGATGGAAGGGAGGGCAAAGGGAGGAGGGAGTAATTGAAAGTCAACACTTGGGGAGGGACAGGATCAAAGGACAGAAGAGAAACAATGAGGGGCAGGTTAAGAGGGATGGCAATTCAGTTAGTCTTACACAACACGACTATCAGGAAGGTCATTTGCAAAGCTACACAGATAGGGCCTATAATGAATTGCCTGCCGTACCAAAGGGAATAGGTGGGGAGGGAGGGATGGGGAGAATTTGGAACTCAGAGTTTTAGGAACAATTGTTTAGTATTGTTGTTGCAACTAGGAAAGAAGACATACAGTTAATGAGGAATAGAAAGTCATCTGGCCCTACAGGAGAAAAGAGAAGATAGAGACAAGGGAAGGGAGGGATGACAGAAGAGAGGACAGATTGGAGATAGGGAAAATTAGATTGCTTGGGGTATTGGGGTGGGGGGAGGGGAGAAAAGGGGAGAAAATTTGGAACCCAAAAATTTGTGAAAATGAATGTAAAAAGCTAAATAAATAAATAAATAAACAAACAAACAAACAAACAAACAAATAAACAAACAAATAAATAAATAAATAAATGGATAAATAAATAAATAAAAAGAAGAATATGGGGGAAAAAAAAAAAAGAAATCATCAAAGAAAACTGCCCAGAAGTCCTAGATCCAGAGGGCAAAACAGTCATTGAAGGAATCCATTGTTCAACTCCTGAAAGAGATCTCAAACTATAAACACCAATGAATATCAATGCCAAATTCCAGAATTAAAAAGAGAAGGAGAAAATATTTAAGGCAGCCAGAAAGAAAAAATTCACATATAGAGAAGCTTCAGTCAGAATCACATAGGACCTTCCAGCTTCTACATCAAAGATCAACGGGATTGGAATAGGATATTCCAAAAAGCAAAGAAGGTGGGACTATAACCAATGATTAATTATTCAGCAAAGTTCAGCATACTATTTCAGGCAAGGAGATGTACTTTCAATGAAATGACCGATTTCCCGACCTTCCTGATGAAAAGGTCAGGGCTCAATAGAAAACTTGATCTTCAAACACAAGTCTCAAGAAAGGCATACAAAGGTAAACAGGGGAAAAAACTTGTTATTCAATGGGAACAAACTGTTTACATTTCTAAAAGGGAAGATGATACATGTAAATCTTGAGAACTTTATATTTATTATGATATATAAAAGGGATATACATAGATCGATGTAATACGTATAAAGTAAATGATGTGAAGATAAAGATATGTTTTAAGGGTGCAAAGGGATTATAATGGGAAATGTGCAAAGGAGAAGACAGAACACGATAAATTACAACACAGGAAGAGTCACAAGAATATATTACAGTAGAAGAAAAGAAGGGAGGGAGATGAACATTGTTTGAGATTTACTCTCATCTGATTTAGTTGAAGGAGGGTACAACAAACACAGTTAAGTATAGAAATCTAACTAGCTTTATAGGCACTAGGAGGGGAAAGTGGAAAGAAAAGGGATAGGGGCTAAAAGAAGGGAGGGAAGAAGTAGTAAGGGAAAAGGGGATTAAAAGGGAGGGGGACTGAGAAACAGAGGGAAAACTGAAAGAGGAAGTAGGGAAAAATTAAAACTATTGTGGAGGGGAAGGGAGAAGGGAGAAATAAAAGCATAAAGAAAGGGAAAGGGAATGGAGAGAAAGACACAGATAGCAATCATAACTGAATGTCAATTGGATGAACTCTCTCATAGACAGGTAGCAGAATGGATTAAAAACAATAAACCAACAATATGTTGTTTACAAGAAGCACACGTGAAATGGGAGCATCCACACAGGGTAAAGGTAAAAGGCTGGAGGAGAATGTTTTGTGCTTCAGCTGATGTAAAAAAAAAAAAAAAAAAAGAAAGAAAGAAAAAAAAGCTTGGGTAGCAATCCTAATCTGAGACAAAGCAAAAAAGGAACAGATCTAATCAAAGGAAATAAGGAAGGAAACTATATCCTGCTGAAAGGCACCATAGACAATGAAGTAATTTCATTACTAACCTTATATCCTACAAGTGGTGTAGCATCCAAATTCTTAAAGAAGTTAAGGGAGTTACAAGAAGACATACACAGCAAAACTATACTAGTGGGGGACCTCAACTTTCCCTTTTCTGAACTTGATAAATGTTACCTAAAAATAAACAAGAAAGAAGTTAAGAAGGAGAGTAGAACTCTGGCTAAGGTAGATATGGTAGATCTCTGGAGAAAACTGAATGGGGATAGAAAGGAATGTACCTTTTTCTCAGTGGTACATGGCACATATATAAAAAAATCACCATGTACTAGTGCATGAAAACCTTCTAATTCAGTTCAGAAAGGCAGGGATAGTTAGTACATTCCTTTCTGACCAAAATGCAAAGAAAATTATGTGCAATAAAAGTACATGAAAAGATAAACCAAAAATTAATTAGAAACTAAATAATCTAATCCTAAAGTAAGAGTGAATTAAACACCACTAAATCAATCAACAACTTCATTCAAGAGAATGATAATAATGAGAAAACCTACCAAATCTTATGGGATATTGCAAAAGTAGTTCTTAGGGGAAGTTTTACGTTTTCGAATACCTACATGAATAAAATAGAGAAGGAGGAGTTCACGTGAATTCGGCATGTAGCTGAAAAAGCTCAAAAAAGTACAAATTGAAAATCTTCAAGTAAATATCAAATTAGAAATTCTGAAAACCAGAGGAGAGCTAAATAAAATTGAAATTAAGAAAACTATAGAACTAATTTATAAAACTAAAAACCAATGAAATTGATAAACTTTTGATCAAATTGACTTAAGAAAAAAAAGAAGAAAGCCAAATTATCAATACCAAAAATGGAAAGGGTGAACTCATCTAGAACGAGGAGGAGATTAAACAATAGTTAGAAGTTACTTTTCTCAACTGTAGGCCCATACCTTTGGCAATTTCAATGAAATGTATAGTTATTTTAAAATATATAAATTGCCCAGATTAATAGAAGGGGAAGTTGAATATTTCAGTATCCCCTTCTCAGTCAAAGAAATTGAACAAGCCATCAATGAACTCGCTAGCAAAAAATCTGGAGGGCCAGAGGGATTTACAAGTGAATTCTATCAAGCATTTAAAGACTATTTAATTGTAATACTATGTAGAGTACTTTGGGAAAATTGGGGAAGAAACACAATACAAATACTGTTCTGATACCTTAACCAGGAAGATCTAAAAGAGAGAAGAAAAAATATATACCAATTTCTGTAATGAGTATAGAAGCAAAAATTTCAAATAAGATCTTTGCAAAAAGAATAGAGTAACTTATCATGAGAATAATTAATTTTGATCAAGTAAAATTTCCTCATCGAGGAATGCAAGGACGGTTCAGTATTAGAAAAACTATTAGCATTAGCGATCATATCAACAGCAGTACTAATTGAAATCACATGATAATCTAAATAATAGAGAGTAACTACCTAAAACCACCAGCAAGTATTATGTGCAATGGGGATAAGCTTAATGCATTTCAAGGACGTCCATTTTCACCACTGTTATTTAAAATGGTACTAGAAATGTCAGTTGTAGCAATAAGACCAGAAAAAGAACTTTAATGAATTGAAATAGGCAAAGGAGAAACTAAACTATTATGCTTTGCAGATGATGTGATGATATACTTACAGAATCCTAGAGAATCATGTTAAAAACTACTTGCGAGGGGGCGGAGCCAAGATGGCGGAGTAGAAGGACGCACGTTTACGAGCTCCGAAACCAAAGCCCATAGAATTAATGTAAAAAGAGTCCCCCATAGCATCTGGGTGAATACAAGGTGTGCAGAAGCAGAGTGGAAGAGATTTCCGTTCTGGGGAGCCCTGAAGACCCGTCCCCAGGGTCCGGCGCACCCCGGAAAGTAAACCCGACCCCCAGCGCTGCCCTGGCCGAAGCCGCAGAGAAGCTGATCCGAGCAGGCTTCAGAGACGGAAGCTCCAGCAACCGGGAAAGTCCCTCCGCCCACAGAAGCTACAGGTCAGTGAGAAAGAAAGCCGGGCTGAAGGAGAGGGGAAGCGGGGCATCTCCGTGACTCGGGCCCCCTCAGGAGGAAGCGGCGGCAGCGGGGACGGGGGCAGGAAGCAGCGGAGGCAGAGGTGTGGGCGGCGGCTGAGGCGGCAGCGGCCCAAGACTCAGGAATCCCCCAACGGCAGGCAGGATCTTCATTACGGAAGATTCCTGCATAAAACCTGACAGAGCTGAGCCTGGGAGACGGCCCTGCCCCCAGCCCGCTCTGTTACTGAAGGCTTCTGCTTAAAGCCCCCAAGGGACCGGGATTTGGGAGGCAGGCCCCCCACCCCGCCCCCACCCGTTCCATTCCTGAAAGTCTCTGCATAAAGCCCCCGGGGGATCAGTCTCGGAGGCAGCCCTGGCCCCACCCCAGCACCTGAACTAAAGCTCACTGATTGACAGCCAGCAGGAGGAAAGCCCATTTAAATCTCAGAGGCCAAGCACTAGCTGGGCGGATCCAGGCGGAGGTGGAAAGGAATCTCAGAAGTCAAGTAACTGGCTGGGAAAATGCCTAGAAAAGGGAAGAAAAATAAGACTTTAGAGAGTTTTTTCCAACAAATGCAAATGATCCCGACCTTCGGATCTGACGAAGATGAGGACATATTCCTGCCATCAGGGAAAGACGTGGAGGGCGGGGCCTTAGTACCCCAGACACCCCGGGGGGGTGGTGGGTGGGCTCAGGCCCTGGAAGAGCTCAAAAAGGATTTTGAAAAGCAAGTTAGACAGGTGGAGGAAAAACTGGGAAGAGAAATGTCAGAGATGCAACAAAAGTATGAAAAACAGGTCAATACCTTGGTAAAGGAGACCCAAAAAAATGCTGAGGAAATTAACACCTTGAAAAATAGGCTCACCCAATAGGCAAAGGAGGTTCAAAAAGCCAATGAGGAGAAGAATGCTTTCAAAAGCAGAATGAGCCAAATGGAAAAAGAGGCTCAAAAGCTCACTGAATTTAATAGCTCTCTCAAAATTAGAATGGAACAGATGGAGTCTAATGACTTTATGAGAAACCAAGAAATCACCAAACAAAACCAAAAGAACGATAAAATGGAAGAGAATGTGAAATATCTCATGGGAAAAACAACTGACTTGGAAAATAGATCCAGGAGAGACAATTTAAAAATTATGGGACTACCTGAAAGTCATGATCAAAAAAAGAGCCTAGACATCATCTTCCATGAAATTATCAAGGAAAATTGCCCTGACATTCTAGAACCAGAGGACAAAATAAGTATTGAAAGAATCCATCGATCACCACCTGAAAGAGATCCAAAAAGAGAAACTCCTAGGAACATTGTGGCCAAATTCCAGAACTCCCAGCTCAGGGAAAAAATCTTACAAGCAGCTAGAAAGAAACAATTCCAGTACTGTGGAAATACAATCAGGATAACCCAAGATCTAGCAGCTTCTACATTAAGGGATCGAAGGGCGTGGAATAGGATATTCCAGAAGGCAAAGGAACTAGGACTCAAACCAAGAATCACCTACCCAGCTAAACTGAGTATAATACTTCAAGGGAAAATATGGTCTTTCAATGAAACAGAGGACTTTCAATCATTCTTGATGAAAAAACCAGAGCTGAAAAGAAAATTTGACTTTCAAACACAAGAATGAGAAGAAGCATGAAAAAGGAAACAGCAAAGAGAAGTCTTAAGGGACTTACCATGAGTGAACTGTTTACATTCCTACATGGAAAGACAATATTTGTAACTCTTAAAACTTTTCAGTATCTGGGTAGTTGGTGGGACCACACATGCACATGTACATGCATGCACACACATACACACATGCACACACATACAGAGATAGAGACCACAGATTGAAATGAATAGGATGGGACCATACCTTAAAAGAAACTAGGGTAAATGGTGAGAGAGAAATGTAGGGGGAGGGAAAGGGAAGGGGGTAACTATATGTCATTTAAGAGGCAGGTAGGAGTTTTTCGTAGTGGAGGGAAAAAGAGGAGAGCTGAGAAAAAAAAAAAAACAAGAAGTTTACCCTCATCACATTTGACTAAATGAAGGAGTGAAATGCACACTCATTGTGGTATGAAAACCTATCTTACAGTATAAGAAAGTGGGAGAGAAAGAGATATTGCAAGGCGGGGGATGATGGAAGGGAGGGCAAAGGGAGGAGGGAGCAATTTGAAGTCAACATTTGGGGAGGGACAGGATCAAAAGATAGAAGAGAAACAATGAGGGGCAGGTTAGGAGGGATGGTAATCCAGTTGGTCTTACACAACACGACTATCAGGGAGGTCATTGGCAAAACTACACAGATATGGCTTATATTGAATTGCCTGCCTTCCCAAAGGGAATGGGTGGGGAGGGAGGGATGAGGAGAATTTGGAACTCAAAGTTTTAGGAACAACTGTTTAGTATTGTTGTTGCAACTAGGAAAGAAGACATACAGTTAAGGAGGAATAGAAAGTCATCTGGCCCTACAGGAAAAAAGAGAAGATGGAGACAAGAGAAGGGAGAGATGACAGAAGAGAGGGTAGATTGGAGATAGGGAAAATTAGATTGCTTGGGGTATTGGGGTGGGGGGAGGGGATAAAAGGGGAGAAAATTTGGAACCCAAAAATTTGTGAAAATGAATGTAAAAAATTTAAATAAATAAATAAATTAAAAAGAAAAAGAAAAAAAAACTACTTGCAATGATAAACAACTTTATCAAAGTTTCAGGTTACAAAATAAACCCACACAAGTCTTCTGTATTTCTACATATTATGAACCAAGTCCAACCGCAAGAGAAATATCACTTAAAACTACAGTAGACACTCCAAAATATATGGGAGTCTACCTGCCAACACAAACCTGGGGACTATATGAACCCAATTTCAAAACCATTTTTGCACAAATAAAGTCAGATCTAAGTCACTGGAAAGACATCAGTTGCTCCTGGGTAGGACAAGCCAATATAATAAAAATGAAAATTCTGCCTAAATTTATTTACTTATTCAATCCCATATCAATCAAACTAGCAGATAATTGCTTTCTAGAACTTGAAAAAATAATATAAAAATTCATCTGGAAGAATAAAAGGACCAAACCATCAAGGGGACTAATGAAAAGTAATGCTAGGGAAGGTGGCCTAGTCCTAGCAGATCTCAAATTGTATTGTAAAGCAGCGATCATCAAAATCACCTGACACTGGCTAAGAAACAGAGGGGTAGATCAGTGGAATATGTTAGGTACTCAAGACACAATGGTCAATGATTATAGCAAACTACAGTTTGGTAAATCCAAGGGCCCAGCTTTTGGGATAAGAACTTACAGTCTGACGAAAATTGCTGGGAAAACTTGATAACAGTTTAATGGAAACTAGACATGGACCAATTATTAAGAATAAAGTCCAGAGTAGCTACTGGGTTTTGGAGGTGGAATAAGGCCTGTTGTAAAAGATGGGATGTGGAGGAGGAGCCAAGATGGTGGAGTAGAAAGACTCACATATGCTAGCTCCAGAATCCACAGCCCATAAATTTCCTGTAAAAAGAACTCCCCACAAATTCTGGAGCAGTGGAACCTGCACAGCAATGGAGAGGAGGAGATTTCCATTCCAAAGAGCCCTGAAAAACAGACCCCAAATGTCCGTCATGCCCCAGATGCGGAGTGGAGCCCCTGCCCTGCCCTGGCAGCATGGTTCTGAGAGGAGAAGATCCAAGCACGCTTCAGGGATGGAACATCAGGTGGCCACAAAGGTCCCACCACCCACAGGCACTACAGGTCAGTGAGAGAGACTTCTGGGATGGCTGAGAGGGGAGCGGGGTGTCTCCATGACTCAGGCCCACTCAGGAGGCAGCAGCAGAGGTAACGGGGGCCCGGGACTCCTGGAGCAGACAGGAGCTCCTCTCCATTACTGAAGATCTCTGCATAAAGCCCCTGAGGGAACTGAGTCTGGGAGGTGGCCCTGCCCCCACCCCAGCACCAGAACTTAAACTCACTTTGAATAGCAGCCCCAACCACCATTGAAAGCCCTGAGGCTGGGGAGAAGCATTTGAATCTCAGACCACAAGCACTAGCTGGGCAGATCTTGGCAGGGGTGGACAGGAATCTCAAAAGTCAAGCAATTGGCTGGGAAAATGCCCAGAAAAGGGAAAAAAAAAACCATAGAAGGGTACTTTCTTGGGGAACAGATGTTCCCATCTTTCATTTCTGATTACGAGGAATAATGCTTACCATCAGGGAAAGACATAGAAGTCAAGGGCTTTGTACCCCAAAAATCCGAAACAGATATCCAATGGGCTCAGGCCATGGAAGAGCTCAAAAAGGATTCTGAAAATCAAGTTAGACAGGTGGAGGAAAAACTGGGAAGAGAAATGAGAGAGTTACAAGAAAAGCTTGACAAACGGGTCAATACGTTGGTAAAGGAGACCCAAAAAAAAATGCTGAAGAAAATAACACCTTGAAAAATAGGCTCACTCAATTGGCAAAAGAGGTTCAAAAAAGCAATAAGGAGAAGAAAGCTTTCAAAAGCAAAATTAGCAAATTGAAAAACAGGTTCAAAAGCTCACTGAAGATAATAGTTCTCTCAAAATGAGAATGGAATGGATGGAGGCTAATGACTTTCTGAGAAACCAAGAAATCACAAAACAAAACCAAAAGAATGAAAAAATGGTAGATAATGTGAAATATCTCATTGGAAAAACAACTGACGTAGAAAATAGATCCAAGAGAGACAATTAAAAAATTTTGGGACTACCTGAAACCCATGATCAAAAAAAGATCTTAGACATCATCTTTCATGAAATTATCAAGGAAAACTGCACTGATATTCTAGAACCAGAGGGCAAAATAAGTATTGAAGGAATCCATCAATCACCACCTGAAAGAGATTCAAAAAGAGAAACTCCTAGGAACATTGTGGCCAAATTCCAGAATTCCCAGGTCAAGGAGAAAATATTGCAAGCAGCTAGAAAGAAGCACTTCAAGTATTGTGAAAATAAAATCAGGATAACACAAGATCTAGTAGCTTCTACATTAAGGGATCGAAGGGCATGGAATAGGATATTCCAGAAGTCAAAGGAACTAGGACTCAAACAAAGAATCACCTATCCAGAAAAACTGAGTATAATACTTCAGGGGAAAATATGGTCTTTCATTGAAACAGAGGACTTTCAAGCATTCTTGATGAAAAGACCAGAGCTGAAAAGAAAATTTGACTTTCAAACACAAGAATGAGAAGACGCATGAAAAAGTAAACAGCAAAGCGAAGTCATAAGAGACTTACCAATAGTGAACTGTTTACATTCCCACATGGAAAGACAATATTTGTAACTCTTAAAACTTTTTAGTATCTGGGTAGTTGGTGGGACCACACACACATACACATATGCACATGTGCACACACATGTACACACGTGAGTGCACACACATACACACATGCACGCACAGAGACAGAGAGCACAGAGTGAATTGAATAGGATGGGACCATATCTTAAAAGAAATTAAGGTAAACGGTGAGAGAGAAATGTAGTGTGAGGAGAGAGGATGAAATGGAATGGGATAAATTATCTCTCATTCAAGAGGCAAGCAGGAGACTTTTTAGTGGAGGGAAAAAGAGGAGAGCTGAGGAAAAACATGAAGTTTACCCTCATTGCATTCGACTAAAGGAAGGAATAAAATGCACACTCATTTTGGTATGAAAACCTATCTTACAATACAGTAAAGTTGGGGAGAAAGAGATAGGCAGGGTGGAGGGGATGATGGAAGGGAGGGTGATGGGAGGAGGGAGCAATTTGTAGTCAACACTCTTGGGGAGGGACAGGATCAAAAGACGGAATAGAAAAAATGGGGGGCAGGATAGGATCTAGGGAAATACAGTTAGTCTTGGACACCATGACTGTTATAAAAGTCATTTGCAAAACTACACAGATATGGCTTATGTTAAATTGCCTACCTTCCTAAAGGGAATGGGTAAGGAGGGAGGGATGGGGAGAATTTTGAACTCAAAGTTTTAGAAACAACTGTTTAGTATTTTTCTTGCTAATAGGAAATAAGAAACACAGTTAATGGGGAATAGAAAGTCATCTGGCACTACAGGACAAAAGAGAAGATGGGGACAAGAGAAGGGAGGGATGATAGAAGAGAGGGCAGATTGGTGATAGGGAAAATTAGAATGCTTGGTGTATTGGGGTGGGGGGAGGAGATAGAAGGAGAGAAAATTTGGAACCCAAAATTTTGTGAAAATGAATGTAAAAAGTTAAATAAATAAATTTATATTAAAAAATTTAAAATAATAATAATAATAAAAGAATAAAGTCTAAGTGGATCCATGATCTAGTTATGATGATTAAAAGAAAGAGGAGCAGGGAAGTGTTTATTTGTCAGATTTATGGGGAATGGAGAAATTTTTGACCAAATGAGAGATAGAGAACATATGAAGTGCAAAATGGATAATTTTGATTATGTTCAATTGGAAAGTTAGTTTTTTTTTGTTTGTTTTGTTTTTCAGAAACAAACCTAACAAAGGTTAGAAAGGAAGCTGAAAACTGGGAATTTTGCAACTTGTATCTGTGATAAAGCCTCCTTTCTAAATATATGGAGACCTGAATCAAATTTACAAGAACACAAGTCATTCCCCAATTGATAGATGGCAAAAGGATATGAACATGCAGTTTTCAGAGGAAGAAAGGAAAGCTATCTATTGTGACATAAAAAATACTCTAAATCACTATTGATTAGAGAGATGCAAATCAAATACAACTCTGAGGTACCATACCACACCTGTGAAATTTTCTAACATGACAAAACTGGAAGATGATAATATTTGAGAAGATGTGAGAAATTTGGAACACTCATTCATTGTTGGTGGAGCTGTGAGCTTATCCAATCTTTCTGTAGAGGAATTTGGAATTATACTCAAATGGCAACAAAAATGGACATACCCATTGACCAAGCAATATCACTTCTAGGACTGTATTCAAAAGACATAATAAAAATGGAAAATTGTCCCACATGTACAAACATATTTATAGCAGCTCTCTTTGTGGTGACCAAAAACTGGAAATCAAGGGGAAGTCCATCAGTTGGGGAATGGCTGAAGAAGCTGTGGTATATTAATGTAATGGAATACTGTTGTGCTATAAGAAATTATGAGCAAGAAGCCTTCAGAGAGGCCTGGAAAGACTTATATGAAGTGATGTTGAGTGAAAGAAGCAGGATAACTTTGCACACAGCACCACCCACAGCATGCAAGGAATTTTTCTGGTAGTCTTAGTTTTTCATAGCATAGCAAGAACCTAAAAAAATCCCAATTGACTTTTTAGATAAAACACCTTCCATATCCGGAGAAAGAACTACCAAATTGATCGCAAAATGAAGTAGGTCATTTACTTTTGCATTATGTTTTGTTTTGTTTTATAATTTCTCCCATTCATTTTAATTCTTGTATTCAACATGACTAAGGTGAAAATGTATTTAATAAGAATGTATGTGTAGTACCTATATAAGATGGTATACTGTCTTGTGGAGGGAGTAGGGATAGAAGGGGGAAGGAGGGAAGGGAGGAAACAGTGAAAACACATAACATGATTTAAAAAAATTAAAAAAAAAGAGTAGCACATTAAACCCTCAAAATTCCCCCATAAACCAAGAAGTGACATTTTAACATGCTTTTGTTTTCACCTTTTGAAGAAATCATCCTACATACTGCTCATTATTTTTAGTAGTAGTAGTAGTAGTAGTAGTAGTAGTAGTAGTAGTAGTAGTAGTAGTAGTAGTATTCAGTTCCCAAAAAGTTATTTCCAGGGAATAAGCAACTCAACGGTAATAAATTATGTAAAATTGAATAGTTAACTAATGATTCAATAACTTGAAGGAAGAAAAGGAAACCTGACTGTGATTGAACCTCAGTCTCTTCCGATTTGGTTCAAAAAGAGAAGAATATATAAGCACACTTACTTGGGTAGAGAAATCTGTCTTCCCAAAAAGGGAAATAAGAGAGGAATGGGATAAGAGATGTTAGTGTAGGATGATAAAAGGGAAGGTGGATTAAGGTTTACATTGGTCAGAAACAAACAAGAAGGATGAACAAAAGAAAATAGCATTCAAGAAAATCTCCAACTAGTAATCATATTTGTCAATGCAAATGGGATGAGCTTACTCATAAAGTGGAAGTGAATAAAAGAATGGATTAGAAACTCCAAACCAACAGCATCTTGTTTACAAATGTGCACTTGAAACAGAATGACATCCACAAATTTAAAATAAAGGGCTTGAGAAGAAACTATTATGGTTCTTCTGAAACAAAAAAAGGCACAGGTAGCAAGCATGGTCTCAGACAAAGCAAAATAAATATATCTAATTAAAATAAATAATCATGGAAACTACATTTTCACAAAAGATACCATAGACAATGAAGTGATATAATTGTTTTACAGCAAGTTTCTCTGATAAAAGCCTCATGACTCAAATGAATAGGGAACTAAGTCAAATTTATAAAAATAAATAATTTTCCAATTGATAAATGGTCAAACAATATGAACAGGGAAGTTTCAGAAGAAGTCAATGGATTGTCATATGAAAAAGGTTCTAAGTCGCTATTAATTAGAGTAATGCAAATCAGAACAACTCCAAGGAACCATTTATAATAAATACTAGAGTAGATGAGGAATAATAGAAACGCTAATAAACTATTAATGGAATTGTTAACTGGTCCAACTATTCTGGAAAAAAAAATTGTAACTATGCCCAAACGGTTGTGAAACTGTACATAGCCTTTGATCTAGTAATAACACTACCAAGCCAGTACCCCCAAAGAGATCAAAGAAATAGGAAAATGACATATATATATATATGAAAAATATTTATAGCAGCTATTTTTGTCATTTCAAAGCATTAGAAAATGAGAGCATGCTCATCAACTAGCAAATGGCTGAACCAGTTGTGGCAAATAATTTTGAGAGTACTATGTAGGAAGTGATGAGGGGATGGTTTCAGTAACACAAATGGCAAGCTCTATATGAACTGATGCAAAATGAAGTGTGAAAAACAAAGAGATCATTGTTCATAGTGACAACATGTTATAATATTGAATTCTGAAAGACTTGACAACTCTGACCAATAAAATGATTCAGAACAATTTCAAATGTCTCATGATGAAAAAATGCAATCTTCCTTCAGAGAGAAAAGTAATGAACTCTCATAATAAATTGAAGTATAATTTTCTGACTTCATTTTTTTTCTTTTTCTGTGACATGGCTAATATGAAAATGTTTTGCATGATTTTATATGTAAAATTAATGTAAATTATTGTCTTACAGTCTCAGTGGGTGGGGTAATGGTGAGAAGGAGGCAGAGAATTAAAATTGCAAAATTTAAAAAGAAAAGAGTGTTAAAAATAAGTAAACCAGTTATTAAAAATCAGATAGATGAAAACAGCAACAATGAAAATGAGGCCAGAGTAGTCTGGGGAAAGCAAAGACATACAAATGAAAGAGACTGTAGTGATAACAAATGTTGGGCATAAAAGGGATGAAGCCCATGACAAGCTGGATGGACAGGAGTTACTGGTAAGATTTCTGAGTTTTAGACATTGAATAAGCATACTTTAAGAAAACAAGTGCATCATCATCCCTATGTGTGACAGAAGTGAAATTATAGTTGAAAAGTTGATAAATGTGGATGATTTAAGATGTCACATACCCTAGATCTTCATCTTTAATTCTCACTCCAAGTTGGGGATTCATTTGTCAGAAATACTCTGATCCTCTATGACCTCTGCCTCTGACTGAATGGCTTCTCACAGAATGTCTATTCAGTAGGTCCACCAACTAGCATTCAGTTCTTTCCAAGTGTCAGGCACTATGTTAAGCGATAAAGATACAAAGAATGCCCAAATGGACCATCAGCATCCTATTTTTTTTTCTTTTTGTAGGTGACCAGTGATGCTGTATTTATTTCATCCTGAGTTAATATATTAAAATGCTCTATTAATTTAAAGAATAAACACAGCATCTGTTACCATCGTATAGCATCCCAGCCTTGTTAGCATTACTTCACATTTCCAAATATTCTTTGCCTTCTCTTTCATACAGCCAGTGCTTAAACTGTTAGCCCATACCAGTGAAGTCCTTTAACTCTCTGATTTAGAGATCCACAAGGAGGCGAACGAGGAGGCAGGGATTTGCATTGTTTTCGAAGAACTCCCAAGATGACCAGCTCCAGAAGGATAATCATGGAAAGCAGTAGTTTATTGGTTGCCACTTTTCTAGACACGGAACAGAAGATCTTTCGGCTTCTGCTCAAGTTTTCATTTGTATACACCAGTATCCACATAAATTTGTGCTTTCCAGATGGTCTCTTTGGTCCCTTAGTTCTTCAATTGTATCAGAACCAATGGGATCCATCTCAGTGGCAACGCGGTGGGAGCATTCAATGCTTTGAGTGGCGTGGTTCAGGTGCTTGACAATAACAAAGAAGAGAAAGGTAACAACACCCTTTGAGGTTGCTGTTGATTTATACGCTCTTTCTCTATGACATATGCCCCCTATCTGCAGTCTCCTCGGCCCCCAGGCGGCACTGTAAGTCTAGTGCTCCTCATTTCCCTCTGGAGCTTGGCCACCTTTCTGTGATAGCTTCTAAGCTTGACCATCATGGGGTTGCGAAAAGACAGTGGGGCATAGCTCAGCTCCTCTTCCATCTCTGCCAGCGTTTCATTGGCTTCCTATCGCTTCTCATCAAAATCTAATTAACTTCTTTTTCTCTTTGGTTCCTACCCCTCCCATTCCCCCACAGGAGACTGCCGGGGACCCCTCACAATTCGTTGTAGAGACCACGGAAGATCTCATACAACTTCTCGAAAGGACACAGCAGCTCCCATGGTGTAGGGCAAACTTCCTTGACAACGGGCCCCACTTTTACCTCAGCTTTGAGATCCATCTGTGTATCTGGACTCCATTGACTTATGCTAGTTCCCCTATAGAGCCAGCCCAAGGGGCTCTTCAGGGGACTAAAGCAGAAGTGCCTTTAGAGCTGGAAATCCTTCCAGGAAGTCCCGCCCTACCACCCACCTGGGGCAAACCAAGGTATGCCCAATGAGAAACCTAAAGCATTTCAGCCTAAGGAAGAGAGAAGGGGAAGTCAGCCTATCTCTCTTCTCTACTCCCCACCCTGAACTGCACTGTGATTTGAGCACCAGATTTGAGAACACTAAACTGTTACAAGTTGGTGAGCAATAACACCACTACCTCATTTTTCCCAAGACAATCCCTGCTCTTTAAGAGGTCACATTTTAATGGAGATGACAACAAATTCTATAAATACCCTATATACACGATTAATAGGAAAAAATCCATAGAGAGAAGACCTTAGAAATAAGAAAGTTTGGAAAATGCTTCCTACAGAAGGTCGGATTTTACCTGTGCCTTGAACGAAGTCATTGATGAAGGAAAATATTTCAGTGATGAGGACAACGAATAAAAATGCCCAGAACTGAGAGAGAGAGAGAGAGAGAGAGAGAGAGAGAGAGAGAGAGAGAGAGAGAGAGAGAGAGAAGAAGAAGAAGAAGAAGAAGAAGAAGAAGAAGAAGAAGAAGAAGAAGAAGAAGAAGAAGAAGAAGAAAAGGATAAGGAAGTGAAAATCAGTGGACTGAAGAGCAGGTGAAGGGGTATGGTGTTAAGATAGTGGTGTAGTAGGGAAGGGGAAAGGTTTGAATGCTAAACAGAGAATTTCATGTTTGGTTCTGTAGGTGACAAGGAGTAATTTTAACTTTACTGAGTTAGAGGAGTGACCTGTCTAACCTGATTAAAGGAAGGCTCTCAAGACAGTCAAGTGCTCATTCAAACACTTTAATTTCTCTACCTTTCTCCACCCTGGAGCACCTACAGGGCAGAGCCTCCAATAGATACCTTGAGAGCTTTGACTGTATTAAGAATAGAGAGAAAAGAAAGAGATCACATGGTCATTGGGTCCATGAATTAGGAAATGAAGGTCCTGAGAAAATAGGAAGAGAAGAAGGATAATGAATAGAGAGAAATCCATTTTCGATGAAAACAACAATAAATTAATTAAATTAATGAACCGAAATAGCTGAGAAGGAGGATAAAAAGGGGAAATCTACATGACTAACAGACAGGAAAATAGAGGGGGAAAAATATATATAACCAAACATAGGCAGAATAGAAGAATAAACAAATCTGCAATGGAAAAAAGGGTAACAAGTAAGAAGAGAAGATAAGGAGGGAGAGGAAGAAATAATTAGAACTTTCTTAGAATTTACATTCTACTCATCATAGTAAGATATAAGATGCATGCAAGAATAGTAAATACAAAGCATACTGAAAGCAACTCAAAAATATAGCAAGAGTTAAAAACTGTGTTGGAGAGAGGAATGAAGAAAAAGCTAATTTGTGAGATGGCTACTGAACTGTGTTTTGCAAGAGACAAGGACTTCTAGCATGGTAGGTGAAGAGGAAGTGTATCCAAATATGCAGGAAATATAGATTTCATCTGCTAGGGAGATGGAAAAGCCCAAATGCCCTAAAGGTGAAATAGCAGGACAGATGAGAAGGTCCAGGCATCCTTAGGATATAATGGAATGTCAGTAGGCATTATCTGCAGGGCAGATTTGAAGAATAATCCCTAAGAAGAATAATTCCTAAGAAATAGAGGAACTTAAGATTCAGTGGAATGGTAGATGTTAAGAATTTTCAATCCACCACCTTATATGAAGCAATAGACCTGATGATTGCCTTTTCCATCTAAACATTATATACAAAAATGCCTACTCCCCACATTGGACAGGAAGTCTTAAGGGACTTTATCCCTTACCATTGGGAAGGAGAGAAAGGTTCTGAGGGTCTGAATGGAACCTTGATTCTGGTTTCCCTATAACAGGTATGGAAAGGAGACAATCAATATCTTGCTTGGGGGTGGGGATCAGTGCCTGGTATAATTGCAGAAAGTTTGAATGAGAAAGCTCTATGGTTCTCAGATAGGTTCTGGGAATTCTGGGGAAGGAAAGAGGAGGAAGGAAACTCCCCAGGCCATCATGGTGTCTGATAACTCAATGAACTATGGATAACTAGGGGAATGAAATATTGGGGAAATGTTTAAGGTGAATATTTCATATTTAATCCCAAGAATTTATAACTTTTTATTGGTTTTTATTTTATTGGGTATGACTTGTATTAACAGATTTCTGTTTTAGCAGTATCAATTTGGCAGCTTTGTGAAGAATAAATTAGAGAAAGAGAAACTGGAGGTAGGGAGATGAATTACAAGGGTATTTCAATAGTCCAGGAAAAAATGTTTGAGGGCTGAAACTAGCATAGAGTATATTTGAGTACAAATGGAAAGATGTTGTCAAGGGAGGATTTGACAAGTAATAAATTATGAGAGTTGAGGGACAGGGAAGAACCAAGGATGACTCCTAGGTGATTTGGATGGCATTGGTTCTCATTCAGAAAAAATAAATGTAGTTTAGACGTTTTTGTGGGGAAGATATGATTTCTGTGTTTGACCTTTGGAGTTTGAGATACTCATCATGAAGTTGCAGATGTGAGATTGTGGTTCAGGGGAAAGGCTAGGATAGGATGTGGAAGTCCTTCTATAGAACTAATCGTTGTTTCTTTAGAGCAAAGACTATTCATTTGTTAATATTATTGCAGTTCCTGTCACAGTAGTAATACGTAGTACCCACTTTGAAAGTGTTTACTGATTGAATCATAGGAATATTATTTGGTGTACTGAGAAAAAGTTTCTTCTAGTAGAAAGCATAGTATACCTAGACTCATTGCAAAATACCAGAAGGAAGCTTAAAGATCATCTTGATTTGAGTCTTACTTCTTACACTTATTAACACTTTGTTTTCAGAGAAATCATTTGTTGTCTTTGAATTTTAGTTTCCTCTTCATCAAACAGTGATGACAACTACACTACCCAACTCATAGAGTTTTTTGAGATTAAAATGAGATGAAGAATATGAAAATTTTTATAAACTGAAGAGTGTTTTATTAATTAAAGTTTATTACTCCTATTAATGTTTGCATTATCTAAATAGAAAAAATTCCATTGAATAGAGAGCAAAATTTTCTTAAAGGGAAAGACAGGCTGAAAATATGGAAAGTTTGCTAACCTTGGAGCAAGAAGATTTGGTTTCAAGATCTATATCAGCCATTTATGAGGCACATTATCTTGGGCAAGTTATTTAAAATATGTAGACTTCAAATGCTTCATCTGTAAAATGTAGACAATTATACTACCTGCCTAGAAAAACTGTTGTAAGGAAATTACTCTGAAAACCATAAACCATCACATAAGCATGAGTTAATATTACTATGCTTATTGAAAAAGATAGTGTAATAGTCAGAATGAAATTCTATAGTTGGCAAGTATCCATCCATTAATTCACTGTAGGATTAGCTTCAATCGTAACATTTTTGTAGCACATTGACTCTTATAGACCAGAAGATATAACCTAAGGAGGAAGGCAAGGGAAAAACTGAGGTGAGGATAAGAAAGAGGCACTGAGAGATTGCTAGTTCTATTCTATAGATTGTCATTTCATTTCTTCTTTCCATATGTACAGAATGCACAGCAGCAGTAACAGAGAAGGGTATCCTTTAATAGAATGGAGAGAGGTGCCTTTCTTTGCAGCTGGAAATTGCAACATTCCATGGAGCAATTAGGAGATATACAATGAACATACTTTGTTAGCTCAGAAAAATCATGGAAAGACTTGATTTGATTGAAATTAATTTCCCCATGTCATATCCTTATAGAAGATAAAGGTTCTCTTTTCCTATTTAAAGGTCATGGTGTGTTACAGAGAAATGGAATTTTTTTTCAAAAGTGTTGCTGTAACTCCATAATGGATCCAATAGTTGGTCCAATATAGGGCCAATGTCCTATAGAATGTTCAGCTTTTGTTCCACCTTTATACTGATAGTCTTTTTAAGGTACAGACTGGACTAGATGACTAACCCTGAGATCTTCTGAATCTCTGAAATTTGGATTCCATAGCATGTCACCAGAGACATCCTCTTCCCCATGAGTGCCCACTTGTCTCCTTCTAGAAAACAAAACAAACAAAAAAAAAACCCAGAAAAATATCAGACTTTGGTTTAACAGTGGACACTCCCTGTTTTTTGTTTGTTTGTTTGTTTGTTTGTTTTTTATACTGCCATCTTTCCTCTCTGAAATGAACTCCTGATAAACCAGGTTGGCTTGTGGGCAAGCACACAGGATTTTATTTTCTCCTTCTCAAAAGCTAAACAGCACTGTTCATTACAGTGCTTTAAATTATTTTTAAGAAGTACTGTAGGGGAAGACAGGGTGAAATAAAGTAGAACTTGAAAGTTATTCCAAAATTAACATAGTCCTTTTAAATCAGTTTTGTGTTCTATGCATGCTCACAGTGAACTCAGACTAGGACTTTGTTTTCCTCCATCTTGTCAGAGTCAATATGCTCAATTAAATTATGCCCTTAGAGTCAGTAGGTTCAGGGCTTGAGTTAGATGTTAAGTATATTATGTCTCTTTCCAAAGAATCTCATTTAGCATTGTTACTAGCATTATTCCAACATACAATCTCATAACAATTCACTATTTTCTATTACAGCTAGTGTTTATAAGCAAAAAGAAAAAAAAAAAAACAATTGGCACAGAAGCTTTGTATAAGTCCTCCCATGAGAGTTCTACATTCACGGTAGTCATTATTCTTTACTTTCTTTTTTTTGGCACCTGCTGGTGGGTGTACATGGAGAATATCTAATGGTGAAATTATTCTTCCTTTGTTTCATTTACTACTACTAGCTAATTCATTCCAATGTTTACAATCTTAGCCATGATGGTCTTGAGTCGGGGAGGGCAGTATGTGGTGTTCAGGACAATTAGCACCTACAGTATGAGGGCTTACCAAGACCTTTCCAGAGTTTCTCATTCATGTTTGGTGTCTACCTCATTTAATCAATTCTCACCTATGACTCCAAGAAGTAATAGCATGCAAAGTGGTCACATGACAATAAATCTTATTAGGTGGGTGTATCAGAAAGCACCCCAACATACAAACGGGGAGCCTGCTTTCACAAGTTCTTAGATCTGCATTCATAAAAGGAAAGGCAACTTTTGAAGGGTTAAATATGACTTTAATCAGGTACACTTATCATTCCTTTAACCATGCACATTTTTCATTCAGCAATTCATGGGAGTCAACACCCTGAAATTCAAAGAAATTACAGAGAAATCAAAGATCAACAGACATGATTTCATCCACCTGAATTCAACAGATAGGATTAATGTCTGGCTATAGGGAAGCAGAGGGGGAAGCACTGACATCTGGGTTTTCAAAGCCCAGTGGCTTCCCAGAGTCCTCCTGACCAAACACTTCCAATCAGTAAACCTTAAAGGAAAAACTCACCCTAAGAGTATTTATATCGTTTTTAGAGCCAGAAGACATCCTAACCCTTGAGAACCAGTGCCTCATTAACAAAACTGTGAATGTTCCCACAAATCTTCCCTAATCAAACTCCCCTTAATGGACAGGCCCATTCATCTCCCCAGTCAAACTCCCCTTAATGGACTGGCCCATTAATGGATGGGGAAGATCTTTAATCTCATTTGCATTACACCATTCTATATTTCTAACCATGAATCTAAGTCTTCTTTTCCCTAGAGGTGATTTTGCCTTAAGTTTTCATAGGGCGGCTTAAGGTTTAAAAAACTCTGCTTCTCATTTTCTGTTGTAATGTTTTCCTTTCTTATTGGGATCATAGAAGTAACCTAGGTTTAAGAACTTGATATATCATTTCACTTCCTGTATATGTCAAGTCCCATATGTCTCAATTCCACCTCCCTAAACATCAAATTTTAGAGTCTTGATTTGTGAGTTCTACTTAATATATTTCAAATAGCTTCTGATACTCTAATATTCAATGAGAAAAAAAATGAGACATATCCTCAAATGTATATACTTTTACCTTATATGTATACACTATATACCTTACCCTCCAGTAAGTCATACACAAGGAGATAAGTGGAACAAAAGACACAAAAGTGCTATTAAGTAGGGCATTTACTAAGCAGTTAATAATCAATGAGTATTTATTGTGTGATTACACTCTTCACCTGCCTTTACAAAGAAATATCACATGTTCCTTGACCCACAGAGTTTATAATCTAGTTGGATAGCTGTTTTGAATAATTACGGTGAAGAATGGCTACTGATACCTTCAGAGATGATCTCTTACCCTGCCTTTTCTTTTCTTTAGGCAGTTTTAAGATATAGTGAACATTTGGGAAAGGCAGCAAGCTAATGACAGTTGAGGTGAATCTGCATACTTCAGAGAACAATTTTATACAAATTACCCCATTATAACTTCAAAAATGAGATCCATATCTCTATGAACAGTCCCTCAACAGAACTTTCAATGTTTCAAAAATGTTATGTTGATTGCATTTCCTTCAAATAGCACTGGAATTTGTTTAGGCACATTCATGAATCACAAAACCAGGAAACTGTGCTATAATGTCTTTAACACAATCAACTTCTGACTGAATCTATTTACTTTCTTTTAAAATAGCACTAATATTTTTAAAATGGGAGAAATGTGAAAGAAACTTTTCAACATGAAAGTTTTTATGGTTAAACATAGGCCTACAAAAAATATGTGAAGCATTATGCATAGTTACAGAGATAAGAAGAAAGGGTCTGTTGTCATGATTATATGGAGATGTGCCAGTGTCTTGGATAAGTGCATTTCATAAGGACTAATGAAATTACTCATCTCTTTGGGAGTCTGAAATTCTAATATGATGAGACTGATAGAAAGAAAGTGACAGATGAATTTTAATAAAGGGAAATTTCTCAATATTCCATGCTGCCTATCTTATTCTTTGTCAACAATCATAGCTCATAAGAAAAGAAATTACATGGAGAGAAGATGCTAGCACCACTGTTGAAAAGCCAAATGAGGTGACCACTTGACTTTGTCCAGACCTAGGAAATTGAAAGATTTTCCTTTATACCTGTGTTGTTATGACATATCATTCACCACACTGGGTGTAGAAGTGAATATCTTGAGTAGTCAGCTTTTCAATAGTTTATCCCCCCTTCCCCAATTTGTTTTAATGTGATTTTCCCATTGAGTAAACTGTAAACAATTATTTGAATGTGTTACTTTGATAAGGAGCAAATAAGGCCTGATACTAGTAGTTATGATAATTATAAATAAGTACTGTGGAGGACAATAGGATGCTTTTGGTAAAACAGCTATCATAGAGATTTCCTAGGAAGTGCTGTCACAGGAAAAGAAAAACTACCAGTGATTAAAGATTCAATTTGAATTTTCTCTCAAGAACCTGCCTCTTGCATTATTCTGTTGAAATTGTAGAAGTATGCAAACTTTCTTCTATACCAATCATTGCAGATACATACATCTTGGAACATCTTTTGGGATACTACTTCTTTCTAAACCTTTAATGCTAGATGTATCAACATGATAGAATGTTTTATCAGAATGGACTATGCCATACCATTGCACATATTCCCAGTTTAAACTTTTTATTTTATATGCTTAGTATTTCACTTTTATTTTTCCCTGGTTACATGTTAAAAACTTTTTTTAGTTTATTTTAATAGCAAGCTTGCAGGAGCAGCACAAAAGACAGGCAACATTAAAAGCATGGACTTGCATGCAGGACAACCCACTTTAAAAAGTATAGTGAATGGATGGAATCTACTGTATGATAAAAATGCTATGAACGCCATTTATTTTCCATCAAAAAGAAAAATATTTAAAAGAAAAGCATCTAATTGCTGGCATTGTCCAGAAATATTTAACATATTTGTTTATAATTGTTATAAGGTTGAATCATTGAAACTTGTTCACAGAAACATCTTTTGATTAATGCTTTATTATTATAATTTCACTTATATTCAAAATTCACAAATGAAAATGAAAACAAAAACTTACTGATACGTGATTCTGTCTACTATTTTTCCATTTGCAATCATAACTTAGGTACCTTTTGACCTCATGGTAAAAAATACATCTAACATTCAGAACTACCAATAATAGGGAGAAGAGATTTTTTTTAATGTTTTGATAATAAAGGATGTTTCCCATAACCATGAAGTTTAAGCACATTCCCCATGTATGTGGCATACTACCTGGATATCATCTGACATGATGGTGACATGTTTGGGGTGGATAGTACATCAGTTAATGTCCTCAAACAGGCCAACCTGATAGGATTCACTTGCCTCTTGAAAAGCACCAATTGCTATACTCTGGAAGTCTGTTTTGAAGTCCTGGGGAATTTCATGCAGCAGACACTGGAAGGGAAGTTCAGTCTACTTCTGATAATGTCTGATTTCATGGAGAGCTACAGTGACAGGACTGTAGCAATGAAGTTTCTTGACCCCTCCAATAACCTTGCAAGCAGGTTTTGTAGGGAACTGCTTCCTAGGGCCTTTACCACCAGTGGATTTACATGCAGTTTTCTTGGTACAAGCTACGTTCCTGAAAACTTCTCCTTATACACTCCCCTTCTTTTTTGGATTGGGTTTGGAGAGTGAGAGGCAGCCTTAGAGCTGGAGCGCTATGGTGGTGACATCTGACAGCACCTACAAACAGTTTTTAACATTCATTTTTAAAACTCTGAGTTTCAAATTCTCTCCCTTCCTCCCTCTGAATAGATGCCCCCCCCCACTCTATTGAGAAGGCAAGTCATTTGATACAGGTTATAAATGTGCAGCTATGCAAAAAATATCCATAATAATCATGTTGTGAAAGAAAACTTGAACTAAAAGAATAAAAACAACTGAAGAAAAATAAAGTGAAAAGAAAATGTATGCTTCAATCTGTATTCATACACCACCAGTACTTTCCCTGGGGATGGATGGACAGCATTTTTATCATAAGTCCTTCAGAGTATCTTGAATTGTTGTATCTCTGAGAATAGCCATATTATTCACAACTGATCATCTTACAATATTGCTGTTACTTTGTACACAGTACATTTCATTTTACATCAGCCCACGCAAGTCGTTCTAGATTTTTCTGAGAGCCTCCGGCTCATCATTTCTTATACTATTACAGTATTTCATCATAATCACATATCACAACTTCAGCCATCCCATAATTGACAGGTCTCCCCAAAATGTCTAATTTTTGACTCCAGCAATGTGCTGCTATAAATATTTTTGAACATAAATGCCCATTTCCCTTTTTGCCTCTTTTCAGATACAGACCTAATAATGGCAATGCTAGGTCAAAGGGCATGCATGGCTTTATAGTCTTTAGGCATAGTTCCAAATTGTTCTACAGAATAGTTGAATTAGTTAGCAACTCAACCAGCAATACATTACTATCTCATTTTTCCCACATCCCCTCCAACATTTGTCATTTACCTTTGCTCTCCTATTAACCAGTCTAATAGGCATGGGGGTGCACCTCAGATGTGTTTTAAAATGCATTTCTTCAGTCAATAGTGAAAGTATTTTTTTAATTCGACTATAGATACCTTTGATTACTTTATCTGAGAACTGTTCATATCTTTTGATCATTTATCATTGGAGAAAGACTTTAGTTTTATACATATATGTATAAATATATAAATACATTTGACTCCTTTCCCTATATGTTTGAAAAATGAGATCTTTATCAGAGAAACTTGCTTCAATTTTCTTTCACAATTACTTTTGTTAATTGTATTTCCTTCCATCCTACTCCCCCACCCCAATTATTCCATTATCTTTCCTTTCATCCTGCACCTCATTTTTTATCATCCCTCCTTTTCTTATTCCATACCTCTCTTAGTACCCTGTAGGATGAGATATATTTCTACACCCAACAATTCTGATTAGAGTAAGATTACCTCACTCACCTTCACCTCACCTCTTGCCCTTCCACTGTAAAAACTTTCTTTTCTCTTGTATGGGAGAAAGTTTACCCCATTATAACTCATTCTATCTCTTTCTCCTGGTAAATTCTTCTCTCACATCTTAATTTTATTTGTTTTTTTATATAACTGCTTCATATTCAACTCAAATGCCCCCTCTGTCTATATATACTATGTCTAAGTAACCTAATAATAAGAAATATTTTATGAGTTGTAGATATCGTCTTCACATATAGGGGTGTAAGGAGTTTAAACTTATTAGGTCCCTTATGTTTTCCCTTTCTTCTTAACCATTTTATGCTCCTCTTGAGTTTTGTATTTGAAAGTCAAATTTTCTACTCAATTGTGGTCTTTTCATCAAGAATGCTTGAAAATCCTCTATCTTATTGCATGTACATTTTTTTTTCTCCTGAAGGATTAAACTCAGTTTGGCTGAGCAGGTGTAATTGTATCTCCTTTGCCCACCAGAATATCATATTTCAATCCTTACAGTCCTTTAATGAAGAAAACTGCAAAATCTTTTGTTAACCTGATTGTGGTTCCACTGTATTTGAATTACTTCTTTCTGACTCTTTAATAATTTTTAATTGACTTTAGAACTCTGGAATTTGCATATATTCCTGGTTGATTTCATTTTGGTATCTCTTTTAGGAGGTCATCAGTGGATTCTTTCAATTTCTTTTATACCCTCTGTTTCCACAATATCAGGGCAGTTTTCCATGATAATTTCTTGAATGATGATATCTAGACTTTTTTTTTTCTTATCAAGACTTTCAGGTAGTCCAATGATTTGAAAATTCTTTCTCCTGAATCTATTTTCCAGGTCTTTTGTTTTCTCAGTGAGATATTTATTATTGTCTCCTGTTCTATTTTATTCATTCTTTTAGTGTTGTTTTCTATTTTCTTGATTTCTCAGAGTCATTACCTTCCATTTGCTCCCTTCTAATTTTTAAGGTATTATTTTTTTTTTTAAGTGAGCTATTGGATTTCCTTTTCCATTAAGCCAATTCTGCTTTTTAAGGAATTCTACACCTAATTGGCTTTTTGGACCTCTTTTGTCATTTGATCCTTTTTTTAAAGTATTATTTTTGTTTATTCATTTTTTGCCTCTTTTACCAAAAGGTTGACTAATTTTTCATGATTTTCTTGCATTTCTCATCTCTCTTCCCAATTTTTCTTCTTACTTGACCTTTCAAAGTCTTTTTTGAGTTCTTTTAGGACCTGGGATCAATTCATATTTTTCTTGGACCCTTTGGATATAACATCCTTGACTTTTCTATCTCCTTCTGAGTGAGAGTTGTGATCTTACTTGTCACCCTAGTAAATTTCTATGGTCGGAGGTTTTCTTTTTTTTTTTTTTTGTCTCATTTCCCTTGCTGCTTAGTTGACTTTTAACTATTTGTTAAAGTAGGGCTCTGAGGGTACACCATCTGAAGCTTCACAGGTTTTGTGCAACTGTTTTCAGAGATACTTCTAAGGACCCATAAGTTCTCAGTTCTTCCAACATGTACATATGTACAAAAATATAGCATTTCTTTTTTTTGGTGGCAAAAAATTGAAAATTGAGCAGATGCCCACCAATTGGGAAACTGTTATTCCAGTTATGGAATATAATAGAAAAATATTTTTCCATAAGAAATGATGAGCAGGAGGATTTCAGAAAGACTTGGAAAAACTTGAACTGATGCTGAGTGAATTGAGCAGAACCAGGAGAAAATTGTACACAGAAACAGCAACATAGTGTTAAGAAAAATTATGATATACTTCATTCATCTCAGCAATATAATGATCCAAGACAATTTTAAAAGATTCATGATGGAAAATTCTCTCCTCATCTAGAGAAAGAACTATGGAGTCTGGATACAGTGAGACACATTTTAATTTTTTTTATTTCTTGTTTTATTTTTCATTTTGTTCTGATTCTTCTTTCACATGAGTAATTTGTAAATAGGTTTACTGTGAATGTACATGAATAACATGTGTCAGACTGTTTTCTGTCTGGGAGAGAGGAAAGAAAGAGATGGAAGGAGACAAATTTGGAACTCAAAATATTACAAAAATGAACGTTGAAAATTATCAACACATATAATTGCGGGAAAATGCTGTCGAGGAAAAAAAACACCCAAGGAATTTTTCTTATTTTGTTTTATCAGTCTTTTATTTTTTTTCTAGTGGCAAACTGCAGCTCAACAAGGTAGTCCCTCTCTGCAGATCTATATCCACCTCCCTACCACAAAGGAAATGATGGTTAATTTTACTTCCATCCTGATGTTTGCATCCAGAACTACACAAATTTAACACACTCACATGATATTTTCTTTGTATTAGCTTTATGAAGGACTATGGAGCTGTTGTTGCTAATTCTAGATGACACTTATCAGCAAGGCAATGCCATATGAACAAGGCAGGTAATGAGCAGAAAGCTTCTAGGAGTACTTGAGCAAACAAAGTAATTTTTGTTGCTTTCATATTTCCCAAAATCCTACTTCTCCCCATTGGATGTCCGTGTTTCTTGATCTATAACTTGAATATCTGGTTAACAGCCTTGACCTAATCCTTTTGGGGAGAAGGAGCAGTGTGGTACAATTTCACATTAATGTTTCCATCTGGAGATAACATGATTCTATTTTCTAATTATAAATACTAAGATTTAGAAGTAGTAAAAACTCATCATCACATTTTCTGTCATTTTTATCAATATTTATTTTTGATTGAGTCCTCTTAAGAGTATAATGCAGGACTTTTGGCATGATTAGCAAGTTGATCTAAGTGCACTTTGTCCTTGTGATTCTAGGAAAATATTATGTTTTTTTCCTTTGATATGTGCAAAGACCAGAAATGTAAAGGTCCAAATAAGACAACATTCAAATGTGAAAAGAAAATCAAACTTAATAGAAGGATGTAGATTTATTCAATGGAAATTTGTTTGTTTCAAAATAGAGACAGAAATGTACCAAATCAGGGGAAATAATTAGTAAATGTCATTATGGCACATTCACATTATTTATAATTAAATGAAAAGAATGAAGCAATGTCGAAATTCTAGATATATAAATGCATATATATATGTGCATAAATATATGCTCATGCACATGTGCGCATGTGTGCACATTGTATGCACATGTGAAAACATAACCATTTATGTATGTGTACATTTGAATACATGTGAGTGTATGTATGTGTATACATTTGTCTACATGAACATATTTCATTTAGGATGATTAGGCTTATACATCACCAGTGATGAGCAAACAAAATGCTAGGTAGTAGGGTGCAAAGACATATATGGCAAAAAATGTCAAGCTCTCCATAAGTTGATATCCTTAAAAAGTGAAAAAAATAATAATTGAATTTGTATTTCAGATCTCATTAAGTTGCAGAGATGATAATGATGGTCATCTTGATCATGATGAAGTCAATGATAATAAGTTACATTTATATAGAACTTTCTCAAGTCTGAAAAATGTTTTATAGACATTACATCACTTAAACTTTTTCCTTAGGAGGTAATAGACACTATAGGTTTTTCATCCCCATTTTCGAGATGAGTAAACTGCATCTTAGAAATGCTATGTGAGTTGAATATTATCACTGAGCTAGTAATTAGATGATCTGAGATTTTAATGTCTGTCTTCTTCATCCCCAAGTAAAGTGATTTTCTGATATGTTACAATGATTGATTGAGTTGGAAATATTTGATTAAATAAATAAAAGAAAATAAAAGATTTAATATTTTGTCTTTTATTAAATATAATTTTATATCAAAATTCTAGTAAATTCTTTCTCATTGTGAAACTTTATATTTTAGTTACTCACTTAGTCACCCATATTATTTTTTTCAACTTCCTTTCCATTATGTGGTAGAATAAAAAAAGCATTGTCTCAGAGTTAGAACGCCTAGTTTTGAATAACAGCTTTGCTCCTCATTAGCTCTATGATATTGCACATATTACTTCTCTCTGGGCTTTCATTTCCTCTAATGTAAAATATAAATTCTTTCCTACATAATCTTAAATTTCCTTCTGCCTCCCTATCATATAATCTGATTACTTGAAAATACTTGCCAGTAAAATTTTTGAAATGAGGAAATGGAGATTAAAAGGGACTCATCCAAGCTAATACAAGTAGTAAGAAGTAGTCAAGGAAAGATTTTTTAATTTTTTGCCAACACTTACTTCTGAAGGAGGTTATCTCCCATAAACCTTTGTTTCCCTGATAACAATTTTTCTTATTAACATAATTTTACCAATCAAATGTTTTAGTTACCATTTATTGCCACATTAATTCTTTCAGGTTACTAGGTAGGTCCAAATATCTTCTCTCCCATCCTACATAATTGTGATAACAAGCAAAATATGATCTTTTGCTGTTTTTGTTTGAGCTTAAGTGTCTGACTGAATCTTGCCTTTATCAATCAAGAGTCTTTACTAGGAATAAAGTACAGAAATAAGAATTTCTTTAACTAGAAATAGTATATGTATTTGTATTGTTAATGTGATTAAAGATCCTCCCCACTTAATGGGTCTGTTCATTAAGGGGAGTTTGTTTAGGGAAGATTTGTAGGAAGACCCACAACTTTGGTTAATGAGACACTGGTTCTTAAGTGTTGGGATGTCCTCTGACTCTAAAAAAATGTATAAATACTCTGAGGGTGAGGTTTAATTTTGGGGCTTAGTTTTTGTAAGAGTCCTTGTTTGGCCAGATGAGGAATCTGATAAGTCACTAAGGAGCCCCCTGGCTTTGAGAACTCAGATGTCATGTTTCCCTCCCTGGTAACTATGGCCAGACAGTTGTGGTCCAATTGTGGTCCAATTATATATATATATATATATATATATATGTACTTGGGGAAAGTAATGATACATGTGCTTGATTAAAGTGATTGTTAACCCTTTGAAAATTATTTTCCTTTTATGAATGCTGATCTAGGAACCTGTGATAGCAGGACCCCTGTCCATGTTGGGTTGCTTACTAATAAAATAACTTGCATTTTTTGCAATTTTCACTTACATAAATAGACTTACATTTTACATAAAAAAATTGTATCCTCACCCTGTAATAATAAACTAAATTCTTGGTATGAATAACAGGCCGACTTAACATGTATTACATCTAACTTTTTCAACAAACCAGAAATGGGTTCAGGGCTAGGAACAAAGATCCAAAGGGTTTACGAGTTTTCTGTGGCACTAATAGCAACTAGTCTAGTGGGTTGAGCATCAGGCAAAGAAGTAAGCTTTACAAATAATGAAACAACCTGTAAAAGGACAAAATGTGAAGGAGGTAGATGCAGCTATGTCTCATTTAGCATAAATAATGAATCTCAGTGAAGCTGGAAATATATAAATTGTCCTTGCATTTTTGTATAGGGCTTTAACCAATTACCACATTTTAACATAAGTTTAATTTCAAGTAGTGCAAAGTGAAATATATCCAATCATTTTAGGGATTCCATTATTGATACCGATTGGGACCTAACTTTTCCAGGTTTTTATTCAAAGAATCAAACTGACCCGTAGCAATGGTGGGACTTTGCACCTACACAGATGTGACCTACAGCACAGAAACACAGACCGAAGAATAAATTTAGAAATAAGAGTTCAGAGCAAAGGCAAAGTTAAAAAAAAACAGCAAGAGGCATGCTGAAAGATGGTCCAGATTTACTCAACTAGTTTTCTTCAGTTGTCTGTGGCTAGTAAACTAAAAGACCATGTGATCTTTTAAATGAGTAGAGTTTATGATGAGGAATTAAACCAGCTGTATTTATCCTAGATATTACTGACAGGCTGTTACTCTGGAAGGTTCCAAGTCATCATGGCATTTTCCTGTATAGAAGTACTTTTTTGAGAGATAGGGCTGACATGAAAAGTTTCACATTTCCTGTATTAGCTCAATACATACAAATAGGAGTTGATTTTAGTGAGCAAAACTGGCTGTGCTTTTGTTTTTCATTGTGGCTGTAGAAGACAAATGTTATTTTATTAAAGGAAAGCAAGTGTCTTCTTCAGTCATCACATGAGGAAGCACATATGTGGACTCACACACATACATACATACATACAATACATAATGATGAGATTTATATGCCACCAGATTTGAGCAAACATAGAGGTAGGGGAAAAAGAAAGACAGAGACAGAGATAGAGATGTAGACAGACAGAGACAGAGAGATAGAGAGAAAAATAGAGACAGAGAGCATAGTGTATACAGATGTAGCTTTGAATCCAGAAATATAGGGGTTCAAATTCCACTTTTGACACATAATGCTTCTTTTATCCTGGGAAAGTGGAATACCATCTAGAAAATCTCAGAAAGCCCTTTGAGACTATAAGTTACATAGAACATGCCATCCTGTATAGTGGGAGCTTCCTCCCTAGAGAGTTTCCTATATTAATGAAACCAAAGGTTTCCTGATCTGTATGCTTTGAAACTATAAGAATGCTGTATAAACCCTGATATAAAAACTAAATTTCAAAATAATAAACTATTTTATAAAGCAACTTAATATAAGAGAAATCACATAAGAAAAATCACAGAATGCTTGTGATACTATCTGTAAATTGAAATATACAAAATGACTACAGTAGCTGAACATTTCCTTCATAGATATTAAACTATGCAGCTTATCTTTTCCTGACTCATTTGTCCCACAAGTTTTTAATTTTATTCTCTTTTCTTGAATGAAACTTAGGGAAGAGGGTATCTTTTGGTAGATTTTATTCTTTGGAATTAGGATGTGCTCTTAAGAGTTTAACTGCTGCTCAGCTTACTAGCCACAGCTCATTTAAGTAATTTAACTTCACTTAATGAATTATTTAATGCACAGTGAACTAACTTCTATATGAAGCATGTGATATAAAATCATTTTTGAAACTCTCTGAAGGACTAAAAATTGTTCTCCTTTTGGTTTAGGTTCACTGAAAAGGGGAATTTTGAGCTCCTACTATGTTGGTGGAAAAGAGTGCTAGTGGTCAATAAGTTGAATTTCATGAAGTCAAATGAACCTTTATTGCTTGTCCAAATTCAATGAGCATTTTCAAGTTTGGAATCTCAAGAGCATACTTATGTGCTCATTTTTAATGATGAGTGTCCATAAATCTTAGGAAATGACATGTTCCTTGTCTAATGTTCATATTTACCAGGCTGAACCTCTAAAGCATAAGAGTAATTCATGTTGAAAGAAATTCAATCCAGAATAAAATTTTAAAAAAGGTAGATGAAAAGGAGTCATTTTGTAACATTGATAAGGTTGATAACACAGGGAAAAGATTCCATGGTCATTGGCATATTTCACAGCATTTGCTTTTTTCATTAAAATCTTCATGATTTTCCTTTTATTTCTGAAGGCACAATTCAGTTACTATTTTATGCACTGTGTATTCTGGGTATTGAAATAACAATAGTAGCCCTTCTTATTCCTGCTTTGTACTTTTAAACAGTTGAGTTTGAATGAAATGGACCTTATAAATAGTTGTAAACTGAATTCAGTTAGTGCAGTCTTGTATAAAACTATCTGACCAAAGTTAATTACAATTTGTGCTGAAGGAAAAATAAGACCTGATTTAATTGACCTCTAGAATCTCCACAAGTAAATAATAAACATTGCTAATCATTACTCAAGGGATTGTATAACTATGACTATGTATATAGTTATTGTTGGTTATACTTGCCTAGTCTTCAATATTTGGAAATCTTAGTTATCTAACCATTTGAGTCCTTTACTTCATAAAAAAAAAAATCAAAATAAAATCAAACTAGCCCTTGTCATTATTATTCTACCTATCATCCAAATATCCATCCATCCACCCATCTATCTATCTATCCATCACTCTAGCTTTCTATTCACTTATATACTTAAAAAATATATAATGCCACATGAATTTAATGCAGACAGGAGCTTTATAGATGTTGTTTTGTGAATTCACACATTGCAATTTAATGTATATCTATACACATTTATTTTTATGATAAGATCATTAATTCAGAGCTGAAAGAAACCTTTGATGCCCTCAAATTAGACTCAGTAAGTCAAGGGTGAGGTACTTGAGAGGGAGGACTTGCACCTAGATCGCAAGTGACAGAGGTGAAATTTGAACCCAATTTCTCTAATTCCAGTACTAAGACTCTTTCCAGTGTGTCACAGAAGAGATCCCTGGACTTCCCTGATTTTCACACCGGGGTAAACAAAGGATATGTCATTGCTAATTTGCATAATAGTAGCCATCTTATATGAGTCATAAAATAAGATTAGCTATTATGATGTACCTCATAAGTTGTTATCTGGACTCTACTTAAAACCCTCAAAGCAGGAAAACCTATTCCATCCAGAAGGAGACCATTTTACTGTTATGTGATTCTAATTCATGGAAAATTTCTGTCATATCAGGGCCAAATTAAATTCTTTGAAAATTCCACCCATTGCTCCTAGTTGCACCTTTTGCAGCCAAATGGAACAACTCTAATCCCTTATCCTCATGGTAATCCTTCAAATACTTGAAGATAGTTCTCATGTTCTAGTGGATAGAAAGTTATAGAGGCAAATAACGAAATAAACATAAAATTAAAAAAAATCATAATCTAAGAAGTTTTACCCCTGTGTATTACTTGTCTTGTCAAAAATTATAAAATGTCAGAGATGTCCTTATCCCAAATAGTGTCAAGATGTGCCTTGGACTTTGTCAACAGTGAACTCTAGTGAATGAAGTTTCTGACTGAGAATGATATTCAGGCCATTCTCAATGCTAAAACTTGGAAAAAAAGATTTTCTGAATGAAATGAGATACATGATCAGGAAATATTGATTTTCATATTAAACCAGCTCTCACTGCATCAACCTGAATGGCCACATTTGCTGTCTTAAAGGCACTGATGCATCTGTGGCTCAAGTAGATGCTCCTTGGAGGACTGAAAAACTACTTAAAAAACAAATTGATTCCAATGCACAGCTCTTAGGCATAGTTTTTTTTTTTTTTCTGAAAGAAGATGTAAAATGTGGTTTAACACTTTAGAATCTTTTCTTTGCAGTTGTACCTGCTGAAGTTGCAGATCCCTCAAAGACTTGAAAGTTAGCCCTATCTTAGCCTGCTTTTTTCAACCTAAAGTGATGTATGTGGTAGTAAATAGAATCCCAACAAGCCAGCGAGACATAAACAGCTTTTCTCTGGCCCATTTTTTTTATGTATTTAAACTGATACTATATTTGAAATCAAGTAGAATGAAACTCCTCAAAAGATACTTGGGAAGAAATTTATTTTCAGTGGTGGCTCCTTCCCTTCCTTCCCTACTCCTTTGCTATATTCTGAGAGGTTCATTTATTTTCTTTAATAGCACAGCATGAGTCAAAATGTTTATTATCAAATTTGTTGCTCTTCATTATCCAACTCAAACAGAACACATATGCATACATATATGCAGGTCTTATATTCACAACTTATCACCATCATTTGTCAATGTATGTTGTGTACTAAATAACGAATAAGAGGCCAGGAAGCCATTTTAAGATATAAATGATAATGATGAAAAGTAATTTTTTAACTGGAATGATCAAGTAAATTAAAATTCAAAGTCAAAAAAGCATGTTTCAGACTTGAATATAGAAAGAAATTTGATACATGATTAAATGTTGAGAGTCAAAGGTAAAACACTGTAAATGAGCAAAAGATGCTTTGATGCATCTTATTTTTCTAACAGGATGGTAATGGCTATCTTCACAAAATGGATCACATGAGTGTGTGTTTGTTTCTCATCTAAGGAATGATACTGAATAGAGCCTTCTTTGCATAAATTAGTGTAGTTTAACCTAAACATTATTTTAGACTATTGTACCTTTATAATATTTCTGTTATAAATATTCTTCTTAATGGCCAAGAAACTTGAATCCTGTTCCTTGTTTCAACTCTACTATCTTGTGCACTTGAAAAACTTCACATAAATTTAACAGGTACCATATACAGAACACTGATAGCTTCTGGTTATACAAAGATGCAGATAAAATAGTGGCTAAGTCCATGGAGTTTACATTCAGTTTTGAGTTTATAGCATAACATCTACATGGATAAGGAAATACAAGATTACTTGTGAAGAAATATTATACTAAGAAAATGAGGAAAGATGCATGAAAGAAGCAGCAACTGAGGAAATTTTTAAAGGAAATTTGTAAATCGAAAAAGGGGCATTCATGAGAGTCTAGTCCTGTTATGGAGTCTGTTTATGTGTGGGAGAGATGGATATAAGGTTATGAAAAACCCAAAAGATGAGTTTGGCTGGAATGTAGAGATAGCAAAATAAAAGTTAAAGAAAATAAAGCTGGAAATGAAAGTAGGGAAAAAACGTGTAGTACTTTTATATGTGGTGCTAGGATGTTTATTTTTTATCTTAGAAGAAAGAAGGATACGCCAAAGTTCTTTAAAGCTAGAAATGACGTTGTCACACCTGTATTTCAGAATATGAAATGGGTACCCGTGAGGCAGATGAATTGAACAGAGGATTAGTTAGCAGTACAGAAAAGAATTAGGATGCTCTTATAATAATTAATGGGACAGTTGATTGAGGGCCTGAACTACAGTAACATGCAAGTCATATGGAGCAAACTGAGATAATTAAATGTATGAGCTATATAACAAATACTAAAAATTTATATAATAATGTATTTTCAATACGGAGTACTTCTTTATTTTCCAGGCACATTTGTTTTATTTGATTTGGCATAAATTTCCAAGATTTTGACATATTTTTAATTTTTCATCATGAAATCTAACTTTTTAAACAATTTATATTAAATGTACCTTTGATAAGCAGTACATATTTCCTAATTACATACTTGAATTATATGCCTGAATTTTTCATTGTGATGTATATCTGGTGAGTTACCATCATTCAGTGTCATCTCCTGGATAGAGTTGTTTCTTGACTGTTCATGAAGCATGTCATAATGCAAAGAAAAGGTTTTATTATTTGATTTTGTTTTTCATCAATCTATAAGGAATTATCAAGTGTCTACTGAGTCCAAGATATTGCCCAAGTTACTTCATGCTCTCTCTCTCTTCCAGTCTATGTACACACCACCCACACACACAAGCACACGCATTCTTTGTAGTAGAATACATTCTTCAGGATTAGGACCATCTATTTCTGTTTTGTATATAGAAATTTCCTAGCACCTTACAAAGAGTAGACACCTAATAAATTCTTGTTGAATTATATCTACCTTCTGAAGTATTTCTTTCCTCCAACTGTAGGATTTGACTCATTAACATTACATGGAGAGTCATGAAAACCAGAGTTCTAAAAGTTATTTGGTGATAATTAAATAAATGAGATTGGCCTTGTAATCCTTTGCAGCTAGGTTTTAAGTTCTTTAGCAGATGTGGAGAAAGTGGACACTTGACTTAAAATATTGCTCTGATATTTGAAGATTCACTAATAATAAGCAAGATTTGCTTTTCATTTTTTGCTTCTTTAATTTTAAGAGGAGCTAATATAGAACAGGAAGAAATCACAGAATTCTCTACTGGCTTTATGGTATTAATAAATCTGACAAAGAATGCTCCAAATATGCCACTCAGCTTTGGAGATGGACTTTGAAATATTATCTCAAAAGTGTTTTAAAGTACTCAGAATATAAGTGAAAATTGTAGCAATTTATTATTATTATTATGACTATTTTTATTTACACTTTATTCTATTAGCAGATAATATATCATTTTAAAGAAAAATTTCTAATGAAAACTTAAATAAATAAGATTAAAATACATCAACCTTATCACTCAAAAAAGCACTATTTTATACATTTCTCAAGGACAAATTATGTCATAGATTATTTCTTTACATGAAAGAACCTCTTTTGATCATAAGTCAGTGGGGTCATAGAATCAAAGAAATTCATATATTTTGAACTAGAAAGGTCCTTTGAGGGTATACAATTCCATTCTCATACTTTACAGCTGTAGAAAATAAAAGCTGAAGTTCTAAAATGTGATATTCGTTTCCAAGTGTGATTAGGTATAACAAGAAGAACAAGGATCAAATCCAAGTGTAGACCCATTATATTTTCCCCTGCATCGTGCTTGATCCTAACAGAAACTGTGTTGGTATTTTACAAGTATATTTGAATTCAACCTGACTTGCATATCACAGGAAGGTGTCAGTCATAGTCAATCTCATTGTACAGAAATGTTATGTGAAAAAATATTCCAATTCATACAAACTAAAGTCTGGCTTCTAAAATAAAAGCAAAATTAAAAAAAAATAATTCATAAATTTGATCAATTTTCCTCTTTGCTTTAAATATCAGTTTCGCTTTTCAGTATATGAATATACCTCGAGTAAATGTTAATAATTTTCAAATTATTCCTTAGGTTGCCATTCACTTGTGCCATTTCCAATTAAAAACCCACTAATAATTGCTAATAAAGACTTTCCTCCCACAGAAAGGCTGATCAGTTTGCCCAAATCTCCATCTGGATAGTTGCATTTCTCACAACCTCTCTATGACTTTGGCTAAGTGATTGAATCCATCTCATTTTCAAATGATGAAAACACTAATGAAATGTCTTTAAATGATATGCTGGAAGAGTGTTAAGAGCTTTCGTCTTCTTTCATCATCATGACTGTTACTAAAGTGAGTGATCTGACTGACATGGGAGCCTGTGGTGGCAATTCTAGTGCATGTATTTAGTTTCATGTACAGTAATTATTTCTACTTAGAATCTGTACCATTGGACAGTGAGTACCTTTCATGTATGTCATCTAGCCTGACCTTAATTGGAAAAATGATGGATTGATGGAAAGATAGGAGGTAGAAAGAAATATAGAAAGATGAAAAACTGCAAATAAAAACAGCATTGCATAGATTAAAATATATGTTGCTACTTGTAAATGCCCCACGAGTCCAAGCAGCTTGAATGATGCTTATGTTCAGTTTACAGATTTATGACTTGTTCTTTCCAATATTCATGAACACAGAGAGTATTTGCCTAAGGCATGATACAGTGGCAAAGCATTGAAACTGACAATAATTACCTAACACCCTGAACAACATAATTACACAGCTTCGAGCATTTTGGGAATTGATTTAAAGATACATTTGCCAAACTTAAGTATATGCATATATATGTATAGAATCATATTTACTCCTATGAAACAGGCTCATTTGAAAATTGTAGAGCAGCAGAAGCCTCAGAACGAAGGAATGAAGGAGATTTCCAACTCGGGATGACCTGGAAGACCAAAGGGAAATGTCAGTCACACCAGACAGGGAGCAGAGTGAAACCCAGCCTTGACCATACAGCACTGAGAGGAGCAGAACAGGAGCAGGTCTCAGGGCAGAATCCTCAGCAGCAGAGGCAGTTTGCATATCCCTCAAGCCTGAGACAACAAAGACAACTTCAAAGGTCAGTGAGAGGGCCTTCTCAGCTGGGAGAGAAGGGAGCAGGGTCCCCCCTAATTCTGGCCCTAGGCAGTGGTGGCAGAGGCAAGAGCAGTAGCAGGCCTTAGTGACTGTGATGGCCATGGCAGGCAGCAGCCAGCTTCCTTTGTTGGAGCCCTTACCTTAAAGCCCCTGGGAGACATAAGCAACTGATGTGAAAGTCAACCCTGAGTGGCTGCCCTGCCCTCCTCTTAAAGCCCCTGGAAGAATTGAGTAGCTGATATTAATCTCACACTGAGTGATGACTTGGTCCTGGGAACCCCTCTCCCTAAAGCCCCTGGGGGAATTGCCCAGCTGAACTGAATCTCAGTCTTGAGCCCTGCCTAGGTAGAATTGCAGGCAGTTGTGGAGAGGGCATTCAATTACTCACAGATTCTGGGCAGAAAAGTTTATGGTTGCTTCCAGACCAGTGTGCAGGCTTCATTTTGCCACCTTAGAAGAACTGAGATCTTACAGGTTCCCAGAGTATACCCTACTCTTGTCAAAGGACACAAAAGTCAAATAACTGACTTGGAAAATGTCAAAAAAGGGAAAAAAATAAGACCATGGGGGTCACTTTCTTGATGAACAGGCATTTTCTCCCATGCTTTCAGATGGGGATGAACAATGCTAACAATCAGGATAAGACATAACAGTGAAGACTTCTGCATCCCAAACATCCAAAGAGCATACACAATGGTATCAGGTCATGGAAGAGCTCATAAAGGATTTTGAAAATCAAGTAAGATAGGTGGAGGAAAAATTGGGAAGAGAAATGAGAGCAATGTGAAAAAATCGTGAAAAACGAGTCAACAGCTTGCTAAAGGAGACCAAAAAATGCTGAATAACATAGCATCTTCAGCCAACTCAACTGGCAAAAGAGGTCCAAAGAGCCAATGAGGAGAAAAATACTTTAAAACCAGAATTAGACAAATGAAAAAGGAGGTTCAAAAGCCCACTGAAAAAAAAAACAGTTGTTTAAAAATTAGAATGGAAGAGATGGAAGCTAATGACTTTATGAGAAACTGAGAAACTACAAAACAAAATCCAAAGGATGAAAAAATGGAAGATGATGTGAAATATCTCATTGGAAAGACAAGTGCCCTGGAAAATAGATTCAGGAGACAAAATTTAAAAAAAAATATGGGACTACCTGAAAGCTATAAAAAAAAAAAAAAAAGAACCTAGACATCATCCTTCATGAAATTGTCAAGGAAACCTGCACTGATATTTTAGAAGGAGAGAGTAAAATATGTATTGAAAGAATCCACTGATCACTTCCTGAAAGAGATCCAAAAAGGGAAACTCCTAGGAATATTGGAGCCAAATACCAGAGTTCTCAAGTCAAGGAGAAAATATTTCAAGAAGCTAGAAAGAAAGAATTCTAGTATTGTGGAAATACAATCAGGATAATACATGATACAGCATCTTCTACATTAAAGGATGGAAGGACATGGAATATGATATTTCAGAAATCAAAGGAACTGGGATTAAAATCAGGGATCACCCACCCAGCAAAAGTGAATATAATACTTCAGGAGGAAAAAGTTCATGTGATGAAATAGTGAACTTTAAAGCATTCTTCATGGAAAGACCAGAGCTGATAAAATATTTGACTTTCAAACACAAGAATCAAGACAAGCATGAAAATGTAAACAGGAAAGAGAAATCAAAAAGAACTTACTAAAGTTGAACTGTTTACATTCCAACGTGGAAAGATAATACTTGTAACTCTTGAACTTTTCTAAGTATCTGGGGGGTTGGTGGGATTATAAACACAAACACATGCGCACACACACACACACACGTATAGTGTGAGAGAGATAGACAGAGATACAGAGACAGAGAGAGACAGAGAGACAGAGAGAGCACAGGATGAGTTGAATAGGAAGGGATCATATGTAAAAAAAATAAAATTGAATGTTGAGAGAGGAATATATTGGGAGAAGAAAGACAGAATTGTTATAGGGCAAATTACCTCTCATAAAAGAGGCAAGAAACAACTTTTTCAATGGAAGGGAAAAGGGAAGTGGAGGTGAGAGGGAAAAAGAAGCTTAGTCTCATCACCTTTGGCTCAAGGAAGAAATAACACATGTGCTTAATGTGGTATGAAAACCTATCTTACACTACAGGAAAACAGAGGAGAAGGGGATAAGTAGAGTTGGGGGGATGATGGCAGGGAGAGCAAATGGGAGGAGGGAACAATTAGGAGCAAACACTCTTGAGGAGGGACAAGATCAAAACATAGAATGGATAAAATGGGGCGGCAGGAGAGGATGGAGGGAAATATAGTTAGTCTTACACAGGATGAATATTATGGAAGTCACTTGCAAAACTACACATATATAGTCTATATTGAATTGTTTGCCTTCTCAATAGGGATGGGTGGAGAGGGAGGAAGGAAGAGATGTTGAAACTCAAAGTTTTAGGAACAAATGTTGGGAATTGTTTTTGCACACAACTGCTAAATAAGAAGTATAGGTAATGTGGTATAGAAATTTATCTTGCACTGCGGGGGCAAAAGAGAAGATGGGGATAAGAGAACGGAGGGGTGTTAGAAGGGAGGGCAGATTGGTGGAAAGGATAATTAGAATGCTTGGCATTTTGGAGTGGGGGAGAGGAGAGATGGGGAGAAATTTGGAACTCAAAATTTTGTGCAAATGAATGCTGAAAACTTATAATAAATAAATACATATAAATAAATGACTAAATATGTTGAATGAACAAATGAATGAAGAAAGAAAGAAAGATAGAAAGAAAGAAGGAAAGAAAGAAGAAAGAAAGAAAGATAGAAAGAAAGAAGGAAAGAAAGAAGGAAAGAAAGAAGGAAAGAAAGAAAGAAAGATAGAAAGAAAGAAGGAAAGAAGGAAGGAAAGAAAAAAGGAAAGAAAGAAAGAGGGAGACTGAAAGAATCAAATAAAAAAGAAAGGAAGGAAGGAAGAAAGAAAGAAAGAAAGAAAGAAAGAAAGAAAGAAAGAAAGAAAGAAAGAAAGAAAGAAAGAAAGAAAGAAAGAAAGAGAGAGAGAAAGAAGGAAGGAAAGAAAGAAGGAAAGGAAGAAAAAGAAAGGAAGAAAAAAGAAAGGAAGGAAGGAAGAAAAAGGCTCATTTTTATCAAATTCTTTCCAACTCTTACATATTGTTGTTTTTTTCCTTCTTGATTTTATTTGGGCACCCCTTGTAGTTTTACACATTGCTAAACAGGTCTTAAATAAAATGGAATGAAAGATCTTTGTTGATGGGAGGTTCCATGGGATTGGGAACCTCAATGGTTGATGAACCCTCAATGATGGGAGATTTAAATGTTTAATTCACTAAAAGAAGATTAGAATCATTCTTGAATAAAAACAACAACAACAAGAACAACAACAGTATCTATGATTTGATCCTAGATTCTTAGACTATGTAAAAGGATGCCCAAGACTCTTTGTCTTCTTTCCAACCATCTCCCCTCCTCATTTATTTTAGCCATTTATTCAGAACTTGATCTGTTTGCTATTCTCATACCACTTCTTTTAATTATCTGTATTTATAGATAATCTGTCACCACCATTTTTAGTTGCTTTCACTCTCTAATTTCTAGCCTTTGTCTGGTCTGAACGAATACTAATTTCACTGATATTGCTGAAAGTAGATATCTTTTATAATTACATCAGAGTCACATCTGTACATGGCCATATTATGCTCAATGGTACCCCATTTTTTCAGTACGTGTCTGTCATTGTTTAAATTCCTAGATAATTTTAAGAAAAGAAATAATTTGGGGCTGGTTCGCTAAAGAAATGTCTCTGCATATAAATCCTAATTACTTTTAAAAACTAAAACTGAAGCTTAACACATGAATGAATGTGCACACTGCAGAAGCGATACCAAGTCCTATGAAACATTGTTGCTACCTATGAAATGAATGCTGTAATGAGAGATAGAGGTTGTTTAGCAGTAACTTGTAACACTTCATGACCACTAAAGCTAAAATGTTTATTAAAAACAAACTGTAAATCGTGTGTATCTTGGTGACATCTTGACAAACTTTAACAGGTAAAAGGTTTGATATTAACATAGATAGATGCAGCTGCAATGTTAGGGTCTACTTTCTCCAAACAATCTGTGATTGCACTTAGAAATTTGAGGAAATCTTTTTAGTACTTATAAAGTTCTTTAATTGAGTTCTTGGACTTTTTTGTTTTTAATTTTTTTTCTCCTTTAATCACTGGAAGAACAACAAGTCAATCCTGCTTAGAAAATTCTGCAGTCTGACTGTAACTTCACAAATAATTTAAGTTGTCTGTAAGTTCTGAACAAAAAGAACTTTGGGATCCAGGACTCAGTAAAAACAGAATATATTTCATAAAAATTAGAGGTGCATTTATAGTGTCATGGTTGATCTCAAAGGCAAGGGCTGCATTTGAAGACTTCATTCATAGCATTTAGTTTAAAAAATATATATAATATGCAGGCATGTAATGAGATGGTGGATTCAGGACAAACAATGAAAGTATTTTTTTTCTTAAGTGATTAATGATAAATATAGGATTTTGTACTGCTTAAATATATATATATATATATATATATATATATATATATATATATATATATATATATATATATATGTCTTATGAGAGTTTTGTGTTTCTTTCGCTCCTTTTCCCCAGAGTGAGAAGAGGGAATAAGAGAAGCAGACACACACAATACTTACAGTACTTGTTTTTCTGTTCATAAAGTAAGTACAAGAAATCCAATCCATTTCTTGGGAAATCCAAAGAGATGTAAAACATCAATGTATTTACTGGGGAAAAAAATTCTTATGCACCCAAAATTATGTCATTTTCTCTTTTTATCTCTAATGCCAAGAACAATGCATTGTACAAAATCAACATTTTCAAAATTCTTGATGGATTGGAATCTTACTGCCTGAAATCTAAGATGTAATTGAGTAAAGAAAATTTAAGAATCAGTCAAGAATCCTTTATTAAATGCCTACTATGTGCTAGGAACTGTGCTAAACATTGGCAATATAAAAGAAAAAAGCAAAATTCTCTCTGCCATCAAGGAGTTTTTAATATAATGGGGAAACAATATGCAAACAAATACATACAAAGCAAACTCTATAGTGGATAAAGAGTAAATAAATAATGGAAATTAAATAGCACTGCAATTAAGAAGTATTAGGGAAGGATTTCTGTAGTAAGTAAGGTTTTAGATGCACTTAGAAGAATCCATGGAGAGAGCATTCTAGGCATGATGGACATCCAGGGAGTGTGTCCCAAAAGAAGAAATAGAGTGTCTTCTTCAGGGAATAGGCAGAGGTCCATTGTAACTACAACACAGAGTATATCTTGGAGCAGTAAGGACTAAGAAGACTATAACATTGGGAGGTACTATACTATGAAGAGTTCAAATACAAAATACAAAAATTCCTGGAGAGAATAGGAAGCTATGGAATTTAATTGAGTGGAGTGTGAAGTGACATGATTGGAACTGTGCTTTAGGAAAATCATTTTAATTGATAAATGAGGGATGAATTGGAGTGGGGGGAGACTTGAGGTAGATAGAAAGCCTGACCTGACAGCGATTCCAGTAATCCTGCTATTAAATGATAAGGGATTGTACTAGACTGGTGGCAGTGTCAGAGGATAGACGGTGGAATGTAGGAGAGATGTTGCAAAAGTGAATTGTAGAGCCTTTGCCACAGATTTGATATGGAAGATAGAGACATAGATAAGAGTCATCCAGAATGACCCCTAGGGATCTTGTGGGACTGAGAGGATGGTGATGCCTTCCCTAGTAGCATGAAAATGTACAGGACAGGGCTGTGTTATTTAAGGGTAAAGATAAAAAGTTCTCTTTTGGCGATACTGAGTTTAAGATGTCTACTGGACATCCAGTTCAACACTTCTGAAAAACAATTTGATATGCAAAAAAGGAGGGGAGGGGGCTGAGAAACTGGATCAGTACTGTTAGATTTGAGAATCTGTTTGAAACGGAAACTAAGTTCATAGTAGCTGACGAGATAGACAAGTGAAATAGTATTATAAAGAAAGAAAACAGAATCCAAGAAAGAACTGTCAGTGACACCTATAGTTAGAGGGAGTGATTTTCTATAGAATCTGGTGAAAGAGACAGTGAAGGCATTTTTAAATAGGCAGGAGGAGACCAAGAGAGATTGGTGTCTCAAAAGCCTAGAGAGAAAAGATCATCAAGGAGGAGAGAGTGATCAGTAGGGTGAAAGGCCATGGACTTTATAAAGGCTTAAGAGAGCAAGAGGCACCAATTATAGTCTTTCAGAGGAGTTTAGCTATGACATTTAGAGGAGGTATGAGATAATTGTTAATAGGGATAGAAGGTTCAACTAAGGTAATGAAAGACAATATTCACATTTTCCAGGAGAAATAGTGTTTATATATGAGATAATATTACCTTTTTTTTCTTTTTAATTTGTATTTCTTCCTTTTTTATTGACTTTCATAGTGCTTATTTTCAATATCCTGACATAATTGCTTCATAAAAATGCAAATATTCAAAAAGTTTAAAGGAGTTACTTTCTTGATTTCAATTTATTCTGAGATGGGATATATGTTAGATAGTGTAATAAGCATTTTTAAATCATTTTCTGTGTATTGGTCATTATGCTACATGTTAGGAATACATATAAAAATTAAATGAGAAAATCTTTACCATCAAGGAACTTTCATTCTAAAGAGTTGTTGTTGCTGTTGTTATTCGGTCTTCTCTATTTATGACCCCATCGAACATAGTACACAGTACCTTTCTTTCCTCTACTACCTCCCAAAGTCTGTCCAAATTCATGTTCCTTGCTTCCATGGCACTATCCGTTATCCCTTTCTCCTTTTGTCTTCTGTTTCTCCCCAAAATAAGTTATTTCCCAGTGATTTCTGGACAAAGAGAGAGGTGGAGGAGAGAAAGAGAGAGAATGGGATTCTAGAAGGAGAGGAAGAAAAAAAGGGAAAAATGTGGTGCCCAGGTTTCTAGGTAATAAGGCTAAATGTCAAAAATGATAGAAAAAATAAAACATACAAACAAGGGGAAGATACACAATTCTTGGAGAATGCCATTTAAAATGGAGAGATTAAAAAAACACCTTAACATTCCATTTGGAATAGTATTAGCTAGGCTTCTAGTCCAGTTTTACTTACTATCTGTGTGGCCCTGGACAAGTCATATTATATTCCTAGGCCATGCTTTCCTCAGTCAACTGATGGGGTACATTATTAATGTATTTTTGGCTTTTTGGAGATCTTTTCCATCCATTAATAGGTCCATGTGACCTGCTTCAATCACATGGAAGTCTAAGTCACAGGTGGTGGGAGGAGCTTGCAGAATATGTGGAGCAAGAAGGGTGAAACAGGAAGATGTGGAGCTGGAGCAGAGCTGGGAGGAAGTTGGTCAGACTAGTCACAGCTGGGAAGGACAGAGGAAGCAGGCAGCTAACTGTGAGTGAGAGAAGGGCATTTTGCTTAGGGGAGTCTATTTGTGGGAAGGCCTGATAATGTGCATAGATTTCTTGGTTGATACGATGGATTTAGCTTTCTGTTGTTGAGATTTATCTGTCTAGAGGCTGAATAAATGTTTTTCTTCTGTCTTCTATGTGAAGAGTCTGTTATACTTTGTGATTCAGAACTATGTCAACATATTCACAGTCATTGTTATTGTTGTGAATATTGCCTTGGTGATACATTTGCATCATGAACAGGATTGCAGAGTATAAAAACTCTATTTGAGGGAAGAAGGGCTTTAGAGGAATAAAAAAATAACCCAGGATGAGAAGATTTACCTTATTCCTCCCTAGCAAGGGAATAGGCTAAAAGCACTGAATCTGTGAAAACTGGGAAGTGAAATTATGAGTGGGAAAACCAAGAGATTTGGAAAGATGTTTGGAAGGAATACCAATAAAACCAGGTAAACAAGTGGCAGAATTGTATAGGAGTGGTTGGATTTTATTAACATATTGTAGTATTATGTGTAAAAGCAGAGATGAACTGCTGAAGGAAAAATTCAGATGGAGAAAGTGTTAGCTAGTTTGCATGGGAATTCTTGGTGTTCAGGCTGTCCTTTAAAAAAGCAAGCTGAAGAGTTTGAGGGGAAGAGAAGGCTGTCCACTCAGGTCAGGGGAAGAAGTAAAAGGCTGGCAAAATAAGTGTGCATGCAAATTTTGTACAGACACGGCCTAGTTGCCATGGTGACAATTGCCAGGAGAGTGCATGGGAGGAAAATGTAACAAAATCACAGTCGAAAAATGGAACCCTAGTAGAGAGGAAGGTTTCTCAGGCAGAAGGTCTCCCCATACTAGGACAAAAACAGGAGGTGGAAAGGGCAATCCAGTATTTAGGGAGATGATTGAGGATTTTCCTCAGCAAGAGCTCACAAATATTATGAGTCCGCTCACCCAAAGGATGGGAGAATAGTTAATATCTTGGATGGTAAGATTCATTGATGAAGGGAACAGAAGTATCAATGATATGGAGTGCTTGAAATTAATTGGCATTAGTCAGAATCCTTGTTCTGCTTTTAGAGATTACAATATACGAGGAGGACAATATGACTAATTTTTACCTTTGATTGAAGAACGATGTAGTAAGCAGTATCCTACTGACTTTCTGTGGCCTAGTAGAGATAGACCATGGTATTCACTTAGAGACTGATGAAGTTAAAAGAAGAGGTAATAAAGACTGCCATAATGTAAAAAATGCAAATGATTACTGTGATAGCCCCTTAGCAGTTTCCCATAGGAATATAATAGTGAAGATGACTCCTCCTACTTACAAGCACCTAATATTGTGGAAACAGGCCATTATTTTTTGGAGGTGCTGGACAAGATTTCACAGTTTTTAGTGGCTTAGGAGACTGGGGAAAAAGATAAACTTCCTCTAGAGAAAAGAGTAAATAGGTGTTTCAAAGCCAGAATAAATTGACAAGGAAACAATTGTTTACTGCTCTATTGAGAACAGTGAGAGATTTGGGAAAAATAGATGCTATTCCAACTAATGAACTATACAGAATGAACTGAGAAAAGGGACTTGATACTAGATGGAATAGAGAAGTAAGGACTGCTCCTACAGATCTTCATGAACTCTTTTAATCAAGTTTGCCATACCTTCAATGAGAATAGGAAATTGTCCAAGACCCAGCTAAGATTTAAAAAAAAAAAGTACACCTTAAGTTAGAATGATGATCCAAAATCTGCAAATGAAGGAAGAACAAACACCTATAAATATGGCTATGATAGTGAATTCATGGGCCCCAGAATCATTACTGACCCTATATGTACCTGCTTCTGGTTATTATGTCCTTGAGTTTTTTGGGGTTTTTTTTTGGCTTTTTGTCTGTTCACCTTGTTTATCAAATGTGTTTCCTTCAGGTTTAGTACACTCCACCTTAACTCCAGATGCCTGATAGCTTAAGTACGATGTTACCTCCTGTCCATGACTGTGATGTGTCAACCCTGGACCTGGTTGGTGTTGAACAAACTCTGGATGCCAGGTAAAGAATTGATCTCTGGAATGAGACCTCTTGAGGAAGGGGCAGCTCTACATCCAATTTCATTTAGATGTAGCTAAGGAAGAAGAGACTTTTGCCTCTTACTCCAAGATTTTTGACCACATTTGTTCAAGGCATTAATGACTGGATGCTTGTGCTCAAGCTCCAACCTGAGGTATTATTTTATTTGCCTATTACCTCTATTAGGTTGTTATGAAGTTTCTTGATACCAGTTGCCCCATTGATCTACATAATGTGTAAGAAAGTTCTTGGGGCCAAATGTATTGTTAATGTATTTTTTCCTTAATTTGAAAATCTTTCCTATCCATTAATAAACCCATGTGACCTACTTAAATCACATGGAGGCCTAAGTCACACATGGTGGGAGGAGATTGTGAAGAGGTGGAACAGGAGTGGTGGAACAGGAAGAGGTGGAGCTGGAGCAGAGCTGAGGGGAAGTTACTCAGACTACTCAGACAGTTAGAGCTAGGAAGGAGAGAGGAAATAGGCAGCTGGCTGTGGCTCCTTTCAGAGAACGGAATTTTGCTTAGGGGAGCCTGTTTGTGGGAAGACCTGATAATGTGTATAGATTTCTTGGTTACTATGATAGATTTGACTTTCTGCTGTTGGGATTTAGCTTTCTGGTGGTGTCTGAATAAATGTTTTTGTTCTGCCTTCTATATTATATATATATATATATATATATATATATATATATATATATAATACCACAAAATTATGGATATTAATGCTATCACTATAGTGATAAGAAGCATTGACACAAATGGCAGCACTAGTTATAAGAGACACATAAAAGACCATCTGGTGTTCTTTATGTTTAAAATAATGTTAACAGTAAAAACTGTACAGAGAAATGGAACATTTCTCTATTTTAATGTTCATTAATGATAGCTAGCATTTATGTGATATTTCAGGGTTTGCAAAGCATTTTGCCAATATTGTTTTGTTTGATCCTCATAACTACTCTGGAAACTACTTTTGGATCATTTCGGCAGATGAGGAAACTAAGGCAGAGAGATTAAGTGATTTTTTCCAGGATCAAAAAGGAACAGGAGTTTTAGATCTTATTTACATTCAAGTCTTCCTGAATCCAGGTATAGCACCCAGTTTCAATGGCACCTAGATGCATAAAGGAAGCCACAAATTAAATATATTGCATTCACTTGAAGGGGTTTTTAATTTTCCAATGGAAAAACAAGAAAACCTTGAGCTTACTTCATGTCTTTTCTATTTCTTACTTGTCTTTTTTCTCTTTGACTTCAGGGGGATTTGTCATGGTGGAAGCATAAGGACCAATGATGGTGGCATGGCGATTTCTTGTGAGTAGCAATCGCATTGGCATGACCCTGTCATTCACTCCTTTTGGCAGGTGTACAAGCTTGTTGATTAGATTAACTTTGGTTGCAAAACCCATGCCACCTCTCCTTCACTATGCCTATTTCAGAAAAAGGTGTCTCTAGCTCCAACTTCAATAAGTTGCCCTTCATTTGCCAGCCTTCTTTCCCTCAGAGCTGCTATTTGGATGCAATGTCTGTTGAGTTCTCTTGCAACAAGATGTCATTCTTCTTTCGGGACTACTGAATTTTGTGTTGTCTATTTGTGTGTGCATGTTCCATGTGCCAACGGTGAGTGGGATCATCTTTGCAGATACTTTAGTACATTTTGTGCATTTTTTTTTTTTTTGTATCTTAACCACATAGTGGATTTAAGAGAGGCAGAGTTGCACAAAGTCGTCAGTCTCACTCTCTTTACCAGAGTCATCATAGTCCAGGGGTAGGACAGAGTCAAATGACTAGTGATGGCTCAGGCTGCAGTGGATGACCCTTGGCGTCTTTGGTGTCTAAACAAGCTCTAAGTGCTCCACATCACCTGATTCACTTGCTTTCATGGCTATTGGAACAAATTGTTCTCATCCAATTATCCCACCCAGAATAAGTCTTCACATTCTTGGGTTAGACATCCCTTAACTTACCAACTCATACAACAGCTGACTGAATTTTTACAGGTTATTATGGCAAGAGGAAGTTATCCCCCAGGAGTTTAAGGATGCCTGCATTGTCCATCTCTATAAGGGTGAAAGGAATAGATTGTCCTGCTACAATCACAGGGGGATCTCTCTCTCTTAGTCATGCTGGCAAAATTCTTTCCAGAGTCCACCTAATAGACAGATCCTTCACCTGGAAGATGGTCATATACGTAAGAGTTAGTGTGGTTTCAGAAAGAACCAAGGAACAGTCAATATGGTATTTATTACCCGGCAATGTCAGGAGAAATGCTAGGAACAGAACAGAGGTCTGTACCCAACATTTATAGATCTGACCAAGGCCTTTGACACTGTTAGTCATGAGGGCTTATGGAAATTTATATCAAAATTTGGTTGCCTGGAGAAGTTTATCAATATTGTATGTCAATTTCATGATGGCATGTTTGGTTGGGTTCTGAATAATGGACAATGCTCTCGGGACTTGCCAGTCACTAATGTAGTGAAACAGGGCTTTGTGTTTGCTCCCATGCTTTGTAGCATGATGTCTTCAGGCAAGTTGACAAATGTTTTCAGAGGACGAACATAGCGTCAAGGTCAACTACCATACTGATGGCCCGTTTTTCAATTTGGAAAGGCTACAAGTCAAGACTAAAGTGGAGGGAGTGTTTGTGTATAATTTTCTGTTTGCACATAATTGTACATATAATTGTAAAGCCTCTGAAGCTGAGATGCAACAAAGTGTGGATCAATTCTCTGCTGACTGCTAATTCTGCTTTAATGGTCAACACCAAGAAAACACAGGTTCTCCGTCAGCCACCACCACACCATCTATACATGAAACTGTTGATTACAACAAATGGAGAAGTTTTGAATGCTGTGGATAAGTTCATTTACCTTGGTGGTGTACTTTCCAGGGATGTACACATTGAAAATGAGGTTGATGGACACACTGTCATAGCTAGCTCAGTGTTTGGGGGAGAAAAAGTTTGGGAGAGAAGAGGTATTAGACTGGCTACCAAACTGAAGGCTTACAAAGCCATTGTGCTGACCTCATTGTTATATGCTTGTGAAACATGTACTTTCTGCCAGTGCCATTCCAGGAAACTGAATCACTTCCATCTGAACTGTCTTGGGAAGATTCTGAGGATCACCTGGCAGGATAAAGTACTAGACACTGAAGTCATTGCTCAAGCTGAACTGCTAAGTATTCCAACTACGCTTCAGAGAGCACAACTCGGATGGGCTGGCCATATTGTTCTAATGCAAAATGTATGCTTGCCAAGATGGCTAAATTATGGAGATCTCACATGGGGCAGGTGATCACATGGTGGCCAGAAGAAGTGATGCAAGGACACTTATCAAGGTCTCTCTCAAGAACTTTGGATTTTGCAAAATGGGAGACATTGCAACAGGACCACTCAGCATGGTGTGCCCACATCACAAAGCGTGCTGTGCTTCTTCAGCAAAGCAGAATTGAGACAAAGTAAACACAGGATGCACAAATTTGGGATATCCACCCGAAATATTTACACAGATTCTGTGCTTAACCTGTGGTAAAACATTCCTAGCTCATATTGATCTGATCAGCCACAGTTGGACACAGTGAAATTTCACTTTTTCGTGGTGATGTCATTTTGGTTCTCTTCAAAGATGGACAACAACCAACGTTTTCTATCTACACCAGATTCAGAAGTTCTATATTCTAAATTCTTTTTTGATTACAAACCAGGCAAGAATATATGTTTTATTAATCCAGTGAAGTAATAACCAACTCTTGCTTTGAAAAAAAATCTCATTTGAAAATACTATGCATTGAATTCAATTAAGATGACAAAGCAGATGCATATGGAAGTTTAAAAAAAATGCCTATTGTCATAAAATTGATAAATATCAGACATTAGATTCGCATCCCCATCTCTCATGAGCTGTGGTCAAGAACACTCTGAAGTTGATTACTACACTTTATTCTATGCCCCATAGATTGTTTAGATCATCAGGGTTTTTAATGTGTTAAACAGACTGTCTTTCACCAGATTGAAAAATCCTCATGATTGGTTATTCTTGTAGTAGCTATGTTTTCAAAAAATGATTTAATGTTCACAAAAGTACTTTAGAACAAGTGTTCATTATTTTGTGTTATTTCATATTTTCCCAATTGCATTTAAAAACAATTTTACCTACATTAATTAAAATTTTGAGTTTTAAATCACCTCTCTTTCTCTCTAGTCTCCTCTCTCATTGAAAAGGTAATCAATTTGATATAGGTAATATATGTTCAGCCATGTAAAATATATTTCCATATTAGTCATGTTGTGTGGGAAAAAATGATAAAAAATTAGATAAAGTTAAAAAAACGTATATTCTAATCTGGATTCAGACTCCATAGTGCTTCGCATTTTTTCATCATAATATTTTGGAAATCTGTTAGATTGTTGTATTGCTGACAATACCTAGGTTTTCACAGATGACCATCCTTGTAATATTGCTACTATTATGTAGAAGATTCTCTAGTTTTATTTACTTCATTTTGCATCAACTCATTTTACTGCGTAGGTATTTCTGCAAGCATCGTGCTCATCATATCTTCTCACACAATAGTATTCCATCATAATCATATGCCACAGCTTGTTTAGCTGTTCTTCAATTGATGATTTACATTTCCTCAATTTCCAATCCTTTCTCACCTCAAAAAGGTGTGGTAGAAATATTCTGTACATATGGTTCATTTTCCTTTGTTATTGCTTTTGTTTGGGATACAGAACTTATATTGGTATTTCTGGGTCAAGGAACAAGCATAAAATAGTCTTTTAGACATATTTTCAAATTGGGTTCCAGTATGGTTAGACTAATTTACAACTCCACATACAATGCATCAGTGTTTCAATTTTTCACACATCCTCTCCAATATTTGTCATTTTCTTTTTTTGTCATATTGGCCAAGATGATAGATTTGAGGTGGTACCACAGGATTGTTTTAATTTGCTTTTCTTTAATCATTTGTGATTTAGGGGATTTGTTTTGTAATTTACTTATCATATATATATATATATATATATATATATATATATATATATATATATATATATATAAAACTTATTTGTTTTTATTTTTACTTATTTATTTGCTGTTTAGAGATTTTGTTTTATATGACTACAGATTGGTTCATCCTAAAACTGCCTATTCATGTACTTTGACTGTTTATCAGTTTGGAAATAATTTGCTTTCTTGTAAATTAGACTTAGTATTTTTGTTAAAAAAATATGCTAGAAATGAGGTCTTTATCAAAGAAATTTGATGTACTTTTTTTCTTCAGTTTTCTATTTGTACCTTTCCATTGTCATAATCTTTCTTGACATTGTTTACTAATTTTCCCAAACTACTTCTTGGTATTTAACGTTATTTTAATTCTGGGCTGTACTTTTGGGATAGAGTGGGCACTGTCCAAAGATTCAATTTTGTTATGCTTTTCTGGAGAAGGGGATTTGCAGCTTTTCCATACTTCCAAGGTAGTATCATATAAGAAGAGGTATAGTCACTTTCTATCCCATACTCTAATCTGAAAGTGACAAGAGCCCTTTTCTACCCTGGAAATGCATGTAATGTCCCCACTCTTACTAATCTTCCTCCTTGTTCAGACACTGCAACCCAAAAGTGTGGATGGGAAATGCAACAAATTTCTGCTCTCAGTGGTGGCAAAGGACTTCTCTTTGATGGGGAGATACTTTAAATACTTATTTTACCTTCTGGTTCCAGAGTATGAGGGCACTTTTTCTTGATAATTTCATAAAGAATGATGTCTAGGCTCTTTTATTGATCATGGCTTTCAGGTAGTCCCTTAATTTTTAGATTGTCTCTCCAGAATCAATTTCCAGGTCAGTTGTTTTTCCAATGAGATATTTCACATTATCTTCTATTTTTCATTCTTTTAGTTTTGTTTTGTAGTTTCTTGGTTTCTCATAAAGTCATTAACTTCCATCTGTTCCATTCCAATTTTTAAAGAACTATTTTATTCAGTGAGTTTTTGAATCTCCTTTTCCATTTGGCTAATTCTGGGGCCTCTTTTGCCATTTGAGTTAGTCTACTCTTTAAGGTGTTAATTTCTTCAGAATTTTTGGGTCTCCTGTAGCAAGCTGTTGGCTTAGTCTTCATTATTTTCTTACATTGCTCTCATTTCTCTTCCCAATTTTTCCTCCACCTCTCTTACTTGATTTTCAAAATTCTTTTTGAGCTCTTCCATGGCCTGAGACAATTACATATTTATTTTGTGGGTTTTGAGTGCAGAAAGCTTGAATTTTACTTCTTCTTCTGAAAATCTAAATCATTGCTCCTCATCTGAAAGTGTGAAAGACAACATCTGCTTACCAAGAAAGTAACCTTCTATTGTCTTGTCCTTTATCCTTTGGGGGAATTTTTCCAGCCAGTTACTCTACTTTTGAGTTCTTTGTCAGGGCTGAGCTCAGGCCTGAGATTTAGATCAGCTGCTCAATTCCCCCAGGGCCTCTAGGCAGAGGTCTTCAAAAATGGAAGGTGCCACTGCAATGGCTGCCAGGGATTGACACTGCACTCCCTTTTCCTGGGTAAGGGAGCCTTTTCACTGGCCTTTGAAGATGTCTCTGGCATTTGTGGGCTGATCAGTCTGGGAACTGCTCCAGCCAGTGGCTCTCTGAAGTCTGCTCAACGTCCTTTCCCTGCTACGTTGGGTTGCACTCCATATTTTCTGATATTTGGATAGTTGAATGGATTACACACACACACACACACACACACACACACACACACACACACACACTCTTTCCAGGAGAGAGAGAGAGAGAGAGAGAGAGAGAGAGAGAGAGAGAGAGAGAGAGAGAGAGAGAGAGAGAGAGAGAATGAGTTCACACAGTGAATTGAATGAGAAGGGATGATATCTAAAAAATAAAATTAAGGGTGAGAGAGGAATATATTGGGAGGAGAAAGGGAGAAATGGAATGGGGAAAATTGTCATAAAAGAGGCAAGAATAAGCTTATTCAATGGAGGAGAAAAGGGAGGAGGTGAGAGCGAAAAAGCGAAGCTTACTCTCTTCACCTTTGGCTTAAGGAGGGAATAACTCAATTTGTTATGAAAATCCATTGCACTACTGGAAATTAGGGGAGAATGAGACAAATAGGGTGAGGGGGATGACTTAAAAGAGGTCAAATGGGAGAATGGAATAATTAGAAGTAAACACTTATGGCAAGGGACAAGGTCCGATAACAGAATGGAAAAAAATGAGGAGCATGATAGGATGGAGGGAAATACAATTAGTCTTACACAACATGACTATTATGGAAGTCTTTTGCAAAACTACGCATATATAGCCTGTTTTAAATTGCTTACATTCTCAGTGGGGATGAGTGGGGAGGAAGGAAGGGAAGGAAGTTAGAATTCAAAGTATTAGGAATGTATGTTGAGAAAAGTTTTTGCATTAAACTCGAAATAAAAAATACAGATAATGGGGTATAGAAACCTATTTTGCCCTACAAGAAAAGAGAAAAGAAGATAAGGGAAGGGAGGGGTGTGATAGAAGGCAGGGCATATTGAAGGACAGTGTAATCAGAATTCAAAGTGTTATGAGGTGGGGAGAGGAGAAGATGGGGAGAAAATTTGTAACTCAAAATTTTGTGGAAATGAATGTTGAAACTAAAACTAAAAAGAAATGATAAACTTTTAAAAACTAAGTTGAAAATAGTTTAACCTTTTCCTTTTGTTGATTTTGAATTTTAAGAATTCATTTAAGGAGCTATTTTAATGTAGTTTGGAGGGAAATTTGGGACAACTCAGACAGGTCCCTGCCTTTATTCCACCCTCTTGATTCTTCTGCTCATGTTCATTGTTTTAGTAGAAATGAGTAATTAGTTGAGAAAAAATTGATTTATTTTGATGAAATTTAAAGGCCTTTCTAAAGTGATTACATTTTTCCCCTATATGATCAAATAGTAGCATAGCTCTTTACCGAATTTCGATAAACATTTACATATATAGTGTTAAATATAGTCATAGCCATGTGTCTTTTGAGACAGCAGAACTGAATGCATACGCCAGATAGTACGTTTCTGTTATCCTTTACCAAAAGTTTAGAAAGTAGTTGAAATACTGAGGAGCATATATTCAGTTGGTAGGGACTATTTAGCCCATGGAATAGCACTTAATTCTGCAGAAAAGCAAAAAGAAACAGTTTTGAAAAAGTGAGAAAGCATTCAATACAACATCGTTCATACACTATATTATTACAAAGCAATACAATCCATTTTGGGAACAGTTTTTAATTAGATAATCTGTTTTGTTGTGGCAGAATTTGCCTTCCCTTAAGTTCTAAAACTAGTTATGTCATCCTAGTTATGTCTCTTGAAAATATATATCAGTGGATGAATATGCTATATTAGAAGGAATATCATACTTGCAGTTAGAGAGTGTGCATTCAAGCCCCAAGTATGCTATTTATTCACTGTAAACTCTGAGCCAGAGAGTGCACTGCTCCAACCCTCTTTCCTTATTTAAGAAAAAGAAGATTCATATTTTTTTATATTCTCTATTTGTGTATGGTTATTTTTTGTTTGTTTTGTTTTTGACTGGATTGAGAACAAGAACACTAGGTCCTAATCATGTTTCTGCCACTGTCTCTTCATGCTTCATTTTTGAGTTGCTTCATCTGTAAAATAATGGAATTGGATTTTATGATTCTAAGAGTGCCTTCTGACTCTAAGCAATCTATGATCAAACACAAAATGTATGCATATGGATTAACAAAGTTTAGAAGGGAATTTGAAATAATGTCAAAAATTTATTTAATTTTCATGAGATTTTTTGAAATAATATTACTTGAATTATTGATTTAAAAATAGTTTTACATTTATTTTGATGAAACCTCATCTTTGTTTGACTTACTGATTTGGTTTAGTCTCTTGAGAAATTTTGGATTCTCATTTTCGGGGATCAGATTTGACCATAATGCTGTAGTGTTTTGATTATTCTACAGAAGACAAAAAAAATTGAAATGAAAGCTACTGTACTTAAAGAACATTGTTATAAGATATTGATATCATAAATTACTGAATGTTGAGCTAGATGGAATTCTGGAAATTGAGTAATCTTACTTTTCCAAGTGAAGACATCTGGGGCTCAGGGACGATAGTTGACTGGAAAAAGTTTGTATCATTAGTTACAAATAGAATTAAACTTAAAAATTTGCATTTCCTGACTCAATCTAGTAAACACTGTCAAGAGACCAAGAGGCAGTATGGACTCCACAAGCTAGCAAATTAAGCCAGTCAAGTTCTTCAGTGTAGCTTACAGAGCTAAAAATGGTTCTGCATTCTAAATTTTTTAAATAAAACTTTATTTTAAAAATGTTAAATCATTCTTAACTTTTCTGGTCATGTGAAAAATAGTTGCTGGGCTAAATTTGACCCACAGTCATATTTCACTAATCTCTAGAATCAAAAGGAGAGGAGGAAATAAACATTTGTATAATCTCCACTATGTACCAGGCACTGGCCTAAATACTTAATAGCAACTCTGTTATTTTTCTTTTTTGCAGTTAGGGAAACTGAGGCAAAGAAATTAAGTGACTTATCCAGAATAACACAAGTAGTGATTTCTGAGGTTGGATTTGAACTCAGGTCTTCCTGAATGAAGATCAAGCCCTCCATCCATTCAACTTGAAGCCAGGAAAACCTAGGTTCAAGTTTTACCTTTTCTGCATTCAGGCTGTATAACCTAATATCAGAGCTCTAGACATCAGTCAATTCTGGGAGTTTAAGTTGCAGGGAATTTTCATACCTGCATTGGAATAGGGAATTTCCTCATCTGGGAGTTCCCTATAGCAAAAAACAAGAAAAAAATAAACAATTTTTTTTAATTATGTCAGTTCAGTGTTGAAGCTGCCAGATCCTGTGTTATCCTGATTGTATTTCCACAATACTCAAATTGTTTCTTTCTAGGTGCTTACAGTATTTTCTCCTTGATCTGGGAACTTTTAAACTTGGCCACAATATTCCTAGGAGTTTGTCTCTTCATTTCTCTTTCAGGAGGTGATCGGTGTATTCTTTCAATATTTATTTTGCCCTCTGGTTCTAGAATATCAGAGCAATAAAGGTCAGTGAAAGTATCTTTCTGGCTGGCAGAGAAGGGAGCAGTGTGTCCCCATAACTCAGGCCTCCTCACGTGGCAGCAGTGGAGACAGCAGTGGACAGAAGCTCTTAAAGCAGGCAGTAGTGTGCATCCATTGTTGAAGGTTTCATTGTAAAGCCCCTCAGGGATCTGAGCCCTGTGTTATGACCCTACCCCTATCTAAGCAGCTGATTTTAATCTCACATTGAATAGAGGCCCTGCCCCCCTTAAAGACCCTGAGACTTTGGAGCAGTGCATCTGAATCTCAGTTCCCATTGCTGGCTTGGTGGAACTGGAGTTGAGGTGGTTGTGGAAAGGAAACTCAGAATTCAAGTAACTGGCTAGGAAAATGCCCAAAAAGGGGAAAAAAAATAACACCATAGAAGGCTATTTTCTTGGGGAGCAGATGTCTCCCTCCATCTTTTCAGATGAGGAAGAACAAGGCACACTGTCAGAGGAAGTCAAGGTCTCTGTCTCCAGGGCCTCCAAAGGGAACTTAAATTAGGCTAAGGCAATAGAAGAGCTTAAAAAAACAAGTTAGCAGCTTACTGAAGAAGAACCAAAAAATGCTGATGAAAATAATAGCTTTAAAAAGAGGGTAACTCAATTGGAAAAAGAGATCCCCCCCAAAAAAAAACAATGAAGAGAAGGAGGTTTTAAAAAGCAAAATTAGACAAATGGAGGAGAAAGTATAAAAGCTCACTGAACAAAATAATTCATTGAAAGACGGAATTGAGTTCAAGGAAATGAATGACTATGAGATAAACCAAGCAGCTGGTAAACAAAACCAAAAGTTTGAAAAAATAGAAGATATTGTGAAGCATCTCATTGGAAAAAACAATTGACCTGGAGTATAGATCCAGGAGAAACAATTTAAAAATTATGGGACTACCTAAAAGCCATGATCAAAAAAAGAGCCTACACATTACCTTCCATGAAATTATCAAGGGGGGCGGAGCCAAGATGGCGGAGTAGAAGGACGTACATTTACGAGCTCCGAGCCCACAACCCATGGAATTGAGGTAAAAGGAGATCCCCATAAATTCTGAATCTCTGCAGGGGGTGCATAAACATAGGGGAAGAGATTTCCGTTCCACTGAACCCTGGAAAGCCGTCCCCGGGGCCCATCGCACTCCGGAAAGTGGACCCCACCCCCACCCCTGGCCGCGACCCAGAGAAGCTGACCCGAGCAGACTTCAGAGAGGAAAGCTCCGGGGGAAGCTCCGGCAGCCGGGAAAGTCCCTCCGCTCACAGAAGCTACAGGTCAGTGAAAAAGAAAGCCGGGCTCAAGGAGAGGGGAAGCGGGGCGTCTCCGTGACTCGGGCCCCCTCGGGAGGAAGCGGCGGCAGCAGAGACGGGGCAGGAAGCGGCAGAGGCAGAGGCGTGGGCGGGCGGCTGAGGCAGCAGCGGCCCGGGACTCAGCAATCCCCCAGCAGCAGGTAGGATCTTCAATACTGAAGGTCTTTCCAACCTGAGGGAGCCGAGCGGAGGAGACGGCCCTACCCCACCCTGCTCTACTGCTGAACGCCTCTGAATAAAACCCCCAAGGGAGCTTAGCACAGCAGGCGGGGCCCCCCACCCCTCCCCCACCCGCTCCATTCCTGAAAGTCTCTGCAGAAAGCCCCTGAGAGCCCAAGCTTAGGAGACGGCCCTGCCCCCACCCCTGAGCCAGAACTAAAGCTTGCCGTGGGAAAGCGCATTTGAATCTCAGAGACCAAGCACTAGCTGGGCGGATCCAGGCGGAGGTGGAAAGGAATCTCAGAAGTCAAGTAACTGGCTGGGAAAATGCCTAGAAAGGGGAAGAAAAATAAGACTTTAGAGAGTTTTTTCCAACAAATGCAAATGATCCCGACCTTCGGATCTGATGGGGAGGATGAGAACGTATTTTTCCCATCAGGGAAAGATGTGGAGGGCGGGGCCTCAGTACCCCAGACACCCCAGGGGGGTGTTGGGTGGGCTCAGGCCTTGGAAGAGCTTAAAAAGGATTTTGAAAAGCAAGTTAGACAGGTGGAGGAAAGACTGGGAAGAGAAATGACAAAGATGCAAGAAGAGTATGAAAAAAAGGTCAATATCTTGGTAAAGGAGACCCAAAAAAATGCTGAGGAAATTAACACCTTGAAAAATAGGCTCACTCAATTGGCAAAAGAGGTTCAAAAAGCCAATGAGGAGAAGAATGCATTCAAAAGCAGAATGAGCCAAATGGAAAAAGAGGCTCAAAAGCTCACTGAATTTAATAGTTCTCTCAAAATTAGAATGGAACAGATGGAGTCTAATGACTTTATGAGAAACCAAGAAATCACCAAACAAAACCAAAAGAACGATAAAATGGAAGAGAATGTGAAATATCTCATGGGAAAAACAACTGACCTGGAAAATAGATCAAGGAGAGACAACTTAAAAATTATGGGACTACCTGAAAGCCATGATCAAAAAAAGAGCCTAGACATCGTCTTGCATGAAATTATCAAGGAAAACTGCCCTGACATTCTAGGACCAGAGGGCAAAATAAGTATTGAAAGAATCCATCGATCACCACCTGAAAGAGATCCAAAAAGAGAAACTCCTAGGAACATTGTGGCCAAATTCCAGAACTCCCAGCTCAAGGAAAAAATCTCGCAAGCAGCCAGAAAGAAACAATTCCAGTACTGTGGAAATACAATCAGGATAACCCAAGATCTAGCAGCTTCTACATTAAGGGATCGAAGGGCGTGGAATAGGATATTCCAGAAGGCAAAGGAACTAGGACTCAAACCAAGAATCACCTACCCAGCTAAACTGAGTATAATACTTCAAGGGAAAATATGGTCTTTCAATGAAACAGAGGACTTTCAATCATTCTTAATGAAAAGACCAGAGCTGAAAAGAAAATTTGACTTTCAAACACAAGAATGAGAGGAAGCATGCAAAAGTAAACAGCAAGGAGAAGTATTAAGGGACTTACCAGAAATGAACTGTTTGCATTCATACAGGGAAGGACAATATTTCTAACTCTTAAAACTTTTCAGTATCTGGGTGGTTGGTGGGACCACACATACACATGTACACGCATGCACACACATACACACATGCATTCACATGCAGAGACAGAGAGCACAGATTGAACTGAATAGGATGGGACCATACCTTAAAAGAAATTAAGGTAAATGGTGAGAGAGAAATGTAGCGAGAGGAAAGAGGGGGAAATGGAAGGGGGTAACTATATGTCATATAAGAGGCAAGTAGGAGATGTTTTTAGTGGAGGGAAAAAGAGGAGAGCTGAGGAAAAAACAAACAAACAAACAAACAAAAGTTTACCCTCATCACATTTGACTAAACGAAGGAGTGTAATGCACACTCATTTTGGTATGAAAACCTATCTTACAGTATAAGAAAGCGGGGGAGAAGGAGATATTGGGGGGGGGATGATGGAAGGGAGGGCAAAGGGAGGAGGGAGTAATTGAAAGTCAACACTTGGGGAGGGACAGGATCAAAGGACAGAAGAGAAACAATGAGGGGCTGGTTAAGAGGGATGGCAATTCAGTTAGTCTTACACAACATGACTATCAGGAAGGTCATTTGCAAAGCTACACAGATATGGCTTATAATGAATTGCCTGCCGTACCAAAGTGAATAGGTGGGGAGGGAGGGATGGGGAGAATTTGGAACTCAAAGTTTTAGGAACAATTGTTTAGTATTGTTGTTGCAACTAGGAAAGAAGACATTCAGTTAATGAGGAATAGAAAATCATCTGGCCCTACAGGAGAAAAGAGAAGATAGAGACAAGGGAAGGGAGGGATGACAGAAGAGAGGACAGATTGGAGATAGGGAAAATTAGATTGCTGGGGGTATTGGGGTGGGGGGAGGGGAGAAAAGGGGAGAAAATTTGGAACCCAAAAATTTGTGAAAATGAATGTAAAAAGCTAAATAAATAAATTAATTAATTAATTAATTAAAAAAAAAAAAAAGAAATTATCAAGGAAAATTTCTCTGATGTTTTAGATCCAGAGAGCAAAATAAATATTGAAAGAATACATGTATCACCTCCTGAAAGAGACCTGAAGAGACAAACTCCTAGGAATATTGTGTCCAAATTGCAGAGTTCCCAGATCAAGGAGAAAATACTGCAAGCAGCTAGAAAGAAGCAATTTGAGTATTGTGGAAATACAATCAGGATAAAACAGGGTCTGGCAGCTTCAACATTAAGGGATAGAAGGCTTGGCATGGGATTTTCCACAGGTCAAAGGAACTGGGATTGAAACCAAGAATCACCCAGCAAATCTGAGTATAATACTTCAAGGGAATAAGTGGTCATTCAATGATATAGAGGACTTTCAATCATTCATATTGAGGGAAAGACCAATTCTGTATAGAAAATTTGACTTTACAATATAATAATCAAGAGAAGCAAGAAAAGGCAAACAGGAAAGAAAAATTATAAAAAAAATCTAAAGCTAAACTGTTTACCTTACTACATGAAAGGAAAATATTTATAACTTGAATCTTTTCTCAGTATTTGGGTAGGTGGAGAGATTGTATACACACACACACATACACACACACACACATAGACAGAGAGTATGAGGTGTATTGAATCAGAAGAAATGATATCCACACACACAAAATAAAATAAAAATTAAGGGGTGAGGGAGGAAATACCTTGAGAAGAAAGGGAGAAATGGAACAGTGCAGGATATAACTCATAAAAGGAATAAGAAAAATCTTGCTCAATGGAGGAGAAAAGTGGGAAGGGGAGAGGGGGAATATGAAGCTATTCTCTCCACATGTGGATGAAGGAGGGAATAACATACTCTCTAAATTTGATATGAAAATTTATATAACACCATAGGAAAGCAGGAGAGGAGGTGACAAGTAGGGTGAGGGGAGGGATAGAAGGGAGGGCAAATGGGAGAAGGGAGTTACTAGAAATAAACACTTTCAAGAAGGGACAAGGTCAGTTGTGGGGAGGGATAAGGGGAGATAGAGTAGGACAGAGGGCAATTTAATTAGTATTACTCAACATGATTATTATGGAAGTCTTTTGCAAAACAACACATATTTAGTCTGTATTGAATTGCTTGCCTTCTCAGTTGGGTTGGGGAGGGAGAAGATAGAGAGAGAAGTTGAAATTCAAAACATTAGCAATGAATGTTGAGAATTTTTATTGCATATAATCAGGAAATAAGGAATACAGGGAATGGGGTATAGAAATTTTTCTTGCCCTAGAAGAAAAGAGAGAAGATGGGGATAAGGGAAGGATGGGGTGTGATAAAAGCGAGGGTATATTGAGGGGAGGAGTAATCAGAATGCAAGGTATTAAGGAGAGGGGAGTGATGGGGAGAAAAATTAAACTTGTTACAAAGCGAGGTAAAATCAGTTAGTATTAAAACAATAGACTGGACTAATTACTGAAAAAAAATCAATGACATCTTTAATTTGAGGATAAGAATTTCAGTCTAAATTTCCTAGAGGAAGGTAGCCTTGGGTAAAATTTGGGATTGATGGAAAAGTTAAGGTTTTAACAGTAAATTTGATTTTATGATTGCGATTTAATCAGGAACTAGAACATGTATAGGAAAGCATGTAAGTCACTTAAGGCTTACCTCAAAAGATGTTCCTTAGCCAAAGTGAAATTATAATCAAAATTTGAAACCTGATTATTAGAACTTGCCATTTTTAGATGCTATGGGACTATTAAGTTACTGTTGTTCTGATTCTAACTCCAGGTATGGATAGCAAGAAAAGCGGTCTGAGCCTCCAATTCATGATGCCAGTAAGCCTGTGAGATGCTGGTATGAACTGCAAAAGGTGATCTTGTGGGAAGGAAGGGTGAGTGGCTGTTCAACATGGGCTGAGGTGGGATTCGCCTGACTCAATTTCCCCACTGACACTTGGCAGACTTTAAACCTGAGTGAATGCAAGTGGATAATCTAATCCTGCCTGGAATTCACATGAAGTTGGGGAGATATTGTATCCCTGCAGTGTCCCTACTCTTAGTGGAAATTTCTTGTAGTCAAAAGGTTTGTAAGCTGAACACCAGATCTATTAAATTGTAGATCATTGGTAGGGAAACATCCAACGTTACGTCTAAAATTAAGCTATTAGGCATAGGACTTTAGACCAAGAACAATAAGCTAAGGTTCTTTAATTCTTAGTAATATTGTGGAGACAATTAGGTCAAGAGCTTGTGAAGTTAGCAACAAATAAAGTTTTGAATTAAGAATTAAGTTAAAAATAGCAAGCATTTTAAGCACCTATAATAATAATCAAACTCTCCACGTGAAGAGACAATTTCTAAATCAAGACAAGCATTTATTAAACTCCTATGATGTGTCAGACATTATCCTAAGTCATAGGCAAGAAAGTCACTGATCTAAAGAATCTGACAATCTAATTGGGGAAAGAATATGCATACAACTGTGTACAAGCCAAGTTTATATGGAATTATTTATAGATAACGTAAGGGGAACAATTGAGCATTCAGTAGAATGTGTTTAGCCTTCTTGCAGAAGCTAAGTCTTGAAAGAAGTGTGGGAATTGCAAGGGGGTGGAAATGAAGTAGGAGAGAATTATCTGCATGGGAATCAGTTGGTGAAAATATTCAGTCAGGAGATGGATTATCTGCTCTAAGAAACAACAAACAAGCAGAGAAGAATAAGATATAAAAAGACTGGAAAGGTAGGAAGCAGTCAGGCTATAAAGAGACTTAAAAATGAAAAGGCAGATTATATATTTGAATAGGGATATAATAGATACTGCTAGAGGTTTTTTTTGTTTTTAGTGAATGATATTGTCAGATTTGTTCTTTGGGAATATCACCAAGATTGATTGAGTGGGGGGAAATTTAAGGAAGGCAAAGCAATCAGAAGGATATTAGAATAATCCTCTGGCAAAGTGATGAGGTCCTGTATGAAGGGTGATGAAAAAATCACAGAATAGAAAGGGACATATGCAAGACATGTTACAAAGGTAAAATTTGCCAAGACTTGGCAATCGATTGCATGTGAATGATGACAGTGAGTAGTTGAGGATAATACTTGTGTTGTGAGCCTGGGTGACTGAGTACTTGTAAGAAAAATCAAAATTAGGAAGAAGGTGAGTATTGGGGTAAAGATAATGAGTTCAATTCCATACATATTGAAATTAAGACATCTACTATATCTACATTTCAAAATGTTCACTCAGCAGCTGGTGTTTCAAGACTTGAGGTCAAAAGAGAAGATTGGGTCAGACAAATAGATCTGAGAATTATTTGCATCTAAATGGTAACTGAATCAGTGGGACCTGATGAAATTATCAAATAAAATGGCATAAGGGGTTTAAATGCACAATTCCCTATGAGCTATAATTTTAAGATATTGATGGAATAATGTGGCAGAGAAGCATATTACACAGAGGCTGAACATAAAGCCACTGACCACACAAAACTTATCAGGTTCTACACACTTGCTATGTGTCAAATGTCTATCATCCTCATCCTCTACCATGTGTTAACTGTGATTCTAGTAAATCCCTTACATCCTAGTGTTCTTGACAACTCCATAACAGAAGTTCTCTTAACTTGAAGTCCCTAAATCTATCCCTAATGCTCCCAGACATCCAACCTTGAGTAGTGTTTTAACAGATTATTTTTGGGGGAATCAGTGAATTCGGAGTTTTCATTGCTTTAGTAATTGCATTTCCATATAATTTGTTTCCTTTATATGCTTTTAAAAGAATTCTTCTAAGGAGATCACACACTTCACTAGGCTCCTCCAACAAGGTCAGTGACATTAAAAAAGTTTAAAAACTTTGGTTCTGAAAGAAGTTGGAGATTATTACATTTATTTCAGCATTTGGAGGAGGGAGTTACACTGAGTAGTTCCCTTTACCAATGAAATCACAGATTTATCTACAAAAAAAAGTCAAGTCTTTTGCTAGGTCTTGGGCATACAAAGGAACCAGAAAAAAAAATAAAAATAGTTCTTTTCCTTAAGAAATTTACATTCTGGTGGGTGGAGCCAATATGGTGGAGTAGAAAGACTCATGTATGCTAGCTCTGAACCCACAGCCCATATATTTCCTGCAAGAAGAACTCCCCACAAATTCTGGATCACTGCAAGTCGTGCAGAAACACAGTGGAAAAGATTTCCATTCCAGAGAGCCCTGGAAAGCCGACCCCAAAGGTCTGTTGCACTCCGGAATGCGGAGCCCATCCCTGTGCTGCCCTGGCCGTGCGGCCCCAGAGGAGTAGATCCAAGCAGGCTTCAGGGATGGAACCTCCAGCAGACAGAAGGTCCCTCCACCCAAAGGCGCTACAGGTCAGTGAGAGAGACGTCTGGGCTGGCCGAGAGGTGATCGGGGTGTCTCCGTGACTCAGGCACCCTAGGGAGGCAGCGGTGGAGGCAGCAGCAGCAGCCAAGGACTCCTCGAGCAGGCAGGCAGAAGTTCAGGGTCATTACCGAATGTCTCTGCATAAAGCCCCTGAGGGAACTGAGCCTGGGAGGTGGCACTGCCCCTACCCGAGCACCAGAACTTAAGCTCACATTGAATAGCAGCCATGCCCACCGTGGAAAGCCCATTTGAATCTCAGACCCCAAGCACTAACTGGGCAAATCTAGGCAGCGGTGGATAGGAATCTCAGAATTCAAGTAACTGGCTGGGAAAATGCCCAGAAAAGGGAAGAAAAATAAGACTATAGAGAGCTACTTTGAGGGGGTACAGATGTTCTCACCTTTCAATTCTGATGACAAGGAACTATTCTTACCATCAGGAAAAGAAGTGGAGGTCGGGGCCTCTGTATCCCAGACATCCCAGGTGGATGTCCGGTGGGCTCAGGCCACGGAAGAGCTCAAAAAGGATTTTGAAAATCAAGTTAGACAGGTGGAGGAAAAACTGGGAAGAGAAATGAGAGAGATGCAAGAAAAGCATGAAAAATGGGTCAATATCTTACTAAAGGAGACCCAAAAAAATGCTGAAGAAAATAACTCCATGAAAAATAGGCTCACTCAGTTGGCAAAAGAGGTTCAAAAAGCAAATGACTAGAAGAATGCTTTCAAAAGCAAAATTAGTCAAATGGAAAAAGAGGTTCAAAAGCTCACTGAAGATAATAGTTCTCTCAAAATGAGAATGGAACATATGGAGTCTAATGACTTTCTGAGAAACAAAGAAATCACCAAACAAAACCAAAAGAATGAAAAAAATGGAAGAGAATGTGAAATATCTCATCGGAAAAACAACTGACCTGGAAAATAGATCCAGGAGAGACAATTTAAAAATTATGGGACTACCTGAAAGTCATGATCAAAAAAAGAGCCTAGATATCATCTTCCATGAAATTATTGAGGAAAACTGCCCTGACATTCTACAACCAGAGGGCAAAATAAGTATTGAAGGAATCCATCGATCACCACCTGAAAGAGATCCAAAAAGAGAAACTCCTAGGAACATTGTGGCCAAATTCCAGAATTCCCAGGTCAAGGAAAAAATCTTGCAAGCAGCTAGAAAGAAACAATTCCAGTATTGTGGAAATAAAATCAGGATAACTCAAGATCTAGCAGCTTCTACATTAAGGGATCGAAGCGTGTGGAATAGGATATTCCAGAAGTCAAAGGAACTAGGACTCAAACCAAGAATCACTTACCCAGCAAAACTGAGTATAATACTTCAGGGGAAAATATGGTCTTTCAATGAAACCGAGGACTTTCAAGCATTCTTGATAAAAAGACCAGAGCTGAAAAGAAAATTTGACTTTCAAAGACAAGAATGAGAAGAAGCATGAAAAAGTAAACAGCAAAGAGAAGTCATAAGGGACTTACCAATGGTGAACTATTTATATTCCTACATGGAAAGACAATATTTGTAACTCTTAAAACTTTTCAGTATCTGGGTAGTTGGTGGGACCACACACACACATGCATGCACACACACTCACATGTACACACGTGCATGCACACACACATACACACATGCACGCACATAAAGAGACAGAGAGCACAGAGTGAATTGAATAGGATGGGACCATATCTTATAAGAAATTAAGGTAAATGGTGAGAGAGAAATGTAGTGGGAGGAAAGAGGGTGAAATGGAATGGGGTAAATTATATCTCATTCAAGAGGCAAGCAGAAGACTTTTTAGTGGAGGGAAAAGGAGGAGAGCTGAGAAAAAAAACAAGAAGTTTACCCTCATCACAATCGACTAAAGGAAGGAATAAAATGCACACTCATTTTGGTATGAAAACCTATCTTACAATACAGGAAAGTGGGGGAGAAGGAGATAAGCAAGGCGGGGGGGATGATGGAAGGGCGGACAATGGAAGGAGGGAGCAATTTGAAGTCAACACTCGGGGAGGGACAGGATCAAAAGACAGAATAGAAACAATGGGAGGCAGGATAGGATGGAGGGAAATACAGTTAGTCTTACACAACACTACTATTATGGAAGTCATTTGCAAAACTACACAGATAGGACCTATATTGAATTGCCTGCCTTCCCAAAGGGAATGGGTGGGGAGGGAGGGATGGGGAGAATTTGGAACTCAAAGTTTTAGGAGCAACAGTTTAGTATTGTTCTTGCTACTAGGAAGTAAGCCATACAGTTAATGGGGAATAGAAAGTCATCTGGCCCTACAGGAGAAAAGAGAAGATGGGGACAAGAGAAGGGAGGGATGATAGAGGAGAGGGCAGATTGGTGATAGGGAAAATTAGACTGCTTGATGTATTGGGGTGGGGGGAGGAGATAAAAGGGGAGAAAATTTGGAACCCAAAATTTTGTGAAAATGAATGTAAAAAGTTAAATAAATAAATTTTTATTAAAAAAAAGAAAGAAATTTACATTCCATTCATTAGAATGGAAAAAAAGATCTCTACCTAGAGAAAAACATAAAACTAAATATAAACTGTATTTAGGAAAAATGTGGCCAGAATTAAGTATTTAATCAAACTTTATTATTTGTCATTCATTTTAAAAGCTGCTAATCTAAAAATTGTTTGTCTATTCATTCTTTCTTCTGTTGCAAGTGTAAGACAATTTGCTTCCTCTGTTTTTACATTTGCATGTTCGAGATTCTGAAATAAGGCAAAACTGACAAAACAACATGTGAATATATTCTCTGGGTCCCACTCTCATTTTACTTTATGTTGTCATCTTCTTTAGTTTAGAGAGGATTCTTTTCCACTGAACTACACAGATTTTGACCCAGTAAAATGTATAAATGATGAGTAATCTGCTGTGTTTCTGAGAGCTGGGACCATACCCAGTAATTATACTATGCAGACATGAAAATTGTATTACTTCAAATTGCCTGGAATGATGTAAATTCATCAAACTTGATGGAAGAAATTCATATCTCTTGTAAATTTATCACTTTTCTTACTGTTAACTTATTTTTTTTAATAGAAGGGGTTCAAAGGAGTCTTATCAGCTATCCTTTTTTGGACTCATTTCATTTTGATTCTTTTTAAGTACTTACTGGGGGTGGGAGGTGGATGAGGATCTAACAGGAATGGGTAGTGAAATACTTTGTGATTTTTTAAAATTGTGACATTGTTCAGCCCAGCAGGTGAAAAGACTGGAAAATTTAATTTGAAAGCTCAAGACATTTCAGGCAAAAAGACTTTACAGAGCAACAAATTCATTCCTGTTTACTGACGTAATGCAGAGACTGTATATTTTAGATAGCAGACTACAATTCTGAGTTACCTTTTTGGTGAATCTTTAACAAATTTATAGTGTCTCTACCCCCACCATTCAGGCAAAAAAGATAAATCACTGTTAGAAATCACCTAGCTTTTTTTTCCTATCTAAAGGAGAGTGATCTGAGAAATTTATTCATAGTTAATATCAAGTGGTCAGAAAAAGAGTTGAGGGGAATTTCAGTCTTATTTAATACATAATTAAGAATTCCTGATTTATTCTATAATAGAGGCAGAATATTAATTCCTTAAGATCAAAGTACCTTTGAAAAGCTTTATAACCTTTTTTTAAAAGTGATTTATTTACTCTAGGCTTCAATCGGAGAGGCCAAATTGCACTATCTAATCACATGCTATCTAATGGGTAATATGCAGAAATTCTTACTATAAAACTTATTAATATAGTCCTTATTGGCTTTAAATTAGGAATTTGAATGGTAGAAAACATCTTTGGCTATTATGAATGCACTTTTGGTGGAGAGCATCATAGCCATCTGGGATTCTTCCTATCATGAAACATCTCTAACATGCAGATAAAACATCTAATAACTTTTCTGTTATTGTTAATATACCACAATCTGAAATATCTATTTCCAAAGTTGTTAAATAATTAATGAAAGTGCACATAATAAGTTTGGTGTGTGTCTGTCAGTCGATATTCTAGCAATGTAATGTTTAGCTCTGGGAAAAATACATTTTTTTAAAATATAAGAAAACAAAGCAACAAAATATAATGTACTGAGGAATTTTTTCCCTGGTTAGTAACCACAAAAATGTACATTTAAAATGTATCACATTTATCATCCTGTCATTTCATTGCTATTTCAATTTTTTTTCTTTTCAATCAATTTTTTATTCTATTTCTTTTAAAAACTTTCATTTTGGCTTTTCATCTGTATGTTAAAATAAAAATGTTAGAAAGTTAAAGAAGTAACACAGTGTTTCACAAAACACTCTCTACTGTGGACTAATAAAATGAATTTTCTCTCAGATGTCTTGTCTTTGGCAGCCTCAGGTCAGTCACTTAGAAAGTAGAAACAAGTACCAAGAAAGAAGAAAGAGGTCAAGGATTAGATGAAGTGATGGGATGAAGGAAATAGGAGTCTTAAATTTCTTTTATTAAAATGTGTAGCCTTTCTTTTGAAAACCTCTGCAGCTTACTTTATTTGTGACTTTGGACATGGAGCTTCTCCAGGTCTTAGTTTCTTAATTTGTAAAATGAATATCGTAGAAGACATGACCACTAAAGAGCCTTGCTGTTCAAAATCTATCATCCTATGCACAAATATAAGCCTTTGGTCCTACATTCTCATCTCACTTTTACAGAGAAGAAATTAACTTGTCTGTGTTTACATAGTAATCTGGTTTTGGAGATAGTTGACAATAATACTGACCATTTCTATAATGCTTTAAATGTTTACAATGTACACTACACATTTCATCTAATTTGAGCCTTATAACAACCTTGTAAAGTAGTACCATAACTTTTTTATGATCCCCTTTTGATAGATGAAGAATTTAATTGTTAGAGGGGGTAAGTGATTTACCTGTACTCACAAAGCTAGTAAACACTGGAAGTAGTATTTGAACTTGAGTCTTCCTAAGTCCTTATCTGTTATACTATCCACTGTGAATTAATAACATGCATAATTTTTCAAATATCGTAATTATGTGACATATGTTTGGCATAGAAATAGAAAAGGTGAGATATTGCCTGCTCTCAGGGAGGTCACAATCTAATTAGGGGAGACATCCCTTAAAGATAGTTAATGTGCATGGACGTATTAGGAAGGCAGGGAAGTCCTAACAGTTCAGAATAAGGTGAATAGCAAGGCCGGAGGTCCCTAGCATCTATTAGGAGACAAGATGACAATGTCTCGGTGTCTGTGGAGTACAGACACAGAGCAGAGGGTAAGGCTTACAGAATATAAGGATGTGATAACAGATGTTAAGGCCTGGTAGTATATTATTTCACCAGAAGTTCCCATTTATAGAAGTAGGTGAATAGTCATCTTTTTCTTAGTACTCGGCTTTTGGAGTCTGTACTTCTAGGCATGAGGTAAGGTAGAAGAGTGATATTTCCTAATTAAAAGCTCTGTTCTTACAGCCTAATGTGCCTACCATAGTAATTGGAACTTGGTATGAACTACAAAATGCTTGAACTGGTTTTGTTTGTTTTAAATCATATGCTCCTAGAATATACAATTCAGGCTAGAAATTTATGGGTTATTGACAGGTCCAATGACAGTATTGATTAGCCCATGAACTTTGTCCTTGTCTTTTACTACCTGGGCTGCTGTATCCATCAAATGCTTCCCAAAATTGTTTTGATTCTAAGTATGAAACCAGATGATAATATACTTTCTTTAATTTTACCATGAAGGCAGTTTTATTGCCATTTAAACATGATTTATTTCAAAGGGAACCATTACAAAGCTTCCTACTCCTCCCAATCCATTGACAAATGCTATTTTAATAATTCTCATCAGTGGTTTTAATGGTATAAAAGTTTCATATTGCCTTTTTTTTTTGCTAGGATGTCAGCTATTTCAAGAAATATTTATAATGCATACATCTAATGGTGTGTAAGAAACTAGGTAGCTAGGTGGCTTAGAAGATAGAGTGTCAGGCATGGTCTCAAGAAGATTCATCTATTTGAGTTGAAATCTGACCTCAGATACTACTAGTTCTGTGACCTTGGTCAAGGTCACTGCTTGCCTCAGTTCCCTTATCTGAAAAATGTTTTGGAAAAGGAAACGATGAACCGCTCTTGTGGTTTGCCAAGATAATTTCAAATGGGATCATAAAGAGTTGCCATAACTGAAAATGGACCGAACAACAAGAAGACCCTAAGACAATAAGGATAATTAACTTTCTCAATAATAATGAGCATCTTTATAACATAAGTAAACACATATTTTTTCTTACCCCATGATTAAAATCCAGTTTAAATAACTAGATTACCTAGATCTTTTTTCAACTTTAAACGCATAGAAAGATAGGGAAAACAAAAGAATAAAACCAAATTCAAAAACATGATTTTAATAAAATTTCTTTCATGCTCAATGTGCACACATTTTATATTGAAAGCCATACACACACACACACATACACATGGACATATGTATATATATATATATATATATATATATATATATATATATATATATACATATTCAATAAATATTCTCAATAGACTCAATATGTCAGACTGTATGATTCTTTTCTATAACAATATTGCTAGAGTATTGTTACTCCTGATGAGAATGTTATCAGAGTAAACTGTAGCAGAATAAAATGTACCCCATTAGATGTTAAACATGGATATATTTGTCCACCAGAAGTATGATCAGTGATATAGAAAAAATCCTGATATATACTACAAATAAAGGGAGAATTAATTTTGGAATGCAAAATACTTCAAATGTCTTTGCTCTCAGATAGAAATAACCTATTAAATCCTAGAATCTTCCAAAGCCTCTTAATGAAATCCAGAGTAGTACAAAAGAGACCAGCTAAGTGCTGTGTATATAAAGAAAGGTAATAGTTCCCCTTCCTACTTTAAAGGACTTCACATCCCAATGGGGTGTAATATTAATGAGAGTTAAAGATCTTCCCTGCCCATTAATAGTCCTTAGGTGTAGCCCATTAAGGGAAGTTTGATTAGGGGAGGCTTGTTTTGTAGGGAGGCCCACACCTTTTGTTAATTGCTAATGAGGCACTAGGTCATGATTCCCTCTGACTCTGAAAAGTGTACGTATACTCTGAGGTGAAGTTTTGCTTTGGGGGGGTAACTTTTTGGAGGAAGTTTCATGCTCCAGATGAAATGGGTAGCCATTAAGGAGCCCCCCATCTTTCAAAATCCAGATGTTAATGCTTCTCTCTCAGGTTCCTATCTTTGTATATAATCACCAGAGGGTTGGATCTGTCTGTTGATCTGTGATGTATGTATTGTTTATGGTCAGATAGTTAGAAGTCCTCTCTGTTGGTCATTCTTTCTCTCCTTGCATTTTCTCTGTTGTTATATGAGATTAAAGAAGATTGTTGATGCCTCAAAAGTTGCTTTTCCTTTAGAAAAGCACAACAAAGAGCCTGTGCTTGCAGGTCATCCTGCGTGTATCAGGGTGCTTGCTGTTACATGGGGGAGAAAATATTCACAGAAATCTACAGAAAAAAGCTACATATAAAATTAATTGTAAATAAGAATAAATCCCTTAATTTAAGCACGATGTAGAAAGACTTCTTGCAAAAACTAGGATTTATTGATACCTGAAGGAAGTCAAGAAAGTTAGATGGCATAAATGAGGAGGGAGAGAGTCCCAAAAAGGAATGCTTTCTCAAAGAGAAAATCAGTGAAGTACAAAGCTGAGTAGTAGAAAAAGGTTTGAATGACAGGAAAACAAGTAAGAGAAGTGGAACACCAAAAATATTTATAACTGAAACACCAAGTAGACTGGTCATGCAGCAAGAAGGAGAAAAAAATTGATAACTCAAATGGTTTTTCCAGGAAACTAAAGAAAATAAAAATGATGGCTAGCAAGTTGAACAAATTCTCTAAGTTATATTTTTGTGAAAATAAGAGTAATTATTATACCATGTTAGAAACAAGAAGATATTAAAATCAGTAATGCTGAACAGAATTTCTGTGCTAATGGGAGCACAGGAACAATAAAATACTTACAGATCTTGCCTTTGATATTATTTTTTTCGAGTTTGAATTTGGAAATGTATTTTATAATTTGATGTTGATCCAATTCAATATACATTCTTTAAATACATATGAATATGATTGTAGTAATATGCATACTACAGAGATGAAAAGTATGGCAGCATTGATTTTAGAAAAGTACCTTAGATGCCATAAAAAACAACACTCTGATTTTTCAGATGAGGAAACTGAGAACTAGAGAATTTAAGGAATTTCTGAAGCTTTCACAAGAAGTAAGTTGTAGAAAGAGAATTTGACTCCATTCCTTTCACTGCAAATCTAGTGTCCTTTCCCCTATGTAATCTTCCTCCTATGATAGAAGGAAATTTGGTACAATGGCAAAATCATTAGATTTAAAGTCAGAGGACCTCAGAAGCTGAACTTGAATTCCAGCTAAGCCAGTTACTAGTTACTAGTAAAATTACATTACCTCCCTGAAACTCATCACTACATTAGAGGAGATTGAAAGAATAACCTCCAAAATCCTATCTTTCTTTAAATATATGAAAATGTGATTGATGGAAGACTTCTGCTCAATATAAAGTAGGACTGGACATGAGGCATAAATGCAATAGATACAAATAAAATGCTGAAAGGTGAAGTAGTAATATAAATTGCAATGTTAAACTTGAGAGTGCAGAAATCATACCCATGATGCATTTGATAGTTGTTGAGGGAAAGTTTCACAAAGAAAAGAATACCCTCTACTTTAAAATTATATTTTGGTTGCATTCCCTACCCTGTTTTTTTTTTTGGGTGGGGGATGAGATCAGCTTAGCCTGGAAGAAAGGAAGAAGAGTTACTTGATGACCCAGATCCTCAGACTGTACTCTGCTAAACCCATCTACCACCTATGGTCCCGATATCCCAATTTTTGTAGGCACTAGACTTACAAGCAAGCTGTCATCATGCAATGATGAACTTTTGACTTCCTAGAACTTCAAAGGCTAGGAGCCCAGGTCAAATGGACCTTCCTTTATCTAATATTAGTCAAATATTTCAATAATTCAGATATGTCCCTGTAATTTGGTGAAGATTTGTATGTATAAGTGGGAGTATTTGTGATAAAATTCTAGTTTTTTTAGTGATTCAAACCTCAACAGAGGTATTATGACTATAAAAACAGATTTTTCAGCCTGATTACATTTCACTCATGTCTGAAGGAATGAACCTGGAATAGAATTAACTATATATAATTTGTGTTGCCTGCAAATGATCCTTTTATATTTTGGAGTAGTTAAATTCAAATAAATTGTTTTGTAAAATAAATGCATTTTGCTCAAAATGTTTGTTTGGCATTTGTGAAGATATGGAAGAGGATGGGGGCATGAGTGAAACAATTTCTTGGTGAATATAAATAGATCCTAGACTATTATCTGAATCCACAATAATGCAGCTCCTGAAATAGATCCATAAGTACACTTTTTCAATTCTTAAGGCTCATCTGGAAGTTAGGTTATCTCAATAGCACATGCTGGCAGCTATCAAAGAATGGGGAAAACACATACCTGAGAGTTCAGAGTAGTAAAAGAGAGTGAATGAGAAGAAATGAAAGTTCAAGATAGAAATCATTGAAAGATCAGATTCCTTGAAGAGACAGGAGTGTATGGCATAAAGAGGCCAAAAAGAGGGGCTATCCTTGGGAAGAAGACATATCTTCATCTGAGGGTAGAACATAGGAAGAGAAAATGTGAGGATGATATAAGGGGATTACGTTTCTTATGTGGTCAGAATTAAGAACCTCACTTCATGTGCTATCTTTTCTCAATAAAACTGGATGTAAGATTTTGTAGAGTGAGAAAAAGTAGGAAGTGGAATAGGGGTTGCAATGCTAGAATAGCTGTCAAGATATACTCTGTATAGGATAAAGAGGAGGGAAGAATAAAAAAATGATTACCCTGCAGTAGTGAAATAACAGTTGGAATCAGATCATAAAGGTTTAGTGGATCTAGTATCTATGGCTATATAACTTTCCCTATTAGTGTTTAGAAGCTTACTCTTTGGGAAACTGTGAATGTAAATGGTGGAACTAATCAAGTGTTCTATCTGAGTGACAAGATGAAAGATAAGTGTAACTGGCCACTGTACTGGAGTATAAAAAAAAAATAGGATAAGACAACTCTTCCTCATGACTATTTAAACAAAGCATGAAGAAATGCACCAGACAAGGTCATGATTTGGATGTCCATGGAGAAATTATAGACAGAGTTGGAAAATGAAACAATGTTTCAGTGGGAAACTTGTAAGTCTGAAGATCATTCTATAATAAGGGGGGAAACAAGAGAAGCAAGCAGAGAACAGAGTGTGTAGGAAGATAACTGAGAATTTTATTCAGCAAGAGGTCAAAGGTATTTTGAATCAATTCACTCAAAGGATAGGAGAATCATTAATATCTTGGATGGTAAGAATCAGTGATGAAGGAGCTGAAGAAATATCAATACATGATGTGGATTGTTTGAAATTTATAAGTATCATTCAGAATCATTTTGTATAGCAACCCTTTAGAGATTACAATATGCAAGGAGGAAACAGTACAACTATGCTGTTA